>CM048746.1:366326241-367826241 GCA_026315105.1 Locusta migratoria | reverse complement strand
GTGTTTGATCCAATGTATGCCAGATGATCCAAGAACTTACTCTGAAGCAATCAGTATACCAGCCATGCATAAAATATTATGTCAAAGGAACATTGTCACTTGGACTTAACTACAAAGCTGATGAACTGTCAGGTGAGCTGGTGATGCTGACTATGTCAGTGAACCAACCACCCATCGTTCAGTGAGTAGACTTCTCTTCAAGTACACAGGTGGAGCTGTAAGCTGGGCCAACAGGCAACAAGCCTGTGTGTCCCTACCGACAATGGAAGCTGACTTTGTAGCTGCCATTGATGCTGCAAAGGAAGTGATATGGTTGGCTCGCCTCATCAGTGAAATTGCATGGTCATTGAAAGCTGTACCCATTCTTTGAGTGGACAATGCCAGTGCAATCTGGCTGGTCAACAATTGTAAGTTCCACAAACAATTGAAAAACATTGATGCATTGTTTTATTTTGTGTGATACCTTGTTCAGGAAGGTAAGCTACATATTGAACATGTGTCTAGTGAATGTCAAGTGGCAGAAATTTCCACAAAGCCACTGAAGTTTGTAACATACCTACTTGGAATGATGTAGGATGAGACATAATTTTGTGGCTGTAAATCAAACGTTTTAGGGTACAACTTTCATTACTGTTCATGTGAAAACCTGTGTCTTTAGTTATGACTGTTTGTTACATGATCTTTAATTTTTACATCTAGACTCTGTTTAATATATACTTTACATTCCCTTTGCTCTTTGGTGTGTCTGGGTCTATGTGTAATGTATGAAACAAATGTGTAATGTGTATCCTGTAAATTTATCCACTGCTGATAGTTAAAGCATGTTAATGGTACACCATTTACTATAAATCATTAACAAAAACAATTGACATGATGAGATTAAAATAACAATGATATGGTGTTAAAATGTGAAGTATTAAAATCCTTGTCATGTAGAAGTAATTGACAAAAATGCATAGTCAGTTAAAATACTTGTGGCGTTAAAAAACACAGAGAGAAATCAGACACTGGACGCACAAAGAACACTCGGAGACACCGGTTAAAATATATGGTGGTGACACTTGTTCGTGAGTGGTGGATGCACTGATTGAAACACACTGAAGCACTGAAGACACTGACAATGGACATAGCACTGTTTAAAATAATGGCACTGAGGACTCTGCAGGGAAAGGAAGGGGGAGGGGAGGATGGGAGTGGGAAAGGGTAGGAATGGAGCTTAGAGACTCCAGGATTGGGTGGTGGAATACCGAAGCAGTGGAAAGGAAAGAGAGAGGGGCATTACATCCAAGAGAGAGGCGCTGATGACCTCGATGTTGAGTGCCCTATATCACTAACAATCCAAGAGAGAGGATCAGGGTTGATGGGAGACACAGATTTCAGGACAGAAGGCAGCACCCAGTAGGAGAAGGTGGTGGAAGCTATTCTGGGAGAGGATGTGGAGCGTGTGCAAGTGGAGGGAAGATGGGATGCAGTGGTGGAGGTGTGGCAGAGGCCCAGGATTGGTGAGGATGAAGTAGACCAGAGGGTTATGGGACTCCATTTTACAGTTGATGTAAAGGATCTGGATGTGTTCAAGGTACTGTAGAAGATGAGGGAATGGGATGAGGTCATAGGAAGTCATAGGATCTGTGTGGGGGAGGGGAGCCGGATATGGTAGACAAGGCGGAGGGCATGGCACTCAACGATTTGGAGGGTCTTATAATATGTAGGGGGAATGGAAACCCAGGCGGGATGGAATCTACAAAGGATAGGACACATGAGGGATCCATAGGATGTACAAGATGGTGGAGGGTTTGAGTCCCCATGTCCAGCCAGTGAGGAGGTTGAGGTGTTACATGGCTTTCTGACTGACAGTGTGGGGGTGCAGGAGAGGGTCAATCTGTGGTGAGGTCAAGGTATTTTAGGGTAGGGGTGTGTCAGATAGGGAAGGGGCGAGGGCTAGGAAGGTGGTGTCCTCGACGTATTGCAAGAGGTGGACAGGAGGCTGTGGTTGGGGCATATCTGCAGATTAGATGAGATAAAGGAGGGGTGAGAGGAGAGAGCCTTGTGGCACCCCAACAGAGGGATAGAACAAGTGGGAGTTGGAGTTCCAGACAGTGACATAGGAGGGACGGTGGGTGAGGAAGGAACCAATGAGGCATATGTAGTTAATGGGAAGGGCATGCAACTTGAATTTGAAAAGGACACTGGTGTGCCATACACAGTCGTAGGTGTTCTCCACATTGAGGAGACAAAGAAGGTGGAGTGATGGGAATTGAACTGGATGGAGAGGAGATGGGTGAGGTGACGGAGCTGATCATCACCAGAGAAGGAAGGTCAGAAGCCACACTGGGAAAGGAAAAACAACTGGTGTTCGCAGAGGGAGAGGATGGTTTTCAGTACCTTGCTGAACATGGAGGTAAGACTAATGGCACAGTAGGATGAAGTCTGGGATGGAGGTTTGTTGCAGTTATGGAACACAATGATACAGGGGGTCTTTCACAGGTCAGGGTAGAAGCCAGTGTATAGGATAACATTCAGTAGGGAGGCAAGGTGGCATGGAAAGAGGGAGGACAGGCCCAAATGTGGCTGTAAATCAGCTGGTCATGACTGGGGGCAGTGTTGCGTTTGGTGCATTGTGTAGCTTGAATATCACGGGTGGTGATGGGCGTGTTTCATTCTGAGGGGGTGAAGTGCTCCAAGTACTGGGAGTTGGGGCGATCAGTGGGGAAGAGGAGGTGTCAGCTGTTGGTACACTCATGGACATCAGGGAATAGTGAGCAGTCGAAGTGAGGATTGTCAGGAATGGAGAATACTTGGGATAGGTAGGAGGCAAAATGTACAGCCTTACTGGCATTGTCAGGAAAAGGATCATTGTCATGGAGGAGTGGGTAGTGTGGTGTGGAGTGACTGCCAGTAAAGCGGCAGAAGGCTCACCAATACTTGGAGGAATTGGCGTAGAGCATAGAATTAATGCAGGCGCTTGTCTGGTGCCAGTCCTTGCGTTTGTTCATGGGAAAGAGATTTCTAATATGGCGTTGGAGTTGCCAGAGGTGTTTCAGTGTATCCTGGTCATGGGTTTGGAGCAAGGAACTGTAGAGGTGGCAGGATTCACAGCACGAGGATGGACTGTGGAGGGAGAATGCAACTATGGGGGTAGATGGTTTTGGTGGAGACGTGGGCCTGGACCGTGTCACCAATGGTCTGATGAAGGAAGGAGGATGCATGGTCTATGTCAGAAGGTGTATGGAGGGGAAGGGGGTGGCTTGCGACTGCACTATCAATGGAGTGACGGTAGGCATCCCAGTCAGCACAGGAGTAATCAAGGGTGATTTTGGGATGAGGCCTAGGATGGAGAGCACAGTAGAGGTGAGGTGTGTGATCAGGGGTGAGCAGGATAGGGGTGTGGTCACTGCATATAAGGTTGAGGACTTCCGCTGTCAGATGCCCAAGGAGGTTGGGAGACACCTGGATGACGTCAGGGGTGGTATTGCTTTCAGGGCAGGTGGGGTGGGAGAGGGGAAGGATGTCGCCCAGAGTGAGGTGATGACAAACTGACGCCACCACCAGGGTTCAGAAGGCTGACGGAAAGAAAGGTTGAGGTTGGGGGCAACCACAAAGGTCATGAAGGAGCACTCTATATGGGAAATGAAGTCATACGGAAGAGGAGCAGTGCTGCAGCTATAGATGGTGGCAAGGGATGGGAGAAAGAGGTTGAGGATCAGGTGCTCAGTAGAATCATTAAGGAGAGGTTGTAGCCAGATGGGATGATGTCAGAGGTGGCCAATCGCCACTCCAATTTGTACCAAGGGAGGGAGACCATCAGTGCAATGGAGGAGGTAGGAAGTGGTGCTGATGGGACAAAGGGGTTGAAGGAATGTTTTGTTCAGAAGGAAGGCGTCCACATAGTGGTAGGAGAGGATATGCATGAAAAGGAGCTTGTTAGTGAGGGTGGGGGTGTGGATGTTGTGGTAAAGGAAGGACTTGCCATAGTGGAAAGGCTAGGGTGTGTTTAGTGTAGGGTAACTAGCCAGGAGAAACCGGATGATATCCTCCACAGTGGGGGGGAGGGGGGCACAAGGAATTGTCCAGGAGTATGGGAGGATCAACAGGATGGATGGGGACAGTGCGTTCAGGAGTGGTAGTGGCAGGGGCAGAGTTGCATGTATAGGAGTATGTGGGGTGGGGGCCGTCACAGGGGTTACAGGCAGGAGGGGAGGCGAGGTTGGGGCAGTGCTTATGGAGGATTTGTGGTGGGGGGCAGGTGGATGGGTTATGACAGTTCTGTATCAGGTGGTCATTTTAAACGAGACAGATGGCACAGTGGTAGGATTGGGGTTGGGAGCAGGAGGGTTCCAACTTATGGCGGTGGCCATAGCTCAATGCCCCCTCAAGGAGGAGGCAGTCAATAGATGATACAGATTTGATGTAAATCTGCATCAGGTAGGTGAGGCCAGTGGCATTATGGATCCGCTAAGCAGACCGGATGGAGATGTTTGGGCGGGCATTCGGTTGTCCAAATACCTCCTCCTCTGTGATCAACGGGCTGAGCTTCATGATCATGGCAGTGAGGGTGGTCAGGCAGCAAGGAGAAAGGGGTTGGCAGAGAGGGGAAGAGGTCAGAGTAGTGTGGGGGCCAAGGTGGATGCTGGAGAGGCGCTATAGGACATCAGAATGGAAGGAAGGGCTTACAGGGTCCTTACAAGAGATGATTTGGGCAATGGGGGGCGGTGGGATAGTACTTGCGGATTTCAAGGAACAAGGTTTTGTTGTGTAGGAATTGAGAATTGGAGTGAGTGAGGGCAAAAGTGTAGATGTTGGGTTGGGAAGAGGAAGGTATGGGGGCAGGGACACTGGAGGAAGATTATGGAGGGGGAGGGGGAGGAGTCTTCTTGGTCAAGGCCAGTGTTTTTCTTTTTTGCACCAGTGGATGTGGAGGAGGAGGGGAAGAGGACGGAGTCAATGGGGGTGTGGTGGGGGGCGGAGCCCTATTGTGGTGGAGACTGTGTCAATTCAGTCACCGTGGCATGACAAGTGTTGATTCTTGCAGGGAAGAAGGGAGGAAATTCATGTGGGTTGTTGAGTGGGAGAGAAACGGTGGTGGCAGAAAGTAGGTCGGTGAGGGGTACGCCGGAGGGGTTGGCATGTGGTGGTGGTGGTGGTGGTGGTGGTGGTGGTGGTGGGGGCAGTGGTGGTGAAAAGGTAGTAGTGGTGGGGACATTATCATGAGGGAATAAAAACTTGACAGAGGGGTGTAGAAGTTGAAGAAGAAAGATAGATGGGACAGTGAGAAAAAAGCTTACAATGATGTCCAATGTCCGTGAAGAGTCCAGTGACTGCAGCAGTGTTGGCGGAAGGGCTGACCACAAGGGGCAGCTGGATACCACTGACAGGTGGCAGGGTAGTGGCTGTGATGGCAGGAATGGGACGGCAGCATCAACAGGCAGCAGGAGGAGACAAGCCAGACCTGGAACAGGGAACAGTGATCCTACTACGGGGTGGCAGTCATGCAGTCATGGCCACTGGAACAGGGTGGCTCAGTGGCTAAGGGGGGGGGGGGGGGGGGGGGGGGGGGTTTCAGGGCTGCTGCAGCATCCAGCGGAGGTCCAGACAGCGATGCAGCTAAGCGTCCAGTCGGGTCGGCAGTGTCGTCAAGGAAGCAGTGTCTGTGCAACCTGTAAGCAGACTCAGCAGTTACTAGAATGTAATGGCGATGCCTGCTACCTGACAGGAAAAGTTCGGTGAATAGTCCCATATTTTATAAACTGCCCTGGAGAGGATGAGATGACCGTGCACTGAAAGACATGGCAATAAGTGCCCCCTATCATGCAAAGTACTGCAGTGAAGCGGTGATACACACTGTGACCAAGCTAACAGGGTCAGAGTAAGAGCTCATGGAGAGCAAAATGAAGTAACACATTAACAATTATTGTTTCAAATCAGCAAAATGGAGACAGAGACACACGGGATATTAGTGTTGAAGCATTGAGTAAAACGTGTGTGTTTGAGTGGTTTAAACACTTTAGAGGTGTAAAGGAAGGTGTCAAAGATGAGCCACATTTGGGTCGACTTTCCACAATCACAGTCCCAGACAACATTGAACAACTGTGACAGATGCTTGCGGATGATCAGCAGCTGTCTTTGAGAATGATAGCCTGTAAAGGCTTACATTTGCAGAGATACAACAACACACAAACTTAGTACTTTGAGCAATTCAACAAGAAGCGTTTGCTGATAGTTTTCTACAGCTATACAAACAATGTCAGAAGTGTATTGTTGCTAATGACAATTACTTTGAAGTCCAGTAAGGGTATTTTGTTTATAACTCTTGTTTCCTACATTTCCTGAGACCATTCACCAAAATTTACAGACGCACCTTGTACAAATCATTTTAATTATATCATTTAAAGTTCAAAAACTACCACATTTATGCTAAAAACATTTTCAGTGGAAGACAATCTATTGAATAGTTCTTGATTATATCACAGAAATCTTTTGAAAATTGTTCATTGAAATCATCCCTCTAAGTGGCAATCTTAGTGACATAATATCCTGTCCATGCATTATAAAAACACAGAAGTTCGTAGTTCAGCATAATGGGGGCCAAAGAAGTTAATATTCCAACCTCCTTGAACAGTGTGAGACAGAAAACATCACTTTCTCAAGACATGTACTGAACCATTACTACAAACTGCACAAAGATGAATGAAGTAGTGTAATGACAAGTGGCATGTGGGTGGCGGCTGATTGAACTTATGTGAGAAACAGTTTTAGAGGTTCAAGGTAGATGTTGACACAAGTTATAGGCCCTACATGATTTTTAACAAATGAAACAAACTTGTGACAAACAACAGTGCATTTGCACTGCTACAAAGAATAATTGTCAATTTTATCAACAATTTTTCTTCTTCAGTCTCAATACCCACACGATCCACCAAATATAAACTGGCAATCTACCAGTAGATCATGATCTACATTTGCTGACCCCTGGTGCAGAGCCTTAAGCTATGGCATGTGAGCAAACATGGAGAAAGTGGGAGGAGGGACAGTGGTAGGAAGGGGGGGGGGGCGGGGAAGAGACTGGTGCATGTTCTCCTGAGAACATTGTAAACAGCCCGCACTTGCAAAATTTTTGATTTATTTTTAGAAGAATTTTTGTTTACTTTGGGGACAGCAACCTTCGATTGTTTATTTGTTTATTTTTTTTAAATATATTAATATATAAGGTAGAAGTTTTCATTTTTTATCTTGTGCATATGGGTGATGGTATGGGAGTGAAACATGGACAATAAACTGGGAGGACAGGAAGATGATTGAGGCTTTTGAAATGTGGTGCTTCAGAAGGATGCTGAAGATTAGGTGGGTGGATCGCATAACTAATGAGGAGGTACTGAACACAATTGGGTAGAAAAGAAATTTCTGGCATACCTTGACTAAAAGAAGGGATAGATTGGTAGGACACATTCTTAGACATCAAGGAATTGTGAATTTAGTGTTAGAAGGAAGTGTGTGGGGTAAAAATCGCAGAGGAAGACCAAGAGATGGATACAGTAAGCAGATTCAGACAGATGCAGGTTGTCGTTCTTATGTGGAGATGAAGAGGCTTGTTCAGGATAGGGTATTGTGGAGAGCTGCATCAAACCAGTCTCTGGACTGAAGACCACAACAACAACATGTAGAATCAAAGTTTATAACCTCCCTACTATCGGAACAACTTTCTATGGCCAAAATGGCTGTACCAATTTTGACATTTTAGTAGGTCATTTGACATAAAATTTAATGCTTTTTTTTTATTTTGGTTAGGATAACATCTTCAGTAGGATGCATAGTTTCCAAGTAATAAGTGAAAATCTGTAGCAAGTGCCAAAATTTTGCAGTTTTTTTAATCCAAAGGTTTTTCTGGGGGTTTTTAAGGACTAAAATTTGGATTTTAGAAACTCTTAACCATATACACAAAATAAAAAAAATAAAGTCTTCTATCTAATTTTTGCAAGCAAATGGCTTTTTCTATGATATTGTTAATGACTTTGCAGTCTGTTCTAGACTATTTTTATATTTTCAAAAATCATCATCACCATTAGAGACTGATTGTGCCTTTCATTGTTCAGTGTGGAGCATAGTCCCCCAAATAAAATTTCTCCATGAGTCTCCATTCAGTGCTAACATTGCTGCCTCATCTGATGTTAAGTCATTCTTCACCGAATCAGTACTTTCTCCTTGTCTACCTCGACTCCTCTTACACTCCACTTCTCTGTCCATGAGTCTCTTAGGTAACCTTGTTTCTTCCATGCTTCCATGTGACCCCACCATCTCAGCCTATTTGCTCTAACAGCTTCATCTATGGTGTTCATTCCCATTTTTCTTTGATTTCCTCTATGGACACCTTCATGCCAATGTTCCCATCTATTAGCCCCTGCAATCATTCTTGCTACTTTCATATCTGTAACCTCAACCTTATGAATAAGGTAAATTGTATCCACCCAGCTTTCACTCCCATACAACAAAGTTGGTTGAAAGATAGAGCAGTGTACTGCTAACTTATTTTTGGTACTGACTTCCTTCTTGCAGAAGTCGGTGATATGACGAGGGTTACAGACAGTTTGGGCTAGGCGCATTGACAGGTGGGCAGAACCCAGTGGGGCAATGATGAGCACCTCGACAGAAGGCAGAAGGAAGGCACAAATGGCATGTGAGATGATGGTGGCAGGGAGGGATATGTGTCTCAGCAGCTGTCACTCATCGGTGGAACGGGGGAAAGAAGCAGAGAATAAATATCGAGAGATCACAAAGTATTATAGAAATATCTGTGGCAAGAGGAGGGGGAACAGGCACAATGAATTCTAGGGCAGGGGAAGAGGGGAGAGGGAGAAACCGTGAAGAGGTGATGGAGGAGGAGGGCATGGAGAAGGAGAAGGAGAAGGAGAAGGAGAAGGAGAAGGAGAAGGAGGAGGAGAAGGAGGAGGAGGAGGAGGAGGAGAAGGAGAAGGAGAAGGAGAAGGAGAAGGAGAAGGAGAAGGAGAAGGAGAAGGAGAAGGAGAAGGAGAAGGAGAAGGAGAAGGAGAAGGAGAAGGAGAAGGAGAAGGAGAAGGAGAAGGAGAAGGAGAAGGAGAAGGAGAAGGAGAAGGAGAAGGAGAAGGAGAAGGAGAAGGAGAAGGAGAAGGAGAAGGAGAAGGAGAAGGAGAAGGAGAAGGAGAAGGAGAAGGAGAAGGAGAAGGAGAAGGAGAAGGAGAAGGAGAAGGAGAAGGAGAAGGAGAAGGAGAAGGAGAAGGAGAAGGAGAAGGAGAAGGAGAAGGAGAAGGAGAAGGAGAAGGAGAAGGAAGAGGGTGGGCAGAGTAGCAAGAGGAGGGGAGGAGGAGAGGAGGGAAAGACTGATGGTGGGAGGGGGAGAGGTGGCAGAGTATAACAAAGGAGGAGGAGAAAAGGTGTCGATGTATGCAGGTTTAACCCTATTAATTGATACAGTGACAGGTGCATTGTTAATGGAAATTATGAAGCTATTGTCACCCCTCTTTTGTACCAGGTGAAGGCCAGAATACAGGGAATGAAGGGTACGGACAGTGTTGTAATGGAGAAAGACATGTGTGCATGTTGCCAATGAAGAAGGGACATGCAAAGATGGAGGGAAGTGACAGAGAAAATTTTGAGCAGCAAAGGCGGACATGGTCAACAAAGGATGGGAGATCAGAAGGTTCAGGAGAAGGGGAGGGGTGCACAAGTTCGCCAGGAAGCGACAGGGTTTGTCCATAGACAAACTGTGTGACAATGCCCTTCACGTCCGGTTTGTAGGTAGTGCAAAGACCAAGGAGGACCAAGAGGAGAGCTTCTAACCAAAGAGTGTCATGGCACATGAGGACCACTTTGAGAGTGGAGTGCCAAGGCTGCACCAAGCCATTTCCTTGAGGGTGATAGATTATGGTATGGATGTGTTTGATTCCAAACAGGTTGCACAGGTTTTGAAATACAGCAGATTAGAACTTTCAGTCCTGATCGGTGGTGATGACAGCTGGACAGTCAAATGCGGCCAGAAGGGATAGGGAAGGAGCCCAGTATAGTGGAGGTGTGTGTATGAATTTTCCTTTTTTGGCAGGGAACACATGCACAAGCCCAAGCTTGGCAATCGTACCTAGTCTCACCAGACAAACTGGTCCATGACCAACTTGGTGGAGGACTTTACCCCAGGATGAGCAAGACTGTGCAGTTTATTAAAGATCTTACACCTGAGGCAGTGGGAAATGTGGAGGCAAAGATTGATCATAGATTCATTGCATCAAACCTTACCCGATGCACCAGGGAAGGTTAGTGATAGCAGCTGCATAAGGCTTGTGGTCAGTTAGGACATAAAAAGAATGGCCATCTATGGCAGAGCAGAAATGTTTGATGGTCCCTTAGATGGCCAAGAGTTCTCAATAGAAGGGAGAGTATTTCCTTTGAGCATGTTGAGGGTGTTTTTTTTTTTTTTTTTTTTTTTGAAGAATTGCAGAGGAGATGTGACGCCATCAAGGGATTGTATGAGAACAGCACCGATGGCAGTATCATTTGCATCAGTGGTAATAAAAAGTTCAGCATCAGGATGCTGGTGAGGGATAGTGACAGCTCAAGCAATTTGGTCTTTGAAAGCAGAGAATGCAGCAGACATAGCATCTGTCCAGAGAACAGGTCAATCACCAGAGTCGTGTTTCCCAGCCAAAGTGTCGGTGAAAGGGGCTTGAAGCTCAGCAGTGCCGGGTAAGTGTCATCAGTAATAATTAATGGTGTCAAGGAAATGATGTAATTCTTTGAATGAATGAGACAGCAGTTTCCTGACATAATCAATCTTTTCAGGAGGGGGTGGAGGGGTTATACCGTCGACAGACACTGTGAAACCAAGGAAGAGCAATGAACATTGATATAGTTGGCATTGACTGTCATTAAGTTTGATGTCAGCTGCAGCCAAGGTATCAAGAAGATTTTGTAAATGCTTCTTATTCTACCCAACTGAATTACTGAATACTGATATGTCATCGAGGTATGCAAAACAGAACTTCAGGGGAAATAAAATCTCATTAATAAAATATTGACAAGTCTGAGTGGTGTTTTTAAGACTGAAAGGTATGAACCATTAGTGGAATAAACCTATGGGAGTAGTAATAGCAGTCTTTTCAATGTCATCAGGAGCCATAAGAATTTGGTGGCAAGCACACTTGCAGTCCACCACCAAGAACATTTTAACCATGCTTGCCAGAGTTTGCGTAAATCATCTGTGCAGCTCCCATCCACCACCAGCTTTTCTGAACTGCACAGATGGGAGTTATCCCTACAGTACATTCTCTGATCCCAAAATCAACCAGGCCTCAACGTACGATAACTTCCTTTTTTTCCCCCCATACCTTACACCTCTGTCCAAAACTCACCTATTTTGAGTGGTGCATGAATGTGCGATCATGTGTATATGTGTGTGTGTGTGTGTGTGTGTGTGTGTGTGTGTGTGTGTGTGTGTGTGTGTGTGTGTGTGTGTGTGTGTGTCCGTCTGTCCTTGATTTACTCACCGCAGAGTGTGATTCGAAGTGCGGCAGCCAGAGGTGATGGTTGTATGACTGTTGTATGCCTGTGTGATTGTGTGAGTGTTCTATTTTCTGAAGAAGGCCATGGCCGAGAGCTGAAAGTGTTGTATGTGTGAGTCTTTTGTATGTGCCTGTTGCAGCTCGTCGCCACATTTTTGCGGTGAGTTGTAGCTGTTTTGCATCTTCCTTAGCCTAGTGAAAGGCTGGTCCACTTTTTCTTTCTGGCGTGTATCGTGCCAGTGAAGTGACTGTCTCACCTGGTAGCTCTCTAGGTTTTCCATAGTTTCTAGCTTATTTCCAAAGTCTTCCCATGATTTCTGCTTGGATTATGCAATTATCCGTTTGACTTTTTTTCTTTATTCAACATAATTTTCTCTGTCTACCTGATTCCTAGTATGGAACCATTTTTGAAATGTCTGTTTTTCTTTTTACAGCTCCCTTGCCTGTGTTATTGTTGTTGTTTAGAGGGGACTATACTGTGTGGTCATCAGTCCCGCCTGTGTTATTCCACCAAGCTGCCTGCTTCTTCCTGCCTTTACAAACTACTGTTCCAACACATTTTCTAGCCACTTCTAGTAGTGTGTCCCTAAACCTTGTCCATTCCTCTTCCAATAACTGTAAATGACTACATTCACCTAACTGACACCATTTTGAGATCATTGTTATTTATTTGTGCCTAATTTCGTTGCCCTGAAGCTTCTTCACTCTTATCCTGACTTTCAGCCCTGTTGGCCTTACAAAACCGATTTCACTGCAGATTAAATTTAGTTTAGTTTAGTTTATTATCATCCATTGCATCATATACATGATATTGGAATAATGATCAGTATCACCAAAGATCCCTCTGAAAACAAGTGTGTACTTGACTGCCTTCCTGATCTGTTATTATGTAATCAATGACATATCTGGATCCCCTACCTTCCCAAGTATACACTTAAAGAAGAAGTTTGTGATAACTAAGCCCATACTGGCACAGAAATCCAAGACCTGTTTTCAGTTTCTGTTGGCTTCCATATCCTCTTCAAACTTACCCATGACATATTCATTGAATGTGTGACATTAACTGTGAATGGGTAAAGTTGAAAATGTGTACCCAGCTGGGATTCAAAACTGGGTCTCCTGCTTTCTAGGCAGTTGCGCTGACCCATACGCCACCGGGGACACCAAACCTGCATGGAATTAGTCAAGTACACCTCCTGTCAGATACAAATGCTCAACTTTACCCTGCCCACTTGAACTCAAACTTGTATATGACCTGATGTGTACTTGAGTAATTCCATGCAGTTGTGGTGATCACTGTGTCCCCAATAGTGTAGGGGTCAGTGCAACTGCCTAGAAAGTGGGAGACCCGGGTTTGAATTCCAGCTGGATACAAATTTTATACTGTATCCATTTGTAGTTGTCGTGCAATCTGTGAATATGATCAGATAATATATTTTGGATCAAATGTGGTGTATATTCTTTCAGACATGTCTTTCAGACATGCCTATAGAATAGACACCACGTACGCGTAGCTTATGCAATATGCCGATGACAAGCAATGGTCCTTCCTTCAGTGTGTATGCACTCCTAAGCCTTTATTTACTCTTATGGAAATCAGTTTTAAAAAAACTATGAGTTCAAGTTCTAGTGAGCAGGATGAAATAAAGAATTTGTATCTGATGGGAAGTGTGCTTGAGTAATTCCATTCATGTGTAGTGATTGCTGTCTCCAGTGGTGTAGGGGTCAGTGCAACCACCCAGAAAGCAGAAGACCTGGGTTTGAATCTAGGCTAGGTACACATTTTCAACTTTACCCATTCACAGTTAATGTCATACCTTCCGTTTGGACATGTCCAATAGTGCAGACACTGATGTCTGTTCTTTCGGACATGTCTGAAAGAACAGTTGCTACATATATATTGTTAAAGTTTTGTGTTTATATATGATTCTATTTAATAACTTGACTTTAACTCTCTGACACCATAGATGTGTTGTTCTATAATCTTTGCTGCAAACAAATCACTATTGTGTTGCTAAGCACCAGCCTGTGAGTTGTGTAATCTTGTGTTTCTTAATGTTCTGCTTAAAAATAAATCAATGTTTCTTTTTAATGGTGGAAACCTTGTTACTTGTGATAAAATTTAACAGGTTATGGCCACAGGCACACTATTGTGGAAGTTAATGCATTTGAAGACACACAGTTTGTGTATTTTTCCATATGTGAATAAAGTGAAAACTTTGAAAGTAGCGTACTGCGACTTTCGTGTATTAGATTACGTGTGGATTCAGTTAGTGAATTTCGAATACGGATTCAACAAGAGTGAAGTATAAAGCAAATGTGTGTTTATGTGGTATTCCTGGAGCACTTGATGTCATTGAAGGTAGGTTGGTTAAACCTGCAGAACCTGCAGAAAGCGCTACAGATCAAGAAAAACAAAACATTTAAGAATGTATTAAATAATTATCTTAAGGCTGACAGCAATGCTTTGATTGTGTTGACTACCAATATGACAGAAGAAACATTGCAGAAAATAATGTGTCTTAATACTTCTCATGAAGTGTGGGCAGAACTGCACAAATTATTTGATGGTGTTTCTGAAGATAAAGTTTATGATTTTTGTTTATGATTTTTTGGTTTGTGAAACATTCAAATGATGATGTAGCAGCTCATATATCATGGCCAAAGATGTAGGAAATAATCCAGAATTACCTGATTTATTTTTAATTTGCAAGATTTTAGGCACTCTACCAGATGAGTATTTTTCATTTAAATCAAGTTGGATGCTTATGTCAAAAACTGATAGGACTGTTGACAACTCAACTCTGTGCATATGAGAAAGCCTTGTCAAGTAAAGGAGGAGATTCTACATCTCAAGAGGCACTTACAAGTAACTCATCTAAATAAATTTCTAAGCAACCACAGGGGAAAAAGAAAGTTGTTTGTCATTACTCTAAGAAGCCAAATCATGTAATCAAGTAATGTTGGAAATGGATTGTGGATGGTCAATCACAAAAGCCACAAAAAAGTGATGTGTCTGAAGCTGAAACTCCACATAAACCAAACTCAACGAATATGATTCTCTTTGCTGAAACCTCTGTTGTTATGTCATCTGAGTGTGATACTGGTAGCTGGTTTGTAGACAATGGTGCAACAAGTCATATCACCAATACAAACAATTTCTTCAAGACTTTTGAAACATGTTCTACAACACATAAAGTTACATCATCAGATGATACTGTTGAGGCTGTTGGCAAGGGAACCATAGAAATGGAAGCAGCAGTAAATGGAAAGTGCCACAAAATCACTTTGAGTGACGTGTGGTTGTTGTTGTTGTTGTTGTGGTCTTCAGTCCGGAGACTGGTTTGATGCACCTCTCCACAATACCCTATCCTGAGCAAGCCTCTTCATCTCCACATAAGAGCGACAACCTACATCTGTCTGAATCTGCTTACTGTATCCATCTGTTGGTCTTCCCCTGCGATTTTTTCCCCATACACTTCCCTCCAACGCTAAATTCACAATTCCTTGGTGTCTAAGAATGTGTCCTACCAATCTATCCCTTCTTTTAGTCAAGGTATGCCATAAATTCCTATTCTCACCAATTCTGTTCAGTACCTCCTCATTAGTTACGCGATCCACCCACCTAATCTTCAGCATTCTTCTGTAGCACCATATTTCAAAAGCCTCAATCCTCTTCCTGTCCGCACTGTTTATCGTCCATGTCTCATTCCCATACAAGGCAACACTCCATACAAATGCCTTCAGAAAGGACTTCCTTAGGTTTAAATCAATATTCGATGTTAATAAATTTCTCTTTTTCAAGAATGCTTTTCTACCCATTGCCATTCTGCATTTTATATCCTCTGTACTGCGACCATCATTTGTTATTTTACTGCCCAAATAACAAAACTCATCTGCCTCCTTTATTGCTTCGTTTCCCAATCTAATTCCTTCAGCATCACCTGATTTTCTTACAATGCACACCCTAGTTTTGCTCTTGTTAATGTTCATCTTATATGCACCTTTCAGCACACTGTCCATATCGTTCAATAGCTCTTCCAGGTCCTTTGCTGTATCTGACAGAATTACTATGTCGTCGGCAAAACGCAATGTTTTTAATTCTTCACCCTGAACTTTAATTCCTTCTCCAAATTTCTCCTTGCTTTCTTTTATATCTTGCTCAATGTACAAATTGAATAACAATGGAGAAAGACTACAACCCCGTCTTACTCCCTTTCCAACCACTGCATCCCTTTCGTGCCCTTCAACTCTGACAACCGCTGTCTGGTTTTTGTACAAGTTGTAAATAACCTTACGTTCCCTATATTTTACTCCTGCTTGCTTCAGAACTTGAAAGAGTTTATTCCAATCTACATTGTCAAAAGCCTTCTCCAAATCTACAAAAGCTAGAAATGTAGGTTTGCCTTTTCTTAATCTATCTTCTAGGATAAGCCGTAAAGTGAGTATTGCCTCCCGCGTTCCTACATTTCTCCTGAACCCAAACTGATCTTCCCTGAGGTCGACTTCTACCAGCTTTTCCAACCTTCTGTATATAATTCGTGTTAATATTTTGCAACCATGACTTATTAAACTGATGGTTCTGTAGTTTTGACACCTGTCTGCACCTGCTTTCTTTGTAATGGGGATTATAACATTTTTCTTAAAGTCTGAGGGTACTTCACCTGTCTCATACATCTTACACACCAGGTGCAACAATTTTGTCATGGCTGGTTCTCCCAGAGACTTCAGTAGCTCTGAGGGAATATCATCTACTCCAGGGGCTTTGTTTCGACTTAGGTCTTTCAGGGCTCTGTCAAATTCTTCTCTCAGTACAGTATCCCCTATTTCATCTTCATCTACATCCTCTTCCCTTCCTACAATAGTGTGTCGAAGTTCATTTCCTTTGTAGAGCCCTTCTATATACTCTTTCCACCTTTCAGCTTTCCCTTCTTTGCTGAGAACTGGTTTTCCATGAGTGTCCTTGATATTCATAGAGCTGTTTTTCTTATCTCCAAATGTTTCTTTTATTTCCGGTAGGCTATATCTATTTTTCCCCTATTCATACATTCTTCTACATCCTTGCATTTGCTTTCTAGTCACTCCTGCTTAGCCATTTTGCACTTCCTGTCAATCTCATTTCTTAGTCGTCTGTACTCCATTTTGCCTGTTTCATTTACTGCATTTTTATATTTTCTCCTTTCATCGATTAAATTTAGTATCTCCTGTGATATCCAAGGATTCTTTGTAGGTCTTGCCTTCCTACCTATTTTGTCCTCTGCTGCCTTCACTATTTCATCTCTCAATTTTACCCATTCCTCCTCAACTGTTTTATTTTCCCCTGTTTCTGTCAATTTTTGCCTGAAGCTCCCTCTGAAATTGTCCAGAACTTCAGGTTCCTTCAATTTATCCAGGTCCCATCTCCTTATTTTCCTACCTTTTTGTAGTTTCTTCAGTTTCAGCCTACAGTTCATAACCAACAAGTTATCTATATCTGCCCCTGGGTATGTATTACACTTTAAAACCTGGTTCCGAAATCTATGTCTTACCATTATAAAATCTATCTGGTATCTCCCGGTGTCTCCTGGTCTCTTCCACGTATACAACCTTCTTTTGTGATTCTTAAACCACGTGTTTGTTATAACTAAATTATGTTCTGTGCAAAATTCTACAGGCGGCTTCCTCTTTCATTCCTTTTGCCCAGACCATATTCACCTACTATCTTCCCTTCCCTTCCTTTTACTACTGCCGAATTCCAGTCCCCCATAACAATTAACTTTTCCTCTCCCTTAACTGTCTGAATAATTTCCTTTAGCTCCTCATATATTTCTTCGATTTCCTCATCGTCGGCAGAGCTAGTTGGCATATAAACCTGTACTACTGTTGTCGGTGTTGCCTTCGTATCTATCTTGACAATGATAATGCGATCACTGTGCTGCTTATAGTAGTTTACCCGCATTCCTATTTTCTTATTCATTATCAATCATACTCCTGCGATACCCCCAATTGATTTTGTATTTATAATCCTGTACTCACCTGACCAGAAATCCTGTTCATCCTGCCACCGAACTTCACTAAACCCCACTATATCTAACTTCAACCTATCCATTTCCCTTTTTACATTTTCTAATTTTCCTACTCGATTAAGGGATCTAACATTCCATGCTCCGACCCGTAGAATGCCAGTATTGTCTTTCCTGATGATCACATCCTCCTGAGTAGTCCCCACCTGGAGATCCGAATGGGGGACTATTTTACCTCCGGAATATTTTACCCGAGAGGATGCCATCATCATATTTTCATACAGTAGAGCTGCATGTCCTCGGGAAAGGTAACGGCTGTAGTTTCCCCTTGCTTTCAGCCGTTCGCAGTAGCTGTGTGGCAAAGCCACATTAGCTGATGTTACAAGGCCAGCTCAGTCAATCATCCAGACTGTTGCCCCTGTAACTACTGAAAAGGCTGCTGCCCCTCTTCAGGAACCACACGTTTGTCTGGCCTCTCCACAGATACCCCTCCACTGTGGTTGCACCTACGGTACGGCTATCTGTATCGTGGAGGCACGCAAGCCACCCCACCTCAGCAATGTCTGTGCTTCATGGGAGTGGGACGTGTGGTATGTACCAAAAATTAAAAAGAATCTGTTTTCTGTCTTATCGGCACAAGACAAAAATCCAAAAAGTACATTTTTATACACAGCAGAAACATGTTATTTTAGAACTGATGAGGTCACTAAACTAATTGGCATTCATGATTGTTATGGAGGACTATTTAAATTAATGGTAAGAAGTCTTAAACCTCCTTTTCCTGCTGAAGTAAAATGAAATCAGCCAAGAAAATGTACTGCAGTTGTATCATGAAAGATTTGGACACCAAAATAAGCGACATGTCAAGATGCTGATCTCTAAAATGTTAGGCATAAATATGGGACTGGACTCTGAACTCTGTGAAGGTTGTGTTTATGGTAAAGCACATCGAATTCCATTTGGTACTCAGAAGAGAGTGTCTGAAACAGGAGAGCTGATTCATAAGGATGTCTGCGGCCCCTTTCAGAAGTCCATGTCTGGGTATTGCTATTTTGTTTTGTTCGAAGACATCTACAGTAAATTTTGTACTGTTTACTTTGTCAAGGAAAAATCAGAAGTTCCTAATAAAGTAAGACAATTTATAACTGAAACAAAGACTGCTGGGCATACAATTAAAAACCTCTTAAGTGATAATGGAGGAGAATTCAACAATGAACAGACAAGGGAGATTCTACAGAAGGAGGGCATAATTCAATGTTTTACTATGCCATACACTCCACAGCAAAATGGGTGCAGTGAAAGGGAAAATCATACTCTTGTTTAAACTGCCAGGACCGGCCGCGGTGGCTGAGGGGACTGCGGCGCGCCAGTCACGGTCTGCACGGCCACTATGGTCGGGGGTTCAAATCCCCCCTCGGGCATGGATATTTGTGCCGTCCTTAGTATTAGCTAGTCCATAAGTAGTTTGTAAGTTTAGGGACTGATGATCCCGTAGTTAAGTCCCGTAAGCTCTACAAACATTTGAACATTTGAAACTGCCAGGTCTATGATGCATGCTCATGAAAACATTCCTCGGTCATTTTGGGCTGAAATTATAAATTCTGCAGCATACATTCTTAATTGAAGGGGGCCTTCTAGTAATGAAGGGATGTCTCCATATGAACTATGATATGGAAAGAAGCCTGGTTTGAAGCATCTGCATGTAATAGGATCTAAATGTTAAGTTCATGTTCCAAAACATTTAAGGGTGAAAATGGATCGAAAAGCAGTAAGTTGGCTTCTGATTGGCTATGACCACGATGATGGTTATTGAATCTGGTGTGAAGAAAAACATCAGCTGATGAGATCACGTGATGTCATTTTTGAAGAGAAAATTATGCAAAATGAAACTCCAGTAGTTCCTGTGCACCTTGATTTTTCTCAACAGGAGTCTCAAGAGTCATCACAAGAAAGTAAGAACAAAATAGAATCTAGTTTTCCAAGAGAAAATGATTTCTGCACTTATGGTGATTTACACGGTGAAATTGAAGAGGTATTAGAACAATCTGACACAGAATCAATTAGACCACAGCTGCGTGATCGTTCAACATTAAAATGTCCTAAAAGGTTTCAAGACTATGCAATGCAGTTAATGACCTCAGAGGAACCAGAATCATATTATGAAGCTATGAATTCAAGTCAACAAGATGAATGGAAATCAGCCATGGATCAAGAAATGGCAGCACATCAAGAGAATGGAACTTGGACTTTGGAAAAAGATCAGTTCTTTGTAAATGGGCTTACAATTTGAAGACAAATGCTGATGGGTCAGTTGTGAGACTCAAAGCTAGACTGTTTATCAAGGGATTTTCTTAAAAGAAAGGGATTGATTATGAACAAACTTTCAGCCCAGTGGCAAAGATGTCTACTAATCAAACATTTCTCAGTGTTGCAGCCCAGGAGAAAATGAATATTGTACAAATAGATGTGACTACTGCTTTTCTTTATGGAGACCTGAAGGAAACAATATTTATGACACAGCCTGAAGGTTATAATGATGGTTCTGGAAAAGTATGTCAGTTAATGAAAAGTATGTATGGTCTGAAACAGGCACCCCATTGCTGGAATGAGAGATTCACTAATTACATTTTGAAATTAGGATTTAAGAGAAGTGAAACTGATCCCTGCCTTTTTACAAGAGAGAAAGGTTCTTCCAAAATTTTCTTTGTACTCTATGTTGATGATGGCTTAATTGCAGCAAACAATGATAGTGAACTTAAGCAGTTTATTGAAGATCTTGAGAGAGAATTCAAGATTAAATAAAGCCCTGCATCATATTTCTTAGGACTGGAAATTGACAGAAAAGTAGATGGTTCTATTCAGGTTAGTCAGACTCACTATGTCGAGAAGATTTGGAACGTTTTGGCATGAGTGACTGCAGAGCTGTTACAAATCCAATTACCAAGGATGACAATGTGGAAGGGAGTCCTGTCAACACTGAATATTCTTACAGGCAAGCAGTTGGATCCTTGATATAATTGATGTGTGGGGCAAGACCAGACATAGCATATGCTGTTGGAGTAGCATCTAGAAGTCTTGAAAGTCCAACCAAGCAGTATGTAATACAAGTGAAAAGAATATTCCACTATTTGAGAGGCACATACGACTATGGACTTATTTACAAAAGTGGCAAAGACAAATGCATTCTCAAATGCTTCAGTGATGCTGATCATGGAGGTGATTTAAAGAGTGGGTGATCTACCTCCGGTAATCTTTGTTTGTACTGTGGTGCACTTGTCAGTTGGTTGAGTCAGCAACAAACTTCAGTTGCAATTTCTACGACAGAAGCATCAAGTGAAGCGGCATGAGAAATTGTTTGGCTCAAGAGACTTTTAACTGAACTTGGTCAGCTAAAGGAGTCAAAACCTTATCTACGAGTGGACAATGAAGCGGTTGTTCGACTGTCACTCAATCATGAATTTCTTCGACGGATAAAACATATCCGTCTCAGACACTTCTTTGTTCAAGAGCTAGTTGCAGATGCCAAAATAGTAATTTCAAGGGTAAACACAGCTGATCAGCTTGCAGATACATTAACAAAGATGTTATTTGCTGTCCGATTATGACAGTTGTGCAATGATATGAGACTGTGTAAGTTATTAACTAAGGGGGAGTGTTAAAGTTTTGTGTTTTATATACAATTCTATTTAATAGCTTGACTTTAACTCTCTGACACCAGAGATGTGTGGTTCTATAATCTTTGCTGCAAACAAATTACTATTGCGTTGCTAAGTACCAGCCTGTTTGTTGTGTAATCTTGTGTTTCTTAATGTTCTGTTTAAAAATAAATCAATGTTTCTTTTTAACAGTGGAAACCTTGTTACTGTGATAAAAGTTAACATATATAACTTATTTCATGATGTCTTATGAGGGTGGTTTGAAAAGTTCTCACAATCAGTAGATGAGAGGTCAGTGCTAGTGCAACAAGTTGTTCACATGATATCCACTGGACTATTGCTTGTTAACGTGTGCCACGTCATTGCTCTTGGATGAGAGCTGTGGTAGGGACATGGCTCTGTTGGTGTTCTTGCGCAATGATTTGTGAGAAGACAGAAAAAATTCAAGAGTCAAGCATTAATTAAGTACTTCATAAAGAAAGATATGAAAGCAAAAGATATTCATGCTGATTTCCAAAATACACTGGGAACTCTGTTCCTTCATATTCAACTGCTGCCAAGTGGACAAATGAATTTAAATTTAGCCGGGAGAGCTTAGATGATGCTGCACACAAAAATGCACAAAATGGTCATGGAAGATCGCCAATTGAAAGTGCATGAAATTTCTCATGCTTGCAAGATGTCATCTGAAAGTGTGTATTACATTTTAACTGAAAAATTAGAAATGACAAATTATCTATAAGACGGGTGCCACGACTCTTGAAGCTGGATCAAAAACACATGAGAATGGACATCTCAGAAAAAATTTTGGCCCCTTTTTGTAGAAACGAACAAGAATTTTTTGTGCTGGTTTGTGACTACAGATAAAACTTGGGTGCACTATTATGCCCCAGAGACAAAACAACAGTCAGAGCAGTGGAAACATTCATATTCTCTGCCATACAAGAAAGTGTATACAATTCTTTTGGCTGGAAAGGTCATGGCATCAGTGTTCTGGGATGTGAAGCGGATTCTTTTCATAGATTATCTCCTCGCTAGGTGATCAATTACTGGATAATACTTTGCTAACCTGCTGAACAAATTGCAATAAAAGATACATGATAAAAGGCAAGGTTTAGCAAGGAAGAAAGTCAGCTTCAATCAAAAAAATGCTCTCACACATACATGTGCTGTTGCCATGGCAGAATTACATGAACTAAGGTATGAATTGTTGATATGGCTCTGTCAAACTTGTATCTCTTACCAAAACTGAAAATTTTTCTTGGTGGATGAAGTTTCACTTCAAACAAAGAACTAATAGCTAGTGTTGACAACTATTTTGCAGCCCTGAAAGAATCTCATTTTCAAGATGGGAACATTGTTGGACCAAGTGCATTAATCTACAATGAGACTACACTGAAAAACAAAAAAGTTTCAGTGATGTAAATACTTTTTTTTATTATGTTCTGAGAACTCTCTTCTGGGGCAAGGATGGTGGAAGTCATCTGTTCTTATCATGGTAGAGGACTGTCCAGTCCAGATTTGTATTTTTATTTTTCGGTACAGTAAATTGCTAGAATAAATTCTGTAACAAAATTAGAGAATAAGTGAATTTTATCCATTATGGATGTCGAAGAACTCCATGACTGTTCCTTATGGGTTGTGGAAATAATATCCGTTATCAGTCACAATTATTGTTGGTTTATTAAAACACTAACGGTTTCGGGCTTGTGCCCATCTTCAGGTGTTTACATTCAGTGTTGTTGACTGTTTAAAGAAAATGTAAATTACATTGTGCTTATCATACAGATATACATACACAAGTATTATATAGATATACATAAACATAAACAAGTATGGTATGTTGTGGAGTGATTTGTGTTAAGGCTATAAGTGTACTCACATAAAAGTAGGGTATCCAGTTCGTGTTCATAAATGTCTCATGGATATCAGTTGAGAATAATGCAGTAACAGCAACATAATGCTTGCGCTTCAACATATTCTCTCTTCTCGTTGCCCACCTGATCTCAACCTCCACTAAATTCAAATTCCCGCCCACCATCTTTAACATCTTTACCTCAGTTCTGTGGACAGAGCCTCTGCCTCAAGTGGTATCTTTGTCCAACTTCTTTGCTTTCTACAAATGTCTGCCTAGGTGTGTTTGTGTGTGGATGTGTGTGTATGTGTGTATTTGTGTATTTGTTTACCTTCCTTCCCCCCCCCCTTCCACTCCTGGGATTGGAATGACTTCTTTTCCACTTCCTTAAAAACTGTATCCTTCCCTTTCTCTTCTCCTTCATTCCTCTTTTTCCTGAAGAAGCTGCCAGCAGTGGTGAAAGCTTGAATGTTTGTGTGTTTTATTTGTGTTTTTTGTTTCTACCGGCGAGCCTATGCTTTGGGTAAGTCTACCAATCTTTATTTTTATACATATTTTTCCCACCATGAAAGTCTCCTTGAAATATTTACTGTTTTCTCACCATTAGTGGGATGTGCACATGTTTGGCTAGAAGTAGCACAATAAATAACTTTGTGCTGCCTGGGACTCCAACCCCACAACTATAATCACCGTTGACCTCAGATGACAAAGTAATAACTCTCCCATTCTCGTTCACTAGTAATTAGGATCACATCATTTGTAGAGTACTGAAGGGGTCTAGCATTTTGAGGAAACAGTCAGTAGCAGACAGTAATTTCTTGGCCGCACGGTCTGAGGCATCTTGTCACGGAGTTGGGGCCACTCCCAGCAGAGGTTCGATTCCTTCCTCAGGCATGTTTAATTGTGTATGTGTGTGTTATCCTTAGTGTAAATTAATTAAAGTAGCACATAAGGCTAGGAAGGGACTGATGACCTCAGCTGTTTGATCCATTAGGAGTACAACAAAAAACATTATATACAATATGTAGAATTATGTAACATTGTGTATGATAGTATACTATGTTCCATGCATACTATGCATGCTACGTGCTGATTTTGTATGGCATGTTGCTATATGCTTATTTAACTATAGCCTCATTTTCTTCACGTTTGTACGAAAAATGTGCGTGAAATCTTATGAAACTTAACTGTTAAGGTCATCAATCCCTAGGCTTACACATTACTTAAACTATCTTAACATAACGACAACGGACACACCCATGCCTGAGGAAGGACTCAAACCACCGCCGCGAGCAGCCACCCAATCCACGACAAGATGCCTTATACCGTGCAGCTACTCTGCGTGACATTCAAGTTTATAGCATAGCTCTTCCATAACAAATGGAATATTACACATCTTAAAAGTTGCGAGGAGTGTCGTTTATGCATTGGAAAATGGATTCTAAAATGGGGAAATGTGTACCATTTGTAACAGTATATTCTGTTGGGATGAAAGCAGAGGAGGTCAATTGAAATACCAGTGCTCTATTTCATAAAAGGAAGAATGGATTATGGGTAAGGAGATATGAAAGAGCACAGTCTCATAGAGAAGACTGACAGACAATAACAAAAGCATAAATTAAGAAAGAAAGAATGCTGTCAACGGAAACCAATAGATTTGATCATAGCATTTTGAGGGAACAGACCAGAAGGGTAACTGAGAGAGGCGATAGGGAGTGAGAGACAGAGAACAGAAGTTAACAATGAATAAATGCAAGACTAATTGTTTGCATATTTTGTGAAGGATGGAGGGTGAAGTAATGGATGGAGGGGAGGAGAGAGACATATTGGAAATAATAAAAATTACTTTGACAGCATCCATCTAAACTGATTAGTCTGTATGCATGGAGGCTGAGTATAAATGAAATAAAAAGAGGATATTAAGTGAAAGGAGAAGCACTGAATTAAAATTATTGCCACAGGTGGGAATCGAACCCAGACCTCCATTCTTACTTTAATTCAATGCTTCTCCTTTAAAAATAAAAATAGGTTAGTGAAGGAACTGTAGCCCTATATTAAAAAACCTTCAATTCAAAGGCAGCTCAAAGGAAAACAAACTCATATTTTATTTCAGTTGCCAAGAGATCTTTCACAGTCCCTCACTTAGGAAATATGACAATACAGACAAAACAAATAAACATTTTAAGGACTAATAATTTATTATTCACAAGGAATGGGTTCATAGAATTGCTTCAGTTTCTCGACTGTTCCATGCTTATAGGAAACACGAGAAAAACAAGTGCTAAAAAGCATATGTGCAATTTCTTATTATGATTATTTTACTCTTACAATTCAAATCAAATGTTCAAATGAGTATGAGATCTTAAGTGACTTAACTGCTCACACACACACACACACACACACACACACACACACACACACACACACACACACACACTCACACAAGGGAGGACTAACCTCCTACGCGAGCAGCCGCCCAATCCATGATATGGCACCTTAGTCCGCGCGGCTACTCTGTGCAACATTGTTACAATTGTAACACCATACTTTATAATAATGGAAAGTCCAGGCTGGAATTAATAATATTGTAAGGACAGTTGACAACTCACCGCAAAGACGTGACGACATACAACCATCACCTCCAGCTGCTGCACTTCGAAGGTGATGGTTGTATGACTGTATTGTGTGCCTGTGTGATTGTGTGAGTGTTCAATTTTCTGAAGGAGGCCATGGCTGATAGCTGAAAGTGTTGTATGTGTGTGTATTTTGTATGTGCCTGTCGCAGCTCATCGCCATGCTTTGCGGCGAGTTGTAAACTGTCCTTACTATATTATTAACACTATACTTTTATTAAGACGAAAAATTCCTAGCAGGAAAAATAAAATATAAAAAATAGACGAAGATTACTCACCAGGCGAAGGAGCACAGGTGTGACAGCATCACAAATAAATAAATGAATACACACACACACACAATCGCAAGCTTTCGCAACCCAGTTGCGTCTTCAGGCAGTAGGGAAGGAGAGGGGAAAAGGAAATGATGAGGGTTTTAAGGAAGGGGGTAAGGAGCCATTCCAATCCCGGGAGAGGAAAGACTTACCTTGGGGGAAAAAATGGAGGGTAAACAAATGCACACATGCCCACACATTCACACAGACACAAGTACACCTAGGCAGACATACTGTAGAAAGCAAAGAAGTTAAGTTATAGAAGTTAAGAAGTTAGACAGAGATACCACTTGAGGCAGAGGCTCTGTCCAGAGAACTGATGCAAAGATGTTAAGAAGGTGGGTGGGAATTCAAATTTAGCGGAGGTTGAGACCAGGTGGGCAACGGGAAGAGAGAATATGCTGAAGGGCTAGTTCCCATCTCCGGAGTTCTGAAGGATTGGTGTCAGTGGGAAGTATCCAGATAACCCGGACGGTGTAGCACTGTGCCAAGATGTGCTGGCCGTGCACCAATGCGTGTTTAGCCACAGGGTGATCCTCGTTACCAACAAACACTGTCTGCCTGTGTCCATTCATGCGAATGGACAGTTTGTTGCTGGTCATTCCCACATAGAACGCTTCACAGTGCAGGCATGTCAGTTGGTAGATCACGTGGGTACTATCGCAAGTGGCTCTGCCTTTGATCGTGTACACCTTCCGGGTTACGGGACTGGAGTAAGTGGTGGTGGAAGGGTGCATAGGGCAGGTTTTACAACGGGGGCGGTTACAAGGGTAGGAGCCAGAAGGTAGGGAAGGTGGTTTGGGGATTTCATAGGGGTGGACTAGGAGGTTACGGAGGTACTATACTTTGTATGGTAGGGAGTACTAAAGCTCTTTGCATTCATAGGAGAAGGTTGGTGATTAAAATCTCAAAGAAGAAGTGTGCTACAATGAAAAAACTTTTGTTTTAATATTGCATCCTCACCTCAACCTCATCCCCCTGCCCTCCCCCCCCCCCAACCTCAATGAAGAAAATAGAAAATATCCAAGACCTTTCTGCGAATTCACTATACTGCACAATCTGATCAACATCCACCCTCTATCCTGTCACATTAATAACCACATGCTGCTCAGCAGTACTCCAGAAGAGGTGGAGGAATTGTAGGGTCGGCAGTCTCCTTGGGAGACATTTTAATCTAATTGTTGTGTCAATAACAGGCTGTTTGTTTTTTCTTCGCCAAACATATATTTTTCCCAGTCAGAGTTGTTTCCAGTTGTACCCACCAGAAATTTCAGTAGATGTATAATCCTTAAATTTGTTTTGCTTATCGATTTCTCAAAGCCTGATGAAAATTTTCTAGTAATCATGTGATAAATAAACTATACACATATTTATGTTTAGGGTCAATTGTCGCTATTTGCACTTTGAAGATATTACTTCAATAACATTTTAAAATTGGCTGTGCTTTTCTGAGGTGTTTAGTAGACAGCAGCAAACTCTGCCACAAATATTTCTCAGTTCGATATAGCAGTTTGTAGCTCTGTCAGAGAGAGGGTAAAGTGTTACTCTCACTCCCATTTGGAATTGAGAGCTACTGCCTCTTAATCTTAAGAGAGCTTCAACATTTTTATGCAGGAAGCAAACAGCACAGAGTGAATTGCCTCCTCATTGCCCTTGTGAAGGCTGAAGCAGATATTTCAAAAAGTAAGGAACAAGAATAGTTGTAGTTACTACACGAAATTCATCGCTCTTGTCTGTAATCATATATTTATTATATGGTACACCAAAGTTAAATTTTCAGACATTTTAATTGGGATGCCAATATATCAAGTGAATCTTGAAAGATTCTTCTCTAAATATATAAAGTGTGGTGACTGTTCTTTCAAAACAACGGACACCACATAAATATACTGAACTGGTGCTATCACTATCACTCCTTGTATATCGATCTATCACATCGTGCTCGCCTGTTTATCATCCCCAAGGGGCTCTGCCCTGGAAAGTGAAGTAAACACGTAATAGTATGTTGACCAAGGCGACGACGGCAAGGACGAGTGCGCCAGAAGGTACACACGAGGTGGTCATGTGTGTCAGTGTGTCCGTCTGCAGCAGCTTGGCATGGGGATCACTGATGTGGTGGAGATTACCGCTGCTTCTCCAGTTTGTCTACAAGCGGACGGCTGAATTCGGCAGGGAGGGTCTGTCTGCCTTACCAGTAAGTGTGGTTTCCGGACTCTGGAACGATATTTCGAAGTTGTCCGTGTGCATGGTGGTACGTTTCCTGGGGCAATGACTGACTGGTATGATATTGCAAACTGCTAAAGGAAGTGCTCCGGCTTACCCACCCTATGACTGTTACTAGTTGAGTGTTGCTGAGCTACCAACTTGGTGGAAAATTTTGTTCCGCTACAAGAGATTGTTCTGGCTTGGGTCTAAAATTAATTCAAAGAACCCTTGTGGGAAATGGTTTCACATGCCTATAACTAATGCCTTTGAGCCTCTTAAGTTTCGTGTACTTTCTGGCATCCAAATTTAGGTGTGTTGTGTTTGTATTTTTAATGCCTTCCATAGTAATAGTTGTATCTGTGTGTTATAGAGCCAGATTCTGTTTTGGTTGTGGCTATTGTGGTGGGGCCCATTGCTGGCGTGTTTAGTGGGACTGTCAACTGTTTCATTCGAGCTGGCGCACTGTGTATGATGACACTTTCGTTTACTGGATTGGCTGCCGTCCGTGTGCTCCTGTGGTTGAAAGTATGCCAGTTGGACTTCTGCCTGGGCTCCCACCTTAAGTTATGTGATTCTATATGTAAACTTTTACTAAAGTGGATCCGGATTGTGAAATTCTGCTGTCTTAAAAGGGCGCCAGAATTTGTTTCTTGCTTCAGCATTTCAGGTGATTCCTGTAGTGTAGTTCTTGTAGCGAGTTTCGTGATACCAGAGGCTCTGTGCACCTTCGGACTTAAAGTGGCTTGCCACGTAAAATTTTGTAAAATACTGAACCAAATCATTTAATTACATAATTAAGTCAACTGATTGTACCCCTTTAAGATAAGACTTACGTAAATTAGTTGTTCAAATTTATTGTTTTTCTTAAAGTGTAAATGAGTTAATGAAAACTTATTTTGTTGTGTGGTGAAAGCTATTTTTTTCGGGTTGAAGAACATTTTGACCCTTTCATTTACTGTATGCTTTTAGAATTCAATTTAATTTGTTTTTTTTAAGAATTTTTAGGAATTTTATTTTATTTATTTATTTATTTATTTATTTATTTATTTATTTTAAAACTTGTTACATCTGGGTTTCAGTGAAAGATGTTCAAGACAATCCTTGGGGAGCCCTTCCACATTTCCTGCTCTGAAGTTGTTAATCTACTGCTCACTGGTCAAGTGTACCATAACTGGCGGTATCTTATACATAATTAAGGAGAAGACGATCACAGATCAAGCCTTCAGTACAGATGCACACTACACCTGAACACTTGAGGTAATCGTTAAAGTACCATGAGCAGTTAGTGCAACTTGGTAACAGTAACTACGTAAGTAAGCAATGTGAGGAAGCCCGCGCACCTGTAATGATCATTGTTTGCCTGCTCGCGCAGTGGTTACCATAACTGATTCATAGAGGGCAGTAGGAATTGGGTCCAAATTCTGGCTGGGCACAAATGTTCAACTTCCCCAATGCATTCAGTCAGTGACCACAAGCATCTTGTATTGGATTATTTCTTTAATGTTAACTGGGAATAACATGTGTTTTGGTGAACAAATGGTCTGTTATTGACACAAGCATTAGAAGATTTAATCATCTCCTAAGGAGACTGCCAATCCTAAAATTGTTCTTCCTTTTCTGCAGTATTGCTGAGCAGTGTGCAATTATTACCTGATGGGATAGAGAGAGGACATCAGAAAAGTTGAAAGAATATATCAGATTGTGTAGTACAGTGAATTAGGAAAAAGAAGGTCTCAGATGTTTCCCGTCTTTTTTTCCTTCATGTTTGGGGGAGTGGGTGGGGAGAGGGGTGGGGGGGTTGGGGGGAGGGGGAGGGGGGGAGACAGTAGGAAATGAGGTACAAATGCAATATTAAAACAAAAACATTTTCACTGCTGCCCGAATTTTTCATGAGATTTCAACCTCCACCCTTCTCCTTCGTATGCAAAGAGCTTTTTTTCCCCACTGTCGTACAAAGTACGGTATTACAATCGTAAGGATAACACAAGAGTAATTAGAACTCACATATACACTTTTTGGCACTTGTTGTTGTTGTTGTTGTTGTTGTTGTTTTTAGCTCTGTACAAGTGTGGAAAATTCAAGAAAATGAAGTGACTTTATAAATCCTTTACGAAACACTTAACTGTGAATAACAGAACAATCATGTAAATCAAGGGCATCAGCATAAGGTAATTTCCACTGTGCAGCACTTATTTTCTCAGAGACTCTTTACAAATGCACAATGATATACTACGTGTATATATATAGTTTGTGATGCTGGTACGAAAACTGTTCAGTCTACCACTCACTCAGTTATCTAAGTTCAATACACAGTTTCTTAACTCTAGATTGCAGTGTACCTACAAGAGAGAATAGTTTTCTGCGTCATATCATTGTTAGCTAGGTGAAATATTATGTGGTAGCTACATTTATCATCATTATATTCGTTAACTTTATTAAATATTTGAATGAAATGTCCAAGGATTATATGACTGCTCAGGTTACAGAGAAACAGCTATAGTTGTGTTCGTTTAAACTACAGACTTGGGTAGGTTAGAGCGACCTTTGATTCTTCAACGGGTGAACATGACTTTGCAGCTTGTAGCTGTATTCGTTGTGTCTCACAAACTATGGAGTAGCTGGACTGGATGGATGACATGCTGGCAAAAAACAGCCTGGTGCCGATGAGAGGCAAGGCTGATGACAGTGCTGTGAGGAGCCTGCAGGCCGAGTGCGTGTGTCTGCCTCTGATGCTCATGTTGACATAAATGTGTTTACATCATCTTCTGGTATATCAGAGCAACAAGCGGAAGTAGGCATCAGGCAGTCTGTGGCAATGACTAACTGGGAGAGGTCAACTCAAGACAGAGTCGTCGCTCTTATTGAAGATGGAGGATGCTCCGTCACAGAGGCTGGCAGAAGGTTTAGAATGCCATATACCACTGCAGCAAGATGGTAGAGGAACTACCTTGACAGAGGCACCATTGAGAGAGCTCCTGGCTCAGGCAGGAGGGCAGTAAGCTCGCAGCAGGGGGATCGCAAGCTACTGTCTACAAGCAGACAAAATCAGTTCTTGAACACAGAGCAGTTGTGGCAGATAACCAACTTTCCCGGATCCAGTGACTCAATTAGCCGAAGGCTTAGGGATGCTGTACAACACGTACGATGGTCCACTGTGAAACAATAACTCAGCGAAGAAAATACACTATTAGCCATTAACATTGCTACACCAAGAAGAAATGCAGATGATAAACAGGCATTCATTGGACAAATATATTATACTAGAAATGACATGTGATTACATTTTCCCACAATTTGGGTGCATAGATCCTAGAAATCAGTACTCAAAACAACCACTTCTGGCCATTGGCCTGGGCATTGACTAACACAGAGATTGGATAGTGTGTACAGGTACAGATGCCCATGCAGCTTCAACATGATAACACAGTTCATCAAGAGTATTGTGACGAGCCAGTTGCTCAGCCACCAATGACAAGATGTTTTCAATTGGTGAGAGATCTGGAGAATGTGCTGGCCAGGGCAGCAGTCGAACATTTTCCGTATCCAGAAAGGCCTGTACATGACCTGCAACATGCGGTTGAGCATTATCCTGCTGAAATGTGGAGTTTTGCAGGGATCAAATTAAGGGTAGAGCCACGGGTCATAACACATCTGACATGTAATGGGCAGTGTTCAAATTGCCATCGATGCAAACAAGATGTGACCGAGATGTGTAAACAATGGCACTCCATACCATCACGCCAGGTGATATGCCATTATGGCAATGAACGATACACGCTTCCAATGTGCATTTACCGCGATATCGCCAAACACGGATGCGACCATCATGATGCTGTAAACAGAACCTGGATTCATCCGAAAAAATTACCTTTTGCCATTCATGCACCCAGATTCATCGTTGCGTACACCATCGCAAGCGCTCCTGTCTGTGATGCAGCATCAAGGGTAACCGCAGCCATGGTCTCCAAGCTGGTAGTCCATGCTGCTGCAAACATCATCAGACTGTTCGTGCAGATGATTGTTGTCTTGCAAACGTCCCCACCTGTTGATTCAGGGGTCGAGATATGGCTGCATGATCCATTACAGCCATGCAGATAAGATGCCTGTCATCTCAAATGCTCGTGATACAAGGCCATTGGGATCCAGATCGGCATTCCGTATTGCTCTCCTGAACCTACCGATTCCATATTCTGCTAACAGTCATTGGATCACTACCAACGCAAACCACAATCGCATGACCAATGCAAACCACAACCGCAATAGGCTACAGTCCGACCTGTATCAAAGTCAGAAACGCAATGGTGCGCATTTTCTCTTCCTTACATGAGGCATCACAACAATGTTTCACCAGGCAACGCCGGTCAAATGTTCTTTGTGTATGATAAGTCAGTTGGAAACTTTCTTGTCAGCACATTGTAGGTGTTGCCACTGGCGCCAACCTTGAGTGAATGCACTGAAAAGCTAATCATTTGCATATCACAGCATCTTCTTCCTGGCAGTTAAATTTCGTGTCTGTATCACGTCATCTTCCTGGTGTAGCAATTTTAATGGCCAGGAGTGTATTACGTATTGGCCGGCATTTGCAGAGCTCCATCGTGGGAAAACATTTTCACTGACGAAAAAGTGTTTTCCACCAGTAACAGTGGTCTAAGAGTCATTTACAGGCCTTGAAGGACTCATCATCAATGAGAATATGTAACAACAAGGAGAAGTGGGTGCATATCCATTTCCTGCTGAGGCTGGATATCTGCATAAGGAGCAAGAATCCTTCATAGGATAGAAGGCACCTCGACAATGTGAAGTACACCCACATACTGGAAGGTGTGATGCTTCCAGCAGTGCAAATACTGTATAGAAAAAGATCTTCACACTGCAAAAAGACCATTCTCCTGTTCACAAAACTGCATTCGTCCAGCAGCAGCTCTTCACGAGTGGTGTCAATGTTATGGGCTGGCTGCCGCAGGCAGCTGACATGAACCCAATGGAAAAATGTGGGCTTGAGGTCACCAGGACATTAACACATTCGTTGTAGTCACCAGTGCAGGCCGCTAACGCTCAAGGCGGACACTTGTAAGCGCACATGCGCTAAGAGCTGAAATCATACCCCTGTGAAAACTGTAATATTGAAAGCGAATATAATGTTTGCACAAGAGGTGGTATTGGATATAGAAATACAAGTACACTTAAGCTGCATGCCGATTATATGGTAAATGCTGCAAGCTGTCTGACATTTATAAGTGTCATATGCATTTCTTGCAAACAATTCTTAACAATGCCTCTGAATTATTGATTTTATTGCAAACTGGAAATAAAATGAAATTCAAACAAGCGATAAATCTGCTTCATTGAGAAAGAATTATTCTGAAAACACCAAAAGGTTTATCAAACGGAGAAAAAGAAACAGGTCAATCTTCAATGTGGTGTTATGGAAACCCAGTCCCATATAACAAATAAGTTTTCAAGGTGTATAGGCAATGTTTTTATAGCAAACCACTAAAGACGAAAACACACAACTGCAGATAAGAAAATGTTATGCGTTGCGGATCGCACGGCCTCCCACATCGGAGGTCCCAATCCTCCCTCAGGCATGGATATTTATGTTGTCTTTGGTAAAAATTAGTTCATAAGTAGTTTGTAAGTTTAGGGGCTGATGACCCTGCAGTTAAGTCCCATAAGCTTTACATGCATTTGAACATTTGAAAACATTACGTGACATTTTTTGGTGGCTTGTTCTAACACGAGTGCAGAGCCAAACAAACTAAACTGAGTACTTAGCTAGCAACGCCGCTTATAAGCGTTACCCACACTGGCATGTTGATCATGGAAACACTTATAAGTGTCAGTCGCAGTGAAGGTGTACACAGAAAAAAGGCAACGAAACCAGCCAACTTCACTGGACGCTCTTTGGGACTGCGTTCTGGAAGCATGGGAGGAAATTCCTTCTTAAGGCAACCGCCTTAAGCCTTATGTCCGACGATGATAGAAGTAAAAAAAATAATGAGGGATACTGGATAAAATATTAGAGTCCCTATAACGTTTTGTTATGTCTTCTTTTTCTTTTTGCCTCATTGAGATCCAGTGGAAGATCACTTGGCAACAGAAATAAACTACAAGTTAGTTTTCTGTTTTAGTTGTCTTTTTAATCGGAGTGTTCTTTTTTAATATACAGTTAGTTTATTATTTTACATTTATTTCATTTATACCCTGTTTTATACCCCTGTGTTACAGAGTAATCGGTTTACATAAGCGCTGTCAAAGCAAGTTTTGGTATTTCAAATGTGTCTCTTCCCCTCCATCCATTAATACCTTCACATAGTATGTAAATGCAAATGATTTGGTCTTGCATTTTTGCATTGTTCTTTTCCCCTCCATTCTCTCACTTTTTCTCTGTCATCTCCCTTACATTACAAACTCAGTTGCCCTTCTGGTCTATTCCCCAAAATGTAAAAAAATATTAGTGCTTTCTGTTAAAATAATACTCTCTCTTTTAATGCCTCTCTCTTTTTGCTGTCCATTGGTCCTCTCTATGAAGCAGAGTTCTTTTAAATCTCCAATGGGGACTGATGACCTAGCTGTTTAGTCCCCTAAAAACCAACAGCAACAACAACAACAACAACAACAACAAATCTCCGATAATCCAACTTTCATTCTGTAAAACATTCGTTCCTTTTCTCTCGGCCCTAAAACAAACTGTGACATATGTCTAAGTAAGGAGTACCTACTTTGCAAGTATTTCACTCTTATTCTCCAGTTCTGCACTCCTACTCATTCGTACATCCCGCACTCCCTCCTCTACCCCTCCCTTGACATACATATCTGCTTGCTGCATTTCACAATTTTGTGCTTGGCAAGTTGTTGCTTTTATCACCGTCATTTCTCAACCATTCGACTCTCAAAAAGCTTGTGGATATTATGGACAACTGAACCTTACTGTGCAAGCACTGATGTCTCCATTAAATGCCCATCTATTCCAACACATCCCAGTATCCAACCTTTGGAATGGAAGAAACTGATGTTCTCCCCAGGCTTTGCAGATGGATATTATGCTATGCATTAATCGCATTTTCGATGCGCCTTTGGATCGAAATTCTCCTTGGTGTTTTTTTAACCTCAATATGACTACTGAAGGCAACCACACTTTGAAGAATAATTGCTCGACACACTTGCCAGTTATCAGATACCTTGTCATTGACCATACTAGTAAATTACAGAAACTTCCTTCATCAAAGGCTGTCTTCCTGAATGTGGTGAATAACAGCTCTCAAAACTAAGTTACTTTCCCCCATTTCAGAATCCTTTTTCTAATGCATAATCAACACTCCTCATAACTTGAAAAATGCATAATATTCAAGTTAACGTGATCGCAACTATCAATCTTGAATAAAATGAGCCCATAGTTAAATAAACTTATAGCAAAATGTTATACCAAATCATAATGTAGCATGCTAAAACGTTGTATATCATCATGCAAAATCGCCCATAAGGTGCTTCACAACACGTGGACATCCCATGCGGCCAAGAATGTCTTACCTAGCCAGACACCTTTGAGCTCTCTGACTGGTCGTAGCATCTAATGAGTGCTCCATTATGACAAAACATTATTCTAACATATCTGTAATTCAGTGTTAGAATGGGTTGAGGTTGACTTGTAATGGCTAAGGTCAGCGTCCAATTCCCGCTGGGGTAACAGTTTTTAACATTCACAAAAATACCATCTGCACCTCCAGTAACGCCAAGTGAAGAATGCAGGACTCTCCGCCTTGTTTCAAATCAACATTGCACATGACCAAATTTTTCTTGTGTTCTGGAAGAAGAGCTTCATTATAAAAGCACGGTCATAGGATCACTCAACACCATTTAACACTACAATTTGATGCCTCATTGTGTCAGGTCAAGACAGTATGTGCGGGGATGAATTCCCTGGAAGAAACAAATATATTAGCAGTATTTCTTATTATACAATAGCAAATGGTGCCAGGTTCGAGTCCCTGTTGGGAAAAATACAAATTGTATCATCGTTTCAGGTTACAGTATAACACTATTTGTGCACACGCGCACCGACCACATCAGAACCTCCTGCAACCCAGCACACTATGTGATCTGGCAAATATGTGCACTTTCTAGCACACTTCAATGATGCTCTAAAAAAATCAAATGTTTGTTAAGCTTATGGGACTTAACTACGGGGTCATCAGTCCCTAAACTTACAAACTACTTATGAACTACTTACGAACTAGGACGGCACAAATATCCATGCCCGAGGGGGGATTCGAACCCCCGACCGTAGTGGCCGTGCTGACCGTGACTGCAATGATGCTCTGCTCCTGCCGAGAGAGCAGATGTAGTGACTGCAGTCGGCTACCATCTACATGTGTGTGTGTTACATGCGAGTGCTTCACTGAATGCAAGTGTTAAATTTTAGGTTCACACCTGTGTAGTTCATAGTTTTCCCACCAGGGACACTGTGATTTGTGTTGTGTGGTGCATTTATTCCTTGAGGAAATACCTGCACGTTTTACAGAGTCTTTGGGCCTGATAAAAAATACATCAGCAACTACAGATACCTACATACCTAGCAAACAGTATTGAATTACACAATACTGTTTCATTATGAGATCCTATGTAGCATTTTTATGCTATCTATAGACATTTTTCAGTCAGCTATTTGCATAGCCCACTTATTTAAAATAAGAGGATTATTCTAACCATAAATTGAACAAACTTGTAACAATAACTCTTATCATGCAGTGAAGGCTTTCACGACCGGCTGAAATAATTGCTGTTGAATCTTCCGGGTTATGTGGTCGTAGTCGAAGAAACATATCTGCTCCTGACATTTCGTCCAGAGCTGCACTGGACATCCTCAGAGGTTCTACTGGTAGCGGTGAGTCTTGCCGATTGCCGACGGCAAGACTCACCGCTACCAGTAGAACCTCTGAGGATGTCCAGCGCAGCTCTGGACGAAATGTCAGGAGCAGATATGTTTCTTCGACTACGACCACATAACCCGGAAGATTCAACAGCAATAACTCTTATCACCATGCAACAGTAACACTGCAGAATATTCTACTATGTATTCCAAGATATGTTAATTATCACAATTTAAATAAACAAACTAATTTCAACTATGTAATTTAGAAGAGAGTCTTCTGTTCATAATGAAAAGTGTAGGAATGTTCATTATAATCCCAGGGACAGACTCTGATCATATATCTTATTGGTAATGAACAGTAAGCTGAAACTGCAAAAATTGCAGAAAGGTAGGCAAATAAGGAGATGGGACCAGGATAAATTGGAGGAACCTGGAGTTGTTGAGAATTTCATGGGCAACATTAGGCAACAATTGACAGAAACGGGGGGAAATAAAACAGTTGAAGAGGAATGGATAGCATTGAGAGATGAAATAGTGACGGCAGCAGAGGACAAAATACGTAGGAAGGCAAGACCTACAAAAAATCCTTAGATATCACAGGAAATACTAAATTTAATTGATGAAAGGAGAAAATACAAAAATGCAGTAAATGAAACAGGCCAAATGGGGTACAGACAACTAAGATACGAGATTGACAGGAAGTACAAAATAGCTAAGCAGGAGTGGCTAGAAGGCAAATGCAAATCAGCAGAAGATTATTTAAATAGAGGAAAAATAGATATCGCCTATAGGAAAATAAAAGACACATTTGGAGACAAGAAAAGCAGCTGTATGAATATAAAGAACTGGGATGGGAAACCAGTTCTCAGCAAAGAAGGGAATTTAGAGACAATATTGTAGGAAGGAAAGAAGAAGTAGATAGAGGTGAAGTAGAAGATACTATACTGACAGAAGAATTTGACAGAGCACTTTAACACCTAACTCGAAACAAGGCCCCTGGGTTGGACGACATTCCCTCAGAACTACTAAAGTCTCTGGGAGAGAGAACCATGACAAAACTATTTCACCTGGTGTGTAAGATGCATGAGATGGGCAAAGTACCCTCAGACTTTAAGAAAAATGTTATAATCCCCATTCCAAAGAAATCAGGCACAGACAGGTGTGAAAACTATAGAACCAACAGTTCAATAAGTCATGGTTGCAAAATCTTAACATGAATCATTTACAGAAGGATGGATAATCTGGTACTAGCCGACCTCGGGGAAGATCAGTTTTGGATTCAGGAGAAATGTAGGAACACGGGAGGAAATCCTCACTTTACAGTTTATCTCAGAAGATAGATTAACAAAAGGCAAACCTACACTTCTAGCTTCTGTAGATTTGGAAAAAAACTTTTGACAATATTGATTGGTATGGACTGTTTCAAATTCTGAAATTGACAGGGCTAAAATATAAGGAACAGGGGGGTTATTTACAACTTGTACAAAAACTAGACAGCAGTTAGCAGAGGTGAAGTGCATGAAAGGGATGCAGAGGTTGGGAAGGGAGTAAGACATGGTTGTAGCCTTTCTCCAATGCTATTCAATTTGTACATTGAGCAAGATATAAAGGAAAGCAAGGAGAAATTTGGATAAGGAATTAAAGTTCAGGGTGAAGAAATAAAAACCTTGTGTTTTGCCGATGACATTGTAATTTTGTCAGAAACAGCAAAGAACCTGGAAGAGCAGTTGAATGGAATTGACAGTATGTTGAAAGATGCATACAAGATGAACATTAATAAGAGCAAAACAAGGGTAACTGAGTGCAGTCTAAGAAAATCAGGAATTAAATTAGGTTATGAAACCATAAAAGTGGTATATGACTTGTTACTTGGGCAGTAAAATAACACAGGATATAAAATGCAGAATGGCAATGGAAAGAAAAGTGTTTTTGAAAAAGAGAAATTTATCAAATATATATTTATCAAATATTAAGTGTAAGGAAGTCCTTTCTGAAGGCATCTGTGTGGAATGTTGCCTTGTATGGGAGTTAAACTGGACGATAGTGTGGGCAGGAAGAGGATAGGCTTTTGAAATGTGGTGTTACAGAAGAATAGGTGGGTGGATCACATAACTACTTAGGAGGTACTGAACAGAAATGGGGAGAAAAGGAACTTCTGGTATGCCTTGACTAAAAGAAGGGATCAACACATTCTTAGACATCAAGGAATCGTGAATTTAGCATTGGAGGGTAGTGTATTGAGTAAAAATCACAGAGGAAGACCAAAAGATAAATACAGTAAGCAAATTCAAATGGATGTAAGGTGCCATTCTTATGAGGAGATGAAGAGGCTTGCTCAACCAACCGGACTGAGGACAACAACAATAACAACAAGAGCAAAAGTAATAATCAGCCAGCAATAATGAATTAAGGTGTAATCAGGAAAATAGTATATTTTAGCGCAATATACCAATACAATACAACAAAAACTTTTTTAATTAATCCGAAATCTAATCATAAACAATCTTTTTTAGTTAATTTTACATCAAAACTGCAATTCCACACAGTAATTGTAACCACACTAACCATCATATGATTCCATTGAAAAATGCATCAAAGTACAGTTTTTTGTACTGTAATATCAGGCTTTATAATTATAGGGCCTACCTTTTAATTTTGTGAACTAACAGATTAACTGACGTACAAATTTAATTGTAATTGTGTGGTGGCAAAACTCGCAATATATTGATTACCGAAGAGTTTAGATCTCTTGTCTTTTAACTTCTTTGTGATGCTCCACATCCAAAGGCCGTCATGTCTGACAGATCAGTTCTACTTTGTATCTAGTGTGTAAAGGCTAACAATGTATGTGGTTTAATTGAGATAGTGTAACCACAGTTATTCACATACTGGTGACATCTAGTTCAAATGTTTGTAGAGCTTATGGGGCTTAACTACGGAGTCATCAGTCCCTAAACTTACAAACTACTTATGAACTACTAACACTAAGGATGGCACAAATATCCATGCCCGAAGGGGAATTCGAACCCCCGACCGTAGTGGCCGTGCAAACCATGACTGGTGTGCCGCAGTCCCTTTGGCCACTGCGACCGGCTGACCTCTAGTGTTGGTCTTCACTTTCTCCATTTGCATCTCCGAGGCTACCACACCTGTTTTTCTCGCCAAAATACGACATACAACCATTAGACACTTACAGTGACATTGCCGTTCCAACTGCCACTGGGTTTTCACATCGATTCTAATTCCATCAAAATGTGCCTAACCCATTGCGACCAATAAATGCTTCATCATCATCACACTGCTGCAGGCTGGGCCATCACTCCATGGGCCATGTGGTCAGCCAACAAAGTGAGATTCCACCACCACGATCGAACCTTTTTCAAGCCCCAGGGAACTATGATTTTGCTCAGAATGAAATTCCAGCCTCTTCTACGAGTTTTTCTCATAGGTTTTTTTTTTTTTTTTTTTCTCTCTCTCTTCTTCTTCTCTCCACACCTATTTCCGTGTGCACAACAACTGTTACAGACAATGTTCTTGCAGTACACTTCATGCAACCAACTCTCACAAGTGCAGACAGTTATGTGTTATTGCTTCAAGCTACCACCTCATACTTTCAATGTGCAGCCACGTGACCCATCTCCCTCGCTGTGCCCACAGTAGCCATTCTCAAATATGCACATGGCACAGTCGGACACCCTCAATTGGCTTCACTCTTTCAACCGCCTACTTTCTCAGCACACCCCGGTGGATGTGTGGCAGACTACCACACCATTTTGACACATTGTGCTGCAGCTCAACCACTCATTTCCAGTCCTGCTGGTAACACCTGCCATGCCGCTTGGTTTCCATGCACTATCACAGCAGGAGCACAACGATGCTGCCATTACCAAAATGCAGGTCCTGATACTGTATACACTGCCTTCTCCACCGTCCGGTCACCTGCCCAAACTACTGGTCACTGCGTCCTCGGTGGCGGAGTAGTCAACGCGTCTGCCTAGTAAGCAGGAGATCCCAGGTTCAAATCCTGGCCGGGCACAAATTTCTATTCACCGCACTTCAGTATTCCATCTAAACCTAAAACAGTTCAGCCATAACCGATCGTAAATTGTGATTTATTTCATTGATTGAACGCTATTTTTTGACAAAAAAAAAAAAGTAATTGTACAAACCTTTTTTTTTACTGCACCGGCCATTTAATTTGCTCTAGCTGAACAGATTTTTGACCATTATTCAATGGATGATGCAACCCGATACCTGCGTCTCGTCGTCCATTGTCACAAACATATGGATCTGATCTGCAACCTGGCGACACAGCAGCCATGAACGTGTGTCCTACAATGCGGATGAAACCATAAGGTTCATTCTACACAAAAAAACATCTGGGTGACAAGAAACCATAACCGGCTTTAGTGGCAAATTCATCTGCTCACGATTCAACATGGCATGCCGCACTCAATCCTGATGGCAGTATAGACCAGCAAGCTACCGTTCACCATCCAGACTGCACAGACATCCAACATCCTTGTCACCAACTGAATGCATCCGCAATGCAGACGGGTCTATGAGGCCCACCACATATGGACGATGGGCACAATGCTTCAGTGGCTGTACATTGCCCTCACACTGTCCATACCTTCGATTCGCTTCCCTCAGAAGCAAACCTCACTACCCATTCTGCCACACAAACGTCGATCGGAGGACAGTTTAGGTGCCGCCTCATGCGCCAATATGGACAGGTGCCCTTATACTCATCATTTATTGCAAGCCTCTACAAACATCAGCAGTCACCTGTGTCTTCTCAACTCTGCCACCAAAACATGTTTTCTAGTGGACATGGGTGCAGATGTGTGTGTCTTTACCATGTCCATGTCAACTGGCAAACTCTAGCCCTCACCACACACTGCTTCTTGCTGTCAATACTATGCAACTGATGTGCTTGGGTTGAATAGTGAAGATTGTTTAACTATCAATGACATGAAAGTTGAAGTGGGACTTTCTGGTTGTTAACATCCTGGAGCCAATCGTTGGTATCGCATTCCTGTCATCACAAACATTCCCCGGACTTTTTGTGTGTGTGTGTGTGTGTGTGTGTGTGTCATCACCATTCAAACATGCATTTCTCATATACTCTGTTAAGCAGTGACACACACACACACACACACACACACACACACACACACACACACACACACACACACACACACACACAGAGAGAGAGAGAGAGAGAGAGAGAGAGAGAGAGAGAGAGAGAGAGAGAGAGAGAGAGAGAGAGAGAGAATTAACAAATGCTCCATCTATGGTATTAAAGACGACATTGCCTGCCATTTGCACACCGAGGAAGCACAACTTGCCTCTTTGCTAAAGGAGATCAAGACAATGTAAGAAATCTGCTTATTTCATTTTAGTTTCATCCCTTTTGGAAAAATGTTACTCCCTGGTTCAGGGATTCATGACTGGAGCAGATTCGTTTGCCACGAAGACCCAAGCTGTAGGGCAGGGAATGTTTGATGTGGAATGGATGGCATCTGTCACAATGGAGGTACTGTTTGTTGGTGAGTTTGATGTGGACGTATGTGTGAAGCTGGCCTTTGCACAGATGGAGCTTCACACATCCATCCACATCAAACCCACCAATAAAAGAACAGTATCTCCTTTATGACAGCTACCATCCATTCCACATCAAACGTTCCCTTCCCTACAGTTTGGGTCTTCATGGCGTCTGCTCCAGTCCTGAATCCCTGAAACAGTACACCAATAACCTAATAACAGCTTTCACATCTAGCAGCCATCCTCCTGATCTAGTACAGAACCAAATTGCCAGGGTCACTTCCTCATCCCCCCAAACCCAGAACCATCCACAGAAGAACCCCAAAAGTGCCCCTCTTGTCACTGGATACTTTTTTGTACTGGATCGGACTCTGAATGTGGCTCTGCAGTAAGGATATGACTTCCTTAAATCCTGCCCCGAAATGGGATTTTTTTTTTTTTTTTTTTTGTGTGTGTGGTTTTAGGGTGCACAACTACTAAGGTCATTAGCGCCCGAATCAAACCGGGGATATACCCAAGAATAATAAGACTGTATAAAAACAGCTAAAAAACATAGAATAAAAAACAACAGAGCAAAGAGCTAAATGTCCCTCGACAATTTGGTCAAATTGATAAAATCCAATACTCAAGCAACAGCCCGCACGTCATCATCTAAAATGTCTTCCAATGTGTCCGGCAGATGTAGTGCAAGCCGAACAGGAGTAAAATTTGTACACGACAATAAAACATGGCGCACCGACAGCGGGTGGCCACAGGAACATAACGGTGCGGGGTCACCACTGAGCAAGTGGCGGTGGCTGAACCGGCAATGTCCAATCCGCAAGCGGGCCAGGATGATCTCTTCTCGTCGCGAGCGGCGTGATGAGGTCATCCAAGCCACCGGGAGCGTTTTAATGGTCCGGAGCTTATTATTAGTAAGTGAAGATCACACATTATGCCATGATGATATAAGGCACCGCGAAAGAGCCCCTTGAATATCGTGCGATGGGACACAGTACGTAGCTGTCCGACGTAAGAAAGTTGCAGCCTTGGCAGCGACATCAGCAGCCTCGTTACCAGGCACACCAGTGTGGCCAGGTACCCACAGGAGGTGGACGCGAGGGCCGTCAGAAGCTAATAACTGAAGGGAGCGGTTGCTTCGGTGCACAATAGGATTGGCTGAAAAGGGGTTGCTCAGACTCTGGATGGCGCTGAGGGAGTCAGAGCAGATAACATAAGAACGAGAACGGTGTCGATGGATGAAGAGTACAGCCTGATAGAGGGCAAAAAGCTCCGCTGTGAAATTCGAGCAGTGGGCATTAAGCCTGTACAGGTAACGGTCATTCCCCATGACAAACGCACATCCGACAGTGTCATTGGTCTTTGAGCCATCCGTATAAATGAAAACTGAGTTTTCGAGCTGTGCACAAAGTTTAAGGAACCACGAGCAGTATAAAGCATCCAAAGTGGCACTGGGCTCTCACCTGTTTGAAATGTGGAAGGGAGAGTAAACTCAAGCTGCCGAAGCAAGCGTCGAAGCCTCCAGGAGGAAGCAGGGCAATCGCAGACAGCCCATATTGGCTATCGAGGGAGTCGTTAAAGAACGATGGATGGGAAGGGTGGTGAAGCATCGAAAGCAAACGGCATGCATACCGACACAGTAATATGTCGCGTCAATAGGTTAAAGGTAATTCGGCAGCTTCGGCATAGAGGCTGTCAACAGGGCTTGCGTAAAAAGCTCTGTATCGCCAGGCATAACCCCTGATGGTGAATCGAGTTTAGGCGGCGTAAAATGGATGGCTGTGCGGAAGAGTAAATGAAGCTTCCGTAATCCAATTTCGAGCAGACAGTGGACCGGTAAAGGTGAAGATGGCATTGTAACTTTCCCGATTGAGAGATCGGAAGGAAGGTGGCCGTGCCTTTTCTGCCTGTTTTCGAGGGAGAACGGCGGGATGATATTGTGTTGAGCTCGAGACTGCTGCAAAAGATTGATCTAAAGCGTTGGATATAGCGGCTGGGTCTACGAAGAATTCATTTGTGACGGTCAAGCCAGGAATTGGGGAGTGGACCTTTGTGCCAGATAACCGGCGCAGGCCCCCCCCAGACAACAGAAGAAGGAGTAAGTCTGTTAAATGAACTAGTAAAAGCAATCCAGCGGGCCCGTTTGCTTTCCTTGATGACTCGACGGCATTGCGCTCGTAGACGTTTGTAATTGATACAGTTCGCCAATGTTGGGTGGCGGCGAAAGGTGTGTAGAGCATGTCTCCAGGCTCTAACAGCATTGCGACATGCCACAGTCCACGAGGGGACTGGGACTCGACGTGGAGAAGACGAAGTGCGTGGAATGGAATATTCGGCAGCATTGAGAATGACTTCCGTGAGGTATTCGACCTGACTGTCACAGCTGGGGAAGTTCCCATCATGGAAAACCGGCAGTGAGGAGAACAGCCCCCAGTCAGCTTTCGAGATGTTCCAACTAGTGGAACCCGGAGGTAGGGTATGATGAAGGAGATGAATTATGCAGGGAAAATGGTTGCTCGAGTATGTATCAGAGAGAGCACACCACTCAAACCGACGCGCAAGTTGAGCAGTACATATCGAGAGGTCCAAGTGAGAGTAGGTATGCGTCGTATCTGAAAGAAAGGTTGGAGCACCTGTGTTTAGGCAGACAAGATTAAGATGGTTGAGAATGTCCGCTAAAAGGGAGCCTCTCTGGCAAGAGGCCGGAGAACCCCATAGGGGGTGGTGGGCGTTGAAATCGCCTATCAACAAAAAGGGGGGAGGAAGTTGGGCAACAAGATGCAGCACATCTGCCCTAGTAAAGGCAGAAGACGATGGGGTATAGAAGTTACAAAGAGAAAAGGAAAAGGTTGGAAGAATGATGCGGACGGCAACTGCCTGTAGTTGAGTGTGCAGTGGAATAGCATGATAGTATATGTCATCTCTAATGAGCAACATAACCCCTCCATGGACTGCAATACCCTCCACAGGGGGCAGGTCAAAACGCACTGAGGTATATTGTGAAAAAACTATGTCGTCGCGTGGGCGTAACTTCGTTTCTTGAAGTCAGACTGCAAATGGACGGTGCAGTCTGAGTAGGAGTTTCAATTCATCTCTGTTGGAACGAATGCCGCGAATATTCCATTGAAGGAGATCCATAAGGTGAGAAGATAGAGAAGAAAAGCGAGGGGAGATCACCACGCTGGCCACTGAGGGTCTGACTTCAAGGGAACGCTGCTACCGGAATCTGAAGGTAAAGGGTCATGTTCCATCGTTTCATCTGGAGTTTCCGCCGCCTGCCTGGATTTAATGGCAGGGGCAGCTTTCTCTGCCAGTCGAGGGCTGGATGATTGGCCAGCAGTAGCGCGCCCCGGAGAGACAGAGGAAGTCCGAGTGGTGCCACTGCTAGATGGCGTGACAGTCGAATCACGCTGTGGCGGGGAAGGAGAGGAACTCTTTTTTTCTGTGTGCCTTCTTGGAGGAATGATGATGAGTTGTGTGCGCAGACGCGTATGTTGTGCAGGCTCAGATCTTAAGAAATCTTCACGGACAGGCTCTTTCTTGGAAGTCCGGGCATCCAATTTAGACGCCCATGATTTGGGAGGCGCTGCTGATGGCTGTGTTTTTTGGTGAGAGGAAGTGAGTGGAGAGGTTGATCGGGTAATCTTTGGACTGGCCGATCTGACAACCGTGTCGCTAAAAGTAAGGTCATATGTCTGTGTAGCAACCTCCTTAGTAGGATGAGGAGAGGCAAGGACAGCGCTGTATTTACCCGCTGGGAGCTCAGCGGGCTTTCGACTAGCTAGTATCTTCCGCGCAGCAGAGGTCGAAACTTTTTCGCGAACCCTTATTTCTTGGATGACCCGCTCCTCCTTGTAAACAGGGCAGTCTCTAGATGAAGCAGCATGGTCGCCCATGCAGTTAATGCAGTGAGGGGATGGAGGCGGACAGTCCCCCTCGTGAGTGTCCTTGCCACAGGTGATGCATTTGGCTGCATGAGGGCAAGACTCACGGGTATGATTATATCTGTGGCACTGATAACAACATGTGGGATTCGGGATATAGGGGCGAACTGATATAATTTCGTAGCCTGCTTTGATTTTGGAAGGGAGATCCACCTTGTCAAAAGTCAAAAATACAGTTTGAGTTGGTATCAAACCTGTATCAGCCTTTTTCATTACTCTATGGACAGCTATGACGCCCTGATCAGTCAGATAGTCCTTTATCTCTTCGTCCGATAACCCGTTGAGGGATCGAGAATAGACCACCCCACATGACGAGTTAAGGGTACGGTGGGCTTCGACTTTTACCGGGAAGGTGTGCAAAAGCGTAGCTCGGATCAGTTTGAGCCTGAAAGGCATTATCTGTTTCTAACAGCAAACTCCCATTACGTTGACGAAACATTTCTTCAATGGACCGGCAATGGCATCTACACCCTACTGAATTATGAAGGGATTGACCTTGGAGAAATCATAACCATCAGTACGGGTAACAATGAGAAACTTAGGTACGTTAGGTAGTATTTTCTTAGTTTGAGGGGCATCCAACTTTCGTTTTTGGGTCGAAGTCAGAAGGGAAGAGAGAGGGGTCATTGCGGAAGTGTCCCCCATGATTACCGGCGTCTCCGATGGCACGCTCCTTCCTAATGGGGAACCCTCACTGAGGGCTCACCCGCCTTAGGTGATTGTCCACACCTCAGGTCACACCTCCCGAGAAACGGACGGAGGGACCAATCGGCACAGTCTGAAGATTACAGCTCAGGTAATCACCCCTTCCTGGGCCTGGCCTTTACCAGGGGGTACGTACGTGCCCTACTTGTCTACCTGGGGCGGGGAATTACACGTTACCCCGTCACCTGCTACGCACGGGGATGCGTGGGTCGGCCTTCAGACACGCACAGGGAGGAAGGAAGAAGAATAGAGGATGGGAAGAGGGAGATAGAAAAGTGAGAAAAGGGAGAATCTCAAACGCCGAAGCGGAGATGGTATGGATGGCTAGAAGGTAGGAACAACAGGGTAAGAAGAAGGAGCGAAAAAAGCGAGTGAGAGGAAGGAAGGACCTTAGGAAAAGGAAAGCGTAGAAAAGGAGATGACCTGTATTTACTCAGACACCCGTCTCCGGGCAAAAGCACAAACCGGGGGAGGGGGAGGGGTGGGGGTAAGTGTGAAGCAGTCTGTGGAGGAAGAAAGGCTACTTCGGCTCGGGGCCCCGTGCGCGCCACACACGTACCCACAAAAGAGCTGTGGGGGGGGGGGGGGGGGGGCCTGGGATCCATTCTCCACGACAGCCTTCCCACTCCACCAAGAGTGTATTTCCACCAAGAGTGTCTTTCCACCACCCACCTAAATTTTCATAACCTAGTTCATCGATATGAAATCCCCAAACCACCTTCCCTACCCTCCGGCTCCTACCCACGTAACTGTCCCCGATGTAAAACCTGCCCTATGCACTCTCCACCACCACTTACCCCAGCCCCATAACCTGGAAAGTGTACACGATTAAGGGCAGAGCCACTTGTGATAGCACCCACCTGATTTACCAACTGACATGCCTGCACTGTGAAGCGTTCTATGTGGGAATGACCAGCAACAAACTGTCCATTCCCATGAACGGACACAGGCAGACAGGGTTTACTCTTAATGAGGATCATCCTGTGGCTAAGCATGCCTTGGTGCATGGCTAACACATCTTGGCACAGTTTATCTGCAAACTTCCCACAAACACAACCTTTCAGAACCCATAGAAAGGAACTTGCCCTTCAGCATATTCTCTCTTCCCGTTGCCCACCTGGTCTCAACCTCTGCTAAATTCAAATTCCCACCCATCATTCCATAACATCTTTGCCTTTTGCCTCTATTCTCCAGACAGAGCCTCTGCCTAGACCGGCATTTCTGTCCAACTTCTTTGCTTTTTATAAATGTCTGCCTTGGTGTGTGCATGTAGGCGCGCATGCTTACCTTACCTTTCCTTTCCTTTCTTCCCCACCTAAGGTAAGTCCTTCCACTCCCGAGATTGGAATGACTCTTCATCCACTACCTTAAAACCCGCATCCTTCCATTTTCCCCCTCCTTCCGTCCCCTTTTCCTGATGAAGCAACAATCTGTAGCGAAAGCTTGAATTTGTGTATTTGTTTTTCTTTGTGTATCTGTCTACGAGCATGTGCTTTGGGTAAGTTAAATGATCTCTTTTTTTTTATAAACATGGCATTAAGATGTATGTGTTCAACAATCCATACGGTTTCATAAATAAGTACACTATGTACAAGGGAAGTGGGAAATATGGGGGGGGGGGGGGGGGGGGGGAATGTCATACTCTGCATTTGATGGGAGAAAAGCTGCATGTTGGTCATGTTGGACAACAACAGTTTTCATTTAGCTACAACTCTGTTGAACTTAAAAAAATCATTCCACAGATACTCTGAAATTAAATCAGAAATATACCACCAAAGGCATATCGTCAAAACTTGGAAGAGGAGATAATTGCACGGTATTCTAATGGAGTTATGAATGGGAAATGTAAGGATCAACGAATAGTTTCCTACACTTTCACAGAATATCTAAACATTATAGAGCAAGTGACGATGCACACCAGTAAATAGTCACAAAACCTTTGCCTATTATTAGGTACAATGCATATATGTCAGACTGATAAGATCAGATGTTATCGTATTATTTATGTGAACCGCTAACCAAAGAAAGTATTCTTTCATGTCATCGACATGCTAGTTTTCAAGTCTCTATACCTGTACAACAAATACTCAGGAAATAAAATGACTTTGTATGATTACAGAATGAACATCATAAAGGGCTTACTTTCACCAATAGACTTTCCATGAAATGTGAGCAAGAAACATCACAAATATTGAGCAAAAGCAGGAAGCTACTGCAGGAAAGAAGCAAGTTATGAGGAAACAGTGTAAGAACTGCACGGAACAAGGCAAGCACACTGACGCACCACACGAGTGTACAACCTGCCCAGACAACACTAGATACTGCTTGAACTGCTGTATAATTTCCTCTAAATAGCAAAAATGTGACAATATCAGGGAAATTCCAATTATCAAAGACAACTTTTATTTCTTTTGACATTGCATGGTTTCCTTTTATCACGTAAATGGTTAAAACTATTTTCCATGAGTACTCAGAAAATGAGGTTTTCTTTTGTGTTAAGTCGACTTATTTCTTATTGCATTGTAAAGCGTTCACTTCAGTTTTTTGCGAAAGAATTTGTTGTACTAAATTTGTTTTAATAGCACTGCAATTGAAGTGATGGGGCACGCGAAAGAAGCCTACACGTAGGATGTGTTTCGCTTACTAATTTCTACACAGCAGGGCGTCACCTGGGCATCTACAATAAATGTAGACAGCTAATTCTCTCGTACCAGGAGCAAACATGCAACTAAATTGACAATAGGGATGGGACTGTGAGGCGTGGCAACTCTAGCACACCGAGAATTTCTCGAGCTGCCAGTGGTCAAGCAGTTCGAGAATCTCACGAGAAGCGGTGCTGCGAAACATGTCGCTGTCCAGTGGTTGACTGGGGCAGCAGGTCACACCACGCACTGGCTGCTGTTACTTGCAATGTTCGCAGTGATTATTATTTAACACTTTCACTGTGGCTGACGCAAAAAATACAAGCATAAGACATTTCAAGTTGCACAATATATGTAAAAACCACACGTTTGTTCACGGTACAAAAGTGTATTTTTATATTAATACAAGTCAGACCAATTACTTGGCTATTTTTTGTCATCCATTCAAGCACATTAAAAAGAAATTCGATAAAAAGGTTTGTTAGTGTCTGAAACTGTCCGCCACTATCAAAAAAGTGTTAGTTTTAATTCGGCTTCAATAACATGCAAAATGTATCAAAATCAACACTACGTAAACTTTTGAACAGAATGAGGACATAACCAACAGTCAATATTGATGGGATACAAACGGTAGCTGTCCGAGGTAGGAGAGTGGCAGCCCTGGCCACAGCGTCAGTAGCCTCGTTCCCTGGCACACCTAAGTGGCCAGGTACCCACAGGAAGCGAACGCGAAAGCCATCTTCGGCTAGCGATTTAAGAGAGCGTTTGAGTCTGAGTACAAAAGGATGGACCGGATAGGGGTCTCTAAGCCTCTGAATGGCACTGAGGGAATCTGAGCAGATCACAGAAGAAGGGTGGCGGTTGCGGCGAACATATTGGACTGCCTGATAGAGAGCAAAAAGCTCAGCTGTGAAATTGGACTAATGGTCGATGAGGTTGTATTGAAAGCTGTCGAACACGATGACAAAGGCAGATCCGACAACATCAGTGTTCTTAGAGCCATCTGTACAGATAAAGATGTTGTCATCAAGCTGCGAACGAAGTGCGACAAACCTTGAGCGATACACGTTATCTAGAGTACTGTCCTTTTGGAGCGAGCCGAATTAGAGGTGGACGCGAACCTGTGCCTGAAGCCACGGTCATGTTGGGCTTACATCCATTTGAGGGGTGTCGGGAAGAGTGAAAGCAGGTGATGAGAACTAACTCTGGGAGGCAACAGTGCAGATGCAGACACCCCATATTGGCGAGCAAGGGAGTCGTTGAAAAAATGATAGGTAGGATGGGTGTTTTGGGCATTGACAGCAGCCGGCATGCATATCGACAGTAATATATGACACCGATAGTGCAATAGTAATTCAGCACCTTCTGCATAGAGGCTTTAAACAGGGCTGGTATAGAAGGCTCCAATCACCAAGTGTAACCCCCGATGGTGAACTGGGTTAAGACGGCACAAGATGGACGGCCATGCGGATGCGTAAACAATGCTTCCGTAATCCTGCTTTGATCTGACTATGAACCGATAAAGGTGGAGGAGGACGGTTCTATCAGCTCCCCATGATGTACCGCTTAGAACACAAAGGACATTAAGGGAATGTGTACAACGACCAGCCAAAGAAGACACGTGTGGAGACCAACAGTTTCCTATCAAACATTCTAAGAATTTCGTTGTCTTCACAAATGGGACAGCCGACGGGACCTAGATGTAGAGATGGTGGAAGGAACTCCTTGTATCGCCAGAAGTTGATGCACACTGTTTTCTCAGTGGAGAAACGGAAGCCATTTGCGACGCTCCAAGAATAGAGACGGTCAAGACACCACTGGAGACAGCGCTCCAAATAAACACGTTCTTTGAGCGCTGCAGTAGATTGTGAAATCATCCACAAAGAGGGAACCAGACACGTTGGGTGGGTGGGAGTCCAAAATTGGGTTAATTGCTATGGCAAACAGTACTACACTCAAAACTGAGCCTTGTGGCACCCCATTTTCCTGACAAAAAAGGTCTGACAAAACAGAGCCCACTCGAACCCGAAAACGGCGATCCGATAAACATGCACAAATAGAGAGGGAGCGACGGCCGTGAAAGCCCCAGGTATGCATGGTGCGGAGAATTCCCGTAGGCCTTCTCCAAATCAAAGAACACAGCCACCGTCTGAAGCTTTCTTAAAACGTTATTTATAATAAAAGTTGACAAGGTGGTCAATTGCAGAGCGGTGCCAACGAAAACCACAGGGGACATTGGTAAAGAGGTGTCTGGATTCAAGAACCCAAACCAAACGAGTGTTAACCACACCTTCCATTACCTTACAGACACAGCTGGTAAGAGAAATGCGGCTGTAACTGGAAGGAAGATGTTTGTCCTTAACTGGTTTGGGGATGGGGACAACAATGGCCTCACGCCAACTTGTGGGGACCTGACCTGGTCCATATGCAATTATAGGTGTGGAGAAGGAGAAAGGTTCTTCAACATCTCAATATGAATAGCATTGGAAGGAAGGAAGGAAGGCAGGAAGGCAGGAAGGCAGGAAGGCAGGAAGGCAGGAAGGCAGGAAGGCAGGAAGGCAGGAAGGCAGGAAGGCAGGAAGGCAGGAAGGCAGGAAGGCAGGAAGGCAGGAAGGCAGGAAGGCAGGAAGGCAGGAAGGCAGGAAGGCAGGAAGGCAGGAAGGCAGGAAGGCAGGAAGGCAGGAAGGCAGGAAGGCAGGAAGGCAGGAAGGGTGATAATGAGCAGAGCTCGAAACCTCTGCAAAAGAGTGGCCTAAGGCATTGGATATGTCAATGGGCTCCGCAAGGACTGTGTTCGCTACTTTCAGGCCTGAAATGGGGGGGGGGACCTTACTGCCAGATAACCGGTGCAGGCTACCCCAGACAACCGAGGAGGGAGTGAATTTGTTAAAAGAACTAGTGAAGGCAGTCCAACAGGCTTTTTTTGCTTTCTTTTATAACATGATGGAATTCCGCTCACAGTCGTTTGTAATGGATGCAATTCTCCATCGTTGAAAGGTGTGCAGAGCATGTCGCTGGGCTCTAATAGTGTCGCCGCATGCTGGTGTCCACCAGGGGACTGGGACGCGGCGTGGAGAAGAGGAAGTACGAGGTATGGAACGTTCGGCAGCAGTAACAATAACCTCTGTGTGGTACTGGACCTGGCTGTCGCAGCTAGGTAAATGCTGGTCGTGGAAAACCAGCCATGGAAGAATGAAGCCCCCAGTCTGCTTTGGAGATTTTCCAGGTGGTGGAACGCGGAGATGGGGTATGACTCAGTACGTGGATTACACAAGGGAAATGGTCATTCGAGTACATATCAGGAAGGGTGTACCGATGCGCTAGCTGAGAAGTGCATATCGCGAGGTCGAAGTGGAAACAGGTGTGCGTGGTGTGAACCAGTGTTCAGGCAGACAAGATTGAGATGGTTGAAAAGGTTCACTAGAGGTAAGCCTCTTTGGCAAGAAGCTGGAGAACCCCATACGGGGTGGTGGGCATTGAAGTCGCCAAGCAAAACAAAAGGTGGACATGAGTGTTCAGAGAGATGGGATGGGAATAGATGTCCCGAACAAGCAACATAACCCCCCCCCCCCATGGGCTGGAATACCATCCAGAGGAGGTAGGTCATAACACACACAGGCATAGCCTTCCCTCAATATACAATCCTGTGGCCGTAACTTTGTTTCTTTGAGGCTAAGTAAGTGGACAGTGCAATCAAAGGAGTCATTTTAATTCCTCACAATTGGAGCGAATGCCTCTAATATTCCACTGAAGAAGTGCAGACTTCGGGCTGACTTCGAGAGAGCACTGCCATCGCAATCCACTGGTAGAAAATCCTGTTCCGTCAGTGCAACTGGAATGTCTGCCGCCTCCCCAAGTTGATCGGTAGGGGCAGCATCCTCCAACATTAAGACTCCGGTTGCCCGGCTAACAGTAGTGTGTCCCGGAGAGACAGAAGACGACCAGGGCCGACTACTGTTGGGCGGCGTGACGGATGAGTCACACCTTGGCGGGGAAAGAGGGGTTTTTTTTTTTTTTTTTTTTTTTTGCTCTTTTGGAAGCCTGACGGTGAGAAGAGGCAGTTGACAAGCCCGAGTACGGAGAAAATCTTCACGAACAGGTTTCTTTTTCCAAGTTCGGGCATCTTGTTTAGGTGCCCGCGGTTTATTAGAGGTTAACGAAGACTGAACTTTGGAAGCCGCAGGAGGAAGCGGGGAATGGAATGGGCAATCTTCAGGCTGGCCGATAGCACAATTGTGTCTGTGAAAGAAATCACAGGTCTGCTTACCTGCATCCTTAGCAGGTCAAGTGGAGGTGAGGACCTTACTGTACGTGCCCGCTGGTAGGACAGTGGGTTTCAGACTAGCTAATAACTTTTGAGAAGCAGATGTTGAGACCTTTTCCGTGACCCAAATTTGCTCAATGACCATTGTCTTTATAAACAGGGCAGTCCCTAGAGGAAGCAGCATGGTCACCATTGCATTTATGGCAGTGAGGGGACGGAGGTGGGCAATCGCCCTCATGGGCGTCCCTACAAGTGACATTTTGCAATATTGGGGCAAGATTGATGGGTGTGGTTGGATCTATGGCATTGGAAACAGCGCATTGGGTTTGGTACATAAGAGCAAACGTAACTTCATATCTTGTTTTGACCTTTGATGGGAGTTAAACTCTGTCGAACGTCAAAAACACAGTACGAGTTGGTGTTAGCTGGTTATCGACCTTTTTCAACACTATGCACGGCTGCTACATCCTGATCAGACATGTAGTTTTGGATCTCTTCATCTGACAACCTGTCAAGGGATCTTGTGAAAACTACTCATTAACCATGTTCAGCCCTCATTGAAAGAGGGACTTTTCACACTATGCACAACCAGGGAGTCACTTTGTGGTGTTGGACTGCTTTTTAAGTGGCAGTCATGTTTTCACTTCATTCAGACATGACCATCAGACTTAGCGAATTATTGCACAATTCTTTGGACTTCCGCTTTTTATAGTAAGGTAAAAAGGTAAAGCAGTCAACAATCCGAAGATTGGTTTGAATACCACAGTGCTTTACTAGGCATGGTCCTGTTTGGAGGTGGTATGCCATTGCCTTCCTCCGACCTTCGAGCTGACTTACCCAGCCAGTTATAGGGGGACCTACAGTTTAACGTGGGTTCCGAACCACAGTGCTACTCGATATTTTCCACATGAGCAATACTGCCAGAGGTGCAAGAAGTGGAAAGTGACAGATAAAAATCCTAGGACCTGGCGGGGATCGAACCCGCGACCTTTGGATTTGTAGTCTGGCAGTCTACCACTGTGCAACCGAGGCGCACTTTTTATAGTAATCAGCCACAAAGATCATTTCTTAAGATTTATGCAATTGAACTGAGTTGCATATCCACTACTTGCCTAATTTTGACATGTGTGACCTGTTGAGATTAGTGGGATGTGATGAACATTGGTATCATTATGCCCTGTGGTTTGCTCTTTCAAGGGTAATAAACTCAGATTAGTGAAATAGAAAACCCCTACAAGTTGTGTAAATTATTTACAAAGCACCTTGCCTGGATTTAATTAAGACATTGAACACTTATGTGGGCATGAATAGTACACAAACATAGCCAGACAAAAAATCCAACTGACTCTTGTGCTGGGACTTCAAAGCTACATTTACACAAATTTAATTTGTTAATTCTGACAGCAGTGTACGTGAAAGACAGCACCAAATGTTATTGTACGAAGAAACTTAAGCAGTGTACAGTCACAACCTGTAGTACATTTTTCCATCCGTGCACTGTTTACCACGAGTGATCTAAGAATGAAACATTACAATAAGGCCTGATGAAAATGTGTGTACATCAGTAATTATATGAAGGGTCTCTTCTCAAAGGATGGGCGCTGATGACCTCACTGTTGAGCGCCCTAAAATGCCAATCATCATCAGCAGCAGCATCATCTCAAAGGATCATTAAGCACAAACGTTTTCTCTACATTCCTGTGTGAAATGCAAAAATCAGATTTTGAGTCGCCATGGAAAAAACACTACAGCATTTTAGTCTCCATGGTTATTGGGGTAGTAGGCACTTCCAGCAAATGTATCACAGCCTGCGACTGCCGATTCAACAGGCTGCCAGCAAATGGATCAGACATCTCCATTGCATGCAGCATTCAGAAAAAAGTTTTTTTTTTGGGGGGGGGGGGAGGGGGGACTTGAGAAATCTTTTACAATGTTAATGCATCAAATCCTTACTACTGGTATGTCGAAGTTGAATGTAATATAGGTATGCTTCCTTTACTCTCATGGCTTCAGCATTCCCAGGAAAGGTGGATTAAAAGTTTAGTTTGCAGAATGGTATTTATTGCCAGCCCTTCCATTCACAAGACATGTGCTTTACTGATAGACGACATCCTTGGCTTGCTTTGACCACCTCTAACAGTAAAAATTTCTCCACGCTGATGCCAGATTGTGAATATAGATGGACTGAGAATTTCAGCACGACCAGTTTGGCCCATTATGTAGAATGACTGTACATTTGCACAGGAATTTTGTCATTTTCAACACTGCTGGCCACTAATGTTCAGTGAAAGATTTCTCAACCACAAGTGTTTATGAAATCGTGAAAAGGAAGGTAGTTAAAGAGTAGCTGCAAATGCATTGATAAGGAAGTTATACAGGGAGACACCCTTACACTGAAAGAATGATGCCCGCCTTTCCCATATTGCTAAGTTTGGAGAAGTGTTCATATTTAACTAATGTTTTGTGTTGCTCAAAAACCGGAATAAAACGTCCGACGGTTTTTTCATGATGTTCAACGTGTTAAAAGAGTGGAAATTAGCCATTACAAATAAAATTTTCAAATTATGATAAGTATTTATTACTATTTAACCAAGAATTTATATTGTTTGAAAGTACATACTTTGCAGTTCAATGCATCAACAGCAAGAGTCGACTCAACACAGTTTTAAAGGAGAAATAGCATTCCAGAACTGACCAAGATGGCAGACAGGCTTCAACTGACAAGTGCTCAGCATAGATAATGCCATCTCCCTTTATTCTAACCTTCTTGTGCATTGCATATTTTGTTAGTTCCTTGTATCAACTGACAATTTTTAGGAATGTGGAGAAAGATAGTTTAACGGTATTTTTGTAATTGTAGCAACCCTATGAAAGATTCAGCTATTATATTTATTGACCAGAGCTGAATACTTCTTTGATACAGAGCTTTTCTTTAGAGCTAAATAAAAATACTAGAACCTTTACATTGCACACACTGCAGAGACCATGTTAAAATATTGGGGAAAGTTTAATAACCGCACATAATCTGTACATGAAAACTACATCAAAACTGAAGAACACAAATCTTTTGTACAGTGCTCCCATAGCTGTCAGGCATTGAATTGCCTGCTCCCACTGAAGATCAATTTTAGCTTGTATTTTCAATTGCAAAGTGGTTGGATACAGCTACAAAGTTGAGGTTCATATAGAAGATATGGAAGACTTAATCATAGTTGGTTTTCTATTTTGTTAACTTTCTTCAGTTTGAGACATTTATATGTATATATTTCATATTAAATGTTTTAATAGTGATTCATCATATGGAAATTATAAGACATTAATTTTGACTTCATTCGAGAAATATGGGCAGTATTGCAAAATTAATGGCGCAACTGTAAAAACAATCACCTTAATGATCTTTTGGCGCTTCTGAAACAAAAAAAAGATGTTAACCAAAAGTAATTCCACCTTATCTGGGTTAAAGAAAACTGATGGCTTTACAATCTACATCAGATACATTTCAACAGAGAAAAATCAAGCAGAGTATTAAATACATCGTGTTAAAGTAGTTATGACTCATTGCAAGAAAACTGTCGTTTTTAGATACCATTTTGATGGGGAGAGAATTTGAAGTGGTAGGTGTCAAAAAATTTCTTGTATTTATTCCTTCTGTATCTTTTGGTTTTACATATTAAAAAGCCAATTGTGTGTTGTCATATGTTGGTCTATTACTGCTGAAATAGCATGTGCAGTTTTTTCCTCTGTTAAAAATAATTTGTATGATACTTCGTTTTTATATTCCAGAACAGGGCTCTTAAAACCAACCAACACCAATTTATACTGCAAGCATACTGGCTGCATTTTCGTCGAGGGATTTGTCTTAACGGATAATCGTCACTCATTGTGCACTTCTTGTGAACATGTTTCATCAAAATAATGACATTGCAAGATTAAAATGGCCAGCACATTCTTCACACCAGCGAACGTGCCTGGGATACATTTAAAAGTGTTTTGGATGAGATGACCCACCAACCTGAGCTCTGCAATGAATCACAGCTATGAAGTGGAACAATCTGGACTAACAGTGCCACAATTACCTGGTAGACAGTATGTCACAAACAAAGGTATGCATCAGTGCAGGATGATGTGTTACCAGGTATTAGGGGTGCTGCTATATGCACCAATCTGGAACTCAAATTGAGAATACTAAATAAATATGCAACTTGTCAATATTTGTTTTGAATGAGCAACAAAGAAGTGAAATATTCTTGTACATCTGTATTCCATTTTTACATAAAGAGTCATCCCTAAAATCATAGCAATGCAACACTTTCACAACTATGTACCTACCTTTGAGTTTTAACTATCAATAAAACACTTCACCCATAATTTGCTCATATCAGTGTCCATAAAAAGAAAAGACTGAAAATCACTTCAGTTTTGCTTACTATTGTTTCATGTAAGTCATTAATCTAACAAGGAGACGGCACGACTGTGGGGGTTGGGGATTTGTCTGAATGTTTGTGTGGTGAAAGGGGACCTTTAACACCTCACGTGCTTAAAATGTTAGGACGCTCTACTTGGAAAATCCCGAGAAAAATCGATTCGAAGTTTTATATAAAATGTTAGTTCATTGCCAAGCCGCCGCCTGGCCTAGATGGTAAGGGCTCCGACTATTACGCCAGAGGTATCAGGTTTGATTTTCTCTCTCTCACTTTTTCCCTTCTGTTTCATTTCCTTCTGTTATTCCACCAATTATTCCAAAAGTTTCCCAAACCTACATTATCTTTAACAAATTAGTTACATTATTAAATAAAAATTTTATTATTTTTGTCCAACAAAATTCACAGCAGTGGGTTTTCCATTTTTCATTGTAACATTTATGAGGAGAAACATTGATATTCTGATTAAAAACCCAAAGTCTAATGCGAAACATTCAATTTTTATACATATAATGATTATAAACAAGAACCACAGTGGTAATTATAAAAACAAAGCAATTTTTGCGACATATTGTACAACGTATAGAAGCGGATTATTATTATTATTATTATTATTATTATTATTATTATTATTATTATTATTATTATTATTATTATTATTATTATTATTATTATTATTATTATTATTAACAATTAGAGGACGTTTGAAATAAATCTGTACAAAAACATGCCCCATTAACATTTAGGACAATGTTTCAAGTTTGATAATTTTGAAGTAAACCAGGCATATTGAATCATGTCTCTGAATATTGGTGACAATAATTGATGGTATATTGTAGAATGAATTTTAATACAATCTTCCCGGGAATTAATTTCACGATTCTCCTGTAAGAATGCGCTGCAATTTTTCAAGTGCTTTATGAAATTTTAGACTCGCCTGTGAAAATAAACAACATGAGGTTGCACCAAAGAAGTGCATTTTGGAGGTATGCACTTTACAGACCAAGTTGGCATATTTTGAAACGGGCACGTCTGTTCACGGTGAAATCTAAAAACAATCTGCCATTTACTTGTCACAGCTCGTGCACAGTCCTATGCGCAGATGATGATTATAATCCCAAGGGGACCCTTACGAAGTCCCTTTAAACCTTGAAACCCCATAAGACGAAATAGAACAAGCACGAATATTTTTCAGTGAAAAAACTTTACGTTCTTGAGCTACAATAATGTTTTAAAAATAATGTAGGTTTGAGAAACAATAAAAGAAAGAAAAGTGCCAGAAGAGGAGACCTCTGGCGTAACCATCTGGGCCAGACTGCGGATTGGCAGTGGACTAACATTTTATACTCGTCAGGCACCTAAGAAACTTCAGATTGAATTTCTTTGGGATTTTCCAAGTTTGGCGTCCTAATACTTTATCCATAAGACATGGTAGGGGGTCCTCTTTCACCACACAAAATTTCAGAAAAATCCCGACCCCAGCCCTGCTGTCTCATTGTAAGTGAAAATTTCACTTATGTCCACGGCAGTACGAAGAATTCAACAACTCCGATGAAAAAGACTGTCCTTTTCAGAATGTCACTATTGAATTATTGAAACTGTTCTACAGATCATTTATGGAATTCGTATTCTTTAATTCTGCATTCCTGTACTAAATACTTATTCCTTAAAAGCATGCAATCTTTTAAGTTATTTGAACATTTCACCACTAGCAATTAAAATAAGATAACTATCCATAAATAAAAAATGTGTTCATAATAACATTTCAATATTTTACAGCGAAAAGCTTTCGTTTGCATTAAGTTTCAGTACCAAGCCTCCCACATTGGTTTTTGTCCATTTACGAAGCCATTAACGAAAATTTTCTGTAATGTGTACTAACAACTTTAATCATTTTCAACATTGGTTACGGCAATATTTAATTAAATCCAAAACATTACGCTTTACAATCTGGAACAATCATCTGTCAAGTCCAAATGAAAAGGTGAATAATTATTTCTTTAGCCATTTTACAGTGTGTACTTCGGAACATTACGTAAACCATAGTTGCTTGGCACAATATGGCTGTGATAATGCTGTCTTGTATAGCCAAAACACTCATTATGCTGGATGAGAGTTCAGCTACATTAAAATGCAATGTCATTAAAATACACCTGACTAGCAATACAACATCCCATTTCTTTCCTTTGAATAATCAATATTTTCTATTATACGAATTATTAATGCAGAATGTAAACGAATGTGTCCTCTCTACAGCCGCCATTTTACTGACTGGTTACTACAGTGGAGTCCCTGATGCAAATGTATGACACTCCATCATAGATGCATCTGAACAAACATTGAAACCTACTGTGACTAACACAATCAACTTCCAAGCCATATCATCCTTTAGTCAAATTGCTTTTTCATTGAGGTTTGTAGTTGCACAAACAGTAATTAGTTTTAATAGATTAATGTTAAGTTATCAAAGAACTTCAGAAGCAGCACAGGACAAAGCCACTGAAATAAATAGACATATTAAAAAATAAGCTGACATATATTGAATCAAAGTACAAAATCGTATGCAATAACTTTTTACTACCATAATACTGTAATACATTTAAGAAATGCACTTTAAAGAAACCTACAGAAGAGTAAGGTACTTCCCACACTTCCAGGAAGCGATATCTATCTCTTTCACAAGGGTCGTAACATGAAATTATGATTAATATTATTATGTCATGAATCGTTACAAAAACCAGCACATCTGCTAGTTTTACTGAATACTTTTCAGCAAGAAGACTAGTCTTCAGTTCAGCATGGTATTTAGAATCCACACTGTTTTACATAAAAATTCTTACACTTACACAATCTAATGAGACTGCATATTCAGACAAATTACTTAATATAACTCAAACCTTCTGCACGTCCTCCAATGAGAAAGGTTGGTGGAAAATTTCCCAATTAACTATGGAAAAATATTCCGAGTTAACCATCGAACAGTCACGCAGTCTAATTTAGGTACCTATGCTAAGTATTCTTGCGATTTACATTAAGAAACAAATAAGAAGCATTAGAACAAACACTCAAATACAGCACAGCAAATTTAAAAAACTTAAAGTCTCTTAAGTCGTGCTGAAGATCAGCAGCATAGTTGCGACAAAAATCTTCCCCAGCATTAAATTACATAAAATATATCCTTGTATCAGTCTTTGAGAAAGTATCACATACTACAGACTATAGTTAAAACATTGTGTTCCCTTTATCAAAATACTGTGCACAAGTGTTGGCATAGTTTGATTACCGACCTTTCTCTTGGACTTGCAAATATAAGTTTAAAATTACTCTAAATCTTATATCACAGTACTGAGTGTATATTGAGTTATGGGCCACAATATGAGCTCCAATTATATAATAATTTATACATTTGAACGTTTAGTTAACTACTATTTACACGACCCTTGAGGGCGGACAGATCTTCAGGGGGTTAAGGAACATTCTTTGAGAAACAACCATTAGAATTATTGAAAACACAGAAAAAACAACAAAGACTTAAATATTGTCTCGCACTATGCACAATGCATACTGCACTTTTGCATTTCCTCCCAATGATGCCTTTTACTCTAATGATACTGGAAATAACAGTACCTGCTGCCTGAAAATCTTTCATATTACAAACAGCTTATTTGGTACTTAAGTGTGTAACATATGAAAAAATAAAAAATCAATTTGCACTATAACAGTAGTCTATACTTCGGCATCTAGTAAGAAAAGTACCTATATTATCCTTATATTAACAAAACATAGTATTAGCCCCCAACCCACCCCCCTTCTGAATGTTTCGTGCATCTCAACAGCATACAGAAATATTTAATCTCTACAAGATATTAACAACGGAAACTGGAATGTGGCTATTAATTTTCAAAATCTGATTGACACCAAATACTGAGAAAGTACTTCCCACACACCGATATTAAGATGAAACATTAAAGTGAAAACTGATTAACTACATGAATGCTACTGAACAAAATTTACTTCTGAACAATCTACATTTTAAAGAGCACAACTGGAATTAAATGAAGCAGGGACTTGTTGAGGCCGTACCATTCTAAAAGGGAGATGGGTTGGGGGCTTACTGTTGAACAGCTGCAGGCTGGCTGTAACTGTATGCATATGGCATTGGCTGGTGGTATTGGCTAAAAGGATTTGTTGCCATGTTTTGGTAAGCACATGGGTTTGCCTGTGGAGGTGGCCTTGTGGACTGGAAAAATTTGTGGCCTAATATGCTCTGTAAGTTAGCATCTGCAGTACTCGCTTGCATCATGAATGGTGGTGGTACAGCATACATTCCCTGGGCAGCAGCCTGATTTCCTCCAGTTGCCGGGCCATAAGACTGCGCATTGTTTCTCTTTATTCTCTGGCCCTGCTGATAACCATTCCTCCCAGTCTGATTATTGTATGGTCTTCCATTCTGCGGACTGTAGCTCTGTGGTGTATACATATTTTGCTGGGCATATCCATTCTGATGGGCGAACCCTGACTGACTGTAGCCATTCTGCTGCTGTTGTGGATGCTGCTGCTGTTGCTGTTGTTGCTGCTGCTGCTGCTGGTGGTGCTGCTGTTGCTGCTGCTGCTGCATGTATCCATTGTTTCTATAGCCAGCTTCAGAATTACTCTTGAGATTTCCATTTGATATATACCTCGGCACAGATGAATGACGATATTCTTGATCATTAACATTCTGCATAGGCTGCCAGCTATTCGCCATATTTCTGGATATATTTTGTGAACCATTGCTGGTTGCATCCTTGCTACGAGTGTTCCAGCGATTGCGTCCTGTTAAAACATAAAATAAAGTTACTTCTAATGTCCACGAAAAGTGCAAATTGTGTTAACTGCATTAATAGATTTCCCAGACAAACATACCCTTTCCACTGAAAGCAGTTCTAGCTAATGCTGCTAAATCTATCAGTTTTGGATTGACTGGCTGATTCGCTTCTTCCAAAACAGCAATTAGTTCTTTCGCTTGCCGTGCATTGTTTGGTGTAAAGAATGCATAAGCTGTTCCACTTAAGTTACAGCGGCCAGTTCTTCCAATACGATGTATGTAGTCCTCTGACGTGTTAGGATAATCAAAGTTGATTACGTATTTCACATCTTCAACATCTGAAATTTATGCATACAGAGATTGATGTACATTAATTTTTCATAATTTTTTTGTGACTGAAGTCATATAAACAATTATTAGGGGGAAGTTTTTCCCTTTTTAACTGCATACAATAGGATGAATAATTTTGAACAGAAGTTGCCATCTTACCAAGTCCTCTGGCTGCAACATCAGTAGCAACTAAAATGGGACACTTTCCATTCCTGAATTCTGAAACCAAAGAGTAAGTTGTGAGGAAGATACTAAACACTAATATTTAAGAAAAGGTTGTTAATTAATAATAAACCAACCTGTCAGCACATAATCTCTTTCAGGCTGTGACTTGTCTCCATGAATACTGATTGCTGGCCAGCTGGAAACATTTAAATACAATGTTACTAGTTTCAAATAAAAAAGTGTGCCTACAATAAACACAAAGTCAAGATATTAACTCACCCTTCTCTCCTAATGGACTTTGTGATGTCATCAACTTTCTTCTTTGTCTCAACGAAGATTATCGTTTTATTCCCCTTCTCAGAACATATCTCCCTCATCAGCTGTGACAGTCTAAGAGAAAAAAATGACAAGATTAACACAATTGCACACAGACATAAGAACAAACACTAAGAAAAGACAATCACTCACTTTGTTTCCTTTTCATGCTCTTGGCATACGTCAATAATCTGCATAATATTATGGTTGGCAGCAAGTGTCAATGAACCAATATTTATCTGTATATAATCAGTAAGGAAGTCTTCTGCTAATGCTTGCACTTCTTTAGGCCAGGTAGCAGACCACATCAACACCTGGCGATCTGGTCTGATCTGTTCAATTATTTTGCGTATCTGTGGTTCAAATCCCATGTCCAACATACGATCTGCTTCATCAAGCACTAAATATGTACAACGGCGCAAGTTGGTAATTCCCCTCTCCAGGAAGTCTATTAGGCGACCAGGTGTTGCAATAACTATCTCTACTCCTCTCTCCAGGTCACGAGCCTGTTAAAGAAAAACAGACACTGCAGTACAAATATGACCATCAGTGTAGAATGAAAGTGAAAATTTCATAATCTAGCAAATATGTTTTGCTTATTCATAAAAAATGCAATAAGGAATTGTTAATTACACTACTCTTACTTTGAAATAAATGATAAAATTAAGTGTACAACTACAAAAGTAAAAATCTCCATTAAATTTAGGTAGTCTTACTAACTTGTGGTCCTTTTGGTGCTCCTCCAAAGATGCAAGTATTACGGATCAATGTTGATGTCCCAAAATCTCTGGCTACAGTCTGTATTTGCTGTGCCAATTCTCGTGTAGGAGCAAGAATAAGGACAATAGGACCATCACCACGAGATAACCTTTGCTGGTTGTTGATGTGTACTGTGGCTGGTAAGACATACTGAAACATAACATTAATGACATGTAGCGAATGGACACATTCAAGAACTGCTACATAGAACACAGCTTATGAAGTAAGCTTTTTTTTTGCGAGTCAAACTGCAGGTTGACATTACCATGAAGCATATTACCCCCATAGGAGTAAATAAACTGACCACAAGATGCTGCTATTATCTTGTCCCAATACATAATACACACATGAAAGAAAAATAAAAATTTAGGAGGTTTTTATTACAACTGCATCTTTCACATCTTTAAAGGTTTGAAATCATCTTAATCTGTAAACTGTAAGTATAAGTATTCCATCTGTTTTAGATGATTCAACAAAACATTGTATACCATCAGAGGAAATTTCAAGCAACAATTTTGATGTTTAACTGTAGAGACTAATCCCGTAACGGTTGTCAACTCAAATTAGAAAAAATGGTCTCATCAATATTATAAAACATGATACCAGCACTGTAATTTTGTTGACATTCAGCTGGCAATTTGTTATCTCTTAGATTCAGGTGTACTGCCAGTGGTCCCACGTCTTCCCAACAATATTTTTTTATATTTTAACCTAGAAGTGTTGAGAACATTCTGAGAGATGTCTCTGGCACTTACCATAGCCAGGCTTCCCCAAACATATCAGAACAAAGATGACCCTCAAAGGTACGCAGGAAGATGAAAATTTAATGGTTTTATATGAAGCTCAATGGCAGAGTACTATAGTGTCAGATTACAAATAAAAAGGTCATGGGTTTGATCCCCATATAACCTTAAGATTTTTATCTGTCATTTTTCACTCCTAATACCTCTGGTAGGGTGGCCATGAAAAAATGCAGATTGTTACAAATCCACATTAAACCATAGGGCCCCTTATAATTTTCTGGGTAAGTCAGTTCACATGTCTGAGGAATACAACATCATACCACCACCACCACCACCACCACCACCACCAACCACCATGCCTAGTGAAGCATTTTGGTGCTCTATCTCCAGATTGTTTGACTTACCTGCAATCATACATCGGAAGACACTGACAAGTTCTGTAAACTTTTAGAGCACCCTGCTTACAGTGTAACAGAATGGCACCACAAATAGCATGGATAAGAAATCCACGGGCTCTCAAGGAAAAGGATGGCCCAAGAATGTTTCCGAACAACTTAAAGCTACGGTGCCTGTACCATCACAAGTATAAAGCTTGGTTGATGGGAGGAAGGGTCCAAACAACTAAGTCATCAGTTCCATTACCTCTGAATGGGATGCAAGCAAGGATGCAGTCTGGCTAAGGAAATTCTGAGGGTAAAATGAAGGAACTAAAATGGAGGTCAAAATCAATGATTTCAACCAGACTAAAACCAAAATGCAGAATTCTGTGAACCACTTCTCTATAACTCTATAACCCCCATTCATTAACAACGAGCATGTACAGATGAACAGTACAGGCTCCTGAAGTAGAAGCCTAAAAATTGTTTCTTTCAATGTTAAAAACAATGTAAAAAGGAACACCGACGTCGTCATGAGGGGGGTGCTCCAAACCCTGCAGCTATCAGGAAAAGCTGCGAACCCACCCATCCTGTCCAAGCGTAAGAGATAAAATCTTATGCACGTTGTCTTTAAATGAAGGCATCCAGAGCCAAACAACATTATTATGAGATTAAGTCCACCTTAACTGCTTTGCAGTTGAAGCAGACTATTTCCATAATAAAATCTTACAGTTGAGAATAAAAACCTACTTTCATGGAGTAACCCTAGGACCCTGTCAAATATTTGAGGATCATCCGCCAAAACTAAATGCAGTAAGTGCAAAACTGCCGTATTTAGTACAGATTGCCTAAAGGAGCAGATATTTCACTAAGATGTGGACCACAGATTGTAGGATTCCACAATCACAAAGTGGGGAGCCACATCGTGCAAAATAAAGCTGTGGGTCAGCCTGGAATATCCGATGCAGAGACGAACAAGGACAGAATTCCCTTTGAGAAGGGCGTAAGGAAGAACTCCAAGCTGCAGGTCAAATGATGGGGCAGAGTTTATTAGATGGGACAGTAAGCCTGGCAGTTGCTGTTCCACTCTTATGAGCAGAGATCTCTTCTGCACCCACAGATCCGCAGCCGGGATTGCCCAGGGGAAGGGGTATAAGGGGGTATTAAGTTAATGCTACTCTAGCCAACTTGTCAGTCTGTTCATTCCCTAAGATACTTATGTGATTAGGGACCCAGCAGAAAGCAATGAAGCAGGTGGCATGATGGTCATCGAGAAGAGCAAGGATATCAATTACCAAAGGATAGTAAGAGTAGCATCGGTATATGGCTTGTAGGCTGCTCACTGAGTCTGTACAGATTAAAACACTGTCCAGGGCAGTCTGTTGAATAAAATGAAGCACTCTACTAATGGCAATGAGTTCTGAGGTAAACACACTACACGATTCTGGCAGAGAATGGCATTTCATACTGATGGGAGATTTTAAAGCATGTCCTATATGACCAGCATATTTTGATCCATCTGTAAGGAAGATTGTGGCACCCTGAAATTCTGCAAGTAGTGCATGCAACAAACACTAGAAGATATGGGGATATTTAAGCTTTTGGACCATGGCAGAGATCAACAGGATTTATTGCCCAGTATGGGATGTATTCGGTCTAGCACATAGTGTACAGTAAAGGGACGTGAGCCGCATTCTGAAGGGTAATCCTACTGTTAAGGCAAGTATCAGGAGGTCTAGAACCATCAACTAGTAAAAGAACATGTGGGATGACCAGAGAATTGTCGAATGCCACTGACATAGGATACTAAAACGTGATTTCGACTAATCTGAATAGTGAGGATTCCCATTTCGGCAAGGAGACAACAGGGATGGTCCAGAAGGCACCTGTAACCAAGCCGACACCACTGTGGTGGAATGGGTCAATTTCAGAGCAGGAGGAGCCATACCTGGGACCCATAATCTAATCAAGACAATCTGAGCCTTGTAGATATGAAGGAGTGTTTTACGATCTGCACCCTTGGTTGAGTGAGCTAGGAAACAGGGCATTAACCCTTTCAGTCCCACATTATGAAATCAGCTTTGGAAAAATTAAAATTCAGTGTTTGCTGTATTAATACAATGCAGTAAACATCAAAATGTGTTATAAAATTTTTGGTTGAACTATTTATTTTTTATGTCTTATTTCATGCACACAGATGTTTGTATTGAGGTATATTATTACTTGGATCTTATTTTGTTGATAGTTAACATTGCCAGATCAATAATGCTAGCACAATCTTCACTTTAATCACTTTCTAACTTACCTACTCTATTAAGGGATAAAACATTCCACACTCCAATCTCTAGAATGCCTTTCTTTTCCTCTCTCTCTCTCTCTCTCTCTCTCTCCTCTCTCTCTCTCTCTCTCTCTCTCTCTCTGATATCCTCCTGATTAGTCTCCATCCAAAGATCCAAATGGGGGACTATTTTGCCTCCAGAATATTTTACCTGAGAGGATACCATAATGTATTCACATAGAGCTCTATGTCCTCTGAGAAAATTAATGACTACCTTCCCCATTGCTTTCAGCTGTTCGCAATAACTCCATGGCAAAGCCATGTTAGCTGGTGTCAAGGCCAGTTCAGTCAATCATCCAGACTGTTACCCCTGTAACTACTGAAAGGCTGCTGCTCCTGCAATGGAAGTACCTTTCCTGCCTTCAGAGACAGCCGTTTTACATCTTTTTTCTAATTTCACAGAGCAGAACATCTGCCCTGGTAGCACCCACTCCAATCGGGCCCTCACCATGAGTGCTACCCAGCCACAGCAAAGGCCACCTGACAACCATTGCCAGGAGTCCTGATACCTTTTAAGGAGGTATTGACCCCTTTGACTGCATGGGGAGGTTACAGTTCTGGTACCAGCAGTGTGTTTCCTGCAATGTCAGAGGACTCGGCCAGAATCGTACATTACAGCACTTCCCCCACATGGACTGGCTGCACGTGCTGGGGACCTAGTGGGGGTTGGGGGCTAAAGTGAGAAGGGAAAGTGGGGGAGTGGGGGGGGGGGGGAGGGATTGGTATCCCCACTGTAGGGGCTAGGTCCCGAGTTCTTCCCCAAATGGCTCACACTGGTAACTGATTTTATGGTGGAGGTAAAACCCCGAGGGGGGGACCAAACTGCACCAAAAACTGAGGTTAACAGCACAGATAAAAATCACTGAAACCATAGGAATAGCCATGCCATTTTGAATGGAAACACCTAGAGAGGGGAGATGAGTAGGGGCAGTGATAAATTAGGACAGGGAGGAGAGGTAATGCAGCCCAGCAAAGTAAGAAGGAAGGCTGCAATGGCTCGAGAGACCTGCACACACCCCATGTACCCCCACAAAGAGCTGTGAAGCCCTCTTGATAAGGATTTATAAGGCTTAACTAAGGTCCATAAAGAGGGTGTACTACACCCAATAGTAAGCAATATCTGTGCAGCCACATTCTACAGCCACTCACCTTAAGACATTAACACTACATGGGAAAGTGTGTCTACCTTATTGCAATTGCTCTGAATTTGTGGAATAACCTATGAATCTCAAAACACACATGTAATGGTAAGATTTGATATTTGTCTCCATTCACAAGGGTCCCACTTCTGGACACAATTTAATCTGCGAGTTTGATAGCTTTGTTGGATCTTTCAAGTGCATTCAAAAGTAACTTGCTTCCTATGTGGTGGCAAGTTCTATGAGCAGACAAGTTGTGGAAACTGATAGCTTGTAATCTCCAGCAGTGATATGGAGAAAATAGAAGATGAGACTGATAACTGCTGCCAATCAGCCAGCCTGTTTCTTCACATATACTGAGACATTTGTCTACATGGTCAGAAAGCCTATGATGATATCTTTGACCATGAAGTTCACCATGGATCTAGAGAATGATGGTCAACTCCTAATCTTAGATTCCAATGAAGAGGAAGACAGCTGGCACATTGGGCCACGGTGAGTACAAGAAACCAACAGATCTAAATGCCAATTGCTACTATTACCAAGACCAGAACAGCAGGGTGCTGAGAACACACCCACGCTGAAACTGTCTTAACACAGAAAACAGACAATTTTATCATTTTCAGTAATTATACTGTTAAGTGACCATAACTCTTAGAAAAAACACAAACGATGTCGATGTGTTCTGCTGACCAAAACTTATCACATCACACCTTAGGGTCAACCTGGTATTTATTATGTACCTAATAAAGGTACATCTTGCATCAGTCACACCACCGGAACAGTTGATAAAACTTTATGAACACCGAAGACATACCAGGTTATTACAAGAGACTAATAACAGAACATTGCATGGAATTACAGCTTACTAAAGCTTTTGCAAATACCAGGATCCCAGCTCAAGCCCCCACATTTTGGAATGGTGTCAAACTGAGACCAAGATGGAAGAGAACCTGATAAACCAGGAAAGAGGATACCAGATCTATACACTTTGGAACCTGGGTTTGGAACTCTTACTGAAGTTGTTTACCCATGATCAGAACTTCCAACAATGGCCAACGAAGAGAAACTGCATCATTGTGTATGGACTTCACACCAAACACCTACAGTAGCTTGTTGCAGGAAGTGTGTCTTGCAAGCACGCACTGAGTTCTGTACACAAGGACACAGTGCCAATAAGAATTTGCAACAGTCAGCAACAATGGAAAGATTACAGTTTCGTTAGTGCTAAGAACACCTTATCAGTATGGACTAATGGATGCCTTTGGACACCTACAATAACCATTGACGACAAAAGATCTGAAGTCTTATACTACTGCCAGAAACTATCACCGAGCAAACCACATAGAAAGCACCATACACTGCCTCTGGGCTCTAATCTCTCTGATGTTATCTTCATGATTCTCTTTACCGATGATTGATTTTATATGGTCGTTCCATTTTAAATCACTCCTAATGCCTACTCCCAGACACTTTATGGAATTAACTTCTTCCAGCTGCTGACCCACTGTAGTGTAGCTAAATGATACAGGGTCTTTATGTATTTGCGGCACATTACACTTGTCTACTTGAGATTTAATTGCCATTCCCTGCACCATGCGTCAATTCTATACAGTTCCTCCTGCATTTCAATACAATTTTCAATTGTTACAATCTCTCTATAGACTACAGCATCATCTGCAAAAAGCCTCAGTGAGCTTCGTATGTTATCTGCAAGGTCATTTATACATATTGTGAACAGCAACAGACCCACAACACTCCCCCGTGGCACATCTGACATTACTCTTACTTTTGTTATGAAAATCTTATGTTTCACCAATATAATGATGTTCTGTTAAACTCTTATTTAAAAAACTGGATTTCTTCTTTTTATTCACAGTTTAAAGGTAAAGCAGTCAACAATTCGAAGATTGGTTTGAACACAGTGCTTTACTAGGCACGGTCCTGTGTGGAGGTGGTATGCCGTTGCCTTCCTAAGTCACAATTTTCCACATTACTAACTTGCATAGGCTCCTAAATGCCATGCACTGCACAATGTTAATGAGAGTCGTCTCTAATGGAATCTTCTGAGAAGTGTGGAAATCTTTACAACTAGTAGGAGTCTGACATGTTGAAACCAGGTTATCAAAAACAAATATATCCCCCCCCCCCCAACCCCATAAATTCAACCCTGGACTAGGTTTGCTGTTAGAGGTGGGAAATTTTAATGCTTCCAATGATTGTTACGTAAGCATTTTCACAGTGGCGGGGTGGTGTGTAAGGAAAAAAGAAGTTTGTACTAATATGCTGTAACTCAATTTATGCCAACTGCACAACATCCCAATGGTCTATAAGAACATAGCATTTTAAAGCTGAAAAAGCACAGAGTAATACAATCCTGAAGAATTTACTTGTGGTGAACAATGCAATGTCAGACCATCTTTCATCAATGGAACACCTAGAAATGCAAGGTGATTTGCACATTTCTACTTTTCCATGCACAAAATAATATTGAAGCATGGATGTAAGTGCTGCAAGAATGGCACCGTTTGTAAATATCCAGACAGGACATCCCACAGATATTTTCTGAGAAATGCGAGTTCATCTTGTCACCCAACTGCAGCAGCTTTGCTCCAATAGAAGCAGCCTGATGAGTTCCATGAATCATTTGGCAATAAATATGAGACTTTTGGGACCATGTGTGATGGTTGACCACAGGACAGAATTATTGAGGTACTGACTGCTAAGAGAGGTAAGGAAAATTTAAGTGAGATAGGGAGTGTCCCTGTGCTGACATTTACCAAATCAGCTTAAGGATTTCACACAAATTAAGTTTAACAATAGCAACGGAAGTTTTCATTTGGAGCAAGAAATTGTTCTGACAATACAGAAGAAATAAGAAGCTAACACACTTTAAAGCTTCAAAAATCTTATATGGCTTTCAAGGTGTCCATTCATAGTTTGAAAATTTGAAGTTTTATTGTACAATTCTTGTGCAATTTACTGTGTTTTGCATAACACACACAAAAAATTATTATTTGCAATTAACTTGTTGAAAGTCTTCCCATTTTAGTGTTCCCTTAGACAGTATTCAGAAATTTGGTCCCTTATAAAATAAAGAGGTTTCACTGAATGTAGTATGTTCATAACTAGATGGCAACACTGGGCCAAATTTGTTGTAATGCCTAATTTTAAATGCAATATGATAAATTTAAGTGAGGATGATACAGCCACTTTCACAGGTTTGTTCAAATTTACCATAAAAAATTGGCAATGCTTTTATGCCAAAGTGACAAATGTGAATACGCTGAAGTATAAGCCTTAGAAAGTGTCAGGAGAGAGAAAAATCTGACAAAATCCAAGAACGCAAATTATACTGAGTAGCACACACAATTTACAATTAAAAGTAAAAATTTAAATAACTGAGTATCTTACAGCAAGAGTCTTCCCTGATCCAGTCTGGGCTATTCCAACCAAATCACGGCCACTTAGTGCAATTGGCCAACCTTGGGCTTGGATTGCTGTAGGCTCTGACCATCCTTGTTTCCTACAAAGAAATATGCATAAGAATCAAGACTAGTACTTAAATGGTTTAAAAGTTTTATGATTGAAAAATTGACAGTTTACACTAAATTATTTAGCTACATTCTTAGCTGCCCTTTAAAAATGAAATAAAATGACACATGAATTACAGTATTTTGCTTTCAATTCAATCTACCACATTACTCCCATAGCACTTTGTGGCTATCAACTTTAAAAACAGAATTTTGACAGCATAGTTCACTGCAATGTGAGTAAACAAGCTAAATTGATAAAAGATGACAAATTTCAATTTAATGCTATTAGCCCACATACTTAAATTCAATCCCAGAAGGAATCATATGCTGATAATTTATGAAGAAAAAATTCAGCATATATGAATTATCGGCATTGTGTAGAGAATCTTACATTGTGTGCAATCACCACCCTGTTTCAGCATATTTACTAATTTTCAAATAGAGTAATATACTTGAGTATTTCCAGTTAAGATTCTCAATCACTGTGTGCATCCTAAGGCACAAAGTTGTTTAGTCATTGCAGTTATTTTAGGCTTGCTTGCTCACATTCAGAAAATAATTCGTAAAAACAAAGATTTCATAGTGAGATATTGATGTGTAGGTACCCAAGACGTTAAAAGCTCGAAGCAGGTGTGCCTGTGTATAAGTATACCAAACAGTTATCACTATTGCACTGTTCCATTGTATCACAATAGGCTGTTTCCTTATTTTACACAGTTCAAATTACTGTGAATGATTGTAACATTCAAATAAATAGTATTTTCAGTCATTCCTTCAAAAGCCTTTTTTAATTAAAGCTTAAAAATAATTTAATTTCAAGATTAGGTATTGTGATTGTAAACACTGTCATTGGCTGAAGCTCTGATAACACCACATGACATGAAGACTAAGTTGTATGTGTGTTATAGCAGTATTAGCAAATCTGAAAAGCAAAAGCATGCCAAGTTTTATTTTGAGGGACAAGTTTGCTTTATACAGAAGCCAGAAAATTCATGGAAACTCCAGTGACAGGCGTCAGAGTCTACGTGAACGAAGTTTCCTGAAGCATAAAACATTTCAAGTAATGTGCCTAAAAGCTGCCACAGCTTAGCAGGTGGGGTAAAATTCCACTAGATCAGACTGTATACCAAGCATATATGAAAGGACCAAGGAGGTATGTTATACAACAGGGTTATCTGCCACCACAGGTTCAGAGCTATGACCATAGGCTCTACTGCACATCAAGCAGGATAGTCCGAGTCACTGGTCACTAGAATATCCAACATACGTAGAAGCGAAAGTACACTGACATTGGAGCCACCAGGGTTGGCTTCTTTGAAGACTCCCTTTTCCTCTTCCTCCTCTTTAGGATTAGATGGAGGACTTCCCCGTACGAGTTTCAGGAGCACAAAGAATGAGGTTTTCTGAATATCAGTCTCACTATTCCCAGCAACTGGCTGGTATGATTGTAGGCCAGCAGAACTAGTACGGGGTGACCGAAGGGACCCCTCCATAATGAGAAAAGCAGAAGCACGTTTCTCCAGGTGATGGATACTGAACAACATATCTTATGTCTTGAGTGGCAACAACCCAAAGGTGGAAGTGGAAAAGCAGTGGGAGATACCCCACTGCCCACAACAATCAAAGAAGCCAGGCATAGTTTACCAGGCTCAAGGGATTTCAGGACCATTATTCATGTACTAGGACCGTCACCATATAAAGCAACACCATTGTGGCTGTAGCCTAAGTCTTGACATATGGCTAAGGTGTAAACCCTTATTCTATTTTTGCGTCTATAGAGCAGTTTGACCAGGGTATTCTTATAATCCCCAAAATAGCAACGGGAAAGGAACTATCTCCAAAGTTAACCAAATGGGAGTACGTACACGGGGAATAGTGTGCTACAAATGAGCAATGTTCTTACAAACATGCACGAACTTCATACATTTGAAGCACTGTTTGGCTGGGAGAAACAGCTTCATATTGCACCAGTAAATCATTGCCTTTATCTTTTCAGGCAATGATATCACCCTCCAATGTGAAGGTGAAGCCATCTTAAGCAACCCTGCTGTCCTTTGATTCCCTACAGACCCATTTGACGTATTCACCTCTTCGCTTTCAGTTGGCATGTACATCCAGGGTGAATAAACTGACAAAGGAATGCCAGATTTCCCAGTTAAAAACACTTCACCCACCTGCAATACCATAATTACCCGAATGCAATCCGCACCCCAGGAATTAGACCCAGTAGAAAAGAAAAAATAACAACAACAACAATCCAATTTCAAGCCACACTAAAAAATGGATCATTGCGATGGATAGTGTGGCCCTTCCCTTGTGATTTCCATCACAAACAACAGCTGGGAGAAATAACTTGTCTATTAACCATTTCACTGCGCATTTACTCTTAGCGGCGACCGCACTGTGCACGTAATTATCAGGGAATACTGCAGATGAGGCCATTGCCAAATGTTGCATGTGTGTGCCTGCCAAGACAGTAGCAGTCAATCATTACAGAGACAAAAATAAGATGCAAAATCTAGTGTTATTGGGTAAAATACGTTTCCTTTTTAATCTTGAGAGAAAATGGTTTTATATATATAATCTTGAGCACTGAAATGATTAGCGCATATTTATGAACAGAGCAGTGAAAAGGTTAAAATATTTCAGAGCTATAAGCAACAAACCAATTGCGGCATCCTTTGAAATCCATCTCCTGTTGTCAGGCAATTTTGTGCATTTTCACCTCTATAGTACGTGCATTCACACGATTAAATATCATCTAGGGAAAAGAAAAGACAGACATGCTTTTTCACCATCAGATACAAGGCACCACTTCACACACGAAAGTTCAAAAGCAGAATGCAGACACTGCAACAAAGTGTGAAATCATCACGAAAACTACTTATGGTGGCTTCTAGCAGCACTTTTTGGAACTTCCTGAAGCACTGCCTCCGAATCTAAGCCACAGGTTTATTTTTAGATGCTGAAAACTGGAAGAAAGTGTGGCTTCCCTTCGGGTAAATCTGGTACACGTTTCCCACTGTAAGTCACAATATACTTTCTCTTTGGGGCAGTAATGCTTATTAATCCTTAAAAACGTTATGTTTTATGAACCAGCGTAGAGCTTCAGGGCTAAAGTACTTACAGTGTCAGCTGTTTTTCCTCTTAGTGAGGTAGAAAATAACAGCATGAAAATTGATGGGGAGTGAGTATGGTCAATTGTGAGTCAGTTGCAAATGGCCAGTGAGATTGTTTTTAAATTTTTTCATTTTTTGTGATAACATGGATGCCATAATTTATGAGAAGGTATTTTATCATACTTTACTATTTTGTACAAATTCATTAAAGTTGAGGTTGGTGTTAGTACAGAAGAGCTTCAATTATGCCATCAGATTTAAATAATGCATTGTTCACTATTTATGAATTCCATCTACATTAACTGCATTACTAAAGATGGTCTTATTTAGGGTAGCACATTGGGGGGGGGGGGGGGGAGGGGGGAACATGTTGAGGATAAGGTAACCACCTCGCGTAAAGTGGGAGACCCAGGTTAGGGTCCCAGTATGGCACAAATTTTTATTTATCACTATATAACCAATAACAGACTACCTTTAGTAACGCAGCTGATAAGCAAAATTCACAAATTGCCAATAAATAATGGATTATACATATTTATATGGCTGTTATACCATCACAAATGGAACAGATGTTTCATAACAACTTTATCAGTATTTCACTTTTCCCCCTTCAAATGTCATGATTTCTTAAGTATATTGTTAAGCACTAACCTAACAGCAAAATACAATTATTTACAAACTACAGATTGTTAAATCCAGTGTATTTAATGTAATTCATATTACAGACACAAATTTACATGGTGATTAACACTACAAGAAACTATTTGCAATTTTTTTATACCCATGACCAGGGACAGGAAAAAATTCTCTTAATGATAATGCAAATTCAGCGGTTTCTAACAAAATAACGCGGTTTTCAAATTTTGATGTATTTCTTCGCTGAAATGTTTCTCGCATTTTAAAACCGTTTGAGATTTTTTCCGTGATCGAACGCCGACCTGGCCTGTAAACTCTATATATTTCACATGCACAGCTTTGATTATCTGAACTGCTTCTTAACACGGTCTTTGAACAGCATCAAAGTTAAACAGTTTTGTCATATTCTTTGACTGCACTATTATTGTTAGCCTTTATTATTATTAGTGTTTCACTGCAACATGGATTATTACTTTCGGATTTGATTTTGGTTTTCTCTCAGGCTTATAATCACTGCAACTGAATTAAAACAAACACTATCTTTTTTGGATGCTCATTTTAATCATCTTCTGGACTTTGTCCATTTTAACAGTCAGTAAACTTTTATTTACGATAGTGCCAGCGTAATATGCTAGTGTTTGCAATGATCTTTGAATGTTCTTGGGAAAGTCAATCACATAGAATGAGTGGAATCATATTTTGTGTTGACCCAAAAGAAATACTGTTCGTGCCGTATTCTAGAGGGGTCCTTTATGAACCCTTGTCCAGTCAGTCAATTATCCTCGAAAACTAATGTTTCATTGCCAACATTACGGCAATGCCGCCGCTGCCGAACTGGTACGTTTGAAGATGGACTTGTGTTTTGTCTGTTTTGTGCCACTTGTCCACATGTTTGTAAAAATGGCACAGATTAGGGAAGGTGGGCGCAACAAAGAGGCGCCGAGCAGAAGGGGGTGGGGTGGGGGGAGTGTGTCCTGGAGTCAATTATCTGGCACTAAAAAACACCATTTCTTTGTATATCAAAAATAAGGACACTTAAAAAGAAATGTTTTTTGTATGAAAAGTCTGTATTACTGACGGGAAAATTCAATTTTGTTATATTTTAACCTCGAGTTAAATACCTTTTCTACACATTTATAAGTATTTTGTTTCTGATACTTTAAAAATATGTGAATCTTAATTATATATTTTTGATGACATTACAGCATTCATTTATGGCTTCACTGCACCAGGTTTAGATGTAATATTAATGTGCGGCGAATGAAAATTTGTGCCTGGCCAGGATAAGCACCCGGGATCTCCTCCTTACTTGGCAGACGCATTGACCACTCCGTCACCGAGGACACAGTGACCAACCCGACTGCAGAGGATTCTTACCTGCATGTCTCCCGCCACACCCAAATCTCCATCAGCCACACTGTCTCTTTCCTATTACCACAGCCTCTTAAATCTGTAATGCTCGCAGCCACGATACTGCATTCCCGCTTCAGGGAGAACAGACCATGAGGTATCGAGACAATTGTCAGAAGCCCAGCCTTGGCACGTATACAATTATATATTTTTGACGACGTTACAGCGTAACATTGTCAAAAATATATAATTATATACAAGCCGAGGCTGGGCTCCTGACGACAATTGTCTCGATACCTCACGGTCTGTTCTCCCTGAAGCTGGTAATTCTGTATTACCTGAAAATTAAATTCAAAGCTTCATTTCATTACCATAATTTATAGTTTTAATACTGTGGTTGATTTTTTAAAACCTATATGTTGATAAAATTCCCACTTGCCAGTCTACACCTCCACCCACATTCCTTTCCTGGCCTTTACAAGTCAATCATTGGTCCATGAAACTACTAGCAATATTTACAAATCACTGCCTCCCATTAGGTTTTTATCCATTCTTAATGAGTTTGTAAACACCACATGCAAAAGGAACTTCTACCATTGTTAACTGGGTACATATGGAGTATTTACTATTTATTCAGTACCCCTGATTGAAAACATGTACGAAACCACTCTACGTACAATGGGTCCATTTGCACAGAACCCATTTAATTTCACTAACACAGAATTCAGTATCTTAAGGCTTCATTTTGATGTAAACTAAGGCTCCTGCAGCCATTCCTATGTCAAAGTTCTTTTGGGCAGAAACTTTGAAGTATTGATGATGCAGTTTGTAACGATACTGCTGACCCCCTCATCTCAATGTTATCGTACAATACCGCCTGCCTGGTCCTCTCATCTCAATGTCATTCTACGATACCGTCTGCTTCGGATCCAGAATCTTGTGGTTCAATAGTGATAAAAGTTGTGTGTGAAGTTAGTAAAAACAATATAGCCAGCCTAGGAATCAGTGTAGGACAGTGTCTGTGATATTGTGATTAAAACGAGTGGGATTTCATTAATTAAGAGATTCATATAAACAATAGTTGCATCATTGTATGTTATTTCAAGACTTAAACAGACGAATTTTAAAATCTTTTGTAAAAAAAAAGAAATGAAAATTAATAGCATTGTATATATGTTAGGCTCATAAACAAGTTGTTTAGACCAGCTAATTGTGTTATTTCGACTATTACATTGATTATCAATATTTAATTCTTTGTATATATTGACTGAAAAGAGATTTTGAGTATATTTTGTGAATGGCCAGAATATTTGATAGTTCAGTATATGTTAGGAACATGTATGATGTACTTGTTAACTAATTGATATTTAACATTGCACTTTGTTGTCAACAGAAAGATAGGAAATTACGACTTAAAAATATTTGCTTCATCTAAAATTATTGTATGCATAGTTTTCATTTTATATTGTGATTATTTTTGTGTACATGAAATGTTTTTCTATTATGTTTGTTAATTGTAAATCAGTATATTCTATTGTTATAAACAATGTGTAATGTAATGGCATTATTGTGAATGTTATATATTTGCCTCACCGCCTTGCGTGAGGTGGAGTCCGAGTTTTGGCTTTTCTGAAGTGCACTGGAAGCTATATCAGTTTGTGTTTTGAAATGGAAGTACTACCGTTCTGATGCTTTGAAATTTGCATTGTTTTGAATGTGTTATGTTTTGGTGGAGGATGATTTCAAATTAAAGAAGTGAAAAGTTCTACATATCGAGTATTTATTTCTACCACGAAGCCCCAGGAGAATAATGTTGCAGCGAGCAGAACCCCCATACAACTCAATCTTTAAAAGCTGAGTATCGGTAAAATAAACTGTAATTACTCAAAAATATAACATCAAGTTGAATGCCCAGTTTCATTTTTAGTTACAAGATATTAATTGTTCCAACATCACCACCCAATAATTTGTTAGTTCACAATATTAAATTTTAAAAATACAAAAGTTTTGAGGGAGATACTTACATTATTTCTTGCATTATATATTCAGGAAAATTTCCCTCTTCGAAAAACTGGCTAGGGTGAGGAACATTGTTTCCTTTTACAGTAATTGCGTGGTTACTTCGATATTTGTTAACTTCCTCCACCGTCCTGCAAACAAATTAACATTTTAACTTACATTAACAAAGTAGCATTTCTAGGCAACTACCATGGTTTAAAGGATAAATTATGGTAAGCCATGCAAACATTTATTTATGAAAACTAGAAATGTAAGAACATGTTAAACTACCACAGCAAGAATTTCCTATAGATAAATATGAAGAAAACCAAGATTCATCGATACTTTACCCTTTCCGTGTAACAAGGGTTTGTATCAGTCCAAGTGACTTTTCCTTCTATCTTGGGCAAAATATTTCTGAAGCTATAGCGAAGTCAGCTACTGGAGACTTGCCAAGTGACAGTAAAATTATAGATGAATATTAGGCAGCAAGATTCTGTCCACCTTATTTTGACAGAACACTTCCTAACAGGCAAAAATAAAAACTACAAAAATCAGAATCTGTATCAACAGCTAGGAAGGTGAAAAAATACTCTCAAACGTAACTTCAACATTAAGTAAATTTTTGAGAAATGGCAGCAACTTTCGTGTTTACGAATACATGACAAATGTACATCTTATGAAGTAATTGACATCTGTATCACACAACTCCCAAGGGGAGTGCCAAGGTTTGGAAAATGAAGTTCAAGTTGGAATGGCAGGTGTTTGGCTGGGGCTGCAAACCACTATATATAAAATGTGCACTCAGTGCCCCCCCCCCCCCCCGCCCTCTACCTGCACTATAAAAGGTAAGAAGCAATTGCATGAACATGTAGACGTGTTTCAAAGTTTTCCTGGTGCTAACGTTCCGTCGTTACAATGGCTGGAAGTGAAGACATCATGGGTTCTGTGAAACTTGCAAAGGTATTACTGACAATTTTCTATACAGTGAGAAATTGAAGTTGCTGATGGAGGATGCAGTCACCGTTTTCAATTCCCTGCTGAATGAAAGATTTAATAATTTCAGAAGGTTCATCAACAATTCCACACAAAACTGATTGCATGTAAGTCTTACAACTTTATAAATTTGACGAATGATGAGTTACTTCCCAAAAGAATGAAGTACGTGAAGATTGAGTGTTAAGAGGTTACAAAAGCTCATTTTAAGCTAGTATGAAGCCCCAGATAAAAACACAGAGGCTGCTTACATTCCATCAGAATAGAAAATGAAATGGATCACCATTGCAAAAGCACACCGTCAGTGGAGTCTGATGTAATGATTGACGACAATATGGACGACAACAACGGGAAGACCAAAAACAGCAGAGCTGTATTTGACAAACATACAGAGAGATTAGTGCACTTACCATTGCTCTCTCAAAGCTAGGCAAAATAAGTTACCAAACAATATGCAACAATGGGCTTTAGCAGCTTGAACTTAGAAGCTTCTAATCAATGGGTGCCGAGATTTAAGCAACAAAAAGTTACAAAATTCATATTGTGAAAGAAAACTGACAGTGGAAAAAACTGTGACTGCTGTAGATGCTTCTGGCTACAAACCCAAAATTTAATAGCCACATTTGATACGGGCTAAATTAACAATGAAACAGGTGTGACAAAAATGAAATCTCACTATAAATGGTAATTTAAGCTACATATGCCCATTTGAATAATTCTTTTATATAAATCATTTAACTATACCAACATTTTGGCCATTAAATATTTTGTTTTGTTTCCAGGATGCCAATATGAATTGACTATGCAACCGAACACTACCAAAAAGGTAGCAAGACTGAAGTTGAGAAGACTAAACATGGCAGAAGTTACACATTCACTTACGGCACACTATGCTATTACTCTTTCTGGATGCGTTTAGAGTATTTTCATGTGCATGCAGAAGAACAGGTGTATTTGGACACAAAGCCCAAAAAACAATCTATGAATATGCCAAAACATAAAAGCCTTTCATTTCATCAAAATAGATAAAGGTGTTAAAGTTTCTTAAATTGTTTAAGCTATGTATGTTAGGGACAAAAGATCTACCCTCATCGTAGACTCCAGGGGAGAACAAACAACTAGAACTGTATGATGAGGTTTTCCACGACAATGCCCACGTGTACCCTCAAAATAAATCTACCTAATTTTACACCTCTAGTACAACCCTATAATGCATATTTTTAATCAATTTAAAAATATTATATACTTGCAAAAGAGTTCTTTATTAATTGAACAGGAACAAGAGTAATTCATGAGAAGACTGTATTAAAATTCACCATTGTTTATCATTAGTTATCTGCTTTTGAGAATATGATCCAATATGCATGATTCACATCTATGTAACTGCAGAAAGACATTTAGAATTGGTAATGAGGTTGCTTTTTGGCAAATATCTTCAAATACCCTGCTAGTGTACAAAAAAGAATTCATTTATTCCATGTGCACATCATTAAAATTTGTTGTTTCAAATGTTTTTATGGCATTCTGGCTCGTGCCATAACAATCTCGCAAATCAACATATTCATAGACTTCACAATCTATTATTCTCCAATGCACACAATATTTAGTATATAATACAAATATTTGAAGGAAATAATTTGGATTGAAAGTTTAAAATGTTGAAATAACAAGTTTTCGATCTGAAAGTGGTTGTACAGTTCATTTTCCAATAAAGAAGATCAAATAGATACTTTGAAAATATGAAGCACAGATCGCAAACAATGTTGCATGTTATAATAGTCAATTAACATAATCACTTAAATGAACAAGAAGCTTAAAAAATGGGAAACCACATGCTAAGGATTCAAACAAAACCTTCAGCTAGCTACACTTGCCACCACACCATTCACTTAATAGAGCAGACAGACAGGTGTATTATATACGACCACAAGGTTCTGAACATATTAATGGCAGCTCATCTGGATGGGGCATTGCAACAATATAGGTAGTGCTGCAAACATGCAGCACCCCACCCCGAATTTCATTTCCCAACCCTGGCACTCCCATTGTCAATTAAGCCCATCTATGACACATCAATGTCAGGAAGGACCCAAATGTTTTCACCAACCTTATAGATTCACAGTTTCAATGTTTGATCGGTCTCCACAAGTGCATTAAAACAACAAACAATTATTGACTCAAAGACTGAACAAACGTTCCACTATTATGAATTATTCCTAAATACTGAAAAATATTTGGGGAAATTTGTTTTCTTGGTTCTGTGCGTTGCAAACGGCTTTCACAGTTAGAAGACTTCCCACGCTGCCACTCACTGAAAGAGCCACACTAGATTTGTTTCTGCAGAGCACAAAGACATTGGGATAGCGAGTCAAAAAACAAATCTAACCAACAGCTCTACAATTTATGACAGTTGTGAGCAATGATGTATTATGAACTAAGCTGCAGAGTGGCTACATTGATCTATAAATGAATTACTTGGAGACTAAAGTCTCCTAATTGGGTGATTGCAGAGGAAACATTCCGGGTCAAAAAAATTTATAAAAGGTAAAGAAGGTTTAACTCACAGGAGAAAGCATTTGTTGAAGAAAGACAAGTACATGAAGCACCAGCAACTATATGTAACACTGAATGTAAGTTCAGCACTTTTTAGTCAGCAATAAAGGCGGTATTACACAGCGATCTGCAGCGAAAGGTATTGATCTAGAGCGACAGCAGTCTAGTGGAAGATCACATGGGCCTACCATGTTACGGATTTTGCCAATTTTCAGTTTGTACAATTTAATAAATCCAATAATTAAAGAACAAGATTTGTTTGCAAGCAGATTTTAATACTATGTGCTTGTGGAAAGCAATTCTTATATTGGCTACTTCATACTTTAGAAATGAAATAGAACAGTTGTTGCGTCTTAGTTCAGACGTACAGGGAGGAAAGGTGTATAGCCCACACAATTTCTATCATAAGGCCTACATCTACATCGATACTTTGCAAATTACATTTAAGTGCCTGGCAGAGGGTTCATTAACCACTTTCATAACCTCTCTCTACTTTTCCATACTCTAATAAGCAAGCGGGAAGAACACCTAAATTGTTCCATTTTCAATCTGATTTCTCTTATTGTGAAGGTCACATCTCCCTATGTAGGTGTGTGCTAGCAAAATATTTTCACATTCAGAAGTCGTTAATTGAAATTTCGCAAATAGATCTTGCTGCAAAGAATAATGTCATTCTTTTAATGATTTCCATCTTAAATCGTGCAACATTTCGGTGACGCTTTCCCCCGTAATGTGATAAAACGAGCTGCCCTTCTCAATGTCTTACATCAGTCCCACCTGGTGAGGGACCCACACTGAGCAACAGTACCCCAGGAGAGGATGGACAAGTGCGATGTATACAGTCCCTTCGGTGGAGCTGTTGCAGCAGCAATCTTTTATTCTTCAGTGATATGCATCCAAACTTTACAGACAGCAGCTTCCTTCTTCACGAAGTTTCAAAATTCTTCCGGATATTTGGGACTATTCTTTAATTAGCTGCGAGTAGCTTACGCTGCTTTCTTTTCAGCGTTGAACCCACATCTGGCTTTCCATTGTTGTGGTGCCCAAATCTGAAGATTTACTGTCACAGCTAAAAAAAAAAAAATGTCCTGTACATGCATTATGATGTGTAAATGTAAATTTATAGACAGACTTCTGCAATGAAGTATTGTAATATAAAACAGCCACGCAGTCAGGCTTCAGATTAGGGATTGTGCTCCCAACCAGCATTTGTGTGCATGTTATCCTCGGTATAGGTTAGTTTAAGGAAGTGTGCAAGTTGAGAAACCAATGACTTAAGCAGTTTGGCCCTTAGTTACACAAACTTTGAAGTTTAATATAATATGAAAGTGTTTAATCTGTAATTCAAAGCAGTAGTGACTAAATTCTGTGCTAACTACATAAGAGAAAAACAATATAAAGAAAATGACAATTTCATATTAAATCAGAGCCTTGAGCTCCCGGAGATAATTTAAATGAATGTTATTCCAAGAAATTCGTCTCCCTCTTTCTTGTGAGGAATGAATGAATAATTACCAGAGCTCAGTTTTATTTGCATTTCATGTGCATTATTGATGTTTGTGCATACACAGATTCGCACCAAAGAATATCCGCCACACACCATGTTAATAGGTACATGTCGAGCAGTACATAGTTCCGGATAATCACACTTGCAGCATTGCTCCACGTGCATATGTCTCTGGTGTATCGTGTAATACGGACTTGTTTGCCAGTGTTTGTGAAACCTCCCTACTTAAGAATACTGTTACACCTTTGTAGTGACTGGTTATGCATGTAGTTTTCTTAGGATCTTAAGCACAATTCTCTCCAGTAAAACAGCAATATTAATTTACAAATTTCTCAACCTATAATTTTAACCACACCTCCACCTATTATGTTTGTGCGTTCGAGATATTTAACACATTGTGGACGGCATCCAAGCCACACTTGTTCAGCAATATAAAGGCTGACAGTACCCCCCCCCCCCCCCAACTAACTCGTGCAATGCTAAAAAAAATTTGCAGTTGCCATTTACAAACTGCCATCTACTGGTAACCACACAAAATGAAAGGATCCTTGCATTGTGCTGCCAAATAGTGAGTCCAGTTAACTATTTGTACACAAACAAAAGGGCTTTGTATTTCCCACTCTGTTGAAGCCAACACTACTTTCGTCCGATATCTATATTGCTATCTGCAGAGTGTTTGCGCTCTGCATATTCTAGACATGGCAAATTTAGACAAGCGCAATGCTTTCAATGTCCTGGAAGACAATTCTGGTTTGGAAGGAGAAGCTTATTAGCTGTAATCTGTAAGAATCTCTCTCTCTCTCTCCCCCTCCCTCCCTCTCGAGGGTGGGGTGAGGGGGATTCAGAACATGATTTACTAAAAGAATTCTACTTCAAGTTTTAATATTTAGGAATTTTCGGAATACATACTAGGTTTCCTTTTTTCAAGTGAAACAGCGAACTCAATTATTGCATACATGGTTAAAATGCTGTAATTTTTAAAAAAACTTGTTAAGAACAGCAGTCCAGCTGCCCCATCCAGGGTGACTTATGCTAGTCGTGAATGTGTTAAAGGTTGGACGTTCGACAGTCAGCACTCCTTCCTGCCGTGGTGGAGTAGCCGAGCGACCTAAAGCGTCTCGCTGCGGAGCGTGCGGTTGCTCACCGTGGAGGTTCGAGTCCTCCCTGGGGCGTGTGTGTGTGTGTGTGTGTGTGTGTGTGTGTGTGTGTGTGTGTGTGTGTGTGTGTGTGTGTGTGTGTGTGGGGGGGGGGGGGGGGGGGGGGGGTCCTTAGGTTAATTTCCCTAGGTTTAAGTAGTTTGTAAGCTACGGACTGATGACCACGCAGTTTGGTCCGATAGATTTACAAACGTTTGAACTCCTTCCTGTTTACCCTAGTTCTTTCTAGAGCCCCAAATGCTCCCTCTAGAACCAAAGACACTAAATCCATCCAAATTTAGGGAACACTGACTAGACCAAAAGGCTCATCTGACGAAGGCACCACCCACTTGACCAATAGCATTGGCGTGTTGTGTGATTGTAGGTGGCGTGAGTATGTGGTGGCTGAGAAAGACGATTGTTTACAAGCAGAACAGATTATGATTTTGTTTAAAAAGTGATCTGTGGGTTCACTCAGTGAGGTATAGATTAACATGCTCTTTTCGGAAGTGAGCACCCAAGGCATGAATTTTTGGGCAGAGACCTACGATCGATTGTACATTGTGTTATCTGATTTACAATGATATCCACAGATTATTATCTACAACACAAGTATTAAGATGACATCCCATATACAGTTTTCTGACATTTTGGTGACATAGGTCCAAGCTGACTAGTGGTATCCCAGTCTTCAGCTATGCCGGGACAAATGACTTGTCAAGAATGCAAATATATTTTGCAGACAAGTTTGCATCTTAAACAGACCTATCTAGTTTTGAAATCACCAACCCACAATTACATAATATACACAAAACTTTTATACTTTTGACAACTGATTTAAGGAAAGGGCTATTTGTTAACTAAGTCCTAGTTCAGGTGACACTGCGCCATATGAATAACACATAGTACTGTATCTACTTTGTATTCCAGAGAACATACTAAGGTTCGCATGAATACAGCGAGTCGGAGAATATACTTCAACCAAGTATGTTCTCAGTTTGATTAAAAGTGTGGGGAAGTTGCTCGCAACAGAACATTCTCAGATTTTGTATGAATAAAACTAGAAGTTTCTCACCTAAGAACATTCTCCATTTTCTGTAGTGAGCTCTCGAGCATACTTTGTGCTGAGAAACTTTTATAACAAAAAATGACAATTTTTGTTGCTTAGAAGACAAAAAGTTCCTTTATTCGTAGGCTAGGCTGAAGAAAGGAGAGGAACTAAAAAGTTTTCACAAATAAAGACATTTTGCTGTCAAGTCACTTCCTTCACAATGATTGGAAGCATAACAGTTCATTTTATGCAGTTCTGAGAGGACATCACTTTTTTCATTACTAACATAGAAATGAATTAAGTTGATTCTGCTGCCTGTCTTACCCATTTGTTAGGATTGTATTTTACCTGTTGTAAAAATACAAATAGCAAAATAAAAAATGTTTTTTACAGGGTCTATAAGGCCTTATGATGTTAATTCCAAATAAAGTGCATCCCAGAACTTCAGTCTGTATCACAAAAATATTTCTGTAACAAGGTAAAATTTAAGATGCATTTTCTGCCTTCGTAATCTTAACTGCTGTTATGTTAGATTTAAGTATACGTGACAGTAGAATCAGTATCTGCTTAGTTACATACCACCAGTCCGTTTCTTGTAAAAAGAAAATCTCATGGCCTATGGCTTATAAGCAGACCATTTTGTATCATATTTAACAAAAAGTATTTTGTGTTAGAAAGCTCTTTCAGCATTCCACATTGAAACAGATGAAAATGTAATGCTTTCTTAAAATTTCATTCAGAAATTGTGCTAACCGAAATTACGTAACAAATTTTCTTGCATCATGAAAATTTTGTAATATCCTCAGGAGAATACATTTTTGTAAAAGTCCCTATTTAGTCTTAATAATATGCTGTTGCAAACAATACATAACCATAATACAGTTCTTCCTGAATCCTTAATATGCCCACTCCATATTTGTACACTGAATAATTTGCCCGACTGGGGTAGTTTAAAGAATTACACGATTAAACAGCTGATCTGTGGTCGACCCAACATATGGAGAACTTAAGGAGGGGAACTACAAAGAATAAACTTCATCTTCAAAGCATATTCTTCGATGTTTGTATTCATACAAAATTGAGAACATACTGCGAACATTCTTTTGCTCTGAGAATCTTTGGAGCATGTCCTTTTTTATTCATATTGCTCACTAGCTTTTCAATGTGCAGATATTGGTAGATCAAAGCAATCTATCAAAAGTCATTTAGAGTGTCAATGAAAATGTCTTTCATACTATGAAAGACTATGGCACAAACATCTAAATGAAATTTACATGAAGCATATGTTTTTAACATAATATATAGGCCTAATTATTACAGAAAACAAAATATTTTATTTGAAACAGTTTTGAAGATTATGGAATGCTACAGCTATGGAACAGTAAATGGAAAACATAGCCTACATCAAGAACGAATCACTACAGGGGTGTTTGTTTACTTTTTAATTTAATTCATGAGAACAGTACAATTCATGGTCAATATATAATTCGAATATTATAGATGAAAATTCCTAGCAGGAAAAATATATAAAAAACTGATGAAGATTACTCATCAGGTGAAGGAACAGAGGTGGTTATAGCAGCACAAATAAATAGAGCGCGCGCGTGCACACACACACACACTTACACACTTACACACACACACACTTACACACTTACACACACACACACTTACACACTTACACACACACACACTTACACACTTACACACACACACACTTACACACACACACACACACACTTACACACACACACACACACACACACTTACACACACACACACACACACACACTTACACACACACACACACACACACACTTACACACACACACACACACACACACTTACACACACACACACACACACACTTACACACACACACACACACACACTTACACACACACACACACACACACTTACACACACACACACACACACTTACACACACACACACACACACTTACACACACACACACACACACACTTACACACACACACACACTTACACACACACACACACTTACACACACACACACACTTACACACACACACACTTACACACACACACACACACACTTACACACACACACACACACAGATGCAAATACACCTAGGCAGACATAGAAGTGCCTAGGTGTGTTTGCATCTGTGTAAATGTGAGGGTGTGTGAATTTGTTTACCTTTCTTCCCCCCCCCCCCCCCGCAAGGTAAGTCTTTCCCAGGATTGGAATGGCTTCTCACCCCCTCCCTTAAATCCATCATTTCCTTTTCCCCTCTCCTTCCCTTCAGCCTGAAGAAGCAACTGGGTTGCAAAAGCTTGTGTGTGCGCGCGCGCTACTATAACCACCTATGCTCCTTCGCCTGGTGAGTAATCTATTTTTCCATCAATATATAATTCCTAACATAAAATACTTTGCATGTTAAAACATGACTAAATGATTCAATAAATAAATAAAAACTGTCATATGTAATGACTTGTTCGCAATGTACGTTTCTGCAGCAACAGTGAAAGTATGAACAATGACATTTACGAAACTAGTGTTGCCCATGCACTGCAAATGTTGGTAACACTACATAATATCTATATACACCACAGCAGCCAACCATAGAGCATTATTCTATTTCCTACAAACATGCACAAATAAATGCTTTATTTTAGGCCCAGGTCTATTACTTGACAAAAGAATGTTTTCAACGAATAATTCCTGGAGTTTGGCCATCAACATGGACAACTCAAAAGTGTTGGGCTATATATTTTTACTGGCACTCTCTAAATCACTTCCAATTGGGTGCCTTTCACTACCAACATCAACAAAAAGCTAGTGCACCTAATGTAGGATTTTGCCAGTTTGTTCCCTAATCTCTGTGGTGTGATTCTCAAACTAATTTGTCACTTTCGTGACATCTAATCTAAAAATAGTGACAGCAGTGGCAAATAACACTTTTTGAAAGGAGGCACAATGAACACAATGGAAGGTAGGCTAATTTAAAGTAGACACCCCAAGATATTTTGTATCTGTTTTGCTGCTCAAATTCAGAGGAAATTTGAGCTGAAGCCCTTTTACTTTCCCCGACATCAAGCTTTTTTATTGTTAACATTAAATAACTAAACAGCATGACATGGACAGGATATTAGATTTATCCACTTAAATCAGTGTATTTAGCTTATGAGTACTTATTACAAGAAACTACTAGGTTATATTAGGTACTTTTCACTTATTTACAATTAATGCTTGTCATTTTTTATTTAACATTCAGTGTCTAAAGTTTAAAACCGAAACCAGTTTAATAAATAAACTGCTAGTGGTTCATAGCATGCACGTCCTAAAGTATCTTACAGCTCAGAATTGCTTTATATGCAGAGTCAGCTCTGTTCAGTCATTGGATCTGAAATATTGACAGATGAATTCAACAAACAAAAACACTGTCCCTACGGTCTGAACGTAACGCAATGTAACTTGCGCAAGCCGGATGCGCAGACTGTCGTCGCGAATCTAGCCTGCACACACACAAATCGGAACGTGTAAGGAGCCAAAAAACAAAAACCCTAGATTATAATGACATTAGTAAAAATCACCCATGAACATAGCCACAAGAAAATTCAACAAAGATACCAGTACCGTTCCCAAATTTACGAGAATTAATTCGCATATTTATTATTTTACTCTAATTTGAATCCATTCCGAAGTTCCTAAACCGAGAACTCCATAAGTAATCATTCGAAAGTAATAACCATACTGAATGGTTTGACAATTAAATCGAAAGAAAATGCTGCCAGAAAGAAACCAAACTACTGTAAAATGCGCTTCATATCTTTGCCAGCTGTCAGATGGCGATAAACATCTGCACGTTATAACGAAGTGCTTTGACAGCTTCCCCCCCACTCAACCCACCCACCGCAAAAATGGGGCAAAAACTTACCTATTAAGTACATTCGCGTGGGGGACGTAGAAGTTCTTCAAAAAGGGCTGAAGCGCGGTTTTATCCCACTGCGGTTTCTTTAGGTTTTCTCCGGGCTGTTTTTTCTTTCCATTTTTTGCAGCAGCTTCTGTCTTAGTGGCGAAGTTCTGATTGCTCCAAAACCGATTTTTATTCACGAACTGATCTCTCTCCCCTCGAAACCTACAATAAAAGTATTACTCAAACACTTCACAGCTATTCAACTTATTTCTGTAACTATCCTCGCAAAAATTTGACGTATAGTGGAACATCGGAGAAAATGGCGGCATAAGCCACTAAGAACTAACACGCAACAAACTACTCCAATGCTAAAACTATTTTAGAAACTGCAAATTATAACAAATACATACATAGTTTGGTTGGAATAGCCGTTGCTGCACATTTTACAGCAACGTTGCAGACTGGTTTCCAAGTGTCACTTGCCACCAACCAACTCTGTAACAAATAACAATAAATGGTTGCATAAACAGTCTTTGTTACCTCTTCCCTCTATGTTATTATAAATGTCAAAACCACGTACAACTGCGCCTTTCATACAATAAAGCCCAATACCACTCCCTCCTCTTCCCTACTTCAACTCACCTGACCGGCGAACAAAACGATAATGGCTGACTCTCTCAGCGCAGTACTAACCTTCGTTATACACTTCAGCCTGCCACTTTTCGACCAATCACACCCAAGCTCACACAAACTCATTGCAACCGGCAGAGGTCTCATTTTTCGGAACAAGCGGGTCGTTTGAGACATCAGTGGAATTTTAACGTATCATTTAGTCTAATATTTCATATTAGCCCAGAGATAATTATTCTAATCAGATAAACTTTCGAAGGGAAAAGTGATATGGATAGTGGGAACGAATTAAAAACACGGAAAGAAGCTACAATTTTCGATTTGCGAAACGTTTGAAATGATAGATACACCTGTAACTGTGAACGGGAAGCATATACGATTTTCACAAGGGACGCATCGGAAGCGCAGTAACATACAACCATTACCGGAAGGCTTTGTAACTGTATATTTGGCATTACACACCGATATCTATATTTTTATTGGGCATAACAGACCGATATCTATATTTTTCCAAACCAACTGAGCTACAGTTTTTTTTCCAAGGATCGCATAATTCCTGCTTGTTAAAGAAAATGTTTGATTTTAACACGCATTCCTAAATGATATTACAAAAAATAGTTCATGCTTTAACAACATAGAAATTTCACGACTGTCACGGTCATTCGAAACCGGAAAAGAAAGCGGTAAAAAAAGAACGGTATGTTATGTGCCGGAACCATATGAAAAGAAATATACAAAATGCCGGATCAGCAGGCGAAAATCAATAAGTAGGGAAAAATAATCAAGAGCTAAATTTCAGGTACACATTTCATAGTAAAGTTAATAATAAACTGTTGATAATTCTTAATTAAAAACAAATTTTGTGCTTTTTATAAATCTTAGGAACAAAGGTAACTAAACTATGTAACTGTAACTAAATGTAACTAAAATGAATATGAAAAGATAGGTCATTGACTGGGTTTTAAGATAAAATTATAATAGTGACAATAAAATATGTAAACAAAATACCGATATTGAGATGCATAGAGAAAATTTATGGATAATGTAAATAAGAAACTGAGTAAGAGAAAGAAATACAGACATACAATTAATATAAACTGGAGATATAGGACATGACCTACTGAAGATCCAGATTCCCAGAAACAGTGTTGCTGAGTAACAACTCAAATAGCTCAAATATACAAACTTCAGTTTCCTGAGTTTGTTCTATAGCAAATTCAATACCTGTAATAGAGTACCGGTAAATTCACTATTTATAAAATTCTAGTTAGTCCTGTTTTCACATATGCTTCAGAAACATGGTTGGAGAAAAACCTGCGAACATTGGTGTGTTGTCCAGCTCGATATGCGGCATACTGGGAGGTGGCTGCAGGGGGGCGTAGTCTGCCTGATCACTGCCTAAAACTTGATCATCACACAAATGCTTGGCACTCGGGAGGCCGTCGTCACATGCAGAAACAATGTGTGAAGGCGAAATATCATCACACACTGTAAGACCACTTGTTGAGGGGCTGTTTGCATCATCATTTCCTGCCTACCACGCAGGTTTCAGCCAGTTGATGGAGGTCGTAACCACGCGTCCATTAAGGAAAATGTCAAATGTGTTCGTGGATCTGCATAGGACGCAGTGCGGCTTGGGATAAGGCAGCTGTAGTGGGGGGAGCATGGTGTCATCACGCAGCATTACAAACTCGCAGTCCTCCAGCACTTTGTGTACAAACACACACGGTGTACAATGGGCACGCAGTGGGGGTACCCGCATGCACGCGATATGTTCACGTACACATTCAACAAGCGTTGGCAAATCGGTTTGTGAAGGGTGGTCAGTGTCGGCGATGAAATCTGTGGGAAGTATGAGTGGTTCACCGTAAACTACCTTGGCCAGGGAGGCGTGTAGATCTTCCTTATGTGTGGCACGGATACTGAGAAGAACTCACGGGAGGGCATTGGTCCAGTTACGTGAGAGCCATTTTGAGGGTGCAATGCCACCTCTCTACAAGCCCGTTGCTCTGCGGTTGGTAAGCTGTTGACGAAATCTATTGGTGCCACACAGTTCGCATAAGTTATTGAAAAGTGCTGACTCAAACTGTCACCCCTGATCCGTAGTAAGTGAGGATGGACAGCTGACCTGCTATATCCACATGTCAATGAAAGTACGGCGACAGTTGCTTTGGAAATGTCTTTGAGCAGGACAGCTTCGACCCATCGAGTAGTACGGTCGATCATTGATAGTAGATAATGAAACGCGTCCAAAATGGGAAGGGGGCCCATGAGATCCAAATGAATATGTTTAAATTGGCCTATGGGGGTTTCGAAACTGCCTAGTGGGGGTTGCGTGTGTCTGTCAACTTTATTGCGTTGGCACAATAAGCATGTCCGAGTCCACGACTGGTTGCATATTCGGCCAAACAAATCATTCGGAAATCAACTATAAGGTCGGTTTAAACCCAGGCCATGAAGAGAACGGAAAATGTCTGTGTGCATCGCCTTTGGAACCAGGGGGCGCGCCACCCCAGTGGAAATGTCACAAAAAACTGGGATGCCTGAACTGGGTAACGAGCACAGGGGCGTTCGTACAGCCGCACGAACGCAGCAGGTATGGTAGGAGGCATCACAGCAGCAACGATGAGTGTTGAGTGTGGGTCATACGTCAGTGTGTATGGGGCGTCGCGTGACTCGGCAGTCGGCGGCGCAGCAGTGACACCGGTTGTCGGGTGCAGGTTGTACAGCGGAACACGCGTCGGACCGAACTGCTTAACGCCTGCAGGTAATCACGATGCGGGTGGTGCGGCAAATGGCTTCGCGACGAAGTCGCCGGGCATCACGTGTGGATCGGAAAACGGGTGCGCGAACAACTGTGGTGGCACAGCGAGCGGCATCAGGATGCCGGGTACAGCACGCTCACTGAACTGTTGGTCACAGGCACAGGCAGGCCTATATGGCATCATATTTGCAGGAATCGAAGTACTTGCATTAAAACACTGTGTGAAACACTCATGTCCTTGGGTGCACACTGGGTTTCTGTTGATATAGGCAACATGGCGGCAGGAACATACGGTGCCGAAGTCCATGCCAGTTGGAAAACACTGTTGGAAAAGGTGAACGGTCGGAAGCATTCATTAAATCGTCCTCAAATTTGAGTGGTTCATCCTGTGCTGGAAATTGCAAAGTTTTTCACGCCTGACATGGTTGACGAACAATATTGGGGTCACCACTGTGGTTTCTACCAATACTACGATTGAATAACACCAGAAATACTGGCAGAAAGTCACTTTATTTATATACTATTACAACAGAAGTGTGACACTTTCAACTCCTTGAACAACACTGGTTGTCTTGCTGCTGAGGCAGTGATCATGTACCTCGACCAAAGAGGTTACTTTTGGCTCCCGTGTGTGATATCGATACATGGATGTGGAACATGTCACTTTTTTTTACAAGTTGATAATATAATAATACTAATATAGATACATCCATTTTTTACAAGCTGATAATATAATTATGGAATATTCAGACCTTGATGCAATTTACAAGTCACGCACCCTGCAACATGTGGCATGCCATGAGAGGCTGCAAGGGAAACTTGAAGGGCTGACCGCCACCAGAGGACGTATGAGGAAATGGGATGACGCAAGCAGGATGCCACCTGATGGGGAAAAGCATTCTCTAAACCGGGTGGCCGAGCCGCTCGGGCAGTTGTTGTACTTGAAGTCATTATAGTGGCAACAAGGTTTTTGCATCCGCATATGCTGTAGCTTCACGATGGATGAGTTGCTTCGGGCTGTCTGTGCCCACCTCCAGGGTCTTCCATTGTTGATCGTGGAACAAGAGCAACTGTTAGTAGCGGCCGTGTCCTTCCCTGGCATATGTGGTATCACATTCGACCACCGGTGCATCGTCGGCGGTGGCATTGTCTCCTTTTCTGCCATTTGAGACGGCTACTGCCGAATGGGAATCGTACGAGCAAAGCCCGCGTCAACATTTTGTGGCTTTTTCATTGCAGGACCTGGTTAAGCAAAAGGCCTTGTTTTTATCATGATTGTCTCCATCAAACCTCCACAATCTTACAAGGAATGGGTTACAGAACTTCAAAGCCTGGCCAGGTGCTGCCACTTTATTTACAAACCTCACAACAATTCGCATGCAGAATCAATGGTTCAGGATGTGTTGATATGCTTTGCACTGGATGCGGAAGCCTGTAGACAAATCGAAGACCCTAACCTTATCGAAGTCATTAGAATAGCCACGGTGTATGAAATGTCTTCAGCTATCAATTCTCAGTTAGATCAGTGGGTTGGAATTTTGCCAGTACAGGTTGCCCTGGTAGGCGGGCCACCGTCCATGGCTCCGTCTGCTCTGCAAAGCAGGAAAACACCAAACACTGTGTTTACTACTCCAGCATGGCAGGGTAGTGCCGGCTCACCCGGCAACTGGCCATCTTGCCGCAGTTGTTTTATTAAACATGACCGTGCTTGATGCCTGCAACAGTAGGCAACTTGTCGAAATTGTCAAAAACGGGGTCATATCACAACAGTCTGTCGTACAAAAACCCGTATACAACAGGTGGAAAATACCTCTGATGCTGATGACTCCCATGAGACAGTCCGAAAAGATCCAAAATTCTGATTCAGCTTAAAATTCTGGGCCACAATGTGTCTTTGCAAGTCAATACCAGTGCGGCGGCTACTCTTTTAAGTACCGCCACCTACAATGAATTAGGCTCCCCTCAGCTCGCACCGGCGACAAGTAAGTTGTGCTGGCAATCAACAGACCCTTGTTCGGGGGCCTTCAGGCCGCTGTCAAATACAAATCAGTTTCGCAGCTGTTAACTTTCATTGTCATCGAATCCACAGACACGGTTAATTTGTTGGGGTTAGATGCATTCACAAGCTTTGGGTTTACAGTGGACGACTCTATTCACTTTATGTCCAAGATGGTTCTGTTCGATGCAGTTTAAATTCCTTGCAGCCAATTTACTCCCCTATTTTCTCCCGGACTAGGTCGGGCGCATTGCTTTGAGGCAAACTTCCCTCTCAAAGAGGGGACCATACCAATATTTAAAAGGGCTTGGTCTTTTCTGGTCAGTATACGTTCTGCAGTAAAACAGGAACTTGAGAGATTAGTCAGTGAAGGGGTTCTGTTCCCCATCAGATCTAGCGAGTGGGCCTCCCCCTTGGTGATTGTGTGAAAGCCTAGTGGATAGTTACAACTATGCGGGGATTTCAAACAAACAGTAAATGCACATTGTCAGTTGGATATGTACCCAATGCCTCCTCTTGATGATCTGATTTATAAGTTGGCCAGAGAGGCCTGCTCTTCAAAGTTAGACCTAGCTGAAGTGTATTTTCAATTATCTCTGAGTCAAGAAGCTCAACGTTGCTTGGTGTTAAACACCCTTTCAGACTCTATAAATATCTGCAGCTGCCGTTCGGTGTTCCCAGTGCGCCTGCGATATTTCAAAGGTACTTAGAGCAGCTTTTGTAAATGGTAGATGCTTGTGTAAATTACTTAGACAATATTGTGGTCATGGGAAACACCCCCACGGCTCATATTGCCAACCTTTGATAGGTTTTTCATATCTTGTCTGATGCCAGTCTCAAATGTAACTTGGCGAAATCTCAGTTTTTCCAGCCGAATATAGTCTACCTTGGGCTAGAAGTGTCCCCACAAGGCATTACACCCGTAAAGGAATACATGGAAGTGGTAGCTTCCATGGCTGCCCCATGGGACATAAAGGAACCAGAAGCCTTCCTCGAAAAATTGGCATTTTATCATCGATTTCTTCCGCATGCTGCATCCATTGCTAAACCTCTTAAGGACTTGTTGCACAAAGATGTCATGTTGGAATGGTCTCCCACCTGTCTGGCCACTTTTGAGTGCCTTAAACAATTTTTGTTGTCTCGCACATGTCTGGCAACATATTCTCTGGATGTGCGGACGCCATGCAGTACGGGGTGGGGGCAGTCCTGTCACACCGGTATTCAGACGGCACCGAACAGTCCCTGGCATTCACATCTAAAACCCTCACCCCGGTGCAGGAATGATGTTGCCACAAGACCCCACCTTAACCGACTGCCGGCGTGGCGCAAGGGATAGCGTCACCGATTGCAGTGCTGAAGGTCGCCGGTTCAATTCCATCCACTAGCAAAAATTTATTTCTTTGTAATTGACATTTCCAGGATGTTCTACATGCTTCTTATGTTCACTTCTAATTTCTACTTGTATAATGTTAACTATTCTTCTCATTTCAGATAAATTCTGTCTGTGTATAAATAGCAGAGCACTCTGCCCAAGAGGCAGTTAGTACTGCATGTATATTAAGTTCACAATAAACCTGCTTCGAGCATATGTACTGTGTTCAGTTGTTAAGCCTGCTTCCATTTCAACGCGACATTGTTTGGTGGAGGCGCCAGGTAACCTGTGCAAAAGCTACGTCACTGTGGCTCCAATTAGGCAACGTAGAAGCCGCCGCTTACACGGACTAGGACCGGAATACATCCTTCCGAACGTCTGTATGATCAGAAGAACCATGGACATGAAATCAGCGGTAGGCCAGCTGCACATCAGACACCTGTCGGTGTTCTCTGGAGACACTGGACAGGATCCCAACAAATGGCTAAAAGGGTTTGACTGAGTCACCATGTACAAGAGGTTGGATCATACAATGTGCTTGGCCAATATTTATTTCTACCTGGACGGAACAGCTCAGCAATGGTTTGAGGACAACAAAGACAAGCTGAATGACTGGGAGATGTTCCTGATAGAACGTTTGGAGATCACCAGCAACAAATCCGCTCATCGGAAGAACAACTGAAGAACCGGGCCCAACGATATGGTGAGCCGACACAGTAGTACATACAGAATGTTTTGGTCCTGTGTAACATAGTCAATCCGAATATGACTGAGGCCAACAAAATCACGCACCTGATGAAGGGCATTGCAGAAGACATGTACCAAGCTCTTCTGATAAAAGACGTCGCTACAATGGAAGAGTTCATCAAGTGGTGCCAGCGTGTTGAAGAGATGCAACAGAGAAGTGTTGGATGAAACAAGTATTATAGACTCCCTAATGTAGTCCCTAAGGCCATTGTGAAGACCAGCATGACTTCGCATCTCTCATACGACAAATTGTGAGAGAAGAATTACAACAATTTATGGCCGCCGGGACTGTTATATCGAGCGAGCATCAGATTATGGCTATGGATGTAAGCCCTATAAGACACGAGGGAGCCGATGCCACTGAGGAAGAGGTATTTCAGACTTTAGCTCCTGTCTGCCCTGTCAGTCACACCCGACGTAAAGAATGGCGTCGTCCTGCTATGACTTACGCCGCAGCCTCCAAACGGCAGACTAGGAACTGGCCAACGCGGCCACAACCAACTACTCCTGTAACTATGATTATGATGCCCCATAGAAGAACAGATGTTTGGAGGACAGAAGACAACATGTCATTGTGTTTCCACTGTGGGTGCCCTGAACATGTCGTACGCTACTGCAGAGAGAGGAGGCAAGTATTCGACAATTATTTTGCCACAAGATGTCAGCCATCAGAGCAGTTCTATCCCAGACAGTCACCTGCTGATGAGTTCAGTCGACCTATGGGAAGAAGCTCATCGCCGTACCCTAGATGAGGTTGCTCCCCGATGCATCATTCACCATTGCCGTACAGAGGTACCAGCCCCTCCCCTATTTGCCATGCCCAGGAAAACTAAGCATCTACAGAGGTGAGGCCGTCGCAGATGAAAATCCTCCTTGGACAACAGTCGCTAAAATGTCAGGAAATCTCATTGACGTCGTAATCGACGGCCAACCTCTCCAGGCACTGGTTGATTCGGGAGCTTCTTTCTTTGTATTGTTGAATAATTACTGCTGCACACTAAAGAAGATAATGTTCTGTGATACGGGGGCAACTGTGCTGAAGGTCGCGAATAGAAAGTACATCCAGCCAGCAGGAACTTGTGTTGCAAGAATAACCATCAACAACAGGACCCAGCCGTTTGAATTTGTCGTTTTAACAGAATGTAGTCATAATGTCATCCTTGGATGGGACTTCCTTCAAGCATCCCAAGCTATCATTGACTGTGGAAGATCTGAGCTCCAAATTGAGGAAGTCACGGGTAAACGTAATACAGAATTTTCTGGGAAGTTATTTGTCATTGACAATGTGACGATACCATTGTTGACATTGAGAAGAGTTGCAATCACAAACACAGGTGACAGCTTAAATTGTGAAGTGCTTGTTGATAGTAAAAAGTTTATCAGGCTCACAAAAGAAATTTATATACCAGCAGCTATCGTAAGCATTACCACTGGTCGAGGAGAAATTTGGATCACTAATTGTCATGAGCAGTCAGAACTTATGCCCAAAGGTATGTGTATCGGGACAGCTGAACCAATCCAGGACGGTGAGCTCAATGTCATCAATGATCACCCATGCTCCGCTGTTGGTGCAGACAACTCGCTGAAGGAAACAACCATGGAACTGTCAATAGCACCTGGACTGAACAAGGAACAACGCCAGTGGGTGTTAGCTATAATACGCCAATTTTCGGGTGCATTCACACTTCAGCAAGGGAAAAGTCAGATGAAACGGCCCTCGATAAGGCAGTGTATCAATACTGGGGATCATCCACCAATTAGCCAGCGTTCGTATAGAGTGTCGCCTGCTGAATGATGGATAATTTGGGTGGAAGTGGAGAAGATGTTGCAGGATGACATTATTCAACCTTCGGAGAGTCCTTGGTCGTCTCCTGTGGTCCTTGTAAAGAAGAAGGATGGCACATGGCGATTCTGTGTCGACTGTCGGCGGATGAACAAAATCACAAAGAAAGATGTCTACCCATTTCCGCGCATAGACGACACCTTAGACTGCTTGAAAGGAGCTACATACTTCTCAACTATGGACATGCAGACAAGTTACTGGCAAATCGAGGTTAACGAAGCTGACAGGGAGAAGACAGCTTTTATTACACCTGGCGGCCTCTAAGAATTCAAAGTAATACCATTTGGATTTTGTATGCTCCAGCCACATTCAAATGCATGATGGACAACTTGCTTCGACACCTTAAATGGACGATGTGTCTTTGCTATTTAGATGACATTGTCGTTTTCTCAAAAACATTTGAAGAACATCTGAGTCACCTGTCAACTGTGCTGAAGTGTGTTCAGACTACAGGACTCCACCTTAATCCAAAGAAGTGCCTCTTCCTGGGGCACCTAGTCAACGGAGACGGTGTCTGTCCTGATCCACATAAAGTATGGTCAGTCACAGAATTTCCAACTCCTCAGCACATTCATGACATGAGAAGTTTCCTAGGGCTGTGCTCATACTATCGATGTTTCATAAAAGCATTTTGTAACAAGTCATGTCCATTGCAAGAACTTCTGCAGGGAGATGCCAAGTTTTACTGGGATGAGACAAAAGAAAGAGCTTTCCTGGCACTTAAGTAGGCTCTAACTTCTGCACAAGTTCTAGCATTGTACGATGAGAATGTGGGACGGAACTTCACACAGACGCCAGTGGGTATGGGATTGATGCAGTACTTGAACAAGTTCAGGAAGGTGCTTAAAAGGTGATGGCCTATGCATCAAGAATACTCTCAAAGTCCTAGATAAACTACTCTACAACTGAGAAGGAATGTCTCGCAGTTATCTGAGCTATCAACAAGTTCCAGCCATATTTATTCGGCAAACCATTCACCGTCATGACAGATCATCATTCTTTGTGTTGGCTGACTAGCTTGAAGGATCCACCAGGGCGACTAGCAAGATGGGCCCTAAGACTCCAAGAGTACAATGTCACTGTGGTATTCAAGAACGGGCACAAACGCAAGGATGCCAACTGCCTTTCAAGGAATCCATTAGTGGAACACAACTGTATGAATGAAATTTCAGCCCTAACTGAATTAGATGATGTTACAGCTGAACAGAAGCAAGAACCAGCACTACTAAAAATGATAAAAGCCTTGGAGAGAGGAGAACCAACAAATGGAGAGTTCCAACTAATAAATGAAACATTGTATAAGAGTAACTACGATCCACTGGGCCCCAAATGGCTACTGGTCCTACCAGCTCATCTCCAGCCAGCTATTCTCAAGTATTTCTATGATGCTTCAATATCCGGTCATCTGGGGTTTGTGAAGACTCTAGACAGAATCAGATGCAGGTATTACTGGTAAGGTCTCTACCGATCTGTCAAGAACTATGTGAGTCACTATGAAGAGTGCCAGTGATGGAAGAATGTGCCGCAATTACCTCCAGGGCATCTCGTACCGATTCCACCTGCAGCAGCTCCATTCCAATGAGTTGGGATTGACCTTCTAGGGAGGTTTCCAAAGTCAACAACCGGTAACCAATGGATAATAGCCTGTACTCACTACCTCACTTGCTACGCTGTCACCAAACCTGTACAGACTGCAGAAACTGAAGAGATTGCAAAATTCCTTGTAGAAGACATTATTTAGAAGCATGGAGCACCATGTGTGATAACATCTGATCATTGAAAAGTATTCCAGTCAAAGCTGGTATCAGCTCATCAACAGGATTGAAGAAGCAAGACAGCTGGCTCACATATGGACACTGGACACCCAGGAGAAGGACCATCAGCGGTATAACGACAAGCACCAACCTGTTGTGTACAGCCCAAGGGATCTGGTATTGATTTTTACCCCTGTATGGAAAGTTGGACTATCAGAAAAGTTGGTCCGTATCATGTCATATGCTGCCTGTCAGAGGTCACATATGAAGTTGAGGATTATGAGCCATCTTCAAAATGACAAAAATGAAGAGACATTGTTCATGTCCTCCACATGAAGCTTTACTACGATGCTGAAGAGCAGATAGGCAAAAATGGCTTCTTGTTCAAGGACTCTAGGAGGTGAGGTCACTAAACTAATTGGCATTCTTGATCATTATGGAGGACTATTTAAATTAATGATAAGAAGTCTTAAACCTCCTATTCCTGCTGAAATAAATGAAATTAGCCAAGAAAACTTACTGCAGTTGTATCATGAAAGATTTGGACACCAAAATAAGCGACATGTTAAGATACTGATCTCTAAGATGTTAGGCATAAATGTGGGACTGGACTCTGAACTCTGTGAAGGTTGTGTTTATGGTAAAGCACATCGACTTTCATTTGGTACTCGGAAGAGAGCATCTGAAACAGGAGAGCTGATTCATACGGATGTCTGCAGCCCCTTTCAAAAGTCCATGTCTGGGTATCGCTATTTTGTTTGTTTCAAAGATTACTACCATAAATTTCATACTGTTTACTTGGCAAGGAAAATTCAGAAGTTCCTAATAAATTAACACAATTTATAAATGAAACAAAGACTGCTGGGCATACAATTAAAAACCTCTTAAGTGAAAATGGAGGAGAATTCAACAATGAACAGACAAGGGAGATTCTACAGAATTAGGGTACTTAACTATAATTTACAACCAATCATTCAGTGAAAGATCCATACCCAAAGACTGGAAAGTTGCCCAAGTTACTCCAATATTCAAAAAAGGCAATAGGAGTGATCCCCAAAATTACAGGCCAATCCCATTGATGTCAATTTGCAGTAGGATTTTGGAACATATACTTTGTTCAAATATTATGAAATACCTCGAAGAGAACAACCTATTAACCAATAGTCAACACGGATTCAGAAAGTATCGCTCTTGCGAAACACAGCTTGACCTTTATTCACATAAAGTGTTAATTTCCATTGACAAGGGATTTCAAATCGATTCCATATTTCTGGATTTCCGGAAGGCTTTTGACACTGTACCCCACAAGCGGCTTTTAATGAAATTGCGTGCTTATTGAATATCTCCCCAATTGTGCAGTTGGATTCATGACTTCCTATCAGAAAGGACACAGTTCATTGTAAATGACGTTAAGTCATCGAGTAAAACAGAAGTGATATCTGGCATTCCACAAGGAAGTGTTATAGGTCTCCTACTCTTCCTCGTGTTTATAAACAATTTAGGAGACAATCTGAATAGCTCCCTTAGACTGTTCGCAGATGATGCTGTCGTTTATTGGTTAGTAAAGTCAACAGAGGATCAAAAGCAACTACAAAGCGATTTAGACAAAATTTCTACATGGTGCGAAAATTGGCAATTGACACTAAATAAAGAAAAGTGTGAAGTAATACACATGACCACTAAAAGAAATCCGCTGAACTTCAATTACACGATAAATCAGTCAAACCTTAAGGTTGTAAATTCTACCAAATACCTAGCAGTTACAATTACAAACAACTTTGACTGGAGTGAACACATAGAAAATATTGTGAGGCGAACCAAAGGTTACGTTTCATTGGCAGAATGCTTCAAAGATGCACCAGCTCCAATGTTCAAATGTTTGTAAAGCTTATGGGACTTAACTACGGGTTCATCAGTCCCTAAACTTACAAACTACTTATGAACTACTTACAAACTAGGACGGCACAAATATCCATGCCCAAGGGGGGATTCGAACCCCCGACCGGAGTGGCCGTGCAGACCGTGACTGAAGCGCCTCAGTCCCCTCGGCCACCAGCTCCACCAAAGAAACTGCCTATATCACACTTGTGCATTCTCTCCTGGAGTACTGTTGCCGTTTGTGTGACCCTCACCAGGTGGGACTGACGGAAGACATTGAGAAAGTTCAGAGATGGGCAGCTCATTTTGTTCTATCACGTTACCGGGAGGGGGGGGGGGGGGGGAAGCGTCTCGGAAATGTTGCACGAATTGGGATGGAAATCATTAAAAGAAAGACGTTATTCATTGTGGCGTGATCTGTTTGCAAAGTTTCAATCACCAACTTTTACTTCTGAATGTGAAAATATTTTGCTAGCACCCACCTACTTAGGGAGACATGAACATCCCAATAAAATAAGAGAAATCAGATTGAAAACGGAAAGATTTAGGTATTAGTCAGAGGAGACTTCAACCTTAAGAGTATAGATTGGGACCTCACTAGTCACATTTCAGGCGGTACAGACAAGCAATCTTGTGAGCTACTTTTGGACACATTGTCCGAAAACTCTTGAGCAGTTAAACCGGCAACCCACACGCAATGGAAATATTCTAGACCTTATAGCCATGAATAGGCTTGACCTTATTAACAATGTCTGTGTAGAGACAGGAATTAGTGATCATGATATCGTCATAGCGTCAATGGTGACCAAAGTTCATAAACCAATCAAGAAGGCTAGGAGCATGTTTTTGTTGGGAAGAGCCAATAAGCAAATGTTACAATCACACTTAGAAAATGAATGGGCATTGTTTAATTCCGGGACTATGGATGTAGAGGAATTGTGGACTAAATTTAAGTGCATTGTAAATAAAGGCTTAGAGAAATATGTGCCAGTAAAGATGATTAAGGATGAAAAAGATCCACCGTGGTATAATAATAATGTTAGAAAGCTGCTGAGAAAGCAAAGACTGTTGCACTCTCGATTCAAAAAAGAACACGCAAATGATGACAGGCAAAAGTTAGTAGAGATTTGTGCGTCTATATAGAGATACAATAATTATCACAACCATACCTTAGCAAAAGATCTTTCCGAGAACCCGAAAAAATTCTGGTCCTATGAAAAATCGATAAGCGGGTCAAAGCCTACTGTCCAGTCACTCGTTGATCATTCCGGGGCAGTAATAGAAGAAAGCAAATGGAAAGCTGAAGTTCTAAATTTAACCTTTAAGAAATCTTTCATGCAGGAGGACTGTGCAAATGTACCATCATTTGATCAACATACTAATTCCGACCCCCATGAACCACAGACATTGCCGAGATGGGGTGGCTTGCGTGCCTCAACGATGCAGATAGCCGTACCGTAGGTGCAACCACAGTGGAGGGGTATCTGTGGAGAGGCCAGACAAACGTGTGGTTCCTGAAGAGGGGCAGCAGCCTTTTCAGTAGTTACAGGGGCAACAGTCTGGATGATTGACTGAGCTGGCCTTGTAACATCAGCTAATGTGGCTTTGCCACACAGTTACTGCGAACGGCTGAAAGCAAGGGGAAACTACAGCCGTTATATTTCCCGAGGACATGCAGCTCTACTGTATGAAAATATGATGATGGCATCCTCTCGGGTAAAATATTCCGGAGGTAAAATAGTCCCCCATTCGGATCTCCGGGCGGGGACTACTCAGGAGGATGTGATCATCAGGAAAGACAACACTGGCATTCTACCGGTCGGAGCGTGGAATGTTAGATCCCTTAATCGGGTAGGAAAATTAGAAAATTTAAAAAGGGAAATGGATAGGTTGAAGTTAGATATAGTGGGGATTAGTGAAGTTCGGTGGCAGGATGAACAGGATTTCTGGTCAGGTGAGTACAGGATTATAAATACAAAATCAGTTGGGGGTATCACAGGAATAGGACTGATAATGAATAAGAAAATAGGAATGCGGGTAAACTACTATGAGCAGCACAGTGATCGCATTATCATTGTGAAGATAGATATGAAGCCAACGCCGACAACAGTAGTACAGGTTTATATGCCAACTAGCTCTGCCAATGATGAGGAGATCGAAGAAATATATGAGGAGCTAAAGGAAATTATTCATACAGTTAAGGGAGAGGAAAACTTAATTGTGATGGGAGACTGGAATTCGGTAGTAGGAAAAGGAAGAGAAGGAAATATAGTAGGTGAATATGGACTGGGCAGGAGGAATGAAAGAGGAAGTCGCCTCGTAGAATTTTGCACGGAACATGATTTAATCGTAACAAACACATGGTTTAAGAATCACAAAAGAAGGTTGTATATGTGTAAGAGACCAAGAGACACCGGAAGGTATCAGATAGATTTTATAATGGTAAAACATAGATTCCGGAACCAGGTGATAAACTGTAAAACATACCCAGGGGCAGATATAGACTCTGACCATAACTTGTTAGTCATGAACTGTAGGCTGAAACTGAAAAAACTGCAGAAAGGTAGGAAAATAAGGAGATGGGACTTAGATAAATTGAAGGAACTTGAAGTTCTGGAGAAATTCAGAGGGAGCTTTAGGCATCAATTGACAGAAACAGGGGGAAATAAAACAGTAGAAGAGGAATGGGTAACATTGAGAGAAGAAATAGTGAAGGCAGCAGAGGACAAAATAGGTAGAAAGGCAAGACCTGCAAAAAATCTTTGGATATCACATGAAATGCTAAATTTAATCGATGAAAGGAGAAAATATAAAAATGCAGTAAATGAAACAGGCAAAATGGAGTACAGACGACTAAGAAATGAGATTGACAGGAAGTGCAAAATGGCTAAGCAGGAGTGGCTAGAAGCCAAATGCAGATCTGTAGAAGAATGTATAAATAGGGGAAAAATAGATACAGCCTACAGTAAAATAAAAGAAACATTTGGAGATAAGGAAAACAGCTCTATGAATATAAAGGACTCTGATGGAAAACCAGTTCTCAGCAAAGAAGGGAAAGCTGAAAGGTGGAAAAAGTATATAGAGCAGCTCTACAAAGGAAATGAACTTAGAGACGATGTTGTAGGAAGGAAAGAGGAAGTAGATCAAGATGAAATAGGAGATACTATACTGAGAGATGAATTTGACAGAGCCCTGAAAGACCTAGGTCGGAACAAGGCCCCAGGAGTAGATGACATACCCTCAGAGCTACTAAAGTCCCTGGGAGAGCCAGCCATGACAAAACTATTTGAACTGGTGTGTAGGATGAATGAGACAGGCGAAATACCCTCAGACTTTAAGAAAAATGTAATAATCCCCATTCCAAAGAAATCAGGCGCAGACAGTTGTGAAAATTACAGAACCATCAGTTTGATAAGTCATGGTTTCAAAATTTTAACACGAATTATCTACAGGAGAATGGAAAAGCTGGTAGAAGCTGACCTCGGGGAAGATCAGTTTGGATTCAGGAGGAACGTAGGTACCCAGGAGGCAATACTCACTTTACATCTTATCTTAGAAGATAGATTAAGGAAAGACAAACCTACATTTTTAGCTTTTGTAGATTTGGAAAAAGCTTTTGACAATGTTGACTGGAATACACTATTTCAAATTCTGAAATCAGCAGGGGTAAAATACAGGGAAAGGAGAGTTATTTACAACTTGTACAAAAGCCAGAAAGCAGTTATTAGACTCAAAGGGCATGAAAGGGAAGCATCAGTTGGGAAGACAGGGTTGTAGCCTTTCTCCGATGCTATTTAATTTGTACATCGAGCAGGCAGTGAAGGAAAGCAAGGAAAAATTTGGAATAGGGATTAAAGTTCATGGAGAAGAAATAAAAACATTGCGTTTTGCTGATGACATTGTAATTCTGTCAGAGACAGCAAAGGACCTGGAAGAGCAGATGAATGGAATGGACAGTGTGTTGAAGAGAGTGTATAAAATGAACATTAACAAGAGCAAAACAAAAATAATGGAATGCGGTCTTAGAAAATCAGGTGATGCTGAAGGAATTAGATTAGGTAACGAAACAATGAAGGTGGTAGATGAGTTTTGTTACTTGGGTAGTAAAATAACATGCGATGGTCGCAGTACAGAGGATATAAAATGCAGAATGGCAATGGGAAGAAAAGCATTTTTGAAAAAGGGAAATTTGCTAACATTGAATATTAATTTAAGTGTAAGGAAGTCTTTTCTGAAGGCATTTGTGTGGAGTGTTGCCTTGTACGGGAGTGAAACATGGACGGTAAGCAGTGCGGACAGGAAGAGAATAGAGGCTTTTGAAATATGGTGCTACAGAAGAATGATGAAGATTAGGTGGGTAGATCGCATAACTAATGAAGAGGTACTTAACAGAATTGGTGAGAAAAGGAATTTTTGGCATACCCTGACTAAAAGAAGGGATCGCTTGGTAGGACACATTCTTAGACATCGAGGAATCGTAAATTTAGCATTGGAGGGAAGTGTGTGGGGTAAAAATCGCAGAGGGAGACCAAGAGATGCGTATAGTAAGCAGATTCAAGTGGATGTGGGTTGTCGTTCTTATGAGGAGATGAAACGGCTCCGGACTGAAGACCATAACAACAACAACTAATTCTGAAATGGGGGACATAGCAGTAGGTATTTCCGGTGTAGAGAAGCAGCTGAGAGAGCTAAATACGAAAAAGTCTGCTGGTCCTGATGGAATACCAGTTCGGTTTTACAAAGACTATTCTGCAGCTTTGGCCCCCTACTTAGCTTGCATTTATCACAAATCTTTAATTCAGTGCAAAGTTCCTAGTGTTTGGAAAAAAGGGCAGGTGACTCCCGTTTCTAAGAAGGGAAAGAGAACTGACCCACACAATTACAGGCCAATATCGTTGACATCAGTTTCATGTAGAATTTTAGAGCGTATTCTCAGTTCGAATATAGTAAATTTCCTTGAAACGGAAAAGCTTCTTTCCATGAATCAGCACGGGTTTAGGAAACATCGTTCATGTGAAACTCAGCTTGCCCTTTTCTCACATGACATCTTGCGATCCATGGATGAAGGGCAACAGGTGGATTGTGTTTTTCTTGACTTCAAAAAGGTGTTCGACACGGTGCCACGCTGCAGACTGCTAATGAAGATATGAGCTTATGGAATAGGTTCACAGATTTGTGACTGGATGGAAGACTTCCTAAGTAATAGAACGCAGTACATTGTTCTCGACGGCGAGTGTTCATCAGAGACGAGTGTATTGTCAGGTGTGCCCCAGGAGAATCTGATAGGACCACTATTATTTTCTATCTATATAAATGATCTGATGGACAGAGTAAGTTGTAATTTGCAGCTGTTTACTGACAATGCTGTGGTGTGTGGGAGGGTGTCGTCTTTAACTGACTGTAATAGCATACAGAATGACTTAGACAAAATTAAGAAAAATGTAAGGTGATGAGCATGAGTAGGATAAACAATCCTATAATGTTCGAATACAGCATTAGTAGTGAGCTTCTACATGCTGTCGTGTCGTTCAAATATCTAGGCGTAACATTGCAGAGCGATATGAAATGGAATGAACATGTAAGGACAGTTGTGAGTAAAGCGGACAGCCGACTTCGGTTTATTGGGTGAATTTTGGGAAGATGTACTTCACCTGTAAAGGAGACCATGTATAAAATGCTTGTACAGCCATGTCTTGAGTAGTGCTCAAGTGTTTGGGACCCGCAGCAGATCAGTTTAAAGGAAGACATAGAGGCGGTGCAGAGGCGAGCAGCTAGATTTGTTACCGGTAGGTTCAACCAATGTGCGAGTGTCACTGAAATGCTCTGACGTTCTTTTCGTGAATTTCTGTTGAGTAAATTTAGAGGGCCGGAATTTGAAGCTGAGTGTAGTATGATCTTACTGCCGCCTACTTACATTTCGCATAAAGATCACAAAGACAAGATAAGAGAAATTAGGGCTCGTACGGAGGCATATTAGCATTCTTTTTTTCCTTGTTCCATTTGGGAGTGGAATAGAAAGGGAAATGCCTAGTAGTGGTACAGTGTACCCTCTGCCACGCACCTTACGGTGAATTGCAGAGTATGTATGTAGATGTAGATGTACTTTCTTCCCGCGTGCTATTAGAGAATGGAATGGTAGAGAAAAGTTATGAAAGTGGTTAATGAACGCTCTGCCAGGCATTTAAATGTGATTTGCAGAGTATCTATGAAGATGTAGAAGGAAGGCATAATTCAATGTTTTACTATGCCATACACTCCACAGCAAAATGGATGCAGCGAAAGGGAAAATCATACTCTTGTTGAAACTGCCAGGGCTATGATGCATGCTCATGAAAACATTCCTCAGTCATTTTGGGCTGAAATGATAAATTCTGCAGCATATACTTTTAATCGAACGGGGCCTCCTAGTATTGAAGGGATGTCTCCATATGAACTATGGTATGGAAAGAAGCCTGGTTTGAAGCATCTGCGTGCAATAGGATCTAAATGTTATATTCATGTTCCAAAACATTTAAGGGTGAAAATGGATTAAAAGGCAGTAAAAGGGATTCTAATTGGTTATGACCACGATGATGGTTATCGAATCTGGTCTGAAGAAAACATCAGCTGATGAGATCACGTGATGTTATTTTTGAAGAGAAAATTATGTGAAATGAAACTCCAGTAGTTTCTGTGGACCTTGATTTTTCTCAGCAGAAGTCTCAAGAGTCTTCACAAGAAAGTGAGAACAAAATGGAATTGAGTTTTCCAAGAGAAAATGATTTCTGCAGTTATGACAATTTACACGGTGAAATGGAAGAGGTATTAGAACAATCTGACACAGAATCAATTAGACCACAGCTGCATGACCGTTCAACATTAAAATGTCCTAAAAGGTTTCAAGACTACGCAATGCAGTTAATGACCTCAGAGGAACCAGAATCATACTGTGAAGCTATGAATTCAAGTCAACAAGATGAATGGAAATCAGCCATGGATCAAGAAATGGCAGCACATCAAGAGAATGGAACTTGGACTTTGGAAAAACGGGTTTGAAGACAAATGCTGATGGGTCAGTTGTGAGACTCAAAGCTAGACTGGTTATCAAGGGATTTTCTTAAAAGAAATGGATTGATTATGAACAAACTTTCAGCCCTGTGGCAAAGATGTCTACTAATCTAACATTTCTCAGTGTTGGAGCCCAGGAGAAAATGAATATTGTACAAATAGATGTGACTACTGCTTTTCTTTATGGAGACCTGAAGGAAGCAATATTTATGAAACAGCCTGAAGGTTATAATGATGGTTCTGGAAAAGTATGTCAGTTAATGAAAAGTCTGTATGATCTAAAACAGGCACCCCGTTGCTGGAACGAGAGATTCACTAATTACATTTTGAAATTAGGATTTAAGATAAGTGAAGCTGATGCCTGCCTTTTTACAGAAGAGAAAGGTTCTTCCAAAATTTTCTTGTACTCTATGTTGATGATGGCTTAATTGCAGCAAACAATGATAGTAAACTTAAGCAGTTTATTGAAGATCTTGAGAGAGAATTCAAGATTAAATCAAGCCCTGCATCATATTTCTTAGGATTGGAAATTGACAGAAAAATAGATGGTTCTATTCAAGTTAGTCAGACTTACTATGTCGAGAAGGTTTTGGAACATTTTGGCATGAGTGACTACATAGCTGTTACCACTCCAATTACTAAGTATGACAATGTGGAAGGGAGTCCTGTCAACACTGAATATCCATACAGACAAGCAGTTGGATCCTTGATGTACTTGATGTGTGGGACAAAACCAGACATAGCATATGCTGTTGGAGTAGCATCTAGAAGTCTTGAAAGTCCAACCGAGCAGGATGTAATACGAGTGAAAAGAATATTTCGCTATTTGAGAGGCACATACGACTATGGACTTATTTACAAAAGTGGCAAAGACAAATGCATTCTTGAATGCTTCAGTGATGCTGAAGTGAAGCGGCACGAGAAATTGTTTGTGTCAAGAGACTTTTAATTGAACTTGGTCAGCTAAATGAATCAAAACCTTATCTATGAGTGGACAATGAAGCAGCTGTTCGACTGGCACTCAATCCTGAATTTCATCGGTGGACAAAACGTATCCGTCTCAGACACTTCTTTGTTCAAGAGCTAGTTGCAGATGGTGAAATAATAATTTCAAGGGTAAACACAGCTGATCAGCTTGCAGATATATTAACTAAGCCATTATTTGCTGCCGATTACGACAGTTGTGCAATGATATGAGACTGTGTAAGTTATTAAATAAGGGGGAGTGTTAAAGTTTTGTGTTTTCTATACGATTCTATTTAATAACTTGACTTTAACTCTCTGACACCAGAGATGAGTTGTTCTATAATCTTTGCTGTAAACAAATCACTATTGTGTTGCTAAGTGCCAGCCTGTGTTGTTGTGTAATCTTGTGTGTCTTAATGTTATGTTTAAAAATAAATCAATGCTTCTTTTTAATGGTGGAAACCGTGTTTTTGTGATAAAATTTAACACATTGCTGCACATAAACACGATCACAGGACACAAGATTTGAAAATGCAAAGTCTCTAGGATGGTAGTTTGAAGCAACAACACTTTCACTGTTCACACAGGAAAGACTGCTATGCTAAACTTGCAGCAGTGGCATCATCTGGAATGTTTGTTGCGCATGCGAGAAAAGGAGCTCTCGGAGTTCAAAAGAACTGATCTGAAAGGAAAAGATAATTCATAGGAAAACTTGAAAATGCACAATCAGTAAAGTCATTGTGTCCAGATGGGAGAATGAAGTTTGATTGTGGCAGCATTGTAGCACCCTGTTGACTGAAAATGTAACCGGCAGTTGAAAGTCCATTGTTCACATTTTGCAGGTCTTAAAAATTATACATTTGAAAATTAGAATCACATGGTAGAATATTCAATTGTTCATTGGCAGTAAATAAAGGCAAAACATCATGAAGCACATTGAGCATAGCAATGCCGGAGTTGTTACAATACTTGATTGTACTCATAAGAAGCAGAATGCCAAAATCTTGTGGCAAGGTCAAAGATGAAGCACTCACAGTACCATGCAGATTAGACACTTGTGGAACACTTGGAGGTTCAAAGTGAAATCTGGGAGAAGTCTGGAATGGCGAAGTCATCATGGCCATTGATCGTTGGCTTGTGGAACATCTTATTTTTGGCAAAAAAAAAAACTGGCACAAAAGTTGTGGATTTCACTAGTGCGATCAAATGAACAGCAAAAGAAACATTCTGAGTCACCAGTATGGAATCGAGAGGGGTTTCTGCTACCGCGATGCGCGCACATCCTCCAGTTAGTGGCCACTACAAGAACCATCATGTTAACACCATCTTGTCCCAGTGCTCTGATGGTGCGTCCAAGTAAACACATGACCGGAGCTGTAACTTAACTCAATAACTTAAAGAATTCAGTTTCAGTATGATTGTTTACAATATAGAAAGATATAGAAGATGTATCAACACCTCGTTGTTATAGTTAGTATTTTTGTCAATTAAGCAAATCATAGAAAATTAATCCAAACCCAAAATATATATAGAAAGGATCACATTGTAACTTTGAATCATCTCTGTATACTTTCATGCTGACACTGAACATTTCTGAAGGTATATCAAGATAATTACTAATGCCACAATTGAATTATGCCATACAAACATTTTGAGTAATTTCTGGTGTGTGTAATTAATAACTTGGGATGAAATAATATCTGTGTTGTAGAAAAGATGTATATCTAATGAAAAATTGGACTGTAAACATTAACTTTCATCTAATTAAAATTACTAATTGTAATGAACCAATATTAACTCATCGTATTGTCAAGGATGTATAAATAGAATGAAGCGACTGATGTGCAGTTAGTTGAAGTCAAACTTACTTGAAGTTAGTCAGTTAGTTGGAGCTAAATGGTGTATAAGCTAAAATCTGAATAAAAGAATAAGGTGCAATATTTGGTGTTTCATTTGTAAATTACTCCTATAAAAGTTATGTAAGAAAAATAGTGAATGATTTGTGCCTGGTAAAGAAATTACTTTTAATTATACAAATATGTTGCTGTATTGTAGTGTTCCCAATAATTAACCAACATACCGAGACACTACATTACTTACAGATGATAAATACTGAGCAGCAAATAAATAATGAAAAATCAAATAAAAATTATGGTAGATTTTCAAACTAGAGTTACATTGGAAATTTGCAAGAACAACATACACAAAACTAGTTGCATCTGTTCAAGATGAAATTCTTGTACATCTGTCAAAAATCAATCACTTTCAAAATTCACAAATCTCACCTAGTTATCTGTAAGATAGGATCCTTAGAAAATCAGCAGTAACAAAGACGGGCTTCATAACCATTGACCCTACTTACTTATTATCACTACTTCATTATATCTCATAAGTAAATACTCATCATATATCATCAATTAATATTCTTGATCTTATCACACTTTTATCTATATCCTAGTGGCATCCCATGAATCAATATTACACACGGGAGCCAAAAGTAACTGTGGGTGTGCGATTGCTGCCTCAGCAGCAAGACAGTCAGTGCTTCTCGGTACTCTGAAGTGTAAATGTCTCTCTCTGTTGTAGAACATTAATCAAATGATTCTCTGCCAGCATTTCTGTGTGTTACTATATGGTATTGTTGGTAGAAACCACAATGGTGACCCCAACATCATTTGTCAACTGTGTCAGGCAAGTAAAAAACTTTTGTGTGTGTCTGTGTGTGTGTGTGTGTGTGTGTGTGTGCGTGTTTTCCCTGTGGAACTGCATCTGACAACAATACCATTATGGACTAAAAATGGCTTTCAACATGGAAAAATTGTACCGGATCCCCTCAATCCTTCGCAGATTTTGGCACAGGATGAATCACTCGTTAAATTCGACTATGATTTAATGAATGATTCTGAGTGCTCACCTCTTTCAACCGTGCCAAACAGTGTTTTTCAACAACTGGCATGGACATCAGCGTCAAATACTCCCACCACCATGTTGGCTCATTCTGACAGGAAACCAGTGTGCGCCCAAAGACATGAGTGTTTCATTCAGTGTTTTATGCAAGTACTTCAATTCCTACAAATGTGATGCCGTATCGTTCTGCCTGTGCCTGTAACAAACAGTTCAGTGTGCATGTTGTACCCAGTGTCCCGACCCCACCCATCGTGCCTCCACAGTTGTTGGTGTGCCCATTTTCCAATCTGCACACAACGACTTGTGTCCTCTTCATAATGTTCCACCGTACACTGCGTGATGCCACCTGCCACATCACACAATGCCCCGTGCACACCGACCTACAACCCACACTCAATGCTTGACGTCATTGCTGCAATGCCTCCAGCCATGTCTGCCGCATCAGGTGACGCTGAACGAACTGCTAATGATGCCTGATCTTTGTGATCAACGTCCCTTGGCAGGTCCTCAGTTGGACACAACTCTTCACCACTCATGCTTCCTGAAGCTGCCACCACTAGATATATCTAATCCTATAACATGGTTCACGTTGGTGGAATCTATTTTGACTATTTTGAGCTGCACAATATCATGAGTGAGGACACTCGATTCTTGTGTTTAGTCACACATCTCCATGACCTGATGGACTTGACCAGTGATATCATCCTGTTGCCTCCACCCACACCGAAGTTCCGCAACGCAAAGGAGATTCTTCTACGATGCTTGTCACGCTCGCCAGACGAAGCATTGACTCACATTATCGAGGACATATACATCAGCATCTCCACCCCTGGCCAGCTCTGACACTGTATGCAGCTCAAGTGAATCACTCCTTCCTGCCAGACAAAATGCTGTAGGCTATCTGTTTACTCAGACTGCCAGATGAGCTACAAATACAGCCCCTATCACTGTCTACACAGCTATGCAACACTCATCTGGTATATGGTGACAGTGCATACCAACTGATGTGCCACTGCCAGTTGATTTCTGATTCAACCGGACACTCTTCTTTCACCCCACTTTCTGGTGATCGGACATTCCAAGTGGCACACCGTTCAACACACAGTAGAGCAATCTGTCGACAACAGGCCATTACCATGACCCTCTTCAGCCAAACACACCTCCATGCCTTCACAGCTTGGCATGCTATCTACCATGCACGCCAGAACTAATCCCAGCACTGGCATGACAGGTAGCTCCCCCCCAACTCACCTACCCGCTCTGCTGGTTCCACATAATGCACGGCGACAAAGCACACAACTGCAGGCCACCATGAGCAGTGGCATCAAACTCTCTGTGTGGGAATTAAACGGCACCACCCCTACGTAACCTCTCACAGGCACCACTTGACTACTCCGCCTTTGACCTGTCCGATCACTACTTCTGTTGGACTCTACATTACTGGCGTGTCCTCACAAACCCATTTCCTGGTGGAAACTGGGACTGAGGCCAGCGTTATTCCTTGCAACCTCGCGCTGCCAAACATCAAATCCAGCCCAGGACCGTTGCAAGCTGTCGACAACTCACCCATAGAAGTTTATGGCACTACTGTCAAGGCAAGACATGTATCAGCACATAAACTGCAGTCTGGGAAGCTTATAGTGCAGGAGTTCTTAGACAGCAGGATATTGCATCCTTCCACCAGCAACTTGTCATCCCCCATTCATTTGTCAATAAAGAAAGACAGCACTTACAATAATTGACAATGACCCAATACGCCACAGTAAAACAATCAAGATTTCACACCGCAGCTTCACAGCGCTAAAGTTTTTTGAGTGGTCGACTGTCACAAGGCTTACCATTAGATTTTGATGGCACCAGACAACATACAAAAATCAGCTACCATTGGTCTTCTTGGCCTTTTTGAATACTGTTTCATGCCTTTTGGCCTAAAGAACGCAGTGCAGACCTGGCAGCGATTCACTGATTCCATCCTCTTCCAGTTCCCTTTCTGCTATGCTCACCTCAACAATATTTTAATTTTTTTCCTCCTCCCAGCAACAGCACAAGCACCATCTAGCACTTGTACTTAACACAGTGCAAGACAACAGCGTTTTTATTAACAACAACAAGTCTCAACTGCCCAAAGAAACTGTCACTTTCCTTAGACACGAGGTTTCAGAGCAAGGCATGCACCCCATCTTAGATCTCGTTTCACTCAAAATGCAAATCCCACTACCAGAGACATATAAAGAGCTGCACTGCTTCCTGGAAATGATTAATTTTTTGAGGCATCACATTCCTCATGCGGCTTCTCTACAAGCACCGTTAACCAAGGCACTAGCAGGCAATAACACATGGCCGGCCGCGGTGGCCGAGGAGACTGAGGCGCTCCAGTCACGGTCTGCATGGCCACTACGGTCAGGGGTTCGAATCCCCCCTCGGGCATGGATATTTGTGTCGCCTTTAGTATAAGGTAGTTGATAAGTAGTTTGTAAGTTTAGGGACTGATGACCCCGTATTTAAGTCCCATAAGCTTAACAAACATTTGAACATTTGAATAACACATGAGGTGAACACAAGGTCCCTTGGATGGATGATGTGACTGCCACATTTGACCATTTAAAGGAAGCACTCACTCTTGCAGTCACGTTGGCTGGATGCTGGATGCTAAAATTCCAGCTACCACAGATGCTAGCAATTCTTCAGTGGACACCGTGCTACAACAACATGTCAGTGATCATCCTGAGCCATTATGTTTCTCCTAAAAAAAAAAAAAAAATAATAATAATGCCCTCTCAATGTAAATGGTCCACTTTTGACAGAGAAATCTATGCTATTTACGTTGCTATCAAATATTTTAGAGAGGACATTGAGGGCCACCCTCTGACTGTCTATACTGTTCTCTGCCCGCTCGCCGATGCTGTATGTAATCTGTCAGGTCATCCCCGTCCTCAACGATGGTGGCATTTAGACTGTATTTCACAATTTGCAACTGACGTAAAATACATCAGTGGCAGAGACAATGTTGTAGTAGATTATGTGTCGCACATATGCGCTATCTCGGTACCTGTGGATTTTGACAAACTCGCGCACCTTCAGCAGACGGATGACAAAATACAAGAGTTACTCCGCTCTCTGGACACGTCCCTGCGCATTGAACCACACTCGTTACCCAGCTCTGTCATCCCAGTCTTTTGTGAGATTTCCACCAACATGGCATGCCTGCTGGTTCCTTTGGCAATGCGTGCAGACATTTTTCGTTCTGTTCACAGCCTTTCCCACGCTAGGATTAAGCTGACCTTAAAGTTGATTTCCGAATGATTTGTTTAGCTGAATATGCAATGCAACTTTCAGTCATGGACTTGGGCATGCTTATCATGCTAATGAAGTAAAGTCAGCAGACACACGCAACCTCCACTAGGCAGTTTCGAAAGCCCCACAGGCCGTTTTAAACATATTAATTTGGATCTCACTGGCCTCCTTCCCATTTTGGATGGGTTTCAATATATACTATCAATTATCGACCGTACTACTCAATGGGTCAAAGCCATCCCTCTCAAAGACATTTCTGCAGTAACTGTCATGAGTACTTTCATTGACGCATGGATGCTGTGGTTCAGCTGTCTGTCCTCACTTACTGCTAATCAGGGGTGACAGTTCAAGTCGGCACTTTTCAATAACTTGTATGATCTGTGCAGCACCGGTAGACTCCGTATGAGAACCTACCATCCACAGAACCCAAGCTTATCGAGAGATGAAATCGCAGCCTCAAAATGGCCATCATGTGCCACGATGGTAATTGGACCGATGCTCTTCCGTGAACCACTTGTACTTCCCATAGATTTCATCACCGAAACTGACTACTCCTCATAAACTGATTTGCCAATGCTTGTCGATCACATACATGAATAAATTGCACACACATAAGCAGTGTGCCTATTGTACACCACATGTGTTTGTACACAAAGAACTGGAGGAATGCAAGTTTGTAATGCTGCGTGATGACACTGTGTGTTCCCCACTACAGCCGCCTTACTCCGGCTCGCACAGCATTCTAAGCAGATCCATTTGACATATGACATTTCACTTAATGGACACATGTTTATGGTCTCCATCAACCAGCTGAAACCTGTGTGGATGCTTTCCCCGGCATGTGACACCACACAGGTAGCAAGTGATGATTCTGACAACATCCCAAGAAGTAATCTTACAGCACGTGACAATCCTTCACCTATACACAGTGTTCTTGCTTGTGACGATGGTCTACCTAGTGCTGAGCATGCATATGATGACAAAGTTTTAGGCAGTGATCAGGCAGACTCTGCCACCCTGCAACCACCTCCCAGTGAAATGCACGCTGTGTCGCATATTGTGCCGGACAACTCGCCAATGTTTGTAGGTTTTTCTCCAACCCCAAACTTTGATGCCTCCCAGCCCTGTGCCACACTGACAACAATGCACCTCACCAGTTCCAATGTTTCTGACACAGATGGCTATGCCATGAACGTCTCCTCCTATCCACATTATGATGTGACCTTCCAGCTGCAAAACAAAATGTGGTTTGTTCTATACCTCCAGTCCTGTTTCGATGGCCCCTCCGCTCCTGTATACATCACCTTAATCAAACACCTCACCTTACCCTCTTCTACCAACTCTTCAAAGATCTCAGCATCTTTAAGTGTGTCAGATGTTCTACATCTGTTAGTTCCTCACCTGCCTCCCCCTTCCCCACCCTCTGCTCCTCCAATCTGCTGTGCTGAATGGCTCCTCTGTCACCCATGCTGGTTGGGGACTACATGTGATCTTCCCCACTACTCGCCTCTCCACTGGGACGGTACTCATGACGCTCTACATTACCTGTGTCATCACATGCACCTGAAGTGTGTGACCATCTTGCCCCACCGAGCACACCAAAGCCTTGCTGACAGCCTCCGATACATCGTGCCACCAAGGCCATGCCCCCCTTGGCGACTGTGCCACATTGCACAGCCTAACTATGATGCATGCTCCATGCCCCTAGCCCGACAATGGGCCAGCACTACAGGACAACACGCTGACAGCGACGACACCAACACCTTCCCTGTGCTCCACATTACCAGGGGCAGGGCTCTGTGGCGTCCCGTGAATCGATATTACACATGGGAGCCAAAAGTAACCTCTTTGGTTGAGGTGCACGATCACTGCCTCAGCAGCAAGACAGTTAGTGCTTTTCTGTACTCTGAAGTGTAAACATCTCTCTCTGGTGTAGGCCGTTAATAAAGTGATTCTCTGCCTGAATTTCTGTGTTACTAATTTCTGTGTGTTACTATATGATAGTATTGGTAGAAACCACATCCTCATAGTATTCCATTACCTTATTATTCATTATACCTCATTACTCCATCAGTATTCATTTCAATACCCTATCAAAGAAACTATGAAAATTCTTTCTAAGCCACAAAATCTCTACAGAACCCTAGTCCATACTAACTCACCAGCTTTTATCTCCATTACTTCAATACAGACAGAACCATATAAATTTCAGAACTTCTGCTTTCATTATCATACTGCTTTAAATTCATGGCCACAGATACAAATTCCTCAAGTAGTTACAGATCATTTTGCTCAGAACTCACTTGTCATATCACTACTGGACTAATATAAAGTTTGATACACTGACTTAATTTCAATAAATACCAATCTTAACCTTCACTGCAGTAAATTTAAGTGTAATCTTTCAGTGCTAGTACATATATGCTGTATAGAAGATACGTAATTCAGATGGATGGTACCAGATTCACACAAACATTACATAATATACACTACACTTTGGTAACTTACAATTACACTATGGTGACCTACAATTACACTATTACATCTAACTGTACTAAACAAAACATAGTAGGAGAAAATTCACTGGCTTACAAACTACTTGTAGGGTAGTGGAAGAAGACTGGAGTGGCCTAAGAAATGAAAAATAGGATCACCCAGCTGAGGGAAGGCATTACAAGGTCAAGTAATGTATTTGTCAAAGAATGAAGAACCACCTATCTATTTAGTTAAATGTACCACCAGTAAAATCACTATTTATATACCATTTAGATAAAAATTGTGTTCCAAGAGTCATGTTAAGATTAAGATATGCTATCACTAAGAAATTATACACTAACTTTTTTGTAGTTAACTCCACTGATACAAAGACTTTCTGCTTCATACTCTTGGATAACTTATCATTAGCATAAATAATCTTTATCCCAGAAACATGCATAATCATTATTCTATCTATACCCTTAATTGATTCAAACAAAGCTTGATAAATATTATTACAACCACTATTACTGTCTAGCAAGCATTTTACAAGTACACCCTACACACTAGTTGACACTATTGGCTGCCATACCATATCAGTTCTTACTACTGCTTCTTTTTCATGCAACATATCATTAATTTTTTCCTTGGCTAAATAATCATTCATTTCAGACAAATTATTTACGGCTACAGCTAAATGACACACATTATGATGTACTTCCACTTCCTACTATTTTCTAGCTCTCTTGTTGCTCACTTATTGTTCCACTCTTGTCTTACTAACTACTTTACTATAATCATCAAAAGTAGATTCATATACCTCAACTTTCTCATTCCTATATTCTTCACTACTCTCACTACTACTATTTCCTGAACTCTTGTCACTATCACTTACTTCAAACAAATTATTTATCAACTTACCTGTATCTTCAATGTTTGACCATGATACCTGACACCTAAGTTCTTCCTGCTACCTTAATGATTGCCCATCACCATTAGGTTCAAAGTCATTAAATTCTTTACTGTTATCAATAGAAACATTGCTACCCTCAGCACATATACTAAACTTGACATCTTCTACCTTTTTCACATCCTACTTAATTTCTACAAGTTTACAATCCACATCCTCAATTTCTTTACCATAGATAATGAATTTCCTTCCAGTTTATCCTCTACAGTACCCAACCTAGTTTCCAATTCAGATTTTACCTAATCAATTTGATTTTCAAGTTTTTCCTTATTCTGTGTACAAGATTTTCTGACAGACTGAAAGCTGTTTTCACAATAACTAGGAACAGTTTACACTCTTTTTTCACATAAGATAATTATACACAGGACTTATTAATTTCAGATTGACATTTTCTTCTGTAATTGTTATTTTATTCTCACAACTAGCTTACTCTTCAATTTTCTTATTGTAATCTACTAAAGTACTATTTATTGCAGCAACGTCCTGATGCAAATTACATATTCCATTCCTTATTTCACTTTCAATCTCATTATAGTTTTCATCCAGTTTCAGAATTATATCACTATTAAGCTTACTGTTGCTTTAGTCCAGTTTCTGGTTCATTTCATCCAGTTTCACAAATAACAAAGTTGCCCACCAATGAATCTAATACTAACTTTACATAACTATCACTTTTATCATCCATGGTTGATTTTTAAGAACTTTACCCTAGAAATACGATCTTTTCTCAGTGACAATTAACGACCCACAGCTCTACTCTCTAACACAATGTCCAGGGGCAGCTGCTACTGTGATTTCAAAGGCCACGGCAGAATTTCTCCCATCTGTTTACAAGCTGTCTTGAAATGTTGGTTGGCTGATTTTCCATGATGGTGTCAGTGTTGCTTCTTCCTGTATTGGTTGCCACTTGATGTAGATTTTGTATACACTATCAGATGCAGCTCTGAAATTTGTAGACATAGGTAAATGTTTTGAAAATGGTCTTAAAGTAACACTCATGTATCACTAACAACTGTTATGTTATTCACTGTGCCACACAATTTTCCTCAACCCACGAGGACTCACGCGTGAGCATTTTGCTCATAGTAATTTTAAAAGAATCGGCATTTTACCAATTTTAAATAGTCAAATAATTGTGTTTTCTTATAAACGCAACTAGAAATATTTGTTTAGACGTATTAAGTACACTCAAACTTTTCTTTGACTGTCAAAAAAATGTTATACACGCAATCAATCACGAGTTCTCATGGGTTAATCACAGTTACGATTATGTACACCTCATTGTTTATGATGCACTGTTTGAAAAACTCAGTTCATCATAATTCATTGTTCATGAGTTTTATACTCACACAGTCATTAATGATGAGTACTCACCTGAGGGAGCAACAGATGTAACATACTGGGTCATAGGTCTTTGCTTCTTTCAAATCTTGTAGATTAGTGCTCTTGGTAGCAGCTGGGTAAAATTTCATGGAGCAAAACTAATCCACTACAAAATTTGCATAGGTGCTACAAAGACCGTATCATCTACATCTATTCAGACAGCCAGGCAGCCCTGAAATCACTGGCAGCTCCTGCAACGAGATCTAAAATTGTTGCAGAATATCACAGGGTTTTGGTGGAGCTAGGGGAAAGCAATAGGGTAAACCTATTGTTGGTTCCTGGCCACTCGGGGATCAGTGGCAATGAACATGACAACAGATTAGCCAGGATGGGGTAGAGACTCCATTTATTGGACCAGAACCTGTCCTGATAATCACCAAGGCAATGATCAAATTGGAGCTATGTAACTGGCTCAGAAGACAGCACATATAATATTGGACCAAGGTCTATAAACAAAAACATGGCAAGGTAATGATGCCAAAGCCATGTTTTAAAAGAAGCTCTGTAATCCTAGGCTTGAACAGGAGAGAGATTAGACTCATGGTTGGATTGCTGACAGGGCATGGGAACTTCAAAAAACACCTTCATACAATGGGAATAACAGAAGAGGACCCTAAATGTAGGATCTGTGATCAAAATTACTAAAAATTTCTGGGCTATTATGCCGTGGTCTAGTGGATTTATTGTCGAAACCCAACATTTCATCCCCGACTGCGGAGGACATTCTCAAAGAGGATCGTGGCACTTTGAATGTCCGATACACACCCTGGCTCACTACTGACTAAGCCAAACTCCATTTACGAGAGCTCACACACAAAAGGGTGACGTCAGATGTTTGATATGCGCACGCAATTTGTCGTTGCCGCTTGCCGCTGTCCGTTAATATCGTCCCATGATTTCATTTAGTTTCACACCTTCCTCCATCCTATTGAAATTATTGGGGTGTTTTACAATTTCTATAGCCTCTCTGTACAGTCTTTCGTGGTATCCATTTGTGGCTGCTAAAACCTGAGTCTTATCAAATTGAATAAGGTGATCCCCTGGTTGAAAAACATGTCATGTCTCCACAGCTACACGAAATCCTATAAATTCCTGCTTTTTGCAACAGTTTGCGAGCATCCTTTGCCGATTTCAGGTTATCCTGTATCTTCTGAGTCGGTTTGTAAATAACGGCAACATTCCGTTTCGCCAAAATTTTACCAATGCAGTCGGTGACGTCCTTAATAAAAGATAGGAAGACTTTAGATTTCACAGGAACCCTTTCATCATTTTCAACTCTATGTGTCGGTCTCAAAGCTCTCCTTATCTCTGTAGATGGATAGCCATTATTAAGTAAAGCATTACTCAGGTGTTTTAATTCCGTGTCGAATAATTCCACTTTTGCTGTGGGTGGTGGTTTGAATCCCGGTGCAGATAACGGTCTGTGTGTGTGGCTTCTGATAAACTGTATGGCACAATCTGCCATTCCCCTTTTTGAAAACTGACAGGTCAAGAAAATTCAGTTTTCTGTCTGCCTCCTTCTCCATGGTAAACTGGATTCTAGAATTAATCCCATTGAGGTGTTGAAGAAAACGATCTAGTTCCTCTCTACCATGCCTCCACACAACAAATGTATCGTCTACGTAGAGAAACGTGTGGAGGCATGGTAGAGAGGAACTAGATTAATTACATTAATATCAATTATCAGCTTGCTGCTGCTCTATGTACTAGTATTATGGGATAACCCACAAAAGAAAAGATTTTTGTGTGCTTTAATGAATTACTTTATTTTTTTTAATTTTTTTCATTTTTTCATTGATGTTCATAATATGAGTATCAAAGTTGTAAAGGGAAATGTGCTTTTTTGAGAGCAATTATGAATATCTCTGATTGTTAATTAATGTTATGACAGTCATAGATTAGTTGTGGCAGAGAGAAGTGAACAATGGTCAAAATATGTGGTTTTATTAAATGAAATGAACGAGTATCTGTTTTAATTAATTGTGTGTGATCATTCACCACAGGATTGATTAATTAATGATGTTTGTGACGTCAGTACAAAGGAATGTTCAACCTTAGAATGGAAGGATCTATTTTACCTATGCAGTGCCAAGGTCATATTTGAATGGCTGCCACATCATCTTCATCATGCAAATCTGCCAAGCCTCTGTGGTTGGTATCCATATCATAGAATTGGTATAAGTTTCACAATTTTTGCAATTGATATTTGTAGTTGAGGCCTTGGAGTACTGACACCCAATCTCTATAAGATCAACGGGGCTGTTTATAGCAATTGTAGAAGTCAACACACACCACAATTATATGAGTGCCTTTGTGTAAATAAGTAGACAACAACTTGCTCATTTTGCATACGAGTGTAACACATGTTCCCACAAAGGTGGTAATTAACACAACAACTGATACAAATATGGAAAATCCAAGACAAAAATGATGACTTATACTTGTGCAAGAAAGTATTGACAGAACAATTTTTCATAGTTGTCTCAACTGCTTTAACATATTGATGGGGAAGGGGCCACAGAAGTTGAATAAATCCTTTTAGTCAACAATGTTGACATTTTTGTGATAGCTGTTCTGAGGAACTGTTGCTGTTGGATTAGTGCTGGTATAATGACCTTCTTATCCAATCAATCATTGATACAGTTAAAGGGGTCAAACACACATGGAGTAAATCTCATCCTCATTGTCAAATTGTTAGAACTCCAAGAAGGAAGGTGGTTCAAATCTTCCTCCGTCCATCCAGATTTAGGTTTTCTGTGATTTCCCTATATCACTCCAGGCAAATACCGGGATGGTTCCTTTCAAAGGGCACAGCTGATTTCCTTCCCCATTCTTACCCAAAACACTAAGCGATAGCTCCATCTTTAATGACCAAGCTGTCGAAGGGATGTTAAACGCTAAGCTTCCTAGCACACTAGTCCAGAAGGTCACTGCTATCAAATCAAGTAAAGTTCTGTCTGGTGCGATATGTGCTTAAAAGTGCCTGCTTTTGCATGGTAGCACTGTCTTCACTGCTGCACTGCTTGCAATACCTCTATTGGAACTTGATGTATGCTGCAACTTACAACAGCAGCTATGGGATTCCTGAAAATTCTAAATAAGTGTCTCTTTTGCTGATATCTACATTAAGGTCAAAGCAGTTCCATTGTGAATTGCATTTACTTGCATTGTGACCTCATTTTTATAATAATTTATCAAGTGTCTAGTGGTAACAGTCCATAACTACAGAGCATAGCATCCAGATATCTGAAACCAATAATTAATTTTGCAATCCAGTGGCTCTTTCTGCAGAAAATATTGTCCAGTTGACTATGAAAACTTTAGATAGTAAACAGAAGAACCCTTTAGCTAGGTCACCATACTGATGACTATGATGTGTATTCTGAAAATGGAAATATTTTTTTCTGAAAAACGTTTTAGATGCAAATATTATGTCATGTATTTTTAAAAGATTTACTTCTGGATTTGTCTCAGAGATCTATTAATATGGTTACACATTCATCAGTAGGAACATTTTTAAATAAACTAATGACCTAAAATGATGCTACTGTAGCCCTAAGTGGGATTTTTGGATCTTTTATTTTGTCAATTAGAGTCAAGGGATTTTTGAAGCCAAACTTGGCAAAGATCATAAAAAACAACTAAGAACATCTGTGAGAAAATGAACAGAAAACATTGCCAACATACCACGGTGTTGCTACAAGAAAGCTAAACAAAGGTGAACCTGCTAAAAAATAAAACTAAAGTATTAAAAAATTTGGCGGAGGAACTCCGCATCTGGACTCCAGAAAAGATAAGTAATCAATTTTTTTATATATATACTTCATTTTTGTGGTGAAGACAGTTATATTGTTTGCATGTTACATACTGAAAGTAGACTAGTTAGCCAAAATGTCAGGCACAGGGAAAGACGACTAGTGATGTGAGTAGGGACGAAAATACACAAGAATTCAAAGTAGATCCAGTTGCAAAAATACTGAACAAACTTGGAGTGCTAAATGAAATTTCAGCTAAAATAGAGAAATTGGCTAAGAATACTTGTGAACTTTCAGAAAATTTAGTGAAATTACAGAGAAATATGTGCGAGCTTTCAGAACATCTAGTAAAAGTGGACAGGAATACTTGCGAACTATAAAAAAAAATTAGGAAAAGTGGAAAGAAATACTTGCGAACTGTCTGAACAGACAAAAGGTATAGATATCAAATTTGACACAAAATTGGAACAATTAACAGATGAAATTGCTGAATTTAAAGTATCAGTTGAGTCAAAGCATGTCCAGTTTGATGCTCGAATGGGCAACTTAGAATGTAAAATAGGTGATGTAGAAACAAAACTGTCCAAAGGTATCACTGATAATACTGAACATATAATACTGATGCAACAGCACAAAATAGATGTTGAACAACAATTTCAGGCTCATAGACAGGAAACCCAGTCTAAACTTGATCATTTAGATGTAAAAATAACCAATGTGGAAAAAGGAGTACTGAAATGTGTAGAAAAATGTGATCAAAATGTAATAGATTTAAGTAGGAAGGTGTCGCACATACAGGATGATGTGGTAACCAAAATGTTAAATTTTTAAATTTTGGTAGTGTTCACATGAAATATTACCCTGGTGATGGAAACATCCATCCTAAAGATTTCATTAAGACATGCACTGATAATTTTACCTTTGATATGACAGATAATACAAAAATTAAATTTGTTAAAAGATTTCTTGACAAAGATGCTCTCTCATGGGCAAATAAAATTGTTGACCCAGACTTATCATATGTAGAGTTCAAAAGAAAGTTTTTTGAAAAATTCTGGTCTAGTAGGAAACAACCTTGCATCAAAAGTGCATTCTTAATGGACCTATGTACAAAGAATCTGATGGGATAACGAAGGAATTTTATAAAAAACAGCTTAGAAAATTAGTGCACATTCATAAACCATTAGATGATGTAACTATAACTGATGCCTTGCAAAGAAAATTACCTTGGAAAATTCAGAAGGGATTAGATTATGCACCTGACGAATCCATTGACTTGTTTCTAAACTTTGTAGATAAACTAGATTGTAGAGTAGAAAGGGAAAAGAATTCAAGCAAAACAAACAGAATAGACCTAGCAATAGAGGGTGGAATCAGACTAATGAGAAAAATAATTATGATGACAGAAATAGAGGTACTGGGAGAAGTAATGGTAATAATAATGACAATTACAGGTCACACAATGGAAACAATAACAGTCAGAGGTTTAATGGGAGAACCGTAGAATATCAGAATAGACAGTGGGGGAATGATAAACCACAAAACTATAATGGTAATGAAAACAGACAAAATAGACAGGAAAACTAAGAGCTGCCCCAGTTGGTGCCTGTCATTCGGTGACTAACAGGTGTGGTAAAAATCAGGCTAAGACTTTTGGGAAACAAAGCAGAGGAGAACAATTTTGCAATTATGGTGATAGGAATAGGGGTCATGTATTGAATAATATTGTGTTTGATGCAAAATTTTGGAAATATGTAAATGATAATAATAATGACGTGACAAATAATTGTGTAACCAATGAATGTGAAGAAATTGAGCTAGATAGTGACACTATTAGTAATTTGTATGATAATGATAAGAATGTTGAAGATAAAGACAGTAATTTGTGTGATCTAGTAGAATTGTTTGATGAAGAAAGGGATTGTAACCAATATGACTCTATTGAATTAGACACTATCAATTCCAATTGCATGAGTGACATAGATTCCAACTACAGTGACTTTGTCTCAGAAATCGAGTTATCAGATAGCCAAGTGGAGGAGGACTGTATTCTTTCTGATGTATTACAATAATTAGATGGTATGATTCATGTAGAATTAAAAGATGTAGATAGTGAGGTCTCTGATGTGTCATGTGAAATAGGAAATGGAGAGAAAAAGTGTGTAGGTAAGAAATCTGACAAAGAAATAATCAGTATTGAAGTAATAGATGTACTCAATGATGATGTTGAAAATAGTGATGTAGTTAATTCTGACAAGGTAATGCAAATAATTAATGAGAGTAAACCAGGTAGTAATTTTGATACTAGCATTGACTATGATAAGTGTTATGACAAACCAAATACTTGCCATGTCATTGAAATAAAACCGAATGATGACTATTATAGTGATAAAAAAACAAGTGATCATGTTAACGATATGAGTTTTGATAAAGTAATTGATGACTTATTATATGAAAAGGTATCTAGTAATGAAAATGTAATATCTAGTAGCCCATACATATTTAACCAATTAGATAATTGGGAAGGAGAATGCTTGCTAGACACAAGTAGTCCCGTTTGTGGAATATCCAAATGGCTTAGGAACAAGATATGTAAAACTAAAGACTTTGTAGAGGTACCAGTTGAAGGAGTAAAAGTTAAAGGAGCAATGGGCAAATCTAGCAAAACTATCAAGTCACAGGTATTAATGACCTTTAGGATAGAAGGCATGAAATTTACTCAAGATTGTTTAGTTATTCTTGACTTAAGTGAGTCTGTACTTTTGGGAACTGACTGGTTAACCAAAGTTAATCTAAATGTTGACTGGAAAAACAAGAAAATTATCTTAACAGAACCTAGTGACAAAATTTGCATACAAACTGATCTACTAATTAGAAATTCTGTAGACACTAGTAATTTGATTAGGAAAGTAAGTTGTAAAAACCAATTTTCTGTATATGATGAGGATTATGTTGAGGGGATACCAACGTAGGCTTCCACGGAAGTTGTCATTATCAATAAAATTCTTCAAGGTATGACACCGCACCATCATTTTATAAACTGTACCAACGTTTTGGCCACTGTTGCAGGCAGCCTTCATCAGGGTCTGTGTCTGACTGCTGAATGTGCGATCGCTTGGGGTTTATATATCAGTGGATGAGGGAGAGGAAGGGGGACGTTGGTTTTCCTTTATTGGTGGTTATATTATTGCACGCCATTGGTGGAAAGGGGCGTTGATGATTGGTGTTTTAATGGCTTGTTTTTGATATGATTGGGGGTTGCATTCTTCTCCCTTATTGGTCCAAATGGACGTTTCCAATTGGCTTTTGCATTAAAAGTTGCTATTGGTGGAATCGACCTGGGAGAACGGACAGCAGTTGTGGCATGCCGCTGTTGACGTCGCCTGGCGCAGACGGCGGCGGGCCGGTGCTCTGCGAGTGTGCGGCTGCTGTGGGCTCCAGGGTGCCTGCACAAGTCATTCCGCGCATGGTGCCATCACGTAGTGTTGCAACTACTGGCAGCCAAGATGCCAGAAGCCAGTAGCCATCCTCCCTGTTCATATTGGTGGGACGCTTGGCTATGATATATAAACCCCAAGCAATCACACATTCAGCAGTCAGACACACCCTGATGAAAGCCGCCTGCAACAGTGGCCAAAATGTCGGTACAGTTTATAAAATGACGATGAGGTGTCATACGCCAAATAATTTTATTGATTATGTTGAGGGGGATTCTGAATTTTATGACTATGCAGATTTAGTTAACAAAAAGGTAGAGGAGGCTGATGAACTTGATGATAGGGAAAAAGATCAACTTAAAGATATTCTATGGAAGTATAGTGATGTGTTTAGTGATAAACCTGGAAAAGTAAAGAACTATGAACATAAAATAAAAATGAAACCACACAATCCTTTCTTTATAAAACCATATGGGATTCCATTTTCAAAAAGACTTTCTGTAGAACAAGAATTACAAAAAATGGAAGATTGTGGAATTATTCAAAGGGGAGAAAGTCAATACAATAACCCATTGGTCATTATTTCCAAAAAAAACAGGAGGGGTAAGATTAATAGTGGAAAAATAGTTGAAAAATTTCCAGCACCCAAAACAAAGAAGAAACTTAAGTCATTTTTAGGAATCTGTGGGTATTATAGGAAACATGTAAGCAATCAGGTCCTAAATTCACCATATCTCACAAATTTGCTAAAGAAAATCAATGTTTGGTTATGGGATAGTCACTGTCAGGAAGCTTTTGATGTGATTAAAAGGGAACTGTGTAAAGGAAGAATGTTGTATAAACCTGACATGACCCTTCCCTTTTGTATTACCACAGACAAAACTGATTACGGGGTAGGTGTTCATTTGTTTCAGGAAAAGGTAGTAAATGGGGAAATTATTCAGCAATCTATTGCCTTCGCTAGCAGAACTTTGCAAAAACATGAAAGGATGTATACCATTACTGAAAAAGAACTATTAGCTATTTATTGGGGATTTTCTAAATTCAAAAATTACCTGTTAGGTCATTAAGTAGTTGTATATACTGACCACAAAGCTTTAATTTATCTGCGGGAATGTAACCTATACCATGATAGAATAACAAGGTGGGCCATGTTTCTACAAAAATTTAATTACTCCATCAGGCACATTAAAGGAAAGGATAATGTTGTGGCACTGTCTGTCTCATTTACCTGTTTGCAACAAGAATGAAGATTTTAGTAGAGAATATGATAGAGAATTCAGACTAATGTATATGAAAGGTGTGAAAGATGAGGGTCAAATTCGAAAAATCTGTAAAGATATCAGGAGGTGCCAAAATTATGATCAAAATTGGAAATTAGTAAAAAGTTATCTTGGTAAAAAGGGACATGAAAAAGTTGACAAGTATTACAAAGTTCATAATGGTATTCTGTTTAGGAGAATGAACATTGACTGGGATATGTGGAAATTATGTTGGCCAGAACCTTATACAGATATATTAATCAGGCACATACACAAAAGCTTTGGTCATTGTGGAGCCTTGAAATGTATTCAAAAGATACAGGAAATTGTATACTTTTACAACATATCTAGAAGAGTAAAGACTTTATTAGCTAAATGTGATAGATGTCAAATAGTGAAAGTGTCTAACCAAAATTGTAAGGGATGCATGCAAAACATTTTACCTATGGAAAAACTAGAAATTGTTGCCATAGATTTGTATGGGAGTTTATCAAAATCTAAAGGTTTTAGTTATATATTTGTCATGGTTGATGTGTTCTTTAAGTACATAAAATTGTATCCACTGGAAAAGGCTACCAGTCATAGTATCATTAATAAGATTAAATTGCTGTTATGTTGATCAATGATTAATCTACTATCTAACCTACCTTACTGAAGTGCAGGATACCCTTCTTTTCCTTGTAGTAAAGTTTACGATACCACCTTTCCCTGTAGTAAAGTTTATGATACCACCATTATTCATTTCTACACTATAACAACTACATTGTTTATATCACTAAGTATTTACCTCATTTTATTCCTATAAATAAAATCCCATTAATTTCATAGTAATTACCACCTCGTTTGCACAGTGGTAGAGTGCCAGACTACAAATCCAAAGTCGTGGGTTCGATCCCTGCCAGGTCCTAGGATTTTTATCTGTCACTTTCCACTTCTTTCACCTCTGGCACTATTGCTCATGTGAAAAATACCTAGTAGCACCATGGTTCGGAATCCACGTTAAACTATAGGTCCCCCTATAACTGGCTGGGTAAGTCAGTTCGAAGGTCGGAGGAAGGTAACGGCATACCACCTCCAAATAGGACCATGCCTAGTAAAGCACTGTGGTGTTCAAACCAATCTTCGGATTGTTGACTGCTTTACCTTTTACCGCTTTTATGCCCATTACTAAATTCCTATAACTTCGTAATACTTATTTCCTTATATTCCCATTATTAAACCTCAATAAGTTCATAATACTCATTTACCTTTGTTCCCATTATTAAACCCCAGTAATTTCATACTATTTATTTTTGTAGTATTTATTTCGTCTCATTTCCTTTATTAAAATTAGATTAATTTTGTAGTATTTCTGGCCTGACCAAATGCCAGCACAGATTGTAATTTAAAGTTGTTGTTACATCCAATTGTCATTGTATCTAATTGTCAATCATTTCAGTTCATTGTAGAGTGAATTATTTAACATCAACTCAACAATAAGAATCCTCATTATTATAATAAGACAAAACTATCTAATCATGTATTTGTTATTCTAGTTCCTTCATATTGAATGATAGATGCAAATTACAAAGACTTATTGTGTATAAAAGAATCCATTTGCATAATTACATTGTGATAATTGAGTATACATCATATTGTCAACGATTGTTAATAACGTAATAAATAGACGTTATGTGCAGGTTTTGTGGCTCAGTGTATCTCATTGTAAGTCAGTGTTAGATTAGTATCATCTCAGTGTCATATTTGTAGTTGATGCCTATTGGAAATAAAAAGTGGAACATAGCTGAAAGAAGATGTATCATTTAAAACACCCCTTCACAAATTTAGCTTAACTTCAAGTTTATTTTAACGAGAAATTTATAATTAAATGTGGCGATCACCCAGTTCAAATAGGGATCGTCATACTGTAGATGGCATCTGCCTCCTGGCTGAGAAAGTAAACTCTGTTAAGGACCTCCCTCGTCTTTCGAACATCAAGGAACTTAGATATTTCCTGGGCACAATAAATTATTACCAACATCATTTGCTGGGTGCAGTGGACATTCAAGCTCTACTTACAAATGTGTTAGCAGGCTAACACACCTCTGGCACTTGCCCTGTGCCCTGTAATCCAGAAATGACTAATGCATTCTCAGCTTTTAAAGATCTCTTGGTCCATGCTGTAACCATTGCTCATTTCCACTCAGACGTGGACATTTTTGTTACAAATTATGCCAGTGACTTTGCAATCGGCGTTGTGCTCAGCCAGTCCCTCACTGGCATAACTTCACCCATAAAAGTTGTTTCCAAAAAAACTTAACAATGCTAAGAAAAAGTATTCAGCCTTTGACCGTGAACTCCTGGTTATTTACAAAGCAATCAAACACTTTAATTCCATAGACAAAAGCCAACCATTTTACATACTCACATACCACAAACCTCTTGCAGCTGCAATTCAGAACCCTCTGGCCGCCACCCCTCTCCCCCACCTCTCTGCTTCCACTACCTTTACTTTATCTCTCAATTCACAACAGACAACAGGTATATCAAAGGTGTGGACAACATCATGGCTGACTTTCTGTCTTGAGTTGATGTCGTGCCCTCTCTAATCGACCTCTCCAACCTCACTACCTTGCAAGCTGCCAATGATGACCTAAAGTAACTCTTTTTCCAACCCTGCTTTCTCTCTCCACCTTGATTCTGGGTGTTGCATTTGATATCTGGTGTCATGGTTCTACAGGCATACTTCATCCCCTAATACCTCAGAACCTGCAACAGGAAATCTTCCAGAAACTCCATGACCTGGCTCATCCCAGTATTCAAGCCTCCAGCAAACTAGTGTCTGAACACTTTGTCTGGCGGAATATGAAGCGTAACTGCCAAGCTTGTACACATGCCTGCCTCCTCTGGCAATGCAATAAGATCTCCACACACACACATCATCTCCTTTGGGTCACTTTCCTGTACAAGCAGGCACATTCCAGCACATCCACATCGACATAATCGGCCCACTGCCTCCTACCAACGGGTTTTGTTACATTCTCTCTACCATCGACCACACCAGTCATTGGGTGGGGGCCACCCCCCTCTCCAACATCATGGCAGAAACAGTCACCAGGGCTTTCTTACAATCATGGCTCACCTGCTTCAGCAGCCCCTTCGTCTTAATCATGGACCAAGACAGGCAGTTCGAATCAGCCCTAGTCTCAGACCTCTGCCACCTCTGTGGCATTAAACACATCCACACCATTACCAACCAGCTGCAAGGCAATGATTTGGTAGAGCGGTGGTGAAGGACAGAGAAACCACCATATCTAAACTCTGTAGTCAGTCTGTATGTGCTAGTCAATTGTGTTAGAATAAACTTTGTAGTTATAGTATCTGGTGGTTTCTCTAGGGCTACAACTCCTCTTAATCCTCATAACTATTTTTGGACATGTTTGGGCAATATATTGGAACTATCAATGTATAAATAGATGACAATTGTGAAAGTCTGACTTATTGCTTCTTTATTTTTCAAAATAGATTTATTTGCAAAGAGAATTTACCATTCGATATTCTTATTGACGAAATAAGCTGAAAATGTTCTTGCAGATCAAAATTGTTATGAAGGAAATTTGCCATAAAAATGAAATTATGCAATTTGAGTAATCAATCATAGAAAAAATGTGTTGCTGGCTCACACCAGATTTTTTTAAAATCATTTGTGTCAATGTTCCTGCTAATGTGAAAATAGAATCAGAATTAATAAGAATCATTGCAAGACAATGAATTATCAGGCACCACTGAGGAGAACTTGGAACATTATGTTGTTGCAGTTGTGCAGTGTGGGTACCAGAGACAACAATAAATTGAGGTGCAAGGTTCCTCATGATGAATGCAGCTGAATACAACATTGTGAGAGCTTCTACTTTCAGAGCAGTAGATCATAGCAGAGTGTGTCTTTCATATTCACTACAGGTTTCAACATAATAGTTCTTACTGTTTCAAAGTCTGAACATTTCAATATATTCATTCTCTTCAATGTCAGGAGCTGGCCACTATTTGGACATCCCCCATCGTGCCTCCCCAAACGTGGAATGCAATGCCGACTTTCCACTTGCACATCCAGCCAGTCACCTGGACATACCAAAATACCTTGCAGCTGAAAAATGCTTACTCCCTTAAACCTAACATGGTTGTAACAATGTATTTCCATTGGTACCACTTGTACCTTTGCTTTTGTAGTGTAAACCTGTTACACCATGTAAGTGCCTGCCCAGATGGAAATTATTGTTACAACACCAATTACAGGCTATTCTCTTTTCAATAATTCAAAAGAAAGAAAAACAGAAATACATCTTCCTTTGTTAATTTTAATTACTTATGCATGGATAAACTTTGATATCTCCAGAGTTTACAACATTATCCTTACATTTAAATTCACTAGCTCATAAAATGTTTGTGGAGGTTACTAGGGGCAGTGGAGCCCAATGACCACACACTTTACAGTACACATGCCTTACGCAAGGCTGTTGATACAGCGAACAAGCACAGACTAAATTAAGCATGGCATATCATACAAGAAGAGCAAGAACCAAAGATGGTCAGAGAGATATGACACTCACATTGGTGATTAGCACCCATCACGAAGCCTCCCCCCCCCCCCCCAGCAGTACGGAATACTCTTGAGAGCTGTGGGAGGGAAGGGGGAAGGAGAAGAGTCACATGTGACTGGTAGGCACACACACAGAGGGCACCACGCACACAGTGAGTTCTATTGTGTCATCCAGTAGTACAGGAAGGAGGAGTAGCAAACGTGTGGTAGGGACTCGAACAACAAAATTCAGCAATTTAGGGGGCAGCGTAACTTGTTGCAAGAATTACCGGCTTTAGTGGGAGCCACAGACCGGGAGCTGGAAGGCCCAAGCCTCGGAAGGATCGGAATCATGGGCCAGTGAGAAACATTTAATAAGCTCACATTTAGTAGATGATGTACACATGATGAATATATCATAGTCACATACCATGATGGTGCATGAACCAAAGGTGAAGGAGAGGGGGGGGGGAGCACAGGAAGGAGATGAAGGGCTGGCCTCGAACTCAGGCAAGAAAGCAGGATTGAGGTGGGTGGGTTTTAGGTGATTAATTGAGATGGCAGAAGGTTTGCCATTGAGAAGGATCGCCTAGGTGCTCACTGCATGGAGGAGGACAGGATAAGGATCAGTGTAAGGGAACTGTAAGGGCAGGTGGTTGGTGTCATCATGCCAGAACATGAACTTGCAAGTCTGCAGGTCCAAAGATACCCTTAAAGGCAGAGCAGAGTGGCTGACAGGAGGGGAAGGGAAGGCTGCAGCACAGATGAGATGGACTTGGTCTACCAGGGAAGGGAAATCCTCGAGCGAGGGTGGCGGGGACGGGGCGACAAGCTCACCCGGTAAAAGCAAGTTGTTGCCCATATACAAATTCCACAACAGTGCTATGGAGGTTACTAGGAGCAGTGGAGCCCAACGACCACACACTTTCAGTACACATGCTTTATTCAATACTGTCAATACAGCTAACAAGCACAGACTAAGTTAAACATGGCAGATCATACAAGAAGAGCAAGAACCAAAGATAGTCAGGCAGATATGACACTCACATTGGTGGCTAGCGCCGCTACAGTTTCAATGTCATTTGATTCCTACTGGGAATCTTTTCATTCTTTTCAGATTACTAGGGCATAACTATCAATCATGTACTATTTTGGTTCATAGATTAATTCATCTATTCTCAGAACAACACATCCGCTATATTGTAGGCTGTAGGAAGGGCTACTTTTAATAAGCCTTTAACTATTTGACTCAGCATCACTTAATTCAAGACATTGTTACACATGGATACATTACAGGTAAGTTTAATGAATTTTTTTATTCTTATATCTATGTATTTTTGTTCCTTGCAATTTTGTCATAAAATGAAAACTAATAAAATTGGCACTAGAAGATTATGGAAAACCTACCAATGGGCAATTTCCATCAGTACTGGTAAGCCTGTGCCTCCAGTTCAGTGGTGTAGCTATCATAGGGCTAGGCGGGGCAGTGCCCCCGAGCTCCAGGGGCCCCTCGGCCTTCATGAGCGATGATCGAAAAAAGTTACAGTAGAGCGTCGATTACTTTTTATTATTATTATTATTATTATTATTATTATACACACACCCTCCCACAACTATTGTCCATCATATCCCCTTCCCTCTCAAACCAAGTTTCCCACAGTAGCCTCACTGGGCCACCGGCTGGCGGAATAATGCTTCGAATTGGGCCTTCACAAGACGCCGCTATGTGGCACTGCTGACAGGCGAAGCTGCCAGTCAGTGTGTCCAACAATCGGCACACTTTAGTTAGCGTAGCAGCAGAAGTAGCGGCAGCATCAGAGCTGTTCATAGCAACAGCTGCGTCTTCCAAGTGTTGCGGAGTGCGGGCTCGGCACAATGTGAAGGATCGCGCTCCTCCAAATAATATAAATACATTTACTGTACAGTACTTCTTATTGGCTAATAGAAGTGTACAGTTCGAATATCCAAATAAATCGGTTTTCCGAATATCCATATCCTCAAATTACTTCGGATAATAGACGTTATACTGTATATAATATTTTAGTTGAATGAAGGAATTTCGACTTTTAATTTCTCCTGCCGAAATTGACCCCAACGTGGACAGTCCGCCAATTATGTAAGGAAATTATAACAAAATATACATTATTAGAATGTTAGGTTACGGAAGTATTTGCTGCAATTTTATTATTCTTCAGCAGCCGAAAGGTCGTTCAGCAAATTAAAAATTATCAAAACGCATCTGGGGTACAGTATGGCTCGGACATTTGGCACTCATATCAATCAAAAGCAAGGTTGCATCAAGTATGATTTTGCAAAAACCAAAGACAGGAAAAGATTGTAAAATAATTGTTAAAATAAAATTGACTACTTTTTAATTGTGTATCCATTTTATTACTATAATGTACTGCAGTCACAAAAACGCTTACCGATAATTACCAATCAGAAATCATATCTCTGCCAACATCTGCAATCTAACAGTTTGAAGCATTGTATTACTCCAGTAGGTATTCTATAATTCTGACTTTGGTGCATGACGAAACACGAACGAAATCCCCACTCATTAAGTTCATGATACACAGTGAGGCGTGAAAAATACTTATGAATTTTTTTCAACAACTAATAGTATTCGTGTTACAAGAAATAGAAAAATTCCTAACTTTTAGAAAACAATGTTTTAACACATTGACAGCTGCCACGTAAGTTAAATATAAGTCACAGGAAGTCTTCTCTTCGGGCCACATGAAGTAAATACAACTCACGGGCATTTTTCCATTTAAAGCTCCATGGTGCAGTTGTAACTCACAGTAGCGTGCTGTGACTTGGTGTAACAGTACGTTAGAGCTTTCCAAACGGGGTGACGCGACACCCTGGGGTGTCGCGTAATTGTATCAAGAGTGTCACGAGACTAGCAAATTTAGACTCTTAAAATTTGTCATAAAATAACACAAAATTTCCTTCTCTTCATCCTACCCTGAAGACTCACCTGCAGCTAATCATACTTCTCTTCATTCAGTGCAGCACCACAGATCACGTATTAAAGGAATGATCGGTGTACATTAATTGCGAGCTCAGCCTTTGGGCGGCAGCTCTGCTTTAGCAGGAGTAGACACTTAGGGTTCGTTCGAGCAGCTGCAAGTTGGCAGATTCCAGCAAACTGCACATGAGCAGAGCTGCTCTTCCCATGCACAGTTTGCTGGAACTGGCAGCTGCTTGAACGAACCTTCACTGTAGTCTGCTTTCCTTCTCAAAAAGCTGCACCTGAGCGTTTTTTTAATGTATTTATCAAAGCCACGTCACCATCAGTAGCGTTTCCTACAATTAAATGTCAATCAATGACACAGTGGCTGTAAAAGCTGTCACAGATTGTAAAAGCAGTCACAATTTTCCACTGACTATAGCTATTCAATAGCGATGTTTCTCCTGCTACAATATCACTGTGTTACGGAGCAAACAGCACTGAATAAAAACTGTAGTAACAATGCAGAAAAACAATAATGGAACTGTACGCAAATAATGTTGTGGAATGAAAGACTTACAGGAGTACCAACCCAAAATTATTAGCGACATAGCAAATGCCACACCTGGCACTTTCCTCAAAATGTTCAAATGTTTGTATAGCTTATGGGACTTAACTAAGGGGGTCATCAGTCCCTAAACCTACAAACTACTTATGATCTAGCTAACACTAAGGACGGAACAAATGTCCATGCCCAAGGGGGGATTCGAACCCCCGACCGTAGTGGCCTTGCAGACCATGACTGGAGTGCCTCAGTCCCCGCAGCCGGTGGCACTTTACTCTGGCGCCATGTGAGTCATATGTAACTCACATAAACTAAGGTACTAAATGGCAATATTTCCAACTTATTTGTACTTAAATAGCCTAAGTCAAGCAAACTAAAGCAGAATATGGAAAAGAGTAAATTGTCCCCGGAGGACGGTAATCCAAGTATACCTTTGGCAGCCAAGATGTTAATATAGTTATTGTTAAACAGAATGGACTAAGACAAAAATGTATACAGCATATTTAAGTACAGTAGAACAGTATTGGGCATATGATTTGTTATGGGGATATGACAGGTGAGAGCAGGAAGGGTTGGAGGGCAGAAGGTGCGGGAAAGGGCAGACCACTGGAAAGGTCAGGCATTACCGATCTTTGTGCGCCTGCAAAACGAATAGTGAGAAAGCGAGCCCCCACTCTGTCTACCTCATTACGTCGCAAAAGGAAATTACAAGGTGTTTTACAAAGTTATACCAACCCTTCCACAGTGCACCTCATAAATCACAGATGACACACTGCGCAGACAGACCTAGAGAGTGCGCAGTTTCCACAAAATGCAGTGCGCCAGGAAACAGGCATGTTTTATTTTTTCCACAAATGCGTTAATACTGAAACGAATACCAAACAGAATCTACATACCTTTCTGCACACTACCTTGCAATGGAAGGCAGGAAAGTGATTCGGCATTCTGTGGCTTTTTTATGGGAACAGTGCCTTCCCATACCATAAGAACTATTCGCTCTTCAATTTACGTTCATACTAACACTATACCCTCTGTCGTATTCTGCTCAGTTCTTCTATGTGAAAAACAAACAACTTCACTGTGCTTTAAAGTAATGGTGAGAATTCAGCACTTCACGCAATCTTTTAAGGTACGTTTCTACCCACATACTATTTGTTTATTCTGCCATTTAAAGGTTTAATTACATTCACGGATCAGAAGTTTCATGTAATAATTACTTTGTCTCAATAGTGAATTGTGCATCAAGATGCTGCCCTCTACCCCACTGTCACAATAATAAGTGAAGATGTCGACTTAGTTATTTTACTTATTAATTTTTCCTGGCCAGACACTGACATATACTTCAAGAAGCCTGGTAAGGGCACGGCTCAATCCAAAGTGTTTCATCAAACAAAATCCAACAACATACTTTTGATGAAACCATCCTACATGAATATTTTCCCTGTTTTCCATCTTTGACTGGGTTGTCAACGAAATGAACCAGCAGCGCAGTAGTTCAGCGAGAGTGAGTCATCAAACAAAATCCGACAACATACTTTTGATGAAACCATCCTACATGAATATTTTCCCTGTTTTCCATCTTTGACTGGGTTGTCAATGAAATGAGCCAGCAGCGCAGTAGTTCAGCGAGAGTGAGTTGTCGGCACTGACAAAAGTCCGCCTGCTGTCACCGCTGACGAAAAAAATTCCATGGGGCATCTGTGTGTCCTACCCAGGTCCAACTCTATCACTCTGCAAAATTTCATGTAAATCACCTAGTAATTTTTGCGTGAAAGCATAACAAACAAACAAACATTCACACTCATATTAGAGAGTTCAATTAAATATTATCTACTGCGTGACACACAATAATTTACTTAGTAGTATTTAGGTTTGCCTTATTATGTCTTCCAGTAGTTGTAAGGAGCTGATGATGTAGTTTTGCTTCTTTACATTAGTGTAAAGAGGGCCCCAATGTCATTTTTGCCCCGGGGCTCTTGGTGACATAGCTACGCCACTGCTCCAGTTGGGAACATTTCTTTATGAAACAATCATTAACTGTTGTGTTATAGTCAACTGAAAGAATTACTAAACAAAACAGAGGTCATCCATTACTTTGCCACTGTACTTCAACCACAATTCTCCCTCCATCTCCACAACAGTAAGAGGGTTGGCAGGCTCAGGTCCTCTTCGGGTACCTAACATAATAGTCCAACCTTTCCTTAGGTCTGGCTACTGCCTATATTCTGCTGTGTGTATTCAGAAATATAAAACCTCCAAAATTTAATTCCCAGATACACTCAGCAACCTCTGAAGGTTCCACGTTCTTTTCTTTTCCTTGCTACTGCACAGTTTGCTCCTGATATAAGACAAATTCTGTAAATCAGTGAAGAGTTTACAATTTTTAATATGTTTTTACATATTTATACACAGACTCTGACAAATAACAAAAAAGGAGCAATGAATAAAAAGTTTTGAAGTGACTATCCCTAAAATTTGTTGATCCATTACCTAAATATCATAGTTTTTTTCCCTTACCTATGACCCAATGGTGCTCTTATAAACTGCAGAAAGCACACCCCAGAACACACAAACTGTAGAAAAAACAACCAATTTGCTCCATTTTGTTGGGCTGCAGGAAGTGTATAATGTTTAAATTTTGACCTTATACTGTAGGATAGTTACAGTGTGTCCCTTCTTCTTGCATGTGTATAAATTGTACTTAGACAAAGAGTTATCCATAGATTTTACTGATGTTCTCTGTGACAAATAGAACCTGAGATAAGGGCTCCTGAAGAATTGTATTTTAGCAAACTGCATGAGGGCAGCTTCCATGGTTGACAGACATGGACTGTGATGACTAGAAGGCTAACGGACAACTGCCATGACTTACTGATTAGTGTTCAATGACTACTCAATGAATCTCTGTGACAGACTCAAACTGCCACTAACAGTAGCTGACCATAACTGAAACTGCAACACCAGCTATTGCTGCTGCTGCTGCTGCTGCTGCTAATGCTAATAATGCTTCTACTGCTAATATTGACAATGGTGGCTTTTTCTTTGCTGTAGTATTTCTTTGATGGACCGGACTGGAGGTGAACAACTTTAGGGTTGTTGTCTCTTATGTCACGTACAGTTTAAAGAAAAGTCAATTGTCACTTTACTCTAAAGGTCAATACACTAGGTTATTGGCTTCTGGTCACCTTGTTTTGAGAAGTAAGAGCAAGTTTTGTTTGACAGTTTGTGGTTTCACATGAGGTGGTCTGTCAATGGTCTGGTTTCTGAATCATCAACTTACTCATGTTAAGAGAGTGATGGACTCCTTGTCACATTCCGCCACATGTGAATACTCGATAGGACAGTGTCCTGATGAACCTGCCACATTAGTCGATTGATGCACTCTTGGAGTGCTGCCGCAGATCTGCTGCTGTTCTTGTCTGTGCCTGAATATTCTAAATTGAACTAAGTTTTCATTTTTACATCACTTGTTATTCACTTTTCATTTATTAGTGCATTTTATTTCACTACTTTATTTACACACTTTACTGCATTCAGCATGGTGAAGAAAATATAACTTGCAATTAAAGTGAAACATGTGGATAAACAGGAGCTAGAAGTGCTGTTATTTCAAGATGACACACATCCTTATATCACAAATGTGGTAATGTAGAAGTTACACTAACTCATGAGGGAGACACACAAGTGCCTGTCATGTAATGCTGATCTCTTCCCGTGCAAGTATTATGTGTTTTGTCCCTAAAATGCAGCCTTGAAGAGTAGACAATTCCTGTTAGATAACAATGTGCAATAAGCCATTATTGCCATATTTACACAGTAGGGCATCTTTTAATTAATGGGTATCCTCAACTTCCATCAGTGGAATGATTTCACAATGAGATTAAGATTAGTTTGCTGTTCACTATAGAGATGTTTCAATGAGCCACGGAAAGGCATACTTTTGGTTTACCAGAAACTGGCCACAGCAGCTGGTGACAACAGTTGTGTTTGTGTGAGTGTCTGTGTGTGTTTCTCTATGTATAATGAAGGCTGTAACATCCAAAAATCTTTAAAGTTCTAATGTGTTATGTGTGCCTTTCTGCAGCTCATTGAGATGCCTTTGTGGGAAATAGCAATCTATTCTTCGCAAAAATATTCTTGAATTTCTCAAATCATATGCATGTAACTTCTTCTTAATGTCAGTATCACCACTGTTAAATGGTTATTATGATTGGAAAAAAAGTTTTTAATATAAAATGATGCCCAAAATAAAGAATACATCTTTCTCAAATTTCTCATCTGACACTTCCATTTCAGATATTTAAACTTTGGACAGTGGGGCTTACTTTCATTGCACCAGTCAAATGATGATGAATCCTGGAGCATAAAAAATGCTATACATCCTGTACATGTTGACTTTGAAACATTTAAACAAGTTGAATAATTCATAATGTTTGTCTGGATTGTGAGAGAAAATCTTACGTAAATACTAATGTGTGCAGCCTCACTTTACTGTAGACTGTGGAATAAAGAAGTCTTCGACCACATCGTTGCACAAGGAATATCAAAGCTGTAAAACCGTAAGCTTCCAGTTGTATTTATAATACAAATCATATATAGATGGTAAATACATATCTTTAGAAGTGAGTCTTCATCTGGAGAATCATGTTTTTGGCTGTGTTCCTACAGAGCCACTCATGGGTTTTGTGTATATAAATAACTGAATTCAGGTACAAAATATGTTATACTGCCATTTATTTTCACACAAGGATGTGAGGTGAGATTGTACATGTACATTTGAACAACCACTCCTGCCCACAACTCTAACAAACAACTGAACTCCGCTGAACTTCACTCATGTGGCTTAAACATGCCACTATATATACTTTCTTAACAATTAGTCAATAATCCACTAACAGTTTTTAAATAAAACAACAATTACAATAGTTACATTCAAAAAACGTTTTCTAGTCCATGGTGTACAGCAATCAATGAGAATAAATATTCCTTCAGTAAAAAACTGTCTTGATTGCAAATTGTTTTATTAATTAATGATGCGTTTCGCTCTTTAGCAGGGCATCTTCAGATTATCTGCGTGACAGAATTCACACAAAATTACAAGGCAGAATTACAAAACGGGTATAATGGTACTGAACTGTAATATGTATACTATTACTTCTGAATTAATCCAGGTAATCATATGTACTGAAATGAGTATCAGATAAATTACTGCTCATATAACCATTTTGTAATTCCGCCTTGTAAATTTGTGTAAATTCTGTCATGCAGATAATCTGAAGATGCCCTGCTAAAGAGCGAAATGTGTCATTAATTAATAAAACAATTTGCAATCAAGACCGTTTTTTATTGAAGGAATAGTTACATTCATTGAAGTTAACATTAGAACAAGCTACAGTTGAATAAGCTTCATAATTAGTATGGCACTGCACGTGATTGGATCAGTAATTTAGTGTAAATTAACAATTTTGTGAGTAATAAATATGAATTTAGCTATTGCTTTAATTGTACATCAATTACGGAATACATAAAGTTCCTACCATGTATACAGTAAATACATAAGATGTTCTGACTTTTGCATTTTTAGTCAACTCTCAAATAATTTAATTAGTACCATAACTGGCAATATTTACATCCTGTTTTCATTAATTATGACTAATTGCTTCATTCAGTCAGTATAATAGGGGCAGTAACTTATCTGATACTCATTTCATTACATATGAGTACCTGGAGTAATTCAAAAATAATGGTATGCGTATTACAGTTACAGCAATTACAAAACTTAGAATTTTAGTATTTATCATTGATTAAAAAGGTTCCTGCCATGTACAGTACTTAATTCAGAGAATAATAATCCTATGGAAGTGCCAGTGTTTACATCAACAACCTTCTAATCAAACTTTACTACTGTGTCTACTGATATTAAAATATAGCTAACAATATAGAAATTAATTATAGCCTCTTCTGCGGGTGGGGAATATGTCAAGCAGCTGTTTTATTATAATGTTCACTATCACTTTTAGGGCATTCTATGTGCTCCAAAAAAATAAAAATAGTAGGCTATGTGATGACGTTCCACATGTCAGGAGTTTATGTTTACATTATTAATCGTGCCCTAAATTTTGTAGGATTATGGTTCATATCTTAACTAGAGGTCTGCATGTGGCTTTTGTGCTAACTCAAACAGTCCAGCGTATGTAGTTTCATGACAATCTGGCAGACAGCAATGGAGTCATTCGCCATGATACAAGCAAATGATTTTGATTTTCCTCATGCTTATTTGAGCATGCTACACTTGAATTGTCCATCTTTCTACTCTAATTATTCAATCACTGCTCAGTAACCTACTACAGGTTCTTCAGAGAAGAATATCCACAGGAAAAATCTTTGTGATTACAGTAACAAAAATGCAAAAGATCTTGTGAGACTTTTGGAGCCATTCACAGATGCAACAGAAGTGTTGTAACATGGGAAGTTTAACAATGGAAAGACCACGTTGGAATTAAGAAATATAATGAGGATAGTTTACAGCTAATTGAAACAACATTCATTGAAAAATGCACATTGCCAACCATCAGATGTTTATTATATTTATAACTTTACCAGTTTCAGTTATGAACCATCATCAGAAAAGTAAATTAAATAAACTGATTATGTTGGTATGTGGTGTGACTGTATCATTGAGACACTATGCAATGTGCAATGTTGTTTCATCTTGCACTATGTTCCTTAGATGAGCCACCTCTCAGCTGCCATATATAAACTCTGTATTCAGTCTGTGCCATGTGGGATTTGAAATGATAAAAATAATAAGGAAGTAATAAAAGTAGGAAAAACTATATGAAAGAAGGAAAAAATATAATAATGGAAAATCCAGGTTGGAATTAATAATATAGTAAGGACAATTTACAACTCACTGCAAAGATGTGGCAATGAGCTGCGACAGGTACATACAAAAGACACACACATACAACACTTTCAGTTATCGGCCATGGCCTTCTTCAGAACTTAGAACACTCATGCAATCACACAGGCACACAACACACTCATACAACCATCACCTCTGGCTGCCGCACTCTAGACCCCACGCATGTGCAACACTCTTTACAACAGGAAACTACCATAACAACAATGTTATATTTGAAACCAAACAAGTGCAGACTTTTAGGCACTGTTACCAACTTGGTATACACTGGTGTTTGAAAATATTGAGGCACTCTGGCGTAAAATATGGTAACTGACATTCTAGCAGTATTCCATTTTCCCACATATGACAGGCTCGGGAGTAAAACAGGGTAACAGTCATTTTGGCCAAAAAATTACTGAATGCCACATACGATGAAGTATCTTGCATGCAGAGATAAATACATGAGTTAGTTTTAAGATCTTCACAGAATACAGCTTGTTTTTTTCCTGGTAATTAGGCACATCTGCATACACGATATATGTGAGGAAATGGCATACCATGTTTTACACCCAAGCGCCTCAATTATAGACAACCTATTCTAATGCTGAATTAAAAATTCACTGGTGTCCCAAGGACGAAAGTGTGAGGTGCGAGAGTTAATAATACCATCATCATTATCATAATTGTTGTTGCGTGAAATTTAAAGAGTGAGACATTACAAAACTTACGTCAGATGTACGTGCGAGCGTCGTTGATCTATGCAAGCAAACTTCTCGATGACTTCTTGTGGTTCCACCTTGATGTTATGATGGATGTGGAATAACACCAATCTATTGAGCCACTCTTAACCATAGTTGATCACAGATATGTTTTCACTCTTCTCAAGGTAGAAAATGTTCTTTCTGCTGAACATGTTGTTACTCATAGCACAGCAAGAATATGAAGCAAGCACTGGATGTTCGGAAATTTGGAATCATCATGAAAATATTTGAGAATAGGTAGCTGGAGATGAGCTGGAACAATCAGTAACCATTTGGGGCCCAGTGGATCGTAGTTGCTCTTATACAATGTTCCGTTTATAAGTAGGAGCTCTCCGTTGGTCGGTTCTCCTTTCTCCAAGGCCTCTATCATTTTTAATAGTGCTGGATTTTCCCTCTGTTTAACTGTAACATCATCTAATTCAGTGAGAGCTGAAATTTCATTAATGGTGTTGTGTTCCACTAATGGATTCCTTGAAAGGCAGTTGTCATCCTTGTGTTTGCACCCATTCTTGAATATCACTGTGACATCATACTCTTGGAATCTTATGCCCATTTTGCTAGTCGACCTGATGGATCCTTCAAGCTAGTCAGCCAACACAAAGAATGGTGGTCTGTCACAACAGTGAATGGTTCGCTGAATAAATACGGCCGGAACTTGTTGATATCCCAGATAACTGCAAGACATTCTTTCTCAGTTGTAGAGTAGTTTGTCTTGGACTTTGAGAGTACTCTTCATGCATAGGCCATCACTTTTTCAGAACCTTCCTGAACTTGTACAAGCACTGCACCAATACCATAACCACTGGCGTCTGTGTGAAGTTCCATTTCTGCATTCTCGTCATACAAGGCTAGCACTGGTGTGGAAGTCTACTTAAGTGCCCAGAAAGCTCTTTCCTGTGTCTCATCCCAGTAAAACTTGGCGTCTCCCTGCAGAAGTTCTTGTAATGGACGTGCCATGTTACAAAATCCTTTTATGAAATGCCGGTAGTATGAGCACAGCCCAAGAAAACTTCTCACATCACGAATGTGCTGAGGAGTAGGAAAATCTGTGACTGCCCTTACTTTGTCTGGATCAGGATGCACACCATCTCCATTGACTAGATGCCCCAGGATTTTTATCTCTTTGGCGACGAAGAGGCACTTCTGTGGATTGAGGTGGAGTCCTGCGGCCTGAACACACTTCAGCACAGTTGACAGGCGACTCAGATGTTCTTCAAGTGTTTTTGAGAAAACGACAATGTCATTTAAATAGCAAAGAAACGTCGTCCACTTAAGGTGTCAAAGCAAGTTGTCCATCATGCGTTCGAATGTGGCTGCAGCATTACATAATCCAAATGGCATTACTTTGAATTCATAGAGGCCGTCAGGTGTAATAAAAGCCATCTTCTCCCTGTCACCTTTGTCAACCTCAATTTGCCAGTAACCTGTCTGCATGTCCATAGTCGAGAAGTATGTAGCTCCTTTCAAGCAGTCTAAGGTGTCGTCAATGCGCAGCAGTGGGTAGACATCTTCCTTTGTGATTTTGTTCAGCTGCCGATAGTTGATACAGAATCGCCACGTGCCATCCTTCTTCTTTACAAGGACCACCGGAGACGACCAAGAACTCTCCGAAGGTTGAATAATGTCATTGTGCAACATCTTCTCCACTTCCTCCCGAATTATCCGTCTTTCAGCAGGGGACAAACTATACGAACACTGGCTAATTGGTGGATGATCCCCAGTATTGATACAGTGCTTTATTGTGGGCCGTTTCGTCTGACTTTTCCCCTGCTGAGGTGTGAAGGAACCCGAAAATTGACATAGTGTAGTCAACACCTGCTGGCGTTGTTCCTTGGTCAGTCTGGGCCCTATTGGCAGTTCCACGTTTGTTTCCTCCAGCGTGTTGTCTGTACTAACAGCAGAGCCCGGGACTTCATTGATGACATTGAGCTCACCGTCCTGGATTGGTTCAGCAGTCCCGATAAACATTCCTTTGGGGGTAAGTTGCGACTGCTCATGACAATTAGTGATCCAAATCTCTCCTTGACCTCCGGTAATGGTGATGATAGCCGCTGGTATGTAAATTTCTTTGGCGAGACTGATAAACTTTTTACTAGCAACAAGCACTTCACAGTTTAATCGCTCATCTGTGTTTGTGACTGCAACTCATCTCATCGTCAACGGCGGGATCATCACATTGTCTATGACAAATAACTTCCCAGAAAATTCTGTATTACGTGTACACATTGGAACAACTTCTTCAATTTGCAGCTCAGATCTTCCACAGTCAATGATAGCTTGGGATGCCTGAAGGACGTCCCATCCAAGGATAACATTGTGACTACATTCTGTTAACATGATAAATTCAAACAGCTGGGTCCTGTTGTTGATGGTTATTCTTGCGACTCAAGTTCCTGCTGGGCAGATGTACTTTCCATTTGTGACCTTCAGCACAGTTGCCCCATATCACAGAGTATTGTCTTCTTTACTGTGTGGCAGTAATTATCCAACAATACAGAAAAAGAAGCTGCTGAATCAACAAGTGCCCGGACAGGTTGGCCATCGATTATGACGTCAATGAGATTTCCCAACATCTTAGCGACTGTCGTCCATGGAGGATTTTCATCTGCAGCAGCCTCACCTCCGTAGATGATCACCTCACTTGGGCACGGCGGCTAGGGGAGCAGCTGGTACCTCTGTATGGCGACAGTGAACGCCTGCGATGCATCGAGGAGCGGCCTCATCTAGCGACGGCGATGGGCTTCTTCCCATAGGTTGACTGAACTCATCAGCAGATGACTGCCTGGGATAGAACTGCTCTGATGGCTGACGTCTTGCAGCAAAATAATTGTCGAATACTCACCTTCTCTCTCTGCAGTAGTGTACGACATGTCCAGGGCGCCCACAGTGGAAACACAGGGGTGTGTTGTCTTCTGCCCTCCAGACGTCTGTTCTTCTGCGAGGCGTCATAGTTGCCGGGGATGTTGGTTGTGGCCACATCGGCCAGTTCATGGGCTGCTGTTTGGCCGCTGCAGCATAAGTCATAGCAGGGCAACACCATTTTTCACGTCGGGTGAAATTGGCGGGGCAGACAGGAGCTATTGTCTGAAATACCTCTTCCTCAGTGGCATCGGCTCCCTCGTGTCTTATAGGGCTTACATTCATGACCATGATCTGATGCTCGCTTGGTTTAATAGTCCCGGTTGCCATAATTTGTTGTAATTCTTGCCATAATTTGTTGTAATTCTTCTCTCACAATTTGTCGTATGAGAGAAGCAAAGTCATGCTGATCTTCCACAATGGCCATAAGGACTACATTGGGGAGTCTGCCATACTTCTTTCATCCAACCCTCCTTTGTTGCATCTCTTCAATACGCTGGCACCACTTAATGAACTCTTCGGTCATAGCGACATCTTTTATCAGAAGAGCTTGGTACATGTCCTCTGCAATACCCTTCATCAGGTGTGTGAGTTTGTCGGCCTCAGTCATTTTCGGATTCACTATGTTACACAGGGCCAAAACATTCTGCATGTACAACTGTGTCGGCTCACCATGTCGTTGGGCCCGGTTCTTCAGTTGTTCTTCTGCCGACGCTGGCGGTCTCCAAACGTCTCCTTAAGTTCCTCCTGGTACGTCTCCCAGTTATTCAACTTGTCTTTGTTGTTTTCAAACCATTGCTGGGCTGTTCCGTCCACGTAGAAGTAAATGTTGGCCAAGCACATTGTATGATCCCACCTGTTGTACTTGGCGACTCGGTCAAACCCTTTTAGCCATTTGTTGGGGTCCTGTCCAGCGTCTCTAGAAAACACTGATGGGTGTCTGATATGCAGCTGGCCTACCTCTGGTTTCATGGTTCTTCTGATGATACGGACTTTTGGAAGGATGTACTTGGTAAATCCCTGGTATTCCGGTTCCAGTGTGTGTAAGCGAGGGCTCTTAAGTTGCCTAATCGGAGCCACGGTGATGCAGCTATTGCACAGGATACCCGGCGCCTCCACCAAATAATGTTGTGTTGAAAGGAAAGCAGGCTTGATTTCGAAGGCAAGTGAACACAGCACTTAAACTGAAAGCAGGTTTATTACAAACTTAACATGCACGCTGCACTCACTGCCTCTCGGACAGAGTGCTCTGCTATTTATACACAGACAGAATGTACCAGAAATTAGAAGAACAGTTAACATAAGAAACAAGTAGAATTTACAAGTGAACATAAGAAAGATGTAGAAACTTCTGGAATTGTTAATTACAAAGAAATAAATTTTTGCCAATGGGCAGGATTGAACCGGCGACCTTCAGCTCCGCAGTCATTGACGCTATCCCCTGTGCCACGCAGGCAGTCGGTGTATGTGGTGTCTCACGGCATTATGAACATACAGTTATTTTGCTTATTTGCTTAAGTCCACCTGCCCAAACTATTTCACATTTTGGATCTCCGTCAATTTCCTTCGATACTAGAGCACTTTTGATGACTATAAACACTCCTCCCCCTTCACAGTCAAGCCTATTTCTATGGTATACATTCCAGTCTGAGTTAAGAATCTCATTACGTTTACATGTGTTTTCAGCCAACTTTCCATCCCTAGTACTATGTAGGTATTGTGACTGTTTATTAATGAGAGCAGTTCTGGGACCTTTCTATAGATGCTTCTGCAGTTAATTAATACTACATTGATCTTTTCATTACTGTTGTGTTCTGCCTACAGCTACCTTGTCACGGCTCAGAATGCGCCTTGTCGGGTCTAGGGAAGGAATTCTCTAACCTAAAAAAAAATCATGTGCACTCTACACATACTCCGCTACCCTTGCAGTTGCTTCCTGCATGTAGTGCATGCCTATCCTATTCAGGGGAACCCTACAATTCACCACCCGATAGCGGAGGTTGATAAAATTTGCACCCCAGATCTCCGCAGAATTATCTGAGCCTCTGATTTAAGTCTTTCACTTGGCTCCAAACCAGAGGACTGTGATCAATTCTGGGAATGACACTACAAATAGTTAGCTCAGATTCCACCCCACGAGCAAGGCTTTCAGCCTTCACCAACTCCGCAAACTGTCTGTATGAAGTAAGGATGGCCTCTGAACCTAGCCAGCAGGAGTAATTGGTGCTGATATGAGCAACAATTTGCAGTCGGGTGAACCCAGTGCTCTCTTTTGCCGCCAGAAGGACCTCCTCCACATCTCAGATGAGACCCCCTGGCAAGCAAACAGAGTGCACACTGGCCTTCTTCCCCGACCTTTCTGCTATTTCTCTAAGGGGCTCCATCACCCACCTAACATTGAAGCTCCCAATCACTAATAACCCCCCCCCCCCATTTGCCTGCTCGGACCCTGCTGAAGGAGCAGCCACATGTCCACTCACAGGAAGAATGGGCAACGTGGCAAGGCCAGCCTCCACATTGAATTTTCGCCCTGAGTGACGCGAGAGCCGTTGAACCTGCCAAACCCCTTGAGGAGAGGGTGACTCTACTGCATCCGCATGGATGTCCCAACAGTAGGGACCGAGGACAAAGCATGTAAACCTGTGGTGTCCCATGCTTCGCACCAGACTCCCCACTGCCGCAACACTCTGAGGCAGCAACCTGAAAATGGATGACCATGGCCAACAGCACGCTCAGCTGCTCACAAACAGCAGCCATATCCTCCTGTGTCCGTACACAGCAGTCACATGTCCTATTCATCCTAACAAATCAACAATAGCCTGTAGAGATTTAAGTATCAACTGGTTATTAGCGCAAGTTTATAAAACTTTATACTGCTCAGCCCACAAATAAGTCACAATAGTTTGCTCCTACTAAGCTCTACTAACTCCCATGAACCACAGACATTGCCGAGGTGGGGTGGCTTGCGTGCCTCAACGATACAGATAGCCGTACCGTAGGTGCAACCACAGCGGAGGGGTATCTGTGGAGAGGCCAGACAAATGTGTGGTTCCTGAAGAGGGGCAGCAGCCTTTTCAGTAGTTACAGGGGCAACAGTTTGGATGATTGACTGAGCTGGCCTTGTAACATCAGCTAATGTGGCTCTGCCACACAGCTACTGCGAACGGCTGAAAGCAAGGGGAAACTACAGCCGTTATTTTTCCCGAGGACATGCAGCTCTACTGTATGAACATATGATGATGGCATCCTCTCGGGTAAAATATTCCGGAGGTAAAATAGTCCCCCATTCGGATCTCCGGGCGGGGACTACTCAGGAGGATGTGATCATCAAGAAAGACAATACTGGCATTCTACGGGTCGGAGCGTGGAATGTTAGATCCCTTAATCGAGTAGGAAAATTAGAAAATTTAAAAAGGGAAATGGATAGGTTGAAGTTAGATATAGTGGGGATTAGTGAAGTTCGGTGGCAGGATGAACAGGATTTCTGGTCAGGTGAGTACAGGATTATAAATACAAAATCAGTTGGGGGTATCACAGGAGTAGGATTGATAATGAATAAGAAAGTAGGAATGCGGGTAAACTACTATGACCAGCACAGCGATCGAATTATCATTGTCAAGATAGATACGAAGCCAACACCGACAACAGTAGTACAGGTTTATATGCCAACTAGCTCTGCCGATGATGAGGAGATCGAAGAAATATATGAGGAGCTAAGGGAAATTATTCAGACAATTAAGGGAGAGGAAAACTTAATTGTTATGGGAGACTGGAATTCGGTAGTAGGACAAGGAAGGGAAGGGAAGATAGTGGGTGAATATGGTCTGGGCAAAAGGAATGAAAGAGGAAGCCGCCTGGTAGAATTTTGCACGGAACATAATTTAGTTATAACAAACACCTGGTTTAAGAATCACAAAAGAAGGTTGTATACGTGGAAGAGACCAGGAGACACCGGGAGATACCAGATAGATTTTATAATGGTAAGACATAGATTTCGGAACCAGGTTTTGAAGTGTAGAACATACCCAGTGGCAGACATAGACTCTGACCATAACTTGTTGATTATGAACTGTAGGCTGAAACTGAAGAAACTACAGAAAGGTAGGAAAATAAGGAGATGGGACCTAGATAAATTGAAGGAACCCGAAGTTCTTAAGAATTTCAGAGGGAGCTTCAGGCAACAATTGATAGAAACAGGGGAAAATAAAACAGTTGAGGAGGAATGGGTAAAATTGAGAGATGAAATAGTGAAGGCAGCAGAGGGCAAAATAGGTAGGAAGGCAAGACCTACAAAGAATCCTTGGATATCACTGGAGATACTAAATTTAATCGATAAAAGGAGAAAGTATAAAAATGCAGTAAATGAAACAGGCAAAATGGAGTACAGACGACTAAGAAATGAGATTGTCAGGAAGTGCAAAATGGCTAAGCAGGAATGGCTAGAAGGCAAATGCAAGGATGTAGAAGAATGTATAAATAGGGGAAAAATAGATACAGCCTACCGAAAATAAAAGAAACATTTGGCGATAAGAAAAACAGCTCTATGAATATCAAGGACACTTATGGAAAACCAGTTCTCAGCAAAGAAGGAAAAGCTGAAAGGTGGAAAGAGTATATAGAGAGGCTCTACAAAGGAAATGAACTTCGAGACATTATTGTAGGAAGGGAAGATGATGATGAAATAGGAGATACTATACTGAGAGATGAATTTGACAGAGCACTGAAAGATCTAAGTCGAAACAAGGCCCCTGGAGTAGATGATATCCCGTCAGAGCTACTGAAGTCTCTGGGAGAACCAGCCATGACAAAATTGTTTCACATTGTGTGTAAGATGTATGAGAGAGGTGAAGTACCCTCAGACTTTATGAAAAATGTTATAGTCCCCATTCCAAAGAAAGCAGGTGAAGACAGGTGTGAAAACTACAGAACCATCAGTTTAATAAGTCATGGTTGCAAAATATTAACACGGATTATATACAGAAGGATGGAAAAGCTGGTAGAAGCCGACCTCGGGGAAGATCAGTTTGGGTTCAGGAGAAATGTAGGAACACGGGAGGCAATACTCACTTTACGGCTTATCCTAGAAGATAGATTAAGAAAAGGCAAACCAACATTTCTAGCTTTTGTAGATTTGGAGAAGGCTTTTGACAATGTTTATTGGAATAAACTCTTTAAAGTTCTGAAGCAAGCAGGAGTAAAATATAGGGAGCGTAAGGTTATTTACAACTTGTACAAAAACCAGACAGCGGTTGTCAGAGTTGAAGGGCATGAAAGGGATGCAGTGGTTGGAAAGGGAGTAAGACAGGGTTGTAGCCTTTCCCCAATGTTGTTCAATTTGTACAGTGAGCAAGCTATAAAGGAAAGCAAGGAGAAATTTGGAGAAGGAATTAAAGTTCAGGGTGAAGAATTAAAAACATTGCGTTTTGCCGACGACATAGTAATTCTGTCAGATACAGCAAAGGACCTGGAAGAGCAATTGAACGGAATGGACAGTGTGCTGAAAGGTGCATATAAGATGAATATTAACAAGAGCAAAACTAGGGTAATGGAGTGCAGTGTAAGAAAATCAGGTGATGCTGAAGGAATTAGATTAGGTAACGAAACAATAAAGGAGGTAGAGGAGTTTTGTTACTTGGGCAGTAAAATAACAAATGATGGTCGCAGTACAGATGATATAAAATACAGAATGGCAATGGGTAGAAAGGCGTTTTTGAAAAAGAGAAATTTGTTAACATCGAATATTGATTTAAGCCTAAGGAAGTCCTTTCTGAAGGCATTTGTATGGAGTGTTGCCTTGTATGGGAGTGAAACATGGACGATAAGAGGTGTGGACAGAAAGAGGATAGAGGCTTTTGAAATATGGTGCTACAGAAGAATGCTGAAGATTAGGTGGGTGGAACGCGTAACTAATGAGGAGGTACTGAACCGAATTGGGGAGAAAAGAAATTTCTGGCATATCTTGACTAAAAGAAGGGATAGATTGGTAGGACACATTCTTAGACATCAAGGAATTGTGAATTTAGTGCTGGAGGGAAGTGTGTGGGGTAAAAATCGCAGAGGGAGACCAAGAGACGCGTATAGTAAGCAGATTCAAGTGGATGTGGGTTGTCGTTCTTATGAGGAGATGAAAAGGCTTGCTCAGGATAGAGTAGGGTGGAGAGCTGCATCAAACCAGTCTCTGGACTGAAGACCACAACAACTAAGCTCTAACTCTGCTGGTATTGCTGACTCTGCGGCTGGTACGCCCAACACTACCTATCAAATATGCAAGAATAAACTATTAAAATAGTTGCACAAATGAAATCTGCCAAGTACACAAGAATAAACCCCTTAAAACAGAAGTTCTAACGAAAATGCAGAGCTTGACTGAAAATTAAATTTCACACAAATTAAATTATGATACTTACTGCCATTTATGATGTGACACTGGTGGCAGCTGGCACTGGAATTTGAATTGTGGGAATTTGAATTGCGGCATTGAATACAGTGAAGGAAAGGGTTGGGAAAGGATAAAATGGAGGTTTAGAGGAGTGTGAGGAGGAGGAGGGAGGAGGGGATTTGAAACAATAAGATTAGTAAGGAAGAAATAAAATAGGAAAAATAAAGAATAATTAAAAATCAAAAGTAATTCATTAAGGGGATATTGCAATTGGTGACACACAGTTGCAAGGAAGATATGAGATAAAGGATGATGGGTCAGTAAGAAGGAGGGAGGAGGGAAGATGTTAGGCACAGGGCTGAGTGATGGGAGGTAATCTTAGGTTGAGGCTAGGATGGTTGCGAGACACATAGAATGTGTTGAAGGGACAACTCCCATCTGTGCAGTTCAGAAAAACTGGTGGTAGAGGGGAGGATCCAGATGATTCAGGTAGTGAAGCAGCCAATGAAATCCAGAATAATGTGTTCCGCTGCATGCTGTGCCACAGGGTGGTCCATCTTGCTTTTTGCTACATTTTGGCGGTGGCCATTCATTCTGATAGACAGGTGGTTTATTGCCATACTAATATAAAATGCTGCAGTGGTGGTATATCGCATAGGTGTTGGGTGGGTGGATTTGCATAGGGGTTGTCCACAGGGATATGATCCCTATGGTAAGGGGCTGAGGTTTGGAGTGATATAGGGAGGAAGTAGTGGAGGTTGGGTGGGAGACAGAACACCACTTTAGGAGGGTTTGGAAGGACCTTGGGTAGGATGTACTGTACCTCATTTCAGGGCATGATGACAGATAGTCAAAGCCCTGAAAAATGATGTGATTTATTTCTTTCAGACTGGGTGATATCGGGTAACAAGAAGGACACTCTTTTTTGACTGGTTACTTGGGCTGGAGGGAGGATTGGTGGTGTGTGGTGATATAGTATGTGAAATCTATTTGGGACTATGTCAGGAGGCTAATGTTTGTCCTTGAAGGCCTTTGTGAGGCTTTTGACTTCATGGATAAGGGACTTCTGTCACTGCAAATTCACCGTCAACAGGTGGCAAGGCTGCATGGGAGGGATTTTGTGATATGGAATGGATGGCAGCTAACAAAGTGCAGGTACTGTTGGTAATTACACTACTGGCCATTAAAATTGCTACACCAAGAAGAAATGCAGATGATAAACAGGTATTTATTGGACAAATATATTATACTAGAACTGGCATATGATTACATTTTCACGCAGTTTGGGTTCATAGATCCTGAGAAATCAGTACCCAGAAAAACCACCTTCAGCTGTAATAATGGCCTTGATATGCCTGGGCATTGAGTCAAACAGAGCTTGCATGGTATGTACAGGTACAGTTGCCCATGCAGCTTCAACACAATACCACAGTTCATCAAGAGTAGTAACTGGCATATTGTGACAAGCCAGTTGATTGGCCACCATTAACTAGACTTTTTAATTGGTGAGAGATCTGGAGAATGTGCTGGCCAGGGCAGCAGTTGAACATTTTCCGTACCCAGAAAGACCCGTACAGGACCTGCATCATGCAGTCGTGCATTATCCTGCTGAAATGTAGGGTTTCGCAGGGATCGAATGGAGGGTAGAGCCACTGGTCGTAACACATCTGAAATGTAACAGCCAATGTTCAAAATGCCATTGATGTGAATAAGAGGTGACCGAGACATGTAACCAATGGCACCTCATACCATCATGCCGGGTGATATATCAATATGCTGATGATGAATACACACTTCGAATGTGTGGTCACTGCAATGTCACCAAACATGGATGTGACCATCATAATACTGTAAACAGAACCTGGATTCATAAAAAAATGACTTTTTGGCATTTGTGCACCCAGATTCGTCATTGCATACACCATCGCAGGCACTCCTGTCTATGATGCAGTGTCAAGGGTAACCGCAGCCATGGTCTCCGAGCTGATAGTCCATGCTGCTGCAAACATTGGCGAACTGTTCGTGCAGATGGTTATTGTCTTGCAAACATCCCCATCTTTGGACTCAGGGATCAAGATGTGGCTGCACAATCTGTTACATCCATGCGGATAAGATGCCTATCATCTCGACTTCTAGTGATACGAGGCTATTGGGATCCAGCACAGTGTTCCGTATTGCCCTCCTGAACCTACGAATTCCATATTCTGATAATGGTCATTGGATCGTGACCAATGCAAGCAGCAATGTTGCGATACAATAAACAACAATCGCGATAGGCTACAATCTGATCTTTATCAAAGTCAGAAAAATGTTGGTACACATTTCTCCTCCTTACACAAGGCATCACAAGAACGTTTCACAAGGTAACACCAGTCAACTGCTGTTTGTATACGAGAAATTGGTTGGAAACTTTCCTCATGGCAGCACATTGTAGGTGGCTCCACCAGTGCCAACAGTGTGTGAATGCTCTGAAAAGCTAATCATTTGCATATCACAGCATCTTCTCCCTGGTGGTTAAAATTCACATCTGTAGCACATCTTTGTGGTGTAGCAATTTTAATGGTCAGGAGTGTAGTAGGTTTAATGTGGTTGGAGTTGTGGATGGAAATGTCAGTGAGTTGGAGGTTGACATCCAGGAAAGTGACTTCCTGGGTTGAGAAGGACAAATGCAACTGATGGGGGAGAAGGAGTTGAGGTTGTGAAGGAATGAGAATATGTTGTCCTAGCCCTGAGTCCAAATCATGAAAATATCATCAATGAACCTGAACCAGACCAGGGGTTTGGGGTTTTGAGAGGCTAGGAAGGTTTCCTCTAGATGGCCCATACATAGGTTGTCATAGAAGGGTGCCATACAGGTGCCGATGGCTGTGCTGCAGATTTGGTTGTATACTTGTTTGTAGGTTGTAATTTGCCTTCATCCCTCTATTCCAGACTTCCCTCATCACTTTCACAAATTCCTTTACTGATTCACCCATTCTGCCTTTTTTAAATTGCTTATTAAGTCAAACAGTGATGGCATCTTACACCCATAAATGAACTCATATGGAAACAACCCTGTACTTATGTGCTGCTTAAGTTGCAGGCACAGACACAGAGTCCTAGATATGTACCCACTTTGTGTGGTGTGCATCTCTGTAATATTCCAACATCTTTGTTATTGTATGATGTTTCCAATTTATTCAACAAATCAGCCAGGAAGTTGGACCCCTGATCTGTCACAAGTGTCTCAGTTACCCCAAACTTCAAAATCCAATTATTGACGAATATTTGCTCCTCTGCTGTTGCTTGCTGATTTGGCATTACAACCATTTCCACATACCTACAAAATTGATTGATAATTGTTAGAGTATACTTGTTGCCTGCTGGAGTTTTGTTGAATGGTCTAGGAATCTAACCCTAGAAGCCTGAATGAAGCTACAGCTTCTGGTAACCTTCTGTCAACATGCATCTGCTCTTTGTACACACTGTATACAGTTCTGAACATACTGGTCAACATACATCTGCTCTTTGTACACACTGTATACAGTTCTGAACATACTGGTCTACATACGTCTTCCTTGTCAACATACATCTGCTCTTTGTACACACTGTATACAGTTCTGAACATACTGGTCTACATACGTCTTCCTTGTTCACTCCCAATACCTCTCTACATTTCACGTTTTAGTAGCACTACACCCTCCATGACCAGACAACATGTGGTCATGTATTTCCTGTAGCACATTTTCTCTGAATTTGGTCGGCATTAACTTTCTAATAATGGAATCTCCAGGTTTGAATTAAACAATATAATAAGGACAGCTTACAACTAACTTTGTCTCTCTCTCTCTCTCTCTCTCTCTCTCTCTCTCTCTCTACAGGCTTCACTCCACTTCTGACTATCCTTGACTGACTGACTCCTGCTGGTGCATCTTGAGCAACATATAAGCATTCATAAACAATCACGTTATTACAATAGTTATAATTTTGAAAATATAATTATTTTTATAAGTAACAACAAATTATAGTGAATGCTACAAAGCTACACTTCATACAACTCAATGAGCAATTTTTAACAGTGGTTTTAATTGTGAATATATGAAATTAGGCTTTAAAGAACACATTGATTATTCATAGATTGGCTGGTCAGTACTTACCTTAGTTCTGTACCATCAACAGTCACACAAAAACACAAAAATAGAAATAAAAAATATGACACAAGCTTTCGAAAATATTTTCCTTCATCAGCTACAAGAGGAGGGAAGAGGAAAGGAACAGAAGGGAAAGGTTATTCATGACCCAGGCCATGAGAATATGATTGGTGATATCACTTTCCCTTCTGTTCCCTTTCTCATCCCTCCTCTTCTATCTGCTGACAAAGGAAAATATTTTCAAAAGCTTGTGTCATATTTTTCGTTTCTATTTTCGTGTTTTTGTGTGATTCTCAGCAGTAGAGAACTAACGTAAGTACTGTCCAGCCAATCTATCTGTTTTCAACAATATTTCAGTATCAGTGGAGAATTTCCATCAGGAATTGAACATTAATTATTTAGGATAATTTGTCTAATCAGAATATCTATACAAACTGTAAGCCAAAAATATGTTCTCTAAATGTTTTATAGTTTCATATTGTATTAACGAAACTTTGATTGCACATTTTGGATCTTCTTATAATTTTACAAATGTTTTCATCATTATGGTCCAATTGCAAACAATGTCCCCACAAATGCATTTTACAGAAGGTGCTATACCTGTACATACAAGAAAATATGTTGCACTTAATTTGACAATAATAAAATATGAGCTTTTAAATTAATTATTCTCTCCTTAACTCAATTGTAAAACTGATGATAGATAAACTAAATGGTGTGTTTTGGCAAGTTCACAAATACTATGTGTTACGTAATTTGATCTTTAGTAAGGGAAGGTATCCAGTATTAGATACTAGCTAAAGAAAAGAACGGCATCAGCAGTTCAGTAAGTACTCACTCTGACCATTACATTACACAAACCCTCAGAACTCCCATGTAATGCAAGTTACATATGAAAGATCTGTCAGAATGTGCACTCCTAAGAATCATGAAATAAAGACAAAATAAACAAAATTTAGAAAATGTCTATGGGAAATCAAGTGGGGTTTTAGCCACAATGACACCACATGGCCATGGCCTTCATCAGAAAAAGAAACGCATACATTAACACAGTCACTCAGACAACTATACACACACAGTTACCATTTCTGCCTGCGCCAGTGTTACAAGCATCTTGAGAGTGAGTGGGGAGGGCAGTGGAGGAGTAAAGATGCCAGTTGTGCTATAGTAGAAGAACTGTAAATCCATGAACTGATCATGTGGTGTGGAAGGGGATGAGTGCTGAGATTAAGGACTTGGTAGATAACTGTCATGGGTGCAAGCAAGGGAAACTGTTCATAATTTGAGGAAGGGGTTGTTGAACTCATCAAGGGAATTCCACAGATGTCTGAAAAATGAGGTTTACAGGAAGTGTAGACTGGCTAAGCATGAGTGGCTTGAGGAGAAATGCAAGACCGTAGAAGTATGTATAAATAGGAGAAAGATAGATACCACCTACAGGAAAATAAAAGAGACATTTGGAGACAAGAAAAGTAGCGGTATGAATATCAAGAACTCAGATGGAAAACCAGTACTAATCAAAGATGGGAAAGCTGAAAGGTGGAAGGAATATATAGAAGGTCTGTACAAAGGAAATAAACTTGAAAGCAGTATTCTAGAAATAGAAGATGATGTAGAGGAGGATGAGAGAGGAGATACTATACTGCGAGAAGAATTTGATGGAGCACTAAAAGATTTGAGTAGAAACAAGGCCCCTGGAATAGATGACATTCCGTCTGAACTGCTGATAGCGTTAGGAGAGCCAGTCATGAAGACATTGTTCCACCTAGTATGCACGATATAGGAGTCAGGGGAATACTCTCCAACTTCAAGAAGAATATAGTAATTCCAATCCCAAAGACAGCAAGTGCAGACAAATGTGAAAATTACAGAACTATCAGTTTAATAAGTCATGGTTGCAAAATACTGACACGAATAATTTACAGAAAAATGGAAAAACTGGTGGAATCCAACCTTGGGGAATATCAGTTTGGATTTAGAAAATGTTGGAACACGGGAGGCAATACTCACATTATGACTTATCTTAGAAGACAGGCTAAGGAAAGGCAAACGTGCGTTTTTAGTGTTTGTAGATTTGGAGAAAGCTTTTGACAATGTCGACTGGAATACACTCTTTCAAGTTCTAAAGGTAACAGTGGTAAAATATAGGGAGTGAAGAGTTATATTCAACTTATACAAAAACCAAACAGTGGTTATTAGAGTCGAAGAGCATGAAAGGGATGCAGAGGTTGGGAATGGAGTAAGACAGGGTTGCAGCCTTTCCCCATTGTTGTTCAATCTGTACATTGAGCAAGCAGTGAAGGAATGCAAGGAGAAATTTGGAGAGGGAATTTAAGTTCAGGGAGAAGAAATGAAAACTTTGCGGTTTGCCAATGATGTAGTAATTCTGTCAGAGACTGCAAAGGATCTGGAAGAGCAATTGAATGGAATGGACAGTGTCTTGAAAAGAGAGTATAAGATGAACATCAACAAGAGTAAAACATGGATAATGGAATGAAGAATCAGAAAAACAGGCGATGCTGAAGGAATTAAATTAGGTAATGAGGCAATAAAAGTAGTAGACGAGTTTTGTTACTTGGGTAGCAAGATAACTTCTGATGGCTGAAGTAAAGAAGATATAAAATGCAGGATGGCTATGGGAAGATATGCATTTCTGAAGAAGCGAAACTTGTTGACATCCAATATTAGTTTAAAGTTAGGAAGTCCTTTCTGAAGGCATTTGTCTGGAGTGTAGCATTGCATGAAAGTGAAACTTGGACGATAAGGAGTTCAGACAAAAAGATGATAGAAGCTTTTGAAATGTGGTGCTACAGACGAATGATGAAAATTAGATGGGTGGATCACGTAACTAATGAGGAGATGCTCAATAGAATTGGGGAGAGAAGGAGTTTCTGGCATACTCTAAGTAAGAGAAGGGAGAGGTTGGTGGGACATATTCTGAGACATCAAGGAATCGTCAACTTAGCATTAGAAGGAAGTGTGTGGGGTAAAAATCGTAGAGGGAGACCAAGGGATGAATACAGTAAGCAGATTCTAAGGGATGTAGGTTGCCAAAAGTACTCTCAGATGAAGAAACTTGCACAGGACAGGTTAGCGTGGAGAGCTGCATCAAACCGGTCTGCGGACTGAAGACCACAACAACAACAACAACATGCAATTTAGTGAGTGATAATGGGCCGGCATTCAGGTCTCATGCTTTTCACAGGTTTTGTTTCACAAAGGGTATTAGGCACATCACCACTATATTCTATTACCCCCAGCCATTTTTCACAGAGAGAGTTAACAGGAACTTAAAATCGGCTCTCATCATTTACCATTCTCAGTCACAAAGGTGATGAGACTGTAGCCTAAATTGGCTTCATTTGGCCTATAACGCAGCCTGTTATGAGTGACACAAGACTATCTCGGTGGGGTTAATGTTTACTTTCGAGTTGAATTCCCCTCTGAGTAATTTGTGGTCCCTTAATGATCTGTTACCAGAGCCCATAGAAGCAGAGTAATTAAAGAAGTGGTGGAGGGCCACAAAAATGAATATTTTGAGAGCCCATAAGTGACAGGTGGGTGTATATAACAATGGAAGAAGAGCAGCACACATGTATGTTGAGGATATTGTGTATTGTGTATGATGTTTAGGGGCATACTAAAGCTGGTCAAGGCATGATGGATAAAATGTTAGCACACTTTGAGGGACCATACAAGGTAATAAGAAATATTACTCCGTGAGCTTTTTGGTGGAGTATGTGCATACACAAAAGCAAGTCAGAATGCATGTAAGTCAGCTCAAGCTTGTTCAGGGTACAGACAGTCACACAGTGTAAACCCCCTCTCCCCCCTTTATTCTCTTCCCTTCCATGGGCATTGTGGATTGGTTCTTCCAGCTTAAAGGTAGGAGATTGATACGCCCATATCTGTTTCATCTCACTCAGGATTCGAGGATGTTTTGTGTCCCTGCAGTGAGTGAGGTTGTAAGTGTAGCGGTGCCTCTCTGGTGGCACTGAAAGGGTGTGCTCACGGCTTTTTTATTTTTTTGGCAGAGTGGAAAGAGGAGTGGTAGAGATGAGGAGCACACTAGTGAAATGAGCAACTTGTTGGGCTGACTGCTAACTGCAATTTGGGGTGTTATAGAGCCATTTACTTATGGCGTTTATTGGAGTGGGAGACATGCCCAAAAGAGTGGACTGTTGATAACCTGTACAGTCTATGCATGTGCCCAGTTTACAGTGGCAATTAACAATGGTGCCTTCGTCGCTTCAACCACTTGGGGATCCATGGTACTGACTGTATGTATAGTTTGTGACCTTAAGTACATCAAGGGCAGTAAGTGGCTTGTGGTTTTTGAACCTAGAAGGGAGGGACAGTTCCATGTTAAATTTGGATGCTGACAAGGTTAAATAGCAGCGTTTCTAGGTGTGCCCAGGTGTTGGATATCGTGACTCTATTTTAATATTTTGAGAGTTGTGTTAAACCCTTTTCTAAACTGAGATACTGTGGTTTGAATGCTCGTAAAGTTAAAGGGGTGTCCTTTATGAATTTGTTGAGGTGTTGCACATAGAGACTTTATTGTAATATTTTGAGAGTTGTGTTAAACCGTCTTCCTAAATTGAGATGCTCTGGCTTGGATGCTTGTAATGTTAAAAGGGGACTCCTTGTGAAATTTTTCAGTTGGTGCCTGTTGAGAATTTACCTTAATATTTTGTGGGTTAACTTTAAACAATTTTTCTAATTGGGGGCATTGTTATCGTTCAGTACTATCTGGACTAAACTTGAGTGCTTGTAAAGGTGAAGGGGCCTCCTAATTTGTTGGTGTATCCTTTTTGAGGGCTCAATTTAACATTTTTGGAATCTGTTTTAAACTTTTTCTAAAATGGAATATTGTTGTTGTTTAGTACCAATACAGGCTGATCTTAAGTACTTACTAAATCAAAGAACTACATACCTTAAGAGTTTGAATTGTTTTAAAAAGAAGGTAAAACTGTTGTTCATTACCAAGCCATGCAGTGTGGTAAATAATAATAATAATAATAAATAAATTGAAAAAGAAAGAAAGGAAAGGGAATGGAAAATTTTTTATTTCTAAGTTCTAAGATCTTTTGGGACTGATATCTTCTGCTTAGGGGTCCTTGACTCCTAGTTGACCTACTCAACAGTTAATGAGAGGACAGGTGGATTGGTTTTAGTGGACTGATATAACACTCTGGACTTTTATCTGTGAAATTAGGGAAGAGTATTATTTATGAGCCCGCCCCCACTCCCATGGAATCACAGGATATTTCTCATTGCCTAGACAACAGCTCCAGCAAAGATCATTTTCAAAACATCCAGGACTTCTAGCTAGAATTTCTTTGTCTGTGAAAAGTACTGGCAGGTACATTTTTTTCCAATGAAACTTCTGATCGCAATTTACAGTTTTGTTCCAATCTTTATCAAATTGTGCACATTAAGCTTAAATCCATGAGGACAGTCACCATAAGTGTAAGGATCACGTACAACACATAGTTCATGAAATATGACATCATAAGTAATGAGATGTGTGGAAAACTGCTGCATCACACAACAATGTTGCACATTTACTCCTAAATCACTGGACCAATTTCAACCAAATTTGATACACATATTTCTTTCCATGAGGTACTAATTGCTGTAAAAGTAAGAACTACACATAACACTTGGTCAGGTGAGACAATGTCATAGGAGTTGCAAAAAAACTGCCTCATGATGCATTGAGACTTTAATCATACACTTTTTGTAGAATGAGAGTACTTAATGACTTTCAAGAAACTTTTAACATGATATTATCTAACTTTTTATCACCAACAACCATAGCAAAATTACTACTTTTCCACTGTTCATGGAGTAAACCTACGACATTCGATATGATGTTGCAATTTATAATTTCTACAGTACATATTGTACCTGCAGGAAATTTTACAGCCAGTTTAATGTACCTCTGAAACTGTATTACAGTACAACATGTATTTCAAGAGATATGAGGAAATAAACAGTTACATTCATGGAAAACCACATCATCAAACATCAGATTCCAATCTATTAGTTCTTTACTATGAACTGTATTTGCAACAGATTTTGCAGGTGTACAGCACTTATACAAGTGAATATATACCTGCATAATTATACAATTGTACAACATATAATTCAATAAATATGAGATAATACATACTGTGGTGGGAAGAAACTGTCACATCATGCACCAAGTTTTAATACATTTATGTATTTACTATTAAGACACTCCTGTATTCCATGCATCTTAAGGAAATTCCTAAAAGCTGACAGTGCTGGTGACAAACATGAACCAACTTTGAACTGTGAAATGCACACGGCTGCAGGTGAAAGCAATACACTTCTACAGCGCTACTAGGAAAGGCAGAGAATGAAACAGTGTATATCCAACAAGTACCCATTATTTCTGGCAGATCTACCTTTTAACTTCAAGAGACTGCAGTTTCCAGTGAGACTTGCATCTTCTAGTATGATTAATAAATCACAGGGCAATCTATTAAATACCGCAGAGTGGATCTACACACGTAAGACTTTATGTCGCTTGCTCAGGGTCGTGCTCACCAAAAACTTTATCATATTAGATCATGAACAAGTAACAAGACATATTGTTTATAAACAGGTTTTCAATTAAAATGAATCTATGAATGTTACATATCATTTGTATTTTGATTACTATCTTTTTTGTTTAGATACTGCACTTATAATTTTGTACATTATGCAAGACAGCTTTATTTCTTATATATTCTCCCATATATAAAACTTGTTTTTAGAAACAAGGAGATGGACAGAGAGGGATATGAGAAGTACTAACTCAAGGCTTTGAAAAAATAAAGAAAATACTTGGCCAGCACTGGGTTTTCAACAAGTTATATATAAAGCAGAATGTCCATGTGTTTATTTGTGTGTACGTATTGCATACAAATCTACAGTTTTGTTCCAATCTTTATGAAATTTTGCACACCAAAGCTTCACTCCATGCTAATGTTCGCCATAAGTGTACGGATCTTGTACAACACATAGTTCATGAGATATGATGTCATAAACAATGAGATGCATGGAAAACAGCTGCATCTTGTGAGAGTGCTGCTCATTTCCTCCTACTGGACTGATTTCAACCCAATTTGGTACACATATTCCTTACCTTGTGGTAATAATTGTGTATTGGTAATAAACACATACAACACATGGTTCAGGAGATATAACATGAAAAACAATAGGAATCCTTAAAAAAAAAAACTGTGAATTCAAGCAACAAGACTTTTTTCATACACTATATGGGAAGGAGAGTACTTACCAACGTGCAACAAACATAAAACATAACTTCAAGCTCCACAGACATGAACATTATTGAGTATATCTGGGATGCTTTGCAACATGATATTCAGAAGAGTTCTCCACACCAGGAATGGGATATGAGCACGCTTGAGAAACGCGCGACACTAAGGCAAATTCTCAAGAAATTATCATGCACTCACAAGAACTTGTCAACAGTACTGTGCTCTCTGGAGCTGAGTGAAACTACTCTTCAAGGAAGCATTTTAGTCAGAGCAGACCTAATCATTGTCTTCACTATGTGCAAGGAAGAATTGTATTCACACATTGACATCAAATACATGGTTTTTTTTATTTGTACTGAACTAGTGGTAGTAGTAGTAGAAGAAGAAGAAAACTTGATTCTTATCAAAACTAAATATGCATTCCACATGTATTTATACTTAAATGAGAGAGAAATATTACACCCAAAAACTCATTACATACATTTAATTTTTGTAGACAAAAATTTCAGCAGTTCATAGAGTATCTTCGGTTTTAGCCAGTGTGTTAAATACCTACTAACATTTCAGCTACCATGTTCTGATTTCAGTTTAAAGCTCTGGTACTTTCTCAATGCAGGTACCACAATTTACAGCTACAATACTGACTGTTGCTTCCTCTATCCTCATACTCTTGACAAGTTTGCATGGTATTAATGGTGATATTTGTGGTATGTTATCAGAGTTAAAATTAAAAAGCAAAGTTTTCTGATACTGACAGACTGTCTCTGGCACTATCCAACCTTATCACCAAATTTCCTTTTAATGTACTTTGAACAGATGACATACATACATACATACTTACATACTTGGGTGTTTTGTCTGACTTACATTAAAAGAAGACTGCACTTCTGTATCCGTGGACATCTGCATTTGATTGCTAGATATATTGTGTAATTTTAAAAGTCTTGTCATGCCTGATGTATTTCTTGCTACATCATGGAGAATTTTAAGACCTACGTTGCAACAATCGTTAAGAACTGCCAACTCCACAACTTCCATTTTTGTGTTTTCATATTTGTAGCACAATCACAGTGAGCTGCGAGCGTTGCCTGTCAGCACCAGTGATCAGTTCAAATAATCAAGCTTGAGCTGCCCCAATCAACTGGCGCACAGCAACACACACTGCAGTGCCACTTCTCGTGAGCTTATGCTTGAGTGCTGGCAGGTCGAGAAATTCTCAGTGTGCTCAAGTCACCACACCTCACAATCCTATTCCTACTCCATGCCCTCATACAGTAACGGATTTATGAGCAGCCCTAAATGAAGGAACCAACTATTGACTGAAGGAATGAGTGACAAGACAGTCAAAAAATGGGAGTTTTTATTATTTTGGGGGACAGCTACATTTTAACTGTAATTTTAAAACAACAAAAAATTTAAGTAACTATGTATTGCCAGTTACCCCATTTATGACAAGAGCTCTGTTGCTGAAGTAATAATGTACAGAAAAGTATTTCCCTCTTCTTCATTGTACAATTTCTTTTCTAGAGTATGAACTGAAGACCCTTAATGTAAATGAAAACATAGAAGAGTCAATAAATATCGGAATAGGTGGACTGAACATTTAATTGCCTTAATGCTATCACATGTCTTTAAAAATTGGGAATAGAAGAAAATAAATATTTGTCCCAATTCTTAGGTTTATCAGTTATATGAACAGCATCTCTTCTAAATTTCAACCTCAGTTATGACTACTGAGTATAGGAATACTGCAAGTCTCAACATAAGTGAAACAATTACACTTTGCATTATATGCACATACGCATTCATTTGTTTCTTTTAAATGATGGACATCATCATCATCATTAGAGACTGATTATGCCTTTCAGCATTCCGTCTGGAGCATAGTACCTCTAATAAAATTCCTCCATGATCCCCTATTCAATGCTAACATTGATGCCTCGTCTGATGTTATGCCTTTCACTTCAAAATCATTCTGCACCAAATCTAAGTACTTTCTTCTTGGTCTACCTCGACTCCTCTTACCCTCTGCTGCCGAGCTCATGAGTCTCTTAGGTAACCTTGCTTCTTTCATACGTGTAACATGACCCCACCATCTCAGTCTGTCGCTCTAACTGCTTCATCTATGGTGTTCATTCCCAGTTTTTCTTTGGTTTCCTCATTATGGACACCCTCCTGCCATTGTTCCAATCTATTAGTACCTGCAATCATTCTTGCTACTTTCATATCTGTAACCTCTACCTCATGAATAAGGTAACCTGTATCCCCCCAACTTTCACTCCCATACAACAAAGTTGGTCGAAAGATAGAGCGGTGCACTGCTAACTTAGTCTTGGTACTTACTTCCTTCTTTCAGAAGAGAGTAGATCTTAGCTGAGCACTCACTGCATTAGCTTTGCTGCACCTTTCACTATGTTGCCATCCTGTGAGAAAATACATCCCAGGTACTTGAAACTGTCTACCTGTTCTAACTTTGTTCCTCCTATTTGGCACTCAGTCTGTTTAAATCTCTTTCCTACTGACATTACTTTTGCTTTGGAGATGCTGATCTTCATATCATAATCCTTGCACTTCTGATTGAGCTCTGAAATGTTAGTTTGCAACCTTTCAGTCGAATCAGCCATTACAACTAAGTCATCTGCATATGCTTATTTTGTTTTGACCTATTTTAATCCCGCCCTGCCAGTCTACTGTTTTCAACATATGATCAATGAATAGTATGAACAGCAGTGGTGACAGGTTACAGCCCTGTCTTATCCTTGAAATTACCCTGAACCATGAGCTTAATTTGCCATCTACTCTAACTGCTGCCTGAGAGTCTACGTAAACCCCTTTAATTGTCTGCAGAAGTTTGCCTCCTATACCATAATCTTCCACCCCCATGAACCACAGACATTGCCGAGGTGGGGTGGCTTGCGTGCCTCAACGATGCAGATAGCTGTACCGTAGGTGCAACCACAGCGGAGGGGTATCTGTGGAGAGGCCAGACAAACGTGTGGTTCCTGAAGAGGGGCAGCAACCTTTTCAGTAGTTACAGGGGCAACAGTCTGGATGATTGACTGAGCTGGCCTTGTAACATCAGCTAATGTGGCTTTGCCACACAGTTACTGCGAACGGCTGAAAGCAAGGGGAAACTACAGCCGTTACATTTCCCGAGGACATGCAGCTCTACTGTATGAAAATATGATGATGGCATCCTCTTGGGTAAAATATTCCGGAGGTAAAATAGTCCCCCATTCGGATCTCCGGGCGGGGACTACTCAGGAGGATGTTGTCATCAGGAAAGACAATACTGGCATTCTACGGGTTGGAGCGTGGAATGTTAGATCCCTTAATCGAGTAGGAAAATTAGAAAATTTAAAAAGGGAAATGGATGGGTTGAAGTTGGATATAGTGGGGATTGGTGAAGTTCGGTGGCAGGATGAACAGGATTTCTGGTCAGGTGAGTACAGGATTATAAATACAAAATCAGTTGGGGGTATCACAGGAGTAGGACTGATAATGAATAAGAAAATAGGAATGCGGGTAAACTACTATGAGCAGCACAGTGATCGCATTATCATTGTCAAGATAGATACGAAGCCAACACCGACAACAGTAGTACAGGTTTATATGCCAACTAGCTCTGCCGATGATGAGGAGATCGAAGAAATATATGAGGAGCTAAAGGAAATTATTCAGACAGTTAAGGGAGAGGAAAACTTAATTGTGATGGGAGACTGGAATTCGGTAGTAGGAAAAGGAAGAGAGGGAAAAATAGTAGGTGAATATGGATTGGGCAGAAGGAATGAAAGAGGAAGCCGCCTGGTAGAATTTTGCACGGAACATGATTTAATCATAACAAACACATGGTTCAAGAATCACAAAAGAAGGTTGTATACGTGGAAGAGACCAGGAGACACCGGAAGGTATCAGATAGATTTTATAATGGTAAAACATAGATTCCGGAACCAGGTGATAAATTGTAAAACATACCCAGGGGCCGATATAGACTCTGACCATAACTTGTTAGTCATCAACTGTAGGCTGAAACTGAAAAAACTGCAGAAAGGAAGGAAGATAAGAAGATGGGACTTGGATAAATTGAAGGAATGTGAAGTTCTGGAGAAATTCAGAGGCAGATTTAGGCATCAATTGACAGAAACAGGGGGAAATACAACAGTAGAAGAGGAATGGGTAGCATTGAGAGATGAAATAGTGAAGGCAGCAGAGGACAAAATAGGTAGAAAGGCAAGACCTACAAAAAATCCTTGGATATCACAGGAAATACTAAATTTAATTGATGAAAGGAGAAAATATAAAAATGCAGTAAATGAAACAGGCAAAATGGAGTACAGACGACTAAGAAATGAGATTGACAGGAAGTGCAAAATGGCTAAGCAGGAGTAGCTAGAAGTCAAATGCAGATCTGTAGAAGAATGTATAAATAGGGGAAAAATAGATACAGCCTACAGGAAAATAAAAGAAACATTTGGAGATAAGAAAAACAGCTCTATGAATATCAAGGACTCGGATGGAAAACCAGTTCTCAGCAAAGAAGGAAAAGCTGAAAGGTGGAAAGAGTACATAGAGCAGCTCTACAAAGGAAAAGAAATTAGAGACGATGTTGTAGGAAGGGAAGAGGAAGTAGATCAAGATGAAATAGGAGATACTATACTGAAAGATGAATTTGACTGAGCCCTGAAAGACCTAGGTCGGAACAAGGCCCCAGGAGTAGATGACATACCCTCAGAGCTACTAAAGTCCCTGGGAGAGCCAGCCATGACAAAACTATTTGAACTGGTGTGTAGGATGAATGAGACAGGCGAAATACCCTCAGACTTTAAGAAAAATGTAATAATCCCCATTCCAAAGAAATCAGGCGCAGACAGTTGTGAAAATTACAGAACCATCAGTTTGATAAGTCATGGTTTCAAAATTTTAACATGAATTATCTACAGGAGAATGGAAAAGCTGGTAGAAGCTGACCTCGGGGAAGATCAGTTTGGATTCAGGAGGAACGTAGGTACCCGGGAGGCAATACTCACTTTACGTCTTATCTTAGAAGATAGATTAAGAAAAGACAAACCTACATTTTTAGCTTTTGTAGATTTGGAGAAAGCTTTTGACAATGTTGACTGGAATACACTCTTTCAAATTCTGAAATCAGCAGGGGTAAAATACAGGGAAAGGAGAGTTATTTACAACTTGTACAAAAGCCAGAAAGCAGTTATTAGACTCGAAGGGCATGAAAGGGAAGCATTAGTTGGGAAGGGAGTAAGACAGGGTTGTAGCCTTTCTCCGATGCTATTTAATTTGTACATCAAGCAGGCAGTGAAGGAAAGCAAGGAAAAATTTGGAATAGGGATTAAAGTTCATGGGGAAGAAATAAAAACATTGCGTTTTGCTGATGACATTGTAATTCTGTCAGAGACAGCAAAGGACCTGGAAGAGCAGTTGAATGGAATGGACAGTGTGTTGAAGAGAGCGTATAAAATTTACATTAACAAGAGCAAAACAAAAATAATGGAATGCGGTCTTAGAAAATCAGGTGATGCTGAAGGAATTAGATTAGGTAACGAAACAATGAAGGTGGTAGATGAGTTTTGTTACTTGGGTAGTAAAATAACATGTGATGGTCGCAGTACAGAGGATATAAAATGCAGAATGGCAATGGGAAGAAAAGCATTTTTGAAAAAGAGAAATTTGCTAACATTGAATATTAATTTAAGTGTAAGGAAGTCTTTTCTGAAGGCATTTGTGTGGAGTGTTGCCTTGTACGGGAGTGAAACATGGACGGTAAGCAGTGCGGACAGGAAGAGAATAGAGGCTTTTGAAATATGGTGCTACAGAAGAATGCTGAAGATTAGGTGGGTAGATCGCATAACTAATGATGAGGTACTTAGCAGAATTGGTGAGAAAAGGAATTTTTGGCACACCCTGACTGAAAGAAGGGATCGCTTGGTAGGACACATTCTTAGACATCGAGGAATCGTAAATTTAGCATTGGAGGGAAGTGTGTGGGGTAAAAATCGCAGAGGGAGACCAAGAGACGCGTATAGTAAGCAGATTCAAGTGGATGTGGGTTGTCGTTCTTATGAGGAGATGAAAAGGCTTGCTCAGGATAGAGTAGGGTGGAGAGTTGCATCAAACCAATCTCCGGACTGAAGACCATAACAACAACACCATAATCTTGTAGAACTGACAGTAGCTTCCTCCTAGAAACACAGTTATAAGACTTTTATAGATGTATGAAACATAGATACAATTCCCTGTTCCACTCATAGCACTTTTCCATTACCTGCCGTAAGCTAAAGATCTGTTCCTGACAGCCTCTAAGAGGCCTAAACCCACACTGATTTTCATCTAACTTGTCCTCAATTAATACTCACACTTTTCTTTCAATAATACCTGAATATATTTTGCCTACAACGCTAATTAAAGAGATGCCTCGATAGTTGTTACCATGTTTTCTACCTGAAAATCTGACACATCATTGAACATTTCACTTACATTGAGCAATTCTTCAAAATATTCCCTCCATCTGCTCAAGGCATTAACAGGATTGACCAGCAGCTTTCCTGACCCATCCAAAACACTTGTTAATTCCTTATTCCCTTCCTTTCGAAGGTTGCTAATTACACTCCAAAATCGTTTTCCCATGGCTTGACCCAGAGTTTCTAGCTTATTTCCAAAGTCTTCCCATGATTTCTTCTTGGAATCTGCAATTATCCATTTGGCTTTGTTTCTTTCTTCAACATAACTTTCTCTGTCTGCCTGGTTTCTAGTATGTAGCCATTTTTGAAATGCCTTCTTTTTCTTTTTACAGGCTGCATTGACTGTGTCATTCCACCAAGCTGTCTGCTTCTTCCTGCCTTTACACACTACTGTTCCAAGACATTCTCTAGCTACTTCTAGTAGTGTGTCCCTGTACCTTGACCATTCCTCTTCCAGTGACTGTAAATCATTACATTCCACTAACTGGTACCTTTCTGAGATCATTGTTATGTGTTTGTGCCTAATTTCCTTGTCTTGAAGCTTCTCCATTCTTATCCTTCTACACATGGACCTGACTTTCTGCTCTTTTGGCCTCACAAAACCAATTTCATTGCAGATTAAATAATGATCAGTATCATCAAAGAACCCCTGAAAACACGAGTGTCCTTGACTGTCTTCCTGAATTCCCGGTCTGTTATTATATAGTCAATGACAGATCTTGTTCCCCTTCCTTCCCAAGTATAGCGGTGAATGTCCTTATGCTTAAAGAAGGAGTTTGTGATAACTAAGCCCTTACTGGAACAGAAATCCAAGAGCTGTTTTCCATTTCTGTTGGCTTCCATATCCTCTCCAAACTTACCCATAACCTTTTCGTAGCCTTCTGTTCTATTTCCCATCCTGGCGTTGAAATCACCCATGAGTAAAACACTATCCTTATCCTTCACTCTAACAACTACATCACTAAGTGCATTGTAAAATCTGTCCATCTCATATTGATCTGTCCCCTCACAGGGTGAATACACTGCCACAATCCTAATTTTCTTGCTGGAGATGGCCAAATCTATCCATATCAGTCCTTCATTTACATGCCTTATTGCAATTATGCTGGGTTCGATTGCTTTCCTGATGTAAAACCCTACACCCCACTGTGCTCTTCCTACTTTGACTCCTGACAGGTAGACCTTGTATTCTCCGACTTCGTCCTCTTTCTCTCCCCTTACTCTAACGACACTAACAGCTAAAACATCTAATCTCATCTTACTTGAAGCCTCCGCCAGCTCTACCTTCTTCCCAGTGTAGTTGCCATTGATATTAATAGCTCCCCATCTCATTCCAGATTGTTTGTTAAGTCGTATTGGAGGAGTCCCTGGTCTGTGAATTAGAGGTGGGACTCCATCACCTCCAAAGGTCCGAGGCATTTTGCTCTGATTGTTGCCAGCATGATATTGAAGTACCTGGGAAGCAGGTTGCTAGCCTTACTTGCCCAGGGCACCACTGGGTTTTACCCCTGAGGGTTGAGGGACTAACCAGTGGATTTGGTAGTCTTTGCCGTCTGAGCACAAAGGTGGCCACGACTCAGAATATGTCTGAGATGCCCCACCTTATTCCAAAGTAACTGGTATCCCAACTGTCAGGATCACTTACTTGGCCACCCATACGTTGCCCGTGGTTCATGAACTAGGACATGACTACAGGAACCCACACCATGAACCACTTAAATGATGGATGATCAAGAAAAACAGACAACACAGGTGTAATATTCTACAATATTTATTGTTTTTCAAAAACTAGTTTTTGGCTGTTACATCATCATCAGGTACAAAGATAACTGTAAACAAATGTTATGGCAAAGATTTTACAAGGTATGCATCCAAGAATCACATAAATAGGCAAAAGATAAATATACTGTAAGCTTTCATTTTTGTTATGTATAGTATAAGTACAATAATCACTATCTGAAGCTTAATCCATTTCAAAACTCACAAAAACCTGAAGGTTAAAGATATGTGGCGGTGTGACCACATCAATCTCCGCAACAACAAACTCTGTATGCTATATCTTTCCGGATCTTTGGGGCCACAACTTCACTGGGCCCAATAGCCATGTTTTCCACAGTCTGCACTTTTAGAGGATAGCAATTAAAGTCCATTTCTGGATTCACATATGTGGGTTCTGTGGAGCTCACACCCCTCTCGATTTCGATAAGTACATCCAGAACACTTCTTCAAAGATTCTGTTGACAAAGGTGACACTAGCTTCAGTTGAAGCTAGATTTCAGGATCGTTTTGCATTATGAAAGTTAGTACCGATGGCAATAATACAAAAAGACTTCCATAAATAAAACAAACCAATTGTGTGGCAAATGTCATTTCACATGAGACATTTACGAAACACTTAAAATGTGGGACATCCCAAAACATGCAGGATGGTTGGTCACTCTATCCTTACAAAATGCATGATGTCAATTCCTTCCACATTAGTCAAGTCCGTGCCATATCATGCTGAGGCACTTTTGTATGCTCACAGGGGCTCTATACAATATTAGGCAGGTGCATCAGTTTCTTTGGATATTCAGTATAGTTCACACAGGGATGAGATAGTTGGTCATATGGAGTGTACACTTTGACATTCTATTAAAAAAATTGCTTATCTTCTACACGGATACTTCATGGCATGAGTTAAGTAACAAATATGAGGGTTTTCAGTAAGTAATGCCCCACATTCTTTTAAAAAGCCATTAATAAACATGGAAAAATTGTCTTGTTAATACTTCACATTTGATGTTTATTCTGTGAACCCGTGAAATTTTGACTCATTACGACAGATGGCAGAGACAGAATGGCATCTACATACATCTCACATCACAATCAGCAAGCTGTTATTGAATTCTTGTGTGCAGAAAAAGAAACCATTGCTAACATCCATAAACATTTGTGTGCAGTGTATGGCAATGCTGCAGTTGATAAGAGTACAGTTAGGTAATGGGTAAAGAAAGTTACAACCTCAGGAAATTCAGAAATGCGAGCTCCTTGATCAGCCACGCTCAGGACGTCCTGTCACAGTCACTGCTCCAGACATGCTGAAGCAAGCCGATGCCATTATTCATGCTGACCAGCACATCACAACTAGACATTTGGCTCTACAGTTGTTGGTCAGCATTGGAAGTGCATCTGCAGTGATCAAAATTCTTGGATATGCTAACAATAAGTTTCACAAAAGCTCAAAGCATACCATAAGATTAAAAAGAAAAAGGCAGTTCCATATGAATTGGTTGAGATTATTAGAGAGGCTTTCCTGTCAAGGATCATTATGGAAGACAAAAGCTGGGTGTACCACTCTGTGCTGGAAACAAGAAGGCAGTCCATGGAGTGACATCACACTCATTCACCACAAAATAAGAAATTCAAGACAGCCCCCTCTGTTGGAAACATGGTGACAGTCTTCTGGGATTTCAATAGGAAGCCCACACACACAGGGCATTATCTGCTCCAAGATTCAGACCACCACCCACAACAAAAGGGGGCATAATAAAGATGATGGCAGACAGAGCAAGGAATATCTGCAAACCAGAACAATTCGACACCGAATTAAAGCACCTGACTAATGCTTCACTCAAGAATTGCTATTCGTCCACAGAGATAAGGAGGGCATTGAGACCACCACGTAGAATTCAGAATGATGAAAAGGTTCCTGTGAAATCTAAAGTCTTCCTCTCTTTTATTAAGGATGTCACTGGCCACTTGATAAAATTTTGATAAAACAGAATGTAGCCATAATATACAAACCTACTCAGAAGATACAGGATCACCTGAAATCGGTAAAGGACGCTCACAAACCTCTTTAAAAAGTAGAAATTTATAGGATTCCACGTAGCTGTGGAAATGTGCCGTCTACATGAACACCACAAAAAGAACAGTAAGAAAAAAATGACTAGAAGAGCACAAGGGTAACTGTAGAAGGGGAGAGAGTGACAGATCAGCTGTTGCTGAACATGTATTTCAACCAGAGATCACCTTATTCGATTTGATGAGACTCAGGTTTTGGCAGCCACAAATGGATATCATGAAAGGACAGAGAGCCTATAGAAATTGTAAAACACCACAACAATTTCAACAGGATGGAGGAGGGCGTAAAACAATGAAATCTGGATTCCAGTGTTGAAGAAGAAATGTAACAGTCTTCCATCATGGGATGATACTAACAATGGACAACAGCAATTGGCAACATTTAATTGCAAGCACCTATCCAAAACATCTGATATCACTCCACTGTGTGTGAGCACGCATAAATGGAATTCGTTTGCAGTCAGTAATGAGCCAGGGTGTGTGTCTGACATTCAAAAGAGCCATGATCCACCTTGAGAATGTCCTCCACAGATGAGGACAAAACATTGGGCTTTATTAACAAATCCACTAGATCACGACATAATAACCCGGAAAATTGGCATATGGCTATAGAACATGATGGAGATTACATAGAAAAATAGGACATGGACAAGACATGATGATGTACATGGTCACCAGATTTATTAAAAAGAAATATGTTCTGAGAAAAAGAAAAGTGGGATGTTACTTATTGAACAATCCTCATATTTTTTTCAACACCTGTATGTGTCTTATACATTTCCTGAATCACTCTGAACTCCAAGTATTTGAAAAATGTATAAAAGTAAAAACATTTGTGTCATTCACGGTGTTTCATGTATTTTTGGTTCAAATTTTTACACTTATTGGTAAAACATAAAAATAAATTTTGGTTTTCCACATCAGCTCCAAATAAATCTTCAGTGCTTCAGTCTTTAGAAACTGAACAAAAATAATAATTTTTCTCTCTTTCTCTCTCTCTCTCTCTCTCTCTCTCTCTCTCTCTCTCTCTTTTTTTTTTTTTTTTTTTTTTTTTTTTTTTTTTTTTTTTTTTTTTTTTTTTTTTAATCAAACTGAAGGACCAAACTGCTACAGTCATTGCACTAATTTATGCTACAGACAATACACACACTCATGCTCAAGTGAGGAGTCAAACCTCTAATGGTAGCAGGCACACATTCCATGACATTATATCCCAAACCACATGGCCATTCCAACATGGCAATAATAAATGAATTTGTCAGATTTGTACTAACATTAGCGAAAGTTTTTCCAGGAAGGCCATAAAATCAAAAGAAGCAGTAGATGATGGATTGCCAAACTGGAAACATGGAGCAAATAACATAAACATGCATGCAACAAGTTCTTTTTGTTTTCATTGCAACAACGAACGGAACATTGTTATCACTGTCATCATTCTACTACTATCATTATTCATGTTGAAACAAACACTCTTATTGAAAATATTCAGTACATTAAATGCAACCATGAATCTGGGTCTCCCATCATCACAGAGGTGCCAAATCCAGTGGTGATGTGTGGATAAATAGAGGTGTTGCCAAAACTATGGTGAAACACATTAACTTGGTGACAGCATACATTGCACAGTTTTGCATTTTAGTACATGAATATCTAAAGAATTAAATCATTTTTAGAAAATCTCCTATATTTACAATTTATAGAGGTGGGCAACTACCCCTTGATAACCAAACCTTATAAAAGAAAATGTCATGAAGTGCAGGCAGGACTTCTTATAACCTGCTCAACTTACAGAAGAAGATTGGTAGAACATTAGCTTGGATTACTTTTAACAGGATTTGTATGAGAAATAATACTACCTAATAATTTTTATTAAACAATAAGGCTCATGCACATTCACTGCTTCATGTATATGGCAGTTGACGAAAATAGTTATTTTGGAAGAAATTATGCCATTATGTGTTAAGAAGAATTGTCTATACAGGAAGATGTATTACACCCACTTACAGTTAGTTAAACTGCTTGACTATTTTAATTTCAACTCTGAAGACTTGTATATAGTCCATATTATATATGTTTTGAAAAACTGAAACCAACCAGGAGAAACTTAGAAAATTGGGCTAGAAACTTGATAAATCAGAATCTGACAATATGCACCGATGTGAATTACTTTTTCATAATAAGTGGGACAACATTGCCAGTATTTATTTCAGCCATCAAAAAATAGACTTATTAAATATGGGCTTTTCTTATAATACCACCTCCACTTTTGATTATAAAACTGCTGCTCTCAGTCAATCTAATTGTCATACTTTGGTCATAAATTACATTACAACCTAAATAGGCCACTGATTGTGAATTTTTTTATTAGAATGTACAGGCTGCCATCCGAATAGGTACAGCAAGACCAGAAGCTTCCACAAAAGATCTGAGATAGTGTGAGATCTATAAAAAATTTAAAAAAACAACCATGCTCTTATCATAGCAGTTGATGAGAACCGTGCTTCTGTTATTATTTATGAGACTGTCTGTATCCAGAAAGTACAGGAGATTTATAGCTTTTAATGAACATTGTGTTACTGTAGGATCATCTTCAATTATATATCATATTCATCTTTTTCGAATTCCAGGTGGTGTAACTGTAAAAATGCATAAACTAATTTCATCTTCATGAGATTTAAATTTATAAATTAATACAGATGCAAATTATATGATACATTCATCGATTGCAAAAACTTTAGATACATATCTCCACGTCATTATCAGGGATTAAATTGGCTGAACACATCCAAAATTACAATATATAGGCTTGATTAATTATTATTATTTGTTGTGACATTGGTTAGTTATTTAACTAATACTTTGAGTTCCATAACACTGCATATTTGTCTTGATTGTTCAGTGCCACTACTCCACTAGACCATTGCTCTGAGTGTAAAATGCTGTACAATTTGCTGATGCCATTATTTTTATAGAATGATGATTCGAAATGCTGGCCCTAGTCAGTGGTCAAGACAGTGGGGCAACCGAATCATGATATCCACAAAAGTACAAAATTGCGAGCAACCATTTCTGCAGTAATGTTCATCAAAGGAATAGCCTCAACCCATTGAGTCGTGCCATCAATGGCTGAAAGGATGAAACAGAAACCATCGACAGAGGGAGGGATTCCATGGACATGCTATAAACAGCCAGCTGATATTGGAAAACTGCCAAGGAAAGTATGGTGTGAGTGCTTATTTTACATATTTGATTATGCCCATGATGGGCTCAGGGATCTTAGCCCTTGGAAAATTCCACTCGAGCTTGCAGTTTGGTGACACTTGAATGGTGGAGGTCGTCAAACCCGAGCTTGTCAGCTGAGTGGCATTGACAGCTCAAAGCAGTGTGCAATATGGACAAAGTCTGCCAGTGGATATGGGTGAGGGGAGAGAGACATCCACACCAGTGTCCACAAGAAAACATGTGCCAGAGGCAGAGGCATGAAGATATAAGCAACTGCCAACAGGTGAACCAAGTGAAGAAGGTGTGGGCACCTGTCTGTGTCAGCACAGGGGCAGCATATAGACCACCCTGCGATTGGTGTTTCAATGGTGATATGGATAGTGGCACTTTCTGGCAGCGACACCAAACCAACTGTGGAAGTAGCAGAGCAGGTAGTGTGGGATCAACTTCAGTGGGAAACGAATCATACAAAGTGCTGACTGGCAGCTCCAGCACTGGTAAAGAAGGAGGTGATGAGGCTGGAGCTGTGACAGCATGTAGGCAATGTGATGAACCAGATGTTTTGTGTGTAGCATCTACATTGCTGGAGCATCCTCGTGTTGTTTGAGGTGAGCTTTACGGAGGTGGGCCTTATACTATCCAAGATCTTGATGGGCTCACTGGGGAACTGAAGAATGTTGTAAGTCAGTGCATTTTTGACAGCAAGGAAAAGCTTGATAGACCAAACCGCCATGAGAGTCGAATCAGGCATGTCTCATTCGTTCACCAGCAGTTGAAGACAGTGCCACAGCTGCAAGGGCATCTTACCACCCAAGATACTCCTCATGAAGGACATATCTGATGGTTTCATCTGGAATATGAGAGACATGACCAAGAATAGTAAGCTTGGCAAAGATGTAGAGGTCAGCAGCGAGGTCACTAAGTCACAGATCAGGTTGACATGTTCATTCAGGTGGGTGATGAGGCACCAGTAACTGGCCGCATCATCCAATGAATAGTGATTGAAGATTTGTTCCACCAGTGCAAACCAAGTGGTTGGCACATAGAGAAGAAAAAGGTGGTAGTTAGGTAGCCAATCAGGTGGTGGAGAAGAAGTTGGGCCTGCATCTCGGTGATAACAGCATCACTGTACGCCTGTTGTGGTGGGGCTGCACAGTGAGGCCTGAGTACCCAGTGTAACAAAAAAAACTATTGGTTGTGCTTCAATACAAGGCATTAAGATGGTGCAGAAGTCCAGCATGGCACAGACACCAGATTGTGCCAAGTAAACAGATGGTTGAGTGAGCAAAACCAGATGCAAGTGACCAAATGTGTCAGCCAAGCTTGAGTGCACAAGAACAGATGTTGTGGTCATGGCATGGAAGATGTGGCAGTTTGAACATGTAAAATCACTGGGGTGATAGCTCAAAACCACAACACTTTCACTGTTTACACTCGCATGAGGTGGCTACGCAAAACATGCTGCAACAGCATTGTCTGTAATGTTCATTGCATGTGCAGAAATAAGTTTGCTCGAGTCATGAGAAAACTGTTCAGAACTGCTAGGCTACATCATAGAAGAGCCTGAAATTGTGTTTTGAGCAAATTCGCTGCAGACCAAGGCTGGAAAAGGTTCAGTTGTCAGGGCAGAATTACACTTTGTTGACTGGAGTAATACCTTAGCATGCCTGCTGGGGCGGTTGAAGGTCAATTGTTGAAACTGCAAAAAGCTGAATTGTTCAAATTGGCCATAGATAACTGGAAAGCAAACTTGAAAACATTCGGATGTTAATTAACACTGAATCCAGGTGAAACAAAGGTGAGCACCCGGGCCATTTTGAGAATACCTAACCTCACTGTTGGAGCACAGCATTGAAAAACTGCCTTGAGAAAACTGGAAACAGCAGAGAAGAAAATGAATCACTCATTGATCAAAGCAGGTTAGGGATGGGTGATGAGAGCTGAAGTGAAAACTAGGTGGTGGCTGGACCGGCGAAGTCATCACAACCATCAAATGATGGTTCGTTATATATCAGATACAAAATCAGCATGGAAACCACGGAAACAATTTGATGAACAAAAACACAATGTTCAAAACTAGGGGTCACCACTAATGGAATTTGTTAGGGTTGTATGCCCTAAATAAATTCCACATATATAACAATACTGCACTTTATTGTTCATCACAAGACTACAAAGCACAAAATGAAGTTTTGAGTAATGGTAGCAACTTTGGAGAGGAAGTCTACAAAAAAGCTGAATCAGATATATAAGTACAGTTCGATTTAGTTGCGCTACCTCAATCTCATCAGCAACACTGCCCAAATCACTTCTATCAATCATCAATACCTCCATTTTGACAGCTGCCACCCATTCCACACCAATGAGTCCCTTCCATACAGCCTAGCTACCTGTTGTTTTCACATCTGCAGTGACAAACAGTCCCTCTCCAAATACCCCAAAGGCCTCACTGATGCCTTCATTGAAACTAATTCCCCTCTAAACCTTGTCCAGAAACAAATCTCATGTGCCCTGTCTGTCCAGTCACCCACCAGCTCCCTCACGCCCACCATTTGGCCATAAAGGAACATCCCTGAAGCAGTCAAACCACATTCTCTGCCAAGGTTTAGACTACCTTTTATCCTGCCCTGATATGAGAAATACCTATCCAATATCCTCCCCACCCCTCTGAAATTGGTATTACATCTCCCACAAAACCTACATAACATCCTTGTCCATCCCTGCACCCAACTCCTTGTCCAATGACTCATAGCTCTGCAGTAGACCTCGATACAAAACCTGTCTTATCCACCATCCCACCACCAAAAATTCAATCCCAATGTGTGCATTTCCATCTCATAAAAGGCAGGGCAACCTGTAAAAACAGACAAGTGATCTACAAACTGAGCTGCAACCAATGTGCAGCTCTCTATGTGGGCACGATCAGTAACGAGCTGTCTCTCTGCATGAATGGCCATGTACAAACTGTAGCCACTAGACAGATGGATCATCCTGTGGCAGATCTACAGCCCGACATGATGTGGACTTCAATGACTACTACACAGTCCATGCCATATGGATCCTCCCCACAAACACCAGCTTTTCTGAATTGTGCAGATGGGAACTCTTCCTACACTATATCCCAGGATCCCACAACTCAGTAGTAAACCTTTGCTAGTTCCTGCCCCCACCACCCTCTCCTCCCCCTCTCTTCCCTGCCCGCACTCTAACCTCACGTACATCTTCCATTCTGCCACACACTCCAGCCTCTCCCCTTCCTTTCCTCCTTCTCTATCAGACAGCAATCCCACTGTGTGTTGCTCCCTTCCCTTTCTTCCTCCCTCTCCATGCTGCATCCTCTCCCCCACCACTAATTGATTTCCCCTCAGCCGTTCTGGTTTCACAGTCTGGCTCCAATGGCGGTCGTGTGTGTGTGTGTGTGTGTGTGTGTGTGTGTGTGTGTGTGTGTGTGTTTTTCTCCGTCTAACAAAGGCTGTAATGGCTGAAAGCTATTCAGTAAGTTGTTTCCTGTTATGTGTGCCTATCTGCGGCTCATCATGACATCTCTCTGGTGAGTAGCAAAATTATCAATATAAACAATATTGTTGAATCCTTCCTGGAATTTCCACTGATTGATTTTGCTTAACTGATATTTATCTATTCCACGTTCCTGTTGTCCACACATTCATAACAGGTGCTACAAATGTTCCCTCTTTTCTACATGTTTGTCATGCATTTCTTGCAGTTTTTTTGTGTCATTTACATATTTCTACTCTCATGTACGAGCTTATTCATTATCTTGCATTTCTGAGCATGATTTTTATCCATTTTTAATATCCCACCAAGCATCCTTGCCCCTTATTTCAGTGCATATACAGGAAAGTTTCCATATCCCTGGCCAGAATCCATTCCCCCATACTATTCCTAAGTTGCTGCCTAGCTCAAGGTATCCCCCAAAATGGGGTAACCATCAAATTACCAATCTCCAGCTGCAATCTCTCCCTCCATAATGATCTCCACCTGTTCAGATTCTGTCTTCCACAGCTTAACCCTGTAAAACCATAACAACACTGGTTCAGGTGGCGCAGTGGTAACACACTGGACTCGCATTCGGGAGGATGGTGATTCAAATCCACCTCTGGCCATCCAGAATTACGTTTTCTGTGATTTTCCTAAATCACTCCAGGCAATTGCCGGGGCGGTTCTTTTCAAAGGGCACGCCCGATTTCCTTCCCCATCCTTACCCAAACAATGTGAGCGTAAGCTTTGCTTCTAATGAGCACACTGTCGGCGGGGTGTTAAACACTAATCTTCCTTTCTCTTCCTCCTGCATAACAACGAGGCCCAAACAACCTTACAGCACCTCACTTCCATCCAAAAAATTCCTCTTCCTCTCAAACACTAAATATCTGCATCTTATCTCCCAGACTGGCACCCTTGCCCTCCAAGTACTAGAGCAACAGTCACAATTACACCTCACAAATTTATTCTCTAACATTTTCACCTGCTGCTCCCACCTTGGGTTACCATTATCCACCAACTCAACATGAAGAAACATACCCCACAGCCCCTCATAACAGCTTGCTCATTAGAGACGGAGCTAATGCTTCGAGTTTGGAGTAAGGATAGGGAAGGAAATTGGCCATGCCCTTTGAAAGAAACGATCCTGGCATTTGCATGGAGTGATTTAGGAAAATCATGGAAAACCTAAATCTGGATGGCTGGAGGTGGATTTGAACCACCATCCTCCCGAATGCAAGTCCAGTGACATCCTCAGAAACTCCCGCACACCACCACAGGCAAAACAACCTAAACAAACCAGACACACAGTCATGAACCTCAGTCACACGTAAGTATCAGTCATTTCCAAATGCCTTACGTTTTACCAACTCCCAAATTCAACTAGGATGGACTTAAGGATCTTCTCTCTTTCTCATCATTCTTACAACAGAAACGCCTTTTTGCTAAGAAATCTCGCCATTCAGATGCTTTTTGAAACCAATATTGAACTCTGCCTGACCTAATTCATCCCTTCATCCAGTCGAGATCAATGCCTACTACCCTCAAATCTTCCCTTTTTAACTTTACAACATTTCCTATCTTCTAACCTGGGCTCACCATCATTTCCCAAATCTCTCAAAATGGATACCAACCTCCCACTTGCAGAAAGAAATGTAATCAAAATGTTCAAATGTTTGTAGAACTTATGGGACTTAACTACAGGGTCATCAGTCCCTAAGCTTACAAACTACTTATGAACTAGCTAAGACTAAGGACGGCACAAATATCCATGCCCGAGGGGGGATTCGAACCCCCGACCGTAGTGGCCGTGCAGACCACGACTGAAGCGCCTTAGTCTCCTCGGCCACCGCGGCCGGCGAAATGTAATCCACCACATAAAAACTAATCCCTACCAAACAATGCAACTTGGAGATAAATGCTCCACCAAAGACTACATGACCGAGGGTCACTACCAACTGTCAGATTCTTTCACTTACATACCTTTCCACAATGATCCCATTCCAAAGATCTAAGAGGATCACAAGTCCCTCCACAAATACTTAGGACCTCTCCTCAGAGTCTCACTCACCCACTCACTCTCCCCCCCCCCCCCCACACACACATCCTGAAATGCTACCTTCACCTCCCTAAAGTCCACATATCCAACCAACCTAAACATCCCATTGTGGCCCGTTAAGGTGCAATATCTTCAACCTATTACACACAACCTATAAAAGACACCAAACATTTCCACCTCTGACTCTCTACAGTTCCTGTTCCTTTACCAACTAGTACCTTCCACATTATAGTTGATGCCATCTCCATGTATACCAAAAACGCTAAAATCGCCAATGTTCATGGCCTAGCTGCTGTTAAACTCTACCTTTCACCACGCCTTACTGAATCCAAGCCCACAACTTCTTTCCTCGCCAGTCGCCACCATCACCTGCTACACCATCACCCACAATTACTTCTCTTTTGAAGGTGTGGCGATGATCGATGGTGATCGAACCAAAAATTGTACTATCTTGGATTGAAGCTCTTTGCTGCAACTGCTGCTTCCTGGCAGTTGGCCTCTAGACCTTGTAATGTAAACTTTTAAGTGTGCCAATAAAGTAATGTTGCATTTTCAGGTCTCACTACCAGGAAATTACCCAAACTCCCTCATTATCTTTCTCAGCTATATTGTGTCCGCTGATGATCTTACTCTCCCCCCAGACAAGGTTAAACCAGTTACAGACATGCCTCGTCCGCAAACTTACAAGGAGCTCTGTAGGTACATTGGAACTGTAAATTATCATCGTAAGCACCTGCCAGCTGCCGCCGAAATCATGGCTCCACTGACTGATGCTTTGGCTGGACCTAACACTTCCGGTAACCGATCGGTGCCCTCTGCCAGGCACTTGAATGTGATTTGCAGAGTATCTATGTAGATGTAGATGTAGATGGTCTCCTTTGATGGAAAAGGCGTTCACGAATTGAAAAACTTTTCTTAAGAATGCCGTGACTATTGCTCACCCACATAGTGACGCCGCCATGTTTCTTACCACAGATGCTAGTGACAACGCTGTGGGCGCCGTCCTAAGTCAGATAGTCAGTGAACCCTACTATCCCTCTCCAGTTCTTCTGAAAGAAACTGAATAATGCTCAAAAGAAGTATTCTGCCTTCGGGGAGTTGCTCACCGTTTATGAGGCAATCAATCATTTTCGAACGGAGTTGGAGGGCAAGGATTTTTACGTCTTGACAAACCACAAGCCTTTAGTCTCGGCTATTCAGAAATCGCCGGCTGCCCCCCGCCTCGTCATTTTCGTCATTTGGACTATATCCTGCAATTTACCAATGACATATTGATCGACCTCACCGAATTACCTTGGCTGCAATCAGCTGACTAGGACACTATGCAGCTGATCTCCGACCACATTTCTTTGCTCAAACCTGTTCGAGCTACCTTCCCTAGCATTTCTGGTTGTTTGGTGCGATGAAAGTACTGGAGTTCTACGCCCCATCATCCCCAAACCACCCCTCAGGGGGCTCACCGCTCTGTGGTGAGTACGTGCGTGGCGAGCACGGGGCCCCAGCCTTTATAGCACTCCTTCCTTTCCGTGCTACATGACGCTTCTTCTACTGTCCTTTTCCCCTCTCTTGGGGACCGAGTGTGTGCATCCTTCGGGGAACCGAAGTTCTGACCCTTTTGGCTTTACAGTCTTCTTTCACCTCTTTCTTTGCCTCCGCGTCTGCGTTTGAGGCTTCTCCTCCTACTATTTCTCTCTTCCTCCTCCCTGTACGCACTTGAAGGCCACCCATATGGGTGACTGGGTAATGCGTAAGTCCCAGCCCCGGGCTGGCATGTAGGGTGCATGCGTACCCCCTGGTTAAGGCCAGGCCAGGGGAGGGGCGATTGCCTGCGCTGATACCTTCCCGATTCGCCGATTGGTCCCTCCGTCTGTCGATCGGGAGGTGTGACCTGGGGTGTGAACAATCACCCAAGGCGGGTGTGCTTCCGTTGGGAGCCCCCAGCAGGAAGGAGCGTGCCATCGGAGACACTGGCAATCGTGGGGGATACAACCGCGATGGTTCTAAAAAAAAGAAAATGGAAAGAGCCTTTAGAAATGGATGTACTAGACAATAGTGTGTCTGAACAGAAAAATTTACAGACATCAAAGTTCCTTGTGGTGACTCGTACTGAGGAAGGACAATCCTTTTCGTCGGTGAACCCATTTATTATTCAAAAAGGGGTTGATGCCATTGCCGGCCCAGTTAAGACCTGCAACCGCCTGCGTAATGGAACACTACTGTTAGAAACAGAAAGTGGCTCCCAGGCACAGCGGCTGCTTAAGGCTACTCTGCTCCACAGCTACCCGGTTCGTGTTGAGCTCCATCCAACCCTCAATTATTCCCGAGGGGTAGTCTTCTCGGCCAGTTTGGACGGTCTGACTGAGGATGAACTGAAAGAATATCTGGCAGCTCAAGGCGTCGTCGCAGTACACAGAGTGACAAAAAAAGAGAACAATGTTGTAGTGCCCACTCGCACAGTGTTTCTGACCTTCGACCGAGTGGCTCTGCCGCCGAAGATCAAGGCAGGGTATGAGGTCATCACAGTACGACCTTATATCCCTAACCCTACTCGGTGTTATCAGTGCCATCGATTTAACCACACAAGCCAGTCTTGCAAGAACCCAGTCATATGTGTCACCTGTGGTAAAGAGGCCCATGAGGGGATTTGTCCACCACCGTCCCCTCATTGCATCAATTGTAACGGGAATCATGCTGCTTCCTCCCGGGAATGTCCCGTGTTTGCCGATGAACGAGCCATCCAGGAAATCCGTGTAAAGGAAAAGGTTCCCATACCAGTTGCACGTAAGATGTACGCCAGTCGTAAGCCCAAGACCCCGCCGCGTGGTAACTATAGTACTGTAGTTGCAACGCCTCCACCAACACGGGATATGGCCACACAGACTTGTGACCTACAGTTTACGACAGTAGTTGTCAAACAGTCTACATCGACAACGGCGTCACGTTCAACGAAAAGTGTGAGTACCTCTTCCAAATCATCATCTTCATCTTCAGCTGTGAAACCACAGATAGAGACGCGAAAGTCTAAGAAAGAGCATTCGCGCGAGGATTTCCTCCGCACCCCTACCAAAACATCTGAGCCAACCAAGGAGCTTCACCAGGGCTCCAAGAAATCAAATAGGGGGAAAACTCTCCCCCCTCCTACCTCACAATGTGACGATGGCATCCCCTGGAAGCCTATAGTCTCTCCAGGTGCATCAGCCAAATATGGGGCTGCCGACCACACTCACGCAGCTGCTGTGGTAACCTCTGAGAATATGGAGCAAGACCCTCCTGTCTCAGACACCACCAGTTGCGAACATTCGCACTGTGGCCCGCCGCCTTCGTCGGGCTGATGTCCACCTTCATCTCATTTTATCCCATTATGGATATTCTTCAATGGAACATTCGTGGTATCCGGTCGAATTGGACAGAACTGCAGCTTCTAACGCGAACATATCATCCAATCATCTTCTCTCTACAGGAGACAAAATTGCTCCCTGGTACTCGAATTACTTTCCCACGCTACACTACCGTTCGCTTTGACCTTCCTCCAGTGGCAGGAATTCCAGCCCACGGGGACGTAATGTTGCTTATTCGGGATGACGTACACAGTACATCGGTCCCTTTGTGTACTCCAATACAAGCTGTTGCTGTCCGGATATACCTTCCTGGATTTGTCTTCACACTGTGCAATATTTACGCTCCTTCCTCTTTTCCCGTCACTAGATCAGATCTCCTAGATCTTATTGACCAGCTTCCGCGTCCGTTTTTGTTGGTGGGAGATTTCAATGCCCACCACCCCCTTTGGGGCTCCCCACGGCCATGTCCACGGGGCTCCCTCCTGGCAGATATACTGAACCACCTTCAGCTCATCTGCCTTAACACTGGTGAACCAACTTATCTTTCAGACACCACAAATACTTTCAGCCACATAGATCTAGCTATCTGCACTGCTCAACTGGCACGGCGTCTTGAATGGTCTGCTCTCTCAGACACACATTCGAGCGATCATTTTCCGTGTGTAATTCACCTAATGATGCCTGACACCCTTGAGCATCCACACCGCTGGCAGTTAACGAAAGCGGACTGGGAGCTCTACACGTCACTGGCGGATTTTGGTACTTACCATTATCCTAGTATAGACGACCAAGTGGAACACATTACCACAGTTATTCTGACAGCCGCGGAATGTTCCATCCCCTGCAAGACTTCCCACGCACGTCGTCCCCTTGTCCCGTGGTGGACCGCGGAATGCCGTGACGCTCTGCGAGCACGGCGACGTGCCCTTAGAATCTTCAAACAACGGCCCACGCTCGACAACTGCATCCGATACAAACGGCTGCGGGCCTATTGTCGTCGCCTCTTTCGCGACTGTAAACGCGCCAGTTGGCGCTCATTCACGAGCTCTTTTAATAGGTCTACCCCTTCCTCCATCATTTGGGGTAACCTTCGAAAAATTTCGGGCACTATGGCTCATTCCCCAATTCCCGGTCTGTGTGTCGCAACTGACACCGTCGTCGATCCTCCACAAATAGCCAACGCACTGGGTCGACATTTTGCAGAGGTCTCTAGCTCTTCACATTACACTGACGCTTTCCTAGCTAGGAAACGGACGGTGGAGGCGACTCCATTGCCCTTTACCTCTCAGAACCGTGAATGCTACAATACCGAGTTTACTGTACGAGAGCTCCACCACGCACTCTCGTCTTCGCGGTCCTCCGCTCCAGGACCAGATGGCATTCACGTGGCGATGCTGCAACACCTTTCACCAACGAGCTTGCACTTCCTACTGGCCACCTACAACCGCATATGGATAGAAGGCACCTTTCCGCGATGCTGGCGTGAAGCCATAGTCATTCCCATACCAAAGCCTGGGAAGGACAAATGTCTCCCTTCCAGCTACCGCCCCATTTCCCTCACCAGTAGCGTATGCAAGGTGATGGAACGCATGATTCACGGACGCCTGGTATGGTGGCTTGAAACGCGACATCTCCTGTCTAATGTCCAATGTGGGTTTCGCAAGCACCGTTCTGCGGTGGATCATCTTGTTGCCCTATCTACATCAGTAATGAATAACTTTTTACGGAAGCGCCAGACAGTAGCGGTGTTCTTTGATCTGGAAAAGGCATACGACACCTGCTGGAGGATGGGCATCCTCCGCACTCTGCATACATGGGGTTTTCGGGGTCGCCTGCCAATTTTTATCCGCGAATTTTTAACAGACCGTGTATTTAAAGTGCGTGTTGGTTCGGTTTTATCGAGCACTTTTAATCAGGAGAACGGAATCCCCTAGGGCTCGGTCCTGAGCGTTGTTTTATTTGCAGTGGCAATCAATTCTATAGCCGATCACCTTCCGCTGGGAGTGTCGGCGTCCCTATTTGTTGACGACTTCGCGATCTACAGCAGCACTGAGCAAACGGGTCTCCTGGAGCGGCGCCTCCAGCGGTGCCTAGACAATCTCCACGCGTGGAGTATGGACACTGGCTTTCGATTCTCAGCTGACAAGACAGTCTGCATGAACTTCTGGCGGCGGAAGGAGTTCCTTCCCCCGTCCCTTCGTCTGGGCCCCACAGTACTTCCATTTGTGGATACCACGACGTTTTTGGGACTTGTTCTCGACAGGAAGTTAAGTTGGTCTCCCCACATATCCCGTTTGGCAGCTCGCTGTACCCGCTCTCTCAATGTGCTGCGGGTGTTAAGTGGCACCTCGTGGGGAGCTGACAGGTCTACTCTCCTCCATCTGTATCGCACCATAGTTCGGTCCAAACTGGACTATGGTAGCATCGTTTATTCTTCGGCTCGACCGTCCATACTGCGCCGCCTTAATACAATCCACCACCAAGGTCTCCGTATGGCGACAGGAGCGTTTTATACTAGCCCCGTTGAGAGCCTCTATGCCGAGGCCGCCGAACTACCCCTTTCTTACCGTCGGGAACTCCTGCTTAGCCGTTACGCTAGTCGTTTGTCGTCCATGCGAGGACACCCGACGTACGCAGTTTTTTTTAACGACTCTCTTGACAGTCTCTTCACTCTGCGCCCGTCTGCTCTGCTACCACCGGGAGTACGCTTGCGTTCGCTACTCGGCCAGCTTGGCGTTACAATGCCTGCTATCTTCTCGACTGGAGAGAGCATCTCTCCACCGTGGCGAAGCCCCGAAGTCCGTGTTAACTTTGATCTTCATTCTCTTCCAAAGGACTCCACACCTCGTTTCGTCTACCAGAGAGAATTTCACGCACTCCGGTTTAAATTTGATGCCAATTTGTTCATTTACACTGATGGCTCAAAGACAGACCAGGGTGTTGGGTGTGCTTTTGTACTTGGCAACGTCGCTTTTAAATATCGTCTTCCTGAGTGGAGTTCCATTTTTACAGCTGAGCTGTATGCATTATACCAAGCCACACAATACGTCCGGCGAAACTCGCTCAGTAAGACTGTCATTTGCTCGGACTCTATGAGTGCTTTGTTGAGCCTTCGCATCCTATATCCGGCCCATCCCCTGGTACAAAGTATCCGCAATTGCCTTACTTCTCTTTCAACGAGCGGAACTACGGTGACGTTTCTGTGGGTCCCTGGCCATGTGGGAGTGTTGGGGAATGAGGCTGCGGATACGGCTGCCAAGGAAGCAGTTCTCCTTCCTCGGCTATCTACCTTTTCCACCAGCTCTGATGACCTTCGCGCTGGTATCTCCCAGCGTATTATCTCCCGTTGGTATCTACATTGGTCATCCCTGTCAGGGAACAAATTGCGAGCCATTAAACCTGTGCCTGATCTCTGGTCAACGTCATCTCGACCCTCCCGCCGAGAGGAGATTGTTCTGGCCCGGCTTCGTATTGGCCACTGCCGTTTTAGCCACCAGCATTTATTACGTGGTGGTCCTGCTCCCTTATGTGAGCACTGTGATGCACCTTTTACTGTGAACCATCTTTTAGTGCAATGTCCATTTTTTAACCATCTCCGTCATGATCTGTGTTTCCCATTTGAAATGTCTGACATTTTAGCTGATGACCCGCAATCGGTTAACAGAGTTTTACTTTTTATACATCGTGCATATATGGCGAAAGCCATTTAATTTCTAACCCGGTTCTTTTTTACTATGGGCAGTGTTGGGCGCTAATGACCACAGCAGTTGTGCGCCCTAAAACCACAAAAAAAAAAAAAAAAAAAAAAAAAAAAAATCCCCAAACCACTTCAGCACCAGGTTTTCGACAAGCTTCACTCCTTGGCCCATCCAGGTGTAAAGGATTCGAGTCTGCTTGTCTGTGAATGTTTCGTCTGGCTTGACATGTGTCGCGATTCCCAGTCTTGGGCTCGTGCTTGCATCCCTTGTCAGAAAAATAAGGTTTTTAGGCAAACTTCGTCCCCGCTTGGTAGTTTTTCGCGGCCCTCTGGTCATTTTCAGCATGTACATGTTGACCTGATAGGTACCCTCCCTCCATCCTAGGGCTTTCACATGTTTTTTCTGCCATTGACAGAATCACTCGTTGGGAAGAGGCTTTCCCTCTCCCAAATATAACATCAGAGTCGGTAGCCCATGCATTCCTCGACTCTTGGATTTGGTTGCCAGGTTTACCTCACTACAGATCAGGGTCGGCAGTTTGAGTCTGCACTATTCTCTAACCTCTGCGATCTTTGTGGTATCACTCATATTCATACAATGGCTTACCACCCACAGAGTAATGGGCTCATGGAAAGATGTCACAGAACTTTAAAAACTTCTCTCTGTTGTCACGGCTCGTTATGGACAGAGGCTCTTCCCTTTGTTTTGCTTGAGCTTCGCTCCACATTTAAAGAAGACCTGCAGAGTTCTGTTGCTGAATTTGTTTACGGCCAGCCTTTAGTGTTGCCCGGCGAATTGGTCTCGCCAAATCCAGTCACACAGTCTTCCGAGCTCCCCACATTGGTCGAGCGTGTGCGAACTCATTGCTATAAGCTTCAGCCCCCACCCCCACCTCCGTCCAGTCACATGCCTCCTCGCGTGTACGTACCTTGCACACTTTCTTCATGCGACTTTGTATTTTTACGAGATGAGACTGTCAAGTCTCCATTACAGGTGCCCTATATGGGCCCCTACAAGGTCATACAGCGATCAGCTAATAACATGGACATTCTTATTAGGGATACTGTTACTACTGTCACTCTTAATCGAGTGAAACCTGCTTTTGTCGAGCAGTGTACTACCCGTCCTGTCGAGGGTTCATCTAGACCTACCTCAGTGTCATTTGCTCCCAGCGACCCTTCTTCTTCGGCCGCTGTCACATCGACTTCTGACGCCCCTCAGCTTGCCTCACCCTCAGTCTCTGCTTGGCAATATTCAGGCTCTTCGTCGAGCTCTCACTCGGTCAGAGGTTTTACTCCACTGCGAACATTCGCCTATGACTCTTTCCACTCCCTGTTCACCGCCAGACAGTCCGTCCAGTTCTCCCTTTCATGGTTTCCCCACACCTCCACGCCAGCCTAAGCCCACTCCGTTGTGCGACACACATGAACTCTGCACTTATGTTCACCCGGAGGATATATGTATGTTGTCAGTGGTTGTCCAAGACGGTGTGGCAGTCATACTTGTTGCATGTGACAATGTTGAGGGAGGCAATGTGAAACAGCGTGTGGATGGCGTTTCCCATTGTCAAATAGTGCGTAATGTGATAACTTGCGTGTGTCTGTGCACCCCTCCAACAAGATTAACCTTCGCATGCCCTCCGACCCACCGCCATCGCCTCGCTCTCACACCGGTCGCCACCTTCATCCACCGCCGGCGCTGGCCGACTTCGATGTCAGCATTCCAGGGTTCATCCCTCGGTCACCGTCTGCCCGTCTCCCTGCTGACACCAAGGAGATCGCTGTAACCTTCTTGGACACTCCACTCGCACTCCCCCCCTCCCTGCGAGCAGATATGTACTCCATTCTGTGGCGATGATTGATGGTGATCGAGCCAAAAATTGTACTATCTTGGATTGAAGCTCTTTGCTGCAACTGCTGCTTCCCGGCAGTTGACCTCTAGACCTAGTAATGTAAACTTTGAGTGTGGCAATAAAGTAATATTGGAGTTGCATTTTCGGGTCTCACTACCAGGAAACACCCAAACTCCCTCAAGGGCATCAACTACAAAAAAAATTTGCAGAAGGTTACAGCCATGGGCACCTGTATGGCATCTTCCTGTGCCAATCTGTTCATGGGCCATCTGGAGGAATCCTCCTTCATTTCCCAAAATGCAAACCGCTTATCTAGTTCAGATTCATTGATGACATCTCCATAATCTGGAGTGAAGTTAAGATCACAATATTCACATTCCTCCAAAGCCTCAACACCTTCCCCATTCATTTCAATTAGTCCTACTCAACCCAATGAGCCACCTTCCTCAATGTTGATCTCCACCTCAACAATGGCCTCATCAGCACCTCTGTGCACATCATTTCTACCAACCATCAACAATCAAAAAGTTCCTTCCATACAGTCTAGCCACTTGTCGCTGTAACATCTATAGTGACGAGCAGTCTCTCTCCATCTACACCATTCGGCTACAAAAGAACAAACATCCCTCTTGTGACCCAGTACCATTCAGTAAAACTTCATCCTCTGCCAAGGTTTTGGCTACCTTTTATCCTGCCCTGAAATGATAAATACCTACCCAATATCCTCCCAACCCTTATTAAATTGGTATTCCACAGCCCACCAAACCTATGTAACATCCTTGTCCATCTCTGCACCCAACCTCTTGTCCCATGGCTCTTATCTCTCAAATAGTCCTAGGTGCAAAACCTGTCCTATCCAGTACCGGCGGAAGGGCCGGGCGAGTGGGGCGACCGCCCAGGGCACCAAATTTTAGGTGAGTTTGGGGGGCACCAAAATCCTTGCTAAATTTTCATTATTGTAAACTAAAAGTTAACTTTTTCATAAATTGTGTAGCAACATTGGTTACTACCTCATGCCGTAGGCCTCACTCTTTGTAACAACCCAGGTTTCTTCTTGAATCACCTATAAAGGAAATCCCTTCATCTCTTCACCTTATTTGTCTATAAAAAAACCTCCGCTGACAAAGCTAAGGGCTGTTGTTGAGAGTTGGGAATTTTGAGCAACAATAACACACTCTGACAATTACAACCGCCGCGGTGCCGACAATTGCACTCCTTGCGACAAAGCTATGTCGGCCGCTCTAACAATACACACAATATTGAGTTATCGGTAACGAAAAACAAATTAGTCCTGTTCGTACTGTCAAATGTCTCGTGAAAGAAAACTATAAATCAGAAGTCATGTACATGTAGCGCAGGCTTCGTGCTGTGCGTGTTCTTCTTTTGTCTCCTGAATTTCGACTCTTAGTAGAAGAATCGTTGCGTTAATGTGTTCTTTATCAACATGTCAAGGATAAAAGAAGCCTTCTGGGAATGTATACAGAAAAAGGAGAGCACAATTAGCGGCTGAAAATAAGAAACAGGCAGCAGCATTAAAGAAATTCTTTCGTACTCCTGAAACAGACAATAATGGAAATGAAAACGTAGAATGAGGAAACCAGCAAGAAATCAACAAATATTCCATAAGATAACAACACAGTACAGGTAAGTAGGCCTACATTACGTAACATATTTTTGTTTTATTACGTTTAATAGAGAAGAGGTGTTAACACACGTGGCGTCTTAGCTGGCTGGGGTGGGTAGGGTGGCGGCCTCTCACATAGGCGGCGAACTTCAGGCTCAAAGAAAGTTCTCTCCCCATTGATATAACTAGCAATAATTACATTCTATATCAACAATGATGCTTGATACATGTACCAAAGCGATAAGACTTTTATTCGTTAGATAAGTATTAACCAACTTTAATTAAAGACTTTGCAGATAAAAAGGCACGAAAAGTTAACTTAAAGGTGCGAGTCCGAACACGGCGACAGCGACCCACTGCAGCTGCCGACAACGACCGAGACGCAGCCGCCTGCTGCCGACCCGTTGCGGAAAGCGGCAGGCAAGCAGCGCGGTCGCCGGTGAGAGGCGGGGCGAGGTGTCTGCCGACTGCCGTCGTTGTTGCGCCGTCGTTGCAGGAGGAAGACGATGACGTTGTTTTGTTGCTTTGTTCCATATTAAGAGAACACGAACGCTGGTAATGCCAATATAAAACAGTAGAGCTTCCGATGGAAGTTACATGCCGTTGCAAAAGAAAAAAAAAAAAAAAAAGTTTAGTGATGAATTTATTCAGGAGCTATTGCCGTTTAAATAAAAGACACTTCAACTTCGTGCTGAGTTCTATTTCGGATGACATAAAACCATAGTACCTAAGAAATGCAATAACTGAAGAAGAAAAATTACATTTTACACTGAGAAGTACGCAAAAACCCGTGCATTATTTACTATCTGCTCAACAACTGGTACGGAACAGTCCCAGCGATGTGAATGTTGAAGGTGTGTTATTATCTCTTGATTGCTGATTTGTGTTTCTCTGTGGGCCCATCATTTCGTAATCAGAAGCAATGCGACTATTATTTTTCTTTCGGTTCTGCTTTATATATTGGAAATGAACTCCGTAAAAATGCTCTGATATGTCCAGAAAATAATTCAATATCATATTTGCGTCGCATAAAAGCCTTTAGTAACTTTTGCCTCTTTTCTTTCCTTTCCTTTCACACTTTTAATATTGTACCATCGTTAGTTTTATTCCGTTTTATTTTCTTTGTTGGTACATAACATTAATCTATTGTCACCTCTCGTGAACTTGAAGTAAATAAACCTGTCCTGACAGTATTTTACACAAAACGCTTTATTACTCTACATAATCATTTTTAAGAACACCTTTTATGTAATTACCGATAGTTAATTTCTTAATTCTTTTGAACATAAACCACCGTTTGAGTTTAGTTTTTACTTTAATACTTAAATATTGAGGAAACTGCACTAAGGTGCTACAAAAATGAAGCAAAACGTGTTACAAAATATTAATGAGTGCAGCTTCCTCTGAGTGTTCATTGATATGCCACATCAAACATTTACAGGCATACATCCGTACTCATAATTAGTTTATCAGAATTTGCAAAAAAAAAAAAAAAAAAAAAAAAAAAAGAAAAGAAAAAAAAAAGAAAAAAGAAAAAAAAATCCCGACTGATTAAGCACAGTTTCAGGCCTATTATATATTTATTCGTGGAACTTGACAACTCTTCTTCCCTGTTACAAACAACAAATGCAAGTTTCAATCCGATATGTAGAAGAGACAAGGTAATGATGTCTTCTGCTTTTAGTTACATCCAATGCAATGATGTCTCAATAAATTAAAACGAACAAAATCTCAATTTACAGTTTCTTGAGGACATTTCCCCAAGTGCTTCAGTGGTTATAAACAATCTTGCTTGTGGTGGCCATTTGAGCTGCAGCTGAATACTATGTATTTTCACTGAGCTAATGCAAGTAGTAAAAGGCGTTTTCTTTAAAAAACACTACATTGAAAATACATAGTTACAAACAATGCACATATGAATCCATTCCTTCCGTCACTTACTCGTCCTGTTCAACTAATGTGCTGTAGCTTACCAGATATCTTTTACTAAAACATTTCTGTACTCGTTATTTCCGGCGTTAAATATTACAGGATATGTTGCTACTGTGTTTACGGACTTCTTTTCGTCAGAGTTCAAACTTTCAAATGTTTGTAGAACTTATGGGACTTAACTACAGGGTCATCAGTCCCTAAACTTACAAACTACTTATGAACTAGCTTATAATAAAGACGGCACAAACTGCCATAACCGTCGGGGAAAAGCCTCGCGTATCGTAGCATAGCGCCTCAATGCGCTCGGCCACTCCGCCCCGGCTCGTCAGAGTCTGAAGAACTCAGTCCCCCTGGGTGTTGTCATAAAACCGGTCTTCGGCGGGGGGTCGGGTCGGCGACAGCGACACCACTGGTTCGGGACCGGATGGCCGCCGGTCGCCGGAGCAGGTATACGGCGACCGGTGGCGCTGCCGCCGCGTTCCGCATCGCTCGCATTGCAGACAGTGGGGACCAGTGGTGCCTCCCGTCGCGGCTCAGCGACGACTGCCGCTTGCCGCCGGGTTCGGAATCGCACCTTTACTTAGCATCAGGGCCGGCGCAAGCCCAAGTGCCGCCCCGTGGGAGCTGCTAAATTGCCGCCCCCCTCCCCCCAAGGCCGTTGGTTTTTTTTAACAAAACGTTTATGAAATTTTATTTAAACAAATCTGTAGTAAAAGTCAGAATTCAATCGCAAATTTTGTTTTTACTTTTCAGATCTACCTAGGTAGATATGTGCTTACATCTAAACCGTCATGTTGACAGGAACGTTCAACACGACGGAATAGATGTAAACATAAAGCATTGAGAATAACCACTCTGTGCCAGAAATTTATGAAGATATGGAAAATAAAAACAGTTGAAACGGCCAAAGAGTGGGGCGTAAGACAATGGAGAGAGGAAGAATAAGGAGATGGAGTAACATAATAATGCAATAAATACATACTCGGGAATCGACGGTTACTGATGCTAGTCGAAATATATTAACTTATTGCACTGCGGTTATTCATTTCAAGGAACTGACACTCGCCATCTGTAGCAATTTCCATGTGTCAGTTATGTCGTGTCTGATTATGGAATAAGGGGTAACAAATTAGTCATCGCCATATCACGTCACTTTTCTGCGCTTTATTTTCATTCTAGCTATTGGGGTGACGCGTGCTTATTTGCCGAGTTGCCAATTTTTTAAGTAACAGATCAAAAGGAAAATAAATTTTCCTAGTCTGCATTCTTGAAGGAGAAAAATTCTAACTTATGCGCAATACTAATTGTACGTTATATGAAAAGCACTTGCCCATTACATCCCAAGTTGCAAGAAATCCGGACGCACCAATTCTTCTGTTCTTGTGAAACGCAATGAAAGTGCTTCTGACCAGTGTTGACTCTCTCGGCCAACTATCGAAACGATTTCTGTAGTTTTCTTTGTAGAGAACGCAACAATACCAATTGTCTGGAAAGAGGAAGTGGTGACGTGGCAGTGCCAGGAACTAGGTCACGTGATGCGGTACAGCGAGTCTACGGTTAAACTAGCGCCCAAGAAGAAGAAGCAAGAAGCTCACAATAAGTATGTGACCGATGATATGGATAAATGTATTATCAAACAGTAATTTTTACAGCATTACGAACAATAGAAAGAAATACGAACTTTGCGAAAAATGCACAACTTTTGTCAAACAGAAATGAGCTTCAAAGCTAGCAAGGAAACCCTTAGAAGCAATGTTCTGTCTATTGATTTTCGTTTTACAAGGTGTCAAAATTAACGTTTTGTTTCGCTTGGACGAGAAGGCATTGTTGCTAAAAGACCATACTTTCTCAGGTTTTCATCAGAATCAAAGCGACCAGTAGCTTACTTAGACGAAACATGGATTCACACGCATTATGCAGTAAATAAATGTTGGCAAAGTGATAGCGTGTGAGTAGTATTGTCACACAAAAATGCTGGTCAGAGTTTAATTGTGTTCATTCAGGCAGAGACAGGTGTTTCAGGGCTCAAAAATGAAAACGTCCGACTATCACTCAGAAACGGATAGCAAACATTTTCAAAAATACTTCGAAACCCAACATATGCCAGGCTTACTATCAATGTCTTTATCCCTTGTAATTACAACGTATTTACCCATTCAGAATACTTGTAGCCATTGTAGGTGTTGAACATGTTTGACTGTAGTAATGTTCAACAATTTTTTTTTTTTTTTTTTTTTTTTTTTTTTTACATAGCGCGGGAAGAATAAAACACTCAACTGCCATTGAAGGGCTTAGCAAAACTGCTTCTGGCTTAACTTGTAATCGCAGTATCGAACATTACATTCTAATTTCCACATTAGATTACGTCTCCTGCAAAATTAGTTGTGAGTAAACATACGACGCGTAACACGCTGGCAGCGCTCCACTCATAAGAATACTGGCGTGTGCGCCAGACTGCTACCCTTCCGGCGTAAACACGACGGCGCTGCCACAGTGGCGAGCAAGAAATTATCCGTCCTCCCTCCCCTTGTTCAACAGGGGCGGCCAGGGGCGGGTGCGGGGGCGTCAGATTTGCCGCCCCCTGCGGCCGCACGTTTCGCACGTGCGTTGCGCCGGCCCTGCTTAGCATTGTAAACTACTAAAAGGGCAATTTGCATTAAAACTGTATAAAGATATAAAATTATGTATTACAAAATCTTTGTACAATGCTGTTACAGAATGTATTTTCATTTTCTTCTGTTCATATATGTGTTCTCTTTCGCAGTTAACAAGGTGGTTTATTTATATATGTGTTAATAAATGCTGTATCGCATCAGCAATCTTAATTTTATATAAATTGTTGTTTCTTGAATCGTTCTGTAAATTTCAAATCAGTGACGTAGAATATTCTGCATGCTCATGTGTAAATAATTGTTTCGTATATCGTTAACCAAAACTTATTCTGTGTATTTAACTGACAAAAGTTAAGCTCTTACTCATTTTGATAATTGATTCTTATAATTGTAGTTATAGAGTTCAAGGAGTTATCCTTTAAAAGCAGCTATCTGTAAGGTAGCATAGCAAATTTGAAGTCAGTAATAGGCTACCAATGGGTTGTAGGGGGGTAGGGGGCGCCATATGGATTCTTTGCGCAGGAGATATTTTCCCCTTCTGCTGGCCCTGGGACTATCCACCATCCCACCACCACTGACTCCAGTCCCGTAACATGCATTTCATATCCCATCAAAGGCAGGGCAAACTGTGAAAGCAGTCATGTGATCTAGAAACTGAGCTGCAACCAATGTGCAGCTCTCCATGGGCATGACCAATAACTGGCCATTTGTTGGCATGAATGGCCATTGCCAAACTGTGGCCAGGAGACAGCTGATCATCCCATGGCAGAGCTGCAGCCCTGCATGATGTGGCTCACTTCAATGATCACTACACAGCTGGTGCCATATGGATTCTCCCCACAAACACCAGCTTTTCTGAAATGCACAGGTGGGAACTCATCCTATAATATATTCTAGACTCCCGCAACCACTCAGGAGTAAACATTTGCTAGTTTCTGCCCCCACCACCCTCTCCTCCCCTCCTCTTCTCTGCCCACACTCTAGCCTTACGTACATCTTCCATTCTGCCACACACTCCAGTCTCTCCCCTTCTTTCCTCCCTGTCCGTCAGAGAGCGCTAGCATATTCTCCCGCCCCCACCATGCATATCTCCCCACCCTTTCTTCTTCTCTCTCCATGCTGCCTCCTCACCCTCATCACTGGTTTCTTTCCCCTCAGTCATCCTGGTCCCGCAGTCTTGTTGCAATGGCTGATGATGACAGTCTTGTTTGTGCGAGTGTGTGACGAAGGCCGTAACAGCAGAAGCTGTTCACTAAGTCCTTTTATGTTATGCATGCCTTTAGTTGGTTTGTTCCATAGATCCGTGTTGAAGAGATCCTCGTGGATGTGGAACATGTCATTCTTTTTTTTTTTTTTTTTTTACAAGTTGATAATATAATAATAATAATGTAGGTACATATATATTTTACAAGTTGATAATATAATAATACTAAAAGTATGAATACAGATAAATGCATCATTTGGTTCTATTTAAGAATTCGTCAGTGGAGTAAAAGAGTGGTTGGCCACTAGAAAGTCTTTTAAGCTCCTCTTAAGGTGATCTTTATTTGTAGCTAAATTTTGTTTGCTTATCAATAAAACTCTTCTGGGTATGAAACCGCGTCGTCATATTATAAATTCCACCGACGTTTCGGCCACTGTTGCAGGCGGCCTTCATCAGGGTCTGTGTCTGACTGCTGAATATACGATATCTTCGGATTTATATAGCTGCGAATGAGGGAAAGGAAGGGGGAGGTTGGTTTGCCTTTATTGGTGGTTATATTATTTCACGCCATTGGTGGAAATCGGCAATGATGATTGGTGTTTTAGAGGCTAGTTTTCCATGTGATTGGGGGTTACATTCTTCCCCCTTATTGGTCAAAATGGACGTTTCCGATTGGCTTTTGTATTAGAAGTTGCTATTGGCGGAATGGACCTGAGAGAACGGACGGCGGTTGTGGCGTGCCGCTGTTGACTTGTCGCCTGGCACAGACGGCGGCGGGCCGGTGCTCTGCGTGTTCGCGGCCGCTGTGGTCTCCGGGGCGCCTGCGCGAGTCCTTCCGCGCGCGGTGCCGTCACGTAGCGTTGCAACTGCTGGCAGCCAAGATGCCGGCAGCCTGTAACCATCCTCCCTGTTCATATTGGCGGGACGCTTCGCTATTTCTATAGCCTCTCTAATCTTCCTCCTCGTTGAGAATGGTTGTTTCGCCAGCACGCGGGCCTCGCTGAAAGATAACTGTTTTCCGCACTGATTCTGATGCTCAGAAACCGCTGACTTTGTGTGCTGTCCAAGCCGTATGTATCTTTCATGTTCTGAAAGCCTCGTGGAGATTGCTCGCCCGGTCTCTCCTATATAAACCAGCCCACACTCGCAGCTTATTTCATACACGCCGGCATTGCTCAGTTTGTCAACTGCATCCTTAGTTGAACCTAGGACATCCTTGGTCTTATTGGTGCTGCGGAAGACTGGCTTGATGCCTGCCCGACGTAGAACCTTACCCACACGCTCAGTGACGCCCTGCACGTAAGGTAATAGGGCGATGCTCTGTGCTTCCTCTTGCTCCCCTCTATTCCTTTCATTCCTCCTGGACATTGTTTTATGTATCTCGCCCAGTCCGTAGCCATTAGCCGCAAAGGTGGATCTGAGATGTCGTAGTTCCGCCTGTAGGTGATCGTCATCGCTGATCCTGTGGGCCCTCCTTGTTAGTGTTTGTAGGGCGGATTTCTTCTGCATGGGGTGGTGGTGGGAGGAGGCGTGGAGGTACCTTCCCGTGCTGGTAGCCTTTCTGTACACCCTGTGGCCGAGTTTACCATCAGACTTTCGGTAGACTTCGATCCTATCGTGAATTTTATTTTGCTGTGCTGCTGATTGAGATGTTCATGAAAGTTATTTAGCTCCTCTTCCCCATGTGGCCAGATGACGAAAGTGTCATCAACGTAACGCAGCCAGCATGCTGGGCGTAGTGGCACTGACTGGAGAGCCGTTTCTTCAAATGCTTGCATGAAGATGTCAGCTGCAATCGGAGAAAGTGGGGAGCCCATAGCTACACCGTCTGTTTGTTCGTAAAATTCTTCTTTCCACTTGAAGTAAGTGGTCGTCAGGCAGTGGCGAACTAGGTCACAGGTTTCAAGTGCTAAGCGTTCTTCTAATATGTTCATTGTGTCTGACACTGGCACGTTAGTGAATAACGATGTCACATCAAAACTAACCATCAGATCCGTAGCTGATACACTCTTCTCTTTTAAAAGTGCCACGAAATGGGTCGAATCCTTCACATATGTCTCTGTGTGGCTCACTAGATGTCGGAGCTTTGGTACCAGCTCTTTGGCCAGTTTGTACGTGGGTGAATTAATGCTGGCCACTATGGGAAGCAAAGGAAAATCCTTTTTATGGACCTTCGGCACCCCATACATCCTCGGTGCCTGCGGAACTTGTGGGATGAGTCTTCTAGCTGTGTCAAAGGTCATCCTGGTTTGCTTCAGCAGCGCCTCCGTCGATCTGGTTATCTTAGCCGTCGGATCACCCTTAAGTTTCTTGTAGATGGGATCGCCGAGAAGGTTTTCCATTCGTTTATTATAATCTGGTGTGTCCATGACGACAGTGGCGTTGCCTTTGTCTGGCTGTATTACTACTTGTATGGTTGTTGGTAAATTATTGAAAATATGCGTTCATGAGTAGTGGACCCCTTTTTGAACTAAAGTAAGTGCTTTTAAGTCCTTGTGTAGATCATTTTTTCCTAGTATTGTAGGTATGAACCGAACTGTTTGTTGGGAAAGGGGATACGTTATTTCTGGCAATTTTCATTTATTTTTATGTCTCTATGTCTGATAATATATCTGCATTTGCAATACGAATGGTAAGTCATTTCTGTAGTTCTGTGGTGTGCTCCTCCAAACTGAATTTATTATCAAGCTGTAATCTCAGGAATTTTATACCGTCAACCTCTTCTACCTGCTCTTCTTCATACTTTATGCATATACTGGATGAGAATCTCTTACATGTTCTCAACTGCTTGTAGTGAACCTTTTCAAAGTTTATTGTCAATTAGTTGGCTTTAAACCCTTTATTAATGTTAACAAAAATATTATTAGCAGACCTTTCCAGAACTATGCTCGACATGCTACTTATTGCAAGAGTTTTATCATCTGCAAACAAAACAAACTCTGCTTCTGCAGTGTAACTAATGAGAGGTCATTAATGTACACAAGAAAACGCAATGGCCCTAAAATGGATCCTTGTGGGTCACCACAAGTAATTTCCTCCCAATCTGATGATGACTGTTGGCTTAATTAACTATTCCCTTGGACTGACACCCTTTGTTTCCTGTTAGCAAGGTACGACTTGAACCATTTTGCAGTTATTTCCGCGACACCATAGAATTCTAATTTACTTAAAAGGATATAATGGTTCACACAATCAAATGCCTTTGATAAATCACAGACAATACCTGCTGCTTGTAATTTATTATCTAATGAATTAAGTACATTCTCACTGTAGGTGTAAATAGCCTTCTCGATATTGGACCCTCAAAAATCCAAACTGTGTTTTAGACAATATGTCATTTGAGGTTAGGTGGTTGAGAAGTTGCTTGTACAGTCCCTTTTCTAGAATTTTTGAGAATGCTGGTAAAAGTAAGATCAGTCTGTAGTTTGATGGTATTGCCACGAGACCCCACATTAAGTGACCGCCGGCATGGCGCAATGGATAGTGTCACCGATGCAGTGCAGAAGGACACCATTTCAATCCCGGCCACCAGCAAAAATTTATTTCTTTGTAATTAACATTTCAAGAACGTTCTCATGTTCACTTGTAATTTCTACTTGTTTCTTATGTTACATATTCTTCTATTTTCTGGTACATTCTGTCTGCGTATAAATAGCAAAGCACTCTGCCCAAGAGGCAGTCAGTGCTGCGTGTAAGTTTCAGTTCGCAATAAACCTGCTTTCAACGTAAGTGCTGTGTTCATTTGACAACCCTGCCTTTGACGTCAAGTCTGCTTCCATTTCATTGTGACATTGTTTGGTGGAGATTCTGGGTATCCTGTGCAACAGCTGCAGGATATTGAGTGAAAGAAGAAGCATTGAATTAAAACTTGCGCCACAGGTGGGAATCGAACCCAGACTCCCATACTTACTTTAATTCAATACTGTTGCTTTCACTCAATGTCTTTCATATATTGACATGGAACACTGTCTCTAGGTATATAAATTTATAATAAAAATAGGATAATAAGGGAACTGTATATTAAAAGCTTCAATATAGAGGTAGCTCAAAGGAAAAAAATTATTTTATTTCAGATGCCAAGAGAGCTTCTACTTACGAAATATGACAACAGAGTCGTGATTATATATATATAAAAAAAACATTTTAAGGACTAATAATTTATTCAGAATCCCTCATTATTTGTTTCTTCCGTAATGCATCTCAGCGTATAACCTATATGCAATCCAACCAGCTTCTCTTCAGTAAAAGTGACGATTCTATCTCGAGTTGGTTGCTCGCAGTGAGACGGCCTGATTGTAATTCTGCTTTCCACTCTATGATGCCACGAAGTAAACACTCAGTATTTACGTCACAGCCCCACATAGCGCCGTGCTGCGGGCTGTTGGCTGCCACCGCGACCGCCAGCTGGCTGGTTTTCGCCAAGCCTCGCCTCAGCACCAGCTATGGTTGACCAGCCATCCCGCAGCTAGCGAGCCACGGCTAATACAGGCCCCGGTCGCAAAGCCAGGCTCAACTCTAGCAGTATCACAAGTTTCAACAAACCTACTCTAATATGTAGTAGAAACTACCACAGCTAGAGCTAATTTGATATTAAATGAGCATCCACGTTATCTTTTGACACTTCATTCAAATATTTAAGGAAGTTAAAGAATAGAATCATGATAAAAGTAGCTACCATATAATGTTTCACCTACATAGCAATCTCACGACACAGGAATCTAGCTTTCCTTTCAGCGCTCTGCATTAGATCTAGACATAAGAAAATATGTATTCAACCTAGAAAACTACGCATATTCTAAAATAGTTCTGATATCAACAACACAAATGTATATATGTAGTATATCATTGACGTTTTGTGCACTTATAGTGTGTTCTCAATGTCTCTGAAACAAAAGTGCTACACAACGGAAATTACCTTCTGCTGGGGCCCTTCATTTACACGACTATTCTGTTATTCACAGAGAAGTGTTTCGTAATATATTCAAAGAATCGCTTCAGTTTCTCGATTGTCCCACGCGTATACGAAGCTCGAAATAATAATAATAATATATACAATTGCCAAATAGCGTATATGCGAGTTTTAATCTCATATATTCTTTCAACTTTTTCGACGTCCTCCTTCTAGCCCGCCAGGTAATAATCGCTCAGCAATACTGCATAACAAAAAAAAAAAATGTTCAAATGTTTGTAGAGCTTATGGGACTTAACTACGTGGTCATCAGTCCCTAAACTTACAAACTACTTATGAACTAGTTAACACTTAGGACGGCACAAATATCCATGCCCGAGGGGGTTTTCGAACCCCCGACCGTAGTGGCCGTGCAGAACTGCATAACAGGTGGAGCAATTGTAGGGTTGGCAGTCTCCTTAGGAGACGCATAAATCTTCTAATGGTTGTGTCAATAACAGTCGTAACATGTGTTATTCACCGTTAACATTCTTTCTAATTGCTCCCCCAAGAATTTCGTTATATGTATAACCTTCAAATTTGTTTTGCTTATCGATACCTAGAATACTGACTAAACTCTTTGAGTAATCATGTTCAGAGCCAAACGCATATTGATGTTTAAGGTCAATTGTCGCCATATGCACCGTGATGATACAAATTCAAAATCATTTCGCAATTAGTTTGCTTTTCTTAGTTTAGTAGTTGGCAGCATTAACTGCCTCAAATCTAAGAGAAATGTTCTGATTGCTCATTAAATATTTCGAATATATATTCGAAACAGGAGAAGTCTACTTCACTTTGCTGGAAGAATTAGACTCGCCACTCCTTTTCACTTGATGACTCCTCATCAGTTAGTGCAAACTATTACCTTGCAGACTGGACATCCCAATCCCAGTCGCACAACTGTGACTATACTCCTTAGGAAAGCGATATGGTTCGAAGTTGATTATGGCTGAAGATACCAAAAATCGTTTTGGCACTCTATAAATACGGAATGAGTTTGAGAGTACTCAGTAGTTCATGCAAATATAGTATCATAAGTCTCACAAGGTGTTGGACCACTCGAGAATGACATCGCCTGTAGAAAAATGATCTTCCTGGTACGACTTTGGTAGTGAAATGACAACATTTGGATCATGTCTAGTGATAGTTGTACTGCTTCCTGGAATGACAGAGAAGAATCTAGAGCAAAAGAAATAATCCGACACAAGCTGCTTGTGGCCACTGAGTGCGCGCATTGGGGAAGCTGAACAGTTGTGCCCAGCCGGAATTCGGGCCCATTCCTACTGCTCTCTGAGCTGTTACAGTAACCATTGCGTGGCCGAGAAAACGATCATCGCAGGTGCGCGGGATGCCCCCCTCCCTTTCCCCACTCGGCACCCAAAGACGCAAACTTCCTCACACTACATACTTAGTTGCCGTTTATTTGCACACACTGTTCGTGGCACTTTGCCAATTACCTCAAGAGTTCAGGCGCAGTGGGCATTTGCATTGAAGGCTGGATCTGTTGTCGTCTTCTCCTTAATTATGTATGTTTATGTGGTGTCTGTTCTTTCGAAAGAACGCTCACCACACTTAAATGTATATAGAAGAAACTTTTAAGATTCACTTATTGGGCCGGCCGCGGTAGCCGAGGAGACTGAGGCGCTCCAGTCACAGTCTGCACAGCCACTACGGTCGGGGGTTCGAATCCCCCATCGGGCATGGATAGTTGTGCCGTCCTTAGTCTTAGTCTTAGTTAGTTCGTAAGTAGTTTGTAAGTTTAGGGACTGATGACCTCGTAGTTAAGTCCCATAAGAACTACAAACATTTGAACATTTTCACTTATTGGTGGTATTCCAGTTAAAATTTCGAAAATTGAACTTCGGTGTATCATATACTTATTACGTTTGTGATTACAGACAAGAGTGATGAATTTCACGTAGGAACTACAACTATTCTAGGAAACTACTTTCTGAATTATCTGTATCAGCCTTCACAAGGGCAATGAGAAGGCGATTCACGCTGCAGCTGTTCGCTTCTTACATGAAAATGTTCAAATGTTTGTTAATCTTAAGGGACTTAACTGCGGGGTCATCAGCGCCTCAACGCGCTTGGCCACTCCGCCGCGGGCACATGAAAATTTTGACGCTCTCTAAAGATTAAGAGGCAGCAGCTCTCAGTTAGAAACTGGAGCGAGAGTAACATTTTACCCACTCTCTAACAGAGCTACAAACTTCTATATCGAACTGAGAAGTATTTTAGGCATATTTTGCTGCTGTCTAGAAAACACCTCAGAAAAGCAAAGCCAATTTTAAAATGATATTGAAGTTATATCTTCACGGTGCAAATTGCGACAATTGACCCTAAACATTAATATGTGTATAGTTCACCACATGATTACCAGAAAATTTTCGTCAGACCTTGAGAAATCGATAAACAAAACAAATTTAAGGATTATACATCTAACGAAATTTCAGCTGAGTACAATTGAATACAACGTTAACTGGAAAAAATACATGTTTTGGCGAAGATAAAACAACCCGTTTGTTATTGACACGACTATTAAAAGATTAAAACCTCTCCCAAGGAGACTGCCAAACCTACAATTGCTCCATCTCTTCCGCAGTATTGCTGAGCAGTGTGCGATTACTACCTGACTGGATAGAGGGAGGACGTTGAAAAAAAAAATATATCTGTTTGTGTGGTATAGTGGATTAGCTGAAAGATGGTCTCGGGTGTTTTCTGTTTTTATCTTCTTTTTTTTCCCCCGTACAGCTTTTGTGCTCATTACCGTACCAAGTACTTTTATAGATTGAATGCATATTTGCTTATGTCTAAATCTAATGCAATGCGCTGAAAAGAAAGATAGATTCCTGTGTCATAAGATTGCTATGTAGGTGAAACATTATGTGGTCGCTACGTTTATCATGATTCTATTCATTAACTTCGTTAAATATTTGAATGAAGCGTCAAAAGATAACGTGGCTGCTGGCGCAAAGCGGGGCTGTGACGTAAATACAGAGTGTTTACTTCCTGGCATCATAGGAAGAGTGGAAAGCAGAAATACAGATCAGGCCGTCTCACTGCAAGCAACCAACACGAGATAGAGTCGTCACTTTTACTGAAGAGAAGCTGGTCCTTTTGCGTTATAGGTTATATGCTGAGATGCAGTACGGAAGAAACAAATAATGAGCGATTCTGAATAAATTATTAGTCCTTAAAATCTTTTTTAAATATACAATACCCTTTAGTATCCTATTTTTATTATAAATTTATATACCTGGAGAAAGTTTTCCGTGTCAACATGTGAAAGAAATTGAGTGAAAGGAACAGTATTGAATTAAAGTAAGTATAAAAGTCAGGGTTCGATTCCCGCCCGTGGCTCAAATTTTAATCCAATGCTTCTCATTTCACTCAATATCCTATTTTTATTTCTTTTATACCCAGCCTCCATGCATACAGAGTAATCAATGTAGATGGATGCTGTTACAGTAATTTTTGTTATTTCAAATACGTCTCTCTCCTCCCCTCCATCATCCATGAATACACGCTCTGTCCTTCACAAAATATGCAAACGATTTGTCTTTCATTTATTCGTTGTTAATTTCTCCTCCATTCTCTCTCTCTCTCTCTGTCACCTCCCTTACATTATAACCTGTTGCCCTTTTTGGTCTATTCCCCAAAACGCTGTAAAAAGAAAATTAGTGGTTTCTGTTAAAACAATACTATTTCTTTTAATGTCTGCTTCCTTTACTGTCCATCGGTCCTTCCTATGAAGCAGGTGTTCTTTTATATCTCCGATAATCCATCCTTCGTTCTATAAAACATTCGTTCTTTTTCTCTCGGCCCTAAAACAAACTGTAATACACGTCTAAGTAAGGAGTACTTTGCAAGCATTTCACTATTTTATTATTCAGTTCTGCACTCCTCTTCTTCATTCCTAGAGGATCGGCTCCCTCCTGCTACCCCTCCCTTGACATATTTATCTGCTTCTACGTGCTTCTTTTCACAATTTTTTGCTTTGCAGGCTTTTTTTTTTTTTTTTTTTTTTTTTTTTTAGTTACTGTCGTTATTTTTCTGTCGCTGACTGTCGAAAAGCACGTGGATATAATGGGCAACTGACCCTTTACCGTGCAAGTACTCATATATTCATTGAAATGGACAACTATTCGAACAAATCCCAGTATCCAACCTTTGATGTGGCAGACACTGAAGTACTCCCCCATCATTCCCAGTTGGATATTACGCTTCGCATGTAATCGCATTTTCGATGCGACATTGTATCAGAGTCCACATTGTTGTTTTTAACCTCAATATCACTATTGAAGGCAACCACACCGTGAAGAATAATTGCTCGACACACTTGCCAGTTATCGGGTACCTTGTCAGTGACCGTACTAGTAAATCACAGAAACCTTTATCGAAGTCTGTTTGTGTTCCTGAACGTGGCGAATAATAGATGTCCAAACGAAGCTACTGTTCCAATTTCAGAATCCTTTTTCTAATGCATAATCAACGCGTCTCATAACTTTAAAAATGCGTAATATTCGAGTTATCGTGGCAACAGCTACCCAACAATCTTGATTAAAATGAGCTCATAGTTAAATAAGCTTATTGCAAAATGCCATACCAAATAGTAATGTAGCATACTAAAACGTAGTATAATGTCATAAAAAATCCGCGATAAGGCGCCTCAGACTACGTGGCCATCCCCTGCGGCCAAGAATGTCTTACCTAGCCAGACACATCTGAGCTCTTTGACTGGTCCTACCGTCTAATGAGTTCCCCAATATGACAAAATATTGTGGTAACGGATCTGTAATTCGCTGGAGGCCGGCGTGAGGTTAACTTGTAGTGGCTAAGGCATGGTTCCGATTCCCGCTAGGTGTAACAGTGTTTAAGGCTCTAAAAATACCATATGCACCTCCAGTAGCGCCAAGTAAAGAACGCAGAACGCTGCCTTGTTTCAAATGAACATTACACATGTCCATGCGCTATTAAGTTAAACAAAGATTTCGCAAAATACCAAACCCCTCCACGTCTCTACGAACGGTGTGATCCTAACTAGTAGTGAATAACAATGTGATAGTTGACGCCTCATCGAGTAAGGTCAAGAGTGACGGTATGTGCGGGGTTGGAGTCCCCGGAAGAAACAATAAATGTATCAGTTGTATTCCTTCCTATCATACAATAGCAAATAGTGCGCGGGTTCGAGTCCCTGGCGGAAAAAAATTAATTGTATCATCTTTTCAGGTACTAGTATAACGCGACTTGTGAACATATTTAATATCTGAGATCTTATTGCGCTTAATTAACAAATCAACAATATACTGCATATCTTCAGTGGTTACCTCTCAGCAACAATATGAGCTTCATGAAATTCCTGGTGCAGTGCTAAGATTATCATTTATGTCTGGATTCAGATATCGGTCTTGGAAACCGATACTAATGAAAATGTCAGTGTTTTGCGTCTATTTATGCCTAGAGATCACGCACTTAAACGTTGCCCCTGAGCGGAGAATGTTGGGAGCTGAAGCTTGCATTCAGCTTGTAGCGCATTGGCTGTTAGAACAAGTCCCGCGTCTTTCTCCCAGTACCGCCAGCTTACGGCGTATAGATTACAGATTTTAAAAGAAACAACATGCAAGGCGTTAAGGCGTCCAAAGTGGAACACGAAATTAAGTATCACTTTAATGTTTGAGTAAGAGAAAACTGGAACGTATAACTACAAAATATTTATGTTTTAAAGGGGCTTATTAAGCGGGTGTAGCAACGCTTTCTGCCTCTTTTTATTGTTGTAACTGAATAACAATCAGAATTGTCATTCTTCATACCAATTTTTTCTAAATGAAGTCGTCAGGGTAGGTGGACTTACAAGGGAACTCCACGAACCCGAGGCGGAAAAACTTGAAAAGTTGGTTTTAGGAAATCGTTACCATGATAAAATTTATGGCGAATTGAAAAGCTGCGGAATTTTATTTTAACCCTGCGGAATTAAGCGTTAAAAATTGAACAAAATCGGAATCTCAAAAAGTATCAAAGATAAAAATTTCGAACCACTTTTTTTCCTATGAAACCGGTAAAAGTAGAGCCTTTGGCAAAAATTTCGAGCATTTTGCGATATCTCCAGTCGTTTGTGAAAAAACTTGAAATTTGTACATTTTTGAACCTCTTTTTGCTTGTAAAAATTATAATTAGGCAGTAATAAGCAGTGAAACGCATAACGACGTCTGAAGTGATCATTTTAAATATATACCATATGGTTGGTATGGTGACTGCACCGATTGAAACCAGAATTGACGCTTTGAAAAAATTTGCGCTTGGCACCCCGAACAGGAAGTGCCACGTCGAGAGCCTTTGATACCCCGCTCCGTCCCCCCCCCCTTTCGCAAAAATACGCACTTTTTCAAAGCTCATTTCCAGCGACAATTTTATCGCTACTTTTGGAAGTGTGGTCGCCATAGTATAGAGACAGGCAAAGTTGTTCAAAGAAAAGATGAAAAATAAACGACAATAAGCCAATTTATTGGAGTTTTTCGTGGGGTCCTATCATAACGTTTTTCTTAAACATAACGGTATTTTGTGTGTTTGAAACGCGAATACGCAAACAACGATAAATTTGGTCAATGTGAACAGTTGACGTGTTTTTGTAAAAACGACAATAGTTTGTAATTCGACCTTGAAAACGTCCTTCGTATAGTCTATTGTTCAACGCCCATATATTTGGAAATTATCCACAAAGAAACTAGTAAAGAAAAACAAAATATCAGCTGATGCGTGGAGCTTTAAAAAAGGGAGGGGGCACGTTAGTTTAACGAAATGGTTGATACTCACTCGAACAAGCGCAACACAACTTCATTTATACACTTCTGCCTGCTCGGGTTCGAATCTCGAAAGAGCCGATTCCCGTTTTTACCATTTTCCGATGTCAGGAGACCAAGAGCAAATGTATCAGTGGAGGGGGCGGGGTGTAGAGCGGGGCGGGTTCGAACCACGCATCAACTCGACCTGCTGATCCCAAAGGCGGAGTTATGAACCGTCGGTCACGGCGGACCATTGGGCCACAGAATAAGGAGTATACAGAAAGGAAACTCCCGCTGCAGTCTGTCGTCCAAAATTTAGTGCGCATGCGCGGAATCGGCCATCTTGAAAAGCAGTAAACGCGTGGTTACTCCCTACTCTGTGGCCTGGTAATGCGCCGTCTTTGTTTGTTAATTGTGTATTTTAACTGCCTGAATCGCATTAAAGTAAACAAGTATTTGGTACAGTGCAGTGCAGTGAAAAGAAAGAATTGTGTGTCAGTAGTTGGAGCTGTTCCATTTTTATTTTGAGCAGCAATAAAAGAAAAGGCCGCCGATGGTGTTCAGCATCTAATTGCCGCGATAATTCTAATACAAATAAGGATATAAGTTTCTTCACCTTCCCAAAAATGCTGAGCAATAAGTGATCGTCGCTATACGTGTAGTGAAAGTTAAATGTTATCAGTTTCGAATGAGAGCAGTGTGTGCATAATTATTAAAAGTAGCCTTGCTTCTTCTCTTGACGATAACTCTCGCTGTTGCTGTTGCTGCAGCAGTTCAACAGAATCGAAATGTTTAAGTACATTTATATTTTATAAGTTTAACGTTGTAGGGAATAATATAAAATGAATGACAAAGAATAGTGCTTAAGTAGGCAGGTAAAATCTTATTTGCGGCATTAGAGGCGTAGTGTGCCAATGTTGACAACGAATGCTCTTTGGATAGTCAAACAAATAGAATAAGGGAATAATTATTTTATGCTGTTCCTGCTCTGTGGTCGACAGATTCCTCTATATGCCCTTCTCCGATCAGTAAATAAATGATACTCCTAAATCAAATACAACTTTTATATTCGCTCAGACATCATTAGTTCTGTGTAATCACGTTGTACTGCTAAGTCTGACTGAATATTTTGTGCGAATTTATTCGTGTCAAATAAAACCTAGCAGTTGTAAAGTCATTTTCTTGTTTATAACTAATTTCCCAAACATAACTCCGCGTCATTTGGGATTTTTCTAGAGATAAGCACCAAATAAAACGATCATCGATTCCACCGTACATTTTCGTAGTTGTATTAAAATTTAGGCCTATTTTTTCGTTGGATTACAATTAGGTGCAAGAAGAGGGCGCAAAATAAATGAGAGCATAATGGAAAGCCGTTTCCTTTCGTAAAAGTCGGTGAGATTAGCTGCAGTTCGTAAAAAGTCCATTTCCAGCCAAAGTACTAAGTGGCTATAGTTCCGCGTTTACTGCTTTTCAATATAGCGTCGAGCGCAACGCTTGGTAACATACAGATCAAAGGCGCCGCCCCCAGCTTTCCTTTCTGTATGCTCCCTATTCTGTGATTGGGCTCCGTGTTTCTCACAGTCCATATAGATTATGACCGCGGGCGTGCATCTCCTTTTGCCTACTCCGGGGAGCCAAGCACAAATTGTTTAAAAGCGTAAATTCTGGTTTCAATCTGTGCAGTTACCATACCAACCGGATGGTATATATTTAAAAGGATCACTTCAGACGTCGTTATGCGTTTCACTGCTTATTACTGCCTAATTATAATTTTTAAAAGCAAAACGAGATTCAAAAATGTACAAATTTCACGTATTTTCACAAACGGCTGGAGATATCGCAAAAGGCTCGAAATTTTTGCCGAAGGCTCTACTTTTACCGGTTTCGCAGGAAAAAAGTGGTTCGAAATTTTTATCTTTGATAGTTTTTGAGATATTCCGATTTTGTTCAATTCTTAACGCTTAATTCCGAAGTTTAAAATAAAATTCTGCAGCTTTTCAATGCGCCATAAATTTTATCGTGGTAAGGACTTCCTAAACCCAACTTTTCAAAAAGTTTTGCCGCCTCGGGTTCATGGAGTTCCCTTGCTAGTTTAGCAAATAACAAAGTGGAAGACAATAATCGAAACCAAGCACAAATCAACAATACACTGACGAGGTCTACTGTGTACAATGTTGTTACGAGGTAAGGTTGGTAGAGAGCATAAACATTCTGTACACACACGAACTCAGCTGACTTTTGCCGATCAGACAGGGGCCACGAAAAAGGGCATGACCTGTAAACGCATCTCGATCAGGCACACAACTGTTGTTTGCTTAACAGTGCGTTCAGATTCAAATCACGAACAAAAACATATCATGTCATTAAACAAGTGTGATAACGTATTTGACTTTTCACTTATTGCTACGACATAATTTACAAGTGTTACTGTCTCATCTCTGTTGACGTGCATTGTAGTATTTGTTGTACGAAAGTATTGGTTTGCACCTTGCATGAATGCCATAAGGAGAAATAAAAGACTTACTTAGTACCTATTGTGCGTAGGTAATAACTGTATTGTGGAATGATTTGACAACCTGTGACACAGCTACGCCATGTTGGTTGCATAGCGTCAGGTGCGGCCTCCATTTTGGAATTTAGGGATGATCCACTTTTTTTGCTGTCAAGTGTACACGTTGACAATATGACGATCCCGCCGTTGACAATGAGGAGAGTTCCTGTCACAAACACAGATGACCAGTGAAACCGTGAAGTGCTTGAAGATAGTAAAAAGTTTATCAGGGTCACCAAAGAAATTTACATACCAGTGGCTATCATAAGCATTACCGGTGGTCGAGAAGAGATTTTGATTACTAACTGTCACGAGCAGCCACTACTTATCCCCAAAGGAATGTGTATTGGGACAGCTGACCCAATCCAGGATGGTAAGCTCAACATCATCAACGAAGACCCATACTCTGCTGTAAGTACGAACAACACACTGGAGGAAACAACCGTGGAACGGCCAACAGGGCCCAGACTGATCAAGGAACAATGACAGCGGGTGTTAGCTATACTATGCCAATTTTCGGGTGCATAAACATCTGAGCAGAGGAGATGTCAGACGAAACAAGGCACCGTTTTAATGCTGGGGATCATCCACCAATTAGCCAGCGTTCGTATAGAATGTCACCAGCTGAAAGACGGATAATTCAGGTGGAAGTGGAGGAGATGTTGCACGATGACATTATTCAACCTTTGGGGAGTTTTGGTCGTCTCCAGTGGTCCTCGTAAAGAAGAAGGATGGAACGTGGCGATTCTGTGTCAACTATCGGCAGCTGAACAAAATCACAAAGAAAGATGTCTACCCATTGCCGCACACTGACGACACCGTTAGACTGCTTGAAAGGAGCTACATACTTCTCAACTATGGACATGCAGACAAGTTACTGGCAAATCGAGGTTGACGAAGCTGACAGGAAGAAGACGGCTTTTATTACACGTGACGGCCTCTATGAATTCAAAGTAATGCCATTTGGATTATGTAATGTTCCGGCCACATTCAAACGCACGATGGACAACTTGCTTCAACACCTTAAGTGGACGACGTGTCTTTGCTATTTAGATGACATTGTCGTTTTCTCGAAAACATTTGAAGAACATTTGAGTTGCCTGTCAACTGTGTTGAAATGTGTTCAGACTATAGGACTCCGCCTCAATCCAAAGAAGTGCCTCTTTGTCACCAAAGAGATAAAAATCCTGGGGCATTTAGTCAACGGAGATGGTGTCCGTCCTGATCCAGATGTAGTAAGGGCAGTCACAGAATTTCCAACTCCTCAGCACAAGCATGATATGAGAAGTTTTCTCAGGCTGTGCTCATACTACCGACTTTTGTAAAAGGATTTTGTAACAAGGCACGTCCATTGCAAGAACTTCTGCAAGGAGACACCAAGTTTTACTGGGATGAGACAAAAGAAAGATCTTTTCGGGCACTTAAGGAGGCTCTAACTTCCGCACCAGTTCTAGCCTTGTACGACGAGAATGTGGACACTGAACGTCACATAGACGCCAGTGGTTATGGGATTGGTGCAGTGCTTGTACAAGTTCAGGAAAGTGCCTATGCATCAAGAGTACTCTCAAAGTCTAAGATAAACTACTCTACAACCGAGAAAGAATGTCTCGCAGTTATCTGGCCTATCAAGAAGTTCCGGCCGTATTTATTCGGCAAACCATTTACCGTCATGACAGACCACCATTCTTTGTGTTGGCTGACGAGCTTGAAGGATCCATCAGGTCGATTACCAAGATGGGCAATAAGATTCCAAGAGTATGACGTCACAGTGGTATTCAAGAACGGGTGCAAACACAAGGTAGTGAAAACACAACAGCATGAATGAAATTTAAGCCCTCACTGAATTAGGTGACGTTACAGCTGAACAGAAGGAAGATCCAGCACTATTAAAAACCATAGAGGCATCGGAGAAAGGAAAACCAACCAATGGAGAGTTCCAACGTATACAGATAAGAGCAACTACGATCCACTGGAACTCAAAAGGCTACTGCTCGATCCAGCTCAACTGCAGCCTGCTATTCTCAAGTATTTCCATGATGCTCCAATATCCGGTCACCTGGGGTTCGTGAAGACCCTAGACAGAATCAGATGTAGGTATTACTGGAATGGTCTCTACCGATCTGTCAAGCACTATTTGAGTCACTGTAAAGAGTGCCAGCGATGGAAGCATGTGCCACAATTACCTCCAGGGCATCTCATACCAATTCCACCTGCAGCAGCTCCATTCTATCGAGTTGGGATCGATCTTTTAGGGAGGTTCCTGAAGTTGACAACCGGTGAAATTTAACTGTACTCAATATGGCGTCGGTCGGGTTGTATAGTGAAATTGCTCTCCAAAATCAGATCAATTTAAATGGTTCTTCATGTAGAAAGGTTCAAAACGCGTAGTCAAAGGAATTCAGTGCGTAAAATGCAATTTCTGGTTACATGAAAAGTGTGCAAAAGTTTGTTTGAACTATATAAATGATGATATCCTGTGGACATGTCTGGACTGTGTGACAAAATGTGGAAATTAACTTCCTAAATAACTTGCAAAGACGAAATTATTCGTGTTCTACAAAGTGATGTTAATGCTCTAAAAGCTGAAGTGTCATTGCTGAAGCAGGCAAATATCGAAGTGGAGCGTGTGTTCGTAAAAACTCTTGTGCACCAATTGAAGATAAATCGGCAAATACGCGGAGTGATACAAACAGTGTAAATGTCAACAAATCGGCAAATACGCGGATGGATACAAACAGTGGAAATGTCAAATGTTTCATGCAGAAGAAAATACTGTACAATGCAAAAAACAGTAATGAAATTCCAAATTGTGGTAACAGAAATTCGATGAACAGCGGCGAATTACATATTGAGAACAAAAGCAGGTTATTAAAGAAACGCAAAATCTTTATTTTGGCAGACTGTCACGGAAAAGATGTCGTGGACATATTACGAAATATGATACCAGATGCAAAAATAACCGGCATCATAAAATCAGGCGCGCCTCTCTGCAAAGTTTTAAGATCCTGCGAAAATTCAGAAATGACGGGAAATAATTGTATCCTAATCGGCGGCTCAACAGATGTTTATCATAATGAAAGCCACATTGCAACGAGGGCATTGAAGGAAAAATTACTTCAGTTCCCTCTTGTAAACTTTTATGTGGTCAGCCTTCCACCTAGACATGATTTAATCTCAGATTCATGTGTTAACATCGAGCTAACAGCCACAAACAGAAAATTCGAGAAGATATGTAGAAGTATTAAAAATGCTACATATGTGAACATAAACAATGTTAGCAGTGAATATTTCACAAGACATGGTCTCCATAGAAACGTTAAAGGAAAAGGGAAAATGTGTTTGGAAATCCTGAGGAAGATGAAAGATGGATACTCCTTGAAGAACAATCCCACTCCCAGGAAAAATTGCATCAGAAGAAAATAGTTCAGTGTCATCTTTGGGAAAAACATCAGCTGATGCAGTTAAAATAACATCCACAGTTGACATAGCTATGTCAAACCACAGATATATATGTCTGTGTGTCAAACCCATCAACACCAGCGGTAGATACTGAAACAGCGCCTCCAGAAGCGAAAGCAGAAGCAGATTCAAGTGACACCTCTACCGGTACATCTATAGAAGTAGCACAAATAAAAACAGCAGCAGCTTCAGATCAAATAAAACGACAGGTAACACTCCAAAAATCGTCAAAAACAATAATATTAAGAAGTTCACATAGGATGCAACTAAGACCGAGAAGAGTGGCAATTCAAGACAAGGATTTTTTATGGTGTCGTCACAGAACAAGGAGAGAGCTGATCCATATGTGAGTAACCCAGTTTCATGCCATTCAGATGTAAACTCCAAACAAACTCTGAAGATTGTACACCAAAATGTACAATCACTAACAAAAAAAGTAGATGAAATAAATGTACTTGTAAATAACGAATGGAAGGATGTTTCTGTGTTGTGTTTTTGTGAACATTGGTTACCAAACGAGTACTTTCATAGTTTAAAAATAATAGACTTTACCCTTGCAAGCAGCTTTTGCAGAGTAAAGTCAAACCATGGCGGAACTTGTATATATGTCAAACAAAATGTGAAGTGTAAAAATTTAGTCTCTGTATGCAAGTTAGGTTGTGATATAGATTTTGAAATATCAGCTATTGACTTACTGGCTGAAAAAACTATTATTTTATGCGTGTACAGACCTCCTGCTAGCAATATAAGTGGTTTTTTTTTTTTTCAAAAAATTAGACCTTGCTCTAGGACAACTGAAGACAATTGGGAAAACATTGGTACTCTGTGGGGATTTTAACATTGATTTTCTAAGCCAAAGTTCTCAGAGAGATAAGTTCCTAAATATAATGAAGGCCTACAATCTGTATATGACGGTTAATTCTCCAACCCATATAACAAAAACTAGTGCCACTTTGATTGACCAGGTATGTGTAAACATGGAGAATTGCACCTCAGAAAACTTCAATACTGGCTATAGCAACCATTTATCACAGGTATTATGTATACCTATTAAACACATTTCAGCCAGTGTTAAAAATATTACCTTTAAAAGAAGTTATAGTCAGAAAAATATCGAACACTTCCATTACCTAATTAGTAAACTATCCTGGACTAACGTTTATGAAACCCCTAGTACTGATCAGAAGATGGAAATTTTTTTGAATGTTTTCAGGCATAATTTTAATATAGCCTTCCCAAAAAAGAAAGTTATTTCCAGAATAGATAGGTTCAATAACTGGATTACACCAGCTATTCGGGTCTCTTGTAGAAGGAAAAGAGAACTCTTCATGCTCTCAAAAAATAACAGCAATCCTGATTTCCAGAATTATTTCAAAAGATACAAGTCAGTTTTAAGACAAGTAATAAAAAATGCAAAAATTAAGGCAAATGATAAATATATTATGGAGTCATCAAACAAAACCAAAACCATGTGGAAAGCTGTGAGGGATCTTACGGGTAATAAAACAACACACAAAAATATTGAAATATTGCAGGATGGAGAAACTGTCACACACCCAAAGGCAGTTGCAAACTATTTTAATTCTTACTTTGCAACTATTGCTGATACATTAGTAAGAGAAAAATTTAGAAACCCACCCAATACAACATTAGACGAACCTTCGCATACTGGAGTAAATAATGTTTCCATGTTTTTGAATCCAGTAGGCCCATCTGAACTTCTAAATACCATTAATACACTGACGAACAATTATTCAGCTGGTTTAGATGATGTCCCAGACTACATTATTAAAATAACAGCAAATCTTCTACTCCTCCCCTTGTTAGATATCTGAAATTCTTCTTTATCAAGTGGTGTTTTCCCTAAAAAGCTAAAACGAGCAAAGGTTGTACCACTGTATAAAAAAGGAGATCAGACCTGTATGAGTAACTATAGGCCAGTGTCACTACTGTCAGGACTTTCAAAAATTATCGAACAACTGTTCCTTTCACAACTAAACTCATTCTTCACCAAAAATAATATTATTTCTGAATGCCAACATGGCTTCAGACCTCAGTGCTCAACAGAAACAGCCACTTTCAATCTGATAAGTCGTGTATTAAATGCAGTGGACAATCACGAAAAAATCTCAGGTTTATTCTTAGACCTTACAAAAGCTTTCGATGTCATCGATCATTCTTTACTCTTGAGAAAGCTTGAGCGTTATGGTGTGAGAGGTGTTCCAAATGAGTGGATTAAATCATATTTGGAAAATCGCTCACAGATTACTGAAATAAAGCATATTGATTGATATGAACTCCAGACACACCTTTCAGAACCATGCATTGTGAGTCATGGCGTTCCACAGGGCTCACTTTTAGGTCCATTTCTTTTCTTGGTGTTCATTAACGATTTCCCACTACACATTAGGGGTCCAGAACCAGTACTGTTTGCCGATGACACTAGTCTACTGATTGAAGCGAATGATGAAGAAAATCTTACTGCATCTGCAAAGGACATTGCAAAGGATGTGTACGAAAGGTTTAGCAGAAATAAACTAATAGTAAATCCTCAGAAAACAGTACTCATAAATTTCCATACAGATCAGAATAAAAATGTTGTACAACCAAAAGTATGTATGAATAACCAAAATATTAGTGCTGCTTCTGTAACAAAATTTCTTGGGATTCACATTCAAGAAAATCTCAAATGGAGCACTCACATTGCAGCCCTAAATTCAAAATTATCCAAAATGAGGTATGTACTCAAAATTATCTGCAACAACACTACTGCTGATACAGTTAGGTCTGTATATTTTGCACAAGTACATTCACTACTGAGATATGGTATCATTTTCTGGGGAAGTGCTCACCAGACCGTAACCGTTTTCAGGAGGAAAAAAGCAATCATAAGATTAATGAAACAAGCTAGCAGCAGAAAATCCTGCAAACCTTTCTTTAAGGACCTGAAAATCCTACCCCTTCCCTGTGTGTACATTATGGAAGTAGTCATGTTTGTAAAAAAAAAAGTCTACTGAGGAGAAAAAATCAATTTTATCAAAACAATATTCTCCATGATTACAGTACAAGGTCTAACAATGACATACACATTAATCACTGCAACACCACATTGTGCCAGAAAGGTGTATATCATGCAGGCACAAAATTGTACAACAGATTACCCAGACACATGAAATCTTCTCCTGACCTACCTAACTTCAAAAAGTCTGTGACAGCATACCTACTAGACAACTGCTTTTACTCTGTCTCAAGAGTATCTTACGCATGAGGATATGTAATTTTGTAACTGTTGTAATAAGTTTGTAAGATTCATTGTGTACCAATCTCATTATTAATTATGTAAATCTAGTTATATTGAAATTTAAGTAATATGTGTATCTTCTACAAACTGTAAAGCCAAAAGATAAAATTTTATGTCCAATATCTTGTGTACAGCATATGTACTGAAATAGATTATAAGGACAAATAAATAAATAAATAACCAATGGACAAAAGTCTGCACTGACTATGTCACACGCTACACTGTCACCAAACCTGTGCCCACTGCAGAAGCTACAGAGATCGCAAAATTCCTTGTAGAAGACATTATTTTGAAGCATGGAGCACTACGTGTGATGATATCTGATCGTGGAAAGATATTCCAGTCAAAACTAGTATCAGACGTAATGTTACGTTGCGACATTGTCCACAGAATGACAACTGCATACCATCCTCACACAAACGGTCTTAAGGAACATTTTAACAAGACATTAGCAAATATGCTATTGACGTACGTCAATGTTGAGCAGAAGGATTGGGATACAATATTGCCAGTCATGACATTCACTTATAATACCGCAAGACAAGACACCACAGGCTTCACGCCGTTTTTCCTGCTCCATGGCCGTGAAGCTGAGATGTTCCCGTTCCAACCGGACAACACTCAGGATGACTTTGTGAAACAGCTCATCACCAGGAAGAAAGACAGCTGGTTCGCATACGGACATTGGACGCCCAGGAGAAGGACTGTCTGCGGTATAATGTCAAGCACAGGCCTGTTGTGTACAGCCCAGGAGATTTGGTATGGATTTTTACCTCTGTACAGAAAGTTGGACTATCAGAAAAGTTATTGAAGCGATACTTTAGTCCGTATCGTGTCATACACCGCCTGTCACACATTATGAGCCATCGTCGAAACAACAAAAACGAAGAGACATTGTTCACGTCCTTCGCATGAAGCCTTACTACGATCCTGAAGAGCAGATAGCCGAAAATGGCTTCTTGTTCAAGGACTCTAAGGACGGTAATGATACTGATGAAGCCACGACAGGAACATCTGTCATTGATAATCGTGCAGAAGGGAAGGATTATATAGAACTGCCATACAGAGGACCCATGACAAAATCAAGATCCAGAACATTGCAGCTGGCTCCAAAGGGAACCTAACAGCGGGTCGCTGTTTTTTCTGAAGAGGGAGCACTGCTGCGAGACCCACACATTAAGCGACTGCCACTGTGGTGCAAGGGATAGCTTCACCAATTGTGGTGTTGAAGGTCGCCAGTTCATTCCCGGCCACCGGCAAAAATTTATTTCTTTGTAATTAATATTTCCAGAATGTTCTACATGTTTCTTACGTTCACTTGTAATTTCTACTTGCTTCTTATGTTAACTATTCTTCTAATTTCTGGTACATTCTGTCTCTGTATAAATAGCAGAGCACTCTGCCCAAGAGGCAGTCAGTGCTGTGTGTAAGTTTCAGTTTGCAATAAACCTGCTTTCAGTGTAACTGTTGTGTTCATTTGACAACCCTGCCTTCAAAGTCAAGCCTGCTTCCATTTCAACGCGGCATGGTATCTCTTTATCCCCTTTCTTGAACAGCTAGAGGTTTAATATCCACATATTTTAACCAATCAGGAAATGTTCCAGTTATAATAGGCTGGTTACACAAATAACTTGAAATTGTGCTAAAGTCACAAGAACACGCTTTAATTAACTTTGTTGATATTTTATCATAGCCACTTGAATGCTTTGCTTTTAAAGATTTGTTCATCAGCGCCGTTAATGTAAAAAAAAATAAAAAAAAAATAAAAAAAAATTGGTCCCCCCTGGAATACATTAATTCTTATGGTATGTTTTATCACTTAAAACGAATTTCAGTTAAGGCGAATTATGAACTCTGTTTCAGTTCCTAGCGTAATTAAATTTCAGTGTAACACAAACTTCCAACCTTAGAGTATTATAAAGCATAACTTTTTTTCCCAAATGAATGTAGGAAATGTAGCTACAAACCTAATTATACTTATTGTTGACTAGTTTTTAATGTATTGCAGGTCGGTAGCCGGTATTATCACTTCAACAATTAGCTTTTGCTGTACATTGTGAGACATTCAATAATGTGCGCAGCTGCATTTAGAAACGTACTCAGTGCCAGAATTGACAAGTGTTCTGTTAGTCGTAGACCTATCGAGTTGAAATAGTTAATAAAAAACTAGAGTTACAACCGGTACTGTAGCTTGTGAAAATGGCAAAGAGGAAACAGACAGCTCTAAATGTAAAGTTTAAGCTTAAGATTCTAGATGAAGGGGACCGCGGTACCAAGAAAACAGCATTTGAAGAGCAGTTTGGTGTACCTTCATCTGCTTTATTTATGATTATTAAGAATCGATAAAAAATTATTAATGCTGCAGCAACAAATCCAAACGACTTCGTACCGCCAAGTATGGAGAGATCGAGACGTTACTGTTAGAATGATTCAATCATATGCGGGCATCTAACATATCTTTAACTGTCCCTATGGTTCAGTCAAAAGCATTTGATATTGCTAAAGATATGGGTATTGAAGACTTCCGTTGTTCTGCTGGTTGGTTGTATCGGTTCAAAAAAAGACATTAAGTTTCATCTGTACAAATTTTTGTGGTGAAGCAAATAAAGTTGATGAAGAAAGTGTGAACAGCTGGTTGCATGTATTCAACTGAGGGAAAAGTATGTCTCATGTGAAGGGTCCAGGGAAAGAACCAGGTAAGTCACAATTTCAATGAAACTCAGAAAACGATTTTTTTAATTTTAAAACGCAATAATTACATCTCATACAAACTTATGATTTCAAACGATATCAAACATTGGAGTCCTTAGTGTAGAGAACAAAATGAGACCGTTTCTATGGTGTTCAACATTGATAGCACGAAAATAAATTAAAAAATTTACTCAAACTACAAACTTTTCAGGGAAGAAACCAGGTAAGTCCCTGAAACAGAAATTCCTTTCCCTTGTATGAACGAATGTTTTAATGTTATTTCATTTATTATTATTATTGTAATTTCTAACGTTATTCTTATTGTTGATAATATTATAATTATCATTTCTAATGCTATTATCATTAATTATTATTTTATTATTATTATTATTATGGAATCTCTATTCCAAGTTATCAATCATGAGGCAATGAATGGAAAAATTTCACTGCTGCTGGACCACAGAACTTCATGAGGCTCATTAAATCATTGTACTTTGCTCTAGAAATACGTAAGTGACCAACAGGCAATGGAGAATTTTGTTACATATTTTTATACGTAAGCTACATTAAATAAAAGTTTTAAGGGTAGCATTAATAAGTCATGTTGCAATTACCTGTGTAGGACAAAGGGGGTAGCTCGAACTCTCCAGCCTTCTATTTGATGCATCTCTGTCGGGGTTTCTTATGATGCTGGATACCATGTGACCATTATACATGTCTCTCCATTTCATCAGGTGAGGGTGACTGGACGAAGTCTCAATTTCCTTCACTGGTTGGATCTTAAATGGACATTACGGTACATATTTCTGATTTAAGAAGTATTTCCAATCATATACCGCTTCTTGAGAAACTTTCTCCACAATGGTGATGGTTTCATTCTAGAATTTTCAATCATACTCATGAAATCCTCTGGGGTTTCCATTCTTCGTTTCAAATCCCACAGACCAACATTCCTATCACATTCCATGTAGGAATGACCTCGTTCTGTAAATGTGATCTTGATATTTCTCAATCCATGAATATTAAACGAAGATAATGCAAGAAGCAGAAAATTGTGAAATTCTTGTTTTTTCCTCCAGCTTAATCACAGAACACTTGAAGCTCTTCAACATTGTTATCGAGGTATCTCATAACGAAATGAAAAAGGAAAGACGCTACCTCATTAGGCCCTTTCTTGGTAATACCTTTGTGGTACTCATAGAAAACTGACTGCCCCGTGGAGAGAATGTGTCTGTTGAAAGAATGCATTGATAATTGACGCTTATAACACACATCTGACACATTTTTATCAAAATCCATACAAATTGCCTCCATCTTCTTGGTTTTCATAGCTTTATGCCTTGCATCCCTTTTGCGTTGGTGGAATGTTTCGGTTTTTCTTTTGTGAAGGACATTCATTGTTGTTAATTTCTTAATTTCTTCTTTATCTTTCTCTGGGGAGAGTGCTTTAAGTTTGGCTGAGAATTCATCACAATGAGTGCACGTGTCACTACGTGGGTATTCGAAGGATATGTTGAAATTCGTGTTCATAATGCATCTATAGGTTCCATAGGAAACATCAACAGTAGGATAAGGTTTCTTAAACATCAGAAACATTTTCTTGATATTCAAATATTCAGGCAAATAAGTCTTTCTTGAATCTTTTAAGCTGTAATGGCTATAATTGCTTATATGACTGTATACCAACGATCTAGTGGATTCGTTAAGCTTCCTGTGAAGATGTGTGTGTTTACCCCTCTTGTCTTGCGATGCAGAAACAGTTAGTTTCAAGCTCTTCTGTATATATTCCAATTTGTTTTCTTGTGATACCATGTATTGCACAAAACGATTTTGCACAAACTGATACATCACACTTATTGTCACACCCCAGGGGAAGTCAGACTCTGTATGCAAATGCAGCATCTCGTAATTTAGCGTTTTCTTCTGTCTGACGTGGTCGCCTTCTGTTGACACACAGAACTGTTATTAAACCTGCTAAAGACGCAATTTGATCATTGTGTGATTCCAGACTGCTGAATTTGCGTAGTATTTCAGCTCTTTCTACTTCAGTGGTGACATCAAAGCATTTAAGACGGGAACATTTGCAGGACTCCCCGATTCCATGTGAACTTAGCCTTAATTTCTTACCAAGTAATTCGGCTAGTTTTCCTCCCCTTCTTAGGTTCATTTTGATGAATTCCATCGTCTCCATTTCCTAATGTCGACATCACGGCACAGCATGGAACGATTTATTAAACAGTGCCACAATAACAAATCACACTCAGAAACACAATGTAAAAACAGGAACACCTGCAATAATGAAATGTCAAAGACATAATGGCGCGAAAGTCTGGCGATCGCACGGCCATCTGTTGAGATGCAGTGGACTTACCTGGTTTTTTCGCTGATTCTGTGGACTTACCTGCTTCTTTTCCTGTACGCCAAAACTTTAAGGGCAAATAAAGCAGTGACTAAGCTGGTTTATGCCCTGATTCATGCTGCTAACAGATAGCCCTATCGATGGAGAATCGAATGCCATCTCTAACTCAGTTCGAGAGAAAAATGGACTTACCTGGTTTTTTCCCTGGACCCTTCATGTGATGTGTTTAACACGGATGAAGCTGGAATGTTCTACAATATTTTTTCCAAATCACACTCTGGGGGGTAAAAGGTGATAAGTGCCATGGTGGAGCATGAAGCAAACAATGTGTGACTGTTGTACTGTACTGTAATGATGACGGCAATGAGAAGTTTCGTCTCTGGGTTATCGTAAAATTCGAGAAACCACGTCGTTTTAAAAATATAAATATGGACACTTTACCTTGCATCTACTCGCACCACAAAAAAGCTTGGATCGATGGCACATCATTTTGTAAGTGGCTTCTTCGTTTCAGCAGTCCAACGGTTGCTCTTACATTGGACAGATGTACTGCCCATAACGTACTTGATCTGAACCTATCCAACATAAAGGTTCAGTTTTTCCACCCAATGCCACAAGCCGCCTTCAGCCTTTGGACCAAGGCATACTCTCTCTCTCATAAAGAGAGCCTATCGTATGCGATTTGTAAGAGCTGCAATTAGTGCTGCTAAAATAATAGTGCAATCCCAAATTGGAATCTGCTTGACGCAATAAAAGCCATCGCAGCAGCCTGGAACTCAGTACGCCACATTAGATAGGGAAGTGCTTTAACAAAGCTTGGGGACATAGCAACACTGAAGATGTTCACGAGTTAGAAGATGCCACTTCACCTGATGAATGGACAGTTCTGCAGGACGTTGCGAACCCTGTTTCTTCTCGACGAATTTTGTATAAATTTCGTATTTGCAAGTGAAGAGAGGCAGGAGTTTATTTTCGCCGAGATGATGAGCTAAACAAAGATCGTGTTCCACGAATAAAGGACGTCCGCACCCCACTGCGGCGTTAATCATTTAAAGTCAGAGAGCTGATGTGTTTCTTTTAATGAGCGGGCTTGTTGTGGAAAGAGGCGGCCAGCTTAAGAAAGACAGACAGCCCATATCCGTTGTTTTAACACGAACCTGAAGGGACCGAAAAATCAGGAGTTCGTGTTAAAAAAAATTCGAAAAACACATATTTTAATAAATGTACATGTACAGCAGTACACTAATGTGTAATAAACTACACTATATAGTTATTGCAGTAATACACAATCAATCACGTTATTGTAGTCTTATAACACAATAAAGAGACTGTAAAATTACAAGTACTCACAAATTATGTACGTTCCTTTCTTAGAAAAAATTCAGTCATGGTTCGCTGACGTTCATGAGAACGATAATATTTTGTAATTTCACAACCAATTGTAATGATAATGTCAGTAAACTCAGCAGTGACATCAGATATTGAAGTGAACGTTCTAAACAGTCCAAGGCTGTAAACATCTCCCGACAGGTAGGTGGAATGGTATCTGTATTCTCTTTCTCTTCACTTTCTTCTGATGGCCCTTCTTGCACCTCATTCACAGCTTTGGCACATCCAGTTCCACAGAAGCATATACGACAACATCATCGTCTACACTAATGAACTCTTCGAAACTAATCCCAGGGTTTCTGTATATTGTTGAATCATACCTGGAATTTCCTCTCTTTTTAACTTTGATGTACCAGGTGATCAAAAATTCAGTATAAATTTGAAAACTTAATACATCACAGAATAATATAGATAGAGAGGTAAAAATTGACACACATGCTTGGAATGACATGGGGTTTCAGTAGAAGAAAATGAAAAGTTCAAAAAATGTTCGACAGATGGCGCTGGACAGCGAAACGTCAGTGACTGCGCATGAAAATCGTATATAAAAGGAACTGTAATGAGAGAGAGATTATCAGATGCACCAGCAGTCACAGCATGCAGACATTACCTGAAAATGCGGTTTTAGTGAAGCTGTGTTATCAGAATGGGGAATGTGCTAGTTCAGCATTACAATCCGATCGCCATAGGAAGGGATTACGAATGGTAAAGGTCTGTTGCTAAATGCAGTTGTGGCGAGAATGATTTCCAAGTTCGAAATAATTGCTGAATGTGACAAGAAGTGAGTAGGAATGGTGGCATCAGAAAAGAGGACTGGGGTGGGGGGACGTGCTTTTGCTCAGCCTCAGGATGGCCACACCACCAATTTTTCACAAGTTCATATTAGGAAGTATTGGATTGGCTAACAAATTTGGGCATATGATAAGTCTATTGTTCGTCGAAGTTTTGAAACATGTAGCAAAGCACTTGTTGTTCAAAAGATAATCGCCTACTCATACTTCTGGACAACCTGACAAGTCACAACAGCACTGATGCTATCAATAAGGCAAGGGATGCTGGAATCAGTCTTCTGACATTCCCACCACATTATTCCCAAAGGATGCAACGACTAGATATCACAGTGTTTGGGCCAATTAAGGTATATTTAAACCCCAAGCGGGCGCACAGAGTGCGCCACTCGTTAAAAAGTATCTATGAAATATAGTCAGTTGGTACCACTGTGTTCTTCTCTCGTGTATTCCTTCATTGTTGTCTTAGCTTCTGCTGTGAACAGTCATTTCTGTCTGATTGTTACAAGTGGAGTAATGCTTGACATTGTAGTACTCAATTGTTTTATATATTTTGTAATTATTTTTGGTTTATAGTAGTAAAAGATGCTTTAATGACGCCGAGGTTGAATATGTACTCAAAGAGGATCCAGATTTTCTGGTATCTAATTTTGAGTTTGACGAATGTGAATATAAGGACGAAGTAGAAGAAGAAGGAGAAGTGATCACACAGAGTGACCATGATTCAATAAGAGAGCAAGAATGTGCCTCTGAAGTCGAAGAAAGTGATGTTTAATCTGTTTCAAATGATAAGTATAATATTGGATGGGATAAAACGTGTAAGTGGAAGAAATCTTACAGTTCAAATGCAACAAAGACAAAAAGTAAGAACACTGTCAAGTACTACCCGGACCTAATACCATAGTGAGGGATGTGAAGGATGATGTAAGTGCATTCACTAAAATAATCAGTATTGAGATTATCGATGAGGTTGTCAAATGTACCAATATGTATATTCAACATAAAAAGACTAGTGTAAATTACGTGAAAGAAGTCGATGCCAAGAACACAACGAGAGATGAAATAATGGCACTGTTTGGATTGCTCTACGTCTTAAGAACGAAGAAGGCTAACCAGAGAAATGTGAATGAACTTTGGACGACTGATGGATGCAGATACTTAAGAGTTGTGATGAGCTCCAAGCGTTTTTTTGTTCCTATTATGGTGTCTCAGATTTGATGATAAAATAACATGACAAGCAAGACAGGTAACAGACAAGTTAGCCGCTATTAGAACAATTCTTGATGAGTTTATTGCAAACTGCATAAACAGTTACAGCGTGAGCAAATTCGTGACTGTGGATGAAAAGCTACAAGCGTTTAGAGGATACTGTAACTTCATTCAGTACATCCCAAATAAACCCGCTTAATACGGGATAAAGATGTTTGCTCCCTTATGGCGCAAACTTTTTACACCAGTAACTTGGAGATCTACTGTGGCAAGCAACCTCAAGGGCCATATGCCGTTTCAAATTCTCCTTCAGATGTGGTCAGCAGGCTTACCAGTCATATTGAAGGAAGCAATAGGAATATGGATAACTGGTATAACAGTCACATACTAGAACTCTCCTTACTGACCAGGAAACTCGCATGCATTGGAACAGTGAGGAAAAATAAACGTGAGATTACGTCAGAATTCCTGCCATAGAAAGATAGAGTACAAAATTCGTCATTATTTGGGTACCAAAAAAATTTTTACTTTTGTGTCCTATGTACGAGGGTAAGTCAATTATTATCCGCAAAGTAGTTATAAAATTTTATTGTAATAAAATGCGAAACTTACAAGAACATCATTTTTCAACATAGTCTCCTTGCTTTTCAATGAACTTCGTCCATCGCTCTACAAGCTTCCTTATGCCCTCATAAAAGTTTTTCGGTTGAGTTGCGAGGCAGGAATGCACCACTTCCTTCACTGCTTGGTCCGAGTCAAATCGACGGCCCCTTAATGCCTGTTTGAGTGGACCAAACAAGTAATAGTCAGGAGGAGCAAGATCGGGACTATATGGAGGACGATCCAGTACTTCGAATTTGAGTTTCTGGAGCGTTTCAGCAGTGTGGATAGCAGTATACGGGCGGGCATTGTCGTGCAACAAAACACCTTCTGACAACAATCCACAGCGTTTGCTTCGAATCGCAGGCTTTAGCCTGTGAGTAAGCATCTCACTGTAACGTACACTGTTTATTGTTGTGCCCCTTTTACTATAATGTTCCAGTACAGGACCTCGTACATCACAAAAAACCGTAAGCATCAGTTTTCCTGCGGATGGTTGGATCTTGAACTTTTTCTTGAACGGCGAATTTGGATGTTTCCATTCCATACTCAGTCGTTTACTCTCCGGCTTGTAATGATGGATCCATGTTTCGTTACCAGTAATGATTCCGTCTAAGAAGTTGTCCCCTTCGTTACCATAGCGATCCAAATGTCTTTTGCAGATGTCGAGGCACATTTGCTTATGCAACTGTGTGAGTTGTTTTGGGATCCATCTTGCACAAACTTTACGAAACCCAAGTCTCTTGTGAATAATTTCGTAGGCAGAACCATGACTAATTTGAAGACAATGAGCCACTTCATCAATAGTCAATCGTCTGTCTAAGAGAATCATTTCACTTGGTCACCCAATGGTTTCTTCATTTGTGGCGGTAAACAGTCGTCTGGCTCCTTCATCGTGCTTAACACTTGCGCAACTATTCTGGAATTTTTCAATCCACTTGTACACACTTCGTTGTGGCAAAACACTGCTCCCATACTGTACTGAAAGTCTTCTATGAATTTCGGCCCCTGATACACCTGCCCACAAAAAACGTATCACTGAACGTTGCTCTTCTTTGGTGCAAATAGACAGCGGAGCAGCCATGATTAACAGCACGGTAGTGACAACGAAACTAGCAGCTTGAAAATTACAAAGATATAACAACAAATAAACAAAGCATGCGTCACCAACTTAAAATGACAGTACTACCAACATAAACAAAAATATAACTAAATTGCGGATAATAATTGACTTACCCTTGTACCTAAAAAGAATAAAGCTGTGATTCTCCTATTTGCAATGCATGATGCTGGAGTTATCAGTAAAGAAACTAACAAGGCTGAAATCATTATGGACTATAATGCCACAAAAGGAGGAGTTGAAACTGTTGATCAAATGCATGCTTCCTATTCTGTAGCAAGAATTACGAGATGGCCGTTGGCAATACATTTTGCGCTGATGGACATTGCAGGTAGCAATCCCCAAATAATTTACCATGCAACCTCTAAGCATCCTAAAATCCCAATAAGAATATTCCTGAAAGGCTTGTCATATGCCCTAATGAAACCACATCTGATAGAGAGAGCTAAGATTCCATCTCTACCATCTGAGATTTCAGCTTTCCTTCGAAATTACAAAGAAGCAAAAGTTGGAGAGTCTACATACATCAAATTAGTGTGGACGATGTGTAAACTGCGGACATGTAAAAAACTTAAACACTACAATCAAATGTGATTTTTGCAACAATTTTGTATACAAACGGCACGTGACTATCAGATACACATGTGAAAACTGTAAACATGTCGACTCAGAATAAGATGTTTCAAAGAAATGTGTGTGCATTGTTCACTTTCATAAGAATGTAAAGTTTTATAGTTGATTATTATGATAAATAATATTGTACTGTCTCTAGGTAATATTTAGTGTTTTACACATAATACATATGTGGAATACAATTTTCTGCTAACCCAAATATGTGTGTCATATTTCTTTTCTGATTCATAAATCCATGTAAATAGCAAAAAAAAATACAAATGAGACGTAATAAACATAATGAATGGAAACGCGCCTGCTCATAGGTTAAGAATAGCAATGGCTGGCTTGTTGAGAATGCATCCGGATTACCCAGTCACTGTTTCAGAGATCACTATGTTTTCTGGGGTTGCATTTCCACTTTCCTTTACACAAAAAAAGGTTGTGGCCACTTAACTGGCATTCAATGAAGGAGATTTTAAGCTATTGGAAGTAAATGAGCAGCCAGGAGCCTCTACATCAAGTTGTAATAAAACTTCACCTGGAGAACCTGCAACTGTGTGTGATTCTTCACTTTGCATTTAGAGGTGTGGCCCTAACAGAAAAACCAATTCCTGAAGACTGTAGATCTTTTCCATAAGCTGTAAGGCGAAAAGCAAAATCAAGACAAAAAAAATCAGCAGTTTACACTAGCACTCCATTCAAAGATGAACTGGAAGCAGCAGCAATGGCTAAAATGAGACCATCTTTAAAGAAAACATTGTTCCAAGACAAGAATGAATTGAAGACATGAACAGAAAATAAAATCTATGATGATACAGACAGTGAATCAGAAAGCCTTGTTGTGTACTGGGATTTGAAGATGAAGGGTGCTGTGAAATAGAAGATGATGAAGCCCAAACCTTACAAAAGTTGACAGATAAAGAAGTCAGTTCTGGACACTTTGTTTTGGTTTGTTTTGCCACTAACAAAAATTATTATCCACAACGTAGTTACAAAATTTTATTGTAATCAAATAGGAAACTTACAAGAATATCATTTTGCGACATTAGTCTCCTGGAGTTTCAATGCACTTGGTCCTCTGTTGTACAAGCTTCCTGATGCTCTCACAGGAGGTGTTTCTTGGTTGAGCTGCAAGCCAGGAAAGCACCGCTTCTTTCACTGTTTCGTCCAAGGCAAATCGACAGCCCCTTAATGTCTGAATGAGTGGACCAAAAAGGCATAGAAGGAACTATATGGAACAGTGTGGGCAGTAGTATGCGAACGGATATTGTTATGCAACAACACAATACCTTTTGACACCAATCCTCAGTGTTTACTTCAAAATGCAGGCTTTAGCCTGGCAGTAAGCATCTCACTGTAACATACACTGTTTATTGTTGTGCTGCTTTCAACATAATGCTCCAGTACTGGACATTGTGTGCTCCAAAAAACTGTAAGCATCAGTTTTCTTGCAGGCAGTTGGGTCTTGAACTTTTTCTTGCACAACGAATTTGGATGTCAATAATAATAATTTTATTGTCATTAGGCCATTATAGCAATAGACATCACATAAATAACGTAATTGTTAATTTAAAAGAGATAACAGGCTTGTTAGTAATATTACAGGATTATAGTTGAGAAATTTTTCTAAATTGTAGAATGGGTGGGCAGCTAACCAGTCATGCAGTGTTTGTTCGGGTAAATCTTCTACATATTGTGGCAGCTTATTAAATAGTTTATGCCCGACGAGTTCATAGCTGTTAAGTGATTTTGAAAATCTGTGGTATGAAGTAAAGATGCATTTATTCCTTTTAGTGTTGTAATAATGTATGTTTTCCCAGAGTTTTGTTTCTGGTAGTTTCCTCTTTGTATAAATTAAAACATAGTATAAGTTTTTTTTATTTATTGTTTTTTTCTGTCCCATAGGACCCAATTGAGGAGTGAGACTCCATGGTCATGGAACAAGTCAATACATTAATTGTTACACAAGAATGGTAATAGAAAATTTTTAAGTAGTCCTTTGCACACAACAATCTTAAGACAAAGTGAAAAGAATCAATAAAGAAAAAAATGAATTAGCTTAATTGTTTAACTTTTCTAGGAGTTCCTCGACAGAATAAAAGGAGTGAGCCATGAGGTAACTCTTCAATTTAGATTTGAAAGCGTGTGGATTAGTGCTAAGATTCTTTAGTTCTTGTGGCAGCTTATTGAAAATGGATGCCGCAGAATATTGTACCCCATTCTGCACAAGTGTTAAGGTGGTGTGATGCAAATGCAGATGCGACTTCTGTCTAGTATTCACCGAGTGAAAGCCACTAACTCGTGGGAATAAGCTGATATTATTAACAACAAACGACATTAAAGAAAAAACGTATTGTGATGCCAGAGTCAAAATTCCCAGACTACTGAAAAGGGGTCGACATGACGTTCGCGAACTTACACCACATATTGCGCGAACCGTCCGTTTTTGAGCCAGAAATATCCCTTTTGCATCAGGCGAGTTACCCCAAAAAACAAATCCGTACGTCACAAGTGAGTGAAAGTAAGCGTAATAGACTACTTTTCGTGTTGAAAAATCACTTATCTCAGATATTGTTCTAATGGTAAATATAGCAGAATTTAGTTTTGGAACAAGATTCTGAACATGGGCTTTCCATGACAGCTTACTGTCTATATGAACACCTAGAAATTTGAACTGTTCAGTCTCACTTATCACATGCCCATTATGTGTATTCAGAATGTCAGCTTTCGTCAAATTATGTGTTAGAAATTGTAAAAACTGAGTTTTACTGTGATTTAACATCAACTTGTGTTCTACAAGCCATGAACTTATCTCTTGAACTGCATTATTTGTTATTGTGTCAATATTACGAGCAACATCCTTCACTACCAAGCTGGTATCATCAGCAAACAAAAATATTTTACAGTCACCTGTTATACTCGAAGGCATATCATTTATATAAATAAGAAACAGCAATGGTCCCAAAACAGACCCCTGGGGCACCCCATACTTAATTGTGCCCCATTGGGATTGCACGTCATAGCTATTTTCTACACTGCGGAGAATTACCTTCTGTTGTCTGTTATTAAAGTAAGAGGTGAACCAGTTGTGGGCTACTCCCCGTATTCCATAATGTTCCAACTTCTGCAACAATATTTTGTGATCAACACAATCAAACGCTTTTGTTAAATCAAAGAAGACGCCTAGTGTCCGTAGCCTCTTATTTAACCCATCAAGTGCCTCACAGAGAAACGAAAATATAGCATTTTCAGTCGTTAAACCACTTCTAAATCCAAACTGCACGTTTGACAATAAATTATGTGAACTGAAATGATCAATTAATCTTGAAAATACAGCCTTTTCAATAACTTTAAAAAAAACGATGGCATAGAAATAGGTCTATAGTTGTCTACATTATCCCTTTCTCCTTTTTTATAAAATGGTTTCACTACTGAGTACTTTAATCTGTTAGGAAACTGACCATTCTGAAAGGAAAAATTACAAATATGGCTTAGTACTGGGCTAACATATGGAGAACAGTACTTTAGAATTCTGCTAGATACCCCATCATATCCACAAGAGTCCTTAGTCTTTAGTGATTTAATTATTGACTCAATCTCACCTATGGAAGTATCATGAAGGACCATTTCAGGTAACAGCCTCGGAAAGCATTTTCTAAAAACGTTATATGATTACCTGTAGAAACTAGAGTTTTGTTTAGTTCCCCTACTATATTCAGAAAGTGATTATTGAATGTTGCACATATATCTAACTTTTCAGTAACAAACATTACTACTACGCACTGACATTATATCTTCTACCTGCTGCTGCTGACCTGACACTTCCTTCACGATTGACCAGATAGTTTTAATTTTATCCCAAGAGTTTGCTATTCTTTTTGCATACCACATACTTTTTGCATTCTTAATGACATTTTTCAGAACCTTACAGTACTGTTTGTAATGAGCTACTGCATCTTCATTCTGACTGCTTCTAACATTTTGATACAACTCCCGCTTAGTTCTACATGATACTCTTATCCCCTATGTCAGCCACCCTGGCTGTCTGTTATTGGAAGTACCCTGCTTTGATTGTTCCAGCGGAAAGCAACTTTCAAACAGCATAAGAAATGTGTTCAGAAAAGCATTATATTTATCATCTGCATTATCAGCACTATAAACATCCTGCCATTCTTGTTCCTTAATTAAACTTAAAAAGGTCTCAACTGCAACTGGATTAACTTTTCTGAGTAGTTGATATTTATGTTTAACATTTGTTTGAGAACAAATACCTTTTAGAATTAAAAATTGTGCATCGTGGTCTGATAGGCCATTTACTATTCTGCTGACAGAGTGCCCCTCTAATAATGAAGAATGAATAAAAATATTGTCAATGGTAGAACTGCTATTTCCTTGCACTCTCGTTAGAAAAAATACTGTTTGCATCATGTTATAGGAATTAAATAGATCTAACAGCTGACTTTTCCTTGAGCTATCACCTACACAATTAATGTTGAAATCTCCACACACAATTAAGTTTTTATACTTCCTATACAGTGAACCCAGAACCAATTCCAGCTTGGGCAGAAACATTTTAAAATCTGAGTCAGGGGATCTATAAATAACAACTATTACTAGTTTAGTTCCATTAACATTAACAACTCCTGCACAACATTCAAATATCTGTTCTGTACAGTGTTTAGAAAAATCGATTGACTCCGATGAAAAATAGTTTTTTACATACATGGCCACTCCCCCACACTGCAAGGAACTCCTAGAGTAGAAGGCAGCTAACCTGTATCCTGGCAAAGGAAGTCTCTGAATTGTCACACCACTTAAAAAGTGCTCTGAAATACCAATAATGTCAGAATCAGTATCAATAAGCAGTTCATTAACTTTATGTCTGATACCCTGTATATTTTGATGAAAAACAGTAATTCCCTTATTAATTATATTCTTAGACTTTGTCAAAGGTGGTTCCTTTCTTAGAGGGACTTCCTTTAAGCAGGAATACCTATCAGCTGTCCTCAGTCTAAAAAAGATGCAGCCCTAACACCAACTACTACAGGAATTTTTCCATGAGTGACACCCCCACCCCCTACTACACTGTCACCTATGAGCTTTGCCAACCTCCCCTTCCCATACCTTTTGAGGTGCAGACCGTGGCTAGTGAAATCCGACCTTTGGATAGTCTCAACTGGCACCACTGCAATGTGATCCATGCCCTCCGTCATCAGCGCCTTCTCAAGCCCCATGTTAACACGGGTGACAGCCGTATTAAGACAAGGCCTATCATGACGCTGAAACAGGGATGACAGTTTATGACAGTTATGACCTTTAGTTTACAGAACAAGGGTTTACAGTGTTCCTTATGTGGAGATCCAGTAATTACACTAATTGCTTTCTTCTGTAGTATTAAGATGTCCTGGACACAGCTAAAGTTACCCCATAAAATAATACCATATGTTATAATACTTTGGAAGAATGAGAAATATGTTATTCTGACATATTTTTCAGATACATAATCCATAAGTCACCTTAACAAATAAATTACTCGACAACTTATCACTAATATTTTTCACATGTTGACCCCAAGATAATTTATCATCTAGATATACCCCCAAAAACTTAAAGTAACTTGGATCATCTGATGAAATCTTGTCTTTTAGAGTAAAAACCAATTGCTGTTTTGGTTTCATTCAGTAATAACCCATTTGATTTAAACCAATACGATGCTTGATCAAGTGTCTTTGTGACAACTTTTAAGCCTACTGAAATCATTGCTACTGTGAAGAAATGTTGTATCATATGCATATAAAACTGTACTGGATTTAAAAAATGATTGCTGATCATTAATCATTATCAGGAACAAGAAAGAGCCCAGTACAGGTCCCTGTTGAACACCTACCTTGACTTGTTCTATACTGGACATTTCTTTGCCTATGCGAACAACTTGCCTACAATTCTGTAGATATACGATTTTAATAGTTTAAGGCTAATATCTTTAATGCTATAGGATTCCAGTTTGTCTATAAGTGTTCAACACAATCAAAAGCTTTGCTTAGATCACAAAAGGTGACTTGGGCAAAGCCTTTGTGTGGTGTCGCACAAGTCCAAAGTGCGCGCCACCTACTTTCGCCGCATGCCGCCATGCACGCACGGCGCGGCGTTCTTACGACGACAGCCACGAGCGCCCTCTGCTGCAACTCCGCTCATGGCCACCACTGAACGACATCATTCATTTGGAACTGAGATAGGAACCAGTGAACACTTCGAAATCAGATAGGCACCAGTAAAGACTTGATTATCGGACAGGCACTAGGCAGGCCTCTAGCTCAACTATGTATCAGCCTTCTGCAGTACTATGTAAAAGTTGAGTATTGTATAAATTCTGTGCAATATATATCTCGTTCTAATTTACTCTAGTGTTTCTAGTTCTGGCTGCTCCCTTCCGTACCTGCACCAGCGTGCTATCTTTATTCCTGTGTCGGACTCATTCCACTCGGCCACCGACATCTACGACGGAACGAGACACAAAAGTGGCGATGAGGAGTGATAGAACATTGGACCAGCCCGCTTGCAGCAGCCAGACAGCAGCAGTCGGAGCACGCAGAAATTGTTCCCGCCCACCCACCCTTATTATAAGACTTTTGGGGGAACATTCTGTTACGTGTTTTGTGGACTTTTTTTGTTGCAGAGCGTCCTCTTTCCTATTGCATTTGTGTTTTGTTATAATTTACTTGTTTGCGCGGCGCCTAATCGGTCAGCGTGGCCACTACCCCGAATCCAAACTTAATGGAAATTATTCAGTTACAGACGGCGCAAATCACGCAACTTCTCCAGGCGGTGGCGCAGTTGATGGCAACTCAACAACAGCCGTCGCATTAGCAGCCTACACCTGCAACTACGCCGCTCCCCACGTTCCGCCAGTACAACGAACGTGAGGAAGAATGGGGCGACTACTTCACACAGTTTCAAGAACTAGTCGCGGCTCATCAAATTACAGGTCAGAAAGTGAAGCATCTGTTATTATCTGTGGTGGGCACCAACACCTTCGTGTAACTGAAAAAACTTTTCCCCGAAGCATCTCCTCGTGATGTAGACTTTGAACAAATAGTAGAGGCACTAAATGCTCATTATGAGAGAAAAGTTCTCGTAGCTGCGGCACGGTACCGATTTTGCACACTTAAAAAATTACCGCAGCAGTCACACCAAGAGTGGATTACGGAATTGAAGGGCTTAACCCGCAAATGTAAATTTACTTGCTCTTGTGGACTTTCGTATAGTGACGTGATGTTGAGGGATGCGATTACACAGAACATTCAGGACCCCAGAATTAGGGCAGCAATTCTAAAACAGTCAGACCCTTCATTAGACAGTGTACTGCAGCTTATAGAAGCGCATGATACTTTTGACTTAGCAGATGTAGAAATGCAAAGCCACAGTGTAAATTCAGTGTGCCGTAACGGACGCTTTCTTAGCCGTAGTTCTCAGTGTAGCACTAGTGATTCTTATTTTTCTACCTGCCGTGCTGAACAGACAGTGAACAGTAGCCAGAGTAAAAGTGCGACACAAAGGTCGCCACGTCGTGTTAGAAACAGTAATTTGAATAACGGGCGCCAACGCTCATTTCAGAAAAATGTTCGTAAGTCTTGCCCCCAGTGTGTATCTCGCCACAAACGTGCGCAATGCCCTAGTCGCAACGCCATTTGTTATCAATGTGGCAAATCAGGACATGTACAAACAGTGTGTATGCAAAACAAACTTTCAAAGAACGGTGCCGTTAACATCAGTGGTTCGCAGAGTGCGAGAACAATTCATTTTGTAAATGTCATAGACGCTGTAAACTTGGACAATGTTTCGCTTGACTCTCAAATGCAAGAAATTTCTTCTGCACCTATGGCAAAATTATATAGTGCGCCACGTAGCAAGGGTCGTCAAGTGCGTAAAACTGTGCAAAGGAAAAGGGTTCGGGACAAGCAAAGTGACAATGTACAGTGCAATCCTGTACTGAACCTAGTGCCTTCTGCAACTTCTTATTGTAAAAGTGCCCAGTACTGTGTAGCTAGTAACAGTAGACATCAAGTAGCTGCTCAAGAGTGTAGTTCAGTAGTTAGTGACTCTGTAGTAGCCTCACATTGCGCGGACGCCGATCCGGCGGTAGTGCCAGCTAGTGACAGTGATATTAATCTATGTGCCGAGTCTGCGCCACTTACTTCACTACGCAGCCCGCGCCTGCGCAAGCGTAGTAAACAACTTCAATCAGACGTTGTCCACATTCGCGCACCTGTCGAGCGCCACAAGCAAAAGCTTTTTGTGAATCTTTGCATAGAAAATAAGACTGTGCGATTTCAGCTTGATACTGGTTCCACTGTTACTTTAATGAATAAAGAGACGTATGAACTTCTGGGTTCGCCAAAATTGTCGCCGTGTCAACAAGTGCTAACAGCGAACACAGGTCAAAATATTCCCGTGCTAGGAACGTGTAGCCTGCCTGCCTCTTTTCAAGGTGTAACAAAAACAGTTTCTTTTGTAGTTCTTCAGGCCAAATCTACACAGAACATTTTTGGACTAGATGCATTTGACTTGTTTGGTTTATCAACTCAAAGAGATGTGCTTCAAATTTCGTCAGTAGTGCCTCAGGATAAAATTAATGCATTGTGTGAAAAATATAGTGATTTGTTTTCGCCGGAACTAGGTTGTGCAAAAGACTTCGTGGCACATGTAACTTTAAAAGAATCTGCAGTTCCAAAATTTCGTAAAGCTAGACCAGTGCCTATCGCAATTCGTGATAATGTTGCTGCAGAACTTAAACATTGGCAAGATAGTGGTGTGATTTCTCCTATTTCTGCGAGTCAGTGGGCCTCGCCTATAGTAATTATACCCAAGCCGTCAGGAAAACTTCGTCTCTGTGCGGACTTTAAATCAACAGTGAACAGTCAAACAATTGTAGACACTTATCCCTTATCCCCTGCCCAGACCTGAGGAACTGATGGACAGATTAGGACAGTCTCGCTTCTATTCTAAGATTGATTTATCAGAGGCATACTTACAAATTCCGCTTGATGACGAGTCAAAAAAATTTTTCGTCATTAATACTCACATGGGCCTTTTTCAATTTCAACGCCTACCCTTTGGCAGTTCTTCCGCCCCTGCTATTTTTCAGCGTTTTTTGGAACAGCTGACAGTTTCGGTACCTTGTTGCTCGAACTATTTAGATGACATTGTGGTATCCGGACGTACAGTTGAAGAACATTTAGCAAACCTGGAGTGCCTTTTCAAAGTTTTGACTGCAGCAGGTCTACGTTGTAATAAAGCAGTGTTCGTTTTTTCAAACTGAAATAGAGTACCTAGTACAAGCTTCCTAGGGTTTTATTTGCGGACGGAGAAGTTAATACTGCTTCCTCCCACAAGTCCCCTAAAACCTCCACATCCTTGCGGATGCTGTTGCGTAGCAGTGTGCGTTTGTACCGCCCTACAGTACGCACGAGGTGCTGTATTTGTTTCCGAGACTTTACGGAAAACATAGAGTTCTGACTAACCTGTTGTCTTCTATAGTTGTGTCCCCAGCGCAGAAGACAGCACACAGGTCGTTGGTTCTTCTACAGCATACAGGTGAGGCTAAAGTTCTTTATGATGGAAGCATAATAAGCGACTCGCGAGATTTATAATTGTCAGGGATGCCATTTATTAAATAAATAATAAAAATAATAAGCAACTATTGTTCATATGATACGGCCTATGCTGCTCATAGCTCTTGTTGAGACCTAGACTGTTATCACTATTACAAAAATCTTTACTCATGACCGGCGCGGTCCGGCGCGTATAGTGGTCAGCTCGAGACTGAAAATGCGGCGCGTAGCGAGAGGGCACCTGACGCTCTATTTCACGCCAAAACAGGGCCGTCGCGAGCCTTCTGCAAAATCGCTCTTCTCTTGTTACAATAAGAGAAGGCAACTTATACTTTTTAAACTGTCCAAATCTAGCCTGTCCTTGAGAGATATTTATAATAAATTCTCAGCTCTGAATAATTAATATTTAGTTTATAATAAACAAAAGTAATTTCAAAAGAAATCACGTGACATGAAATGCAGCAGCCAATGCGAGGAGAGCACCAATAACATAGGCGGGCTTTCCCACGGGAACCAGCACCTACTGCGCCATATGCTACTGCTCCTCACTCCACATTTCAACATATGCTGCACATCTGTCTTTCTTCCGCATTTAAGGCACGTACAATGTTAACAAAGAAACGGCCAGTGGCCAGAAATATGAAGTGGCCACAGGCCAGGAATATCACACATCCCCTTCCTTCAGAGATTTCCAAACTTGGAATGTTCTCAAAGACAACAGACAAGTTGGAAATAAGAACCCTCTAAATTTTGAAAAATAGTACCCATTATCTCTCAATAACTAACATAAATATTGAAACCATTACTTCTAAATCTCCCCATCTAAATTAAAAATGATTACACAAAAAGGTAAAGAAACATCAAAATTATAACCCTGCCTAATTTGAACTTGGGCAGCTACGAATTAGCTAACTTTACAACATATGAAACTACATGTAAATGTTGATATATACCTAAATATCCTTCTGAAAATACACACACAAAAACTCAAAGTTACAAATTACTTAACACATTGTATGAAAATGTGCAGAAAATAAACGATTGAACAACAGATAAATAACACTGAATAATTACAGGAAATACAGCACGCTTAAAGCCTCTCAATAGTTGTGATTTGATATCGGCGCATTGCCGTCCATGTTTATAAAATTTATTGGCACTTGCCATTTGAATATCTGACATTTAGACTTTCGGCTCATGGCCGCTTATATCACCAATTAAATTCTCGGCCCATTGCCGTCCATCAATACCACCACAACACATAGTACACTGCCTTACATAAAATTACTAACTTTCGGCGCATTGCCATCCATCAAAACCACCACAACTCCGATTGTTGACAAAACAAATGAAACTATTTTTGGCACGAGGCCATTTATCACTTATATCGGCGCAATGTCGTCCAACAAGCCTCTCAACACAATTTTGACACACGCATTGAGTGCAAATTCAACCCTTGGCACTCATGACTTTGTACTTTTAATAATATTTCTCATAGCCTACATTGCACTGCTGGCTTCACACGCTTGTACATGCAAAGGATATACTTAAAGCGGTACATAACATTTATACATACAAATACATTTATAAAATCAAACCAATGCAGACATTTTGCGTATTGAATCCAGAATAATACCCATTTTGTTCAGTGTTTGGTAATTACCATCAAGTTTAATTTGCTTTTTGAGGTCCTTGACCTTTCTCATATTTGTTCAATTATCTATTCTTTCACAAGGTTACATTTCATTATCTTTCGTGACACGCTTTACGATATATTAAATCACATATATCTGTTTCCTAATTGGGTCACTGACCCTTCATTCATTGACAATAATCTATATTTTCAACAGATGTTACGTCTATTCCCATATTAAAATTGGCAACACATGCCATGTCTAATATTTAATACTGTACTGTTGGCAAATAGATGCCACGCTTATATTCACTGTAATAGCTTACATATAGCTTGTCATAATGCTTAATATTTAATGCAAAATGCAGATCACAGAAATCAACAGAAACCATTTGCTGCATAAAGGCAAAATATAATTCCGACTGACAGATCGTTGCTTTCATTGACAGCTGACCATGAAATTCCATTATGTATGATACATATATTCCATATTATATGTTGTTTATCGCTCTGATGTGTTATGATTTGCTGAGGTTTATGTGGAGGCGAAACAGGTCAAAATACCATATAATTACTCATATACTTTTTCATAGATGTGTATGTGTAAGAGCATAGGACAAATGTATTCAAAAATTGGTGCCATTTCTGCTACAGTGTATTTCTAACTTAAAAAATGTAGAGTGAGGCACACACCGTGTCCCCTACCTATTTTCAATATTCCACAAATGACGACTTCACTGCCGCCTGAAATACCATATACATCATCATAATGAGTCGACTTCCAGGCCAGATCTACCAGTCACCTGTACTTGACCCTTTCTTACCACTTCATAATTATGAGCCTATTTCCAGGCCGAATTTATCAGTCACTTGTACTTGACCCTTCTTACTACCTTCTCAATACTTGCTTAAAACTACACATAGCAGACTATACACCTCGTTCCTCATACCATTCATAATAAAACCATGTTTTACATTGCCTATGTCCAACAGTCATTTTCATTAAGTTCACTCACCTGTTGTTGCGCCGTCCTCTTCTCAGCGTCAAATATTACATTATACTAATCAGCGTAAACAATCTTTGAATAAATTAAATAAAAATCCACCAATAATGTAGTCAGCTATTTTCAATGTTATGTTTCGTTCTGAGGAGATCTGTGTCTGCCACTTAACTTTGCAAAGGTAACTCGTGCTATGCAGATGTTTACTGCTGAGTTGCAATATTTACCATACTCCATATTGCTACATACCCACATTAAGCCAAACTCAGTACGTATTAAGTCTGTAAATCTCATATTATTACTTATGTCAAATCCTGTTTTTATTTACTCGTCTAAATTAGCGTTTTCGTCCAATCTGGTATTTGGATAGAGAAGAAAGTAAAGACGATAGAAAATAGTTCAGACTGAATAGTAAGAGGAAGAACTAACAGCGTGAAAGGAAAGGAAGTAAGCTGCTAGTTAACTAGGGTACCTGGTAGGCGTCAGTTACCTGGCAAAGCAAAGAGCGCTAATGCCCCCTGAGGTATGGATAGAGAAGAAAGTAAAGACGATAGAAAAGAGATCAGACTGTAAGAGGAAGAACTAACAGCATGAAAGGAAAAGAAATAAGCTGCTAGTTAACTAGGGTACCTGGTAGGCGTCAGTTACCTGGCAAAGCAAAGAGCGCTATTGCCCCCTGAGGTATGGATAGAGAAGAAAGTAAGGACGATAGAAAAGAGATCAGACTGAATAGTAAGAGGAAGAACTAACAGCGTGAAAGGAAAGGAAGTAAACTGTTTGTTAACTAGGGTACCTGGTAGGCGTCATTTACCTGGCAAAGCAAAGAGCGCTATTGCCCCCTGAGGTATTTGTACCTATTTTGTGAGAAATTTCTTGATGTCCATTACGTTGTACAAACCTCTACTTTTCCCTGTCTTTGGGTGTGCAACTTCCACTGCACTAGGATGTGCTATCCTTATTATTTTGTATGGTCCCTGATAAGCTTCATGAAATTTCTTAATTTCAGAGCTGATTTTTGATGGCCTTAATCTAGATTTTACCAATACCAGTTCATTGACCTGATATGTAACTTTCTTTATCTGTGCATTATGTTTACGTTTACATTTTTCAGCTTTCTCCTTAATTCTTTTAATAGCCAACTCCCTTTTCACATCAATAGACAAATCATCTCTAGATGGCAAGTCGACTAATTGCTCTATCATACTAGGAACCCTCTCCCCAGTTAATAACTCCAGAGGCGGAATTTCTGTTGTGGAATGCGGTAACTCATTAATTACTCTTTCAAATTCGTCAACATAATCAATCCAGCTCGGATGCTTTCTCCCACAATATGTACGAAATAACATGTTAAGCTCTCTCATCACCCTTTCACTCATATTTGATTTGGGATGATATTTAGATATAAAAATTGGCTTTATGTCAAGATCTTTTAACATCCTTTTCCAAGTCTCAGAAATAAATTGTGCCCCATTATCGCTAATGATCTTTTCTGGCTTTCCGATTTTGTTTACATAATCATTACGAATTCTGTCTGCTACAGACTTACCTGTGGCTCTCCTCAGAGCATACAACTTCACGTGTTTTGACAACATGTCAAGTACTACAAATAAATATTTATATCCTCCTCGAGATGTTGGTAGATGCCCATATAAATCTACGCAAACTTTCTCTAGAATTCCTGATGGTATCATACTATGCATTACTGCCTTGCTACTTACACAGGAGATTTTGCTTTTCTGGCATTTGCTACATGTTTTCAAAATCTTTTGAACAGTTTTTTCCATATTGTTAAAATAACAACTTTCTTTAATTTTATCAGTACATTTCTTTACCCCAAAATGTGCATATGTATAATGAACAAACCATACCAGAGTTTTAATATAGTGTTTTGGCCAATATATTTTCCAATGTTGTTTCTCAGGGTCAGCCCTTCTATACAGAATTCCCTTGTATATGGTGTAGTACTTCCTTACTTTGACACTCGTTTTCTTACTCCATTCAGCTTTAATCATCTTGATAACCTCATCCTTGTTTCGTTCCCTCCTCAAATTTTGCACAATGCTTCTAATTTTATCCTCTTTATCAACTTTTGTCAAGTATAACATGGAAACCTCTTTCTGTCCTGTATCATTGAACCCTGCTTTATCCATGCCCTGGGGTAACCTTGATAACGTATCTGCCACAATATTGTCTTTCCCTGGCAAATATCCTATGGTAAAATCATACTCTTGTAAGGCAATTGCCCATCTTGTTAATCTGTTATGTGTGAGTCTGCAATCCATAAGAAATGACAAGGCCTTATGATCAGTGAATACTTTTACTTTACGACCCATTACATAATACCTAAACTTTTTGAAAGCTCACACAACACTCAAGGCTTCTTTTTCAGTGACTGAGTACTTCCTTTCCCATTTGTTAAGTACTCTATTGGCAAAAGCAATACTTTTTCTTTCTACAGTTTCCCAATTTTCTATAAATTGACACAAATGTGCCCCCAATCCATATTCTGAGCTATCTGTGTATATGCAAAATGGCAAGTTCAAATTTGGGTGTGATAAAGGAATGCTATTATACAATATATCTTTAATGTCCTGAAATTCTTTCCTGCACTCATCCGTCCAAATCCAGGTGGCATTCTTTTTAGTTAATTCTAACAGGTTCTTCGCATTAAGTGCTTGATTATTCACAAATTTGCGATAGAAGCTCACTGTTCCCATAAAACTTTTAATTTGCTTCCTATTCTTAGGTTCTGGAAGATTTCTAATAGCTTCCAGCTTATCTGGATCAGGTTTTATGCCCTCAGCTGAAATGACATGCCCCAAAAATTTAATCTCGCCATTCCCAAACTCAGACTTTTCCAAATTTGCACTAATGTTGTTCTTTTCAAATTTATCAAGGACCTGTTCTAATATTTCGTTGTGTTCCTTCCAATCTTTAGCTGCAATTAAAATATCATCAATGTAAACAGTAATTCTGTTAAGCAGATCTTCCTCCAATACTTTATCAAGCATGCATATGAAGGCAGATGTTGATATTTTCAGACCAAAAGGTAATACCCTGAACTGATAACACCTTCTTCCATATATAAAGGTAGTGTATTTGCGACAGTTTTCCGTTAGAGGTGTTTGCCAGAAGCTAGAAGTCAAGTCTATGCTTGTTAATATCTTGACTCCATGAAACTTCTGAACAAGTTCCTCCAGTATTTCGGGCCGATCCATTTGTGGTAATATAATTTTATTTAAAGCTCTTGCATCTAGTGTGATCCTAACTGAATTATCTTTCTTTGGGACTATAACAAGAGGATTAGAATATTCACTACCAGACCTTTCAATAATGTTCCATTCTATCATTTTCTTTATCTCCTGCTCCACAGCTTCTCGTTTGGCTAAAGGAATGGAATAAGGTTTAAATCTAAAAGGTTCATGGGGCTTGACTTTAAATTCATACTTGCAGTCTCTCATGCAACCTGGTTTCTTTGAGAAAGCACTTTTATGACGTAAAAGAATGGCCTCTAATTCCCCAGCTTCCTGTTCCCCACAAAATTGCACATTCAAACCTACACACAACGATTTTCATCTTTTGTTGTTCTGTCATGTTATTAGGAATAACACCATCGAACTGCCTGATGAAAGCAACCGGATGCAATCTACCTGTCCTTGAAACATTGTAAAATTTGTATGAATAAGGATCATTTGCAACATCAACTATGTTACTTATACCTTCCTTACGTTCCTGTTCCACCCACGCTTCAAGTTTTCTCTCAAGTTCATTTTCATTGGTGCTAATATTTTCCACTAAATTACATGAATCGGGCAGCTCATTCAGTTTCTGCTCGATCTCTGTTAATTTACTGTGAGGTGCATTTGCATTACTTGTACATGATGTACCTACCTGTGACACTATACTGTCAATTAATGCTACATTTCTGTTCAGTTTTTCGATGTCTGATTTCTGTGACAGATATCCATCTTTACATGTTATACTAATGTTAGCATGTTCCTTTCTCAAACACTCTACCTTATTTGTAACAGTATACAGCGTGTCACTATTAACCTGTAATCTTTCGTTAATTTTGCTTACTTCAGAGTCCACCCTGTGCACTACGTCATTTTTACAAATATCCAAATCTAATTGTTTAAAACACTTTTCTGTTTCTTCTTTATTATTAATTGCTCTGTTTTCTAAGCCCTGGAATTTATTATTTACACTAGCCATTGGTGTACGTATTTCCTCTATCACACGGTCTAATCTTTCAATTTTTTGGTCAAGTTTTGCTACTAACATATTTATGCCTTGTTTTTGTTCTTTAATTTCATTCACCAACTTATTCATGCTCTGATTTTGTTCTGTTTTAATTTCATTCACCAACTTATTCATGCTCTGATTTTGTTCCTCTTTGTTTTGATCAAATTTTGCATTAATATCGTTTGCCAACTTATTCATGTTCTGATTTTGTTCTTCTTTGTTTTGATCAAATTTAGCTAGCATGTTATGATTTAATTTAACTAACATATCGCTAAGAATTGATATAATATTATTGTCAATACCAGTCTCCTTCTCTCCACTACTTTCTACTGGCAACGTATCAGCTGAAGCTGTGCTATGGACGTGCCTTTATTCGTAGAACCGTTTTCGAGTGGTACTTCGGCTCTCAAAGACGTACTTTGGAGGCAACATTCACTTGTTCCTTCCATGTCACAGACGCCATTTTGATTTGCAGTATATCTCACAGTTTTGGTTTTATAACTCGTAGTAAACCATTTCAGGACAACAGCGAATAAACGACTAATTACAATTCATCTAAGGATGAATTTATCATAACTAAATGTAATTAAAATCAAATTTTAAAAAATCTTGTGGGAACGACTATATAAAATTTTACGGCAATGTCAACATTAAGTTGTTGTGGTGTAATGGGTAGCGTGCTGGACTAAGAAGCAAGCGGTTCTGCAAACGAAACTCGCTCAATGCAATTTTTTTTTTTTTTTTTTAAATCTTAACGTTTGCAACACATTGTGGGAGTTATTTATCCACACCACCTTGTGGAATTTTCTTATTCACATAACAGAATTATGTTATCGAGTACTCTTCTATGCTGTCTCAGGAGTTAAAATCGATTTGGTGATTTTTATGTGTGGCTGAAGTACGGAGAATGAAATTGCTGCTGCAATTGGTACGATCAGCTATGAAATTTATGTTCTTCGTTCTCACAAATATTTAACTTTGTTCCAAGTATGTTGCGATTTTCGAGAATATGGTTGGAGACAAAACAAGGGGAACGTTAAAATTGCTGGTACAGTAAGTGAAATGTGTATCAATGACATTTAGGCCTACACCATTTGCTAGTCAGAAAGGTGTGGCTATTTATTTACGAATATTTTGCCGCTTAGTTTCGAACATATCCCGATTTTCGAGAGTGTGCTTACACCGACATTCCTTGTCACCAGTATTTGGTGGCTTGTTTCTGAATATGTCACGATTACAGTGTGTGTGGTTAATTAAGATCCTAACAGAATAAATTTAATTTCTGTTGCAAGTGCATACAGAACATTCATAACAACGTCGTCTGCTGGCATCTCTACACATGCCTTTAATGGGCAGTCTTTAGGCCTATATTGTGTTCATTGTCGTCTTTAAGAAATTAAATCGTAAACAAAGGCATTTAACTGTAAAAAAATAAAGTATTCGTCGTAATTATTTAATGCACGTTAGCTTTTAAGTTGCATTGTTCAATAATACGCGAGCTACGTGTCTTGGAATTCAAACGCGAAACTTCCACTTTTCCAAATAATCGCGAGTCAAATGCAGCATTCTGACAGTGGATTGTAGTTTCGGAATCGAAAAGTACAAACAACATTTTACTGTCAACTCGGAATATAAATTCATAACAGGTACGGAAATGCAGGTGACACTTTCCAATTACACAACTAAACAAGTAATGAACAATTGGTACAATTCGTCTGCTAGAATGGCTACCGCAGACTTGACAACCACAGATATATATTTATCGTTACTTCCAAAGTATGTCTTTGAGAGCCGAAGTACCACTCGAAAACGGTTCTACGAATAAAGGCACGTGTGCTATGGCTTCTGTCACATGATACGTCCATCTGCTCCTCTGTTATGCAGGCGCCAGACACATTTTCTCTGACAGTTTCATCCAGATTTACCACGTCAGTATGGTTAGGAGCGACAGATTGACAAACTTGTGTATCTCTCTGCACGTCACTTACAACATTTTCCACAGCACTTTGTTCTACAGTAAGTGTGCTATTGATCTGATTAACCTCTATATCCTGGCCAATATTAGATTGCAATTCACTCATATTCGCTACAAAATATGGACTGACATTGTCACCCTGCATCTGAGGTAGTTGACCTGAATGATCATTACCTGTATTTTGAACACATTCTCCGTCCCTACTTCTAAGATAATACCTAGTCTTTCCCTCATTCTCCATTTCTAATATACTCTTTACGCTAGTTTTTAATTTCCAAATTTAATTAACAGACACACACAATTAATTATAATTTACAGGAGTTGGCACTTACTCCCGTTTTTTTCCTCGCGTCGCGATGTGCAGTTGTTGCGACGTGAAGGCTGGTGGTTGTGGCTCCGCTAATAGATGGAGTCGTCGTCTGCCGCTGCTGGCGATGTTTACGGCCCTTCCTTTCAGGCGCCGAACCCCTCTTCTGTCTGCTATGGCTCTGAGCGTGGCTGTTCCGTCGACGTGCCCGGTGAAGTGTTGCGACGCTGCCGTTCTGTAGCTCGTCGATTCTTGAAGTTACGTAATCCAATGGACCGCGAACACAACATTTGCACTTGCTTCACTCGCTTACATCAACTGGCTAACGGTCACTTTATTTGTAAAATTCTTGATGTTTAACAGTTCGCGAATCACTACCACCGTTTATCGCCTCACTGTATCTGTCTATTTCGTTCCGAAATGTTCATCCCCGCAAGGGATGCCATGTACCAGCTTCCTAGGGTTTTATTTGCGGACGGAGAAGTTAATACTGCTTCCTCCCACAAGTCCCCTAAAACCTCCACATCCTTGCGGATGCTGTTGCGTAGCAGTGTGCGTTTGTACCGCCCTACAGTACGCACGAGGTGCTGTATTTGTTTCCGAGACTTTACGGAAAACATAGAGTTCTGACTAACCTGTTGTCTTCTATAGTTGTGTCCCCAGCGCAGAAGACAGCACACAGGTCGTTGGTTCTTCTACAGCATACAGGTGAGGCTAAAGTTCTTTATGATGGAAGCATAATAAGCGACTCGCGAGATTTATAATTGTCAGGGATGCCATTTATTAAATAAATAATAAAAATAATAAGCAACTATTGTTCATATGATACGGCCTATGCTGCCCATTGCTCTTGTTGAGACCTCGACTGTTATCACTATTACAAAAATCTTTACTCATGACCGGCGCGTATAGTGGTCAGCTCGAGACTGAAAATGCGGCGCGTAGCGAGAGGGCACCTGACGCTCTATTTCGCGCCAAAACAAGGCCGTCGCGCGCCTTCTGCAAAATCGCTCTTCTCTTGTTACAATATGAGAAGGCAACTTATACTTTTTAAACTGTCCAAATCTAGCCTGTCCTTGAGAGATATTTATAATAAATTCTCAGCTCTGAATAATTAATATTTAGTTTATAATAAACAAAAGTAATTTCAAAAGAAATCACGTGACGTGAAATGCAGCAGCCAATGCGAGGAGAGCACCAGTAACATAGGCGGGCTTTCCCATGGGAACCAGCACCTACTGCACCATATGCTACTGCTCCTCACCCCACATTTCAACATACGCTGCACATCTGTCTTTCTTCCGCATTTAAGGCACGTACAATGTTAGCAAAGAAACGGCCAGTGGCCAGAAATATGAAGTGGCCACAGGCCAGGAATATCACACTAGGCCATGTGATTAATGCCCAAGGAATTCATCCCTTACAGTCACATCTTCGAGCAATCAAAGACTTGCCTCCTCCTAAGAATGTGCACGAATTGCAAGCAGTAATGGGAAAGCTTAACTATTATTTCAGATTTATTCCCAATGCCTCTCAGATTGCAGCTCCACTGCATCACTTACGTAGGAAGAATGTTCCTTTTGTATGGTCTAAAGATTGTCAGGTTGCCTTTGACAAACTAAAGTCTGCACTACTCAGTGATGCATGTTTGATTCACTTTGACCCACAGAAGCCTGTAGTGTTAGCAGTTGATGCCTCGTCGTACGGCCTGGGTGCAGTTTTGTCGCATCGTATTGGTTCTCACGATCGTCCTATTGCCTTTGCATCCAAGCTAATGACGCCAACGCAACAGAATTACAGTCAGATAGAAAAGGAGGCCTTAGCAATCATTTACGGCGTCACAAAGTTTCATCATTATCTCTATGGCAGAAAATTCTATTTGTTGACAGACCACAAGCCTCTCACGTCGTTGTTCTCACCCATAAAGCCAATTCCGCCACGAACGGCACAAAAGCTTCAGAGATGGTCCTTAATACTGTCTAATTATCAGTATGAAATTTTGTACCGACCTACCACTAAACACGCCAACGCGGACACACTTTCCCGACTTCCGGTTGGCCAAGATGTGTCATTTGATTCTTCGGAAATGGCATGTTGTCAAATAGACTCCAGAGATGCTTCCGCTGTCGCAGATTTTCCTTTGAACTCGGGTTGCACAGGTTGCTGAGGATGCAGACCTAAGTGTGGTAGCACGTTTTGTTCGCTTTGGGTGGCCTGCCAGAGCCAAAGACATTGATCAGCCTCTGGTTCGACGTTATTTTGCACAACGTCATGCATTGTCTTTAAGTCAGGGTGTTCTGTTGTTACATACCGACAACGACCAAACGAGAGTGATTGTTCCTCGTTGAAGTGTTACGCCTCCTGCATCAAGGACATTGGGGTATTGTTAGGACAAAGCAACTGGCCAGACGTCATTGTACCTGGGTTGGTATGGACGCCCAGATAGAGAGCATGACATCACAGTGTACTGTTTGTACGGAGCATCAGGCGGCTCCTCCGCAACGTTTCTCAGACTGGCCACGCCCCAACGGACCATGGCAACGTTTACACATTGACTTTACCGGACCTTTCTGGAATACGCGCTGGTTAATCGTTGTAGACGCTTTCAGCAAGTTTCCTTTTGTGATTGCCATGAACTCAACGACGGCGTCTAGTACAATCAGTGCCTTAACATCAGTGTTTTGCATCGAAGGTTTGCCTTAAACTATCGTCAGTGACAATGGACCTCAGTTTGTTAGTGCGGAATTTCAACAGTTTTGTCGTGTGAATGGCATTCAGCATATCACCACCGCACCTTTTCGCCCTCAGTCCAATGGTGAAGCAGAACGTTTCGTTCGAACATTCAAGTCACAGATGGAAAAGATGAAAGGTCAGCACTCCAGGCAGCAAGCTCTTCAAATTTTCCTGTCTACGTATCGGTGCATGCCACGTGAAGGCCCGTCTCCTGCCGACCTGCTACACGGCCGCCGTCACCGCACTCTCCTTCACCTGCTGCAGCCTCCCACACACCGCGTCGGTTCGTATGGCGCTATGCGTTTTCAGTTTTCTACGCCGGTGCTGTACAGGGTGTTTGCTGGCAACAAGAAGACATGGTTGCCAGGCATTATTCAGTGCGTGCTCGGTCGCAATATGTATGTTGTACGTTCTTCCACAGGGTCGGAGCTGCGGCGTCACGCAAACCAATTGCGCCTGCACAGGCCGCGTGATCCTGTCTCGGGTTTCTTGATTCCAGACCCAGTTCACCTCCAGGGAGCACAGCCACATCGCTCGCCGCCGGGCCCAGCTCCCCGGACTACGAGATCGTACCGATGGAGGTGGACACGCCTCCTACGCAGTCCGCCTCTCTGCCGCTATCGCCGCAGCAGATGACAGCGTCACCGAGAGGGACTCCGGGACCGTGCGGGGCCCCCCCAGCTTGGGCCACGCACCTCAGAAGAAGATGACCTGCTCCCTCTGGGCGGGGGTGTGCGCCCTTCCCCAGGTTTCGGCTGGTTTCCTGGAGGATCGCAAGGTGGATGCCGGGGCGCGGACGGTGTCTCGATCCCGGCCTCAGCTACGATGCCCGTCCCACCAGTAACGCCCCCACCCAGGCCCTCCTCCCAGTGCCGTCGCCGTGGCCCTCAGTCCTATGCCACGACGGCGCGGCGGTTTGGGGGGGAGGGGTGTGGTGTCGTACAAGTCCAAAGTGCGCGCCACCTACTTTCGCCGCGCGCCGCCATGCACGCACGGTGTGGCGTTCTTACGACGACAGCCACGAGCGCCCTCTGCTGCAACTCCGCTCGTGGCCACCACTGAACGACATCGTTCACTTGGAACTGAGATAGGAACCAGTGAACACTTCGAAATCAGATAGGCATCAGTAAAGACTTGATTATCGGACAGGCACTAGGCAGGCCTCTAGCTCAACTATGTATCAGCCTTCTGCAGTACTATGTAAAAGTTAAGTATTGTATAAATTCTGTGCAATATATATCTCATTCTAATTTACTCTAGTGTTTCTAGTTTCTGGCTGCTCCCCTCCGTACCTGCACCAGCGTGCTATCTTTATTCCTGTGTCGGACTCATTCCACACGGCCACCAACACCTACGACAGAACGAGACACAAAACTTTGTCCTCAAACACTTGATGTAGGTAGTTGACAACAGAGTCAGTAGCATCAACAGTAGACAAGTTTTCCTAAAGCCATACTGAGATTCGCTGATTAATTCTAGGTTTTCAAAGTAAACATAACTGTTGATAAATGACACATTCCAATACTTTAGGAAAAGCTGAACTATGCTGATTAGTGTGTAGCTTGAGGGTGACTCAGTATCTCCTTTTTTATATACTGGGACTACCCTAGACATTTTAAGTTCATCCGGAAAATATCCCTCAGATATATACTTGTTTATACAAATCATTAAGGGTACACAGTGCAGTCTATTACTCTTTCTAGCATGTTGCAAGATATGTCATATATATCTGCACTGTCTGGCGATTTCAACTGCTTTACTATTTTTAATATAAGACTAGGGGAGACTATGGAGGTAATAAACACATTTATATTTGTCATTGGTCTACTAACATTTTTTGAAAGTAATTCTGATGAGCTGATAATAGGTTTGATAATGGCATTTCTTACTTCTTTCACTGACTTAATAAAATAATTGTTGAATTTTTGGGGACTTACATTTATTGATTTGTTTCTTGGGTTTTCAGCAACACTGTTTATTAATTTCCATGTAGCTTGGCATTTATTGGAGGAATTCTCGATACTTCTGAAATTGTGGAGCTTTGGTTTCCACAATAGCTTTTTTATATTTATTCCCACATTTAACATATGCTGATTTCGCATGCTCAGTCTTCAGTGCATTACTTATATTGTACAGCACCATAAGCTGGTGTTTCAGACTGGTCAGTTGCTCAGTATACCATGAATTTTGTCTGTTTGTAACCTTGGTTTTGAATCCTTTGTTACTTTGCATTTTTTTTAGAGGAATGCTGTTATTAAAGAGTGTCATAAATGTTTTGAAAAATCTATCAAACACTACCTTTGCTGACAAATCATTAATTAAACTATGTGTGTCACCACATTAGTCAAACCAGTCTTTGTCATCAAGGGCCATACGGAACTTGGAAATTTTACCATCTGTAATGGGTCTGGTGATAACTTTTGAGACAGGGATAGGGATATCACTCTTATAAGGATGGAAACTACTTATGTAGTTTACAGATACTGCATCATGATCTGAGAATGGTAATACCGTCACATCACAAGTCTTCTGTAGTCTAAAGTTGACAAAAATATTGTCTAGACATGCTTATCTCTTGTTGGGCTACTGTTAATAGAATCTTAAGTTGTACTGTCTTAGAAGATTTTTTTAATTCAGTGACACAGACCACCACTTATTACGTCATAGTGCAACCATTTGCTCCCTCTAAATACATTTAACAGCATCCCCATTATTCCAGAAATACACTGATGAGACCTTTAGGTGATCTGTATAATGATATTATTACCAACTTAAGACTAACAATAAATATACCAGCAGCTTCAAAGTTTTCTTCTTCACATAATCTAGATCCAACTTAGTAAAGGAGTAGCTGAGTAACTGGTTAGTGCCACACTGCCTCTTAAATTCAATTTTCTGCAGTTAACTGTTTGCTGTGTTATAGTTATCAAGTTTAACTAGTGTTCAAGTTCACTCTCAGTATCCCAATGTTCACTAAAACAGAAAATACCAAATCATTGTCTAATCCAAAAGCATTTACAAAGAATTTTTTTGCTTTGTTTTATACCTTGAACGTTCAGGCAGCAAATTTTACATTCAGAACTCCTGTTTCCTTTAGAGCAGTGGTACTCAACCTGCGGCCCACCAAGATTTTTTGAGTGGCCCGCAAAGCTAGTCCAGTATTCAATATTTCGCAATAAAAATGGGCGAGATGCGTACAGCGAAATCGACGAAGCCAGTGCACAGATTTTAGGCAGCACGTTCTGCACAACACATGTCGTTTGTTGTGAAGCAGACCCCTTTGACTAAAGTGTTTGTGTGGCCGTGCTGCCCCGGTGCTTTCCCCCTCCCTGTACTCCCCGGGTGGCGGCTGTGGCAGCTCAGACAGCACTCGCAATCGCATTCTTTTCGGTGCGCAGAAGTATTCCTTCTGAATCCTATCGAGCATGACACTGTTAATCTGTCTTGCAAGCGTTCAGCATGAGGAAAAAAGGTTCGGATATAAGTATGCAATTTTTATGCTTACTATGAAGATTCGTATTTGTGTGTAAAGTGTGTTGGGTATATGAATAAAACAAGTAAAACCTTCACTCAGAATTTTTACGCCGCCTTTTTCGGTGCACCCACAGGAAGGGCCATCAAGAGTCCGATCTGAATTTACAATAACAGGGTGGCCACCAAATCTTCATTTTCAAATTTTCCAGGTTTTCCAGGTTAAAAATAATTATTTTCCATGTTTTCACAAAACTTAATTTTGCTCAAAGGGGTTAGCAAACAACAATACCGTAAAGCAACTAGTTACATATTTTTTAAAGACATGTCGTCCAAGTTGAACCATGTCACGTTGTAATATACACCAAGCAGTGGCGAAGCCAGGATCTGCGTTGGGGCAGGGCTCATAAAAATTGTGGCATTGACCTCAAACTGATCTACGAAGAACCAGCTCATATTATGAGGTTTTCCTCATGGTTTTGGGGGATTTGCAGCCCCATAGACCCCCTCCCCCCACCCCAGATTCGACACTGACACAATGTATAGTACAGTGTGTACATTTTAAGTTGAGAAACCAGAATAACTAGAAAAAGCACTATATATTTAACAGTTTCCACCATTATGAACTGACGGCAGAGGCTTAGGAAATGATACCTCCATCGTTTGGGAGTGGTGTGGGTGGATAGTGTAAGATTTTAAATGGGAACTCAAAATTTTTTATTGCAGATTCAGATTCTACAGACTATATCATGTATAGTTTGGTTGATTTTTTTTTTCTTTCAATTGGCAACATATTGCACTGTAATGGTAAGAATTATTTGCCACACTGCTGAAGAAATTTACCGCCCAGTAAAGAAAATAAACGTTAATCACATTGATGATGCTTCAGAACCCAATCAAATGTGACTAGATGTACATGTCTTCCCAGCTAGTTCAATTAAGTGTTTTTTCGGCAATTCATAACTGGTATTCAGACAAGGGCAATCTGGACTAAGGTATCACTTTGGAAGACTGCCATGTCCACTGCAGGGAGAGCAAGGGATCACTTTGGGGATCATTTGGTAGAGTTCTGAAGCATCATGAATATGGTTTTCATTAATTTTATATCCTGTTTAGTACATTTCTGCATCAGTATGGAAACTATTTCTTACTACTACAGTGCCATCTGTCGTAAAAAGAAAAAAAATCCACCAGACCATACATGATGTGGGGCTTAGAATCCGTATCTGATCTGCAATAAAAAATCAGGGTTCCCATTTAAAATTTTACACTTGACACACACACCTCCTCCCCCCTCCTCACACACACACAAACGGTGGAAACGGTTCAGGTTGAGTATTATTTCCTAAGCCTCTGCCATCCGAACATGCTGATGAAAACCATTTTTGAATGTTTAATTTTTCCGAGTTATTCCGGTTTGTCAACTTAAAATTTACACCCTGTACAATGGACTAGGTTCAGTTCAAATAGTTGGAGGATACTGTACGTTTTAACGTGAATTGTATTAGTTTCTGCAACATAGCCCGTCCATTTATACTATACTTCCTGATACATTAAAATACAGTCACATCTCATGAACTAGTGATCGAGAACTCGATACATATATTGTTGTTGTTGTGGTCTTCAGTCCGCAGACTGGTTTGATGCATCTCTCCATGCTACCCTATCCTGTGCAAGTCTTTTCATCTGAGAATACGTTAGGCAACTACATCCTTTTGAATCTGCTTACTATATTCGTCCCTCGGTCTCCCTCTACGATTGTTACCCCACACGCTTCCTTCTAATGCTAAGTTGACAATTCCTTGATGTCTCAGAATGTGTCTAATCTATCCCTTGTCTTAGTCAGGATAGGCCAGAAACTCGTTTCCTCCCCAATTCGGTTAAGCACCTCCTCATTAGTTACGTGATCTACCCATCTAATTTTCATCATTCGTCTGTAGCACCACATTTCAAAAGCTTCTATTATCTTTTTATCTGAACTCCTTATCGTCCACGTTTCACTCCCATACAACGCTACGCTCCAGACAAATGCTTTCAGAAAGGACTTCCTAACATTTAAATTAATATTGGATCTTAACAAGTTTCGCTTCTTTAGAAACGCTTTTCTTCCCATAGCCATTCTGCAGTTTATATCTTCTTTACTTTGGCCATCAGAAGTTATCTTCCTACCCAAGTAACAAAATTCATCTACTACTTTTATTGTCTCATTACCTAATCTAATTACTTCAGCATATTACATATATTATGATTTACTTTACCTTCAGGATATGAACAACCTTTTCACCTCTTTCAAGTTTTCATTTAGATTGTTCCCAATGATGGTTTTCAGTTTCCAGAGCCCATACAGTCAAATAAGTTTTGCCCGGGAAAACTCTAGCTAAAAGATCAATGAATGTTAATGATCCAGCATGCGTAATAATGCACAATGTTGTGGGCGAATTCTTGAACTTCGAGGAGATGAAATGGGAAATGCAAAAACATATCTGGAGCAACAGCTGTGTGGTATTTGCATTCAAGTGTCATCTGGTAAAATAACACTCGACAGCAGATTTTAATGAAAACATTATTTGTTTCATTTTTTTTAAATTCTTGTACTACTAAACAGACAGTCAAATATATATTGTGGAAAGCAACAGACTCCCTTTTGCTTATGGAATGTGTATGTTTCTTTCGTCTTGCGTGGCTGTTCAAAGCACTCTTCCCCATTGTAGAAATATTTATCTGTGTTGCACCAAGAGCATAATGCATTCGTTTGTGATTTGGGATCACATGTAACCCACGGATACACTGCCTCGTATGAGCTCTGATATCGAGTTATACCATGTTTTCACGTAACGAACAAACACTCTAAAACACGTTGAATTACTTCATCTGTGCGGGCACAGGTATAGTCAGTTCACACTTGGATTCACTCTATTGTTCTCTGCAACGATAGTTTCACTCTGTTCCATCTCAGAAAGGTGTAGATGGCGTTAGTCTCTAAATATATTTACCGATATTTTAATGTATTGTTACAAGACAGCTGTTAAAGCAATACATTACAAATGAAATTTCCTTTTCGCAAAAGTCCCGTACCTTACGGCAGAGTTGCCAGGTTTTTCTATTGCTCTGTCGCCAAATTTTAAACAAAAAGTAGCCAGAATATCGCCATCTTCACAACAATAAAATGCCAAAATATAACCATCTTTACATCAGTAAAAATAGACAAATATTGCAACTTTTAATCTGTTAACATTATTATGCTATGGTAATTATGGCATGTTACTCGACAACAATAATCCTGAAATTCAGGGAGTAAGCTGGTTACTGAGTAAAAGCTAACACAAACTGTGGCACTCTCACATTCACAGACATCAGACCGAACTTTCCAAGGAAACTCATACTTCACAGAAACATTTATCTGAGTCCATCCAAGAACTGAACCCAGACACACCACCAGCTGACAATGCAGGCAGTCAAAATATTGACACATTGTAAATATAATAGAGAGACTCCGGAAATTCAGTTACATTTAACTATCACATTTATTAATTTCATAACTTATAAAAATTACAACACAAAACTGTTCAAGAATCATTCTATCAAACTTATACAAGGGATGTTCTCATGCATAGGTTCGATTACCAATCACTTTCACCTTCTTAAAAACAAATATTTACAGATGTTAAATAGAGTTATTGAATCTTTCAAACATTTCTTGAATAAACACAAAATTATTACAACATTTTGAGGTGAGGTAATGTATAATAATACACAAAGCATTTCATACTTTGCGGTGAGGTGGACTTTAATTCGTAATAATGTGTCATTACACACTGAAAAATCAGCCATGAGAACGACTGGGAAATCTCCGCGTGATCTCCATCGACATTTATACTCTGTAAATCATTGTTAACCATTGTGAAGTGCGTAGCAAAGGGCTCGCTTCACAGTAACAGTTGTTACGAATTTCTGTTGTGTTGTCGTATGGAACGCGGAAAAAGATTCTGTTTAAATGCCTCCTTGCATTCTGTAATTTATGTAATCTTATCCTCATGTTCTCGTGGGAGCGATACATACGGTGTTGTAGTATACTTCGAGATATCATTTAAAGCCTGTTCTCTAACCATCGTAAGTAGGGTACATTAGGTAGTTTACGTCTATCTTCAAGAGTCTGTAAGCTGAGTTTGTTTACATCTCTGTGACACACTCCCACACTTCCATGATACTTGAAAACATTTGTGCTAACTTGTGTAGGTTGATCATATTTCCCCAGCATTCTACCGAAGTTTAGGCGGTATCATTGACGCAATGTCTAAAGAGTGATTGCTTTACATTCGTTGTATTTGAAGTTAAATAAAATAGCCATTAAGTCGCCAACCAATTCCTTTAATAGCCAAATTTAATCGCCAGTCGCCAGACTGCTGAAATGGCTACTATTATAAGAAAAAGATAGCCAACAATGCGAAAAATCGCCACACCTGGCAACCCTGCCTTACGGGCCCGGCTAGCGCTCACTAGGTGGCGTTGCGTGTACGTATGCTTTTTGAAAACCCATTAACATATAACGAGGATAATAATCTTTTTGTTGACCATAAAATAAATAATGAATGCTGTTCCTGCTCTATGGTTGACAGGTTCTCGATGTACCCTTGTCCGCTAAGTAAATTAATTATCCTAGTAATTGGTACCGCGACTCCTCATTGATGCTAGCCAGGCCTGCATGAAAAACAGTTCCGCCATCAACAATTCGTACATGGTGTCTGTGTTTACTATTTATACATTATCAATGTTACGTCAGTCACAGGAATCGTCTTATAATTATTACTAACGAACATAGCCGCCGACTTTTGAAAATCTTTGGGTATGCTCAGTGGCGTACCCATGTATTTCTAAAGAAAAATAAATAAATACAAAGCAAAGCCCAAAACCTATACAAAACATACACGGTATCGATTCCATATCACCGTCAGCATCACGATTATAAGTCGAAGTCCTTTTGTATTTCACTATATACTTATTCATTTTAACGATTTTCACATGCATGACATTAACCCTTTTAACCCCAAATTTTATTGCTTTATGAACAAAAATATTTCTTTGTATATATCTATAAATGATAATTGGATTAATGTATATTTGACAGAATTTTTGATTATTTTTAGTTTTTGGAAGAAAATTTAGGATGACTACAGATGGCATCAGTATACAGGATATGTTTCCATTATCGTAACTAATAACATTTTCAAACTGTTGGTTAATAATTTAGACATTGGACAATTATTTAGTAATAAAGTTTTTAAATTATTTTATTTCTTTTACCTTGATACAATTATTTGAAAGTATTGTTGCATTTACTCCAACTTAGACAACAAGCAACGATAAACATTTTGACAATGCATTGTAGCCTAATTCTTTTTATTTCCTCGAGGCAAAAGGTAGACAATCTAGTCACAGTGAATTATTGGAAGCCTTGTAGTGTTATTTACAATCTTTTAACAAATGGTTGTGGCTAGACGGACAGATAAAGATGAGGGGAGGGAAAGGGTTAAGACGTAATTCCATTCAAAGGTGGCACGGGTCAAAAAGAGCAGAAACTAAGGTCCGACTACTACGTTCAATTGTTGATAGATTGTTGAAGCCTGAAAATTCAAATTGAGAAAAAATTATATCACTAGCTGTTGCGTTTCGAGAATTTTGTAGAGCTGCCAATTAAAACACCAAGACCTACGCAAGTTGTTATGAGGACTGTCTGTTTACAGAATGTTTTAGCTAGGAGGGATAGGGCAGTCTTTGCAGCAAGTATGTTGGTGCAGTGGTAACGTATATGGTTGTCAAAAGGTTATCTCTAAAGATTCCGGGAATTAAATTCTTAGTGTAAACATTTTCAATGTATCGTACCAAACCCACTTCATTTCTAGTTACTAGGTTGTCGCCTTCAGTCTACAATATTGACTTAACAAGCGGAATTCCATTAACATTCGGACTATTTAGAAAACTGTTACTTCACTCACATGCGAACGTGGATTTTAATGCCTACGAATTCAATTACCTGTTTAAAATAATCTATTTAGAGTGGTGTCTTACAAAAGCCAGCCGGCCATCAATGGGACGAGAGAGTCGATTTTAATTACAGTCAAGAAATGTAAAGACAAAATCATACCAAAATTTTCAGTGGGGTATGCTTAGCATACCCACTCAAATTTTGGGTTATGCTTGAGCTGTCGAGCATACCTGTAGTTGGCGCCAACACTAACGAAGCATCACAGTACCAACTTTTACGGAGTTTATAGTTAAAAACCAACAAAATGCTTCCGTGAAGAGATTTTTCAACACTGAATCAGCCAACGAGATCTGTGTTGATGAGTATCTCTGGGGGGAGGGGAGGATCAATTACGAAAATTGCTAAAATTTAGTACACATAAATATCGCATTTCATTCTTTGTGCGATTACAAGACGTTAAACCTCCTAGGCGCATCTGCTCCAAACGGAAGCGTCGTCATCGGTTACTGATGACGTCAGCAACGTAGGCGCGCCTGAAATAAAATGTACGGGAAACCGAACTGCTACAGCTTAAGTGCCGTATTTAATAAATACCATTTATATGCACATACTCTAGTGATTCTTTTGTTTTTTACGGTGGATGTGTGAAATTAAGCATATCAGCTTTTCAAGTATCGGTACTTTCCTAAATTCTGAAAAACAATAGCCTGTTAAATTTGCCGTGTGATGTGTCATTAACTGAGTTACACTAACAGTACTAGGGTACGGCAGCGGGAAAAAATAGTGTAAAAACAACAAAATATTTAAAATGAGAATTCGCTTGTAGTAGTACAGTGTTACACACTGAGCATAAAGCGAGTGAAATTAGCCATGTTATTGCAACATAATGTCAGGGAAAGATGTCAGCTGAATAAAATGTAGAAGAATATTTCGCTGTTTGTGTCTGAGCTTCCTGAGTCAAAATCTGGAAGTGTAATTTGTGTATCCAACGATCGAGATAATTAAGCAAAATCGTGTTTTGGTGCGTCTGATAATCTTCGGGAAGGCGAAGTTCAACAACACGAAATTAACATAAGAATATGGAAACGGTAGTAACTGATTAACTAATAAATTACAGAGACGCGAAAGGTATGTACAATGCACGGAACATAATGAGGTCGGGCAACAAACCCGGTTGTAAACATTTGTTTCGGCCCGTCTGAAATATAAACAACGCGCAACCAAGACCGAGGCAATAAACTGATAACGAAAGACACTCATTAAGAACTACAATCACACCTACACAATTAACCTGAAAAGCAGGTAAATAGCCCCTGTATTGCAAATGAAAAATGTGTTTCATCAGACAATCACGGCAAAAGTTGTGCAGCCAACATAAAGCACTTAAGCGCAAACAACATGGGAAAGGTACCATAAGGACTAAAATCTTACTTCCAGCTTCAGCAACAACGTTGTGTGCTGATGTTGGCAATGAACTCTGATTTCTCTTCGAAAATCTGTCACACGGAATTAGAGGGAATAATTTATAGTGTCGAACATGAGATAAGTAATTAATGCTGTTGCTGCTGTATTGTTGACAGACTCTTGTCTCTGTGCTTGCCGTCATAAGGTGAAAATTTTTTTGCCAACATTAGAACACTACGCCGCCGATGCTAACTTAATTAAAATTTAACGCTAGACATATGACTCTGTAACGATGAACATAAACTAATAAAAGATTCTGCTCTTATTTAAGATGGCTCGAATAATGTTGCAAAAAGTTAAGTGAAAATTGTTCTCCAACACATTTTAAAGTGTCTGAAAAAAGGACAAAGGAATATAAGGCAGTAGCAAACCAGACACAAAGTAGTCCACTAAGGAGAAACATACCCAGGGAGCTGCAACAGAAAGAAAAGAACCCCAGCAACAAAGAAGAATAGCAGCCACACCTCACATACCTGAACCCAGCAACAGCTGACCAACTAGAAGAGCAACCACCTGTGAGAAATCACAATTCTGGTGTGTGAAAAATGGCAACAGCACAACCTGACAGCCATACAGGGAATGTAAACATTGTCCCAAAACTAAATGACTTCCACAAAAACAATAAGAAAGGCAAGGTCCTCACAACATAATATGTGTTGTATTAGAAGTAAGGTACTCCATATTCTGACACTTCTGTGGTGACGTGAATGTTGATGTTGTGCAAAGGTTAATTGAAAATCAGATAAATGTTTCCGTTTCTAATATATTTGTTTTGTACACATAACATCTGCTGCAACAGAGATGAAATGGAATACTGGTATCTTTATTAGAGATATCAAATAGCCTAAAACTGATATAACTACATACTATAAAGAATTATATGCAGAATTAAGTCACATAAAAATCATCACCGAAAACAATAGTTTTAAGCTTATATAGGTCTCCTGATGGTGACTGCTACATTTTGAAAAATCTGAGTTAGTGTTTAGAAAAATATGAAATATAAAACAATAATTTCCATACCTGAGGATTTTAACGTAGAAATGTTCAACACTGTGGCTGAACTTTCAATAATCTAAGATCACTTAACGTATACTGTTCTGAACTTTATCCAACATGCAGAGCTACACAGGAGATGCATTTAATGGATGCAAGGCAGTACAGCAAATTATAGCTCAAGAGTCTGCACAAACAATACACGGCTTTGTACCAGTGAATTGAATAACTTGTATATTAGTTAAGGAAACAAACTAAAATAGAAGCAACTGACAGATTTGCTATGGATTTGCTTAATGCCTTTCTTAATTGGTATATCATACACACTAAAATTAAAAGAACACTCCCAAAATGATCAAACTCGAGTATGCACTGCTACTGACTCTCCAATTACAATGTATAAAACCACAAGATTTTACCTACAAACTACTGACATTCATACTTAACAAATGTTTACTATCTGGAGGACAAACAGCTATCACCCAATTTCAATTGTACATTCTGGCAGTTGTCAAATGTTGATTCTGTCAGGGTAAAAATACCACTATAGCTGTTTAGAAATTATTGACCAGACATTAACCATGTTCAAAAAGCGGAATGTGGTACCACTTACATGATATATAAGTGAGGCATTTAATTTCATTCTCTATGATGTCCTGTTAGCAAAACTAGAATGTAATGGTGTATGTATTCCAAGATTATCAGTAGAAGTTTCATATCTTCACAACAGAAGGCAGTTTGTTACAGTTAAAAATAAACACTCCCCAGTAACAATAATTAATACTGGGGTACTACAATGCTCGATTCTTGAGACCTCCTCCATCATCACAATAATTGATGTGCCTTGTTACATAAACAGTACAGTTATATGCTATGCTGAAGACACGACTCTTCTCCACTCACACAAGAATGTCGGAGCCTTAAGTAATAGCACACCGGAATCATTCAATTTCATCCTCCACTGGTTATCATGAAGTAAGTTACTGTATAATCCCAAAAAAATAAAACAGCTTCTCTTAGGGTTGTCGAGTGCCATCAAAAATACACATTGAAAGTTTAGGACTCTATATTAATTCACAACTCAACTAGGAAGAACATATAGACCAGGTGTGTGAAAAGATGTTGAGATTCCTTTGGAAACTTTTTTAGACTAATGTACTTTGGACTTTTCAGACACATGTAAGTTTTGGCCTTCCTGTTTGTAGACATACTCCTTACATTTTGAGAATTCTGAAAATTCAGAACATTACACACAAGGTGTAAAGGAGACACCAAGCAGAACTGCTGTCCACTGTTTTCCAGGTACAGGCTATTGACTGCTGTGATCATATATATAAAATATGGGAAAAACCAGTGGCATGAAAGGTCTTGTCAGTGTCCTTTTTAATGCTTAAATCATCAGAAAGAGGGTACATTTTCACATACCAAAACAGAGAAGCAAAAACTGGTAATTCACACAAAGTAAATGCTCCAAAGATTTCAACAAACTGTCTCTAACAGTTCAGGCCATACCAATTGAAATTCTTAAGGAAAGATAGCACAGCTGCCTATCTGACAACCAATTCTACTGTTAAGACTTATATTGCCTCAGTAATGTTGAAACCAGAGGTGCCTCCTGCAGTTTGCATTATGACACCCCCACCGCCCTTGGGCACTTCTGGTTGAAATTTTTCAGCAACTGTACTAGCTGTGCCTTTTTCTTTTTGCACTTACATGGATCTACCATTTAACAAATGTATAATTTTGTAAGTATAAGGAACAGCAGCTGAATCCACTAATGGCTCAAGTTTCCTTCTCGTGTTTGGCATAGTTTTGCAATTTAGGGAATGGCTGCTGCATGTGACGCTAGCCAGTCAGGTGATAGTACGTGACATGGTTACGATTACAGGTCAATAATTGAGTGGACGAAGGAACACACAACAACCTGTCAACCTAGAGCAGGCAGAGCTTTAGTTATTTACTTCATGATCAGTGAAAAAAGTTAACCCCTCTTTCACATGCATCTTCATGGTAACAAAGTAAGATTGTAGACATGTATGTACCTCAGGAGACTGTTTTTAGCTGTATGAAAATAATAATGTTTATTGTGAAGACAAAACATCTGTTATCATCTAATATTTGATTGGTTGCCCCATCTGCACTACAATTGGTCAGCTCTGGGCATTGCTACTTTACATGGCAAGTAAACTTTTACCCCTCTAAGTAATGAATGTTGGTATGTATAATTCATATAAATTTATAAATTCTATTTATTAGCTGTACTTGCTTTTTCAGTATACTTTGTACATACATGATAGTATTAAAAATTAACTATCTTTTAGACAATATGGCTTCTACTTATAATTTTATCATACATATAAATTTCTTCCATAAGAACTATTCATTGCAAATTATGTGAGAAAGTTTTATTCTGATGTGTACTATATTAATGACAAAGCCTATTTCACCTTGCCTGATCAATTGTCAATAAGATTACTTGAAACTGCTGCTTGACAATATGCATTTCATTAATAACTATGGCCTCTGCTGATTACCATTAAATTGTGAGATAGAGTTTTTATCTTATGTTGACTGTTGTTTATCTGTGAAACTGAGTTTTTAATGTTCCAATGTTTGAAATATGAGTAAAAATAGAACTACAACAAAAATTACCACAAACATGTACGGTACTACAGTATCTGTATCCTACCCAGAAAAATCTGCTGGCAACTTAGATGCAGGCAACCTGCAGAATACAAGTGCTACAGCTCTGGCATATATTACACAACTGCTTATGATATAAAACAACATAAAAATTTGAAACTAATGGCCACCAATTCTGTAGTTTGGATTTCATAAAAGGTCCATTCTGAGAAACAAACATGGTTTATATATGCAAGTTGCTTTCACTGTTTTAATTTAATGCAATTGATCTGGACTGATGTCACACATTTGGCTAAGTGTGGGCAGTTACAGTGGGTTTAATTTGATAGTTGTTACAAGTGGATAAGTAATAGGCTTCAGATGAGACTAAAATGTGAACAAAAATTTGTTGTAATGATTGACATGAAAATGAGTATGCACAATTAAACTGGATTACAAATACAATAATGAAGGAGATAAATAGAGTATGTGAAGAAGAGGAGTCTATATGATGGCCGATAGGTAGGCAATGAATGGGTAATATTGTGTACAACTTTGTTTTGGCCTATGAAATTGTAAGTGTTGTAGCTCACATCCTTCAAGTGTTGAGAAAATGCTCCTCGTTATTTCACTGAAAACCTAATAAGGAAAATTAAAAACCATTAATATTATCAAATGTTAATTTAGGTTCTAGATTCAATTATGCAAATTTTTTTAGAGAAGTGGAGGGGTGGAGTAGATTGCAATTCTGTCAGTTTATTTTCTATTTATTTATCTGTTTAAGAGCCCTTAATGCACACAAGCAGGGGACCACCACATAGGTTCTACTGTCACTTCTACATACATTAGTAGTCAGGTAGTTCACAAGATGTGGATCTGATGTTATTTGGAGTACATGTGGCTAAGATTTCCCATTCATATAGACCAACTTCAGTATATTGGAAGAAAGGTGATTGAAGGATACGGACTTTAAGAGCAGAAGGAAAAATTGCAAGGAAAAAGAACCTCTTCAAAAGCGGATATGTAGTAAGGGCAGTAGCATTTTTCCTGTTGAGACAGAACTTACAATGATAAAGTATTGTTAGTTTCAGGTATTGTGTGACACAGCAACACAATGGCAGGACCTTAATTCTTTGATCACTGCTTCTGCAACTGATATCCTTTGGTGCATCATTAACTGATGATTAATAGTAATATTCTAAGTGTAACTTGTATAATTTTAGCTTATTATGTTAGCTGTTTTTTTGTGCCAAGTTTGGAAATAATTTGCTAGAGTACACTGCAAAATGGTCAAATAGAGTTTTAAATTTTATGCCCAGTCTGACTTTTGGTACTTTAAAGAGTTCAACATGCTATACAAGAGGTTTCTGACCTGCACACGAAATACAGAGCATTAGAACCACGGAACAAGTGTAAAGAAATTTTTCTTGCTGAAGAGTGACAAACCAAGCCCAAATTATGAAAATACAGCACCATTGCTTTCTGCATTTACATAAAACCAGAAATTTGCTAGGCCATATTTTCACAAGCATTACAAAGGTAAGTTAATTTAGTGAAACCTAAGAACCAAAACTTGAATGGGTGGACTAATGTTTGAGTCTTGGTACGCCTAGTTATAAGTCCTGACCCTCTGTTACGTTTACACTTGATGTAAGTACATAATATTTGTAATAACTGCAACTCTGTGCTAAGAACAAAATGCACAGAATGATTAAAGAGTAGCAAAGATTGTGGCAAATGCACTATAGTTATGAGACAGGGCATCCCTAGTCTTTATATATACGGTATATAAAACGTTGCTTTCGCTGAAAGAAGAAAAGAAATTTTTTCTATATTTGTTTGTGGGGTCATCTTCTGCAGCACCCGTTACAATTAATTACAATTGGCTCTTCTGTTTTAAGCCGACAGCAACTAAGAACAATTTTTCATATCATAGGCGTTTCAATTATTATTTATAGGCATTAACACAAGCTACAGATGATGCTTTGTGTATAAAATACGAAATGCAGATGGTGTAAAGCTGCCCTTAATTTCAGTCTGCCTAAGACAGGAAATACGATTATAATTCAGATATTATTTGCTGTGTACAAAACTTATGAAATCGGACTTTGACTCAAAATCACGGCCACTATGAGCATATAGTCAGATATATGAATTTTTTGGAGATTCTCGTTAGTCATAACCTTACTCACGAAAATGTCATATACCGCTAATGTTACACTTCACTACTCACTACCTAGGTTTATATTGTGTACTGCCGACGTTAAAATTTAATAATGTGCTGCAACGGCTTCACGTATTATCACTTTATTTGCTAATCATTACAGGTCTCTTTCCTTTTCTTTAATACTTTTGCTGCAAACAAAACAGAAAGCACATTAGGCCTACTGCGTTTTGAAGAATCCTCTACATCCCATAAGCAAAAAACATGTCACCAGAAATATCCACGTTACGACTAATCATTAATAACATTCCACAAGACTTTGTGTTCATCCGAAAGTAGCTGCAAATTCATTCTTTCCAACTTTTTTTTCCCACAAACTTTTGACAACCACAGTTCGGATAACAGCGCATGCCGATATCAACAAATCGTTGCAATCCTATTGGCTCTCGCTGAAACCAATGAAGTCGTACTTCTGACGTCACTTCCGTTTGGAGCAGATGCGCCTAGGAGGTTTAACGTCTTGTGTTGCGATTTCGTAGTCGCGCCTTACGATGACATCGCATCTCTTCGACGTACATCGCGTGGTTGAACAACACTTCGAGATAAATAAGTGGACGCTAAAAACCGAAAAGTGCCGCCGGAAGTGGACTACCGGAAGTCACCTACACTTCCTACCATATCTATGGTCACTCGTCTCGGGATCCGCTGGTCGAGATGCTGATTGGATAAATGTTAGTTCATGCCGTCATATACGTTAGCCAATCAGGAGCGCGACTCGACCTACGCGACCGGCGGGTCTCGAGTCGCCTCACGCATGTAAACAAACCACCTGCATATTGGTTTGAATGCTGTTCCTGTAGTCGTTTTTCGTATTTATGACTACGTATTATGAGAAATATGGCTTTCCAATGACCAACCGCTTTACAGACCCTGGCGCAAATCAGTTGTTTGAAGTGCAGATTGTTGTGTTATAGTGAAAGCAAGTGTGATTTCAGTAATAAGATTTATGAAAAATGAATGCAAGTAGCCCATTTCAGATTCTGTTGCTGTGATCTTCAGTGCCTTTTAATACTTACCGCCGGATTTCAGAAACGCAGTAATAAGGTTTCTGGCAGTATTACAATTTCTGATTGAGTTTGTCTCTTAAGAAAGGAGATAACTATTTCACAGTGTTATTTACTTAGGTGCACTTACATGTAGTTTCGAAATTTGGTATATATTGTTGTTTAATACGAAAGGCCTCATACAACTTTACGTATGATAGCGTATTCCGAATATCTACTGGTACAATTTGTGCAACAGATGGAACTATGTTGTTTCGTATAATTTGCCATATCGGGTTGCATCTAAATGCACTACTTACGGTGAATAAAGCATGAATGTTTATTTGCTGTAGAATAAACCACTCTACATATCAGACATGGTAGCCTAATACAACCAAGGAAAGCAGGGTTTTACTTTACAGGACTAGCTAATACGCTATTTTGAATGTGGAAATGTGACGGTGGCTTGAACCTTCATGTCATTTTTTTGTGTACAACTAACGGTCATACTGTCGTTACTGACATAATGGTTTGAATTTTATATGTTAATAGTACCGCCAGCATACATTATAACACTTGCTTGAAAGGGACTGATGACCTAGCTGTTTAGTCCCCTCGAAGACCAACAACAACTTGCTAGAAAAAGAATTCAATTGGGCCAGTACACAAAGTGTATTGCCTTTTTTGTGTTTAGGGATAGCGTTACTCTGTTCAGAGATTCTTCCATAGACCTACTAGAAATATGAATACCAGTAACTATTGGAAACTGAACAATGAGTAACTGAACTTATAGATATGTCATGCAGACCTTTTGTTTGCTATTTGCATATTATTTTTGAGGAAATAGGAATAAAAAATTGCATTATTTGTTATTGTGTACCAGTTTGTGGGATTTAGTTTATATAGTTATGTAGTATTCATACAGCAAATGTAAGAGCTATCATGTGTGTCAAACAATTCTCTACCCTGCTCTTCATTGTTTTTGACTGCCTTCCAGTGCTCATGAATATGCAGACTGTCTCTGCCATATATGTTAACTTTCAACTGCTTTTTTGAAGTACAAGGACTTCATTTCTTTTAGTAATCTCTCTTTTCCAGTAGTTATTAATGATTTGATTTTTACTTTTTTTTTGCTACTTATCGTATGATATTTCAGTTCCTCTCTTTATTTTTTAATAAGATTCCATTTCCTTCTTTCCTTCCTCATTATTTTTTACTGTTCATTTTAATTGGCATAACTAAAGACTGGGATACTACCCATGTCATCAACATGTTGGGCAGTCCATAGATGGGATACTATCTTAATACTCGTGTATTGTGATAATAAATAATATGGGATTATCCTCATAAATTACAGATTCCAACAACAGAATGTACCATCAATCAATAACCTATACCTCCCTATCATAGTGGAGCTGCAGGTCATTTTTTAAATACAAAATCTTAATCTATGTTCTGCTGGTAAACAAACTGTCATCTTTAATTCGGCCATCACATAATTATTCACGCCACCTACAAACACACACACAACAAAACATCGATGCCGCAAGTCAAAGACAATGGGCAGTAGTCCCATTTCTTGTGAGCCATTTAATCAAATTAAAACCTATTTAGCCCTTTTTTCACAATCATTCTGTTTTCAAGTTACAATTCCTTTTTATAACAGTAACAATAACTTAAAACACATTGGAGTAGAGTTCTGGGCAGGAATGAAATTGTAGTACTTATAAAAGGAAGCACCTAGTTTCTTCTCCTATGTGGGGGCTGTAACATTTGGACCCAAAAGGAATGAATGAATTAACTTCGATCAAAAGCTTACATTTTACAACTGAAGTAAATTTTTTCATTCAGTAATAAATGTAGTGATAAATTTTTTTTTTTTTTTTATTTTTTTTATTTTTTTTTTATTTTTTTTTTTTAATTGCTACCTGAATGAGCTTTGCACCCTTTTTGTGTAGAATTTCCATATTGCCAACACCAACAGTACCCATGCAACCCTTCTACTATTACATAATGGGCAGGGACATACTAAATGTAAAGAAACAAACTCGTGCTGGATGGTGAAGGTAAATTGATCTGTTTGTATTGTAGAAAGTAAGGACACATTCGCAACAAAAGAATATCCCTATTGCAAATGATCAGTATTTCGAGTTGTACAACACATCACACTGACATCAGGGGTCAAAGGTGACAGGTGGCTTAGTGTGCTTCACTTGAGCCGGAATGTTGCGGTTTTGGGCGAGGACATTCTAAACTGGGGAAAAACAACAAGAAACCAAACTGATAAACACACAAAAAATAAAAACAAAAACAACCAAGAAATTACATGGTAGTGAATCATTCAATTTAACCGTAAGGCATTTTTGGCTGGGAGATACCATCTGTGATTGTTCGGCCGTCTAGTGCAAGTCATTTTACTTGATGGTACTTCGGCGACTTGCGTGTCGATGGTTATGAAAATGACGACGATAACACAACACCCAGTCCCCTGCCGGGAATCAAACCCGGTCTCTCTGAGTGGTAGTCAGCGACACTGTCAACTGAGCTATGGGAGCAGATAATTGACCTATAATACACCTCAAATAAAGACAACGATACCAATTCAACATCCTTCCCCAAAAAAAGCAACAAATAACAAAGAAATAGTATCAAATACTTAAGTCATATCAAATGTTCCTTTCTAACATATCTTTACCACAACCCCTCTTGTATTTTCACATTTGTTGGCTTTGCCTACTCTCAGTCAAATTAGCCTCACAACCTAACATCGACCTCGGGATACACTACAGGTCTCTGTCATTACAAACAGTTCTTTGCTCTTCACAGCCTTTGGCTTTGCTAATTCACAACTACATAGTATTGTCCAAGCCTAACCAAAACCTCGGGCTACACTACAGATTAGCCTGTATTTACTTATTCCATTTAGCTGTATGTGGGTCTTGGTATAGAAATCTGTTAAATACTTAATGAAACCAACAATAGGTGCACCAGATAAATGATGCATTTAGAAATGGAGCAATGTGAATCTTCCAAATAACACTAGAAGAAAGCTACATTCACAGTGGTATGTGATGCTTTTTTGCTCCTGCCAGTGTTATTTGGAATACAGAAGAGTCAAGTTGCTCAACACCCTACTGCAGAACTGAATCATGTAACCTGAACACATATTGTCTGTCACAATCATGTTTATCAGATTTCTATACCAAAAACCACGTACATGCTTCACAATATCAAACAATGGAAATTCCAGGAAGGATTCAGCAGTATCTTTGTGAGAGAGAGGTTGCTTACCACAGATGTCCAATCAGCTGCAGAAAGTCATAAATAAAAGAATACAACTTGATAACTTTTGGCCGTAAAGGCCTCCGTGGGTTAGAAAGACACACTCACACAGACATCACTGCCTTCTGGCTGTTATGGCATCTGTTTTATTCTACTTTTCAGTCATAGTTTTACATTTAGTTGTCACATGTTTTACTTATTTCAGTCTACAATAAGACTGTTTTCAGACATCTGACTCATGCATTAACCAACACATACTAATATGCCAACTGATATTTTAATCTTAAAATCTAGGCTGATGTGTGCATGCGTCCAGTACTTGCATTCACACTAGCAAATATTAGAATATGATGCTTAAGCACAGGCCAGAGGTTTGAAAATGTAATTATCAAAGCCCAAAATCTGACAACTAAATGTGAAAAATAAAACATCTTTCAATAATTAGGTTATATTACTACTTGCATTTCACATGCTGTTCATTATTACACCACTATCTATAAGGCTAACCAAAATGTATAATTACCACTATAGGCAAAGCCAATGAATATGAAAGGCGAAAATCTAGTTTCGGTGATAGGCTCATCTGTAGCGCAGCCTAGGTTTATGTAGGTAGGGAGCCAACAGTTTGGTTGTGAGTTGGTGAGGGCAACGAATGTGAGACGCGAAAATCTTGTTTATCTGACAGGCTAATCTGTAGTGTAGCCTAAGGTTTAGGTTAGGCTTCAACACGACATTGTAGTTGTGAGTTGTCAAAGCCACAGAATGTGAAGAGCAAACGACTGTAATGACAGTGATCTGTAGCATATCCCGAGGTCTAGGTTAGGTTAGGAGGCAAGTTTGGTTGGGAGTAGGCAAAGGCAACAAATTTGAAAATACAAGAGGGGTTGTAGTGAAGATATGTTAGAATGGAACATTTGATTAAATGGCGTAAGTATTAGATACTATTTCTTTCTTATTAGTTGCTTTTTTTTTGGGGGGGGGGGGGGATGTTGAATTGGTATCAATGTCTTCATTGGGAATGGTGCTAGAAAATGAATAGCTGAGGTTGTTTCATTGTAAAGTACTTTCTATTGTTACTTTAGAATACAATACAAATGGTGGAATACAGTAACACTACATAAATGTAAGACAATATCTTGCAAATGATATTCGTTTCTTACACTCACATGTACTTTACAAAACACGGTTAAGAAAAGACAAAGGCTGTAGGCAGGTGAGCGGCAGAGTGCGCATGGTCGTGCTACATGTCTGTCATTATTGTCTGTTGTAACTAAGTTCATTATTTGACCTTCACACCTAAGCTGACTGTAAACGACACTGAAAAGTTGAACTCCCATACTTTTGATCATAACTGTTTTTAGTATGAAGACGCATCTATATACTGCATTAATGAGACAAAGGATTCTTAAATGGAGTGTAGGTGGCACAAAAAAAGATGTCTGGACCAATACACAACATAGCCTGTAACTACTACAATTTCATTTCTATCCTGCAAGCACGGAATAATTTCAGGGGGTGTGACTGAGTTATCCGGACTGCCGGGTTACCAAGTTTTCGGGACTACTGTAACAATATTTTTCTGTGACTTGCAATAACCACAAATATAATCATCAATAGGTACAATGTAACACGCGACATCTTTGTTCAAAGCTGACAGGTGGTATTGGATACTAGGACTGACCCCCACCTTCCTATACTGTTGTGAAATTGATATTTCATTGACATCTTGGAACACATACCAGTTCAGTTTCATTTGCTTTGCTTTGCCATTTAACTCTTAACATATTTGACTGGGATATTAGTGTGTGTTAAATATTGGTTCAAACAATGGAAATTCCAGAAAGGACTGACATTTCCCTCAACATGCATTTTAATCTTTTCCTATGGTTTAAGGAGAAAAGCCATACTTGCAAATCCCAGCTTAAATATTAAGAAGCAGCCAGATTTAGACCTGAAAAAGCTGCACTGCAATCAAAAATAGTTTTGCTTTTCTTATAGCAGGTCCTATTTAGCCAATACTGAGTTGAATATGAAGTTTCCAAACATTTACCTGCAGACTTTGCTTTGTACATATTACATTTTTTGGGATAATTTATTCTTAAATTTGTCCTACCTCTGCAAACTTCATTAGGTTTTTCATTGTATTTCTGCCAACAGAACAATTGCCAAAAGTCACAATGTTTAATACAAAACTAGACTAATGAACATTTGTGATATGATCTATAAGGGTTGGTGTGATGCCACAGTATCCTACAGCTTGATTTACTTATGAACTTTGTGTCCTCATTAGGTCACACAAGCCTTTTGATTGTGAAGCCTTAGGGTGGGGTTTTCTTTTTTACATTTATAATTTGTAGTCATTTCAAGTAGTATGTCCTTTTCATTGAGAAAATATCTTAACCAGCTGCTTTCAAATCTTTAGACTCAACATTAATCTCTTTTGTATAGTCTAAGACCAATGCTCAGCTCTATCTGAAATAATCTTACCTCTTCACTTACATAAACAGCAACTCTATCTCCCTTCTGCCTGTCTACTACTATGCAAAACTTCTCACAAAATTGTTCATTACATTTTCTTCTGGTCCAAGTTCAAATGACTCATCTGCTAAAAGCATACCATAAATTTTGCTACAAAATTCTTACATTTTAACAAGTTATGTTGAGAATGTGTAATGAAACTAAATCAACAAAAATAGGTATAGCACACTTGCGAATTCCATTTCCACTATGAGTAATTCTCTAAAACAGTAATGTGGTGTACACAGTTAAGTGACAAAAGGTGGAACAATGTAATGAAGTTGCTGTAGCTCACTAAACAGATCACAGCTTGTAGTAAAAAATATCCGGAGAAAGTGCACATTTGTCATCCAGTGAACTAAAAATGCCTTTATTTAACAATAATCACATATCCATGTAGACTTGTTTAAAGGGCAAACTTCATTAATTATATTGCTTACAAGTAATTGAGCATTCTCTGTACCAAACAATGAATGAAATACCCCAAAAAGAATAATTTTGGCCTCTGGACTAATTTAGATATTCTGTAATCCATGCTTTGCACACACAGGGTATCCATTTACATTAATCACACTTATATGTTGAGGACAAGGTAAGGCATACACAAAATTTGATTAAATGTGTCATTGCTGGACATAACACAATGAAATTCTAAAAGTAATTTAAAAGCAGCTTGAAATGATACTGAAAGGGTAATTATTAATGTTCTGGAAACTGTGCTAATTTCACTATTATGGTCACCTTTGATACAAAAAGCTAGTTTATTCAAGCATGATAAAGTATTTTAAGTCTTTGGCCCATATGTTAGTCAATAATTACTGTAAATTGTATTCAGTTGATATCAGAATTGAAAAAAAAAAAAAAAAAAAAAAAAAATTATCTTCGTTTGTGTGGCCATAATGTCCGTAGTTGCTTTCATAATTATGAATAGCAGTGATTTTCCGTCTTTGCAACTACAATAAAAATGTGATTTTACCACACCAGACGTGTTTCGTTTTATTGAATGTAAAACATCTTCAGTGGTCTGTAATAATAGAAATCTACAGTTTGTTTTGTGTTTAGATCGAAAACAGTTTTTAAATGGACCCTGAAAAGTAGGCCTAATGTTTGGTACTTACGGCAATTTCTGTCATCATGCCGGTCTGTTTAATGCAATACCTCACAAATGTAGTTCTTTCTCTATGTTTTATAATAAATTATGTTTCGGTGTATTTAGTTTTGATGTAAGCGGATTGGAATAGTGGCAGAATAATACATGTATAAATTTAATGGGAACATTATTATTATTATGTGATTTTATTTGACCTTAGCTGTGGAGTGTTGGTAGTGGTATCTGGAATGAGATGTGGAAGTAGTCTGAGATAGTAACGGGCATGACAGGGAATGTCACATAAAACACCTCATTTGAACTCTTCGCTGATGTCGATTTAACTCCGACTTTCTATGAAAAGTTCTATCACATACGTAGCACTGAAAGTTCTTCATATCCATTTTCTGTTCACAGCAAAAACGTAAACGCACAGAACAACACGAACACAACCAAAGCAGGAAAACACAAAATGGCAAAAAAGTAAAGTAGTTCAACATTAATTTCTTATCTTCCTCCACTGTTGGTTCAATAACAGGTACCAGGTCACAGTCATCTGTTGTGTCAGAATCAGTGCCTGTGCCATCATCAGTAAAAAAATTTAAAAGGGGGGGGGGGGGCAGACTTTTTGGTTAGTAATTTGTTGTGAATTTAAAGCTCCTTACTGTGCAATTATACACTTCCTCATTAAACTTCCCTTGGCCTCACACCTAGGGCCATGCCCCTAGGTACACATGCCTACAATAATTTGTCATTGTTTTAACCAAGAATTTTTACTTCAGCACCATTAAAACATGAAGATACATCCACCTCTGCTTGCCTATTCTCTCCAACTGTCAACTGGCCCATTTTTGGTACAGACAGTAACCAACTGAGAACCAAGAAACTAAATATTCCTGAATTAGTTTCCAAATTACATATGTGGCTCTAAGTACACTGGTCTCCCCCACTTTTATCAGAATTAGTTTCTTTGTTTATTTTTTTAAGTGGGGAAATTACTGTTTCCATAGGACATTTCTGATTTCTTTTTAAATCAATAGTTCTTCTTTTTTTTACTCTTTTTTCCTAATGATATCCTTTCTTTTTCTGCCATTATTTTCAAACATTAACTTCTCAGTTTATTTCATATAAATTATCCCATCTATCACAAGCAGCATGTCACAGTGGTTTTTTATAAATAAAAATACTGAATTAAATATTATTATTTCAATGGCTCTTGTGCTTGCTCAACAAAATTAAAGTATTTCTTCACTAGCCAAAATGTTAAGCTTATAAACAAAACTAATGCAAAATAAGTTAGAAATGCTTACCAGTTTTCAGATGTTGTAGAGGTGTATTAGGCAGACTGTTTTGTTGTAGCTGTAACTTCAGTGGCTTAGGATTTTATTGAAACAACTCATAACTCTGACTTTGAGATTTTCAATTTTCACTCTCTAATGGAATGCATGATGTACAGTATACTATGAAAATGAATTTCATTTATTTCACCCAGCAAATCTGTATATGTATATAGTTTATGCACTATTTCATTTAATGTGTTGTTAATTAATGACATATAAATACACCAGCCTATTTTACTGTTACTTATATTCCCTAAATTTTTAATTGTGTACACTTTGCTATATATATTGAAAGTAAGTAATGTTTGGTTTATTCTGAGTGTTCTTAATAAGCTTGAAATACTTGTAATATTTTGATGACTTATTGGCTGTAGTCTCCCTACTCCTGAACAATCCCACTAATTGTTTCATTAAAAGTTCCTAAAATATGTTTGAAAAATGGAATGTACTTCCATTTTGTACAGGAACAAAAGCTCCTAATATACCAATTTCTTACACAAAAGCTAAAAGCTTCAAATTTTTCAATGTAAGTTTGTGCTTTCTGAAATACATATTTCTTTTGCTAATAATTTTTACTCCTTGAAAATCTATGGAGTTATTTAAGGTAGGAAAGGATAAAATGTAGTTCTGCAATATAAGCTCAGGTTTAGCAAAAACTGTATGTAAATATTCACTGAAACATTATTTATTACAAATAAGGAAATAATTGGTTCCATATAGGAAGTATACAAAGAGCAGCAACACCAAAATTATACTATAGGACACAGTACTACAGCAAAAAGCATACAAATAGGCTACAACACAAGACGCTTAGGTAACGCCTACTAACAGCAGCAGAAGGAACACCAATTTTAATCGTGATATTGTTGCAAAACATTTGGGAGCGCGAGTTAGCCTGTCTCAGGATAATGAATTAAAGAATTAAAACAGTCATGAACTAACTCACTACAAATGTAGTAAACAATCTGATGGGTATTGCTTCAGGCCCATGAACTTAATATCTGCATCACTCGTCTTGCATTGGAACCAGAACTACATTTAGGTAACTTAATGGTCCTTGATTTTCAATTGAAAGTAACATCTTAAGCGTATAACTGAGTTCAGTAGATCTGCTTTGCAATCCTCAATTTCAGTATCTCACTCGGCCATGAGTGTCTGGGTGCTAACTTTTGTCCCACTAACAACAGTTACATATGATAAAGCTTCTTACATAAATATTCTGCTATGGCAGTCACTGGAGGCTTCACCCACTATTCTCTGGACAGACAAGTATGTTTCATTTAGCATACCACCACCAATAGCTGTACTGTCAGGCTTTGTTTTACATCTGTCATGTAGTAGTAACTGCTTCCTCAGAAGTTTCATTACAGTGGCTGTACACAATGGAGGGTCCCTCACTCCATTAACTATTCTTCTAGGAACACGCCTATCAGGCATATGGTCCAATATTTTTGTAAACAAGTGCCATAACACATCAATATGCTCTACTCAAATAAATTTATTAATGACACCTCTTCCTCTTTATCTAATTTGCTGAAGATATAAATCAATCCACTTGCTCTAATTTCTCTTTGTACTTTTGTAGTCACTAAAGAGGTCTAGTATATTTGTTGACATTAGGAAGCCTTTTTCTGAGCAATTTATCGGAGTGCAGTATTGTATGTTAAGTGAAACATGGATGATTAACATTTCAAACATGAGTGTAGAAGCTTTAGAAATGGGTTACTGAAAATGGATGGGTAGTTCACATAATTAATGAGCAACTATTGAAATCACTTAGAGAAGAAATTTATCCTCACCTCTGTTAAAATATATGTTGGAGGGGCACATACTGTGTCATCAAATATTTCCCAGTTCCGGATTCAGTGAGAAGTGTGGTGGGGGAGTAAAGAGGGGGGAGGGAGAGAAAAGAGAGGAAGGAATACAGTAAATAGCTTACATTGGAAGTGGGCTGCCAGAATACTTTTGAAATGAAGATGTTTGCATAGGAGAAACTGATGTGGAGGAAAGCACCAAACGTCTTCCGACCTTTTATTATGACAGCAGCATATTTCCATCATAAGTGGGATTCCAATCAATATGTTCTGGGTAGCTGTTGGGGGGGGGGGGGTGAAGTTAATAGGCCTAATGATTTGCAATAAGTCCCGTCACTGCAATCACTTGCAAATCTGTAGTTTACCCAATTTAAATTTGTATCTTGAAAATCACCTCCAGTTATGAGAATACGATTGGGGAACGTACGATCTAATTAACTTTGGAAAGTCTGAAGTTTCCTGGTGAGTCGATAGTAAGATGCAATTATAAGTTTGCGGCCACACTTAGTATTCTGTCGTGATCAACTAGCATCACAAACAGTTAAAATTTCTATTACTGTGGATATGATTTTATTATCGGCTGTGGCAAACACAACTCGTCAATGATTTTTGCACAAATTGCTGACAATTTTAAGGAAATCCACAATGTATTACAAACACATGCGTCAATATTAACGGCTAAACTGCAGTCTGTTGCCCAAGCTCTGCAAATGTTGGCAACACCACAGCAGTCAACCATAGAGCAGGTATATGTTTTATTTATTTTGTGATCTGTACTAAACAGTGATCATTTTAAGTGAAAGTTAGGTTAGGTATAGGTTAAACAAGAAGGTTTTTTTTTATTATGTGAGGGGGCGTAGCGCCCAAATCTCCGGTCCAGAAACGATCTATTTACAGTTGTCAACATACGCGCCATACTAAAAACACGGGCAACAGACACCGCAGTTTTACCACATTGACTTATAAGAAATTAGAGATTTGACGACTTTATGATAAAACTTCAACTATAGTTAACGCCCAATTGTACACTCCATCTCATAACAAAACAACATAAATCTAATACAAACATGGCGTTAAGTGACATTAATCGACTGTGAGGTTCGATAGCAGCCGCTATCGACTTAAATTCACCCTCTGGTTACTTCCGGCGGCACTTTTCGGTTTTTAGGGCCGAGTGCTAAAAAGCGAAAAGTGCCGCCGGAAGTTGACTACCGGAAGTCACCTACACTTCCTACCATATCTATGGTCACTTGTCGAGGGTAACGAACTGATATAAATCGACCAAATGCGTGGGTATATCGAATGTAGTAGCTGAACCTTCGACTGTAGAACCGCGAACTTCATTCGAAAATGGAAAGTGGAAACTAAGAGGTGTGCAGCTAAAGAATGTCAGAAATTGTGGATTATATTGTGTAATGAGCATAACGAGTATAAAACATAGTGTATTTTCAAGAGTAACAACGAATTGTGCTGGAAATCTTGAAACAACGAGTTCGTAATTTTGCCTGCTCGTTGTTTCAAAATCCGTTCTGTAATTGAGATTTGCATCTCCCAGAGAAGAAAACATCAGTTGAATCGAATAACATCGCCTGTACATAGCACAAAATCTATCAAGTTTGTTGAAATTTTAGAAATTTCACGCCTATGTTTATGAACAAAACATGACACCTTTTCCTGAAACTTGCTATTTAGGAACATGATACAGGTTTCATTGTAAACAAGTGGGAGCAATGCTTGTGGTTGTGCTTCAGTGCTTTCTTGGACACTTAATACTACAAGTATTTAGGTAGAGTAAAACGTCAAATGAAATAGAAGTAATAGGTGTATCTTGTATGATAAATAAATTATTCTGTGCTATATAAAATTGACACCACAAAGTTCGTTGTGTATGTCTATTTTCAGTGTGCAGAGCTTGAGATTCATTGCTTTTACCCCATTGATGTGAATTAAAAAAAAAAAAAAAAATACATTTCCCATTATTTGCTACATGTTCCTGTACTACACATGTCCTGTACTTAGCAAAATGAGATAAATATATTGAAAAGCAAGACAGCTGGTAATTATTTCTGAAAGGTGACATATTTCACATTTCATGATTGTGATCTCAGAAAAATACAATTTCAAACAAACATGTTACCTCGTAATGTGCATGGTTTACATTTTTGTATAACAAATTTTCTTTATAACAACACTTTTTTGTGCCAAAACTTGCATTGTGCGTATGACACTATAGACTCTTATTACTGTTTCTGCAACAATGTTATACACTATGTATACTAGGGTTTTTTTATTTGCTTTTAGGGTTTAAATTATTTCCTAGTTTTAAGAATGTCCCTACTGAGAATTATCACGTGTGTTTAGAGAGAAACTTAAAGAAGATCAGTTCAGTATGCAGATTACTGTTCAGTGGAGTGTAAAATGTTAAAATTATGCAGGATGAAACAAAGACACAGCCAAAATCATCAGCCAGGGCAAAGTACCTCCAGGCAAGTTGCCTCATAACTTGAAAAGGGGGCTAAAGTCTGAATAAAGAAACAAAAGCTAATGTGATGCAGTGTTATCTTTGTGATATTAGCAGAACTGAACTAGGTGAAGAGGGGGGGGGGGGGTAGTTACCATAAAAGGTCACACTGAGGGGAAAGAAGTGGTGCCAAAATGTATGATGATAATAACACCTTCAAGCCTATGAAGAAATTGTGAAGTTATATACTGATTGTGAGATTCCAAAATCACAAGCCTGGAACACAATTTGTATTTCCTTTTTTCCATCTAGTCCATTACACAACAATTATATCTGTAGGGATGGCCGAGGGGACTGAGGCGCTCCAGTCACGGTCTGCACGGCCACTACGGTCGGGGGTTCAAATCCCCCCTCGGGCATGGATATTTGTGCCGTCCTTAGTCTTAGCTAGTTCATAAGCAGTTTATAAGCTTAGGGACTAATGACCCCGTAGTTAAGTCCCATAAGTTCCACAAACATTATTATCTCTGTAGGTACTGTGCTGGAATACAGATTTTGGTGGAAATGGTAGGGAAAAAAAGTGTTTGCATATAGAATGCAAAACTTTATAGCCCTCCTTGTATGTGACCCTGAAAACTTTGAATATGTTGCATGTTTGGAAGTCTTGTTGCAGTTATGCAGGTGGATTTGGCCAGTAAATGAAGAAACATCTTAACAGTGTCCCATGTTTTTAGGTAACTTACACATGAGAAACTTAGCTTTGTTTATTTTGTTATGTACTAGTACCTATTTTTTTAAAAAAATCATAATCTTTTTAATTCAGTCCTTTGACAAGCCGACATGTATTTATAGTGGTACAACATGAGAAGAAAGAATAAAGATTGTGATATGCACCAAACCCCTATATGAAGAGTTCTAAAGGTGTGGAATGGCCCCATATATATAGAGGAAAAATTCCTAGCAGGAAAAATATATATAAAAAGAAGATGAAGTTTACTTATCAGGCGAAGGAGCACAGGTAGTGATAGCGACATAAATAAAAACACACACACAAACGCAAGCTTTCACAACCCAGTTGCTTCTTCAGGCAGAAGGGAAGGAGAGGGAAAAGGAAATGATGGGGGTTTTAAGGGAGTGGGTAAGGAGCCATTCCAGACCCGGGAGAGGAAAGACTTAACTTGGGGGAAAAAAAGGAAGGCAAACAAATACACACACACCTACACATATACACAAACGCAAACACACCTAGGCAGACATACTGTAGAAAACTGGGTTGCGAAAGCTTGTGTTTGTGTGCGTGTGTTTTATTTATGTTACTATCACTACCTGTGCTCCTTCGCCTGATAAGTAAACTTCATCTACTTTTTATATATATTTTTCCTTGTGTTCTCCTTCGCCTGATAAGTAAACATCTACTGTATATATATGATTGCTTCAGAATAAGAAGAAACTTTACCAGAACTGTGAACAGCTCTTATGGGAAAGAAGCTCTCTCTTGTAATAAATTGCCAACTTACTTTCCTGAAAGAACTGTCTTATATCTCAAATGATCTTATAGCCTAGGGTATAACTGAAGACTGGAGTACCACTCGTCAGCTTTGACCCACAATGTCAACTTGTCGGAAAACCCGTCTAAGGGATAATATTTTATGTATTGTAGATAATAAATAATGTGTGATTATCCTCACAAACTACAGATCGTACCATCAATCACAGGTCTCAGCCCAAAACTTCGTACCTTCCCATACACTTGCAAAAGAAAAAAACTGTTAACCTATACCCCACTATCAGAGTGAAGTTACAGGTCACTTTTTAAACTCAAGAACTTAATCTATAATCTACTTGTAAACAAACTGTTGTCTTTAACTCGGCTATCAAATAATTACTTAAACCCCCTTTTTAGAGAGACAAGAAGGGTCAAAGCTGACAGGCAGTATCCCTATCTTCACATGAGTCCAGCCTACATGACAAGTAACCTCTAGTACTTTCAATACTGAGAGCTTGCATATATTGATTTATAAGAATAAAGCATGAATTTATTCATCCTACATTATATTTAGACACAGTCTCCTTTTGCTTTCATATGTGATACCAAGCATGTGACGTAAAGCAAGCTGGTAAATGTGGCATTGTGTATGGACTACTCTTGGCAAAAAAGCATGTTGTCTAAATTTAATTAGGGATTTTTAATTCATTGTATTTTTATCTGCAATTGTAATTCTTTGACACTTGTTAAAAAAGATTTTTTATCTGAAATTTGATAGTTTGCTTGCAGTCACAAGGAAATCTGTGATTTTCATTTGTTTTTTTAATATCAACAATTGATACCTTGAATTTACAGCATTGTTTGATGTCAAAATTACACCTCACTCTTCTCTTATTATGGTTCATTGTCTTTTTGTTCTAAAATTGGTAACCCATGTTCTGAAAGACAATGCTGAAATTTTAATTTGCACTTTATTCTTCCACTCTTAAATTATGTTTTAAATCATGACAAATTGTAATGCATGGGATTCATGTTCACTACAATAAATAAGCTGAGGCTTCATTGCTTGTCAGTGCATAAATGGAGGTGGCATGATAGGCAATCTTAAAACAGACAGAGAAAGAAAAAAGTTGTTTGACATCTTATGCAAATGTGTTACACAAAATTAACCAACTCTAAAAGCAAAACAAAAAGAAAATCACTGAAAAACCTTTTCCATTCCTGAACTAGACAGCTTTGTGCAGTAATATTTACATTGAAACTAGGTTTGCTTTTGAATTCACTGACATAATTCATTTTTGGAAAGTATAGGAACTGGAAGGAATGAAATAAAGCATATACACTGGATACTGTATTCAGAATTTTATTTCAGAAAAAGAAACTGTTCTTGATTTGTTATTCAATTCATGAACATTTGCTTTTTTTGTTCATACATAAAAATTATTACAATGTTACTCTTTTCAATTTTTCACAAGGTAGCACAGTTCAATGTGAAAAATATCAGTGTTATATAAAATAGCAGCAGAAAGGTCCACATTAAAACAAATTTACTGAATAATGTGTGTCCACAATCAAATGTGCTCCACAAAACAATATAACAAACCATTCTGGATGGAAGTATGCAAGAAAAAACATTTTTTTAGCACGAACCTCAGGGTGTGTGTGTGTGTGTGTGTGTGTGTGTGTGTGTGTGTGTGTGTGTGTGTGTGTGTGGGGGGGGGGGGGGGGGGGGTGTTTTTTTTTTTTTTTTTTTTTTTTCACTCTCTTCTCTTTACTACTTGATCTTTCCTCTTTAGTTATATTTATCCTCTCTGGCTTGGCTCAGTACATACATGCAGTATCTCTGACGTCCACACTCCCGAAACACCACCTTCATGACCTAGGTCGTGAACCACCTTTCCCTTCTGTTCCCATCCTTTATTCTTCCCTTCTCTCCCACCTGACGAAGGAACTCTGTTCCGAAAGCTTGTCCCTTTGTCCCCTTTTTTTCTGTTTTTTCATTTTGTGTTACTAACGGCGTTACAGCACAATGGTAAGTACTGGCCAGCCATTCTATCTCATTTCAACAATATTTATTATCTCTGAGGAGAATTTTCATCATTAATCGAACATTCTGTAAACAGACAGTCCAAATAACAACAATTGGCAGCTCTACAAAATTCTCGAAACGCAACAGCTAGTGATAGGTTTTTTACTGAATTTGAATTTTCAGGCTTCAACAATTAGTTTCTGCTCGTTTTGACCTGTCTCACCTGTGCATGGAATTACGTCTTAACCCGTTCCCTCCCCTCATCTTTATCTGTCCGTCTAGCCACAACCATTTGTTCAAAGATTGTAAATAACATTGCAGGGCTTCCAATAATTCATTGTGACTAGATTGTCCATCATTACCTCGAGGAAACAAAAAGCATTACAATACACTGTTAAAAAGTATATCGTTGCTTGATGTCTAAGTTGTAGTAAATGCAACAATACTTTCAAATAATTGTTTGAAGGTAATGAAAACAAAATAATTTAAAAACTTTATTACTAAATAATTATCCAATGTCTAAATTAGTTGCCAACAGTTTGAAAATATTATCAGTTACGTTAAAGGAAACATATCCTGCACACTGATGCCATCTCAAATTGCTTTGCAAAAACTAAAAATAATCAAAAATTCTGTCAAATATACATTAATCCAATCATTATTTATAGATATATGCAAAGAAATATATCAATAAAATTTGGGGTTAAAAGGGTTGATATCTTGCGTGTGAAAATCGTTAAAATGGATACGTAAGTATATAGTGAATATTATAGACAAAAAATTCCTAGCAGGAAAAATTATGTATAAAAAATAGACGAAGATTACTCACCAGGTGAAGGAGCATAGGTGTGACAGCAGCACAAATAAATAGAACACATACACAAACATATGTGTTCTATTTATTTTTGCTGCTGTCACACCTGTGCTCCTTCGCCGGGTGAGTAATCTTCGTCTATTTGTTATATATAAGTATATAGTGAAATACAAAAGAACTTCGACTTATAATCGTGATGGTGACGTGGAATTGATAGCGTGTACGTTCTGTATACGTTTTTGGCTTTGCTTTGTATTTATTTATTTTTTCTTTAGAAATACCTGGGTACGCCACTGAGCATATCCCACGCTTTTCAAATGTCGGCGCCTATGTTTGTTAGTAATAATTATAGACGATTCCTGTGACTGACATAACATTGGAAATATATAAATAAAAAAAACACAGTCATCATGTACGTATTGTTGATGGCTGAACTGTTTTTCATGATGGCCCAGCTAGCGCCAATGTGGAGTCGCGGTAACTATTACGAGAATAATTAATTTACTTAGCGGACAAGAGTACACCGAGAACCTGTCAACCACAGAGCAGGAACAGTATTAATTATTTATTTTATGGTCAACACAAAAGATTATTCCACTCGTTATATGTTAATGGGTTTTCAAAAAGCATATGTACATGCAACGCCACCTAGTGAGCGCTACCCGGGCTGGTATAAAATTCAGTTCTAACATTGTTGATTGCGACTTTTTGACATGTTCTCCTCCAAAAGATGTAAGTATAACTCTGTAATACGGTACACGACTTTTGCGAAAAGGCAATTTCTTTCAGTTGTAATTTATTGCTTTAACAGCTATCTTATAACAATACTTCAAAATATCGTTAAATATATTTTGAGACTAACGCCATCTATATCTTTCCGAGATGTAACAGAGTGAAACAGTTGTTGCAGAGAACAACAGAGTGAATCCAAGGGTGAATCAACCTTGCCTGTTCCCGCACAGATGAAGTAATTCACAGTGTTTTAGAGAAGTGTTTGTCCGTCATGTCAAAACAGAGTATAACTCGATATCAGCGCTCGTACAAGACAGTGTATCCGTGGTTTACAAGTGATCCCAATTTACGAACGAATGCATTATGCTCTTGGTGCAACACAAAGATAAATATTTCTACAATGGGGAAGAGTGCTTTGAACAGCCACGCAAGAAACATAAACTTTCCATAAGCAAATGGAAGTCTGTAGCTTTCCACAATAAATTATATATTTCACAGTCTGTTTAGTACTACAAGAATTTAAAAGAATGAAACAAATTCATTAGAACATCTACATGAGATATTCTGCAAATCACATTTAAGTGTCTGGCAGAGGGTTCATCGAACCACCTTTATACTGAAACTTCCTGGCAGATTAAAATTGTGTGCCGGAACCGGGACTCGAACCTGGGACCTTTGCCTTTCGCGGGCAAGCGCTCTACCACTGAGCTACCCTGACACGACTCACGATGCCGCCTCACAACTCTACTTCCGCCAGTACCTCGCCTCCTACTTTCCAAACTTCACAGAAGTTCTCCTGCGAAACTTGCAAGACTAGCACTCCTGGAAGAAAGGATATGGTGGAGACATGGCTTAGGCACAGCCTAGGGGATGTTCTCAGTGGTAGAGCGCTTGCCCGCGAAAGGCAAAGGTCCCAGGTTCGAGTCCCGGTTCCGGCACACAATTTTAATCTGCCAGGAAGTTTCATATCAGCGCACACTCCGCTGCAGAGTGAAAGTTTCATTCTGGAAACATCCCCTAGGCTGTGGCTAAGCCATGTCTCCACCATATCCTTTCTTCCAGGAGTGCTAGTCTTGCAAGTTTCGCAGGAGAACTTCTGTGAAGTTTGGAAAGTAGGAGGCGAGGTACTGGCGGAAGTAGAGTTGTGAGGCGGCATCGTCAGTCGTGTCGGGGTAGCTCAGTGGTAGAGCGCTTGCCCGCGAAAGGCAAAGGTCCCAGGTTCGAGTCCCGGTTCCGGCACACAATTTTAATCTGCCAGGAAGCTTCATATCAGCGCACACTCCGCTGCAGAGTGAAAGTTTCATTCTGGAAACATCCCCTAGGCTGTGGCTAAGCCATGTCTCCACCATATCCTTTCTTCCAGGAGTGCTAGTCTTGCAAGTTTCGCAGGAGAACTTCTGTGAACACACAATTTTAATCTGCCAGGAAGTTTCATATCAGCGCACACTCCGCTGCAGAGTGAAAGTTTCATTCTGGAAACATCCCCTAGGCTGTGGCTAAGCCATGTCTCCACCATATCCTTTCTTCCAGGAGTGCTAGTCTTGCAAGTTTCGCAGGAGAACTTCTGTGAAGTTTGGAAAGTAGGAGGCGAGGTACTGGCGGAAGTTGAGTTGTGAGGCGGCATCGTGAGTCGTGTCGGGGTAACTCAGTGGTAGAGCGCTTGCCCGCGAAAGGCAAAGGTCCCAGGTTCGAGTCCCGGTTCCGGCACACAATTTTAATCTGCCAGGAAGTTTCATATCAGCGCACACTCCGCTGCAGAGTGATAGTTTCATTCTGGAAACATCCCCTAGGCTGTGGCTAAGCCATGTCTCCACCATATCCTTTCTTCCAGGAGTGCTAGTCTTGCAAGTTTCGCAGGAGAACTTCTGTGAAGTTTGGAAAGTAGGAGGCGAGGTACTGGCGGAAGTAGAGTTGTGAGGCGGCATCGTGAGTCGTGTCGGGGTAGCTCAGTGGTAGAGCGCTTGCCCGAGAAAGGCAAAGGTCCCAGGTTCGAGTCCCGGTTCCGGCACACAATTTTAATCTGCCAGGAAGTTTCATATCAGCGCACACTCCGCTGCAGAGTGAAAGTTTCATTCTGGAAACATCCCCTAGGCTGTGGCTAAGCCATGGCTCCACCATATCCTTTCTTCCAGGAGTGCTAGTCTTGCAAGTTTCGCAGGAGAACTTCTGTGAAGTTTGGAAAGTAGGAGGCGAGGTACTGGCGGAAGTAGAGTTGTGAGGCGGCATCGTGAGTCGTGTCGGGGTAGCTCAGTGGTAGAGCGCTTGCCCGCGAAAGGCAAAGGTCCCAGGTTCGAGTCCCGGTTCCGGCACACAATTTTAATCTGCCATGAAGCTTCATATCAGCGCACTCTCCGCTGCAGAGTGAAAGTTTCATTCTGGAAACATCCCCTAGGCTGTGGCTAAGCCATGTCTCCACCATATCCTTTCTTCCAGGAGTGCTAGTCTTGCAAGTTTCGCAGGAGAACTTCTGTGAACACACAATTTTAATCTGCCAGGAAGTTTCATATCAGCGCACACTCCGCTGCAGAGTGAAAGTTTCATTCTGGAAACATCCCCTAGGCTGTGGCTAAGCCATGGCTCCACCATATCCTTTCTTCCAGGAGTGCTAGTCTTGCAAGTTTCGCAGGAGAACTTCTGTGAAGTTTGGAAAGTAGGAGGCGAGGTACTGGCGGAAGTAGAGTTGTGAGGCGGCATCGTGAGTCGTGTCGGGGTAGCTCAGTGGTAGAGCGCTTGCCCGCGAAAGGCAAAGTTCCCAGGTTCGAGTCCTGGTTCCGGCACACAATTTTAATCTGCCAGGAAGTTTCATATCAGCGCACACTCCGCTGCAGAGTGAAAGTTTCATTCTGGCACCTTTATACTATTTATCTCCCATTCCATTCTCAAATAGCGCGCAGGAAGAAAGAACACCTGAATTTCTCTGTTTTCTCGTATTTTATTCTGACAACCATTTCTACCTATGTCAGTGGAAGTCAACAATATACTTTTGCATTCAGAGGAGAATGTTGGCGATTGGAGTTCCTTCAGTAGCCCAGGCCGCAACGATAAGCGCCGTTGTTGTAATGATTCCCATCCCAGATCCTGTATCATTTCTGTAACGCTGTCTCCCCTGTATCGTAACAGTACAAAATGAGCTGCCTTTCTTTGGACTCTTTCGATGTCCTCCATCAAACCCACCTGATAAGGATCCTAAAAAAGGTCGGACAAGCGTAGTATTTGCAGTTTCTTTAGTAGTTCTGTTGCATCTTTTAAGGGTTCTACCGATGTAACGCAGTCTCTGGTTCGCCTTTCCTACGATATTATCCACGTGTTCTTTCCAATTCAAGTCTGAAGTAATAATAAATCCTAGGTATTTTGTGGCGTTTACGGCCTTCACTTTTGATTGATTTATCTTGTAAATAAAGTTTAACAGATTTCTTTTCGTACTCATGTGGACGACTTCACACTTTGCATTATTTAGTCAGTCGCCTGCCGCGGTGGAGTAGCCGAGCGGTCTAAAGCGCGTCGCTGGGGAGCGCGCAGTTGGTTGCCGTGGAGGTTCGAGTCCTCCCTGGGGCATGGGTGTGTGTGTTTGTCCGTAGTTTAGTTTACCTAGGTTTAAGTAGTTTGTAAGCTACGAACTGATGACCACGCATTTTGGTCCGATAGATTTGCAGACATTTGAACATTTTTGAACAGTCAGTTGCCAACTTTTACACCATAGTGATATTCAGATCGTTCTGCAGTTGGTTTTGATCTTCAAATGATTTTACTAGACGGTAAATGACGGCGTCATCTGCAAACAACCTAAGACAGCTACTTAGATTTTCTCCCAAATCGTTTATGTAAATAAGGAACAGCAGAGGACCAATAACACTACCCTGTGGAACGCCCGATATCACCTCTGTTTTAGTCAATGCTTTACCATCGATTAATACAAACTGTGTCCTATCTGACAGGAAATTCCCTATAGAGTCGCAAATTTGGGGCGATATACCATAACCACGCAATTTGATTAAAAGCCATTTGTGAGGTACGGTGTCAAAAGCCTTCTGGAAATCAATAATGTTTTCGTTAAAACCTGCTGGTGAGTGTTATTTTACCAGATGACATTTGAGTGCAAATACTACACAGCTGTTGCTCCAGATGTTTTTGCATTCCCCATTTCGTATCCTCGAAGTTCAACAACTCGCCCACAACATTGTACATTATTACACATGCTGGATCATTAACATTCATAGATATTTTACCTAGAGTTTTTCAGGGCAAAACATTCTTAACTATATGAGCTCTGGAAACTGAAAATCATCATTGGGAACAATCTAAATGAAAACTTGAAAGAGGTGAAAAGGTTGTTCATACCCTGAAGGTAAAGTAAATCAAATGTATTTAGTTCTCGATCACTAGTTCATGAGATGTGACTGTATTTTAATGTATCAGGAAGTCTAGTATAAATGAACGGGCTATGTCGCAGAAACGAATGCAATTCACAGTAAAACGTACAGTATCTTCCAACTACTTGAACTCAACTTAGTCCATTATACAGAGTGTAAAAAATTTTATGTTGACAAACCGGAATAACTCGAAAAAACATTAGATATTCAAAAAAGGTTTTCACCAGCGTGTCCGGATGGCAGAGGCTTAGGAAATAATACTCAACCTGAACAGTTTCCACCGTTTGTGGGTGAGGAGTAGTGTCAAGTGTAAAATTTTTAATGGGAACCCTGATTTTTATTGCAGGTTTGGATTCTAAGGCCCACATCATGTATGATCTGGTTGATTTTTTTTACGACAGATGGCGGTGTAATAGTAAGAAATACTTGCCATACTGGTAAAGAAATGTACTCAACAGGAAAACCATATTCATGATACTTCCGAACGCTACCAAATGATCCCTCCCTCTCCCCGCAGTGGACAAGACAGTCTTCCAAAGTTAATACCTTAGTCCAGATTGCCCTGGTCTGAATACCAGTTATGAATTGCCGAAAAAACAATTGAACTAGCCAGGAAGACATGTACATCTGGTTGGGTTCTTAAGCATTATCAATATGATTAACCTTTATTTTCTTTCCTGGGTGGTACATTTGTTCAACAGTGTGGCAAATAATTCTTACCATTACCGTGTAATATGTTGCCAATTGAATGAAAAAAAAAAAAATATTAACCAAACTATACATGATTTGGTCTGTAGATTCTGAAATAAAAATGGGAGTTTCCATTTAAAATTTTACACTAGCCACCCACACCACTCCCAAACGGCAGAGACAGTTCAAGTTTAGTATAATTTTCTAAGCCTCTTCCGTCCGTTCATAATGGTGGAAACCGTTGTTGAACATATTCTGGTTTGTCAATTTAAAATGTACACCCTGTACTATACATTGTGTCAGTGTCGAATCTGGCGTGGGGGAGGGGGGGGGTCTATGGTGCTGCAGATCCCCAAAACCATGAGGAAAACCTCATATGAGCTGGTTCTTTTTAGATCAGTTTTGAGGTACAATGCCACAATGTTTATGAGCTCTATCCCCCCCCCCCCCCATCCCCAACACATATCTTGGATTCGCCACTGCTTGGTGTATATTACAGCGTGACATGGTTCAACTTGAATGATAGGTGTTTTAAAAACATGTAACTAGTTTCTTTATGGTATATTTGTTTGCTAACACTTTTGAGCAAAATTAAGTTTCGTGAAAGCCTGGAAAATAATTATTTTTAACCTGCAAAAAAACCTTGAATTTGAAAATGAAGATTTGGTGACCACCCTGCATTAATGTTCACTAATTTGATATTATTTAGTTTTGATACAGCTTGTCTACAAAACAAAACAGTTTGTATTCTATGTTTTTGTATTTATAACTATTACAATTTTTCCCATTTAGTACTTTGCTCTTCATATTTGCAGCTTGTTGTTGCTTTAAGTTTACTTTGTGGTGTAATTAATGCCTGCTTATCACTTACGTTTTTCTGTAACACAAAATATGACTAAGGTTCCATTTGCTGGTGCACAAATTTCAGTGTTTGCTTATACTGAGAAATTTTACCGATTGTATGGTGAAAGTGTTGACAAAGTAAATCGAGCAGTACTGAGGACATACTTATGTTGGTTGTAGAAAAAGTGGGTGAATATTGTTATTTGTTCAGTTCCTTTGTTGCAGAGTAAAATGCATTCATAGTCCTTTTTTTCCCTGTTGTTAAAGTGTGGTATACTCTGCTAAGTTAATCTCTTGTGCTATTTGCTTTATTGTGTAAATATCTGAAACTGGCTTCCTGATGAGAACCTGCAGTTAATGAAACAGCAATCGGACATTATTAGTAATGCTATTTATTTAAAAATGGCACCATTACCAATTTAGAACCTAAAGGTAGTGAAACATATTCACATCCAAATACATTTGTTAATGTCACCTAAGGGGAAAATCAGACAGCCATTCACAAACAATTATTTTCTTTGTAGAAAGCATTACGAACAGTGGTTATTTTCTTATTTGCAAGAATCAATCTGTATTCTATACACAGCAAGTCTGAAAATGTCGGTTTTCAATAAAGTAGCATAAAATAGTTTGGCTATTAGTTCTTGTATACTGTAGAATTCAGTAATGTTGTTAATAGCTTGTACTGAGGTGTGCATACAAATGGAAGTTATAAGATAATTAGTGTTGCTGTGTCTCATGTTTACATTTAAGTTCTTTATTAAACCCTAGTTTTTTTAGATATCTGCTGTGTATTTGTATACGGTTAGTAGTAATAGGACTGTAATGATGCAAGCTGTCAAGGCATAAGGGCGTCTGTGATTTATGAAGGTTATGTCACGATTTTAAGTAGAGTCTGGAGATTTCAATGTAACATTCTTTTGATCTGTGTCTGTAAAAAGATAAGTCTGTTTTCAATATAGTAATAGGACAGTTTACAAATCACCGCAAAGACCTGAGAACGAACTCTGACAGGCACATAAGAGAGACACACACATACAACACTTTCAGCTATCAGCCATGGCCCTCTTAAGAAATAAGAATAGTCGCACATCACACATGACAAGTCACACAATCGTCATCGGATGCTGCACTTTGGAGATGACAGCTGAGTGATGTGCTGTGTGCCTGTTCCTATGTTTGAAGAAGGCTACGGCCGACAGCTGAAAGTGTTGTACGTATGCGTCTTATGAGCCTGTTGCAGTTTGTCATCACGTCTTGGCGGTGGTGTATTGTAAACTGTCCCATTACTATACTGTTAATTCCAACCTGGACTTTCCATTATTAAATAAGTCTTTTTTCTGTACATTTCTTAGATATCTGCTTTGTTTGTCCCTTGAAAGTTCTGTAATGATGTTTATCTGTATGAAAGCCACTGCATTTCCAACGTGCTCTAATTTATGCTTTCCTTTTAATGACTGCCTATTCTTGTTTGAGCTTGGCCTGCAGTTCAATTTTTTGTGGAAGTTTTATCATAAAGATTGTGTTCCAATGCAGAGGTCTTTATCTTCAAAGATTTCGGAAAGTTTCTTATATTTACTATTTCCTCAGAGAGTGTAGATTATAAACTGTGTTATTACAAATAATTATGGGTATTTTAAATAGTTGGCTAGTTCTAGGTGTCATTTCTATAATTCTTTATTCATTCACATTTTCCTCTCTTCATATAGGCACCTGATTTGTTCTCTTATCCACATGGTGGAATTCGTTAGATCTGTTGTGCTGCAGGTAACATGGTGATTACAGATATATTTACATAGCAGCAAATACTTTTACACTGATACCACAATAGGTAAGATGATACAAATAGTTTTCACAAAGTTGTCGCCAGATAACATTGTGCAAATACCACAATATTTACTTAGAGCAACTGTCCGAGATCTTCAGATGGTTAGGCATTAGTGGAAAAGTATGACTGACAATATCCATGCACTGCCGCCCCTATACATAGAACACATGCAGGCACGCAAACTGTACACATGCACTAATTTGACAAACTCTAGCACCGTATCTGCATGTGCACTGTGGGCTATGTTTAAGAGCGTGCCACCAGACACTACTCGCTATAACCACAAATTTTATGATGGGTGCATTATCGAAAGATAGTGCTGGGTTCCAGGCTGTATTCAATTGAAATCCCGCATCTCTATTGACAGGATTGTCTACTGTATGAATATGTATTGACTTAACGTCACAATCCTAAAAATATGAAGCAGAGGATAAAATTTCCAATTTTTGTAAAATATATGATGTTCTGTATTCAAACAATGTTCTACAACTGCTGACTTCTCCAGACGACGTAGATGTGTACGGCGATGTTTGTCACTGCATTCTTGTACTATGTGGCAAGTATGGCCTGAATATGACGACCCACAATGGCAACAGATCTCAAGAGACACCACGTTTCCTCAGGCCAAGATCACCCTTGATGGAACCTAACTAGTTCCTCAGTTTTGCAGATGGTCTAAACACACGCTCTTATCTTTTGAGGACTCTTCCAATTCTTGACAACATGGCACCAAATTAAGGCAAGAAGACCAGGGTGTTGAGTGTCTTGCCTGTTCATTCTGCTCTATGAGCTGAACTCGCTTGGGTCTGAATGCATTACATGCCTGTCCCTCAGAATAACTTTTGTCAAAACATTGCCTTCAGGTGTTTTCTCTCTCTTGAAAAGCTTTCAAGATCGTATACAACTTGTGCTCTAGGAACCTGAGTATGTAACACACTTATACATTATGCAGGATGATTGCAGCTTGTGGCCTGCAAATAGCAGTTCGTATGCGTTGGCTTCCGGTAGATGCTGTGTCCCTAGGTACCCTCTGCCTTCTCTGTAACTTGTAAAGACTATTTGCAATGTATTCACAGAAATCTGAGTCAAATCTGTTAAGAGGACACTGATATTCACCAAGTCCTTTTTCATTTTACTTGTATGGTTTACTGGTCTGGCATGTCCATTTAGTTCCTTCAATGTATTTTATGCAATCAGATTACATTTTAAGAAAGATAGAAATAATGATCAGAGTTTTATGTCATGCTGACAGTGAGGTCATTGGAACTAAGAACAAGTTCTGATTGTAAAGTGAAGGAAATCAACTATGCATTTAGCTGGAGTTATTTAGGAAAACAGAGAAAACCTTAATCTTTAAGAGTCCAGTGTTGGACTAAAGTCAACATTTTTGTGAAAAACAGTCGGCAGTGATTTAACAGCAACCTACAATTTACACTTATTTGAAGGGGTCCTGCCTATGCGGAAAATTTCAGTTTACTAATTTCTATCAGTGCTGTTAGGGTGGCTACTGATTTGCAAGCCTTTTATCATGGATGCAAATGTAGATAAGAAAAACTTTAGTATCAAACTTTCTTAATTGAAAATCATTACAAGATTATTATGTTATTGTTTGTCACTGTTCGCTGAACTGCTGACTACAACTGCCAAGAAATTAATTACATTCTCCCTGTGACCATCCAGCACAATTTTTTTCTTCCACTGAAAGACGAATTATTACAGATTAATTATAGGTTGGAATGAACACATTTTATTGATTTACATATAAAATACAGAGAGCTCTGTACACTTATATAATACATTTAGAATATAAATTACTATACTTCAAAATCATTCAAATAAAAATTTCTATAAAAAAGCGCTACGAAATGTGTAAATGCAACATCTCTGTACACGGTAGGTACCATCTAATTATTAAAAATCAGTCCAACAAAGAATGATCACAGAGCCACATTCAGCATCACTAACACATCAATACTGTAAATGTAAGTGCACTAAATCCCACCCTCCCAGCTCTTCATCCATTCCTCATCACGCCTGGCAACGTAAAGCTGAACGATGGAGGCAGAATACTGTTAGGCGTTGTTACATCACGCTAAAACAGAATTGCATATTGCAGAAATGGGTGAATACACGAACTAAATCTGCAGGTTTAAGTCTTTATTTCCAAATTAAATACTGTACACAGTCTGTAACAAAGCAACACAACAGCATGTGAGCTACCTCCAACAGCTTCAAATCAGGAAAGGTTAGGACTTTATTTGCAAATTAGAAGTGAACTGCTGAAGTCAGATCAAGAATTTCAGACGTTGATAATACTGAAGCATCCAAAAACAAATTAATTTGAACAGGTACAATAATGGCGTTGTATGAGGTGTGTTGTCATTATCTCGCTTCATCTCTCCCCGTTGCCGAACTCCAGTAGTTATCCCCGATCACATAATCATCTAAAACAAATAAGCAATAGCACCAGGAAAAATATCTAGAATTAACATTAATTTTAGTGCATCAAATCCAAGGCAAATTATGTGAACACACGGAAGTCTGAGTCCCCATTTACAAAGTAATCAACATTTCAAATTATCATTAATTAGGAACGAATTATTCAACTGCATGAAGTTTCTCAAATGCATTATCTGAGAACCTGGTGACAAGAAGACACAAACCTTGCATGCTGCAGCCTAATGGTGACTGTACCCATAGCCATTGGCCAACGGTGACGTCATCTGTTGTGTTGTGTTAGAGGTAACAGAAGAAAGTGATGGAGCAGACTGATTGTTATCAGTCTGTGGCAATTTCTGAGAATCAGTTGTGTTCTGGGATGTTGGTGAAGAGGGAGGTTGTTGCAATGCAGCTGGAGGAGGCAGCCCACCATTGCTCCCCAGGTGAACCTGCTGAGGCTGCTCCTGATTCTGCTGTAGGTGTTGCTCTTGTCGCCATGCACGATCAGGTGAAGACTCCCGCAACTTGCCTGATCGGTCATCCCGCCTGTCACGAGGGCTGCGACTTCTGGAACGGGTCCTGTCCCTCCTCCTGTCTCTGCTGCGGCTTCTGCTTCGTCTGTCCCTGTCCCTATCTCTGTCCCTGTCCCTGCTCCGACTACGTGTGCGGGACCGGCTGCGGCTTCGTGATCTCGTCCGACTTCGGCCTCCACCAAGTCCACGGCCTCTACCTCCACGCCACCTGTTCCGACCTGATTAAGAACAAAAATATTTTTATGTTAAAACTTAAGATTTATTTAATAACACATTAAGAATATGAATGAATACTTAAACAAAACATCGAAGTAAATTAAGAACTTTTGGTTAAAACAATGAAATATCAATAACCTGTCAATGATTCACTAAATGATAATGTTTTAGTGACATAACCATAGTCCTTTGATAAGTTCATTTAACAACTGTGAGAACTTGCTGTGCACAAGTTTTAACTGACATGTTCCTGCACTGGGATTCTTGCTAAGGACAATTTGCAGCTGTTCCGAATCCAGTAATTGAACAAAAATCAATACAATTACGACTACTAACCATTGACAGATTATTAGTAACAACAAACAGAACCTTCAGGACAGGTGCACACTTTGAACTTTTTTGTGACAAATGAATATTCCGTTAAATTTTGGGAACACAGATGCACAAATTCAATCTCATCTGATACTTTGGCTGCTTATTGTCTGGCCACCTCCAGAAAGTCACAAGATGGCTGGACAATATATGGTCAAAATATCAGAAGAAACTGAATCTGTACCACCACACAGCAAAATTAAATGCAATATTGAGGACATCAACCATTTTTCTTTCTTGGGTTATTACATTCCTGCACTATTGTAAAACAGTATATACAAGAAGTAAAGTAGATGACAACCATGTTCCACTGTTCAGTTAACATCAAGTTTTAATATACAGAATGTCTTAATTACCAAATTGTTTTAGCAACAGCAAATTTGTAGACAGCTATATCTGCATTCAGTATTAACATTCAAGAATATGACAATTAGGTAGGACTATCAATAAAATGTTTTCACCTCTTCCTCCCATTCCTTTTGCCATTTCTGCCATTTCATACAACTTAGGATTGATGACTTGATTTGCTTCTCGCAAAACTGCAACCAAATCTGCTGCTTGTCTAGCATTGCTTGGTGTAAAAAAGGTATATGCTGTGCCCGTTCTTTGGGATCGTCCTGTCCTTCCAATACGATGAACATAATCTTCCGAACTCGATGGATAGTCAAAGTTTATGACGAACTTTACATCCTCCACATCTGAAAAAGCAGCAAAACTATTTAAGTATGCACAAATAAGCAATAATACAACATTAATTACTAACTAGTAACACTTTTGACACCAGTACAATAATAAAAGTATTAACTCTAATCCATCTAACCATTTAAATTTACAGGACCTTCTGAGATTAAATGAAATAAAAATATTTAACATTGGTCACTATTAGTATCACGTTCAAATGATTACTTTTTATTGCTAATACCACATTAAACAATTTGCAAATCATGACATTAGCCTGCAATAAAAAAAACCACAATGATTAAGGAAACGCCTGAGCAGGTGTAGTTTAGTTATTACCTGTGTGCGAACCACTAACAGGCCTAGTAGTGCAGTCAGGTGCACACTCCGCACAAGTTGCTTACTGCTGCCCTACAACTGGGCCATCTTAAGCAACTCGGTTGGGAGCATGCACCTGCGACGGCGAACAGGGGGGGCGTGCAACCCCCTTCAGTTACTCGGCTTTCTCTCAGGGGCCTACCGAGTGGCCCGCAGGCCTACCGAGTGGCCCGCAGAGAAGCCAGAGAGGCACAGCCTGAACGACAATGCAAACCACCTTTGCATTATCTTGCTTGTGCCTCTGCAAGAAAAAAGAAAATAATCGAGCTTGTTAATAACAGCAGTCTCCCACAGATGGTCACTTTCCTTTCACTGACTGAAGAGAACTCAAGACAGCAAGCCACTGCTATCTCAGCAATTTATCAAATGTCATTTTTAAAAAAATATTTACTAATACTATTCAGGAGGGCTGTGTATCTCCCATGTTGTTACTGGCTGGCACCAACAGCTAAATAATTGGTTTTGCACAAGTTGTGTCCAAGAACTGGCGACAGCGAAGAGAGGTTACCATAGTCTGAATGTACTTTCCATTTACTGTAATGTAGAACTGATATTTCAATCAGTTTTCAAATTCTGGAAACCAACCTTATTAGTAAAATAAAAATATTCATGGTCCCACAATGTATGTTACATTTTTCAGTGATCCCAGCAGCTTGTTGTAAGAATGATAACCATAAGATACTACTAATTACAAATTCTGCAACAATATGACACTAAATTGTTTCTTGACATATCAGTACCCAAACAACCTAACAGTTACAGTACAAAAATAGAGGGCTTCTTTAGAAATACTATCCCCTTGCCAGAAGCATTCTATTGCCACGAATTTAACTTGTTAACACATATATCCTCCATCAATATTGTTAACCAATAAAACGAACACAGAACAAGTACATCTTTTAAGTGAAATTAGTATGTGTGGACTCAACCTTTCCCACTCACAGTCATGAAAGACATTTTTCTATGTTATTACTACCCTATACATTTAATTGTAAATTCCAATGAACTACTCCCACATTTCTGTCCAATTCAAAACAATGTAATCTCACTGCAGAAACTAGAGATTATGGGGAAGGGGAACAGATGGTGACAAAGAGCATGGTACTTGCTTGTATGTGTACTTTTGGTCGAGTGAATTTTTATATTAAATCATATACTAAATTAACGATGTGTGGATATTATTTTCTGGGTGTTAAGTAGCCGGTGTTGATAAAAAACATCTTGTGTACCAAACGTTACAACCTAAATGAAACTCACTTTCTTATGAAACATTTGAAACAGTAGAAGCCTTCCAATCTTTTAACACACTGTGTTAACAGGAAAATTGTCTATTATTGCTTATCCATATTATACATAAAATTTCTGTATAGAAGATACATACCTAAGCCTCGAGCAGCGACATCAGTAGCAACAAGAATTGGTGATTTTCCTGTCCGAAATTCTAGAAGAAAATAGAATAGTATCATGTACATAGTTCAACTTTGTCAAATAAAACTGCAAGCATGTAGAACCAATACATACTTTACTATTTCTACAAAGTAAAAACAGTAAGTCTACATTACGTTTAACATAATTCTGAAGTTAATTTTAATCACCAATTAATTTCAATTGAGTGTAAAAGAATAATAATCCAGCATAAAAATTTAGTAACTTCAAATATAATGGCAAACTGCAATGCTGATACTCAGACTTATGGGTACATTTACAAACTATAGCCATCCACCCTAAAAAATGAACATGCCAATTAGTCTTCCAACGAGGTACCATCACTCAAACATTCACACATTTATTTAACTACTACAAACATGGTTCTATTAATGTTTAATTGAGAAGATTTGTTGGACTCTTCAAGGATGGAAACCCAACACTAGCCTGAAAATATTTTTGCATCTATTTAATTCTTGGCATGTGAAGAACACAAAGCTACACCACAAAAGGAGGCCACACCTTTAAAATACAATTTAGACATTTATGTTGCTACACCAACTTCTACAATATGACGTGAATCTTTCAGCCATTGTAAGCACATCTCAAAGCTGAGACCAATTTCATTCTTGCATTTTATCACAACATTGGCAGAATATACTTTAATGCTAAGGCTGAAATTAATGGTGTATATAACACCTTGAATAAAATTATAACTTTTCTCCTGTAATTTGTTAAGAAAAAAAAATTCTAAGATTTTACAACAAAATTTTAGATAGAACAGGGGAAAAGAAACGGTGAAAAAATCTAGTATAACCTGACTTTTATATTTCCGGTTTTTACGTTTTCCTGCCATTTAGAATATTTTTTGTCATTGTTCCTATGTTCACAATGTTACATCACCCCAATTTTTGCATTAACATATTTACATTTTCCCACAATTTATGCTTTATGAATTAATGTTTGTGGAGAAGAAAATTGACGAAGTATATAAATTGATGTGGGCATAGCTTTTGCCGTTAAGTCGACTACATAAGCATTACACAGTAAAGTTTACTGACACTTTGTGTTTATTCAAATACCTATTTTGCACTTCGTAGTTTGCAGAACTCTCCAAGTTGGTTCACAGTGTGGTGGCAGATTAGAGCATCATATAAGCTTTTCAGATTTACAATCCCTCCCATGATCAACCTTGCCAAGTAACAGTTTTTAATGCTTAGCATTAGACATTGCAAACTGCAAATATTAACGATTATTTTTGTTACTTTTTAAAAATGGTGAGAGCAATGATTTGCTTGTATCTGTTTCTCTGCACACTGAAAGAGACGCAGTATGTTATAACCACAAAAAGACAACGACATCACAAAACATACTTCCATACGTATTTGTACTTTAGAATGTGAATACATTCTGACATACGTTAGTGTGAAATATGTAAAACCACAAAACATATGCAACTTGATCAATGTTCCATTATTTAAATGATGAAACACAAATGCTTGCCGACAACATGTTTGTGCTGAATGAAATTATGTCAAATGTTTCTACTTCCTATAAAGTTCCCAGTTCCAGTTACACTTGACACCATAATGACACAAAATAAAGATTATCATTTATTATATAATAAAGCTACTGATAAGTATCATGACATCATAATACTGCAATTTCAAACTCAATACCCGGAGGAAAACTTTTTAATAGATGGCTTGTTTAATTCCATCTAAAGCAACAATGCCAAGATGATTGCAGGAATGGATCAAACTGATATTTCTTGGGGAGAAATTCCTAACAAATATGGTAATTTGGTTAGCATCTATAAAACGTTTTAAAATGGTAATTAAAATTCCAGAAGACAGATAGGTTCTTTATCCAACGAGCATGACCAGGCACTCATTGATGATCAAGAGATCTTAACAAAAACAAACCTAGACAGTAAGATGAACTTGGTGGTACCGAGCAATTCATAACAGCTACATCACACACACACACACACACACACACACACACACACACACACACACACACACAAACTGTAATCTCATTAGGTACTGTTGGGCACTACGAGGATGGAATCCAAACACCTAGTTTGAACACCGAAGGCATAAGGTCCCATTTATTACTATTCCTCCTGTTTGATTCATGACATGTGAAAGTCACATAGCCATGCCATGAAAGGAGGCACTATATAAAATTAATCCTTAATAATTTTTGAAGACACGTAACATACACTCTGCTGGTCTCAGAAGCAAACCTCACCTAGGCATTAAAATGAAGTGTGTTGTAGTGGGCAGTCCATAGATTTAACAAATCCCCCCCCCCCATTGCCAAACACACACACACACACACACACACACACACACACACACACACACACAAACTGTTATCTCATTAGGTACTGTTGGGCACTACGAGGATGGAATCCAAACACCTAGTTTGAACACCGAAGGCATAAGGTCCCATTTATTACTATTCCTCCTGTTTAATTCATGACGTGTGAAAGTCACATAGCCATGCCAAGAAAGGAGGCACTATATAAAATTAATCCTTAATAATTTTTGAAGACACGTAACATACACTCTGCTGGTCTCAGAAGCAAACCAAACCTAGGCATTAAAATGAAGTGTGTTGTAGTGGGCAGTCCATAGATTTAACAAATCCCCCCCCCCCATTGCCAAACACACACACACACACACACACACACACACACACACACACACACACACACACACACACACAAACTGTTATCTCATTAGGTACTGTTGGGCACTACGAGGATGGAATCCAAACACCTAGTTTGAACACCGAAGGCATAAGGTCCCATTTATTACTATTCCTCCTGTTTAATTCATGACGTGTGAAAGTCACATAGCCATGCCAAGAAAGGAGGCACTATATAAAATTAATCCTTAATAATTTTTGAAGACACATAACATACTCTCTGCTGGTCTCAGAAGCAAACCAAACCTAGGCATTAAAATGAAGTGTGTTGTAGTGGGCAGTCCATAGATTTAACAAATCCCCCCCCCCCATTGCCAAACACACACACACACACACACACACACACACACACACACACACACACACACACACACACACACACACACACAAACTGTTATCTCATTAGGTACTGTTGGGCACTACGAGGATGGAATCCAAACACCTAGTTTGAACACCGAAGGCATAAGGTCCCATTTATTACTATTCCTCCTGTTTAATTCATGACGTGTGAAAGTCACATAGCCATGCCAAGAAAGGAGGCACTATATAAAATTAATCCTTAATAATTTTTGAAGACACATAACATACTCTCTGCTGGTCTCAGAAGCAAACCAAACCTAGGCATTAAAATGAAGTGTGTTGTAGTGGGCAGTCCATAGATTTAACAACTCCCCCCCTCCCCCACTGCCAAACAAACACACACACACACACACACACACACACACACACACACACACACAAACTGTAATCTCATTAGGTACTGTTGGGCACTACGAGGATGGAATCCAAACACCTAGTTTGAACACCGAAGGCATAAGGTCCCATTTATTACTATTCCTCCTGTTTGATTCATGACATGTGAAAGTCACATAGCCATGCCATGAAAGGAGGCACTATATAAAATTAATCCTTAATAATTTTTGAAGACACGTAACATACTCTCTGCTGGTCTCAGAAGCAAACCTCACCTAGGCATTAAAATGAAGTGTGTTGTAGTGGGCAGTCCATAGATTTAACAAATCCCCCCCCCCCCATTGCCAAACACACACACACACACACACACACACACACACACACACACACACAAACTGTTATCTCATTAGGTACTGTTGGGCACTACGAGGATGGAATCCAAACACCTAGTTTGAACACCGAAGGCATAAGGTCCCATTTATTACTATTCCTCCTGTTTAATTCATGACGTGTGAAAGTCACATAGCCATGCCAAGAAAGGAGGCACTATATAAAATTAATCCTTAATAATTTTTGAAGACACATAACATACTCTCTGCTTGTCTCAGAAGCAAACCAAACCTAGGCATTAAAATGAAGTGTGTTGTAGTGGGCAGTCCATAGATTTAACAAATCCCCCCCCCCCATTGCCAAACACACACACACACACACACACACACACACACACACACACACAAACTGTAATCTCATTAGGTACTGTTGGGCACTACGAGGATGGAATCCAAACACCTAGTTTGAACACCGAAGGCATAAGGTCCCATTTATTACTATTCCTCCTGTTTAATTCATGACATGTGAAAGTCACATAGCCATGCCAAGAAAGGAGGCACTATATAAAATTAATCCTTAATAATTTTTGAAGACACATAACATACTCTCTGCTGGTCTCAGAAGCAAACCAAACCTAGGCATTAAAATGAAGTGTGTTGTAGTGGGCAGTCCATAGATTTAACAACTCCCCCCCCCCCCCACTGCCAAACACACACACACACACACACACACACACACACACACACACACACAACTGTAATCTCATTAGGTACTGTTGGGCACTACGAGGATGGAATCCAAACACCTAGTTTGAACACCGAAGGCATAAGGTCCCATTTATTACTATTCCTCCTGTTTGATTCATGACATGTGAAAGTCACATAGCCATGCCATGAAAGGAGGCACTATATAAAATTAATCCTTAATAATTTTTGAAGACACGTAACATACTCTCTGCTGGTCTCAGAAGCAAACCACACCTAGGTATTAAAATGAAGTGTGTTGTAGTGGGCAGTCCATAGATTTAACAAATCCCCCCCCCCCCCATTGCCAAACACACACACACACACACACACACACACACACACACACACACACACACACAAACTGTAATCTCATTAGGTACTGTTGGGCACTACGAGGATGGAATCCAAACACCTAGTTTGAACACCGAAGGCATAAGGTCCCATTTATTACTATTCCTCCTGTTTAATTCATGACATGTGAAAGTCACATAGCCATGCCAAGAAAGGAGGCACAATATAAAATTAATCCTTAATAATTTTTGAAGACACATAACATACTCTCTGCTGGTCTCAGAAGCAAACCAAACCTAGGCATTAAAATGAAGTGTGTTGTAGTGGGCAGTCCATAGATTTAACAACTCCCCCCCCCCCCCACTGCCAAACAAACACACACACACACACACACACACACACACACACACACACACACACACACAAACTGTAATCTCATTAGGTACTGTTGGGCACTACGAGGATGGAATCCAAACACCTAGTTTGAACACCGAAGGCATAAGGTCCCATTTATTACTATTCCTCCTGTTTGATTCATGACATGTGAAAGTCACATAGCCATGCCAAGAAAGGAGGCACTATATAAAATTAATCCTTAATAATTTTTGAAGACACGTAACATACTCTCTGCTGGTCTCAGAAGCAAACCAAACCTAGGCATTAAAATGAAGTGTGTTGTAGTGTGCAGTCCATAGATTTAACAACTCCCCCCCCCCACTGCCAAACAAACACACACACACACACACACACACACACACACACACACTGTAATCTCATTAGGTACTGTTGGGCACTACGAGGATGGAATCCAAACACCTAGTTTGAACACTGAAGGCATAAGGTCCCATTTATTACTATTCCTCCTGTTTAATTCATGACATGTGAAAGTCACATAGCCATGCCAAGAAAGAAGGCACAATATAAAATTAATCCTTAATAATTTTTGAAGACACGTAACATACTCTCTGCTTGTCTCAGAAGCAAACCAAACCTAGGCATTAAAATGAAGTGTGTTGTAGTGGGCAGTCCATAGATTTAACAACTCCCCCCCCCCCCCACTGCCAAACACACACACACACACACACACACACACACACACACACAAACTGTAATCTCATTAGGTACTGTTGGGCACTACGAGGATGGAATCCAAACACCTAGTTTGAACACCGAAGGCATAAGGTCCCATTTATTGCTATTCCTCCTGTTTAATTCATGACATGTGAAAGTCACATAGCCATGCCAAGAAAGGAGGCACTATATAAAATTAATCCTCAATAATTTTTGAAGACACGTAACATACTCTCTGCTGGTCTCAGAAGCAAACCAAACCTAGGCATTAAAATGAAGTGTGTTGTAGTGGGCAGTCCATAGATTTAACAAATCCCCCCCATTGCCAAACACACACACACACACACACACACACACACACACACACACAGACACAGTAATCTCATTAGGTACTGTTGGGCACTACGAGGATGGAATCCAAACACCTAGTTTGAACACCGATGGCATAAGGTCCCATTTATTACTATTCCTCCTGTTTAATTCATGACATGTGAAAGTCACATAGCCATGCCAAGAAAGGAGGCAATATATAAAATTAATCCTTAATGATTTCTTGAAGACACAATTGCTTAACAGGAGTAATCATGCTAAAATAAGACAAATTCCTTTCCTGCAAGCAGCCCTGGTATTGACAAGTTTTCCTCAGATACTCGTACTAGATATTTTAATGAGTTGGACTATTCCAATTAGGTAGATACTTCGGTAAGGATGGACAGCTTTCCTGTTATTATTGTTCCAGCACATCTGGCCTCATGTAAAGTAACTGAACTTTAAAGTTATTATTAAACCACCACCAAAGATTAATGGGTGAGTCATCTGATATGCTGACATGTACAATAGTTTCAGAAGAGATTTCATTGTGCTCTATGAATATGCAGATCGAACACTAGGTTGAGCACCGAACGTGAAAATTCCCAAAAATTACTATACCTTGTGTTTTAATTCACAATGTGTTAATGACACAAATTAAGATTACTATTCGCTCCTTGGATCATGAAAACGACACTTCGAAATGATGTGGAACGTCTCAATAATATTGAGGAGGAGGAGAGTTTACAATTCATCACAAAGATGTGACAACGAGCCGCAACAGGAACATAAAAGACAGACACACACTCACACTTTCAGCTATTGGCTATGGCCGCCTTCAGAAATAGGAACAGTCATGCAATCACAAAGGCACACAACACAGTCAAAGAACTGTCATCTCCAGCTGCCACCCAAGTGCGGCAGCTGGAGATGATGGCTGTGGGATGTGTTGTGAGACTGTTCATATTTCTGAAGGCGGCCATGGCCGATAGCTGAAAGTGTGTGTGTGTGTGTGTGTGTGTGTGTGTGTGTGTGTGTGTGTGTGTGTGTGTGTGATGTGCCTGTCACTGCTGACTGTCACCTGTTTGCAATGAGTTGCAAACTACCTTATTGCTATACTGAACATTTGTCTTACTTTATTTAATGCCACAGTAAATAAATACAAGCAACATGAACAAGCTGGAAGGGGAAATGCCTGAGAGGGTTACCAAATGCAATGAGTAAACTTTTCTCTATTAATCAGAGATGAAAAGTAAGCTAATGAGATTATTTAGGACTTAGTAGATATGATAAATGTATTTCCATTTCTTGAAGACAGCTTCTTAGACAGTGGAAACCATATTGACGTTGACGCAAAGTGTTAAGTGATTTTTGGCTTTAGGCTCAAATACTTCACATTTAAAAGTTGTGAAAATGCTGAAATAATCGGCAACATTAAGACGACTACCATATGCTGACAGGTAAATAGGTTCAAGTGACTAAACATTTCTCTATGGGTTTTGTAGTGCGCTTCGAGGATGGAATCCAAACTAGTTCGAACACCGAAGGCACACAGTTCCCATAATTTACTATACCTCCTGTTTAATTCTTGGCGTATGAAAGACACATGGCCATGTCAAGAAAGGAGGCCAAATGAATAAATGTAATGTGAAATTTAGTCTTTTAGGTCCATATTTAGCACAAGAAATTCTAAATTTTTTAGTAATTTAACAGTAAATTGTTCCCAGCTTGAATCCACATTTTCACTATGCCAACAACATTGGGTCTATCCAGGCTGAAAATTAAAAGCAAATTTCTTACAAAATAATTAAAATACATATTTCTAAAACCAACCTTGAAGAACCCAGTCTCTTTCTGGTTGAGATTTGTCTCCATGGATGCAAGACGCTGGCCACCTGCAATAGGTCCCACCATAGTATTATCTCACAGAATTAGCAGTAACACACCAACTTCCAATATTATGAATTAAAAATTTATAAAAATAGTTTCTTTAATCTTTGTGGCAGAGAGGTGATCGATCTAGTATAGACGATCTCCCATATTTACTGTCAGGAACCAACAAATAACACTATACCAAACCAAAGAGGATAAGAAATTTTTGGGGAGATTTCCCAGTTATATATAACACTTTTCCTAGATGAAAGAACATTTTTGTGTAAAGTTACAATACTTTCCCTCAAAGCTATAAATAATGTCAGTCCTTTGAAAGATTAAGGTTTTATACACTGGCGTAAACTACTTGGCACATAGGATATTAAACCCCACAAACAAATGTTTTGGGCAACTCTTTGTGCAACAACACAAACAGCACACATTTTGGTATTACGGAAGTAAAAATATGAATTATTGAAAATACAAAATTGCAGCTTCCCAAGCACACAATCACGATTGCACTGTGCAACTCTCTTTTGTCACCCATTTACAGTAATCACAATACCCTACTAGCCAATGACAGCACATATTCATAGCCAGAAATGTGTTTTAGTCAACCAATAGCAACCTGGATGTTGAGTAGTGTTAAAACACACACAGAAAAAGACAATGATTTAAATTCCTTTTTTTTTTTTTTTTTTTTTTTTACCGTCTCAAAAAAAAAAACATATTTTTGGTGGGTGGATACTCAGATTTTTTTTTCTTTCACCATTTAGAAATAGTGACTATTTTTGTTTCAGGCCACGAGATTATTTTATTTTACTCTGCACTTGCAAAGTCAATGCAGTTACTTGAATTTTTCAGTATCGTGTTTTCCTGGACCTTGCACACAGTGACCTAATTAAATTTTGTCAATTTTAAATTCATTGCCAAAAATTTATCTAATTTTGAGAAATTACAGTTACATTTGATGAATTACGTAATATTTATTATCTTTAATTTATTCAAAATTAAATGAACTTCAAAAAATTGTGCCAGTTACTTCTGGTAAAGTGGCAATGTATCACTACTTACCCATCACGTCGCATTTTTCTAGTGATTTCATCCACACGTCTCTTTGTTTCAATGAACACTATACTTTTATTCTCCTTTTCAGCCATTATTTCTTTTAACAATGTGCTTAACCTGCAAAATATTAGTTACATAAATAACATTTTCTTCATCTCAGAAATGTATTCATTTAATATCATCTATTATAGTCTCTCTCTCTCTCTCTCTCTCTCTCTCTCTCTCTCTCTAAACCACTACTGTGCAACGTGAAAGGTATTTTGCAACTATGACTTTTTTCCAGTCAATGAAAGTATTAAAGCCATTATGTCTGACAAGTAAAGCTACTTTACGTGTCACTCTCCAATTTGTCTGAAATTTAGGTTTGTTATAATACGTAAAAGACTAAGGGACATGTATTCTTTTTAGCGGCAGTAAAACATATTTCATATTTAAGGGGTGAAACGGTCCCCCCAAAAATTGGGGCTAAAATGTAAAAATTATGATAAGAGATTAGTGATGTGTTTTTAATAATTTTTCTTATTAAAAGACTAAAATCAGCCTAGGCATATTTAAGGGCTGGGGATGAGAAATAGGGGGCCAAACTACCCTAAGAGAAAAGTGTTTTGATTCAAAGTAGAATCCATTAAATCTTCTACAGGAAGGCCAAATAAGAATTAAGCAGTTTTACATCAATATTTGAGGAGTAAACAACCCTTATATTGCCGCATTCCTCTGATACTGTCCATGAAACACCTTGTGAATCCAGCACAACAGAAAAAACTCAACAAAATTATTGAATAGACAGTAACTCAACATCAAACATTCAAAATACTGTAAAATCTACATATGACATAATAGTGAACAAAACATGTTAAATATGTTTACTGGTTTTATCTGCCAGCATTAGCATTGCCCCTGATGTTATTTGAATGTGTAAATAAGAGACAAGATTCTTTTGGTGCTGTAATTAGTTAGTTAATTTTTTTGCCAATCAAATTTGTATTGTGTGCTCATAGCTTTGATGAATAAATTATTTGTTGAAACTTTGCCATACAGAAGAACTCCATTTTTATACTTTTCGAGGGACTTAATGAAAATTGTGTAAAATTCAGGAAAACATAAAATGCAGGAAATAATGTTTTAAACAGTAAAATATGCTTACTGGATGACTGTTCCATTTTCAAAGTTTGTGATGTATGTACATATAACGTGCATCAAAATACTTGCAAAGGATGTTTACTTATGTAATAAACATTAACCAAATTTTGTATTATTGTGTCAGGTGGAACTGAAACTGGTAACTTTATAGAAATTTTTGATGTAATTTCATTCATCATAATCACCTGTAACTGCCATTCATTATTTACGTAGTGAAACTGCACAAGCTCTATACTTTTTGTATTTTTCTATGTTTCAACAAGAATTTATTAGTGTTCTCTAGTGCACTAACATGCATAAGCATTTTTGTGACATTTGCACAGGGTCACCATCTCTCACTATAATCACACTTTTGAGGTCATAATATACCGTGCCCTCTTGAATGGGCAGGAAAGCATACACAAGCAAACCATCCATCTCACCATTTAGGAAACTTCACAAAAAATACTTAGATAAATATTTGTATTTCACAATAAGAATAAATTCTCAACATGTGTTACGCAAAGCATGAAAAACTACCAGTTGCATAAACAATAAGCTGACAGTCAGCACGGTGGCTGATGGGATACTCCGCATCGTGAATGAACCATGAACCAGGCGCATATGGAAACAACGAAACGAGAAATATACGTTTGTAAAAATTCGAAGTGTCAAGAGACTTTGCTGTGTAACATTTAAAAACACTATACTAGAAATACTTGCGAAATCCGTGCCAGCATTAATTCATGTCAATTATGTTATTTTTTCTTCATGAAGATGGTTTCAAAAAGTATGAAATACAGCTAAAATGCAACGCAAAAACGAGGGCGAAATAGCAATGTGAACATGGCGGGCAGGGGGGGGTGTAAAAAGTTGGCTTTTACTGTATATAGTATTTGTTAAGAAATTTCGATTAATTATGAAAATTCTCCTCAGAGATGATAAATATTGTTGAAACGAGAGCCATTCTATCTCGTTTCAACAATATTTATCATCATTAAGAAATTTATTATTCACAAAGATTATTTTGCACCATGCACATAGTATTAATGCACATACATCGCAGAAATCGCAACATGTCCCACAATTTTTACAACAGAAATGCACGGGGTTATCAAATGTTATATAACCTCTTTTATACCTGGAGTATTCAACGAAATTTTGAAAACGATGTGAAGCAAACAGATTGTGTACTAGTAATTGCAGTTTAATGACATTACCTCTATGTACAAATTTCAAACAATGAATATATTCCGACACATGAAAATTGGAGAAGCAAGCAGCAGGAAGAAATGTACATCCGGCCATGCAACCTCCACACACTACAACACGGGCAACACTAACGACTGCGGTTAAAACCAATAGACATTTTTAACACGTTTTATTCACTTTTATTTCAAAAGTGATTTTACAGTATTCTTGAATGTCTGATTTTGAGTTACTGTCTATTCAAGCATTTTGTCAAGTTTTCGTTCAATATGCTGGATCAGCCATATAGAATTTTGAAAATCTGATTTCAGATTCGGATTCAGAAACTTTAAATACCAATATATTAAAGAGATTAAGTAGTTCAGAAACAGATCCACAAGGTGTTTTGTGGGCATTATCATACGAGCGTGGAAATATAAGGTTTGTTTATCCCTCAAATATTGATATAAATAAAAACACAAAAAATACTTAGGGTGAAATGTGGTAAGTAACCACGTTTCGGCATAGTTCAACTTTGACACCAAATTGCCAACTTGTTATTGAAGATATGATTTTGAAATTTCTCATGCTTAAAGTTTGACTTATTGACTTTTAAACAATATACATTTTGTTTTTGAAAAATAAAATTATATGGTCAAATAATTTTTTTCAAAATTGTGTGTTGTGAGGTTACACTTGCCCCTTGGTTCAAGGGAAGTGTAACCCCGCATTGTTGTACCCATACAGAGCATTGTAAAAGTGACTTGGGGTAAGTGTCCTGATTACCAATTTTTTACTGAATTTGAAGATTTTGAAATTATTAAAATATCTTAAATTTTACTCCATATATGAACTTTTTTTGCACATGCCTCTGTATATTACGAAATACGTGGAAAATGTTAGCTAAACTAAAAAAATAAGTGTTAGACTAAACTATAAAACACCGAAACAGAATGCTTCATAGATGATTTATTTTTGTTTTAGGCCAGTAATTTATGTTTAAATTCTACAAAAGTATATTTTTTCCATTACTAGGCAATTTAACAAAAATATCTAATATCAAGAGAAAAGAAAAATTCACTTTATAACTTCAGTCACTTTCTATTATTTTTCATGGTAATTTAACTAAAGTTATTGGCAATTTGTGTTTAATGCTAAGTTATTCTAATTCAACTTCTTATATTCACACTTAGTCCCTAACTATTATTTAGTCAATGACTGGGCTCTGGCAGCACAAATGACATCAGAGGGTGGAACTTCTATCTCATTTCTTTTATCAGGCTAGTAGAATGTGGTGCCATGTTTTGTCTTATTTTTGCATCTGAGGAAAATCCCTACTCGATCTCCTAAATCGTTTTTCACCCCTCCCCCTCAAATTTCTATGACCCCACTGGTTACACTTGCCCCACATGGGTAAAAGTTATATTTATGAAATTTAAATTTCTTAAACTTTACTGTTAACATGGTCTTTTCGGATCCATTCCAGAAGGCTTTATCTTCATCACTGGCTGTGATTGAGTAGTAATTCTTTTTAAATAGATGTACTTGAGTTGACAGATTATTTGGGTTCAAGATTCTGAAGATTCAATTCGGGTTCGGGATTCAGCACATTTTATTTAAGATTCGGTAAAATTGGGGTGCAACCCATCCCTAATAATTATTAATACAACTTTGAATTATTTATTACACTTTCTGAATAAGTAAATGCACGATACGAGCCTGTGAAAAAAATTCATGTACAAACTTCACCAGAAATAAATGGGTTGCACCTAAAACGACCATCCAGGAAAGATTATCAGCCTTTATCCTATATTCCATCAAATTGCAAGGTTGTGTGTAGGTAGCTTATCAAACAGACTTTAACATGATAGAGAAAAGACTTTCACTCTAATGAACGCAAACAGCAGGGTGAGAGAATGACGTAGAAAGAAGGTAGGTAAGTACTAAAAATTTCAAAAGTAAAACTGAACCCTGCAAATAAAACTGTAAAGAATTTAATTTATTTGTTACCACAGCTGGCATGAAAATAAAATTAAATACAGCCCCTTCAAAAGAAAATATTTGTTAGAGTTAGAGGATTAAAAATAGATTCAGAATTTTGTGATGCTTTAAAACAACAAATTTCATAATGTCTTGTTTCTACTTTCGTTTAGATGATATTCTTAAAATAATATTTATATATTATTTAAGTAAACTGTAATTACATCTGTGACTTATGCACGATTTCATTCCTCTTGTGCTGATTTTCATTCCTTTTATGCTTCAAGATGGGGCTATAATTAGTGCATAAATAAATACTAGTAAGTAATCTTCATCTTAACCTATTTTTTATATATATTTTTCCTGCTTGGAATTTCTCCTCTATAATATTCATACTAGTTACTTAGTTATATCATGATTTTGAGGATCTTTTGGGTGGAAACTGTCGTATACAGTGAAATAATATTTTCGCCTCTGGTTTACTTGTATGAACTGAAAAATCAAGTGTACCGTAATTTGGCCTCAAATTTCCACATTTTTCGAGTAAATAGTCAGACAGTTTCAATACATCACTTTTCAGCCTAGAATACGAAAATGTAGCTTGTGTTCAAAAAAAAATAACTGTCATTTACATGTCAAGTATGAAAACAATAGGTACCGCAACTAGTTTCATGCACAGTATATAAATGAGAATTTTTTGACATTTTTGTTAAGGAAACATTAATTTTTACGGAAACTGGTTACTTTACAACTTGCAAGTTTTTCTTAATACAACAGAACAATCTAAGGAATAATTTTTATCAGCTACTGAAAGGAGAGTAACAAAAAACTATCAATTAGGAATCTGTTTTGAACTGTTATAAGAAAATCACTCATTCTACAAAACCATAAAAAAGGGGTCGAACTCACACCAGACAACAGTACTTTGCAAATGAAACTATAAATGTACTGTACATACTTTTGCTCCTTTTCGTACTCTTGGCAGACATCAATGATCTGAAGAATATTGTGATTTGCTGATAACTGAAGCGAGCCAACATTAATCTGTGTGTAGTCTTTGAGAAATTCTTCTGCTAGATTTCTGACATCTTTTGGCCACGTTGCAGACCACATCAACGTCTGTCGATCAGGCTGCAATTATAAGTAATTAATTAGATAAATACATTTCTAATTTTTTAAACAATGTAGTACATACCTGCTTTCCATTTAACGAATCTGACATTTACTTTTTTCAACAGGATTAATAAAGCGGTAGTAACACTTCAAAAAGAAAAAAAATATTTCTAGACATTTTACATTTGTAAACAAAAAATCTTTAAACAATTCTTGTCATGTGTTAGGATGAGTGAAAGGTTGTGCAATAATATTGACACCACTAAAAACTTTTGAAATGGGGTGTAATGTCCGAAAATTTTTACTCTATTCCTTCCAGTCTTTGGTTATTCTTGTGTTCATTGCTTGTTGCTGTGTTGAAAATCAATTCAAAACAAAACTAAGACTTCTAGTTAAGAGTCAATCGAGATGTGTAAATCACAGCCAGCATTACAGGGGTGAGAGCAGAAATAAATGTTAAATGAATGAAATTATGTGATGTTCAAACAATATAGGGAGCAGTAATTTAGAGCCTCAAGGTAAAGTTGCACTTAAATTTGTTCAAATATGTTAAGCTTATGGGATTTAACTGTGCAATCGTCAGTTCCTAAAATTTAGAACTACTTATAAACTAACTTATGCTGAAGACAACACAAACATCCAAGCTTGAGGGAGCATTCAAACATTCGACAGGGAAACGCCTCGCACAGCGGAGCCTCAATGTGCTCGGCCATTCCGCCACGGTCTTAAATTTGTCTTCTAAGGAATTGTCATTGTTTTTATCATGACAATGGGAATAGACACCCAAGACATGTCTCCTGGGCAGGGTGTGTTGGAATGGAGTAAACTGGGATGAAGTGGGGGGGATCAAGTCTTATTACCCTGTAACTTGTGGTTTGTGCACATAATGCGTAATTTGTATTTTGGTATTAGTTGATGTCAGGATCATCTACCCTCTACTACTGATAGTACTATTTACGGTTAGGTCGTATGTGTTGGTGTAAAATACACTTCATGTTAAGTAGGAACAAGTATCACTTTCCCAAGAGAGTGTGAATCTTTGCCTTCCAGGTTATACATGGAAATCTCTCTCTCTCTCTTTCTGTTCAATGAATGCACACAGCACGTAACAGGTAGTGTATTCATGTGTTATATGGTAATCACTAAACCCACACTACTGTTTCACTACTATCAGCCACATCATGCTACTTTTCAATAACATGAGGTTTAGTGGAATTAGTTTTGAGACATATATTAGAATTTTGTAAGGGATACAAATCCCTACAAAATTTACTGAAATAGCAACTTTTCATGCCAGTAGAAATAAGAACATAGACATACGCTGTTGTACTGAAGGTAGCTCAGATTCAAATTTGAAATGCAGGCTTTGAGCAGCGGTTTTCACACAATACGGAGTCTGTTACCTTGACCACCCAAAGCAACTTTGTTTTTTTATCTTCCTTGTGCGCGCGTGCACACACACACACACACACACACACACACACACACACACACACACACTTTTTCTGAAGAAGCAACCCAGGGTTGTGAAAGCTCAGCATTTTTGTGTGTGTGTGTGTGTGTGTGTGTGTGTGTGTGTGTGTGTGTGTGTGTGTGAGGGGGGGGGTATTTTTTATTATTTGTGCTTCTATCTATGTGCCTGTGCTTTTCCCCCCTGGTACGTTTTGCAGAGGAGATGTGGGACCGACAGACTGCCACAGAATTTCAGATGATAGGGGGTTTTGGGTGCTCGACATCTAGGTCTTCGGTGCCCTATCAAATTAAAGAATTTAATAACCAAGAAGTGTGAACAGTAAGCAAACTGATAAAGGGCAGCAATCCAGCAAGTAACATGTGCAGCTGAAGTGAAATACAAAGGTGAACATTAGAACTGAAGATGGGGAAAGGTACCCCAAAGGAAAATCTGCAGAAAGAGTGAAGACTACTAAGCAGAGGAACAAGGCCGACTGATCACAGCAATTTAAAAGGGTGAGCCAACCACACTGCAACATATCAAAACCTAAAAACTTACGCCAGAGTTGGGGCCAATTACAAAATTTTAAAACTTTGCATACACACGCTTCGTCATTATCTAAAATAGAGGGCAAACCTGCACCAAGATTTGCTGCAACCCTCTGTGTGCGATATAAATCACACTCAATTAAAATGCGGTGGACAGTAAGCTGCAAGCCACCAGGATCACACAGCGGGGACTCCTCACATCTGAGTAGGAAACCTTGTGTCAGCGGACAGTGCCCAATGCAAAGGTATGTAATGGTGACTTCATCTCACCTAAGAGGTCAGCAGGAGGAACGCCATGGACAGACAGTGGGCTTCAGGGAACACAGCTTATTGTGAGTCACTGAGAGCCAGCCCTCCTCCCACAACTTCATGGACCGCAGCCGCAACAGGGAAGTAATATCCCACAAGGGAATAGCACATTATGTCACATTAGGAACACTGCAGGGCTCTTTGGCAGCCTGATCAGCATCTACCACAAGCACGCCGTAGCTGCTGTTGTGCCTTCCAGATTGCGTGGAGCTCTGCAGAGAACACAAGAGAAATTCTCAGCAAGGCAAATCTTGGCGACTCGGTCGGGGTGGAACATCTGACTGAGTCCCCATGCTTGGATCCATCAGTGTACACAACTGAAATCGTTATGCCTAGCGAAAACAGTTAAAAACAATGACTGATAATTAAAATCTGAAGTATGTTCCTTCCTAAAACCCAACAGGTCGAAAATAATCCTCTGCCTCTGGAGAGTCCAAGGTGGGACCCGGCCCCAACCTCTATGTTGTTGTTGTTATGGGGGTTTTTAGGGGGACTAGACTACTATGGCCATCAGTCTTCCGCTTCATATCTAGGCTACACGCAGAAAAACAGAACCATCGCAAAATGTGCCTGAGCGAAATTTAAAACAAAGGAGAATAAAAGAATGCACCGTCAATGAAGTATTGACAGAGTCAACAAGAGACAATACGAAAGACACCAGACACACAGTAACAAATACGAGACAAAAATGACAGAGCCAATGAATGTGGTTCACCGACCATGTGTGTAAAAAGGGAAAAGCCAACCACATAGCGTACAAAATAAAAACTGTAGTCGAAAGACACGTCAAGGGGAACATAGAAAATTATCTAAAAGAACACCCAGAGGACTCACAACAACTGGTAAATCCCCCCAGCACGAAGAAATCTTAAAGCCAAATGAGCCACAGAGGCATCATCGCCGAGCACCAAAGAGAGAGTGTTCGGGAGGGTAAAAGAATGCCGCAGTGGAGCTAAAATGGGACAGTGGAGTAGGAGATGGACCACAGTCAATGGGGCACCACATTGGCACACGGGCTGGTCCTCTCGACGGAGGAGGTAACCATGCGTCAGATGGGTGTGACCAATGCGGAGACGGCAGAGAACCATGGAGTCCCAGCTGCGAGGACTTCCAGACAGATGTTGTGTCCTTTATCGTACGCAGCTTATTGGGCACGTCCAGAGCGGACCATTCAGCGTTCCACAGTTCACGTACTTTATTGCGGAGCAACGGGCGGAAGTCTGCTTCTGAGAGGCCGATCGCCAGAGGGCGGCAAGTGGTAGCTTGTTTGGCTAGCTGGTCGACGCTCTCGTTGCCCAGAATGCCTACATGGCCCGGGATCCAAACGAATGTAACACAGCGACCAGAGTCACCAAGAGCCAGTATCGACTCCGGAATGGCCCTGACCAATGTATGACGAGGATAACACTGATCAAGGGGCTGTAAACCGCTCAGTGAGTCGCTGCAGATCAGGAAGGAGGTCCCGGGGCACGTGCGAATGTGTTTAAGGGCGCGGTATATAGCCACCAGTTCTGCGGTGAAGATGCTGCTGCCGGGTGGCAAAGAGCGTTGTTCAACATAGGCGCCATGCATGTAGGCACATCCAGTGTGGTCGCCATCCGAAGAACCGTCTGTATAAATGACCTCGGAGTTACAGAACTCACGGAGCAGGGCAGAAAACTGATGCCGTAGGACCAGAGGAGAAGTAGAGGTCTTCGGCTCATGGGAAAGATCCAACAGAATCTGCGGCCGAGGAACGGTCCAGGGAGGAGCATGGAGATTCGAGTGGAAGGGACGGTTAAGAAGAAAGGAGTCAAGGGTCGAAAGAAGCGATTGGAGACACGCTGCTATCGGGAGTCCCGACCGAGGTCGCCTCTGCGGCAAACGAGTGACCTCCCCCGGAAAGAGGAGTCTGTTATTCCGATGCCGAGGGGTACAGTGAAATCTGGCAGCATACTGGGCGAGTAGTTGTTGGCGCCGGTATCGCAATGGGGCGACTCCAGCCTCTGCCAAAAGACTTGTGACAGGGCTTGTACGAAAGGCTCCAGTGGCCAGACGGATGCCGGTATGATGCACTGGGTCGAGAACTCGCAGTGCAGATGGAGAGGCTGAGCCATAGTCCTGACTTCCGTAGTCCAGACGTGACTGCACCAGAGCGTTGTACAGCCGCAGGAGGACAGGGCGTGCTGCCCCCCCAGACAGTATGGCTGAGGCAACGAAGGATGTTCAAATGTCATGAACACCGTTGCTTAAGCTGGCGCAGATGAGGGAGCCATGTCAAACGCGAGTCAAAAAGGAGATCCAGGAAACTGTGTGTGACCACAACCTGAAGGAGCTCACCATCAAGGTAGAGCTCCGGATGCGGATGTACCATGTGTTGGCGACAAAAGTGCATCACCTTGGTTTTCGCATGGGAAACTGTAAAACCATGGGCAGAAGCCCAATTCTGCGCCCGATGAATGGCTGCCTGCAGTCGTCGTTCAGCTACAGTTGTACCAGCGGTAGAGTAGTACAGGCAAAAGTCATCCGCTTAGAGAGAGCAAGAAACTGACAGCCCCACTGCAGCCACTAAGAAGAGGGGTACACTTAGGACGGACCCTTGTGGTACCGCATTCTCTTGGATATGGGGGGAACTGAAGGAGGTACCAACACGAACCCTGAAGCGGCGCGAAAGTAAAAAATTCTGAATAAAAATTGGGAGGGAGACACGGAGACCCCACCCATGTAGTGTGGCAAGGATGTGATGATGCCATGCCGTGTCATATGCTTTCCAGAGGTCGAAAAAGATGGCGACGAGGTGGTGACGTCGGGCGAAAGCAGTACGGATCGCCGACTCCAAAGAGAGGAGGTTATCAATGGCAGAGCGACCCTGCCAGAAAGCACCTTGTTGTGGGGCGAGCAGACCCCGATACTCGAGAACCCACAGAAGTCACCGACTCACCAAACTTTCAAAAAGAACGTTTGTGAGACTTATGGGACGGTAACTGTCAACGTTCAATGGATCCGTACCTGGTTTCAGCAGAGGGATAACGGTACTCTCCTGCCATGGGACGGGTATGCCCCCTCGATCCAGAGGCGATTGAAGAAATCCAAAAGATGGTGGTGTGAGTTTACACAGAGATGTTTTAACATTTGACAGTGGATTCGGTCCGGTCCTGGAAATGTATTGGGGCAACTGGCAAGAATAGTTTGGAATTCCCACTCAGTAAGTGGCGCATTGTACAGCTCCTGGCGGTTTGTGCGAAATACCAACTGCTTTCGCTCAGCCCGCTCTTTTAAGGTACAAAAACTTTGGCTGTAGGCAGTGGACGCTGAATTAAGAACAAAGTGCGCTGCAAAAGACTCGGCAATGATGGTCGGATCGGTACGAATATTTCCATGGATAGAGAGACCCGCGATCCCTGCCGGTGGACGGTAGCCTGATATACGGCGAATCTTCATCCAAATCTGGCTGGAGGAGACACGGGGTCCAATTGCGGAAACGTATTCTTCCCAGCATGCCTGCTTGTGCTGCCGGATAAGCCGACGTGTCTGGGCCCGAAGACACTTAAATGCAATCAGGTGGTCAAGGGTGGGGCGGCGCCGGAACTGCGGCAGAGCTCTGCGGCGATTGCGGATAGCTGCTGCTATCTCCGGTGACCACCAGGGCACTGGTCTTCGCCGAGGTAAGGCAGAAGAAGATGGTATCGCGGACTCAGTGGCAGAAACGACAACGGAAATAATTTGGTCTACTGCCATTGTCGCATCAGCAGAGAGAGGGGTATCCAACGTTGCAGCTGATGTGTACGCTGCCCACTCGGCCCTACGGAAGGACCAGCGGGGTAGGCATGCATGGCGTTGATGGTGGGGAAGCTAAAGGAAGATGGGAAAGTGGTCACTTCCACAAAGGTCATCATGGACCCACCAGTTAAGGAGTGGACGTAAGCCCAGACTACACACAGAAAGGTCTATGGCGGAAAAGGTGCCATGGGCCACACTAAAATGGGTAGGAGCTCCTGTATTAAGAAGACAAAGGTCAAGTTGGTTAATAAGTAATTCAAAGTCTCGACCACGTCCTGTAGTCACGTTGCTCCCCCATATGGGGTGATGTGCGTTAAAATCTCCTAAAATAAGAAATGGTGAAGAAAGTTGAGTGATCAAGGCTGCTAGGTCAGCCGGTGTCACCGCCACATCATGAGGGACATAAAGGGAACAGATGGTAACGTCCCGTGTTGCTCGAACCCTGACACCGACAGCCTCCAGGGCTGTGTGAAGTGGCACTGGGGAACTGTAGGTAGAGGTATGTACATATAGACCTACCACGCCCGACACCCTATTGTAGGTGGTGCGGTTATTGAAGTACCCCCGGTAGCCCCGAAGGGTGGGGGTCCGATCACCAGGAAACCAGGTTTCCTGGAGAGCAACACAAAGAGGTTGAAAAGAGCTCAACAGCTGACGCAATTCAGCCAAGTGACTGAAAAAACCTCCACAATTCCATTGGAGGATCAGACTGTCTCCTGGTTGACGGTGCATGAAGATGAAGATGGAAGAGGAGTGGCACGAGCACTCGTCTCTGGCTGTGAAGCCTGATCCTCCGTGTCCATGGTATCCCCAAGATCGGCGAAGGCTAAATCTTCTGGCAAGAAGGATGACATCATCCTCAGGCACGTCAGGTGCGAGGGCTGGGGGCACTGAGGCCGCCAGTGTCTCCTTGCGCTTTACCGTCTTGTCTTTCTTGTCTTCCCGTCGTTCCTTTGGCCTACTGGAGGAGAGGGGTTCCTCCGGCGGGGCTTGAGCAGTGTGGGGAGACTGAGAAGCCAGACGGCTTTCCGGCCGAGGGTCCTTCAGCCACTGGCTAGTGTCGGATTTCTGGGGTGCCATGGTGGGAAGGGGAGAAAAGGTTCCCTTCCCAGAAACAGAAGCCAGAGAAAAGGGAACCCTTTTCTGGCTGGGGAGCGGGAGTAGCCACTCCCGACGTGGGGGGCAGTACCTGCCCCACAGAAGATGGTGTGCCTTCAGATATCTGGGAGGCCGAGGTAGAGGGGCGGCCCATAGGGCCCATAGATGGAGGTAGAGCAGGGCGAGAAGTGGCCACTGGTGGTGGCGCCATCGTAGTAGCTGCAGAATATGACGTAAGTAAGGATACTGGATGCAGCTTTTCGTACTTCCTCCGAGCCTCTGTGTACGTTAGTCAGTCCAAAGTTTTGTACTCAACTATCTTCCGCTCTTTCTGTAGAGCGGGACAGTCCTGCGAACAGGGAGGGTGGTGACCGCCGCAACTGACACAATAAGGAGGAGAGGCACAGGCAGTGTCCAGATGGGAGGGACGACCACAATCCCGACAGGTTGCAGCAGCGTTGCAACGAGAGGACATGTGCCCGAAACGCCAACACTTGAAACATCGCATTGGAGGGGGGATGTACGGTTCAACGTCACATCGGTACATCAAAACTTTGACCTTTTCGGGCAGATTGTCACCCTCAAAGGCCAACACAAACGCGCCAGTGGCCACCCTATTATCTTTCGGACCCCGAAAAACGCGTCTGACAAAATGTACTCCACGTCTTTGCAGATTTTCTGCGTAATTCCTCTTCCGTCTGCAAGAAAAGATCTTGATGATGTATCACCCCCCTGTACCCTGTTCAAGGATTTGTGGGGTGTTATTTTGACAGGAATATCGCCCAAGTGGTCACACATTAAGAGGCTTCGTGATTGAGCAGGGGTCTCCGCCTGAATCAGGACCGAACCGTCGCACAATTTAGACATTCCGGCAACTTCTCCAAACCTTTCTTCGAGGTGTTCGACGAAGAAGGAAGGCTTAGTTGCCTGGAAAGATTCTCCATCCTGTCTGGTCACAACTAGGTATCGTGGTGAGTAGTGGTCAGTCTTCTTCGTGGGCCCACGTTTCCCCCATGATGGTGTTAGGGAAGGAAACGATTTGGGGTCGTATCGAGCAGCATTGAAATTGAACTTGCCCAACTTTGAGACACCTGACTTAGAGCCAGGATTTTCAGAGGTTTGTTTCCTCTTCATTGCGGAATGTCCGCCCCGATGCCACCCACTCCGAAACAGGGGCTCTCAAGGGCGCCAACCAGCCACAGCAACGCCACCTGGCAGGATGACCGTTGCCGGGAGTCCTGATGCCCCGCAAAGACAAGCATCGACTCCTTGGCATGCATGAGGTGGTCACAGCTCAGGCATCGGCAGTGTGATCCCTGTGCTATTCAGGGGGCTCAACCATGAGGGTACATAACAGCTCCACCACACGGACTGGCTACCGTGCTGGTGACCTAGCGGGGAGGGAGCTACGGCGAGGAAGGGATGTGGAAGGAAAGGGTAGGAATCCGCGCCGTAGGGGCTAGGTTGGGAGTTCTTCCCCAAATGGCTCACACTAACTCTGAAATTTAGATGGAGGTCAAACCCTGAAGGGGACCTAACTGGGCCGAAAATGGTGAAAACGGCAAACAAAACATAATAGAGAAACCAGGAGTACCGTGGAAATAGCTGGGCCGTCATTGTGAGAACACCTAGAGATGGGGTTGGAGAAGGGTAGGGTGGGAAGAAGGATTAGGAAGGGAAGGGAACCGGGAGGAGAAAAAGCGGCCTGGGAAACAGGAAGGAAGGCCGCTATGGCTCGGGGACCCGTGTGCGCCACACACATACCCACAAAACAACGTCTATGTAAAACATTAAAATCAGCCACTCCATTTCTAAAAGGAGATCCTTTGAGTGAATCCCATATGGTCTTGTCGCTCTTTGTCGAGTATGAAACAGCCTTTCCATCGGAGGCTGAGCAACAGTGAGGTAAGCCAATGTGAAAGGTGTGGACAGCATTTTATATGCTTGGCACTCCATAAGTAGCCGTCACCTTATGTGTGGTAGCAGTTCCGCAGCCTCAGCACCAAAACTAGGTATGGGGCTCGTCCTAAATGCCACCGTGGTCAGTCAAATCCCGCCGTGGTGTACCGCACCCAACATTTTTAAATAAGAGGGGCATGTAGACCCATTCACTACGCACCAATAATCGAGATGAGATAGCACAAAGGCTCTGTAAATCCGGAGCAAACATGTTCTGTCTGCTCCCCAAGAAGTGTGCTAGGAGACTAAAATCACCAGTGCTTTGAGGCACCTTGTCTTCAAGTCCTTCAGGTGGGGCAACCATTTCAGTTTAGAATCAAATGTGAGGCCCAGAAACCTCAGTGTCTTTAAAACGCAAAACAGAGCCCTTCATCTGCAGTTTTGGTAGATTAAAAACAGTATGCGAATGGTTAAAAGGAATACAGAACTTCACAAGATGTTATTAAAAACAGATACAAACCAGATTGACCATATACTGGAAGAGGACATGTAACAAGGAAAGCATAAATTCACTAATCACTCAGCTGAAAATCTAATGCAGAGAAATTGTTTTTAATAGTAACACCCCTCAAAAACATCAAATTTCATTCATATTTATAAAAGAGATACTATGGTGTCAAATGGACTTTTCTTCAATCCATGGTAATGAACTAAGGACAAAACTTAAGATGTCAAATTCTGTTGTGAACAGGGATCTCAGAATCTAGACGAAACAAGACACTGGAAGATCCAAGGTCTCTGATTTACTTTACCTCCCATCAGCATAAACAGCCTGCCACTGAAAATAACAGGGTTCTGCCAAGGTAAGGAGGATTAACATTATATTGACTAATTCTACACAACTGACTACAAAAAGTGGAAGAGGGAAATGAACTTGTCCCAGAGTCAAAGGCCACCTTGATATGAAGTATCCCAGTGAAGCTAATCTCCAGTGTTCTGGGACATGGAAAGTGGAGAAGACTGACAATTTATTGACTTGTATGGTTCAGCATTTTACCATAGCAGTTTCTCTCCATTTCAAGCCACAACAAATTTCCGAATGTCTAAAAACAGTGCACTGTATATTGTTCAAAACAGCATAGTGTATTTTTTGGCAAAACAAGGTTTTTGAATAAAACAATGATTCAAACCCTTTCTGAACACCCATTGTACATTAATTTAAAACTCTTCACTAATAACGTTTTCTTACCTCTGAATGATATTCATCACCAGCTCACTTGCCCAGAAAGGCTAGGAATGCAAAATTCCTATTAACATTCTAGTCTAAACTAAGTTATCTGAAGCCATTCTTGCAAACAAATCAAACAACTGGTTTTCCAGATTCATAACTACATATTCTTGAACATTTCTTCTGCACTAGTAACTGTTACCCTCGCCAGATGAATTCTACAGTATCTTCAACTGCTACAAATATTTTTACATATTCATTCCAATAAATATCAGTGAAGATATTTTTTCGCCATTAAAAAGGGTTGACACAGACATGAATCGTTGGCTCATGTTGACCGCGCACCTTAAGATACTCGTGTGAACCCCCAAAATCTCAAGTGGCACACATAGAAAGTTGAGGATGGGTCTACTTACTTGCGCAAGTTGGCTTCCCCCACTACTATTTTGTCGGTTCCACAAGATGGCTGAGCTGTTGAATAGCTTGTTTATAGTCTGTACCTGTATGTTTGTGTGTTTTAACTAGAGTATAATATTTTGTTTCTTATTTAAGAATGATGGCAGTTGCTAAGAAGTGGTCCTTACAATATAGAGTTAAGTTTCTGGAATTATATTAAGAGCATCCATGGCTGTGGAACATACATCTGCCTATTTATAAAGACACAAACATGAAGGAGAACGCAGTAAAGACAATCGTGAATGGAATGAGAGAAAATGTTAACCATTCTGTGATTTTCTGGATGCCAAGTAAAGCTACTACTCTGACGTGTGCACACAGCACGTCAGTTAGCGCCATTTTAAAAACCTACATTAGACTTGCTTGTACTCAAAATTTCTGCACTCGTGTGGTCACTTGCGCAGGTTTTAGTCCATTGGCGCACGTAAACATGATTGTGCCAACTCTCTTTTACTTGTCTTTTTATTGGTACTGAAAGAATATTTCCAAACAAGACCTAAATTACCAAATCAATAGCTACAGACGTTTCCACACACAAAGCACACAAATGTTATTCACCAACACATCTGCTGGAGACAAACATAATTCTTAACTTTTTAGTAAATGGGACACGATAGCAAACTGATGCAATTATATCAATGTATTCTTACCCGTATCTGTTCAACAATTTTGCGAATTTGTGGTTCAAACCCCATGTCAAGCATTCTATCAGCTTCATCCAGAACTAGATATGTACACCTCTTCAGGTTTGTTTTTCCACTTTCGAGGAAGTCTATTAACCGACCAGGTGTGGCTATGATAATTTCCACACCTCGTTCCAAATCTCTAGCCTGAAATAAAAGAAAACATGCAAATATAAAATAAGGATTTTTTACCAATATTCAATGCCCCATAAACATTCAAACTATAATTACATTTTTAAAACTTTTCTATTAACAAAACTGATGTTTAGTTTCCTGAAACAGAACCAATACCACATGACTCTCATAAAATTAAACACACAAATCATTTTAGGTAAATGCCACAAATCTTACACAATAACCTGAATTATCAACTTACGAGATACCTGTCTTTTACCCAGGAATCTCAGAGGGAGGAAAACTGGAAGGAGATGGAGATAAAAGTAGACTGCATATAGTAATGATGACAAATTGTCTTTACTTACAGCACCTTCCAGCTTCATTAATTTTTGGGGGTCCTTCCGTGCCTAATCAAACCATTTTACACATGATCACCACCTGAGCTACTGTCAATTTTGTTAAAAATTTTACCGTACTTGTAAGTACATATCAAAAGGAAGTTCTGTCAAATTTTAGCTCAATATATGCTGCTGTTTTGGCTTAGGGTCATCAGTTCGGATGTTGCTTAGCCAACGAGTGTAATATTGTGTAAAAATGTCCCTTTTTAACAGCTATAAATTTACTGTTGTAGTAAGAAATTTGCAAATTGGTATTCCCTCTCTTAACTTTTGGGGCCAAGTTCAAATGTAACATGGGAAAGGTCAGTGATGAGGCACATTTACCATAATTGCTGATCCAAGTGGGGACAAAAATCCCATACCAAATAACATAGAATGGGTTATTGGACATGTGCTTTCATCGACTTTTTCAGTCACAAATTCAAAATATTAACAATTGTGGAATCTATATATATAATCATCTTTGCCTCTATTCTGTGGACAGAGCCTCTGCCTCAATTGGTATCTCTGTCCAACTTCTTTGCTTTTTACAAATGATTGTCTAGGTGTGTTCGCGTTTGGATGTATGTGTGTGTGTGTGTGTGTGTGTGTGTGTGTGTGTGTGTGTGTGTGTATTTGTTTACCTTTCTTTTTTCCCCCCTAAGGTAAGTCCTTCCACTCCTGGGATTGGAATGACTCCTTTTCCACTTCCTTAAAACCCATATCCTTCCCTTTCTCCTCTCCTTTCTTCCTCTTTTCCTGATGAAGCTACCAACAGTTGCGAAAGCTTGTATGTGTGTGATTTTATTTGTGTATCAATGAGCCCGTCCTTTGGGTAAGTCATCCGTTTTCTATTTTTTTCCTTTTTTAATGAAATAAATGAAAACAGTCTTTTTCTTTCGACATGCGCAAATGGTGGTCACACTTCATACACCATGTCTTCATCCTGCTTTTACATCCTGCTGTTACATTGTTCAAACCTGCAGCATCTTTGTGATATGTCATCCACAGTGGGCCAGTGCTCATAACTGTCATAATGCCTGTCAACAACTGGTTTTGCAGATGGGGTGTAAATTTTCAGTTTTTCTTAGCACAGGTTTCACCATCATCTTGACTTTGTGTTTGACTTCTCTTCCTTTCTGGCATTATTAATGCTTGCCCAATGGGCATTCTAAACTTCAGTAAGTCAAAAACACATTTTTTTTGTAATTACGTTTTCCCTGCAGTCTTCTTTGTACTGCAGCCAACTATTGACAGTACTTAAATCAAGGAAGTGAAGAATTAATTTCCTTGTTTTAAACCGTTCTGTCTGTCTGTCACAAATGTTGACCCCCTCCCATGTGCTTGTTGTAATTCCTTACAATCTATTTCGAGATATTTATGGCCAAAATGAGTTTTATGGCACTATATTGTAGAAGATAAGAAATTTAATATTTTGGACATTTTTGATACTGATTTATTATCAACACTAACTAACCTGAATTGTAGTATAATCCTTTGTAGGTAGATGTGGTTTAGATGTAAACTTTTTTTCCAGAACAGAAGCCTCCTGCCTGTACAAGAAACAGGCGATTTCTACTACACGTCTTCATCTTTGTTATTTTTGTTGCCATTATCACCGGTGTGGGACTGAGGAAGGACATTGAGAAAGTTCCGAGAAGGGCAGCTCGTTTTATCACGTTATAGGGGGGAAAGCGTCATAGAAATATTGCACGATTTGAGGTTGAAAGCATTAAAAGAACGATGTTATTCATTGCGGCAAGATCTATTTGCGAAATTTCAATCACGGGCTTTTACTTCTGACTGAAAATATTTTGCTAGCACCCACCTACATAGGGAGAAATGACCATCCCAATAAAATATAAGAAATCAGATTGAAAACGGAACAATGTAGGTGTTCTTTCTTCCCGCATGCTATTAGAGAATGAAACAGTAGAGAAAGGTTATGAAAGTGGTTAATGAACACTCTGCCAGGCACTTAAAATTTGTTTTGCAGAGTATCTATGTAGATGTTGGCAACTGCCACGAGCGGCTATGGGAAAGCAATATGGCAGAACAGCACATTTCAATACCAAATAAGAATTAAGTAAAAGTAAATTCCTTCGTAAAATGAAGATTTAGAATCACTTGTTTTACTGTTTCGTAGAGTTTATAAAATAAACATGCTATACCTGCTCTATCGTTTATTACTGTGGTGTATAAGTAGATATCCTGTAGTGTTTCAATATTTGCAGTGTGTGGGCAACTCACTTCACCTGGTCCTACTCAACGCAATTAATCACCTTCTTCGACATTGAATTGTACCTCATCAGCTCATCAGTACCTCGGTCCACATGAAACCTATCAACCATCAACAATACCTCCATTTCGACAGCTGCCACCCATTCCACACCAAAAAGTCCCTTCCATACACCTTAGTCATATGTGGCCATCACACCTGCAGTGACAATAATTCCTTCTCTAACACTGCCAAAGGCCTTGCTGAGGCCTTCAGTAACTGTAATTACCCTCCAAACCTTGACAAGAAACAGATCTCACATGTCCAGTCTAGTCGCCTAACACTCCCTCACATCCACCATACAGAACACAAAGGCACAACCCTCTTGACACAGTAACCACCCAGGACTGAAGCACTTAAACCACCTTCTGAAAGAGGGTTGCAACTATCTTTCTTTGTGACATGAAATCCACTAACCCACTATCCTCCCTATCCCTCCTACAGTGGTATTCCACCACCCACCAAACCTACAGAATATCCTTGTCCATTCCTGCTTCCAAACCCTTGCCCCATATCCCTGCAACCTGGGAAAGCAGTCATGTGATCTACAAACTTGGATATGAGCAGCAACAAGCTGTCTGTCCACTGTCAAACTGAGGCCAGGAGACAGCTGGAATATCCTGTGGCAGAGCATGCTCCTGCACAATCTGGCTCACTTCAATGACTGCTACACAGACTATGCCATATTGATCCTCCATAACCACAACCACCAGCTTTTCTGAAATGCACAGGTAGGAACTCTCCCCACAATATATACTACACTCCTGCAATCCCCAGGCCTAAACCTTCACTATAGTCATTAAAATTACTTGGCACTTGACAGTTCACAGTCTGGAGCTGCTTTCTTCCAATCAGAGAGCTCAAGGTCATGCCTGAATCATTCACTGTTGCCAAACTGCTACAACAACTGGTCAGTTCACATCCATTTCCTTGTCTGGCTCAATTTGTTTTATTCCCGATTCATAGGTCCGCCTTTTTGTTCCACATTTCATCGCTTAATGATAACCATGCAAGACGTTATTTAATGTCACATATATATGTAGTTTATCACAGATGTCAGCTTATACTGGATGAACTTCGCATGAGTTACATAAAAATGAGCACTCAAGTTTACAGTTCAGTGTTGTTACATGTGTGTATTGTCAAAAGAGAGACATTTTATAATGGGGTTACGAAACAGTGGTGATGCTTTAGCTGCCAATATGGAAGGTCACCGGATTGAATTCCACTGTGTGCTACTTATTTAAATTCCTAAATCAAAATTACCTTGTGTTTTTCATTAAACTAATTTGTTCATTTAATTTTTTAAGTTGTGATACCTTGTTACATCCTCTTCATAATAGTATTTTCTTTTTTGTTTGCTCTTATTTGTCATTCGATGATTCTTTTATTGGATTTGAATAGGCTTGTGTCATTAATAACATGTAAATAAGTGCCAAGCTGGATTGCTGATTGTAACAGCAGTTTGTGTAACCATTAGCCAGTGTGAGGATATTTCCAGTTGTGCAATGATAGTGAGAAGTTACAGTTTTTAGCACTGTAACTAAAATTTTTCTGCCAGAGTTTGCTCATAGATATAAGCTTTAATTGCTGTGAACAAAGTGATCGCAATATGAGTGCTGCTGACCGTGATAACCGGCATTTTGCTGGACACACAGTACATCACTCATGATTAGGTTACATGGGATTAAATTGAGAACTACATAATGTGTCTACAGCTGCAGTTCAGTCACTGATCACTTTAAAAAATTAGCTGTCTATAGAGGTTTTCGTATTGGCTACATTAACTCTCGGTAGCCTTTTCCAATACAACTCAGCTTTTTTAAGTATATTAACAGCATTTTTATACAATTTAGCGTGTTAGTGGGTCACCAACTGCGGAGCGTTACCCGTCTCCCTATGTGGCAACAATGTAACGCCACGAGGCAAACAACTAGCAAGTTATTTTGAGCTGACTATAGCTCCGGTCTCCACCACACACTGCCCATACACTACCCTAAAATATGTCTGTCTTTCTGCCACACAATCCATTCCCTCCCTTCTCTTCCTCCCTGTGGGTCAGACAGTGCTGGCACACTCTTCCCATCCCTGCCGTGCACCTCTCCCCTCCCTTTCTGCTTCCCTCTCCATGCTGCCTTCTTAACCCCCACCAATCGTTGCAAACACATCAGACACACTCACAGTGTGGCAATAGCATCTGGAGACAGAGTGTGTGTGTGTGTGTGTGTGTGTGTGTGTGTGTGTGTGTGTGTGTCTAGAGAATGTGTTCCTATTTCTGAAAAAGGCTGTAACAGCTGAAAGCTAAGTAAACTTTTAATCTTTTGAGTGTGCCTTTCTATGAATCGTCGAAAATCAGCGAGTAGCAACCCATCCTTTCGAACATACTCTATTTGAGTTGCACACTTTGTAGCAATAAAAGGCAGAGTGGAGTTGGATCTTCAATAGTGAAAAATGGAAACAACACTTTATCCCACACAACTTGCAGCTGACCTGTAACAATTTTGTGCGTTACCAACTCGCGACAGAATCAACTTTTGGGGAAAAAAATGACACTTCAGTGATTTAAACTACAATCAAGAATTTTTTTGTATTTTTAACAAGTAAAAATCAGAGATATACCTACATCTCTTTAATCTTAAAGGTAACAATGGCCATAACTTCAATATAAAAATGGGGGGAAAATGAGCGAACATTAAGTAACATTGCAGACATATAATACTGCCCAATCCTTAACTACAACCTAATTTCTGCCATAAATGAAAGATCAGTCTATTCAAAATAGACTCCCAACCCAAAAGAAATATGCACATACCCAGCATACACAAAATGTCAGATACCCCATCAATATCCTGCTACTTTACCCTCGGGATGATAAATGTTTAAGTAACTGACACTAGTATTTGTTCAAAGAGTAGTCCATTCTTATAAAGATGCAGATAATAATACCTGTGGAGCTTTTGGTGCACCACCAAAAACACAAGTGTTGCGAATTTGAGAAGAAGCCCCAAAATCCGTTGCTACTTGCTGAATTTGCTGTGCCAGTTCTCGGGTTGGAGCCAGTATCAAAACAATTGGTCCATCCCCACGCTGCAGGCGAGGTTGGTTATTTATGTGCACAATGGCTGGCAAAACATACTGAAATTGCAAAAGAAACATGTTATAGTAAAAGTAAAATAAATTGTATTACATTGAGCAAAACATCTGTGTAAGTAATGCACTGTGCAATTCATGCACTGTTACAGACCATGCTTGGGAAGAAAAATGCAACAAAACTGTTAGGAGGGAGGAAGAGCAACGTACTTTTCCAGGAAATGCACAAATGGCACTATCCAGACTATTTCAAAGTAAGATAGAATGAAATGTTAGTAAATAATTTTGCAGTATTTAGTAGATGAACACAAACCAACAAAAATTGATTATGGATATTTTCAGGGTATTTTTACCTTCCACACCAACAAGCAATTATAGTTTCTCTTCTTTCAATTAACAGACAGCCACCTAATCCTCCCCAACTCTGTAGATCTGCATATACACTCCGCATTGTACCACTACTAGGCATTTCCTTTCCTATTACACTCCAGAACAGAACGAAGGAGAAAATGTCTGTACGAGTATTAACTTCTCATCTTGTCTTTGTGATCTTTACGTGAAATGTAAGCAAGCAGCAGCAAGATTGTTCTGCAGTCAGCTTCAAATTATGGTCCTCGAAATTTCCTCAACAGAATTTCTCAACAACAAAAAATAATGTCTTTTCTCCATCTATTTCCATTCGAGTGTCCGGAGCATTTCTGTGACACTCGTGCATTGGGTCAAACCTACCAGTAACGAACCTAGCTGCTCACCTCTGAACTGCTTCCATGTCTTCCTTTAAACTGATCCACTGTGGGTCACAACCACTTGAGAAATACTAGAGGTGTTGTCGTACAAGCATTTTATATGCTGTCTCAAAACAGATAAAGTAAATCTTCCCAAAATTCTCCCAATAAACTGTCCACCTTACTTACAGCCGTCCTTACATGTTTGTTGCACTTCATATCACTCTCCAACGTTATGCCTAGATTTGAATGACGCGACTACATCAAGCAGCTCACTGCTAATGCCGTATTCAAACATTATGGTATTGTTTTTCCTACTTACGACCATCACCTTACATTTCTCTACATTTAGAGGGAGCTGGTGATCTTCACACCAACTAGAAAACATACTAGCTATCACACCTGACTTTTCATATTCGACACTGTTTCCTATAGAAACTTCATGATTGCTTCACCTAACTGCTTCCAATGATATTGGTCATGTTGTCCCCCCCATACCTTGCCTTCAACTGTAACCCAGCCATACCTCTTATTACCCCCAGCATATGTTCCTTTTAATGCTTAACAACTATAATCAGTGATCTATTCATTCTCCCACAATACAATTTCCTTTTTGGTACAAAGGACAGGTGTTGAATATTATTTTGCATAAATAATCTTACTACATATGTGTACGAGGGGTGTTTGAAAAGTCCTTGCAAAAATAAAAACTAAACGTGTTTGGGGAAAACCATTTTTACTTTTTGACAAAGTCTCCTTTTACAGTTATACACTTTGTGCAACTGTGTTCTTATTGTATTGGTGTGGTGTCTATTCTTTCGGACGTCCGGACATACTAATTTGTTGATCCCTTCCGAATAATAGGATTTGTTCAAGCCTGCAAAATAGCAATCACCACCTCGTTTGAATATCTTCATCCACCAGCCATTTCTTCAAATTGGGGGAAGTCTGGAGAATAGGTGGGATGCGAAACGAGTTGGAATTCTATTTTCAATAATTTTGCAACTACAACTGCTAAGGTGTGTGCTGGTGCATTGTCGTGATGGATAAGAACTTTTTTGTGGGTCAATCACAGGCATTTTTCTCGCAGCTCGGTTTTCAAACAGTCCAACAACGATGAATAATATTCACCTGTAATAGTTTTACCCTGTTCCAGATAGTCAATGAGTATTATCCCGTGCAAATCCCAAAAGACTGTCGCCATAACTTTTCCGGGCGACGAACCGGTCTTTGCGGTTTTGGAGCAGATTCTCCATTGGTAAACCATTGCTTAGATAGTTCTTTGGTTCTCAGGAGTATAGTAATGTATCCATGTTTCATCCACAATGATGAAACAATGCTTAGTCCTGTGGATTCTTCCTGAACAGCTGCAAACCTTCCTTGCAACACTTCACACAAGTCTGTTTTTGATCAAATGTGAGCAACCGTGGCATCCATCTTGTGGATAGCTCTCTCATGTCCGAATGTTCATGCTAAATATTAATGTACCCATTCATTCGAGATGCCTACAACACTAGAAATCTAGTGCACCTTAACTCTTCTGTCATCCATCATCGCATCATAGATTTTATCAATGATTTCTGGTGTCAGCCTCCACAGGGGGTCCAGAACATTCAGCATCACTTATGCCTATATAGCCCCTCCGAAAAAAAATTTAACCACTTATTAACTGTTCTAATCAAAGGTACAGCATCACCATAATGTTCATCAAGCTTCGCTTTAGTCTCCTGAAGTGTTTTGCTTTTCATAAAGTTATGTTTAATCACCACATTAAATTCTTTATCGTCTGTTCCTTGACACTCCCTCTACTTCCTTGATTCACATCAATGCCAAACAATGAAATAGACCAATATGGGTGAAACTTTGTGTGCATTCTTTCCAAAGATGCTACAAACTAAACATGACCTCAATGTGTGCCAGTGGTGCCTTATCTACGACTTTGCACCAACTTTTCAAACGCCCCTTGTATATGTGTAGTCAGTGCTACAATCCTCAGTCTAGCAACACCCAGATCTTTATTAGAAGATGTGTGTGTAACTATTTTAATCAGATGATCAGTGATTTGCTATTTGGTCCGAGGAAACTTAGTAATATATTAAACAGAAACTTAATCATATTCTGGCGCAGGTGGACACACTTAGAACAGCTGGTCGGAAATGTAGCTAACACCTCACTGCCCATTATACTACCACACATAGTTTACACCGCATTACAACAATCTGTTTATGCTGCCCCCCCCCCCACACACACACACACACACACACACACACACACACACACACACAGCAGATAAACCAAGTTCTCCTGCTTCTCTGCCCTCTCCTCCTGCACCTTCCCTCTCATCAAGTCCATCACTATAATCAATAGTTCTAAATCAATCCCCAATGTGTAATGACTTCTTTCACTTTTACATACGCACGGTTTTAGTTTATTCCTTTATTTCATCTCCATGTATATCTGTTCCTACCCAAATACTCTCAATCATACTTCTTCTAGGACCTCCATAACCCTCTTTTCCCCATAACCCTCCTTTCTCCTTAATTCCTTTACCAGCCAATTTTCCCACCCTTTGAAGTCTCACCTAGCAAAATATCCAACCAATACCACTCACACACTAATATTTTTATCACCTTGCTTTCCACCTTATCCAATACATTACAACTTACACCAATTGTTATTCATGGATTGTCAAGTCTGGAAGATTCATTTTAATCCATTTCTTTATTTTATTTACGTGTATATTTGCGTCTTCCCCCCTCTCCTCTCTATCCCACTCCTGCCATAAAACCCAATCAATCCCCTAGCACCCCTCATTTCCATTAACATATATTATTTTTCCTCGATTATGGTCTCACTGAACATGTTGCCCCACACCAACAGCACCAACACTTCTAACTTTAATAACCCTCATCATTTCAACTGATCATCAACCAATCTTCATTATCCTTGTAACATACACTACTCCCAACAACTACCATCTACCTCCTTCTCATTTGACATCATAGGTTATAATGTTCCTTTTTCTATACTTAGTCCTGTCATTTGATTGTTATACACCCCTCCCCACCGTATAAATGTTGGATTATTTGCACAGTGTTTCGAATTTAACTATGCCATACTATAGAACACTGTCAGTGTTATAGCTACTTGCTGTATACCAATTGGCCTTCTACAACAACTACTTCCAGAAAGCTGCTTTACTTACATGAACACATTTGTCATTCTCCAAAACAGGTTACATGATTAACTGCTGCCAGCTACCTGTTTATAGACAACCTTCAGCTGCACCTAGTTAATTACTTGACTGTTTGGTACACCAATACTTTATGTTGGCTGTGTGGCTCGATAACACAGTGGTACAGCTTTCGCCTACTCAGTATGGCTGATGTGGAAAAATATCTACTAGCACTGTGGTTCGGAACCCACATTAAACCGTTGTTCCCTTGTAACTGGGTGGGTAAACCATTTTCAAGGTCGGAAGGAAAGCAACAGCATACTACATCCAAACAGGACCACAGCAATGTGGTGTTCAAACCAATCTTCTGATAGCTGACTGCTTTACCCCCCTCCCTCTTTTTTTTACCTCCCCACTAACCTCACATCTATGCTAGCTGTTAATAGCGAACTATTTCATTCCATGGTGCCAAAGGACTTTGATATCATCCTTTACTTTATACGGTAGTTTACAGCTCTGCTAGGCAGTTAGCAGTTTATGGCTTTTGGGCAGTTAGTATGCTGGTTTTGCATGCTCAAAATTCGGTTTTCTTCAAAGACTGCTGTATTATACGAACCCTACATCCTATTACTTTATTTCCCTTCTCTCTTTTTATGCCCACTACATGGTTAATCCAAAGATGCACATATTAACAACTTAAGTTTGCGAGTTTTAGCACAATCTCAGCACTTTATGTTCAGTGTTATTACACAATGCTCTGAGTGAACATATAGGGCACAATTAATGTAAGTAAATTTTTTTGTTCATATGAAGTTCCTTACTTTCATCAGAATACAGCAGTATGAAGTATTAGTATTTCATATTTTCACACTTTTAAAGAAAGATTTATATACACTGTACTTCCTATCCCTTTAATTCTGCGATTCTGCTTCTAATTTACTGAAATATTTATACTGGTATATTATTCTGTGTCTTCTGTACAGATATGTGAAGAAGGGCAACAATTGCCTGAAACCAGTTGTTAACAAATCTGCAACTGGTGTCTGTTACATTTTTAACCTATAAATAACAGTTGCTGCCATGTGTAAAGCAGTTTATAACTGTTGTGAAGCTTTCTTCATATTAACAGAATATAACTGACATAACATATACAAAAATTGCATTGTTAGTAGAAATCAGCTACTGAAAACTAAATGCTCATGACAAAATACCCAGAAAATATCCTTTTACTACCTCAAATTTTGTCAAATTTCGTTAAGAATTAGGCTACATATCCTTTAGTGGGTTAACAGATGCTCCAAACAACAGAATTTGGGTTAAAGTACATCAAGCATATTAATGTAATACTTTTAAAGAACCTCAGAGCATTAGTGACAAGGCATTTGAGAGAAAATATGTTACATGTAAATTTTTTGGCCATTTTAAGTGTTTAGTGAATATTTCAACTTAATTACAGGCAGGAGTCATGAATCTTAGGAGACTTAACACTACAGGAAGAAAGGATATTGTGAATGCATCATCTGCCAAAGTTTAGTCACTGGTCACTTAAAATCAACTCCTGACAAATCATCTTTGAAGTGGCCATTTCAAAATTTACTCCACATTACACACTAACAGCATTTTTCAAAGGACACTTCATGTTTGTGTGTTGCCTGCAACTGAAAGATAGCCAAAAACGGACATGTCAACACTACAGAGGTAATCAAATGGTGCTGACTATCAAGCATTTTTAAACTAACCATAACGGGGAAAACTAGGGGAAAAAACTACAGTAGTTGTAAGACACACGTCTCCAAGTGCAACCAACTTTCTTCTCGACTCAATGCATTTAAGTGTTCATCAAAGGTAACATCAATAGAACAATGATCAAAAAGAATTCTCAAGAGATGAAATTCCCAGGGGAAACAGAATTTAGAGAATTCCAGATTTTCCAGGGATAGAAATAACCTTAAGAGTATCCACAAGGGTCAAGTATCTGGCTCAATACAAGTCAAATGCCCACTTTTTCTTCAGAAGCTTAGAATTAAATGAGTCCATGCAAAGTGGGTAGTGTAAGGGTGCTTATGAATTATGCCCAAATTTCCAAAGTTTGAGTTATCACATATAAACAGTGAGGGTGAAATGGGTTGATTTGGAATTTTACACCATCGATTTTATCTTTGGAGACAGAACAATGTGCATGGTTATAAATCAAGCAGAATTTCAAAGGAACCTGCAAGTTAGAATCAGGTGCCAAAACTAGTTGCATGATGATTTGCAATTTCAGCAAAATTGGTAAAACGTAATATGCAGTCAAGAATAGCTTTAATAGCTTTAGAGAGGGTTTCATCAGGAACACCAAGTGACGGAAAATCAAACAGAATCAAAGCACAGAAACAGAACCAGGTGATAACAGTTTGAGACACTGGTACACTGCCAAGTGAACACATGTCGGCACTATGTAATTTACACAACCCAACTCTCCATAGTTTTAATTGTATAGCCCACTACAGTTTGTGGGAAGTAATTACAATCAATACCACAAGGAGCACCATTATACATTTAACTGATTACCTACAATTACTAGGCTGACAATACAGAAAACTTCACCATTTGCTGGAAGTAACTTAGGGTGAATCGAACCTATCAGGTTAAACTAAATAACATAAATGCCAGATAGCAGGCAGTCAAACCTAGCATTCACTGTAGAAATAATATTAGAAAATGTATGCAAGGCTAGCAAGAGAAAAATCACTAACCCACTTCCACTCATTTATCTGCAATTACTGAGAACTCAAAACCTGACATCTAATGCAAAAACCCTAAAATTTAATAGACTTAAAGTACTGTGCCTAAGAGATTGCAACTAACAAAGAAATCTGTAAAATGATGTCATTCCTTATGAAATAATGATTTGATGCACTTGCCATTAATGACCTTTACACAATATCCATACAGTTAGGCTCAGTATAGCGTATATCACATACACATAACATTCATTTGCTTTTATTTCATCACTGCCTCTGGAGGTAAATCAAATCATATGCAGAAATACTTTACCGAAAGAGTTTTGCCTGAACCAGTCTGTGCAATGCCAACCATATCTCTTCCACTCAATGCAATGGGCCAGCCTTGAGCCTGAATAGCTGTGGGCTCTGTGAATCCTTGTTTTCTGCAACACAAACAGAAAAAAAATCTTATTTTGCATTTGTTGCCTTCTTTTGTAATTATTTATGTGGTTAATTAGCTCAAGTCTATCCTGGTAATATAAACACTTTAAAAAGTTGTGTGTACCAAATCTGTTACTATTACACAACATCAGCTGAAACACTGCACTTAAAAATGCGTGTTTTAAGTTGATGACGCTATAACTGAAGAAAAAGGTGCAGCTGCCATCCTATCCTGTGACATTCATATTTTTGTTGGCTTCTTTGTTGTGTGAACTTCAAAAGAGTGTGGTGTTTAGATTCTATTGCATGCTCATATTGTAATTTACCTTGCTTCACTTTGGCTTAAAATGCAATGGTAGTTTGAAAATGCCACTAAAAAGCCAGGTATCAACATTACTACTGAGAACTCTTTATGAGTAAGAGAAAGAATACAAAAGTATTCCTGGAAGCCATAATGTTAACCCTACAAATGAACTTGTGGGTGCAATATCAAAAATTCTTTGATTAGTTTAAGTACAGTTATAAATAAAGAGCATTATCATAAAAGATTAAGGACATATCCAGGCTAAACACTTATTTTCAAGAATACCCAGGAAAATGAAAAACAAGCCTCACCCAATAAACAAATTAGGGTTCTTAGCAGGCTGATGCACTCCACAGACATATTTTTGCTTAGTAGTACAAGGAATTCCCACAACACCACAGACATTAGAACAAAGTGACATGTTAAAAGACCGAAAAACTGTCACTAAAAGTAGTGCTGAGAATCATGGAATTCTGCATTATAAAAAGCTAAACAGAACAACACTCCAAGACAATTTTCTTGTAGCAAACTGTCAACAAAGACATTCACCCTGTAATACAGCTACGTTAAATATACATTAACGCCAGAGAAGCTCTCAAATGTTGGTTGGGCAACTGTGTCATCAGCCAATAGGAAGAAGAATATAATTTACTATATGTCTGTTCCAAATGAAACAATGATGATGTTCCACAGCAACATATTACATAAAATTACTCAGAATTTGCGTAATCTACAAACATTAGCTGCTTTACTTAAGAAGCTAGATGAATTGGGGTCCATTTCAACTCATCCAGTCATTTAGTCCCTGATGCACTTAAAAAAATTAATAAATAATAAATAAAATAAAAAAAGATATGATATTACAATGAAGACATGGACCACACATGGAACCTTACAAAACAGTTTTCTGTCCCTACGTCAATCTTAATGGATAACTTACATAAAAAAAAATTACTAAGTCAATGGAGATGGAAAACACACAGAGAATGGAAGGTAACTTCACTGACTGAACAACTAATGATTTCACTGTCATAACTTTTGGCACTGATTCTGCCTGTGAAATAATGTCATTGAGCCATAATTTGCTGGTAAAGAGCTACCAACTTATTGCATACATGCAACTTAAAATTACTACATTTATTTTCGTAAGTATGTATTGTATTATTGAAAACACATGCTTTGACCTACATTATTACATAGTTGTTCATTTGCTGTCTTTCTGGCAACAATCCAAAAGTGAATTATTACATAATTGTTATTGCTCAGTGTAAAATGGACTCTCTCAATGTTTCGCCAGTGCAGGTATAAAAGTAAGTTTACAAATATCTAAAGAAAATATAGGATGTAGTAATAGAACAGTTTACAATGCACTGCATAGACGTGACAACGAGCTGCGACAGGCACATAAAAAAGACACACACATACAACACTTCAGATTTCGGCTATGGCCTCCTTCAGAAAATAGGAACAATCGCACAACACACACAACCATCATCTCTGACTGCCGCACTTCAAATCACGCTTTGTCTGAACGGAGCATGATTTGAAGTGCGGCAGTTGGAGATAACGGTTGTGTAACTTTTGTGTGCCTGTGTGAATGTTCCTATTTTCTGAAGGAGGCCATGGCCGATAGCTGAATTAATGTATGTGTGTGCGCACCTTTTTTATGCGACTGTCATAGTTGTCACATTCTTGTGGCGAGTTGTAAACTGTCCTATTATTATATTGTTAATTCCAACCAGGACTATCCATTATTAGAGAAAGCAAATATAAACAACACAGTACCAAATTTTAAAAATGTACATTCAGAATAAAAATTTTGTCAATACACATACTTTATTTCTTTAAGTACATATTCTGGGAAACCAGCCTCATCAAATGTCCTGATGGGATTTGGAACATTGCGACCTTTAAGAGTTATTTCTTTAGCACTTCTGTATTCTTCAACCTCCTGTGGTGACCTGTAACAGTAAAAACTTTAATATGACCTTGTCCACTATTCGTTATTAGCAGTAACACTTTGCTAGAAAGAATTTAACAATTGCACTAGTAGCATACAATACAATAAATGTATCTCCCTCGGAAAACCATTCATCATTCAATGAAAATAATTATCTGTTTATCACATTTAAAATTAATACCAAAGTATTAAGCTATTATAATTAAGTGGTGGTTGTGTGAAGTGTGGTCAGTCTACATTCAGATCACTATTTAGACAGAACATTTCACTCACCTGTTTGCTACATCTGGATGAGGAACATAAAAGTCCTTACGAAAAGGCTGAAGCCTGCTTAGGTCCCAATGTGGCTTTCGAAGATTAGCTCCAGCTTGCCTTTTTCCTCGCCCACCACCACCTCTTCGGTCATCACGGTAACGATCTCTACTCCTACTACGGCTCCTCCGTCGACTTCTATCACGATCTCTGTCCCGATCACGGTCTCTACCGCGATCACGAGACCGATCTCTGTCCCTGTCTCTATCTCGGTCCCTGTCCCGGTCTCTATCTCGGTCCCTATAAAAGAAAAAGTTCCAGTAACCACATGTTACTGTTACTACATCACTGAAAATACTGAAGTTACTTAACTACTAAACTGAAGTAATTTTTTTATTCTTACACCTCATAAAATAATACTTGCTAATCACTACACCATATACAACATTGTTGTTCATGTAGGCCTATTAATTATCAAAATACAGAACAATATGGATTTCTTGAATAGGTCTCTTAAAACATATTTTACAGAATCATACCACAGATATATTTCCAGACTTACACAGCAAATGGTAGTTTGCAAAGCTACTAGCTTTTGATTGTGTGTTTCAGTGCTAGTGAAAGGACAAAATTCTAATGTAACATCTACTGACAGGACAGAAAACATCAGAAGACATAACTGTGACAAACTCCTTGCTTTTAGTCCACTTTTGTCTTTTATCCATAATGATAAAACTACTAAAGCTATAAATACGAGTTTAAATGGTAGTAGGAGTAAAAACTGGATGGTGACACTAATTAGTGGATGGAACAGGTTGCAAACAGATTGACGTGCCAATTATCTACAGCAACACCCCATTTTACCCACATTAAAAAAATGAAAATTTATAGGTGATTTCGAAATGTTTCAAGCCAAAGTTACTATGGGAAGAACTACCACCCACAACACACATTTGAAAGTGGAAATATTGCAGAGGGATCATTCCATGAAAATTGGGCCTAACACACTATAAATTATACATACACAAATTATATACCAAATTAAAGCTAATCATTTTTCTGTTTTAAGTTTACAGGTATGTTTAATGCTTTTAAAACTGTCAACTTGCACAGTTGGTATCTTGTATTGTGAGCATCAGTTGCTGAGAGACCAGACGATTGTTTTCCTCCGTTTTATTGCTGACATGGTTAGAAAGGAAATTAAGTGTTTGGATATTAATTTGAGAGTTTAGACAGATTTCTTATTCAGCTTTTTCTACTGCATCACTTTTGTCCAGACCATAACAAAATAACACAAAGAGCCATTATTGGCCAAAAAGTTTCCAAAGCCTAAATTTTTTTAGTACATAACCAAACTATACAATAGGAAGTCCACATTTAAAGTTTCTGTTATTTATAAATTAACAGCTTTCAGAATAATGTCCAAACCATAACACTGCAACAACAGTCACCAATAATCCATAAAAATTGTTCTATCATTATTTGGTTCCTTCTTTGGTAAAGTCAAATATACACAACAATCCATTTTAATATTATTGGTAATACATATTTAATAACAATCCTTTCCAATTTCAAGATTGGATCGCATACCAAATGCAAGAGTAATAAAATCCTGAGAGGTATTAATATCTAAAGAAGGAAAAAATAATAAATGCCAAAAGAAGGGAACAACAGAAAATATAGGAAAGAACACTCCAGGAAGTAAACACTCCAAGGAAAAAATTAAGATTATATGTAAGGGAAAGAAACCGTAAATATTAAATAAAAAAGAAAATCTCAGGTTAAAACCAATGATTTTAGGCATCTGTCTTTTGTAAACTGCAAAACATTTACAAAATTTTGCTAAACATGAAACTATTTACCATCATGCAAAATCGAGAAACAATTGACAAAACAGTAATGAATTATATAATTTGACTAACAGCAGAATTTCTATAGTTAGGACGAAGAAAACCGAAAATCTGTGATAATCCATTGTACAGCACTTCAAAATTTTTGGTATCTAAAAATGTACCAAGTACTTTTAACTTCTTATTTTACACAGACATTCAACAATGTGATGCACATTCTTTGATACAGCAGCATATTGCATGTTGGAAATTGTTGACTATCATCTGGTTCACAGAGTTCTTTGTTGTGTTTTTGTTTTTCTGTCTTAATATAGGCCTAGAAATGAGATTTCTATCAAGACAGATTTTAAGTGTGAGAAAAGTAGAAAGATTTTTATGTGCAACTATTGTCACGTGCAAATCACTGCGACAAAAATCAAAGATGATGATAATGACAGTCAACAATAAAAACACTCTGAAAACTAGTGACGACAGGTATCAACAAGTTTCTCAGACAGACACGAGTGCAACATTAAAACAAAAAAACGAAGAGAGCAATTCAGTGTATCAACATCACGAACTTTCACTGACGCTAACAACCAATGGAAAAATCTGATCACCCGAAACTGAGAAAGTTGATGAACAAATGACACCGGGTTTGTGTAATTAAAAACCAGACATGCTTATATGCAAGTAAATGTTAGTGAGAGGAAGCAATTTCTTCCTGATTATCGGAACGTATCATCCCACCCCAAAACTATTCTCACTTTAAGGCCGTGTCCTACATGGGTGACAGCTGTCACCCACTTCAAGAGACTAAATTTCAACCACATGCATGTTTACGGGTCTGTCCTACGTCAGCGACATCTGCAGCGCCTTGCATCAGACGCAACAACGAGCGACTTTTGAATCTCAAACTTGCTTGAATCTTGTCACCGTCGCACGCGCAACAATGTGCCAAGTTCCTTGAGAATCGTCTGCTTGTCGAGGTTATAAAGGATGTCACAAGAATTCTGTGAGCTAATAATCCCTTAAGTTTATGAAACTGCAACTGTTTGAAATAACAGAATATAAAAATGCAGTTGTACATATAATTAAGAAGTTTGACTGGGATAAGAAGTGTCCAAAAATAACTATCTCGTAAATTTTTAAATTGTTTCTAATACGACAGTATTTGTTTTTACACTGACTGGTAGTTTGATTTACACAATGAAGATGTTCTGAACAATTATATTTGTGTGCTTTTTATGCATTTGCAGTAACAACAAATTTAACACACACACACACACACACACACACACACACACACACACACACACACAGAGAGGGAGAGAGAGAGAGAGAGAGAGAGAGAGAGAGAGAGAGAGAGCACTATGATGTCACACAAGATGTGTATAACATTAAGTTTCTGAATAAAATATATTGATACAATGTTTCAGTAGGAATTTAATGTGTTTGGTAGGCCATCAGTGGGATACATGTATTTGCAATAAAGATGCTATATTGGTATAAACTTGATAAAAAATTACAACTTTATAGCCCACATCACTACCCTATGCAATGCTCACTGCTGGCAATTTCGTGCAGAATTAAATTATTTACTGTAGTCTTACAATAAGATTTCTTTTATACTTATTCAATTGTTGACAGTTTGTAGTCACAAAATAAAAACTAGAAAATATCTGTACTCGTCGTATTTGGCTGATCTTCACTGTCTACTTTTGTTTTTCAAGTTATGAATGAAATAGTCCACAACCATTCTTCACTTTGCAAATTTAATGCACAGCACTCTTTTTACGTCTTATTTCCTAATGAAAATAAAACTATTGCCTTACTCTGGGGCTATCGTTATTCTATAGCTTACAGGTGCCAAATATTAGAAATAGTTGATCGGTTCTAGCCGCCATCTTGTAGTGAGAAGTTGTCGCTCACGTAGCACACCCGGCCCTGTCACTGCTTGTAGCGGCAGTGTCGCATAGCTGTATGTCGCGCACTGTCACTCGCTTTTGTGACTCACGGCGTAATAGCTAAAATTAAACTGAATCAGGAAAAGTCATACTCTCCTGTGCTGCAAACTATCACATGACAAAAATTTTAAAATGTGTTGACAAACTGACTTAACCTACCGAAATTGTCACGCGTCACGATTTTATAATGTTTGCAGCACAAAGTTTAGGGACAAGGTATCACAATAGCTGTGCGCTCACTATGTTGGCAGTGACAAATATCTTTTCATAATATAACATGTATTTCTAAGGAAATCCGAACACAATGCGAAACACTTTCCATACTCATTAAGTTAATTATTAATCTGATATTAGAAAAAGCAAACTATAAAGAATAGTGAGCTGAAACCAATAGGTCTTGCTAAAATGTGGAAATAAAATTTAGCAAAATTATTGGCAAAATGAAATATCCACGAAAAACATACAGAAACAGCTTTATAAAAATGACAAAATCAGGAAAAAAATTTGCATCTCAAACAGGTGCCTCTACCAGTGATACATCGGCCAAACTGCAGTATATTGCCCAGACGCTGCAAATATTGCAACACTACAGGATATCTACTTATACACCACAGTAATAAACGATAGAGCAGGTATAGCATGTTTATTTTATAAACTCTACGAAACAGTAAAACAAGTGATTCTAAATCTTCATTTTACGAAGGAATTTACTTTTACTTAATTCTTATTTGGTATTGAAATGTGCTGTTCCACCATATTGCTTTCCCATAGTCGCTTGTGGCAAAGTTGCCAACATCTAGGCCTACATAGATACTCCGCAAATCACATTTAAGTGCCTGGCAGAGTGTTCATTAACCACTTTCATAACATTTCTCTACCGTTCCATTCTCTAATAGCGTGCAGGAAGAAAAAACACCTAAATTGTTCCGTTTCCAATCTGATTTCTCTTATTTTATTGGGATGGTCATTTCTCCATATGTAGGTGGGTGCTAGCAAAATATTTTCACAGTCAGAAGTAAAAGTCTGTGATTGAAATTTCGCAAATAGATCTTGGCGCAACGAATAACATCGTTCTTTTAATGATTTCAACCTCAAATCATGCAACATTTCCATGACGCTTTCCACCCCTATAACGTGATAAAACGAGCTAACCTTCTCAATGTCCTTCCTCAGTCCCACCTGGTGAGGGTCCCACACTGGGCAACAGTACTCCAGGAGAGGACGCACAAGTGTAATGTAGGCAGTCTCTTTGGTGGAGCTGTAGCATATTCGGAGCATTCTGCCAATGACACTTAACCTTTGGTCTGCCTTCCCCACAAATACTTTGTGTGTTCTCTCCAGTCTAAGTTGTTCGTAATTGTAACTCCTAGGTATTTGGTAGAATTTATTACCCTAAGGTTTGTCCGATTTATCGTGTAATTGAAGTTCAGCGTATTTCTTTTATTGGTCATGCGTATTACTTCACACTTTTCATTATTCAGTGTTAATTGCCAATTTTCGCACTATGCAGTAATTTTGTCTAAATCGCTTTGCAGTTACTTTTGATCCTCTGCTGACTTCATTATCTGATAATCAACAGCGAACAGTCTAAAGTCGCGTTTACACTGAAGTTCGGAAAAATGTTTTGTTCGCAACACTGTTCGTTGTTCGTGACAGCGACTACACTGACGACCAACATTTGTATTAAAATCAACTGCTACAGTGAGGTTCTGAGTGTATTTGCAATACAGAATTCTCAGAGCTAAGCTATGTCAATTAGGAGGAAGTAACATTAGCATGTTAAGCAGCATTATTATTGATATATCAATAAAGAGGACACAAAGAATGACTGTCATCGGTGGTGGACTAAAACATGTTACAAAAGTCTTGGTGAAAATGACATGCTTTTCGTGAACTGAACGTGGAAAACTGTTCTGGCCTTCGTAATTTCAGAAAGATTTTACCTTCATATTTTTAAACTTTGCTAAATACTATTGGGCTTGTTTTCTTAAAAAACGACACAAATTTCAGGATTCCTGTGAAATAAGGGCTTCCTGTTAACCCTCTGTTTTCTTGCAATAGGAAATTCGCACCTAAGTCTAGCATATTTATTTCATATTTCAAAGCCTGCTATACAATATCTAAAATAGTTCATGTGCTTTGTCAAGGTTGGTTTGATTGATTTATGGATTATGTAAAGGTAATTTAATATCACTGAAACATTGTACATTCATAGCAATAAATTGGATCCCAGCTGAATGATTGCAGTGTTATGTCCATGAGCTTAAAATTTTATATCCAAACCACTTTGGATTGTACGTAAAGTCCTCCCCCCCCCCACTTCCTGTTAATTTTTTGTACCCCCTTTAATTTTCCTTTCCTCCTTATGGTAATGGGACATGAGGGTATTTAATTTATCAATGTCACTGCATAGTATTTTTATTATTGTTTTATTTTTATTTATTTTTAAAAATCATGTTTCCCTCTCATGTTATGGTACCTTGCACAATGCACGTTCCACAACCACTGCTCTTTCTCATATAATGGTCCAAGATGGTAAATTTTTCCCTGCTACACTCCATCCGCCCGAACACTGAAAACCATGAGAATCCTCGGTTCAGTAGCAAAATAAAAACAAACACTACCGCTGTGTAGCGGCAGTGGTAACAGGCCACGAACAAATGTTCCTTTGAACTTTACCAACACAGCCCCAGAACACTGGTCCCTGTTGGCAACAGTAGTCTAGTGGCAGCCACAAACAACAATGTTCGGAACTCAGTGTAAACGGGCTTTAAGAGAGCTATTCAGATTGTCTCCTAAATCGTTTACAACACAACGAAGAGTAGGGGACCTATAACCCTTCCCTGGGGAACGCTGGATATCATTTCTGTTCTACCGGTACTTGACTTACCGGCAATTACTACGAACTGTCCTAGCTGATAGGTAATCGTGAATCCAATCGCACAATTGGGGCGATATTCCATAAGCACGCAATTTCATTAGAAGCTACCATACTAATAACACAGGCAACACTGCAGTTTTACCGTTATATCTCTCACCAAAGTGTATTCGCATCCATATTCATTAGATAAAGCAGTGAAGAAAGTAAAGAGAGCTTTTCGTAAGAGCCCTAGTAACCTCTACCAGACAAAAAATAAATCCTGGCAGTTTTGAGCTTTTTCATCTTTGCACAATTAAAATGGATTAGATTATTATGCAATTTTAGTGGGGAAAAAACAGGAATATTGAAAAGTCAAACTAATGGGATTTGCATACAAAGATCTCACTGTGGTCCCACTTGCAGAAAAGACTCGACGACAAGCTGCGACAGGCACATAGACACACACACACACACATACAACACTTAAGCTATCGGCCATGGCCGCCTTCAGAATATAGACAATTGACACAATAACACAGGCACACAACCGGCCTGTCATCTCCAGCTGTCTAACTAATGAATCATGCTCTGCAGTGTGGAAATAGTGTATAGGATGGGAGAGAGGGATACAAAGGTTGTGTTGTGGTGGTGGGGACAGACAGAACATTGGATTAAAGAGCACATATGTATTAAATGCAGCTTAGGAATAGGCCAAGGCCTGGATAATTTGGGGGGGGGGGGGGGGGCAGACGATGTACTATAAGGATAACTCGCATCAGTGCAGTTCAGAAAAGCTATTGGTGGGTGGAAGGATCCAGATGACCCGGGTTGTGAAGCAGCCATTGAAATTAAGCATAAGCATGGCATCCTGGCTGATCACCTGCAGGCAATTCATGTCCATTTGAGCATTCTGACAGACTTGGGCAATTACAACAGAACTATGTGACACCCTTCTGTCAAGAATTGCTACAGAGTGGTTTCAAGAACACTGTTTCGAGTTTAAACACCTCAGCTGGCCACCAAATTAGTACAATTGAAGACCACAATAAAACCAGTTGGCTTTGACCCATGACGTCATACCCGAGTCTCACAATATACGCTACATAGATAGGCCAATATCAAGTAGCAAAATGAACCACCAACTTAAGTATTGTAGATAATAAATAATATCTGATTATCATCCTAAATTACAATTACCACAACAGCATGTACCATCAATCAAAGTTCTCAACCCAAAAATTCGCGCCTTCGGCACTCACTCTGGAAGGGTGGTGGCGGAGAGGAACGAACCTCTCTGTTAACCTATAACTATCAGAAGCTACATGTCACTTTTGAAACACGAAATCTACAATCTATGTTCTATTTGTAAACAAACTATTGTCTTTAACTCAGATATAACATCATTGGTCAAAGCTGACAGGTCATATTGCACACTTCAATTGACCCACAAAATTCCTATACATTAATGTTAATCAGTATATTTGAGATTCCTTGCAACATGCTGTTTACAAGAGATCCCCACCCCCTCATACTCTTACAGATTTATGGGCAGCCCTGTATGATGCACAGTGTCAATTCCCCCAACACTATTTCAGACATTAGAGTTATGTTACTTCCGAGTTCATAAGGGGCCTTAATATAAGGCAAGTGTACTAATTTCTTTGGATTTTCTGTTTATATACTGTATGGATAAGTAAAGCTCAATCCAAATCACATTACAATGTACTTTTGTGAGCCAAGATGAGGCCCAGAGTTACCAATAATCAACTGATCACGAAAAAGTGCAGAAGTAGAGAACAAAACGGAACACGAGTTATGTCATAATTTCTAACTGTCTAGAGCATAACATAGCAGTCTTATTTAAAAAAGCTAATTCAGGGTAATATACAGAAGATACACTTTCTTTTGCTCATGGGAAAGGACCTTGTGATGGTTCTGGTGGAACTGTTAGGAGGCCATATGATAACCAAATTCTTAATCCACAGCAACTTTTTCATTGCGCAGTTAGAAATATTACATCTGCACAGTTTGAATTTTCTACAGTAGAAGCGTACATTCAAACTCATTTCTGGAAGACAAGACTACAAACTCTACTGTTTAAACAGTTACAAAATCTCCACGAAGACTGGCTTTGTAAGCCATTCATGGATATGATACTGTTGTCTGACAGGAAATTGTCGTTAGCTTATATGTTATATAAAGATGAAGACCTTGATGAAGTTACACTCTTTCACCCATGTGGCCCATCACCATCTTACACAATTCCTATAAAACCAGATATTCTTTGGTTATCTATCAATCATATTCTTTGTACGGCAAACCCAGTAATACTGACTGGAAGAATGATTTCTCGGGATAAAACATTGACATTACCCACGAAATTCAATCTTAAAGCACACACTGTAAAAATTAGGTGTTGCACATTTGGAATGTGTGGATTAACATCAAATTTTAATGTGCATGTAGATACATTAGGAATGAGATTAGGCTTATACGTATATTTCTGCTCAAATACATAATTCTTTTAAGTGAAATGTGGTTTTTTTGAAATTTTATAAATGTGTAAACATATGACAGTCCCACATTCATACTTAGGGCATTAGTTAAAATAATGTAAAACATATACAATTTTTTGGAACTTTAAGAAATTAAAAATTTCCATTTAAATTTGAAAAACAGTTTTCATTTCAAATCCATAATGTGTTATATCGTTGAAAAGCTCATGGAAAATGCTGAAAAAGACACCTCTCCCACCATTGTAGCTTAATTATGATGCTACAATAATTTGAAATTACAGCTGCATGGTGCTTTTTGGTATTTTTTGACTAGGCGTACTTTAGATGATCGTGTTGTGGTTATCGATTTCAACAAACTGAGTATTTTTCTTAATCTGTATGTGGGCTACCTTTGTGCCAAATTTCATCGAAATCTGAGGTGAGTAAAACCACTATTGTTTTGACATGGAATGACAACTTGCAACACAGAAAGGACGCTTTCCTACACAACATAGCCAGACGACAAAGGCATGTGAAGATAGAGCTTGGTGCAGTTGGTAGTGCTGTAACACTAAAAATCGAAAGTACACAATTTCACAATGACAGACAATATGTGTGTGCGGTGAGAGACTGCCTTCAAACTACTATAGTCTGAAGTTAATTATTCCCCGATTTCTTATAGCACAATATTCAGCAACATTAAACGGGTTAATGCCTAAAGAAGTATTGTGCATTAATTAAGCCCTACTTCCCAGAAACTCCACCTACAGAAAACACTCTTACCATTATCAAATAATTAAAATAAATGAAAAATCTTGGTTTAAATTTAGATACTATAATAATAGATTTAACTGTGTGAGCAGCCAATAACAAGCAAATAAGGTAATATAGGCTACTTAGCGTTCGATACAAGCTACCTGGTGAAAATGATAATCTAAAACAGTTAAATGCTGTAAACACTAAACATTTTATTATTAATATCAAATTCAAATACATTGGAGGAACTCAACTATACTTTTTCCAAGATCTAAATAATAACCTAAAGCACCCAAGTTAGCTCTATCCGCGACGCATTTCAAAGTTGCCCAATATGGTCATAAACTAACAGACAAACCTTTCAATATCTAACTTTTTACTTACCTCCTATCTGATCTTCCCATTACGCACTCTTTCTAAAACACAATTCAACTTCAAAATAACGTCAAACTAGTAAGAAACACAAATTAAACGAAATTCACAGTCCAACCACCATCAGATCACTCAGTCCACGTAAGAACATGGCGTCAAGAGAAAGCAATTTCCTGCACGCGGAAGAATACACTCATTGTCTATGGAATCCAACCCTTTCTATTCTAATTTTTCACTTTGCTAATATTATTAGGAAAGATGTGGTAATAATATGATACACTCCATACAGTTCCTCAGACCTATATATAACTACAGGTTTCAGCAATAATAAAAACATGACACTACTTTCTGCCGCTCAGTTTATCAACCAACGGAACTATGCATAAAAGTTAGTACTTCTCTTTCGATGTTCAGTGGAGCGAAAAATTTAAATCTCCGATTCGCATCAAAGTAGCAAATCGAAATAATAATAATAATAGATACAGGAATCGGAGTCTTTTATTTTTGTCAACATCGAAGAACAGGATTTTAGACGGTTCATCGAAACATTTAGCGCCTCTCAAAAATAAATAAATAAATAAACGCCAATTCACACTGTCCGTCACGTCAATGTCACGGCACCGTCACGTCAAGTTGTATTCACACTGTCCGTCATTGTCCGTCACGTCAATTCGTCCATCTCAATACGCGATGTTGAAAGTGAGGTTATGAGTGGCGATCTGTTATGTAGAAAGTCATAGTTTAATACTAGAATTGAGGGAACAACAACGCTAAATGTTACTGACGGCCAAAGAAAGCTTTACAATGTATGTTTTTGACCAATTTACTGGGAACTGAAACGACATTTCAAAACATCAACATCTATTTTCAAGCGAAAAAATAAATATGTGAAAACACCAAACAATACTTATCAGAGCATAAACAGCGCCTGTTTACTTTATTCATTACGATTTACCCGATGACGTTGTTAATACCGTCGTAAACAACTGAATTTTTGTCTTTCATTAGAACGGAACTTTTTCATTTAAAATGTTCTTTAATGAAAAATGCGTACTCAAATTACAATCTTATTCAAATAAACAGTTTGCTCCAGTCTCTTCTGTTACAATGTTATGTAACATAAACGATTTTTTGGTTTCAGATATCCGACCTCGATTTTAGGGGGACCGAGCGAGGTGGCGCAGTGGTAACGCACTGGAATCGCATTCGGGAGGATGGTGGTTCAAATCCACCTCCGGCCTTCCAGATTTAGGTTTTCCGTGATTTCCCTAAATCACTCCAGGAAAATGCCGTGATGGTTCCTTTCGAAGGGCACGGCCGATATCCTATCCCATCCTTATCCAAAACTCCTAGCGTTAGCTCCATCTCTAAAGACCAAGATTTCGACAGGACGTTAAACCATAAGCTTCCTTCCTTTAATTTTAGGGGGACACTCAATAGAATATGTAAAATATTTAAGTCGTCATGAAACATTTGAGATTTACCCCTAAAACGAAGTATAACAACAAAATACAAATGAATACCACACATTTGCATATAAACAGTGCAATCGTCGACTGCAACATGTAATTCGCGTGACGAAAGTAGGTTAACTTCCGATGTTAGCAGACGGCCGTTCATCAAAACAGTCTTCTCGAGAAAGCTTGACATGACGTGATGGTCCGGTGACGACCAGTGTGAATTCCGCCATTAGAAATACATCACAGAATGTTCTGACGTGACGTGACGTGACGGACAGTACGAATTGATCACTCCGCCAAAGCCCGTCCCAAGCCCAATTGAGAAAGGAAGAGGAGGAGAAGTAACACCTCGTAAAAAAATTAAGATTAAAAAAAACCTTGGTCGAGCAGGGACCCCTTTCCAGGGTCCAGGTGAAAAGGATTAACAGCTTTGATGGTGAATGAAGATGAAGATCTCACCGGCACAGAAGGCGCGAGAATCCCCTTCTAGAAACCCAAGTCGAGTCTGTTCTGGAAACCACCGGCAACTTGTTCAGCGTCTGTGACTACGTAGGCTTTCCCAGCGAAATGCTTCATAATGTTCTTCTCAGGTTTCCTGCTGGATCAAAACGTCATATTGACACAATATTTCAGCGGTCCACCTGCCCGCTATCCTCAGGTGACAGTGCTGGTACACCGACTCGCCGAGTCTATGTAATGCACAGCCGGCCGCGGTGGCTGAGGGGGCTAAGGCGCTCCAGTCACGGTCTGCACGGCCACTACGGTCTGGGGTTCGAATCCCCCCTCGGGCATGGATATTTGTGCCGTCCAAGTTAGTAAGTAGTTCATAAGTAGATTGTAAGTTTAGGGACTGATGACCCGTAGTTAAGTCCCACAAACTATACAAACATTTGAACATTTGATTTGTAATGCACAGTCTCGGCGAGTCGGTGTATCAGCACTGTCACCTGAGGATGGCGGCCAGGTGGACCGCCGAAATATTGTGTCAAGATGACGTTTTGATCCAGCAGGAAACCCGAGAGGAATATTATGTTCAGCGACTGTTCATCCTGAGGGTGCAGCTGTAGCAACTGCTCCAGGGACTAAAATCCGTGGCTTCACACAACCAGCGTAGCTGGACCACGTTCAATTACAAGCACGATGGTTCGTGAGAGCAACAACTTTACCCCAGGTGGTAACCAATCCAACCATTGGAAGGAGGCAATCGGGCATTCGGATTTTGGTGGACCCCGGCAACCACGAACTCAGAGAAAGTCGGAGTTCTCTGCCAAACTACCCACTAAAATATCAATATTCATTGGCACACTAAACATCAATACACTGATACAACCTGAAAAGCTACTCAAACTTACTACAGAAATCGACAGACTTCACTTCAGGAAACACGATATACTGGCGATGATACAACAGATTATATTAACTACCGCATATTCAAGAGTAAAACTGACATACGAATTGTCGAAGGTGCCCCCTTGCTGGATATGGCAATACTTGCACACAAGATCATAAGCTCCATCAAGGAACAGACTCATGACAGCATGTATACAGTGCGCCAACAGAAATTATACACTGGTCGATGCTCATGCCCCAACCAAAATAGACAACAAGAAAAGCCCTACCGAAGTGGAAAATTTCTGAAACCAACTGGAGGAGACTATGGTGAAGATTCCCAAGAATGACTGTAATGCACAACTGGGTAGAGAACAAGAACACAGGGAGAACATAGGCCGATGCCCTGTGCACAAATTTACCAACAGAAATGGAAGGCGACTAGTTGATCTCTGCCAACAATTCAACCTGAAGATAATGTCGACATCTTTACAAAACCATCCCAGAAAGCAAAAAAAACTTGGCGCTCTCCTATTTAAGAACTTGGGGAATTCCAAATTGCCCATGTAGCGATTATGCAAACACAATAGCGAGAAATTCATGATATACAAGTCCGAAGAGGTGCCAATATTGACTCAGACCATTACCTTACACAAGTTAAAGTAAAATTCACTCCACAAAAATACGATTGCAAGAAATCACACCTACAGAGATTCGACATAAACAGTCTCCACAAAACAAACATAATGGACGAATGGGAGAAAGAAGAAGCTAATACATGGGAAGAATTTAAAAACAAGAAAAACCATTCATCGTGGAACGACAACTGGGAAAACGCCCATAAAGGTGACTAGTTGATCTCTGCCAACAATTCAACCTGAAGATAATGTCGACATCTTTACAAAACCATCCCAGAAAGCAAAAAAACTTGGCGCTCTCCTGTTTAAGAACTTGGGGAATTCCAAAATGCCCATGTAGCGATTACGCAAACGCAACAGCAAGAAATTCATGATATACAAGTCTGAAGAGGTGCCAATATTGACTCAGACCATTACCTTACACAAGTTAAAGTAAAATTCACTCCACAAAAATACGATTGCAAGAAATCGCATCTACAGAGATTCGACATAAACAGTCTCCACAAAACAAACATGGGGAGAAAGAAGAAGCTAATACATGGTAAGAATTTAAAAACAAGATTATACTTAAAGCACAGGAACAAATGCTGCAGAGAACGAAGAAAAACCATTCATCGTGGAACGACAACTGGGAAAACGCCCATAAAGCAAGCAAATTGGACTTCCAGAAATACAGCAGCAAGAAGAAGCCAGGAACACAACATAATTTCTTCAAAGTATGGAAAGAAACAGCCAGAACCATCAGACACATCAAGAGAAGATCCCTAAATGAACAACTGAAGAGTGACTTTCAGAACTACAATACGAGAGATGTCTACAGGACATTTGCAAAAAGGGAACGAGGATACACAGCACAAAACCTCTGCTTTAAAAAAACACAATGAAAAATTTGCACTCACTACCGAAGAAAACTGCAGAGAACTCCCAATTTACTTCGCCAGTTTACTAAATTGCCCAGGACCACAGAAAGCTTCCCACTTATTGAACCCACACACACCAACCAAGACTCTATACCGCACATCCACCATCTCAAAAAAAAAAAAAAAGAAAAAAAAGAAAAAAAAAGAAAGAAAGAAAGAAAAAAAAGGCAGCCAGTATTGACAACATAGTAACAGAACTATTGAAAAATTTAGGCCCTAAATCACTTCAGGAGCTCATGGAAATAATCGAAGAGATTTGGACAACAAAAATATTACCTGACGACGGGAAATGTGCACTTATCCATCCCCTCCACAAAAAAGGCGGCAGCACAGATATCAACAATTACTGAGGCATTTCACCAATACCAATCACCTACAAGATCTTCTCTTCATATCTATTGCAGAGAACCCAGAAACAAATTGAAAACAAGATTGGGGACGATCAAACAGGTTTCAGACCTGGACGTTCCTGCCCTGAACAAATTTTTAATCTTAAAATAATAATAATAATAATAATAATAATAATAATAATAATAAACATTAAAATATGGAGCTATTACATATGTACATTCATCAAGAAGGCGTATGATTCAGTCGACCGTAAATCCCTTGTCAACACTCTAATAGAACTTGGACCAAAAAACACGTTATATCATTGAACAGACACAATCCAACACAACCTCTGAAGTGAAATTCATGGTGGAAATATTGGAATCTTTTGAGATCAGAGCTGGAGTAAGACAAGGAGACAGACTATCTCCAATTATGCTCAATATCATTTGGGATAAGGTCATAAGGGAATTGGAGAGTGAGCTTAGAAAACGTGGCTTTTGGAAACCAGTGAAGATTCGAAGCAAAGCTGAAGTTACATGCCTAGTTTCTGCCGATGACCTTACAATATCGGCAGACAATGAATGAAATGCAATACGTCAGATAGAAATACTCAAGGAATGCACTGAGACGGTTGGCTTGAAAAATTTCTTTCGAGAAAACGTAATTTATGTGTAGCTTTAAAATATAGAGCATCTCAACACAAAATATGGACAGATAAACGGTGTTCCCCTCTCCGGGGGACACCAACTTGACAAAGCATTGTCCATGTGAGTGGAGAGGCTTGCGCATCCTTGGCAAGCTGAGGGCTATACCGAAGGTAGAGAACCTATTGGCGGAAAGGCCTCAGCTGATGGATCAGACTAAGAGTGTTCCACAACGTCCCATCCTCCTTATCCACTCCCATTCCTTTCCCAGTACCCTTCTCAACCCAAGGTGTGATGCGATCCGTGCTGAAGGGTGAATGGCACATTGGCAGAAGTGTCTCAAACGGAGCCTCAGGGATACCAGGCGACCTCCCTAAGTAAGTAGCCTTACACCGTGTGGGGTTATCGTGGTGTGGACTGCATAAATCCCCAAATTTCGTGGGACCAAGATGGACACGAAAAACGAAATTGTTTTAAAAGAAACTGAGGGTCAATCTGAGACCTCAGATACTCAGACATCGGGATCAGGACTGATGGAGTGCACTCCCACTTCTGAATGAGGGTCTAGACCTGAGCAAGAAGTGGGAGCTGTAACAGAGAAGTTGGACCAGATTAGGATTAAGGCCTTGTCTGGGGCTCAGAGAAGGGAACTTCTCAAGGAACATAAGCAAAACGAAGGAAAACAATGGCTTCCTAAGCATAGGTGGAGGGAATTAAAAGGGCTTGAGCCCAAGACCCCCAAAAAAGAAATGCCTCAGGTCGAAGGGGATACACAGACCCCCTCGACGTCAAAGACAGTTGGCAAGAGGGTTAGGGGGGAATCTAAGACTCCCTCCTCTCTGGATAAGCGTAATCCTAAAAACCGAGGCAGGAAATAGGGAAACAGTCCTATAGTACTGTAGTCTCGGTCTTTAGGATGGCGGTTGTCCAAGAAGGATATCCACTGGTGCGCATTACCTCACAGCAGGAGGAGCTCGTGCAGATGGCCCTCTTTGAAAAGATTCAGGGGAGGGGGGGAGACGCTGGTCCAGGACCCAAATTCAGGAGAGTCTATGTAGATCACGGTGCCCTCATATTTGTCTGCGAGGGGGAGCACTCAGCAGAATGGCTTAAGAACAAGGTGCCCATGAGATCCCCATGGGAGGATGCGAAGCTGCTGGTCAAAACAGCAGCTGAACGCCTAAAGACCGCAAAGGTATCAATATGGGTACCACAGATCCTTAAGGATGTCTCCCAAAAGACTCTGTTCGAGAAGATAAAGGTCCAGAACCCAAAAGTCTCGACAGAGGATTGGAGGGTATTCAACCAAAAGGTCGTTCCGGAAGGACAAACCCTGGTGGTGGAAGTCGGAGAGAAGTCCATGACGGCAATGCGAGAGTATGGTCTAAAATTGTTTTTAGGGTTCTCATAGGTCGCCATCAGGGTTATCAAAGACCTTAAAGGCAATAATGGCAGCAACATGGAGACTGGAAGTGCTGCAGATAAACCTTCAGCACAGTAAGGGGGCCACTGCTGCCCTGAGCCGTTGCCTGGGGACACAGGAAGTGGACGTGGCCCTGATACAAGAACCCTATTTATACAAACGGGGTGTATCGGGCCTCGGTGGTACTAGAGGTAAGCTGATTTATGCTAGAAATCTAAGAAACTCCAAAAGATGCATTTTTGTTAGAGAATCCCTTTCATGTTAATGATGGATTTTTGTTCAGGGATCTGGTGACCATCAGGATGCAGCAATGTGAGGAAGATATCACGAGGGAAATTGTTTTGGACTCAGTATCCCTTCCTTACGAAGACAGCTCTCCTTCTTCTTTGGAAGTGAGGAGACTGACGGAAGCTTGCCATCGGCAAGGTGACGAACTGTTGGTGGGATGTGACGCCAATTCCCACAATCTAGTGTGGGGCAGCAGGGACCCAACAGTAGAAGTGATCACCTTCTTGAATTTCTCCTATCTCACAACTTGGAGGTCCTGAATAGGGGTGATGAACCTACATTCAGGAATAGTAGAAGGGAAGAAGTAATTGACATAACCTTTGGTTCCATGATGATGGGCAGTTATGTCAAACAGTGGCATTTGGTCTTGGAGCCATCCTCATCGGATCACATGTATATTAAATTCAAGGTCAAAATGGAAACCAGACAGATCATGGCCTATTTGCATTCCAGGAAAACAGACTGGGAGACATATAGAAAAGACCTTGATTTCAGCCTATCGGAAATTAAAACCTTGATAAGGAATCCAACAGAGTTTGAGGAAGTAGCAGACGCTGTAACCTCTGCTATAGTGACCTCATACCAGGATAAATTCTCAATCACCAAAAAGTGCACAAAAAGGACTGTGCCTTGGTGGAATAATAACTTAGAAATGCAAAGGAAACAGGTACGAACACTGTTTAAGCTAGCGAGGCGCAAAGGACAACGAGCAAAATATCGTGAGGCCCTTGTCAATTACAACCATACCATCAGACGAGCAAAGGAGGCATTCTGGAAGCTATTCTGTGAGGAAGTGGAGGGCACGGCTGCTCAAGCCAGACTTCATAAAATCCTCACTAGGGTATCAACTAATTCAGGAGGAACATTGAGGAAGGAGGTTGGGGAGTATAGGAAGACAGCACATGAGAAGCTTGAACTGCTCCTCAAGACTCACGTTCCTTAATATACTCTGGTGGATAACACAGACCAGAATGCGGTCCCTAAGAGACAACGGTTATCAGGTATTTGCAAAGAGGACTGGGATTTGGACAAGGAGTGTGTCGATTTCAGTACGGCCCGATGGGCGGTGGGAACATTTCAACTGTTCAAGTCACCTGGACCTGATGAAATCTTTCCACCTCTCCTGTAATATGCGGGAGAAAATCTTATAAGATTCCTATTCAGGTTATTTTGGGTTATCCTAGCCGCAGTGGAGTAGTTGAGCGATCTAAAGCGTCTCGCTGCGGAGCGCGCGGTTGCTCGCCATGGAGGTTCGAGTCCTCCCTGGGGCATGGGTGTGTGTGTTGTCTTTAGGTTAGTATACCTATGTTTAAGTAGTTTGTAAGCTACGGACTGATGACCACGCAGTTTGGTCCGATAGATTTACAAACATTTGAACATTTTGCGTAAAATACTCTCCGTGTTCTTGCCGCGTCAAATATGGGTAGGAGCCCAAGCTTTCGACTATATCCTCCATAGTCGTCGTCAGGGGTAAAACTGACTGCCGTGAACTGGAGGCGTCCGCTTATATAACCCGGAGACGGCTTCTCATTGGCTAGCTTACATCACAGCGGTAATGGCGTGTACTCGGGTGGTGCCATCTAACCACCTAGAATTTTCTAGCGCACTCTATTCCGCGTTGTTAGCAGCGCCATCTCTCGCAGCAGGCGGTAATCTGCGGGAAATACTAAAGGTTCTGGGAGCCAATGTCTGTTCCTTCTCCTTCTCCAGTGCTCGCTTCCATGCATTGCTGAGTGCATATCCGGAGTCTCTATTGATATTATTATCACATAATCTGATTTCAATCGCCTCCCTGATGACAGAATCCCAGTAGTTGGAAGCGTGAGCCAGTACTCTCGTTTCTTCAAACAAAATCCGCTGTTTATTTAACAGGCTGTGCTCAACCACGGCAGATTTTTCTAAATGCCTGTATTTCAGGTGACGCTGATGTTCAACGTAGCGTTCAGAAACAGTTCTTATTGACTGCCCCACGTAATTCTTGCCACACTCGCACGGAATGTTGTATATTCCCGGCACTCTCAGACCGAGGTTGTCTTTGTTGGGTGGCATCATTTCTTTCATCTTCTTGGGAGGACGAAAGACAGGTTGGAACCCCTGCCTATTTAGGACTCTTCCGATTTTACTACTTGTTGCACCACAGAATGGAAGCCGCGCGATGTGTTGGTCCTCTTGACTTATTGAAATAGCATCCTGTCTAGGTTTCCTCGACAGTGTGGACCTAATATCACGGGAGGAATATCCATTCTTTCTGAAGACCTTCTTCAGGTGGTTGATCTCAGAGTCGAGTTGGTTTTCGTCTGAAATAATCCTTGCTCTGTGTACCAAGATGTTCAGCATAGCTTTCTTCTGAGTGGGATGATGAAAGCTGCGGGCATTCAGATACAAGTCTGTATGCGTCGGCTTTCTGTACACAGAGTGTCCAAGTCGTCCATCTGATTTTCGTTCAACCAACACGTCTAAGAAGGGTAGCTTCCCGTCCTTCTCTACTTCCACTGTAAATCTTATGTTGGGGTGTCTTCCATTCAAATGATCCACGAACTGCTGCAGTGCCTCATTCCCGTGTGGCCATATAAAAAAATGTATCGTCAACATACCTATAGAAGCAAGATGGACGAAAGGGAACACTGTTCAACGCTCGTTCTTCATGGAATATTTTGAGAAGGACAGCTCGTTTTGTTTTATCACATTACGGGGGGAAAGCGTCTCGGAAATGTTGCACGAATTGGGATGGAAATCATTAAAAGAAGACGTTATTCATTGTGGCGTGATCTGTTTGCGAAGTTTCAAGCAACGACTTTTACTTCTGAGTTTGAAAATATTTTGCTAGCACTCACCTACTTAGGGAGTCATGATCATCCCAATTAAATAAGAGAAATCAGATCGAAAATGGAACGATTTAGGTGTTCTTTCTTCCCACGTGCTATTAGAGAAGGGAACAGCTGAGAAAAGTTATGAAAGTGGTTAATGAACTCTCTGCCAGGCACTGAAATGTGATTTGCAGAGTATCTAAGTAGATGTAAGCTATAACAGACGGAATTAGCAGCACACCAACTGCTGGGATGGAAACCAAGCTGTATATGCCCCGATTACACCTTTGGGTCAAAATGGAGGCAGCGGCTGGTGCATACTGGCCCAAATATGGCAAAAGATGGAACTCTTTGGGATATTCAGAATGACACAGTAAAACAGTGAGTGAGGTAAATATAGGAAAGGTTGGAGAAATGATGGCTGACTATATTATAACCCCATTCTGCTTAAACAAGCCTTTCAATATAACAATTGGAAGTAGGGAGCAGTGAGAGAAAATAGTTCGACACCATACACGGGACATTGTCTAGTTCAATGACAGGTCGAAATCAGACCAAGGCGTTGAGGCCCGGGTATACAGTGTGTAGCCAAGACTAGGGGGTGTCATCTCTCTAGGGAAACTGGCCTCAGTGTTCCAGGCCGAAATCACTGCCATCAGGGCATGTGTGGAGGAGGATTGGCGTAGGTGCTACAAAGACCGTAGCATCTACATCTATTCGGACAGCCAGGCAGACCTGAGATCACTGTCAGCTCCTGCAACAAGATCTAAAATTGTTGCAGAATGTCACAGGGTTTTGATGAAGCTACGGGAAAGCAATAGGGTAAACCAATTGGGGGTCCCTGGCCACTCGGGGATCAGTGGCAATGAATATGCCAACAGATTAGCCAGGATTGGGGAAGAGACTCCATTTATTGGACTGGAACCTGTTCTGACAATCACCAAGGCAATGATCAAATTGGAGCTACATAACTGGCTCAGAAGGCACCACATAGAATATTGGACCAGTGTCTATAAACAAAAACATGGCAAGGTAATGATGCCAAAGCTATGTTTTAAAAGAATCTCTGTAATCCAGGGCTTGAACAGGAGAGAGATTAAACTCAAGCTTGGATTGCTGACAGGCCATGGGAATTTCAAAAAACACCTACATACAATGGGAATAACAGAAGAGGACCCTAAATGTAGGATCTGTGATGATGGTGATGAAACTGCATCACATCTAATCTTCAAATGCATTGCACTGGAAGGCAAAAGGCACAGAACATTTGGTATAACCGGACGAAGAAATTGTGTCTACTAAAGAATTGGTAGAGGGACTCCTTGCACAATTCAAGGGCATTGGTTGGCTTTACTAGATGTACAGGTAGCGATACCGCACAATAAACTTAGTTCCAGTGGGGGCATTGGCAGATTGCACCAAAAATGTTTTGGCTTTCCTGACAAAATCAACCAATCAACAGAATTCCACATTTTAAATACCTATGGGAAATTTGGAAACCCACTGGACTAGAAAAAAATCTCAAGAAACTCGAGCACAGAAACTAAAGAGAGCCTATGATCGAACACACCAACTTTACAGCAAAAAGTGCATGTTCACGCAAGCAAAAATCAGGCATTATACCACTGTCATTTAATCTGCAATGCTATACACAGCAGATGCCTTACAAGATGCTACTACAAAAACATGCTACTACAAAACAAGATGCCACTACAAAATCTACAAAAAGAAGAACAAAAGATCATTAGGAAATTCCTTGGACCACAAGAAACTAAAGCTGGATATAGACTGCAAACCAATAAAACTACAGAGAAATTTTCAAATATTGCTGCTGACATTAGCAAAAGACATTTAAAATTCTATGGACACATACACAGACTCCCTGAGTATAGACTCACATGGCAAATTCTCAAATCCACTGAAGACGTTAAAGGTATGACATGGGCCGAACAAGTACGAAGAGAGCTTACTGATGCTCAACTCACCATTCAGGATACTGCAGACCATAACATTTTCAGAAGCAAAGTACACAAGTAGGATGTTCAGTCCAAGACAAGAGCCCAAAAAAAAAAAAAAAAAAAAAAAAAAAAAAAAAAAAAAAAAAAAAAAAAAAACGGCACAGAGTGGATGGAAGAAAGAAAGAAAGCCATGAGTGAGAAAATAAAGGTCTCATAGGCAAATCTTAGGAAGAACTGCAGAGGTTACACTAGTACAATAATAATACTATGTGTATAATAATAATAATTAATAAATAAATAAAAAGACAGAGCAGAGGTAATTTAAAAGAGAATAAATGGTAAAATGAATAAAATATTTTATTAATTTTCAATCACAGAACAAATCTCAACAATTTCTACTTCAGCTCTGAAGGGCATTCCTTTTTGGACGAAGAAATGAATGTAATAGCATTTCAAACACTTCAAAAAGATTAGAGTACCAACATTTCATTCCAATTACTGAGGTATATCACCATGGTACCAACTGATCGAAAGTGAGGAGAACAACATGGATGTAGAAGCTGTGAAAAGCAAGAATACACAATAAATACTACCAAAATGATAAGAGATACGGTACTACACCTCCCCCAGATCCCAAATTAATTTGCCCTTGTGGATAGGATTATTAGATGCAAAAGTAAAAATTCAAAGGGGTTCGAATCCCCCCTCGGGCAAGTGTGTGTGTGTGTGTGTGTGTGTGTGTGTGTGTGTGTGTATGTGTGTGTGTATGTGTGTGTGTGTGTTTGTGTGTTCTGTCCTTCCATTAGTTTACCTTAGTTTAAGTAGTTTGTAAGCTACGAACTAATAACCACGCAGTTGAGTCTAATAGATTTACAAATATTTCAACAAATTTAAAGATTTCTGAATGAGGACTCCTTCCACTCAGTAGATGGATTTTTATATAGAAATTAGTGATTTCAAAATTGAACGTCATTTAATGTTATCTTTTACTAAATGGACGCATTCCACATTATTACATCAGTCTCAGAAAAGGACAATAAATTCACACAAAAATTTGCAAAAGTGTTATAATTCAATTTCGAAATTATTTAAAGGGGAGTTATCACGCATTTCTGCATATGTAATGTTTCAATTCCGCAACTTCATGTCAAAGCAGTTTTGTAAATAAATAAGAACATTTACCCATTTATTAAAAAAAAGAAAAAAAAAATTAGTGTCCAAGAAAAGAAGACATGTCCAGGAGAAAGCCAATGTTTGGTCACCATACTTGTGGTTGCGGATTCCACCAAGAAAGAAAATCTGAAGCATATTTACATTTAAAAGGACATAAAAAACTATTTTCGATAAAAAGTTCATCATAATTAGATGCATATGATAATTCTTATGTAACTGCAACCAAGTATCATAAAAAACTAAAATAATTAAACATTTTACAACATTTAACGATGACATTACTGCACAAGATTTGCAAAAAGTCAGATTGTATACAATTTTCACATTATACAAAAATTGATTGATCCTCTTAATAAATTCATTACTGGAGTACAAAATGCTTTAGACTATTCTCAAACTGATCTTTATTAGGAGTTAAACCTTTTATGGTTGCCCATATGTTATTGAAAATGTGTAATGTTGAATGGAGTACACCTTCCAGGATCAAAGTAAGTGACTTTAAATCTTTTAAAGTTAGTCTTATTTCTCAAATTGAAACCATGCACTGAACTAATCATTTGAAAAACATATGGAAATTAGAGCCTAATTTCATTGATCATTGAATATATTGCAAAGCAGCGGTTAGTGTCGCCAATTCCTTAAACAAACCTTTACAGGACTTTCTTGAGTTCACACAACTTATAATTCTTGTTGCTCATTTTTGGGTTCAGAAACCTTTAGCTTGTCCTGCCAAGTTACCTCAGAAAATAATTCGTTATGACGTTATGAAATGTAAGTAAGTGCAGTACCCTCGATTTTTTATTTTTATATCACTCCTGTCAACCTCTCCTATATTCTTGTAGTCATGTTTTAAGTATACACTGGCAGGAAATCTTTTACATGTTCAACACTGTGTCTATCTATCTATCTATCTCTGTGGCCTTTTTCCAACTCATGCAGGGTCGGCACTGTGTTAAAGGCGCATTTAGCATGGTTTAATATTTACAGGGTGGCCGGATGCCCTTTCTACCGCCACCCCATAGCTTCCAGTAGGAAATGTGTACCCCAAATGTTTTCGCGTAGTGTTATAGGTGTGCGAAAGTGTAAAGTGTTACGAAATGTTTGAGAACTGTGTAACTGAGGCAGGACTTGGGGACCAGCCCAGTATTCACCTAGAGGGATGCGGAAAGTCGCCTAAACACCACATCCAGGCTGGCCGGCACTCCGACCCCTTTTCATTAATCTGCCGTGCGGATTCGAACCAGGTCCTGGACACCTGCCCATCTCGGAAAGCGGTGCATTAGACCACACGGCTAACCAAGTGGGTCAATTACAACCTGTATATAGGATTGTTTTTCAAAACCTTCTGACAGAGAATTAACTAGGAAACATTTGTTAATGTCCATATCAATTTCATTAGATGGCAGATCCACACACAACGAACTGTCTCCCCAGATATCTGTGCAAATGTCTGTGCACGCCAGTTGTCATGTGTGGACTGGTGTTCAGATCGCTGCAAATTATCACGCCCGTCATCTGTCGGTTTAGGAAAACACTTCAGCACTACAGTCACAGTGGTAAGCGAAACGCTTTTTTTGAAAGTATATTTATTTTTTTCAGCAACAGAGGAAATTCTGGTATGGTCACTGCTTGCAACGTGTCTTGCAAAATGAATGCAAACAATATGCCAGGGAAAATCCCAATGAAATAGTCTAGACAGTGGGTATCAAAATACCATAGATTTGGTCTCTAAACTTTGTATTCTCCTACAGCAGATCGAAGACATTTTGAAGTTTTTGAAGGTCCTTTACAATGCACAGCTTAGAACGAATTTTATTTTTTATTTATCTTTATTTTAATAACAGATCTCCTGTTAGCAGCAGGATCAACGAATCATTTTGTCATTTTGCCTTACCTATGCATTTCATATTACATAAGCAGTTAAATAACTTGCAGCACATGTGAATAGAGAGAATAAAGCGAGATGAGATATTTCCATCTATGTCGAAAGTTATTACAGTGTAAAAGGTGTAGAAAAACAAAAGGTTTGTGTAGAGTAACATATAGAAGCATCTGCCTGTGAACTTAAACTGAAAAAGGTCCTTCACTTATAATTGTAACAGTATATAGGTCCCCTTCAGGTAAATTTCGGTAATTTATATATAAAAAAAAAAAAATTAAAAAAAATTGATGCCGTGTTGTGCTATCTGTGAGATATGGGAAAACAAATTATTATTTGTGAAGATTTCAATGTTAACTCACTAAAGCAATGTAATAGGAAAAATGACCTGGAAGTCTTACTTGGTTCTTTCAATTTGTCATCTGTAATTGATTTTCCTACTCGGGTAGTAAAGGACAGCAGCACACTGATAGATAACTTTTTTATAGACCAAGATAAGTTCAAAAATATAAATGCTTGTCCTGTTGAGAATGGTCTTTCCAATCATGGTGCTAGTTACAGTAAATGTCATAGTTCCTGTCTGTAATTCGAAACAGCCCTCCAAAGTTGTGCGTTCAGGTAACGATTCAACAATTAGAAATTTCTGGGAAAATCTTCAGCAGTTAGACTGAGATGAGGTATATAAGGAAGCTGATGCTAATTTAAAATACAACTTATTTCATGATACATTTGTAAAAGTATTTGAAAATTGTTTCCCCAAGGAAATAGTTAAATATAATGACAAGGAACTGTGGAAGAAACCATCGCTTGCTAAAGGAATAAGAATATCTTGTTACCGAAAAAGGGAACTGTATCTAACAGCAAGAAAGAGTAATGACCTAGAAACAGTCAAATATTATAAAAACTACTGTGCTACATTAAGAAAAATTATTGAAAAGTCCAGAAGCATGTGCATCATGTCTGAGATTAGTACCTCTGATAACAAAATTAAAACAATTTGGAATATTATTACCAGAGACACAGGGCAACCGAGAGCACAGGGAGACAGCATTACCATCAAACTGAATGAAACGTTTACAACTAACATACCAGAAGTTGAAAACGTTTTTAATAATTATTTTTTAAATGTTGTGGAGAAAATAGGATCTAAATGTTCATTAGAAGAAGCTAGGTAGTTAATGGAACAGGCCATACCCACACAATTTGATACAAAAGAAATTCTACCCACCTCTCATTCTGAAATTAAGAAAATAATTAACTCTCTCAAGAGTAAAAGCTCACATGGAATTGATGGTATTTCCAGCAGGGTAATAAAAGCTTGTTCTCATGAAATAAGTAGGATTCTTAGCCACATATGTAATATGAAATAAATCGCAATTTGCGATCAGTTATGGCTTCACTTTACTAGGTTTAGATGGAGATCCCCGGTTCGAATCCCAGACGGGCACATATTTTCATTCACCGAATTTGGGGATTCCATCTAAACCTAGTACAGTGAAGCCATAACTGATCGCTAATTTCGATTTATTTCATTCATTGAACGCTGTAACGTCAAAAATATCTAATTACATATGGAAGCATGGTGTTTTTCCTGATAGACTGAAATATGCTATTGTTAAACCACTACACAAAAAAGGGTATACGTCTGATGTCAACAACTACCGCCCAATCTCACTTCTGACAGCTTATCCAAAATTCTTGAAAAAGTAATGTATTCTAGAGTAGTTTCACACATAGGTAAAAATAAAGTTCTAACAAAATGTCAGTTAGGTTTTGAGAAAGGCGTTTCAACAGAAAATGCTATACATACTTTCACCAATAAAATATTAAATGCTCTGAGTAACCGGACATCACTCATTGGGATCTTTTGTGATCTCTCCAAGACTTTTGATTGTGTAAATCATGGAATTCTTCTAGATAAACTAAAGTAATGTGGTATGAATGGGACAGTGTAGAAATGGTTTAAATCATGCCTAACAGGAAGAGTGCAGAAAGTTGTCATAAGTAATTCACATATATTGCAACAAAAAAAAAAAAAAAAAAAAAAAAAAAAGGAGCTGATTCTTCAAACTGGCGAACAATCAAAAATGGGGTGCCACAAGGTTTGGTCTTGGGCCCTTTGCTGTTTTTAATATACAGGGTGTTTCACTAAGTGTGTTAGCCTCTGTAACCTATAAAATAATAGGCGACGGAAATTTTATTGTGGTAGGTCAACACAAGAAATGTTACACTATCTGCGAAGCTATGAACATAGTTTATTGTATCATTTTCCACAGAGTTACAGCACAAAGATATAATTTTTGAAATGAAACAATAGTTTTTTCTATCTTGCGTTGGAATCGTTGAAACCAGCTGCATCCAAATCAATTTAAACTACATTCCTATCACTGTTAGTTTGGGAGCTACAACCCTTCAAAGTTTCAAAGTTTCAGGGGCAGATACCGCAAACGCTGCACATAATGCAATGCGCCTTCTAAATGTGGTGCGGCCGAGTTGTAACGTCGCCGGTGTCACGGAGCGAGAAGCTTCCTCAATGCGCTGTTAGACTCCCGACTGTCGCCGCACACGACCGTATACCCGACAGTTGGAGCCACACAAACAACCGGGGATCAATATACCACAGTTACTGACATCGGATGACGATGGCATACACGAACAACGAGTACGTTGATATGTTGCTGATGCTCGCCGAGTGCCGACACGATGCCACTGAAGCAGCCATGGTGTACGCCGTGAGATATCCTAGGCAAAGAGCCCCGGCAGCCATTACATTCTTACTTGCCGAACAACGACTTCGGGAAACAGGCAGCTTGGTAATGCGCCACAGCAGCAGATGAAGACCTGCAATAGGTAAGGAGACGGAGGTGTTTGTTTTAGCTGCACTACACCACAATCCTCATGTCAGCTTACGAGACGTTGCTGCAGATGCTGGTGTCAGTCACACATCTGTGTGGCGTATAGTACACAGCCACAGGTTTCACCCGTACCGCCTGTCACTGACCCAGGAGCTGCATGGGAACGATTTCCGTGCAAGAGTGACATTCTGTGAGTGTGCCATGCATAATTTCACGCTGGAGTCTTTACAAAGTGTTATGTTCTCTGACGAGTCCAGGTTCACAAATTATGGTGCAGTGAATCGCCATAACATGCACTACTAGGACGCAGACAATCCTCGGTGGGTACGACATGTCGACCGTCAACGTAGGTGGTCTATTAATGTGTGGTGTGGAATCCTTGTGGATGAAATCATCGGTCCACACTACTTTCCAGGTCCACTGACAGGTGAGTTATATCGCGCTTTTATAGCCGACAGTTTGGGTGGTCTCCTTGAACATGAGTGTCTACACACGAGAGTCCATATGCAGCACAATGGTCACCCAGCCCATTCTGCGCGTGCTGTTGTGGAAGAACTAAACAACAGGTTTGCAGGAAGATGGTAGGGGCGCCATGGTGCTCATTCATGGCCCGCAACGTCGCCTGATTTAACACCAGTAGATTTCTTTTTGTGGGGATATCTAAAGGATCGTGTTATGTCACTGAGCCCACATCCCCAGATGATCTAAAATGGCGCATTGAGGACGCATGTCGATCCGTCACACCAGCGATGTTACATCTCCTCTGCAGATCCTTTCGACGGTGCATTGCATTATGCATTGAGGAACATGGACACACATTTGAGCATCTCATGTAAATCAACGTCCCACCGCCATACCATCCATCACCCACCAAACAGCCATGTATTATGTACAGCATGTGGTATCTGACGCTGAAACTTTGAAGGGTTGTAGCTCCCAAACTAACAGTGATAGGAATGCAGTTTAAATTGATTTGGATGCAGCTGGTTTCAACGATTCCAACGCAAGATAGAAAAAACTATTGTTTCATTTCAAAAATTATATCTTTGTGCTGTAACTCTGTGGAAAATGATACAATAAACTATGTTCATAGCTCCGCAGATAGTGTAACATTACTTGTGTCGACCTACCACATTAAAATTTCCCGTCACCTATTATTTTATAAGTTACAGAGGCAAACACACTTAGTGAAACACACTATATATTAATGACTTCCCGTTCTATATCCATGAAGATGCAGAGCTGGTTCTTTTTGCTGATGATACAAGTATAGTTATCACACCTGACAGACAAGAACTAACTGAAAAAATTGAAAATGACGTTTTTCAGAAAATCATTAAGTGGTTCTCAGCAAATGGACTATCATTAAATTTTGATAAAACAATACATACAGTTCCGTACAGTAAATGGAATGACACCATTTATAAATATAGACTTTGATCAGAAATCTGTAGCAAAGGTAGAATATTGAAAAATTTTAGGTGTATGCATTGATGAGGGGTTGAACTGGAAAAAATACATTGAAGATCTGCTAAGACGTTTGACTTCAGGTACTTATGCTATTAGGATAATTGCAAATTTTGGTGATATAAATCTCAGTAAATTGGCTTAGTATGCCTATTTCCATTCTCTGCTTTCGTATGGCGCACTTTTCTGGGGTGATTCATCATTGAGTAAAAACGTATTCATTGCACAAGACCGTGTGACCAGAATAATTGCCGGAGTCCATCCAAGATCATCCTGCAGACACCTATTTAAAGAGCTAGGGGTCTTCACAGTAGCTTCACAGTATATATATTCACTTATGAAATTTGTTATTACCAATCCCACCGAATTCAAAAGCAATAGCAGTGTACACAACTACAACACTAGGAGAAAGAATGAGCTTGACTATTTCATGGTTAAATCTAGCTTTGGCACAGAGAGGGGTGAATTATGCTGCCACAAAAGTCTTTGGTCACCTACCAGACAGCATCAAAAGCCTGACAGATAGCCAACTAGCATTTAAAAATAAATTAAAAGAATTTCTGAATGGCAGTTCCTTCTACACCACAGATGAATTTTTAGATATAAATTAGTAAATCTGAAGAAATAAAAAAAATTGTGTCATGTAATATTTAGTACAAAGTAATAAGTTGTAACGACACCTTTCATTAACCTGACACATTCCAATCATTACGAACTATCGTATTCATGATCTATCGTACAAGTACTAATCTAATCTAATCAGATTCTCAGATACTCAGCCAGTACTTTTAACCTAATTAACATAGAAGCAACAAGTTATTTTGTACATACAAAAGTTGTACAACCAGCAGGAATAAAAATATCTCCATTTATAATTAGTTATTATTATTTGCCATTAAAACAGCAATTGAATTTGAATTTACATGATTATTTCTTCTTTCTTGCTTCCTTATTCTCGTTCTTTTCCCAATACCTCTTTATTATTTTACTGTGTTCCTGCTTCCTTCTCTCCATCCATTTTTTTCCTGTTTTATTCCTGTTTTTACTTCAAATTTGAAGGTCATAAATTAGTTTCTGAATTTATACCCTTCATCATTTCCCTATTGATCCCTACATGTTTCTTCTATCTCGTTAAACCAGTTTCTTTTGAAAAATACGTTTTTTTTATTTATAGATAAAAAAATCCTCTTTGTCAGTCCATAAAATTTTAGCCAACTTTTCCTGTTCATGCCTGTGAATCTGTTTGTCTGTTCATACAATTCTTTGGTTGGTCTCGTCATCCAAATATAGCATCTCTTTGTACTGCTCCATGAAATGCACTCAGGATTTTACGTTCAATTTTTTTCAGTTTCTGTGATACCTGACACTCCGATGATTGTTTCTGGTAGTAAATTGGAAATCTGTGTTAGGCCTGTCTGGACATGTTTCTTTTACTGCAGTGTACCCATGTGAATTTGTACACTTTCTGAAGCTTTCCAGTTGTTGGATACCTTGTTGATCCTCCTATTTTTATATATAGGTACTTGATTTATTCCACTCTTGTAATCTTTCTGTATTATGTGTTCATGGATTCTTTCCATGTACTAATTTTCTCATGTGATATATGTAGACCGGTTTTACAGAGTCTTCATGTAAGTATTGCAGTGATTCTTGTGATTTCTGAGCCGACCGCGGTGGCCGAGGAGACTAAGGCGCTCCAGTCACGGTCTGCACGGACACTACGGTCGGGGGTTCGATTTCCCCCTCGGGCATGGATATTTGTGCCGTCCTAGTTCGTAAGTAGTTCATAAGTAGTTTGTAACTTTAGGGTCTGATGACCCCGTAGTTAAGTCCCATAGACTATACAAACATTTTAACATTTTTGTGATTTCTGACTATTGTTGCTGAGTATTGGCAGATGATCTGCAAAGAACTGGAATTTTATGATTGTTTTGTTTGTATGTGTTCTTCATAATTCAATTCCTTCTACCTTGTCTTTCTATTGTTTTGTAATTTTGGCTAATACTATACTGAATAAAAATGGTGAAAGCCTGTCTTCCTTGTCTCAATCCTGTGCGTATCTCAAATGTTTCTTACATTTCTCCCATGAAATTTATTTTGGACACTGTGTTTGTGAGTGTCTTTTTTATGAGAATCCTAGTTTTCCTTACTATTCCATATTCTTCTAGTGTGTCAAAGAGGGTCTGCCTGTCTATGGAATCGTACACATTCAAAAAATTCCACAAATGTAACTACAGTATATCTGTCTGTCAGTAGTATTCACAGGTTCCAAATCTGTTCAGTACATGAAGCATATTTAGTATTCACCTATCTTTGCATCAGCTTGTGCTTCTAATCTATTGAGTAATGCCTTATAGAGAATTTTGTAAGTGACCAATAATAATGCGATTCCCTTGTACTTATTAGGGCGTGTGTTGTTGCCTTTTTATCCAAAGGGTGAATCAACAAACATTTACACACCTATAGTATTTCATCTTTAATCAATATTTCTATGAAAATTTTACGAATTTTCTTATTGATTTCTGGGCCTTTGAGTTTCCAGAGCTCAGCAATAATGCAGTCTTATCCTGCAGTTATTATTAATTATTATTAATTAATTAAGTAACAAAACGTAATTTATACCATAACTTACACTAAGGTTATACCAGAAAAACCGTAATAATTATACTCCCTCCTGACTATTTTGGTACTCCCCTAAACTCTGCACCTGGCAAGCTGTACCCCTCTTCCCTACCCTTAGATCCAACAATGCATATATCTGAAACCAGGAAATGGTCTTGATTTTACAATACACTAATATAACAGATGTGATGCCTAAACTGTACACAGGAATTCGAGTTGATTAATAAATTTACATTAAATAGCTTTTTAAGTACAGTTAAGAAGTCAGCTCTTATGAAAAATTGGTAATGATGTTAAATGTGTTGTGAGACAGGGGCTGTAATTAGTCTATTTTTCATACTAACTTTGTGTTACTGTACCTTTCTCTTTACGATAATTATTGAAATATGTAACATTTTTCTGTGTAGATCTTTATTTATTTTGATTTCTGTGCCTTTGGGGACACATCAGTGGTGATGGGCTCCTGGGAATGTAGTACATTCTATTTTTATATGAAAATTTCGGGATTTTAATGTTTACTGGCGCAGCTTGGCTGCTAAAAAGTGGTTTTACGTGTTGGGCACGGCCAGGGCGCGAAGAGCAGAGACGCTCTTGGAGGTCTTCCCCTCCCACCAACTTCCGCTCGCCTTCGGGGAAGGACAAGAGGGGCTGGCTTGACCTGTTTGGCGCCGACGCTACAGGCGGCGGAGTATGTGGAATGCTTTATAATGCTGGCCCAAATTAGCAGCAAACGTGTTGAGCAGACTCGTTAACTTGAACAGACGAACAGAGCCGAGGAGCAGAATAGTAATCTCGCTGAACAAAGCAGTAAACCAGATGAACAGAGCTGTGAACTTAGAGAACTGATACTAAATAAGTTAAAATTACAAAGTACTAAACTCAAATAAGAAGGAAAATAGCTTCACTTACAGGCAGAAAACAATGAGACGATGTTACTAGCTAGAACTGAGCGAAACACCAAGGAGATTGGCGCTAACAAGGAGATAGTTAAGGTAAATTCGTGTGTCGACGAGTTTGTTGGCACTGAGAATACATATGTCGCCAAGCTTACCAGCTCAGTTAACGTGGGTATGGACGAGTTTGCACCATCTGTGGCAAGGAACAGTGACCTTCAGTCACGACGACCCTTTTGAGTTACTTATGGACACTGGTGAGCGTAAAATCCTGCGTAAAATAGACTAGAAGTTAGATTCTGTAGAGAAAGCTCCATGTTCGACCAATGCTGATATTTTCAGGAGATGTGCGACTGTGTTTTCTGACACTCCACGGGCCATTAGGAACTTTAAATTCAATGTAAGTGAGCACGGAATATCGTCGGTATACAAGGAGTAACTCGAGGAAGAGATTGCGCGCATGCAAGCAGAGGGTGTTATTGAACAATGACAGTTCGTACAATTGTCTATTGTTGATTGTCCCGAAGAAGGATGTCTAATCGTCTTGTCCTATATATGTGGCAAATGAACATGATAAATTAGCCAGGGACTGATTGACCACAGACATTGGACGAGCTTTTGCAGAAATTCCATGATGAGCATAGGCTGTCATCAATGAATTTGAAGGACAGCTACAGGCAAATAGAGATGGACCCTGCTTGTCGCCCATACACGCCATTCTTATGCTACGGAACATGCTCTCAGTTCTGGAAGCTCCCTTGCGGTTTGAATATCAGCTCCGTCACATTTATTTGAGCATTCAATAGCTTACTTCCTGAGGAATTGCCATACACTGATGATGTGTTAGGATTCCTGGGGGACTCTCAGTTGTGTATTAGAACAACTTTTCCAGGTGTGACCGTCAATCTAAACAAAAATCAGAAATTGGCAGTTGTCAAGTGAACTTATACAATTATGGGAAAAAGTATCCTACCTGATCCTAGTAAACTTAACACAATTAGAAAATTTCCCATCCCTACCACAAACAAACATGTAAGAGCTTTTTTGGGGTTCATTAATTTCTACAAGCGTTTTCTGTCTTTAGAAACTTCAGCCATGCCTTGGCTCTGCACACACACCAGAAGAATAAGCCTCAGCAGTGGGACACTGATGCGCAACCAGAGTTTGAGAATGTTAAGTGCGTCTTAGTAGTTACCCCAGTGCTGGCATACCTTGACCACACGGAGGACTTCTGCCTTGCCATTGACAGTTTGAAGACAGGTGCAAGAAGTACTACTTGGTGACATAGCTTGATGCCCTGCTATCGTTTTCAGCTCCACAACCAAGTTCTGCAGTTTTCTTTTTGGCAGAATAACGGAAGTCTATACTAACCTGTACACTTTACAATTTCAGAGTCAGCCAGCCAGGTGGACACTTTAATTCCAGGACTTTCACTTCACAATCATCCACATACCAGGGAACGAGAATGTTGTGGCTCACACAAATTCCCATTTTCCAGTTTTTTTTTTTTTTTTTTTTTTTTTTTACTGAGAGAACCAATGCTGAGGTAAATGAAAACCACTACAGTTTTCTCTACCTCTGTGGCGTTGCAGTTTGAATATTTCATATACACCAACCTGAAAGACATAGTGCACAACAAGATAAGTACTCGATCATGAAAGACATGAAGGTTAAACATACTCATCTGATTTACACACCTGAGCTAAGTGCAGTATGGCCCCGTTAAAGGTTTCTTGAAGCTCAGTGATACCTGTTACTACCTGAGCTTGGAAAAGAGGATACCGATGGTTTTGGTATCTTGTAAAGTCTGTCAGAAGGCTAAGTCCTGCACTGTGTCACATTGAGCCCCACTTTTCTTGATTATTCCTTCCCACTTTCTTGAATTCAGTGGTCGTGGACTTGTCTGATCCCCACGCACGGATATTTGATGGACATTCATACTTGTTTGTCGCAGTGGATATGATGCCTAAATTTGTCACCCTGCTCCCCTTGAAGAGAGCCACAAGCAAATCTGTGTCTCGAGATTTCTTGAAGGATTTCCTGACTCAAGTTTGGAATGTAAAGATTCCCCAATTCTGCTCTCCTGTCTGCAAGAGGACACTCCAGAGGAGAAGGATTAGGCCATTTTCATTTCCATTTATCACCCAGATCAAATCCACGTGAGCGTTTAATGAAAGAACTCGTCATATTGTGTGTAATGTATTGCCATTGATGTCACTGCATCTGGTATCAGTATATGCAAAGATTTCAGCATATCATCAACGAGCTACCAAGTAGTTCTATGTTGATGCCTCCAAGACTTGTTCTAGAAAGTGAGTATACAGAGGACAAGTTCTGCAAGTTGGTGCCCCTCAATCCACAGATTAAATTAAGACACAAAGAGGTGGTTGATCATGTCCTAGAAAACAATAGGAAGTCTGCAGAAAGGAGGCGTCAGCAAGTCAAGGCTAAACCTGGTCTGGCACAGTTGAGTGCTGTAATGGTCGACTGATTATTCCTCCAATAAGAGGAGAGATATTGGCCAGAATTCTGTAGCTGATGCAGACTGTTGTGTCTTTCGAGAGAAAATAATTCATTTTAATGTTTTAATAAGTCCCCATGGTAGACGCTGATGCCATTGTGTCGTATTTGGAATTATGCTATGATGCATTATTGTGTTATAAGTCGCCATGGTAGGTGGCGTCGCCATTAAGTTTTGGTTGGATAAAACGCTGTGGAGCTTTTTCACGTTCTTGTAAGATAGATATTTTTTGTTGCTCTTGAGACAGGAACAAGCGTTGGAATCACTGCGAGGGAAAGTCGAAGGACGTGAAAGTTTTGTTGTCAGATGAACCATGTCGGTCCCAAGAGAGCCATAAGACAGAGGGATAGGTGTCAAGACGTGACACTAGCTTGTAAACCAGTAACTTGCGACCAGCTCTCTCTCTCTGTTTTTTTAGCCAAGAGCAAAGAAAGAATCCATTAGGAGGAAGTGGTATAGTGTACATATTTCTTTTTATTTTCGCTAATGATGTGTTTTCATTCATAGGAGGAAGCTGTAGATTTTATGTGTTTATGTATGTCATGTAGGGGAGAGTAGTACACAGTGAATTTTTATCCATTATGTGTTGGAACCTGGGACTGTATCTTGAAACTGGTTTCAGAAATTACTGCAACCAGTCGCCTTTTTTTTCTCAATGAAGATTTATTAAACCATGACCGGTTTCAAGCTGCCTAGCAGCTCATTATCAGATGTATATATACATTTAGGGCAAATTACATTTGTATAGTTAGGAGTTTCACATTTATTATGTCCATGTGTGTTCTGCTTGTAAAAAACAAATGTAATTTGCACTAAATGCATATATACCATCTGATGATGAGCTGCTAGGCAGCTTGAAATTGCTCATGGTTTAATAAATCATCATTGAGAAGAAAAAAGCCGACTGGTTGCAGTAATTTCTGAAACCTATCCCTGTATGTTTATTATGATAAAATACATCTTTGACTGTAATGATGGACAGTTTCGTTGATTATTCTTGTTTCTATAGGTTATTATTGGTTTTCGGTGGTCAGAAGTTAGAGTCAATGTCTCTTTGTAATTTAATATTTTCGACATAACATAAAGCTAAAAGAAATATTATGTCTTGTGATAAGATACACTTGTTTAGCTATATACTGACCAGTTGTAGATTTGGCACACACATGCCTTTATTCATAGAACCGTTTTCGAGTGGTACTTTGGCTCTTTTGCTCTCAAAGACGTACTTTGTAAGCAACGATAAATAAATGTCTGTGGTTGTCATGGAGGTAAAAGGATGGTTGTCAAGTCTGCGGTAGCCTTCTAGCAGACAATTAAACCAGTTGTTCATTAATTGTTTAGTTGTGTAACTGGAAAGTGTTACCTGCATTCCTGTACCTGTTATGTATTTATATACCAAGTAGAAAGTAAAATGTTATTTGTACTTTCCGAAACTACAATCCACTGCCAGAATGCTGCATTTGACTCATGATTATTTGGAAAAGTGGAAGTTTCGCGTTTGAATTCCAAGGCATGTAGCTTACATATCATTGAACATTGCAATTTCAAAGCTAATGTGAATTAAATAATTACGACAAATGCTTTATTTTTTACAGTTAAATGCCTTTATTTACGTTTTAAGATTAAAGAGGACAACGAACACAATGTCTACAAGCCTGAAGACTGCCCATTAAAAGCACCTATAGAGATGCCAGCAGACAACGTTGTTCGGAGTATTCTGTATGCACTTGCAACAGAAATTAAATTTATCCCGTTAGGATCTTAGTTAACCATACACACTGTAATCGTGACATATTCAGAAACAAACCACCAAATATTGGTGACAAGGAATATTGGTGTAAGCACACTCTCGGAAATCGCGACATATTCGAAACTAAGCAGCAAAATACTGGAGAGAAACATGAAATAGCCTTTCCATACCCTCGGAAATAACGAGATATTCGGAAATAAATAGCCAAACCTTTCTGACTAGCGAATGCTGTAGGCCTAAATGTCATTGATATTCATTTCACTTACTGTACCACAGCAATTTTAACGTTCCCCTAGTTTTGTCTCCAACCATATTCTCCAAAATCGCAACATAGTTGGAACAAAGTCAAATATTTGTGAGAAGGAAGAACATAAACGTTATTGCTGATCGTACCACTTGCAGCAGCAATTTCATTCTCCGTTCTTTAGTCTCACATAAAAATCACCAAATCGATGTTATTAACTCCTGAGACAGCCTATAAGTGTACTGGATAACATAATACTGTTATGTGAATAAAAAAATTCTACAATGAGTTACAAACGTTAGGATTTAAAAAAAAATGCATGGAACGTGTTTCGTTCTCAGAATCACTTGTTTGGTAGTCCACTACTCTACACATTAAACTACAGTAACTCAAGCTTATTAATCCCTTCAAATTTTATATACTCGTTCCCACAAGTTTGTTTCTCATTGTTAATATGATTTTAATTATTTTTAATTATAATAAGTCCATCCAGAGATGATTTTTTAATTCATCTTTAATTCGCTGTTGCCCAGTGATCTCTATACAAACTGGATGTATAACTTTGGTGTCTGAGCATTGAATTGCAGCGTGCCTGCACATTCATATGTTTTGTACACGATTTCGCATTGTCCGCCATGTTTAAATTTGGCAAGCGAGTTTCCATTAGTTATTACGTGACAAAGAATTGCTTGCTTTCCTGTTGACTTGGAATTTAATTCAATATTCGATGTTGTAGGCTGATATGGGAATGGACTCGAAACATATTTTCTTCTCTTTTTCTATAAATGCTTCTTAGCAGCCATGATTGAATTTGGCAAGAAACTAAATATGAATATCTATGGCTGGCACGCAAAGAAAACTGAAGTTCAACATCCAGAGAGTATAGAGATCATTGCTGTTGCCCTGAAACGATTTACTGTGAGTTGTAAAACTAAAATTGTGATATATACAGCAAATCAAGATGGCATCTGTGACATGGAAGGAACAAGTGAATATCGTTTTTACATCACTTTCCAAAGTCGTCGTTCATTAGCTAATGTAACAGCGATTTTCATTGGAGGGAAAGAAATTTTTGCTAGACATATTAGAGAATATCACTCCTTCAATATGTGCCGAAAATTCTTAACAAGAAAACACAATCTGACAAGCCAAGAACGCTTCAAAAACGGTTGCGTTTACATGGGCACGCTTTAGAGAAGCGGATTACCAGAATCGATTTTGGAGTGTCTACATGACCAACCAAAAGCGAATTTGGGAAATCGGTTTACGAAATCCGGTTTTGGGAGCCCATGTAAACGGGAAGACAGAGCTACTGAAATACTACTCAGTCACTACGTTTACTTGTAACACATCTTCTGGAAGACGAAAACCGATTTTCGTAAACCGTTTTTGCTGTCGTGTTTACTTGACACAGCCTGAATCGGATTTCCTAATACACTTAAGATGGCGGCTGAAAAACATCTGATTCAGTCCCCGCTTTAGTCAGCATAATCGCTATTTTTCTTTACTTACATACACAGATTAATGCTTACTCTAATATTAAATACTTTTATTCCACATTAAAAAATATCACTCTGTCCATATGAGCCGAAAAGTCTTACAAAAAAAAGCAATCTGACAAGCCAAGAACGCTTCAAAAACGGTTGCATTTACATGGACAGATTGTGGAACTGGAAAACCGCTTTAGAGAAGTTGATTTCCAGAATCGATTTTGGAGTGTTTACATGACCAACCAAAAGCGGAATTGGGAAATCGGTTTACGAAATCCGGTTTTGGGAATCCATGTAAACGGGGTGAATTGTTCAGTTTTCAACATGGCGTTCGCAGTCTCAGCTGATCACAATTTGGGTGGCTCATTTCATTCACTGCCAAACGATCGTTACACTTTGTTCCACAAGCACACGAAATGTTTTCTTAATTGATTCGAGAATTTAGCCGCAAACAAAGACGCCAACACCTAAACCTCAAACGCAAACACACTGATATGAAGTAAAATGGTTCGAAATACCAGGCGAGAGTCGAATGTCGATATTTGGTGGTGGAGGAAGAAAGTGGCGAAACAAAGTTCAACCAAGATGATGCTTTTGTTGCGTGGAAAGAGTAGCCCCTCTGAAGTGCGCTACTAAAACCAGAAAGCTCACACTTGCTACTCAACTACAACTTCACTATGCAACTAGCTGTTGCACGCCGTTAGTTGTCTGTATGAACCCGGCTTAATGCCTTGTATATCACATCCAAAACTTCAGGCTTAAACTTGGATATGGTGGACTTAGGAAGGCGATACACATGTTTTAGTGATCAAATGAATCACCAGAATCAAGATACCTCAGGGCGACTTGCAACTTTAAATGTGCAGGGATAGCATCCCGCATTAGAGAGTTCCTTCTTTGAATATTAGGCTCTACTGGTCTTAATAAATGTTCACAATTGATTATGTTGATCCTAAAATGATTTTCAAAGGACGCTTCGTCTTCGTATTCCAGTTCCCTGATCAACACCGTTGACGCCCCCAACTCATTCCTCCTCGCAATCCACATTTATGTCCAAAATCTGCGTCTTCTCTTCTTTGTGTTTAAACATTCTGTGATTTTCTGGATGGCAAGTAAAGCCACTTCTTGGAGGCCTACACGTAGCACATCAGTTGGTGCCAGGTTAAAAAGCTACATTGAACTTGCTTGGACTCAAAATTTCCGCACTCATGTGAATGGTCACTTGCATAAATTGATTAGATTTGAGATTAGATTAGATTAATGGTTGTTCCATAGATCATATATACGAGATTTCGTAATGATATGGAACATGTCAGTTCAGTAGATGTTGTCTGTACATGACAATCAATATTTTGACAATTTTTTATTTACATTTTTTTAAAGTTTTCTAAACATTCATCTACATTGTAGAATGATTTGCCATTCAGAAATTCCTTTAATTTCTTTTAAAAATCCTAGTTGGCTATCTGTCAGGCGTTTGATGCTACTTGGTAAGTGACTGAAGACTTTTGAGGCAGCATAATTCCCCCTTTCTGTGCCAAAGTTAGATTTAACCTTGAATAGTGAATATCACCCATTCTCCTAGTGTTGTAGCTATGCACACAGCTATTACTTTTGAATTGGGTTGGAGTGGTGATGAAAAATTTCATGAGAGAAAATATATATTGTGAAGTTACAGTGACAATCTCTAAATCCCTAAATAAATGTCTGCAGGATGATCTTGGGTGGGCTGCAGCAATTATTCTGATTACATGCTTTTGTGCAATAAATACTTTTTTACTCAAGGTTGATATGCCCCAGAATATGATCACATATGAAAGCAATGAATGGAAATATGCGTAGTAAACTAATTTACTGAGATGTATATCACCAAATATTGCAATGACTCTGATAGCATAAGTAGCTGAACTCAAACGTTTCAGATGATCTTCAATATGTTTCTTCCAATTTAATCCTCATCAATGCAAACACCTAAAAATTTTGAATATTCTACCTGAGCTACAGATTCATGTTCAAAGTCTAAATTTATTAATGGCGTCATGCCATTTACTGTATGAAACTGTATATACTGGGTTTTATCAAAGTTTAATGAGAGTCCATTTGTAGGAACCATTAATAACTTTCTGAAATATGTTATTTACAATTTCATCAGTTAATTCCTGGTGATAGTTATACTTGTCTCTTCAGCAATAAGAACTAGCTTAGCATCTTTGTGAATGTAGAATGGCAAGTCATTAATATATATATTAAGAACACCAAAGGACCCAAGACCGAACCTTGTGGGACCCTATTCTTGATAACTTCCCAGTTAGAGGAATTAATTGTTTCATCTACATCATGTGGACTGCTTATTTCAACTTTCTGCAATTTCCAGTTAAGTATGATTTAAACTATTTGTGCACTGTCCCACTCGTACCACAATACGTAAGCTTATCTATAAGAATCCCATGATTTACACAATCAAAAGCCTTTTAGAGATCACAAAAAGTCCAAACTGGTGACGTCCAGTCATTCAAAGCATTTAATATTTCATTAGAGAAGGTATATACAGTATTTTATGTTGAAAAGCTTTTTTGAAAACCAAACTGATACTTTTTTAGAACTTTACTTTTACTAATATGTGCAGAATACATAACTTTTTCAAAAATTTTGGATAAAGCTGTCAGAAGTGAGATGGAGTGGTCGTTGTTGACATCAGACGTATCTGCTTTTTTTATGCAAAGGTTTAAAGATAGCATATTTCAGTCTATCTGCGAAAATACCCTGCTTTAAAGAGCTATTACATACATGACTGAGAATCCTACTTATTTCTTGGGAACAAGCTTTTAATACCCTGCTGGAAATGCCATCAATTCCATATAACCTTTCACTCTTGAGACAGTTTATTATTTTCCTAATTTCTGAATGACAGGTGGGTGGAATTTCAATTTTATCAAATTGTGTAGAGATGGCCTCTTCTATTAACTGCCTTTCTCCTTCTAATGAACATTTAGATCCTATTTTCTGTACAACATTTAAAAAGTAATCATTAAAAAAGATTTCAACTTATGACTTTTTGTTACTAAAGTTTTCATTTGTTTTGATGGAAATATCCTCTTCCTCTGCTCTAGGTTGCCTTGACTCCCTTTTAATAATATTCCAAATTGTTTTAATTTTATTATCAGAGGAACTAATCTCAAACATGATTTTTTAATAATTTTTCTTAATGTAGTACAGTAGTTTTTATAATATGTTATTGTTTCTGGGTTATTACACTTTCTTGCAGATAGATATAGTTCCCTTTTTCAGTTACAAGATATTTTTTTATTTAGTAAGCCATGCTATTTGCATAGTTTCTTACAATTATATTAAACTAATTTTTTGGGGAAACAGTTTTCAAATACCCTTACAAATGTATCATGAAATAAGTTATATTTTTAATTAACATCATGTTCCTTATAAACCTCAGCCCAGTCTAACTGCTGTAGTCTTTCCTTGAAATTTCTAGTTGTAATGTCATTAATCGAGTGCACAACTCTGGAGGACTGTTTTGAATTACTGTACGGAGCTATGTCATATAGTGTTACTAGCTGTGCACCATGATCAGAAAGACCATTCTCAACAGGACAAGAATTTACTCTGTTAAACTTATCTTGGTCTATAAAAAAGTTATCTATCAATGTACTGTGTCCTTTACTACCTGAGTAGGAAAATCAATAACGGATGTCAGATTAAATGAGCCAAGTAAGACTTCCAGGTCTTTCTATTACACTTTTCAGTGAATCTAGATTGAAATCACCACAAATATTAATTTGCTTCCACAACAAAGCATCCAAGTTTTCCAGAAACAACAGGAAGTTTCCTAAAGGGGACCTATATATTGTTACAATTATAAGATAATCATCGCTGTGTTTAAGCTAGCAGGCACATGCTTCAATACGTTCCTCTACACAAAACTTTTTTGTTTATAAATTATTCTTGCCCGCAAAAGGCAAAGGTCCCAGGTTCGAGTCCCGGTTCTGGCACACAATTTTAATCTGCCAGGAAGATTCATATCAGCGCACACTCCGGAGCAGAGTGAAAGTTTCATTCTGGAAACTGAATTTTTGTCTTTCATTGGAACTGACTTTTTCATTTAAAATGTTATTTAATGACAAATGCGTTATCAAATTACAACCTTACTCAAATAAACAGTCTGCTTCAGTCTTTTCTTTTACAATGTTATGTAACATAAACCATTGTTTGGTTTCAGATATCCGACCACGATTTCAGAGGGACACTCCATTGACAAAAATATTTAAGTCGTCATGAAACATTTGAGATTTATCCCTATAACGAAGTATAACAACAAAATAAAGATGAATGAGACACATTTTCATATAAACAGTGCAATTGTCGACTGCAATATGTAATTCGCGTGACGAAAATACGTTAACTGACGATATTAGCAGACGGCCGTTCCGTCAAAACACTCTTCTCAAGAAAGCTTGACGGACGTTGATGTGACGGTCCGATGACAAACAGTGTGAATGCCGCCATTACAAATACATTGTGGAATGTTCTGGCAGACGGTGACATGACGTGACGGACAGTGAGAATTGGCCTTTACACAAGGAATGTATATGCTCTACCACCTGGCTAAGACCCACACTGGGCTTGAAAAAGTTTGTGACCTGGTACCTCTCTCCTAGTTTTTTCCTGCAAAATCTAACCCACGCCTCTTCCTAACAACAGAACTTTCCTCCTACTATCTACTTTTTTTGAAACCGTTGGTTTCCTAGTGAAAGTTTGTTGTTTCTTAACTACACATACTTCTAAAGGCGCCTCTTCCTCTCTTAAGTGTGGTAGCAAGGCAAATGTATTGGTTGTGCCAATTGTGAAGCTGTCAGGAACTCTATTCTTTCTGTGACCACTGTTCCCTGCTACCATTTCCCACCCCTGCTGACCCTTGAAGTCAATTGGCGCACATAAACATGATCGTGTCAACTCTCCTTTAGAACAAACGTGATGTAAATGCTAGCGACACGACTATCCATACCTTAAGCCGGGTCCACACGCTACGATCTGTCTGTGCAAATGTCTGCCCACACCTCGCAAATCGTTGCGTGTGGACAGGACATTTGCGCAGATATGAGATGTGCGCAAACCTGGAAGTTTGAGTTGGAGGTTTGAGCAAAATTGCTCAAATCTGTGAGTTTAAATCACATCTGCGCAGTCTAGTTGGAACGTGTGGACAGTAGATCGCTGCAAATCTGTCTCAGTGTATACTTTTTTCATGTGTTTACTATGCTGAAAGTGGATGAAAATGGCTAAGAACTGAAAAAAACCGACTGGGAAACAAAGTTAGCCGCAACGTATTGGCCACATATATAATAGAAAGTGAAGTAGGCGTACAGTGTTGCAAACATATCTAAAACTCTGATAATTTTCTTTGTATCTTGTTAGAAGGTAGGCCTACTTTACTTGACTTCATGAAATCATTCTTCTGGGCAGCGTAAATAGCTTCACAAGTGTTGGGGATGATTTAATTCAATGCTTGTTTAGAAATTGTTGTTGAAAATTCGCGGTCTTTGTAGGTCCTTCCTGTGGCCAGGAATCTTAATGTAACTGTCAGCCAATCATGTGGAGAAATATATCTCCTCATACAAGTGTCTTTACGTATTATACGAGGAGTTACCAGTGTCAAAAGATAATTATAAGTTTCCGCATCCATTCGCAAATAATTACGCCAGTCATCGGGTTTGCACTCTAACTCATGATGTACAATCACATGTGACAACTGCCTTCTTTTAAGCAGCCAATGCCTAGAGCATTTCTGTTTCTTGAGATTTGTTTGCACCATTTTTTTTATTTATTTATTTTTTTTATTTATTTTTTTTTTTTTTTTTTTTCAAGACACTTTGCAAATAGTGTCCGTAAAAAGATTTCCTCTATCACTGACAAAAATAAAAAAGCTTATCGTATTCGTTTTCCAGTCAGATTGCAGTCTGTACTACCTAGTTTCTTTTATCGCCGAAAGTTGTTGGGCGCGAGAATTTGCAGCGATGTGAACACCCGTCCACATGCAACGATTGGTGTGCGCAGACTTTTGCACAGACATTTGCGCAGATAGATCGTTGCGTGTGGACCCGGCTTAGTATTCCATCATCGATCGATCGCTATTCGATTGTACCTGCTACCCCTGTTCTTATCGATATTGTACATTGTTGTTGTTTATGTAGTGGTACAGTATACAATGGTGAATATTTGGCGACCTAAATTCTGTAATCGGCATAGGAGATGCAGTAACATCTCGGTTGCATCGAGGAGAAACAAAGATTGCTATTTTATAACAACGCCGATATTCTACGTGAATGCTTGTAAGTAATGGTTACGAAGATGTTGTATGTATATAGTTATCATGATCACAATTGCTGCCATACCTCTTTGTTACAGCACCTCACCTGGGACATCTGTACAGTGCAGTAATAGCAGATGCTCTTCAAAGATTTGAGCGGTTAGTGTATGGCAGAAAGTGCATTTTCAGTACGGGTACTGACGAGCATGGCACTAAAGTACAGCAAGCTGCCGGTTCTGCCAAAATGGATGTACCAAGTTACTGCTCTTACATATCGGATAAATATAAAGTCACATTTGACCAATTCAATATAGGGTTTACCGATTACATACGAACAACAGAAGAAAGACATAAAGCAGTAGTAGAACATTTCTGGGTGCGTGTAAAATAATTATTAAGTAGCCTAAGGTTTTATTTCCTGCTTATGATACGAAACAGATGGCTTTTCTAGTAGGGGATGGATGGTAGGACAGAGCAAGTAAACTAGTTTTAAAGTACAGGAATTTACTTTTAAGTATTGCTATTTCGTCAGTTTTGTTCATAACATTGCTTGCGATTGCCAGAAATGAAGTACTCCCCTTGCCAGTTGAAGACTTTTTTTATCATACCAATATGCTACTGATAGTGACTGCCTACGTGTTGCTGAAAGTAGTTTTGCTGTGTGTGTTCTGACAGCGATGAAGATTTTTGATTGTAGGCCTAAGTAAACATACACTTAATTTTCTGACTCCTTGAAGTTTCATTAGTGATAGTATGGTGTGCAGAAACTGTTTTTAACAACTGCTCTGAACTTGATGTGGAGTCTCCATTATTTGTATTATTGTACTGTGAAACTAATCGTCTTTAGGGTCAAAGTGTACACGACTGGTGCTTAATGTGTACACGTTGGCAATGGCACAATGAATGATTAGATTAGTGTAGTTGGTTTGTTCCATAGATCTGTGTTGAGGAGATCCTCATGGATGTGAAACATGTCTTCCTTTTTTTTTTTTTAAGTTGATAATATAATACTACTAAAACAGGTACATACATTTTTTACAAGCTGATACATGCATCATTTTGTTCGGTCAGAAATTCGATGTACCCGGTGTTAGTGATGTGACTGAGAACCGTGCAGTATGGTGATACAGTTACTCTACATCATCATTGATGTGGGCTAAAGTCAAGATCACAGTGAGGTGGGAATGTTGGCTGGAACTTCAGTAGCCCCATAGATTGGATACACACCACATTTCATAAACTCAGTGACATGCCATTTTGACTGTTGTAATACAACCTGATCCTTTTACATTCATCCATCCACCTCCCAAGCCCCATTATTTAATTTAAGGACACTGACATGAGGGACTCGTCAACCCACAACTCTTGCAGAATTACATGAACATGAAATAATGCATCCCAAGACAGTATTCATGATCTGTATGATAAAATGGCTACCAGGATCAGCAGCAGCATTATCAACTGTGGAGTGACGATAAAGTTGTGGTACTTGCTCAAAATTATCTTCAGTACAGTTGACATATTTTGTGAAAGGAAGTAATTGATTTGCAAAATTTTCCTGGGTGCCACGTATCTTCCATTGTTTCATTTTGATCACTTTTTCTAGGACTAATAATCATGTAGAAAATCTTTATTCTGAAGGTCTCACCTGTCCATTATTGGAGGAAACGACATACCTCCTTAATCGTCTTTCAGTATACGATACCCTGTTTAGTTATCTACTATCCACTTTCTTGAAGGAAATTTACATTTTTTAAAATTTCCTTTGCCGTTTAAAATTAATATTTATATAGTTACAGGTTCACTCACCTACGCAGTATTTTATAATTAGTCATCCAAGTTTGGAGTAAATGTTATGTTTGCTGACAATGCAGGTATTGCTCTACTGATGCCAGAAAGGCGAAGAAGAAATTCTAATGGCTGCACCCTGTCAAAATGGTTACTTAATTTGCGGCAATCAAGTCGGTGCCGCCCTCTCAGGGGACAGCAGCACACACTATTACAACCTTTTCTGTGGGAACTCAGGGCCACCAGCCTACACCTGCCCCCACAATGGTTGTGGGTTATCTTCCTTTTACAGCTCCCAAGGCGATTGCTTCGGGAGCAGATACCACCCCTCAGTCGGAGAAAGACCAACCTTGTCTGGTTTCCCGCATTCGGAAGGGGTCCCTTGGGACTCTCCCTTCCACCAGTGTTGATATCAACACTAGCCAGCTGCAGGCGCTTCCGCAGGCTGCTGGTCGTAGGACGCCGCATTCCTCTTCAGTCCCTGAGTCTGAGGAGCCCCCCCCCCCTCACCGGCGAAACTCCCGAGGAACAAGAGGGGTAGAAGGAAAGCTAAAAAGATTGACAAGCCCAAGGACACCTTGGTGGCTTCTGCACTCCCCCCCCCCCCCACCCCCGTCCCCATCACGAGGAGATGGAGATTCTTGTGTCCACCGAAGACCTTGCTCTTGGGGTTGCCTCAAAAATAATGGATACAGAAACAGAAAACCTCTGTCAGTGGATGCAAGTGACGCTGAGGTATAACCCTGCCCTTCATGGAAACGGGATTTACTGTAATTGTAGTGCATATAACAGTCTCAGGTGGAGTGTGTTATATCCTTACTGTTTTTCACAGTGAACTAGTTCCCCTTCAAACACCGTTAGAAGCAGTGGCAGTCAGGGTAAGGGCAACTCAGGGGATTACTATCTGCAGTCTCAATCTCCCTCCAGATGGTGATGTATCTCTGAATGTTTTGGCTGCACTAATTTCTCAGCTCCCCCCCCCCCCCCCCATTCTTACTATTGGGCAACTTCAGTGCCCACAATTCCTTGTGGGTGGTTCCACAATTTCTGGCTGTGGCATAGTTGTCGAAGATTTACTCTCTCAATTCAATCTCTGCCTCTTAAGTAAAGGTGTCATGTCCCCCCCCCCCCCACACACACACACATTTTAATGACTTCCACCATCTGTCCACTGGAGACTAGTGGGGTAGTGATCATTTCCCAATTTTCCTGTCAGTCCCCAGGACGCCCGCCTAGGTGGACTCTTATCAGGGCTAATGGGAAGACTATATCTCTGCTGCCATTGTAGGCCCTCCCCCACTTGACAACATCAATGTGGTGCTTGAGAGTGCCACATGATCCATTATTTCAGCTGCAGAAGCTACCATTCCTCATTCTTCAAGCTGCACATGTCAGAAGACAGTGCCATAGTGATCACTAGAGGTCACTGAGGCTATTAAAAGCCACAGGTGGGCCTCGCAGCGATACAAGTGGCACCGCTCTCTGGAGCGTCTTATCAGGTTTAAACAGCTTTGCGCTCATGATCTTTAATTCATTAAGGGACAGAAACAGGAGTGTTGGTAAAGGTATGTCTCCACTATTGGGACAGGTACCTTCTCCTCTATTGCCCATGGCTCTGCATCACTTTCAGCATTGCACCTGTTGGACCCCATTCACCACTGTGGGGTTTGAATCGCTACAGGTGCCTTCCGTACCAGTCCTATTAACATTCTACTTGGTGAGGCCAGGGTCCCACCTCTTCGGGTCCGCTGCCAACAATTGCTTGCGGCCTATGCAGCCCATGTGCATAGCTTGCCAAGCCATCCAATCCATCATCTGCTTTCCTAAACGTGGTTGTCCGTCCCCAACAATGGCAATTCCAGTCAGGTCATCCGGTCGCCTTCCACATCCAGTCCCTTATGTTGGAACCAGACTCTTTCCCTCTTCCACCTCTGTATTGGGCCCATGCACATACACCTCCACGGTGCATGCCAAGGCTGCGTACTCGTCTGGACTTGGCCCATGGACCCAAACACTGTTCCTCCTGAGGCTCTTTGATGTCAGTTCCTTGCTGTCGTTGCTTCGTTTCCTGGACACGACCTGGTTTTCATGATGGTTGAATGGTAGAGGGCCATGAGCAGCGCACTGATAAGCCAACACAGACCACAGTAGTACAGATTTGTATGCCAGCTGGCTCTGCTGATGATGATGAGATTGAAGAAAGGTAAGAGGAGGTAAAGGAAATTATTCAGACAATGAAGATAGAGGAAAAGTTAATTGTGATGGGAGACTGAAATTTGGTAGTAGGAAATGGAAGGGAAGGAAAAATAGTAGGTGAATATGGACTAGGCAAAAAGAATGAAAGAGGAAACCGACAATTAGAATGTTGTATGGAATATAATTTAATCATAACGAACACCAGGTTTAAGGAAAGGATCATGAAAGAAGGTTGTATATGTGGAAGAGACCAGGAGACACCGGAAGGAACCAGATAGATTTTATAATGGTAAGACAGAGATTTTGGAACAAGGTTTTGAACTGTAAAATATACCCAGGGGTAGATATAGACTCTGACCATGTATTATTGGTCATTAACTGTAGGATGAAACTGAAAAAAACTGCAGAAAGGTAGGAAAAGAAGAAGATGGGACCTGGAGAAATTGAAGGAACATGAAGTTCTTGAGAATTTCAGAGTGAGCTGGAGGCAACAATTGACAGAAACGGGGGGAAATAAAACAGTAGATTAGGAGTGGATCACATTGAGAGATGAAGTAGTGAAGGCAGCAGATGACAAAATATGTAGAAAGGGAAGACCTAAAAAAAAAAAAAAAAAAATAAATAAATAAATAAAAAAGAAAGAAAAATTCCTTGGATATCACAGGAAATACTAAATTTAATTGATGAGAAGAAATGCAGTAAATGAAACAGGCAAAATGTAATACAGATGACTGAGAAATGAGATTGACAGGAAGTGCAAAATAGCTAAACAGGAGTGGCTAGAATGCAAATGCAAGTCTTTGACAGAGCACTGAAAGACCTAAGTCGAGACAAGGCCCCTGGAGTGGACGACATTCCCTCAGAACTACTGAAGTCTCTGGGAGAGCCAGCCATGACAAAACTGTTTCACCTGGTGCATAAGATGTATGAGACAGGGGAAATAACCTCAGACTCAAGAAAAACATAATAATCCCCATGCCAAAGAAAGCAGATGCAGACTTGTGTGAAAGTTACAAAACCATCAGTTTCATAAGTTATTGCTGTAAAATTTTAACGCGAATGATTTACAGAAGGATGGGAAAACTGTTAGAAGCCGACCTTGGGGAAGATCAGTTTGGATTCAGGAGAAATGTAGGAACACACGAGGCAATACTCACTTTACGGCTTATCTTAGAAGATAGATTAAGAAAAGGCAAACCTACATTTCTAGCTTTTGTAGATTTGGAGAAAGCTTTTGACAAAGTTGATTAGAATAAACTCAAATTCTGAAATCGACAGGAGTAAAATATAGGGAATGGAGGGTTATTTACAATTTGTACAAAAACCAGACAGCAGTTATCAGAGTTGAAGGGCATGGAAGGATGCAGAGGTTGGGAAGGGAGTAAGACAGGTTTATAGCCTTTCTCCAGTGTTATTCAATTTGTACATTGAGCAAGCTATAAAGAAAAGCAAGGAGAAACTTAGAGAAGGGATTAAAGTTCAGAGTGAAGAAATAAAAACATAGTGTTTTTTGCCAATGACATTGTAATTCTGTCAGAGGCAGCAAAGGACCTGGATGAGCAGTTGAATGGAATGGACAGTGTATTGAAAGGTGCATATAAGATGAACTTTAACAAAAGCAAAACAAGGGTAATGGAGTGCAGTCTAAGAAAATCAGTAGATGCTGAAGATATTAGATTAGGTAACAAAACAATAAAGGTGGTAGATGAGTTTTGCTACTTGGGTAGTAAAATAACGTATGATGGTTGCAGTAGAGAGGATATAAAATGCAGAATGGCAATGGGTACAAAAGTGTTTTTGAAAAAGAAAAATTTGCTAACATTAAATATTAATTTAAGTGTAAGGAAGTCCTTCCTGAAGGCATTTGTGTGGAGTGTTGCCTTGTAAAAGAGTGAAACTTGAATGATAAACAGTGCAGACTGGAAGAGGATAGAGACTTTTGAAATGTGGTGCTACAGAAGAATGCTGAAGATTAGATTGGTGGATTGCATAACTAATGAGGTGGTACTGAACAGAACTGGGTTGAAAAGGAATTTCTGGCATACTTTGAGCAAAAGAAGGGCTTGTTTGGTAGGACACATCAAGGAATTGTGAATTTAGTGTTGGAGGGAAGTGTGTGTGGTAAAAATCGCACAGGGAGACCAAGAGATGAACACAGTAAGCAGATTAAAATAGATGTAGGTTGCCTTTCTTATGAGGAGATGAAGAAGCTTGATCAGAATAGACCATCAAACCAGTCTCTTGACTGAGGACAACCACCACCTTCAGTTGAACTTCTCAGGGACCATCTCCATCCATTTTTGGGTTTCCAATACTCTGATGGTTTACAGTCAAGATGATATCATACTGGCACATCACTCCCACATTACTTTGGAATGTCCAAAACCTGAAATGGGGATCCCAGAGTCCACATGTGAACCCCATCAATCATATCTCAGATGCCATGGAACACAACCTTCAGGTTTCACCCACAAATAGACCAGAATTGGCTGCCACTCTGCAAATAATTTGGCATCAGATGTCTTCACAGGAGTACCAGGGGCTTGTAGACTTAGTCCTGCATCATCTCACTGTAGTCTCACGATGCAATATCTCACAACAATTGCTGAGTCATTATACTTGTAACATCAAAACAAGTATCTGAGAAGTTGTTTAGGTATATTAAGTGCTCCACTAACAACATGACACCATAATGCCTTAGAGTTTGTTTATTTGGATACATTGAAGGAAAGTATTGTTCTGCTGTCTTACAAATAATCGATTCATGTTTATCTGTAGTTAATATGGACTTCCTAACAACTCCCACACATCCCATTTTTTTCTTTGTATATGAAGTGTTCCTGTATTAAGGAAAGGGACTAATTATGTGAGCAGAAATTGAAAGTTTGTGACATCACACCCCTATGTGAATTGACATTATTCTATAATTGATTGAAGCCTTGGGTAGCAACCTGTCATCTATTCAGCTTTATCTTGATTTCATTCACTGTTTTTCTATTTTCTAAACAGCCACATCTCTACTATTTAAAATTGTAGAATGTTCTAATTTGTGGTAAATTGGCTTCTGAACTCCTTCATAATTTACTCCTGCAAGTACATAGTTGATTTGGCTGTCGAAACAGCACATAATATTATGTTTCAATATCAGAGTAGAGATTATATATATCAAGACCGCTGTCTCTGGCCGCTGGCCGCAACGGCCAGGGTTGGCGCTCGTGTTTTTGTTTGTTTGTTTGTTTGTGTGTGTGTGTGTGTGTGTGTGTGTGTGTGTGTGTGTTTCTCCAACTGACAAAGGTCATAATTGCTGAAAATTTTCCAAGGTGTATTTTATTACTTGTGCCTTTCTGTGGCTCATCAGACATCTCTGTGGTGAGTAGTGACCTATCCTTTACAACAAATGTGCCATTATTGTTTTTCAAGTGACTTTTGGGACTATACATTGAAATCATCTTTCATGACCAAACTTAAATATTCTTCAGAATATTGTTAGGCAACAACCATAATCATAAACTATCTAACTTTTATTTTACCCAAGTTCGAGAAGTAAAATGGGATTTCTTTGTCTGTATGCTTTGTAACTGCCCTTCTTACTGATGTTAATAACTCAGTGCCTTTAAAATGCTTTGACAAAAATGAAGTTTTAATACAGTTATAGTGATTTGCTTGAGAATAATTACACAATTTTTCTGTTGTTCCAGAATGATTTGAGGAAAGGTGGACACATATATAAGGGTCAGTATCGTGGCTGGTACTGTGTCTCTGATGAAACATTTCTAGCTGCATCTCAACTGCGGGAGGAAGTTGGCCGTGATGGCTATTTACGTAAAGTGTCTGTAGAGTCTGGACAACCTGCTGAATTTACAACAGAAGAGAACTATATGTTTCGTCTCAGTAACTTTCAGCAAGATTTGCTTCACTGGCTTCGTGATGGTAACCAGCTTAGACTGTTTGATTGTATCTAACTTTGTAAAACCCATGTTGGAATGTCAATTATTGAGGATAGGTACGAACTCACCATAAAGACAATAACTGAGCTGCAGTCTGGTATGTAAAATTGACAGTCACATTCACACAACTTAATATTTCTGCCATAGCCTTCATCAGAAAAGCACATGCACACAATCACTTATTCATAAGCCCAAATGACCACCATCTCTGGCCACTCCAGCACAACAAGCAGCTTGACAGTGAATGAGAAGGGGAGTAGAGGGGGAAGAAACCAGGCAAGGGTGGGGATGGAACATTCCATATTACATGACAGATTTTAAAGTCTTTGATAGGTGAGAATCTGCAGTGAAACTTGGGATGTTGGAATGTGGTAAATGGAAGGGGAAGGTTTAGAGCTGCGTGGGAGGGGGGCAAAAATAAATAAATAAATAATAGTAATAAAAGAGAGATTAAAATATTAAAGAAATTTTTAAATAGAAGTGTGTGTGTGTGTGTGTGTGTGTGTGTGTGTGTGTGTGTGTGTGTGTGTATTATAGAGGGAAACATTCCTGGAAGGGAAAATATGTATAAAAAATAGAGATCGTTTAACTTTCCCAAAGCTCAGGCTCATAGACAGATACACAAATAAAAACACACATGAACACAAAATTCAAGCTTTTGCAACTGTTTATTGCTCAATCAGGAAAAGAGGAAGAAAGGAGGGGAAAAAGAGAAGAATGCGGGTTTCATGGGAGTGGATGAGAGTTATTCCAATCCTGGAAGTGGAAGGACTTACCTTAGGGGGAAAAAGGAACAGTAAACAAACACATATAAACACAAACACACCAAGACAGACATTTGTAAAAAGCTTAGCTGACAAAGGTCAGAAATTCAATCTACTAGAGACCTTAGAAATAAACATACATCTGGCTCACAGTCCAAGCTTAATATTAAATGATCAAACAGTCCTCAGTACATCATCACTTCTTAATGCACCCCAATCCTCAGAATTTCCAATACAACTCACAAGGTCTGTTCAATTCCATTCCTCCAATTCTTGTATCTCCTTATTTTTATTTTCTATTTTTTCGAATCAGTATCTGTTAGTAATAGGTTTCAGTACTTTGGTCTTACAATTGCGTTACTGGTATCAAGTTGTAAATCAAATTTGGTACAGCCACTCTTTATCTACTTTCTTGTTAATACCAGTCCAGCTTTCCATTGTATTGCACCTGTTTTGTACCATCCTTTATTTAAAAGAGATATATTGGCTGGCCAGTACTTTTCTTTTATCAAAACTGCCGATAGTCAAGCACAGAAAGATAAAAGGACGAAAATAAAACAAGCTTTCGAAACAGGGTTCCTTCTTCAGGTAAGAGAGAAAGAGAGAAGGGAATGAAAAAAGATGGGGAAGGTAATTCACAACCTAGTTCATGAGAATGATCTATATCTGCCATTTACCACGTAATAATAACTACTTCCACAAATACTCAATTTCCTCTAAATAAAACAAAATAAACTTTACATAGCCATAAAAAATTTACACTCAAATGACAAAATTGTTCATTTAATACTTTTCATACAATTAATAATCATTATATTTCATATTTTGTTAAACGAAGTGTTAACCCTTAACTACTATAGACGTTGACAGGAAAGCCACTACTATGGAGGGGTCTCTCAGACCGCTCTCTTATTTTCCATATATTAAACTAGTGTTTTGCTAAATATATACTTTCATGACTTCCTGTCATTCATTACAGTTCTTAGAGGTGGCATTAGTAGAAATTTGACATTTTTTAACAATGTATTATGAGTAACATGACGAGAAGTAAAACACAGTGCAATTTGCAGTACATTTTTATTTTTTGTGCTACAAAAAGAACAACAAGTAATTATTTCTCTATATACCCACAGATTATCATTGTAGAGATTATATTACAAATTCACAGTGTGATTAGATACAAAAATCCCATTTGAATTATAGTAAATTGTATGCGAAATCTTTCGATTTGCGATTCTCCCAGAAAGGTTGCCATATTTTGCTTATAAAACAAAAAGTACAAACTAAAGATATCCTTCTGTGTGCCACTAAATACTCTTTTAGTCGCTTTGACCCTGCATACACTTCACGCAGACCTTTCTAGAACACCCCAAACAGATTGGAACACCACACTGTTGATACGGATATTGTGTTTTCCTCTTCAGATGAGGACAAAAGGCACACATTCTTCAATTTTCAAACTGTTTTGGTGTATGAGGCTCATCTTGTATATTCAGTAATCTTCTAATGGTACCACTCGCCTCCCGTGGCAAGTGTCCAATAGAAAGTCTACGCTTCATATGAGGCTCAACTAGATCACTTGCTAGGGTCTTCATGAAGCTCATTCTTGTCATTACTTCTGCCTTTGGATACGCTTGATGTACCACATAAGCATTTACACCACACACAACATCCACTAAAGTGTAGAAAATTGCCAAAGGTCATCTTCTTCTCTGCTGACTTGAAGAATAACCTGCACATCTTTGGTCGAGGCAGTCCACACTTACTTTTATTGTATTATAAAACTGGATGATTTCGGGTTTTCCTGATACAGAATCATTATTTTCTGAATGATGCAGAGAAGAGACCAGTATCACAGCTTTGGCCTTTTTGGGCACAAAGGAAACCAATCATGTCTTCTGTAAAACCATTAACAGATGTCATCACTTGACGTTTCCTGTTGGGTAAGAATTACAGTGGAATCTCCTTTTTTTCTTTTCAGTGTACCAATGTATGTGAGACTTTTTTTTGAAAGTTCAGTGACTAGTTCTATAGATGAGCACCAGTTGTTCACCTGTAACATTTCTTCCAGTGTTTTCAATACGTTTCACCAGACGAAGAACAGCCTGTGTGGGAACACTGTGACTTTTCTTATGGTTTGAAAGGGTGTGACCATCGCTACCATTTCCAGAATAAATGTATGCATTATACAAGTAACTTGTACTAATGTCAGTCAAACACTGAATTTCCACGCCATATCTTACTGGTTTGTTTGGCATATACATTTTATACCCACACCTTCCACAGAAAGGTACAAGCATTTCGACACATACTGTTGTACCTACAGAATAGCAACGTTGATTGTTTTTGATTATACGCAGAAAGATTTGTGAAACTGCTGCTGCCTTGTTTATTTCCTTCCTTTTCTCTTGATCATCTGGGTTGTCAAATCACAATGAATACAGTAAAACCAGAAATCTTTCCTTATTAACAGTGCATCTGAAAATATCAAACCAGAAATCTTTCCTTACTAACAGCGCATCTGAAAATATCTCTGCCTGTTCCATCGGTTGCAAACAGGCTGTAAACCAATTTGTGCCCCGATTTGAAAACTGCTGAATACACTAACAGGCCAATTACTGCCTTCAATTCAATGATGTCAACATCTTGTAGATAGGACAAGCGATCATTCGCATAATGTGCTCTTAAGCTGCGATATTTTCAGTTTTGTCCTTAGAACGATTTCATCTAGAATATCTTGTGTAAAGAACAGATTCCATACCTCCAAAGCAGAAGGGTTTTCTCAAAGACTTTGAGCCATCTGTCGCTGTCCAGGATGCTGTAAGACGATGTTGTATTGCCTTGTTCTTACGTTGGCTGCTGGCTGCTTTTTTTGCCATGGAAAACATCTGTTCTTACCGAAGAAGTAAGCTGCTTCGTCATCATCAGGTGTCACATCTTCATCACTTTCAGGTACCTGCTCTGAATTAGTGTCATGTTCACTAAATACCTCCAAATCAGGGTTATTATCGCTGTCGTTAAAATCATCGGAGGATTCATCGAAACATTCTTGATCATCCACATCTGCTTCTACATCTACATACATACTCCGCAATTCACCGTAAGGTGCCTGGCGGAGGGTACACTGTACCACTACTAGGCATTTCCTTTCCTATTCCACTCCCAAATTGAACGAGGAAAAAAAGAATGCCTATATGCCTCCGTACGAGCCCTAATTTCTCTTATCTTGTCTTTGTGATCTTTACGCGAAATGTAAGTAGGCGGCAGCAAGATCGTACTACACTCAAGCTTCAAATTCTGGCCCTCTAAATTTACTTAACAAAAATTCACGAAAAGAACGTCGTCTTTCTTCCAGCGATCCCCAATTAAGTTGCCGGAGCATTTCCGTGACACTCGCGCATTGGTCGAACCTACCGGTAACAAATCTAGCTGCTTGCCTCTGAACCGCCTCTATGTCTTCCTTCAAACCGATCTGCTGCGGATCCCAAATACTTGAGCAATACTCAAGATGTGGTCGTACAAGCGTTTTATATGCGGTCTCCTTTACAGGTGAAGTACATCTTCCCAAAATTCTCCCAATAAACCGAAGTCGGCTGTCTGCCTTACTCACAACTGTCCTTATATGCTCATTCCATTTCATATCGCTCTGCAATGTTACGCCTAGATATTTGAACGACGCAACAGCATCAAGAAGCTCACTACTAATGCTGTATTCGAACATTATAGGATTGTTTTTTCTACTCATGTGCATCACCTTACATTTTTCTACATTGAGAGCTAGCTGCCATTCTTCGCACCAACTAGAAATTTTGTCTAAGTCAACCTGTATGCTATTACAGTCAGTTACAGATGACGCCCTCCCATATACCACAGCATCATCAGCAAACAGCCGCAAATTACAACTTACTTTGCTTCTCGTAAAATGTGTTGCATAGAATGTTCAGCTTTTCCTGCCATGGAGAAACACGACACAGAACAACAACAGTGAGAGAGAGGCCACAGTCACAGCGCTGTCGCTTAGGAGGCCGCGCTCAAGAAGCCGACTGGCCAGGTGCTATGAGGCAGAGTCTGCGCCAGCAGCATGCAAACACTATGGTCGGTCAGTGAGGCCGTGCAAGGCTCATAAATACGGAACAAAGAGCAGCAACACTGCAAGAATGCTGGCACATGGACCTTGTCGGCCACCAAGAAGGTACCCGGAAGAGTCCTTTTAGCTTTGCAGGGGTGTGTGAAATATCTCGACTCAAAAAGTCGTAGCGGTCTGAGAGACCGCAGATAGTAGTTAACCCTCCGAAAGGGTTCACGCTTATTTTGCAGATACCTCTTGATAATAAACCTTAAAAAGACACAAACATCAAACTTGTATCGTAAAAGAGGAGGATTTCTGACTCCCACTTTCTGAGAAAAGGATACGAAACTTGTCACCTCGTATCTGACATATAAGCGCGCCTGTCGGAAGGTTGAGGGTTAAAGTTCACAAGATGTGGTCATATACATAGGTACTCATAATATAAATTTTATATGTGCAACAGTTACAGTATTATCAATGACTTGTAATAAGGATAAATATAAACATAGATTGATGGATAGAATTACATAATGTATGACATCTTTGGTCAAAGCCATAGGATGGTATTGTGCACTTGAGTTGACCCCTACCTGCTTAAGTGCAGTCTGGCATTGACTGACTACCTGTAGTCACTAGGCAATGGTACAGTGCTGCCGAGCTGTCAATATTAAAGACTCGTCTCCCAGACTATAGTACACATACAGTAGAAAGATATTCCTTTACTGTAGTATACAATGTGTAACATTTTTATTTAGTATACATTGCAACACTTCATAAATTATGAACATTTAATCTTGGATTTAATTTGTTGTGATTCATTAATTTACTACAGTTAAAATATTTTATTTATTTATTTTTTGTAATAATGACAGTCTCTGTTGCAAATTAATACTGTTTATTAACGTGTTTCGCACTTTTGGCGCGTCATCAGAATACTGTAACAAGAGAAATTATATAAACAAAGCATGACAGTTTTAGGGCGTGACCCTATCCACAGCTTTAAAAACAAATCAAAATAAATAGGGGAGTTGGGACCGACCTAAAGGTCAGCAAGATTGCATTCCTTAGTAAAATACACAATGGTAAACATCATTACTTATAAATAAAACAAAGGCTTGGGCATATCCCGTGTCAAACGTCAACATGAAAGGAAATTCTGAAATTACAGCGAAGTAAGTAAAGGCGAACATGAAAATTGTTGACAGCAGTAGATATGGTCGGTGAGGAAGAAATAACTCACCACATAAACAGCACTGCAGTGGATAGTTTCGCGTTCACATTTGAAACACATTACAAGCACTGCGTTAGCCAGGCAGGTGATGGTGCGCGGACGGCTGGAGCAAAGTGGTGCAAGGATTTGCGGCCGTAACGAAGTGTTGGGAGGGGACGCTGCTAAACGCCTGTGTACCTCGTGTGAGCGGCTATGATTTGAATTTGAAAATCGGCCGAAACTGTCGGAAAAAGCTCAAAGTGGAGAGTAATTTGTAGAGTAGTAAGGGCAGCATAAGGGGGTTAAAAAGAAACGATCATAGTGGTGTGAAGTGCGAAATAATTGTATAAAAGCACTAAAGAAGCATTAAAAATTATATGATCTATATGTGCATGAATGCAGATGGATTCAGTTACTGGAGTTCGTGAAAATAAATGTTAATTAAAATTGTAAAAAGTGCTAACATAATAATGCGTTGAGTTAGAGAAAGAACTCAAATGTGTATGAGAGCTTGGCAGTGGGGGTGGGGAGAGGGGGGTATTGTTTTAAAAAGTATTGAAATTGTCGTCACTATGTCTGGATTAAGTACCGATGTGTTGAATCACTCAAGTACTAAAATTAATGGTGATTAATATTGTAAAGTGGTAAACAATGTATTAAGTTAAGGATGTAAACTCAGGTGTACATGCAAGCTCAAAGGCCACGCGGAATATGCCCAAGCCTTTGTTTTATTTATGACTAATGATGTTTACCATAGTGTATTTTACTAAGGAATGCAATCTTGCTGACCATTAGGTAGGTCCCGACTCCCCTATTTGTTTTGATTTGTTTTTAAAGCTGTGGATAGGTTCGCACTCTAAAACTGTCATGCTTTGTTTATATAATTTCTCTTGTTACAGTATTCTGATGACGCGCTAAAAGTGCGAAACGCATTAATAAACAGTATTACTTTGCAACAGAGAGTGTCATTATTACAAAAATGGATTTACTGTTGCTGCGCTAGGCCAATCAAGAGTGGAGTAATATATATAAAATATTTTATGTTTACAGAAAATTCCGTACGTCCTTCCAAATTCAGAAAACAGTTAGAAAAAATGGTCCATGAAGGTTCAGTACTACAAGATCTATCAGTTTCTCGCCCAAAGGAACGTGTTCCATGGGGCATACCTGTACCAAATGAACCTCAGCATACAGTTTATGTCTGGCTAGACGCCCTTGTAAACTATCTTACTGTTGCTGGTTATCCTGAGGCTGGATTCACTTGGCCGCCAGATGTCCAGGTTGTTGGGAAAGACATACTGAAGTGAGTAATTGATTTTTGATGAATTATTGTGTTAGCAGATGTTTATTTTATGCGATGTAAAGCTTTTAAACATGTAAGCATCATTATTTGTGAAGAAGCACACTTCTCATAGGCACCTTGTTTTGTCACATAAGAATTTAGGTGAAATGTAAGACAATAATTCATAAGAATTAAAGTGGTACAAGTGAGTTTCTTTGCAGTCACTAGGATAGTTCTTATTTTTCAGGCTAGATATATTTCCTTCATGCTATCTCACAGTCTGGTCCTTTTGGGATATATATGAAAGGGGAAGGAGCATCTCTTGGCCTATCAAATTAAATATAAATAATAAAAAGATACACATTTTTTGGACCAAGATGGTGTAGAGCTGTAGTGGATTTACTAAAAACCTTATTATGTGTAACTAATAATATTGTTTAACGAAAATTATAGAAGGAAACTTTCCTGGTGGGATAAACAAATATAAAAAATAGAAATCGGATGACTTACCAAAAGGACCGGCTTGTCAATAGGCAAAAATAATCACACACAAACACACATACAAGCTTTTGCCACCACTGGCAGCTTCTTCAGGAAAAAGAGGATAACGGGAGGAGAAAGGGAAGGATATGGGTTTTAAGTAAGTGGAAAAGGAGTCATTCCAATCCCAGGAGTGGAAGGACTTACCTTAGGGGACAAAAAGGAAGGTAAACAAGTACACACACACACACACACACACACACACACACACACACGCACATATATATATATATCCAAACGCAAACGCTAGATGTCTATCTAGGTGTGTTTGCGTTTGGATATGTGTGACTGTGTGTGTACTTGTTTACCTTCCTTTTTGTCCCCTAATGTAAGTCCTTCCACTCCTGGGATTGGAATGACTCCTTTTCCACTTACTTAAAACCCATATCCTTCCCTTTCTCCTCCCGTTATCCTCTTTTTCCTGAAGAAGCTGCCAGTGGTGGCGAAAGCTTGTATGTGTGTTTGTGTGTGATTATTTGTGCCTATCGACGAGCCGGTCCTTTTGGTAAGTCATCCGATTTCTATTTTTTATATTTGTTTATCCCACCATGAAAGTTTTCTTCTATAATTTTCATTTCACCAATTTGAATCTAACAATCACAATCGTTTGTTATTGCTCTGTTACCTTTCGAAATCTTTTCTGTCTTCTTACTTTCTCCTTCTGTTTATGCTGTACATAGTATTTTCACTCTATTTTTATCTCCCTTCTTAGTTCACATTTCATTTTTCTCCTGGCTAATTAGACTACATACAACAATCAGTATTAACTTCCGAACCTAACCCAAAAAAATGACCAACGTCTTTATTATTCTTTATTATTTTTTATTCATATTCTCGCAGATACCGCCTTCAAAACTGCATCTCGATAATATCCTCCATTCATGTACATTTCTCATTTTACAGTGTTAACACCATCTCAGAACTTCAGTTTACTAAACCTTTTGTTGGCATTTCATAACAATTTTTGGCATTTCGTAGCAACTTTGCGATTATTTCCATTCCCGTTTTTCGATATTTCCGTCTGTTTTTCCGACATTTCCAATCCTTTTTCTACACGTTTTCATTTCATACCAATTTTCGGCATTTCGTAGCAACTTCGCGATTATTTCCATTCCCGTTTTTCGATATTTCTGTCTGTTTTTCTGACATTTCCAATCCTTTTTCTACATGTTTTCATTTCATACCAATTTTCGGCATTTCATAGTAACTTCGCGATTATTTCCATTCCCGTTTTTCGATATTTCCGTCTGTTCTTCCGACATTTCCGATCTTTTTTCTACACGTTTTCACTTATATTCATTCGTCAGAATATTTTTACCCTCCAACCATATTCTGCTACTACAGAATGAATCCTTATAGTACACTTTTCTTTCATCCTCACATAGTTTGCAAAACTTTTCCAGATTTTCTTCACCCTATAACATGTTTGGACGCCCATACAACCGCCACACTCCTGTGCATCACTTTGTTGACTAACTGTGATTGATCACAGTTTCAACAATGTTTCTCTTCTACTACTCTCTCGAACAACTTTTTCTATTTATTCCTATCTGAATAATTCCTTTTGCTATCTGATCACGTTTATATCTCTCCCATATATAATTTTATTTATTCATTTATATATATTTATTTTTTATTTCATCGCCGTTCAGTACAGATTTCTCTTTTTTCCATACTATACATGTCACCCTACATTGACCCCATCAAAAATGTCTGTCTAGGTGTGTTTGCGTTTGGATGTGTGTGTGTGTGTGTGTGTGTGTGTGTGTGTGTGTGTGTACTTGTTTATCTTCCTTTTTGTCCCCTAAGGTAAGTCCTTCCACTCCTGGGATTGGAATGACTCCTTTTCCACTTCCTTAAAACCCATATCCTTCCCTTTCTCCTCCCCTGTTATCCTCTTTTTCCTGAAGAAGCTGCCAGTGGTGGCGAAAGCTTGTATGTGTGTTTGTGTGTGATTATTTTTGCCTATCGACGAGCCAGTCCTTTTGGTAAGTCATCCGATTTCTATTTTTTATATTTGTTTAATAATATTGTATTACCTTCAATAGTAAACTATAGTAACTATCACTACTCTGATGCACGTGTTCACACTCATGTACCCACTCATCCCCCCCTCCCCCAAGCCCTCCAACCACACACACACACACACACACACACACACACACACACACACACACTCTTAACATTTTATGTATTTTTTGCTGCAGTTGTGTCTCGACTACTGAGTGAGATGGCACAGTGGCAACACACTTGACTTGCATTTGGGAGCATTACGGTTCAAATCCATCTCCAGCCATCCTCATTTAGGTTTTCCATGATTTCCCTAAAGCACTTCTGTCTCTAATGACCAAGCTGTCGACGGGACGTTAAAACCTAAGATTCCTTCCTTCCTAAACCACTTCATGTAAAATTTCGGGATAGCTTTTTGAAGGGCACAGCTGATTTCTTACCCTATCCTTAGGAAAAGTCAGTCAGTGTGTGTCCTCCATCTCTAATGATCACAATGTCAACTTCATCTTAAACTCTGATATTTCCTTTTGTCCTCCTTCTCTGAACTGTATCATACTGAGCTTAGTGTAGCAGCACTAAGGTACTTGGAATACATTCAGGAGGATGATAGTTCCAATTCCCCTATTTCCATTCACATTTGGATTGGTTGATATACAAAAACTGATTAAGGCAATTGCTTAGATGTTCGCATTGAAAAGGGTAAATTTATGTGATTAATAACAATGGAAAATCATAATGGAACATCAATAATGGAGGATAGATAACAACTCATTTGTAAAGGGGCTCACTGAGCTGCTGACAACCAAGAAAAGTAGACAATCACATTCACACAACTTAGATTTTCGGCAATGGCCTTCATCAGAAAAACACACACATTCACACAATCTCTCAGACAGCTATACACTCACAACCATCATGTCTGGCCGCTCCAGTGCCACAAGCATCTTGACTGTGAGTGAAGTGGGGAATAGAGGGGGAGGATTCCATTTAGGCTGGGGTCGGAAAGTCCACAAGCTCTGATAGGTGGGAGTGTGAGATGTGGCATTGGATACAGCGAAGGTATGGCACAGGAGAGGATAAAAGGGAGGTGTACAGGAGTGTGTGGAGGGGGAGGGGAGATTGGGGGGAATTGAAATGATAAAAATAATAAGGAAAAAATATAAAAATAAAAAAGTAATTAATTACGGGATATTGTAAAGGGCGATAAGGAAGACATGAATTGGAGGGATACAGGATTATGAGTGGGGGGGGGGGGGGGGAATAAAGTTAGGCATAGGGTGTAGGCAGGGTTGGGAAAGTTATTTTTGTAAAGTAACTAAGTTACAGTTGCAGTTACTTCCCTGAAAGGTAACTTAGTTACAATTATAGTTACTATACATCAAAAGTAACTGTATCAGTTACAATTAACTTTACAGTTATTTTTAAAACTGTAATTGTAAATCCATAATAAACCTTACTCCTATAGAAAGGAAACAAGCTTTAATATTAATCAATAATTAAATATGAGGCGTGTCCAGAAAGTAAGTTTCGTTTGGTTATATAAAACGAATGGGTACAGATACCGAAAAGATATTGATTGTACAAAAATCTACAACTGTTAAACTACTTTTCTACATAGCTTCTAAAATATTGTAGGCAATTGTCATAGCATGGCACAATGTTTTTTGTGTGCCTTTTTCATAGAATGTTGCCGCCTGTGTATTCAACCATGTGGTAACATGTTCTTTCAGCTTGTCATCATCGTTGCCCCCCCCTCCCCCAGGGGGCTCACCACTTTGTGGTGAGTACCTGCCTGGTGAGCCCAGGGCCCCAGCCTTTGTGGCACTCTTTCCTTTCCGTGCTACACGACGCTTCTACTGTCCTTTTCCCCTCTCTTGGGGACCGAGTCTTTGCATCCTTCGGGGAACCGAAAATCTGACCTTTTTGATTTAAGCTCTTCTTTCACCTCTTTATTTGCCTCTGCATTTGAGGCTTCTCCTCCTCCCTGTACGCACCTGAAGGCCACCCATATGGGTGACTGGGTAATGCGTCAGTTCCAGCCCCGGGCTGGCATGTAGAGTGCGTGTGTACCCCCTGGTTAAGGCCAGGTGAGGGGAGGGGCGATTGACTGCACTGATACCTTCCCGATTCGCCGATTGGTCCCTCTGTCTGTAGATCGGGAGGTGCGATCTGGGGTGGGAACAGTCACCCAAGGCGGGTGTGCTTCCGTTGGGGGCCCCCAGCAGGAAGGAGTGCGCCAGGAGACACTGGCAATCGTAGGGGATACATCCGCGATGGTTATCAAAAAAAGAAAATGTAAAGAGTCTCTAGAAGTTGACGTACTGGACAATAGTGTCTCTGAACAGAAGAATTTACAGACATCTAAGTTCCTTGTTGTTACTCGTACTGAGGAAGGACAATCCTTTTCGTCGGTGAACCCATTTATCATTCAGAAAGGGGTTGATGCCATTGCCGGCCCAGTTAAGACCTGCAACCGCCTGCGAAGTGGAAGACTACTGTTGGAAACAGAAAGTGGCTCCCAGGCACAACGGCTGCTTAAGGCTAATTTGCTCCATAGCTACCCGGTTCGTGTTGAGCTTCATCCAACCCTCAATTATTCTCGAGGGGTAGTCTACTCAGCCTGTTTGGACGGTCTGACTGAGGATGAACTAAAGGAATATATGGCAGCACAAGGCGTCATCGCAGTACACCAAGTGTTGAAAAAAGAAAACAACGTTTTAGTCCCCACTCGCACAGTATGCCTGACCTTCGACCGAGTGGCTCTGCTGCCGAAGGTCAATTCAGGATATGAGGTAGTCATAGTACGACCTGATATCCCTAACCCTACTCGGTGTTACCAGTGCCATCGCTTCAATCACACAAGTCAGTTGTGCAAGAACCCGGTAACATGTGTCACCTGTGGTAAAGAAGCTCATAAGGGGAATTGTCCACCACTGTCCCCCCCCATTGCATCAATTGTAATGGGAATCGTACTGCCTCCTCCCGGGAATGTCCCGTGTTTGCCAATGAACGGGCCATATAGCAAATACGTGTCTAGGAAAAGGTTCCAATACAAGTTGCACATAAGATGTACGCCAGTCGTAAGCCTAAGACCCCCACCGCATGGTAACTACAGTACTGTAGTTGCAGTGCCTTCACCAACACGGGATATGGCCACACAAACATGTGACCTACAGTTTACTACTGTAGTCGTCAAATAGTCTACATTGACAACAGCGTCAGGTTCGACGAAATCTTCATCTTCAGCTGTGAAACCACAGATTGAGAACCATAAGTCTAAGAAGGAGCATTCACACGAGGATTTCCTCCGCACACCTTCCAAAACATCTGAGCCAACCAAGGAGCTTCACCAGGGCTCCAAAAAGTCAAATAGGGGGAAAACTCCCCCCCCCCCTTTCTACCTCAAAATGCGACGATGGCATCCCCTGGAAGCCTATAGTCTCTCCAGGTGCATCGGCCAAAGATGGGGCTGCCGACCACCCTCACGCAGCTGCTGTGGTCAACTCTGAGAATATGGAGCAAGACCCTCCCGTCTCAGACACCACCAGTTGCGAACATTTGCATTGTGCCCCGCTGCCTTCATCAGGCTGATGTCCACCTTCATCTCATTTTATCCTATTATGGATATTCTTCAATGGAACATTCGTGGTATCCGGTCATATTGGACAGAACTGCAGCTTCTAACGCGAACATATCACCCAATTATCTTCTCTCTACAGGTGACAAAATTGCTCCCTTGTACTCGAATTACTTTTCCACGCTACACTACCATTCGCTTTGACCTTCCTCCAGTGGCAGGAATTCCAGCCCACGGGGGTGTAATGTTGCTCATTTGGGATGACGTATGCAGTACACCCGTCCCTTTGTGTACTCCACTAAAAGTTGTTGTTGTCCGGATAAACCTTCCTGGATTTATCTTCACACTGTGCAATTTTTACGCTCCTTCCTCCTTTCCCGTTACTAGATCTGATCTTCTAGATCTTATTGACCAGCTTCCGCATCCGTTTTTGTTGGTGAGTGATTTCAATGGCCACCACCCACTTTGGGGCTCCCCACGACCATGTCCACGGGGCTCCCTCCTGACAGATATACTCAACCACCTTCAGCTCATCTGCATTAACACTGGTGAACCAACTTATCTTTCGGACTCCACAAACACTTTCAGCCATATAGATCTATCTGCACTGCTCAGCTGGCACGGCGTCTTGAATGGTCTGCTCTCTCAGACACACATTCGAGCGATCATTTTCCATGTGTAATTCACCTAATGACGCCTGACACCCTTAAGCATCCACACCGCTGGCAGATAACCAAAGCGGACTGGGAGCTCTACTCATCGCTGGCGGATTTTGGTATTCATCACTATCCTAGTATAGACGACCAAGTGGAACACATTACCACAGTTATTCCCACAGCCGTGGAATGTTCCATCCCCTGTAAGACTACCCACGCACATCGTCCCCTTGTTCTGTGGTGGATCGCAGAATGCCGTGACGCTCTGCGAGCACGGCGACGTGCCCTTAGAACCTTCAAACAATGGCCCACATTCACGAGCTCTTTTAATAGGTCTACCCCTTCCTCCATCATTTGAGGTAACTTCAGAAAAATTTCAGGCACTATGGCTCATTCCCCGATTCCTGGTCTCTGTGTCGCAACTGACACCGTCGTCGATCCTCCACAAATAGCCAACACTCTGGGTCGAAATTTTGCAGAGGTCTCTAGCTCTTCACACTACACTGACGCTTTCCTCGCTAGGAAACAGACGGTGGAGGCCACTCCATTGCCCTTTATCTCTCAGAACCGTGAATGCTACAATACCGAGTTTACTGTACAAGAGCTCCACCATGCACTCGCGTCTTCGCGGTCCTCCGCTCCAGGACCAGATGGTATTCACATAGCAATGTTGCAACACTTTTCACCGAGCTTGCATTTCCTACTGGCCACCTACAACCGCATATGGATAGAAGGCAACTTTCCGCGACGCTGACGTGAAGCCATGGTCATTCCCATATCAAAGCCTGGGTAGGACAAATTTCTCCCTTCCAGCTGCCACCCCATTTCCCTTGCCAGTAGCGTATGCAAGGTGATGGAACGCGACATATCCTTTCTAATATCCAATGTGGGTTTCGCAAGCACCGTTCTGCGGTGGATCATCTCGTCGCCCTATCTACTTCAGTAATGAATAACTTTTTATGGAAGCGCCAGACAGTTGTGGTGTTCTTTGATCTGGAAAAGGCATACGACACCTGCTGGATGGGCATCCTCCGCCCTCTGCATTCATGGGGTTTTCGGGGTCGTCTGCCAATTTTTATCCAGGAATTTTTAACAGACCGTGTTTTATTCAGGAGAATGGGGTCCCCCAGGGCTCGGTCCTGACAGACGTTTTATTTGCAGTGGCAATCAATTCTATAGCTGAAACTTCCTGGCAGATTAAAATTGTGTGCCGGAACCGGGACTCGAACCTGGGACCTTTGCCTTTCGCGGGCAAGCGCTCTACCGACAGAGCTACCCCGACACGACTCACGATGCCGCCTCACAACTTTACTTCCGCCAGTACCTCGCCTCCTACTTCCCAAACTTCACAGAAGCTCTCTTGCAAACACGCAAGACTAGCACTCCTGGAAGAAAGGATATGGTGGAGACATGGCTTAGCCACAGCCTAAGGGATGTTTCCAGAATGAAACTTTCACTCTGCAGCGGAGTGTGCGCTGATATGAAACTTCCTGGCAGATTAAAACTGTGTGCCGGAACCGGGACTCGAACCTGGGACCTTTGCCTTAAATTCTATAGCTGATCATCTACCACCGGGAGTGTCGGCGACCCTCTTTGTCGACGACTTCGCGATCTACAGCAGCTCTGAGCAAATGGGTCTCCTGCAGCGGTGCCTAGACACTCTCCACACATGGAGTATGGACACTGGCTTTCGATTCTCGGCTGAAAAGACAGTCTACATGAACTTCTGGCGGCGGAAGGAGTTCCTTCCCCCGTTCCTTCGTCTGGGCCCCATAGTACTTCCATTTGTGGACACCATGACATTCTTGGGACTTGTTTTCGACAGGAAGCTAAGTTTGTCTCCCCACGTATCTCGTTTGGCAGCTCGCTGTACCCGCTCTCTCAATGTGCTGCGTGTGTTAAGTGGCACCTCATGGGAAGCTGATCAGTCAACTCTCCTCCATCTGTATCGCACCATAGTTCAGTCCAAACTGGACTATGGAAACATTGTTTATTCTTCGGCTCAACCGTCCATACTGCACCGCCTTAACACAATCCACCACCAAGGCATCCGTCTGGCGACAGGAGCATTTTACATGAGCTCCATTGAGAGCCTCTATGCCGAGGCCGCTCAACTACCCCTTTCTTACCGCCGGGAACTCCTACTTAGCCGTTACGCTAGCCGTTTGTCATCCATGCGAGGACACCCAACGTACGAAGTTTTCTTTAACGACTCACTTGACAGTCTCTTCGCCACGCGCCCGTCTACTCTGCTACCACCGGGAGTACGCTTGCGTTCGTTAGTCAGCCAGCTCGGCATTACAATGCCTGCTATTTTCTCGACTGGAGAGAGCACCTCTCCACCGTGGCGAAGTCCCGAAGTCTGTATTAACTTGGACCTTCATTCTCTTCCAAAGGACTCCACACCTAGTTTCGTTTACCGGAGAGAATTTCTCGCACTCTGGTTCAAATTTGATGACAATTTGTTCATCTACACTGATGATTCAAAGACAGACCAGGGTGTTGGGTGTGCCCCTGTACTTGGCAACGCATCATTTAAATATCGTCTCCCTGAATGGAGTTCAATTTTTACAGCTGAGCTGTATGCATTATATCAAGCCACCCAATACGTCCAGCGAAACATGCTCAATAAGACTGTCATTTGCTCGGACTCTTTGAGTGCTCTGTTGAGCCTTCGCACACTATATCCTGTCCATCTCCTGGTACAAAGTATCCGCAATTGCCTTAACTCTTTCAGCGAGTGGAAGTACTGTGACGTTTCTGTGGGTCCCTGGCCACATGGAAGTGTTGGGGAATGAGTCTGCGGATACGGCTGCCAAGGAGGCAGTTCTCCTTCCTCGGCTATCTACCGTTCCTACTAGCTCTGATGACCTTTGCGCTGGTGTCTCCCAGTGTATTATCTCCCATTGGTTTTTACATTGGTCATCCCTGTCAGGGAACAAATTGCGAGCCATTAAACCTGTGCCTGATCTCTGGTCAACGTCATCTCGACCCTCTTGCCGAGAGGAGATTGTTCTGGCCCGGCTTTGTATTGGCCACTGCCATTATAGCCACCAGTATTTACTTTGTGGTGATCCTGCTTCCTTATGTGAACACTGTGATGAACCTTTTACTGTGTACCATCTTTTAGTGCAATGTCAGTTTTTTAATCGTCTCCGTCATGATCTATGTTACCATTTGAAATGTCTGATATTTTAGCTGATGATCCACATTCTGCTAACAGAGTTTTACTTTTTATACATCGTGCAAATATGGCGAAAGCCATTTAAGTTCTAACCCCGGTTTGATTTTACTATGGGTAGTGTTGGGCGCTAATGACCTCAGCAGTTGTGCGCCCTAAAACCAAAAAAAAAGAAAAAAAAAAAAGTCATCGCTGAAGTGTTGTCCACCAAGGACAGATTTTAGGTGTAAGAAGAGGATTACTGTCAAAAGATTTTTTTCCCCACGATAATGCCTGACCTCACGCACTGAATGTGACCAAACAATTCTTACGGAAATTTCAATGGGAACTGTTTGATCATCCTCCATACAGCTCGGACCTCTCTCCTTGCGACTTTCATCCCTTCTTACACCTAAAATCTGTCCTTGGTGTCAACACTTCAACGATGATAGAGAGGTGTTACCACATGGTTGAATACACAGGTGGCAACCTTCTGTGAAGGATGCATGCAAAAACTTGTGGCACGCTATGACAAGTGCCTACAAAATTTCAGCAGTTATGTGGAAAAGTAGTTTAAGAGTTGTAGAATTTTGTGCAATAAAAATTTCTTCTGTATCTGTGTACAATTTCATTTTATTACTAAACGGAACTTACTTTCTGAACGTGCCTCGTATATTAATACATACATAATTAATAATAATATATAACTTAATTAATGCATTATTAGATAAATTGTCCGCAGCATCTTATATCTCATGCATCTCAATTTCAGTGTTTGTTCATTTTTACCAAACATAGTTTTCAAATGTTGCATCTCATGAAAGTTACATTTCATCTTATTCACTTCTCCATGAAAACTGCTGAATTTGTTGTCTACTACATATTCGCAGCGACTGTTATGCTGAAATGGCCACACTGAGCAAACATTTCTAACTGTGTATTTACATCGGGAGCTACACTATGACAGAGGAAGAATTAGTTATATGCGGCGCTGCATTAATAGTAGGCTACTCGACGAAATAAGCAGACGAAGAAGACATAGTTGTCCGACGAGGGCAAAATACAAAGTATAGATGATGTGATGGGTAGGACATGCTGCCTCGCGGGAGTGGCCATGTGATCTAAGGCATCATGCTACGGACTGGGCAGTCACTCCCACCGGGGGTTAAGTCCTCCCTCAGTCATGTGTGTGTCAGTTGTCCTTAGTGTAAGTTAAAGTAGTTTGTAAGACTAGGGACTGATGACCATAGTAGTTTGTTCCAATACGTTTACAGACATTTTAATTTGAATGCAGATTGTGCGAGCTGAATTTGGAAGACTTCTCTGCTTTTTGTAACTTCACCAAGATGTCGCCGTCTGATTTTGAAATTGTAATGAATATTACTGAGCCAGATGTTTCAAAGAAAGGCACAAAGTTCAGAAACACAACTCCTATGAAGAGAAGACTAGCTGTTACTCTTTCTTTTTTAGCAACAGGAAGTGTGTATGAAACCCTTGCATATTTATCCCGCATTTCAAAGTCAACCTTGTCATTACTGTCCCTGCAGTTTGTAGAGCTTTGGCTGAAGGCTTAAGTAAATGTAATTCAGTTATATTAATAGCACTGAAACATATTTAATTGATCATATATTTATTTATGTTTTCACATTATTACAAATAGTCATTTTCGATGAAGGAAGCTTCTTTAGCCTTAAAATCACTCATACTACAAATGATTGTGACAAGGGATCTGCTGCTGACAATCCCCTTTTCATGTCCGCATTTAGTACACACTTCTGCCTCCTACATACTTTCATTTCTGCTTCATAAAAAGTGCTGTAAAAACAAAATGTTGTCATCACTTTTTTATTAACCGGCAATTAAGGTAACTCGATAACGACTCATTTTCCAAAATAAGATAACGAATCCTGTTGTTATCGCTGTGGTGTTGAGACATGAGGTGACGAATTCATAAATGTTGCTTTTTGTCTCCTTAATTTTGTGAATGAACACATGGAGAGACAACATGAAACTCTGAAACTCTATAGATAACAAGAAAAAAACTGAACACTACTGCTGCAAAGGTGAATTTAGTGATAGCAAGCCACAAACATTGTTTCTTTACCGACACAGCCACGGAAAACAGCATGTTGTGAAAATCAGTACTGTAGGCCAGAACTAGCAGTGAGCAATGTTGCAGAACTTGTTTCAAACTCATTGTAACCACGTCTTAATGCCAACAAGCAAGCAAAAAACTAATTGTACATGAATTCTTAAGTTTGCTTTGACTTGTTTTCCAACTGCGAGACAATTTGCAGCAAAAGGAATCATTTTTCATCCAATGCAAAAATTCAAACACTTCATCATAAGCTGACCAAGTCATGCAATGTCCTCTTCCTTCTCCATGTCGAAAGGCGTGGAAAATAATCGGAGACTGTTTACGTGTGATGCATCAGGTGATCGTTGTGTACAGATGACACACTTAAATGTGGCCCCTGAGTGGAGAATGTTGGGAGCTGAAGCTTGCATTCAGCTCATAGTAGCTCATTGGCTGTTAGGAGAACTCCTGCCTCTTTCTCCCAGTGCCACCATCTTACGGCGTATAGCTTACAGGTTTTAAACGAAACGACATGTAAGGGGTTAAAGCGTCACACTTGGATCATGAAATTAAGTAAAACTTTAATGTTTAAGTAGTAGAAAACTGGAATGTATATCTAAGAAATATTAATATTTTAAATGGACTTATTAATCAGGTGTAGTTATGCTTTCTGCCTCTTTCTATTGTCGTAACTGAATAACTATCGGAATTGACATTCTTCATACCACTTTCAAGGACAGCCTTCCTTTTTCTAATTTTAGCAAATAACAAAGTGGAAGACAATAATAAATAGCAAACACAAATCAACAATACTGTGACAAAGTCTACGGTGTACAATGCTGTTACGAGGTAAGGTTGATAGAGAGCATAAACATTCCGTACACATGCGAACTCGGCCGACTTTTGCCGATCACAGAAGGGCCACCAAGAATTGCATGACCTATACTCATTGTTGCATTCATAGTTATAAAATAAGAATGTTATTAATGAATGGGTACTATTAAATGTTATAACTGTACTAAAATATATAATTCATACATTTCCAGCATACATTGTTGAAAATATGTAATTTAGAAATAAATAATGTTTCTTTTTTGTCTTCACTAAAACCAAATCCTGGTATTCTGCAGTCTTGAGATTCTTACAAAAAATGTGTTACGCAACTAGTGATGGGACAACCGACTGTTTTTAACAACCGATTGGTCAATCGGTTGTTTTTTCGTTCAGTTGGTTTTTTCAGTCGAATAAAACAACCGAATGAAAATAGTCTCTGTGGCCGTATGAATGTTTTCACTCACTGACGGGGTTTGAGTGGTTTCAGTAGATGCGAAACAATCGAATGAAACCAGTCTTTTGGTTGCAGCCATTATATGAATGTTTTCACTCATTCACTGGCTCTGAGTGGTTTCAGTCGATGCACGACCACCGATTGAAACAAGTCTCTGTCCTTTATATGAATGTTCTCGGCATTGAGTGGTTTCATTTGATGCGATACAACCGGCTGGAAAAAGGCTCTGTGGTTTCTGCAGTTATATGGATGTTTTTATTAATTCACCGACTTTGTGTGACTTTATTTGCATACTCCTTCAGTCTTTTAGGGTATAAATGAACCGTGATTCAGCATGAAAGTTTCTTAGAGACAAATCTTATAAATACAGCACTGTGTCCATGTGTGTGTTTCTATTGTATGGAAATCTACAGTTTTGTTCCAATCTTGATGAAATTTTGCACACTTGACCTTCAAAGCAAGGGGAAAGTCACTGTCTACATCAAATTTCATTCGGTGCATGACAAAAACCACAATTTGGCTGCGATCTTGATGAAATTTTGCACACTTGACCTTTAAAACAAGACGAAGGTAATTCTGTACAATAAATTTCGTAGGTGCATGGAGGAGGGTACTTTACCTACTAACTTCGACAAATTCCGTTTGTATTCGAATTTTAATGATATATTTCGCTCTTCACCTTCAAAGAAAGAGAATGGTCACCGTCTACATCTATTTTAGTTCAATGCACGACAGAAGGTATTGCAGACTTTGACGCCAATATAGAGTTTTATTCCGATCTTGATGAAATTTTGCACTCTTGACTTTCAAAACAAGTGGCAGTTCACTGTTCATCTAAGATTTTGTATGGTACCTGACGGAGGGATGGAATAAACCTCCACACCGTTTCACCGATAACCACAGAAATATCTGTGACAAGAGTTCAAATGTTTGTAATTCTATCGGACCAAACTGCGTGGTCATCAGTCCGTAGCTTACAAACTACTTAAACTAAGGTAAACTAACCTAAGGACAACACACACACACACACACACACACACACACATATCAATGCTCCAGGGAGGACTCGAACCTCCGACGGCGAGCAACCGCGCGCTCCGCAGCGAGGTGCCTTAGACCGCTCGGCTACTCCACCGCGGCGTGACAATAGTGAATAATTATGGAACTTGAGATGAATGTTTCCATATACTGTTGACGAATACAGACACGCTGAAGAAAATTTACAGCACTGATAAATGTTGTATGTCTTCTCGTACTCCTTCAAATTAAATGGAATTAACAAAAATATTTTTATAAGAAATATTTTTATACAAAACACTTTAATGCAGGCTTTTTTTTTTACCATACCTGCTCAAAGTTAACATAATTAACTCTAACCAGCTAGAACCTTAGATATGTGTGAACAATAAGCCGCAAACCGCACGTTTCTACCTGTTCCCACTTCGGAGATACAGTATGCGAGATTAAACTTGTAGCGATCATTTTGGAACACCCTGTAGTTTCCACGCTTCTTTATTGAGACAGTAAGAAACAGACAACAATCGGCGATGGCACGCGCCGGCCACCAGACACTTTTGTGTGGAGTTTGGCGCGCGCCTGCTGGCGCTGTCAGCAGTAAAAACGCAAGCGAGGCAGCATCCCCTCTCGTGTCCCCGCTCCCCGCGGTACCTCGTGGTCCGTGTCTGCGAAAGTAATCTGATCAGGCCAAGATGACCGGCGTTTTTGAAGTCTGGGGTGGGAAATTAAAGTGATCGCAGGCCTGCTCCAGCGATATGACAAAACGTACTGCCTGTTTTCACTTGAAAAGAAAGTATGAGTAATTCAGTCAATGTACAAAACTGCAAAAGTTTCGCATGTTTTCATTCAGTTGTTCCCACAGACTACTTTCATTCGAAAAAAATAAACGAATATTAATCCAATATAATAAAACTACGACCGACTGACTGTTTCATTCGGTTGCTCCCACTGACTGGTTTCATTCAAAAGAACTAATGAAGAGGCCAATGTAATGTGTCAATTTTTTCATTCGGTTGGTCCCATCGACTGATTTAACTCAAAAGGAAAGAAATGAGCGGTCCAACCGACTGTGTCGATTTTATTTGGTTGCTCCGACCGACTGATTTCACTAAAAAGAAGGAATGAGCAGGCCAACCGACTGCGTCGATTTTTTCATTCGGTTGGTCCCACCGACTGGTTTCACTCAGAAGAATGAATGAATAATTCAACCGACACAAGAAACTACAACCGAATGATCGATTTTTTCCCAACAACTGAATGAATCGATTGTTTTCATTCGATTGTTCCCATCACTATACGCAACTAGTGACAAAAAAGTAACGATAGTTTCATTAAATCGTTAATCGATAATAGTAACTTAGTTACAGTTAAAGTTACTTAAAGGAAATAACAACACTGTAACCGTCTGTTACTTTTGAAAAGTAACTGTTACTAGTAACGTCGTTACAAGTAATGCGTTACTCCCCAACCCTGGGTGTAGGTATGGCAAGTTATCTTAGGCTGAGGCCGGGGTGGTTGTGGGACTGTAGACTGTGTTGAAGGGACAACTCCCATCTGTGCAGTTCAGAAGCGCTAGTGGCGGAGGGGATGATCCAGATGGCTCAGGTAGTAAAACAGCCATTGAAATCCAGAATGCAATCTTCAGTCAGATGCTGTGCTATAGAGTAGTCCATCTTGCTTATTGCCACTGTTTGACGTTGGCCATTCATCCTGATGGGCAGTTGGTTCGTCATCATACTAATATAAAAAACTGTGCAATGATTGCAGCAGAAATGTTAAATCACATGACTGGTTTCACATGTGGTTCAACCTCTGTAGGGGTAGGGATATGATCCCTGTGGTAAGGGGTTGGGGTTAGAAGTGGCATGGGGATGGACTAGGATGCTGTGGAGGTTGGATGGTCGACAGAACACCACTTTAGGAGAAATCGGAAGGATCTGAGGTAAGTTGTCTCTCATTTCAGGGCATGCTAACAGATAATCAAAGCTCTGACGAAGGATGTTATTGTTCCAGTCTGGGGTGGTATTGGGTGACAAGGAGGACACTCCTTTGTGACTGGTTACTGGGGTTGGAGGGAGGATTGGTGTGTGCGAGAAATGACACGGGAAATCTGCTTGCGATCTAGGTCAGGAGGGCAAGGTCTGCTGTGAAGGCCTTTGTGAGGCCTTTGGCATATTGGGTACGGGGCTTCTCATCACTGCAAATTTGTCATCCACAGGTGGCAAGGCTTTTTGGGATGAGGAATGGATGGCAGCTGTAAAAGTGCAGGTACTGTTGGTAATAACCGACAATAACTGCGCATTGACAGCTGCCATCCTTTCTGCACCAAAAAATTCTTCCCGTACAGCCCTGCCACCCGTGAATGGTGAATTTGAAGTGATGAGAAGTCCCTTATCCAATATGCCAAAGGCCTCACAAAGGCTTTCAGAGACAGACATTACCATCCTGACCTAGTCCGTAAACAGATTTCCCTTGACAGATCCCACGTGCTTCCAATTCTCCCTCCAACACCAGTAACCAGTCACTAAGGAGTGTCCTCCTTGCCACCCAATACCACCCCGCACTGGAACAATTAAATCACATCCTTCATTGGGGCTTTGATTATTTATCATCATGCCCTGAAATGTGAGACATCCTACCCCAGATCCTTCCAACCCCTCCTAAAGTGGTGTTCCGTTGACCACCCAACTTCACAGTATCTTAGTCCATCCCTATGCCAATCCCAACCCCAACCCCTTACCACAGGGATCATATCCACGTGGAACATCCCAATGCAAAACCTGTGCAATCCACCCACCCACCACTACCTACTCCAGTCCTGTCACAGTCTTATCCTACTCCATCAAAGGTTGGATCACCTGTGAAAGCAGTCATGTGATTTACCATCTCTGCTGCAATCATTGCACAGAGTTTCATATTGGTATGATGAACCAACTGTCCATCAGGATGAATGGCCGTCAAACTGTGGCAGAAACAAGATCGACTACCCTATGACACAGCATTTGGCTCAACATGGCTTTCTGGATCCTCCACTCCGCCACTAGCTCTTCTGAACTGCACAGATGGAAGTTGTCCCTTCAACACATTTTACGGTCCGACAACTATTCGGCCTCAACCTAAGATAACTTACCACACCTACGCCGTATGCCTAACATCATTCCCTCCCCCCCTCCCTCCCCACTCATTATCCTGTATCCCTACAAATCATATCTTCCTTGTCGTCCCTTACAATATCCCCTAATTAGTTACTTTTTTTATTTTTATATTTTTTCCTTATTATTTTTATTGTTTAAATTCCCCCCATTCCCTCCCCACATCCCTCTACACCTTCCATCTATTCTCTCCTGTCCCCTCCCTTCACTGTATCCAATACCACATCTCACACTCCCACCTATCAGAGCTTGTGGAACTTTCCATCATCAGTATAACCCTGCATCCTTTCCCCTCCACTTCCCCTCTTACTCACAGTCAAGACATGGAGCGGCTGGACACACTATTGTGTGTATAGTTGTCTGAGTGATTGTTTTCTTTTCTGATGAAGACCATGGCCGAAAATTTAAGTTCTGTGAACGTCCTTGTCTACTTTTCTTGGCTGTCAGTAGCTCAGCGAGCATGTTTACTGTATGTTTTTATCTATCATTCATTATTGATATTTGAATAATAAGTTAGAATTTCAAAAAATATTCTGACTTTGTAAAATTATGGAAAGTCTGTTGTTTGTTTATGTTTGGTTATTATATTTACTGATTTGTTATTTACAATAGGTTTATTTTAGCTAATTTATCACAGCAAGTTTAGAATCATTGTTAACTGTGAGTTCCAAGATACAGAAATGAAAACTGGAAATATCCTTGAATCTGGTGTATACCATTATGAAGTCTTATCTTAACACTCTACTTAACACGAAAACTACTAAGCAAAATAAGTTTCTGAGTGAATTTTGTGGATTGATTTTGAAACTACTTTTGTCCATTACACCGTAGGTGTTAACAGAAACTATAAAAATTTGAAATCCTTTGTCGCTGCTGGTTTTAGCTCAGTAATTTGAATTTGTCATCAATGTTTTCCTCCACAGTCCACCCTAACCTGCAGGTTTCATGGTGTCTACTGGCCAGCATTCCTTATCGCCGCTGGTCTTCAGCCACCTCACTCGTTGCTCTGTCACTCACATTGGACTGTTGATGGTGAGAAGATGTCGAAGTCTCGGCAAAATGTGGTTGATCCTGCTGCACTAATTCCCGACTTCACTTCAAGTGGAGTACGATACTTTTTGCTCAGGGAAGGAGTGCCACATTCTGATGGAAGTAAGTTTATATTAATGTTCAGTATTTGTTTTGTATGTCATAATAATCTTTATATGTAGAGTGTCATGTGCTTTTGGGTTTGTGTGTATTGCAACAAATCTACAATTTTGTTCCAATCTTGTTTACACACTTACCCTTCATACCAAAGGAAGGTGTAGGGATAACATACACCACATAATTCAGGAGATATGACGTCATAAACAATTAAATGCTTGAGAAACTGCAGCATAACATAACAGTGTCACACATTTCCTCCTAAACCACTGGACTGATTTCAACCAAATTTGATGCACAGGTACCTTACTTACTGTGTATGCTGTGTGGGTAAAGAACCACCTACAAGACACAGCTCAGGCAATATTATGCATGACAGAGGATACTCAACAAAATCTAGTTTTATTTTGATGTTCATCACAATTTGGTTGTCTGCTGTACAGCAGGTTTAGACTGCATAGCCCTCCATGCTTCTGTCTTTTGCAATTATCTTCATTCTTTGGTACACTCCTAGTGGCTTGCTGATGTCACCCAGCATCTGGTACCTTCTTCTGCCCCCTCCCTCTCTTTCCTGGAACACAACCTTCAATTGCCTCTACCAGAAGGCAATCTCGTCTTAAACTGTGGCCTAGCCAGTTTAGTTTCCCGTTCTTTACTGCTAGCAATATCCTCCATTCCTCTCCTTCTCTACTCAGTACTTCTTCATTTCTGACTTTATCAATCCGGCTGATCTTCTCCATCATACCCAATATCCTCATTTTATAAGCTTCAATTTTCTTCTCATCTTGCTTTCTCAATGTCCACATTTCTGCCCCATGCAAAGCCAATTCTCTTTGAAATTTCATTCACATTGTCTTCAAAGCGAGAGGAATGTCAATTTTTGCATACAATTTCGTGTGTCACATGGCAGAAGGTAATTTACATATAGACTTCGTCAAACTCTAAATTTTTATTCAGATTTTAATGGCAGTTAATACACTTGACCTTCAGCAAGCTACTATACAGTGCATGGCATAGGGTACAAAACAATAAATTGTACAGTTTCACTTTTCACTTAAAGTTGATAGATACATGGGATTTTTCATAGAGAGGTGCAGGATGATATGACATAGAAAGTACGTCCAACCACGCCTTAAAATTAACCATGCCATTCCATAGTCAATCACGCTGACCTTTTGCAAGCAGGAAAAGGTACAATAAAAGAAAGGATAAGATGAACTCAGGAGGAGGAATTGAACAGACAGGGTAACGAGAGAGGGGTGATGGACTGAGGAAGAGATGGACTGAGAGAGAGGAGGAGAGAGGTAGTGGAGTAACAAGAGTGTGTAATACATATCTGGGCAACACCGTATTTTGATCGAGTTGTGTTATGAAGAGTGCTGCAACCTTCCATTAAATTCAAGGGTGATTGGGGAAGTTAGGCTCTTCGCTGTGAAAGTCCTGACTTCATCACTTTTCCAGCAAGTTAATTCACAACAGGCATTCAGCCACTTCCTTCTTCCTATCCATCACAAAATGCTCATTACCAATATCAAACAACACTATTGCTCATATTGTTCGCAACCATTTCAGTAATCTCATAATGAATTTGGCTACAAAAAATGACATTATTACATGCACTTCACACTTGGTGGGATCCTCTATTGCTGGAAACATGTTGAAACACCTGTATTGATGAGAGAAATGACTGAATACAAGCTCACAGTTATACTGCTCAGAACCTGTCGAACTACGCTCTACAACCAAACAAAATTGGGAACTCTCTTTGTGAATAGGTTTTTCGTCCTCAGATTATAGTATTGAGTGTAATAATAAGTCAATATTCATGAGGGGTTTGAAATATTATGGTGCTTATTATTTTAACAGGTCAAATAACTTTTATTGAAAGATGCAGTACAGTTTGAAATGATAAAATGAGAAAGATAAATATTCTATTATTCAACATATTCTTCAAGACTCTGTAAACTGTGGTTGGAACATAATACCAGGCTTCATAACAAGTGGCCAGAGAGTACACAAACAAATGTGTCAGAGATGTGTACAGAGACTAAACAGTTCAACTTTCCAGCCAGCCCATTGGTTACCAATAATCAAACCACCAGGAGTCCTACTATCACTACTCGGAAGTGAGTCTGGCACTTCGATCTACTGGCATCTTCATGCCTACCATCTGGATCACCATGACAGGATATAGGACGTGCCCTCAGCTTCCAGTGCCTATTCTTTTTTTGCGACTGAATGCTACTGATGGTTTGGACTTAACATTTACAAACAAACTGCTGCCTGACCAAGGACTTTGCCTGTAGAATACTGTTCAAGACCATTGTCTCCGTGCTATACAGCGATTTGTTTCCTTCTCTCACGGGTAGCTTGGGACTTTGTTAGCTGACAACCTCCAGCTGATACTCAGTTGGTTATTGTCAGTTTTGGTCACTGTGAATTGTTTTTGTCCTTGAACTGGTTTGTGTAGTAAATCTGTCACATTACCCATAGACTATTTGTGATATTGGTTTTTAACTACAACTACTCTCTCTCTTGTCCTTGTTGTGATTGAAGAAGATAATGGGGTGGGGGCAGCAAAATTATGGACCACTGATGGCTTAAGAGAAATGTGCTCCTGGCCCAGGTAATCTCAAACACATAGTAGTATGACCGCAATAAGGAGCCTAAATATTTAAAGGGGACTGGTTGAGACATTAAATATAATGTATGTTACCATTACACAAACAATATAGTGAAAAGAAGGACCACTGCCTCCTCATTGGAATAAACTGTATACTATAAGACACCACTTGACTCAGCAACTGTTATAATGCTGAACAGCCCAAGAACCTGTATAGAATTGTACATATCTAAATAATTAGGATCAGTTGACCATCCAATACCAGTGTCAACAAAACACACCAGGGCAATACATACAGGGCATCAGAGACATCCACAGAGTCCAGTAAAAACAAAGGCACATGATTGTCACAGACATGGCCTCCACATGTAGGCAGTCTTGCTGAACAAGTAGCAAATGATAATTGTGATGGGACTGCCAGCTCGCCTAACTTGCGAAAGGAGAGCGATGCTAATAACACAAAAAATGCTGTGGATGGAGAGTGAGACTCTGCAGTCGACAATAATTCATCAAGCCCGATCCGGATGAAGGTGGCACGTCTAGCAATGTCACTTCCCTGGCATCTTGAACATATAGGTGCAACTGGTGCTGCCAGCACTGCAGGAAAATAGATTCATAGTGGCCTACAATTAACACTGTGAGAAGAGCAAAATAGACGTCAGGTAAGAATGTCATTTCATCACCAAATTATAATCTACAAGCGTGAATCAATACCACTGCACAGCATGATCAGCATGGGCCGATAGTGGCTCATTAATAAGCCCATGAGAGAAAAAGGAATTTGCTGGATATGTCAGTCAACAGAAACTAGAAAGTCTGAAATCTAATAGGTACAAAGACAGGGAGAACATGACTGAAAATTGAATTTAAATAACATGAAAGACGAATTGGAAAAATACATGAAGATTTTAATGTAATTTTTCTCATTTTCTTAGTATCTTTTGCATATGTGGATCAAAACTGGTAATGAAAGAAATAATGATGTTGTATTGTAAGAAAAATGAAAATGATAAACAGTTTTCAAACAATGGAAATTCCAGGATGGATTTGTCAATATTTTTGAGAAGAATGGGTTGCTACTCACCACATCCCTGTGAGCCGCAGAAAGGAACACATAAAAGATCAACTTACTACAAAACAATTCAGCCATTACAGCCTTCGTCAGATGGAGAAACACGTGTGAGAGCGTGTGTGGTTCTCCATCTGAAATGGAAACGGCTGAAAGTTTTGTAGTAAGTTGATTTGTTTGTGCCTTTTTGCAGCTCATAAAAATAGTAGTTTTCAGTTGTATTGCACATTGACCAGTAAATGAAGATGTTTATTTTAGTAGTATTTCTCTGAGGGCCTCTGAAATGTGTACTCTATTACTATGCATCATAAAGATTTCAGTAGTCAGAAAAAATTATCAAAATCAGTACTGAGTAGACTCTCTATTTGCTGAGTCAAGAGGCAGTAGAAAGACATTGGATTCATTTGTATCCCTGTCTGTGAAGAGTTATGATTTATATAGTTTCTCTTAATCGGTTCAGATGAATGCTGTGTTTAATCATTCAGATAGACAATGGGTAGTTTTCTTCTTTAAGTTAGTACTCTTGGCATTTGTGTAATCAAGGTGTTAAAATGCACTTTCCCTTCTTTACTTTGCTGCTTTATGCAGTCATATAGTAATTTAAAAAATGTTGTGAATGTGAAAATATGTGCATAACAACCAAACAAAGGAAAGTCCAGGAAGGATTAGAACAGTATTTTCAAAAGGATAAATTGCTACTCACCACACAGATGTTATGATCAGTCGCTGAATGCTGAATGGCACATTTTAAAGGGTCTCATTGTTTTTAGCTTTCAGTCCATATAGCCTTCATCAGAAACAGAAATACACTCTCACACATACTTGACTACTATCTGTGAAACTAAAATGTATGGGAACTCTATAGAAGTAGCAATTGGTGGTGGGGATGAGGAGGCATCTTGGGAGGGATGCAAGCTATGGGTAGGGAAATATATGTCTGGCAGAGTGTGCTCCGACAGTGTATGCCAGGAAAAGCCACAATGTCGACTTGGGTGTGAGGTTGTGGGAGGGAGATGGGCACAGAGGAAAGGAAAGGAGTGAAACTGGAGTATGGTCACAGAATGGAATGCCACTCATGCTCCAGCCCACATACGTCTTCCATTCCATGAAAATTCTACAGTCTCTCCCTCTTCTAACTGACATTACACGTGTTCTGACCTACATAATCTGGGCACACTCCTCTAGACAATACTAGTGTATTCCCCCACCCATGCCTTGCATTAGTGATTGAAACAACCAAATGAAAACAGTTGATTCATTCAGTTAGACTATTCATTTGTTCTTTTAAGTGAAACAAGTCTTTTGGAAAACCAAATGATAAATCGACTCAGTTGGTTGTACTACTCAGTCCTTTTTTAGTCAAACCAGTTGGTTTTATTTATTTAATCGTGTCGGAAGCATCAAACTTTATACATACATTAGACATTGGATAGATAGGTTTGTTAGGCTCTTCATAGATATTACATGAACATGTATTTGTAGGGTTAAGACTTTTTCGGCTAAAGCTGGCCATGTCCAGAGAATAATAAAATTTATAAGCTAAAATGTAGGATAAATGTCATGTACAATAGGTAATTGTAGTGTTAGGAGATTTTTGACCAAAAACTGGCCACATCCAGAGCATTGGGAGTAGCCTTCATCAGCTCCTTGACTGTGCAGGTGCTTGGGCATAACTCGTACTGCATAAGGTGGGAAGTATTCTGCTCTTCTCCACAATTGCACAACACCGATTCATCCAATAGCCCCCATCTATGCATGTTACTCTTTGTTCTTGCAGCGCCGGATCTCCAGACATTCCTCTTCTCACCGTGTCCTGGGGGAAGTTCTTCCATTGGTACAAGCCAGTCATGGAGATGGACATTGTTATTTTGCCACATTTCTGTTCTGGTGTTTTGTGGTGTATCGGTGAGGGATTTTGTCGTATGTAGGAAACTCCTCCTTGAGATTAGTCGACAACATGCGGGTTGTTGTCCGAAAAGTGGGTGAATCGCAGATGTGACTGATTTGCGTCTAATACTAGGGGGTGTAATACCAGCTGGGCTGTATCGGTTGGTACAAGCTAGTCATTAAACCAGTTCGTAAAAGCAACTGAATCAAAACATTGAAACAGCTGGTCTACATCTACATGGGATTGATTTGATTTTCTCAGGGAAGCCAAAATAGTTTTGCTCCAACCCGCCAATGCCCACACCGAAACTAAGTTTATTGTGCAGTATCGCTACCTGTATATCTAGTAAAGCCAACAAATGCCCTTGAACAGTGCAAGGAGTCCCTTTACCAGTTCTTTATTAGACACAATTTCTTCGGGTCTGGTTGTCCCAAATGTTCTGTGCCTTTTACTCTCCAATGCCATGCATTCGAAGATTAGATGTGAGGCAGTTTCATCACCATCATCACAGATCCTACATTTAGGGTCCTCTTCTGTTATTCCCATTGTATGTAGGTGTTTTTTGAAATTCCCATGGCCTGTCAGCAATCCAACCATGAGTCTAATCTCTCTCCTGTTCAGGCCCAGGATTGCAGAGCTTCTTTTAAAACATGGCTTTGGCATCATTACCTTGCCATGTTTTTGTTGATAGACGTGCTGTCTTCTGAGCCAGTTACGTAGCTCCAATTTGATCATTGCCTTGGTGATTGTCAGTACAGGTTCCGGTCCAATAAATGGAGTCTCTGCCCCCATCCTGGCTAATCTGTCGGCATGTTCGTTGCCACTGATCCCCAAGTGGCCAGGGAACCACAATAGGTTTACTCTATTGCATTCCCGTAGCTCCACCAGAACCCTGTGACATTCTGCAACAATTTTAGACCTTGATGCAGGAGCTGCCAGTGATCTCAGGGCTGCCTTGCTGTCTGAATAGATATAGATGCTACGATCTTTGTAGCACCTACGCAAATTCTCCTCCACACACGCCCTGATGGCAGTGATTTCGGCCTGGAATACTGAGGCCAGTTTGCCTAAAGAGATGATGCCCTCCAGTCTTGGCTGCACCCCGTATACCCCGTCCCCAACGCCTTGGTCTAATTTTGACCCGTCAGTGAACCAGACAATATCCCCTGTACGGTGTCGAACTATTTTCTCCCACTGCTCCCTACTTCCAATTGTTATATTGAAAGTCTTGTTGAAGCAGTATGGGGTTATAATAGACGGCTGGCATTTCCCCAACCTTTCCTATATTTACCTCACTCACTTATTTTAGTGTGTGATTCTGGGTATCCCAAAGAGTTCCAGTTGTTGCCAGTTTTGAGTCTGTATGCACCAGCCGCTGCCTCCATCTTGAGCAAAAGGTGTAATGGGGGCATATCCAACATGGTTTCCATCTCAGCAGTTGGTGTGCTGCTAATTTCGCCTGTTATGGCTAAGCAGGCTAATCTCTGCACCTTACCAAGCTCCTTAGCAGCAACTTGCTGTTCTACCTTCTTCCCACACGACCGCCCCATAGGTGATCCTGGGTCTAATCACCGTGGTGTATATCCAGTGCCCCAATTTTTGCCACAAGCTCTCCTGGTACTTACCAGAGTACCTTTTGCCTTGGAACAAATATTCCTAATGTGAGGGGTCCATGTCAGTTTCTCATCTAAGGTAACCCCTAGATATTTCACTGTCCCCTTCACAGGTAGAGCTTCATTGAAAAGCTTTAGATTCCAACTTGAATGTTGTATATGCTTCTTTGTGAATGGTACAACAACATTCTTCTTAGGACTAACCCCCAGGTCCTGTTTTCTGCACCAGTCTTGCACAATGTCCAACACACCTTGTGTCATATTCTTGACTGTGTCAGCAAATTTGCCAAGTATTACTATGACAAGATCATCTGTGTATCCTTGTCAAAAGTACTGCCTAGAGTTTTATTCTCCAATGAGATCATTTACCACTAGATTCCACAATAAAGAGGAAAGAACTCCTTCTTGCAGGCAAACCCTCGTGGTGTTAATTACCATTTTTTCATTCATCATGGTAACCTCTACCTTTCTTCCACCTAGCATGGCCCTAGTCCACCTACATATAGTAGTCCCTAGGTCATGCACCTCTGCTGCCCTAACTATGGAATCAAAGGTCGTGTTGCTAAAGGCCCCTTCAATGTCCAGGAAGATACAGAGGGCTATTCCTGAAAGTGTAGTGCTTTCTCCACCTTCCCAACGAGTTGGTGGAGAGCTGTCTCACATGATTTACCTGGCTGAATATGCATGTTGGTTTGAATGTAGAGGAGCCCTACTTAACCTCCTTTCTCCAACATGCACATTAACCAGCTTTTCCAATGTCTTAAGAATGAAGGTCAGGCTGATTGGTCTCATATCCTTGGCCTTGGTATGATCAATTCTCCCTGGTTTTGGAATGAAGACGACCTTCACTGCCCTCCAGGCATTGGAAATGATTCCTGCTGCTAGGCTAACCTTGAATAACCTGCATAGGAATCTAATAAGATTTTCTCCCGCTTGTTGCAGGAGAGCTGGAAAGATTCCATCGGAGCCAGGTGACTTGAACGGTTGAAATGTTCCCACCACCCAACAGACCTTACTGAAATTGACACACTCCTTGGCCAAATGCCAGTCGTCTTTGTGAATACTTGAGAACCGTTGTCTCTCAGGAATTGCATTCTGGTCTGAGTTATCCCCCAGAGTATATTGAGGAAAGTGCGTGTTGAGGAGTAGTTCCAGCGTTTCATGTGCTGTCTTTGTATACTCCCCATCCTCCTTCTTCAGTGTTCCTCCTGGATTAGTTGGTACCCTAGTGAGGATTTTATGAAGTCTCGCTTGAGCAGCTGTGCCCTCCCGTTCCTCACAGAATACCTTCCTGGATGCCTCCTTTGCCCATCTGATGGCAAGGTTGTAATTGACAAGGGCCTCACGATACTTTGCCCATTATCCTTTGCGCCTCACAAGGTTAAACAGTCTTCGTACCTGTTTCCTTTGCATTTCCAGGTTATTATTCCACCAAGGCACACTCCTATTTGTGCACTTCTTGGTGATTGAGCAGTTGTCCTGGTATGAGGTCACTATAGCAGAGGTTACAGCCCCTGCTACTTCCTCAAACTCTGTTGGATTCCTTATCGAAGTTTAGGCTGAAGTCAAGGTCTCTCCTATGTGTTTCCCAGTCTCTTTTCCTGGGATTCCTATAGGCCATGGTCTGTCTGGTTCCCATTTCAACCTTGAATTTAATATACATGTGATCTGATGAGGATGGCTCCAGGACCACATGCCACTGTTTGACGTAACTTCCCAGCATCATGGAACCAAAAGTTATGTTAATTACTTCTTCCCTTCTACTATTCCTGAATGTAGGTTCATCACCCCTATTCAGGATCTCCAAGTTGTTAGATAGGAGAAATTCAAGAAGGTGCTCACCTCTACTGTTGGTGTCCTTGCCGCCCCACGATAGATCGTGGGCATTGGCATCACATCCCACCAACAGTTCGTCACTTTGCTGATGGCAGGCTTCCATCAGTCTCCTCACTTCCAAAGAAGGAGGAGAGCCGTCTTCATAAGGAAGGTATGCTGAGGCCAAAACAATTTCCCTCTTGATACCTTCCTCACGTTGCTGCATCCTGATGGTCACCAGGTCCCTGGAACAAAAATCCATCATTGGTATGAAAGGGATTCCATTTCTAACATAAATGCATGTTCTGGAGTTTTTTAGATTTCTAGCATAAATCAGCTTATCTCCAGTACCACCAAGGCCCGATACACCCCCTTTGTATAAATAGGGTTCTTGTATCAGGGCCACGTCAACCTCCTGTCTCCCCAGGCAACGACTCAGGGCAGCAGTGGCCCCTTTACTGTGCTGCAGGTTTATCTGCAGCACTTCCAGTCCCCATCTTGCTGCCATTATTGCCTGTAAGGTCTTTGATTACCCTGACGGCAACCTGTGAGAACCCTAAGAACAGTTTCAGGCCTTGTTCTCGCATTGCCTTCAGGGACTTCTCTCCGACCTCCACCACCTGGGCTCGTCTTTCCGGAACGACCTTTTGGTTAATTACCCTCCAATCCTCTGTCAAGACTTTTGGGTTCTGGACCCCTATTTTCTCGAACAGAGTCTTTGGAGAGACATATTGATATTTTTGCAGTCTTCAGGAGTTTGGCTGCTGTCTTGACCAGCAGCTTCACATCCTCCCATAGGGATATCATGGGCATCTTGTTCTTAAGACATTCTGCTGAGTGCTCCCCCTCGCAGACAAAAATGAGGGCACCACGTTCTAGATAGACCCTCCTGAATTTGGGTCCTGGACCAGCGTCCCCCCCCTTCCCCCCAATCTCTTCAAAGAGAGCCATCTGCACGAGCTGCTCCTGCTGCGAGGTGATGCTCACCAGTGGGTATCCTTCTTGGACAACTGCCATTCTAAAGACCGAGACTGCAGTACTATAGGTCTTGTTTCCCTGTTTCCTTCCTCAGCCTTTTAGGATCACACTTGTCCAGAGAGGAGGCAGTCTTAAGATTCCTCCCTAACCCTCTTGCCACCTGTCTTTGACGTTGAGGGGGTCTGTGTATCCCCTTTGACCTGAGGCAGTTTCTTTTTGGAGGTCTTGGGCTCAAGCCCTTTTGATTCCCTCCACTTATGCTTAGGAAGCAATTCTTTTCCTTCCTTTTGCTTCTGTTTCTTGAGAAGTTTCCTCCTCTGAGCCCCAGACAAGGCCTTAATCCTAATCTGGTCCAACTTCTCTGTTGCAGTTCCCAGTTCTTGCTCAGGTCTAGACCCTGATTCAGAAGTAGGAGTGCACTTCATCGTTCCTGATCCCGATGTCTGAGTATCTGAGGTCTCACATTGCCCCTCAGATTCTTTTAAAATACTTTCTTTCTCTGTGTTCACCTTAGTCCCACGAGATTTGGGGATTTATATGGTCCACACCATGATAGCCCTGCGCGGTGCAACCCTACTTACTCAGGGAGGTTGCCTGGTATCCCTGAGGCTCCGTTCGAGACACATTCATTAAATTTATTGGGTGCTCGCGTTTTTATTTGATTCATATTCGCGTTAAATATCTGATTAGTGTATTACTCTGCCGTGTGACCCGCGTCTCGACAGTCATCTGTCTTTATTTTCTGATTAGAAGTGACATATAATATTCTGATTTTCGTCTGCACTTCCTCGTCTCAATTTGTAAATTTATACTGGGCTGTTGTGCGTATTAGATTCACATCCGCGTTTTAACAAACAGTGTAGTTTTCTTTTGAACGCATCGCGACTAGTTTTTGTTGGCACTGTAATAATGAATAGGGACTGTGACTGCCGTGTGCGGATGCAGTCTGAGCTGGTGACACTTCGCTCCCAGCTTCAAGCTGTGTTAACCTCGGTTGCACAGTTGGAAGCTGCGATCGATGGGCGTCATTGTTGTTGGCCGGCAGTGGGTACCGAACAGACTCCCGTCGTCTCCACCGATCGGCCTGCGGCAGCGACATGCCCTGAAACTGCTAGCAGTGAGGCAGACATCCCACCTGTGGTTGCGTGGGAAGTTGCTCCAGTGCGTGGCAGGAGGCGCAAGACATTCCGGGGGACCGATCGTGAGGCCTCCCCGGTTCGTCCTGCGAACAGGTTTGAGGCGCTGTCTGCTCAGGACGATGTTCCTGAGTCGGATGGTGTCTCTCACCCTGTCACCACCCAGCCTGCAAGATCCGGGCTTTCACAGAGGGTGGGTTTACTTGTAGTTGGGAGCTCTAACGTTAGGCGGGTGATGGAGCCCCTTAGAGAGATGGCTGCCAAGGAGGGGAAGAAGGCCAACGTGCACTCCGTGTGCATACCAGGTGGAGTCACTCCAGATGTGGAACGGGTCCTCCCGGATGCCATGAAGGGTACGGGGTGCAGCCAACTGCAGGTGGTGGCTCACGTCGGTACCAATGATGTGTGTGGTTTCGGATCTGAAGAGATCCTCTCAGGTTTTGAGCAGCTAACTGAAGTGGTCTTGCTTGCAAGATGAAAGCAGAGCTCACCATCTGCAGCATTGTCGACAGGACCGACTGTGGACCTCTGGTACAGAGCCAAGTGGAGGGTCTGAATCAGAGGCTCAGACGGTTCTGCGACCGTGTAGGCTGCAGATTCCTTGACTTGCGCTATCGGGTGGTGGGTTTCCGGGTTCCGCTGAATAGGTCAGGAGTCCACTACACGCAGGAAGTGGCTACACGGGTAGCGGGGGCTGTGTGGCGTGGACTGGGTGGTTTTTTAGGATAAAGAGCTTCGGGGAAATAGAAAATGGGCAATCTCAAAGGGTGCAGGTGGATGACAGGAGAAATGTAGATCCGGAAACTATCGGTATAACAGTTGTAAATTGTCATAGCTGTGTCGGGAAATTACCAGAACTGCAAGCATTAATAGAAAGCACCGAAACACACATCATTATAGACAGCGAAAGTTGGCTCAAGCCGGAAATAAGTTCAGAAGAAGTATTTGCAAAAGATCTAACGGTGTTCAGAAAGGATAGATTAAACAAAATAGGTGGGGGCGTGCTTGTCGCCGTCAAAAGTAGTATTTCATGTAGCGAAGTTGAAGTTGATAGTTCCTGCGAGCTATTATGGGTAGAGGTTGTACCCGAAAATCGTAAGAAGTTTCTTTTATCGGCCTCCCGACTCTGACGATACAATAGCAGAAAGGTTCAAAGAAAACCTGAGTCTAATTACAAAAACGTACCCGACTCACACGATAATAGTAGGTGGTGATTTTTAATTTACCCTCGATCTGTTGGTGAAATTATATTTTCAAATCAGCAGGTAGGCATAAAACATCGTCCGAAATTGTACTAAATGCATTCTCTGAGAATTACTTCGAACAATTAGTTCATGAGCCAACTAGAATTGTAAATGGATGTGAAAACACACTTGATCTCTTAGCAACAAATAATCCTGAGCTCATAACGAGCATCAAAACGGATACAGGTATTAGTGAACACAGAGTTGTTGTAGCAAAATTGAATATCGAAAGTCCCAAAGTTACCAAAAATAAACGCAAAATATATTTGTTCAGGAAAGCAGATGGAAACAAAATACATTGCTTCTTGAAAGACAGCTTCCACTCGTTTCTAACACTAAACGTAGGTGTAGACCAGATGTGGCTCAAATTCAAAGAAGTTGTATCGACAGCAATCGACAGTTTTATACCAAATAAATTAATAAAAGAAGGAAGCGATCCCCCTTGGTACACAAAACAGGTCAGGACACTGTTGCAAAAGCAAAGGAAAAGGCATACTAAATTTAAACGAACACGAAATCCCCAGGATTTGCGATCGTACTCAGAAGCTCAAAATTGAGCGAGGATTTCAATGCGAGATGCCTACAATATTTATCACATCGAAACTCTTTCTCGTAATTTGACTGAAAACCCAAAGAGATTTTGGTCATATGTTAAATATACTCGGGGCAAATCACAAACAATACCTTCACTATGTGATAGTAATGGCAATCCTGCCGATGACAGCGCTACTAAAGCAGAGTTACTAAACTTAGTTTTTAGAAACTCATTCATCAAAGAAGATGAAACCAATATTCCAGATTTCGAATTACGGACAGATGCCGTAATGAGTAACGTAGAAGTAGATATCATCGGAGTAGTGCAGCAACTAAAATCACTTAACAAGAACAAGTCTTCTGGTCGGGATTGTATACCCATTAGATTTCTATCTGATTATGCTGAAGCGATAGCTCCTTACTTAACAGTCATATACAACCGCTCTCTCATAGAAGGATCTGTACCAAAAGATTGGAAAGTTGCACAGGTCACACCTATATTCAAGAAAGGCAGTAGGAGTAACCCACTAAACTACAGGCCTATTTTATTGACGTCAATTTGCAGCAGGGTTTTGGAACATATCCTGTATTCAAATATTATGAATTATCTCGAACAGAACGATCTATTGACCCAAGGTCAACACGGATTTAGAAAATATCGTTCATGTGAAACACAACTAGCTCTTTATTCACACGAAGTGATGGGTGCTATCGACAAAGGTTCGCAAATCGATTCCGTATTTCTTGATTTCCAGAAAGCTTTTGACACCGTACCTCACAAACGGCTTTTAATCAAATTGCGTGGTTATGGTATATCGCCCCAAATTTGCAATTGGATAGGGGATTTCTTGTCAGAGAGGACACAGTTCGTAGTAATCGATGGTAAGGCATCGACTAAAACAGAGGTGATATCGGACGTTCCACAGGGTAGTGTTATTGGTCCTCTGCTATTCCTTATTTACATAAACGATATAGGGGAAAATCTAAGTAGCTCTCTTAGGTTGTTTGCAGATGACGCCGTCATTTACCATCTAGTAAAATCATCTGAAGATCAAAACCAACTGCAGAACGATCTGAATAAGATATCAGTATGGTGTAAAAATTGGCAATTGGCTCTAAATAATGAGATGTGTGAAGTCGTCCACATGAGTACGAAAAGAAATCCGTTAAACTTTGTTTACAACATAAATCAATCAAATGTGAAGGCCGTAAACTCCGCAAAATACCTAGGAATTACTATTACTTCAGACCTAAACTGGAAAGAACACGTAGATAATATAGTGGGAAAGGCGAACCAGAGACTTTGTTTTATTGGCAGAACCCTTAAAAGATGCAACAGAACTACTAAAGAAATTGCATACACTGCGCTTGTCCATCCATTTTTGGAGTATTGCAGCCCAGTGTTGGATCCTTATCAGGTGGGTTTGACGGAGGACATCGAAAGAGTCCAAAGAAGGGTAGCTCGTTTCGTATTGTCACGATATAAGGGAGACAGCGTTACGGAAATGATACAGGATCTGGGATGGGAATCATTACAACAACGGCGCTTATCGCTGCGGCGTGGGCTACTTGCGAAACTCCAATCACCAACATTCTCCTCTGAATGTGAAAATATATTGTTGACTCCCACTTACATAGGTAGAAATGATCATCAGAATAAAATACAAGAAATCAGAGCTCGAACAGAGAGATTCCGGTGTTCTTTCTTCCCGCGCGCTATTCGAGAATGGAATGGGAGATAAATAGTATAATTGTGGTTCGATGATCCCTCTGCCAGGCACTTAAATGTGATTTGCAGAGTATCCCATGTAGATGTAGATCCACCCATGTGCCATGCACCCCTCGTCACGGATCGCATCACACGTTGGGTTGGGAAGGAATTGGGAAAGGACTGGGATAGGATAAGGAAGACAGAGTGTTGTGGGACACTCTTAGTCTGATCCATCATCTGAAGCCTTTCCGGCAGTAGGTTCTCTACCTTCGGTATAGCCCTCAGCTTCCCATGGATGCATAAGCCTTTCCACCCACACGGACAGTGCTCCATCGAAGTGGTGTCCCATGGAGAGGTACATGGGATACTCTGCAAATCACATTTAAGTGCCTGGCAGAGGGTTCATCGAACCACCTTTATACTACTTATCTCCCATTCCATTCTCAAATAGCACGTGGGAAGAAAGTACACCTGTATCTTTCTGTTCGAGCTCTGATTTCTCGTATTTTATTCTGATGATAATTTCTACCTATGTAAGTGGGAGTCAACAATATGTTTGGAAGATAATATTGGTGATTGGAGCGATAAACTCCGTTGTTGTAATGATTCCTATCTCAGATCCTGTCTCCCCTGTATCGTGACAGTACAAAATGAGCTGCCCTTCTTTGGACTCTTTCAATGTCCTCTGTCAAACCTACCTGATACGGATACCACACAGGGCAGCAAGACTCAAAAACGGACAAGCATAGTGTATGCAGTTTCTTTAGTAGTTCTGTTGCGTCTTTTAAGGGTTCTACCAATAAAATGTAGTCTCTGGTTCGCTTTTCCCATGACATTATCTACGTGTTCTTTCCAGTTTGTCTGAAGAAATAGTAATATCTAGGTATTTTGTGGAATTTACGGCTTTCAATTTTGATTGATTTAGCTTGTAAACAAAATTTAACAGATTTCTTTTCATACTCATGTGGACAACTTCCCACTTCTCATTATTTAGAGCCAATTGCCAATTTTTACACCATAGTGATATCTTATTCAGATTGTTCTGCAGTTGGTTTTGATCTTCAGATGATTTTACTAGACGGTAAATGACAGCGTCATCTGCAAACAACCTAAGAGAGCTACTTAGATTTTCTCCCAAATTGTTTATGTAAATATGGAACAGCAGAGGACCAATAACACTACCCTGTGGAATGCCCGATATCACCTCTGTTTTAGTCGGTGCTTTACCATCGATTGTTACAAACTGTATTCTATCTAACAGAAAATCCCCTATCCAGTTGCAAATTTGGGGCGATATACTATAACCACGCAATTTGATTACAAGCAGTTTGTGAGGTACGGTGTCAAAAGCTTTCTGGAAATCAAGAAATACAGAATCGTTTTGCGAACCCTTGTCGATAACACTCATCACTTCATGCGAGTAAAGAGCTAGTTGTGTTTCGCATGTACAATATTTTCTAAATCCGTGTTGACCTCTGTTCAATAGATCATTCTGTTCAAGATAATTCATTATATTTGAATACAGGATATGTAGCAAAACCCTGCTGCAACTTGATGTTAATGAAATAGGCCTGTAGTTTAGTGGGTTACTCATACTGCCTTTCTTGAATATAGGTGTGACATGTGCATCTTTACAATCTTTTGGTACAGATCCTTCTTTGAGAGAGTGGTTGTATATGGCTGTTAAGTAAAGAGCTATCACTTCAGCATAATCAGATAGAAATCTAAGGGGTATACAGTCCGGACCAGAAGATTTGTTCTTGTTAAGTGATTTTAGTTGCTTCACTACTCCGATGATATCTACTTCTACGTTACTCATTTTGGCCTGTGTATGTAACTCAAAACCTGGAATATTGGTTTTGTCGTCTTTGGCGAATGAATGTCTAAAAGCTATGTTTAGTAACTCAGCTTTAGAAGCGCTATCATCGGCAGGATCGCCATTACTATCACATAGTGAGGGTATTGTTTGTGTTTGTGTATATTTAACGTATGACCAAAATCTCTTTGGGTTTTCAGTCCTAATTTCTAGAAAGAGTTTCATTGTGATAAATATTGTAGGCATCTCACATTGAAGTCCTCGCTAAATTTCGAGCTTCTGTGTAGGACCGCCAATCCTGGGGATTTTGTGTTTGTTTAAAATTAGAATGCCTTTTCCGTTGCTTTTGAACCAGGTGTCCTGACCTGTTTTGTGTACCAAGGGGGATGACCTTCTTTTATTAATTTATTTGGCATAAAACTGTCAATTTCTGTCGATACCACCTCTTTGATTTGAGGTCTACACACATGTTTAATGTTAAAACGAGTGGAAGCTGTCTTTCAAGAAGCAGTTTATTTTATTTCTATCTGCTTTCCTGAACAAATATACTTTTCGTCTATTTTTTGTAATTTTGGGACTTTCGATATTCATCCTCACTACGACAGCTCTGTGTTCACTAATACCTCGTTATGAGCTCAGGATTATTTGTTGCTAAGAGATCAAGTGTGTTTTCACATCCTTTTACAATTATAGTTGGCTCATGAACTAACTGTTCGAAGTAATTCTCAGAGAATGCATTGAGTACAATTTCACACGATGTTTTATGCGTACCTCCTGATTTTAAAATATAATTTCACCAATAGATTGTAGGTAAATTAAAATCACCGCCTGTTATTATTGTGTGAGTCAGGTACGATTTGTAATTAGACTCAGGTTTTCTTTGAACCTTTCTGCTATTGTATCGTCTGTCGGGAGGCCGGTAAAACGAACCAATTATTAACTTCTTACGATTTTCAGGTACAACCTCTACCCATAACAGCTCACAGGAACTATCAATTTCAACTTTGCTACACGAAAGACTACTTTTGACGGCGACAAACACGCCTCCACCTATTTTGTTTGCTCTATCCTTTCTGAACACAGTCAGATCTTTTGCAAAAACTTCTGCTGAGATTATTTCCAGCTTGAGCAACCGAATGAAAACATTTCACACATATTTAGTTTTGTAAATTGAATGAATTACTCCCTCTTTCTTTTCACCTGAAAACAAGCAGTAGTTTTTCTGTCTATTGAACCATGTAATCATCCTTTCAGTTGAAATGACTCTTTAGTCTTTTGGCTGACTGATCTAGCTATTTATTTTTATGAATTAAACTAGTATGTACTAATCAGACAACTACAGCAGTGCTACCGTATATTGGCATGGTAAGGGAGTATAGCAAAGTTAAAATGTGTACATAATGTTTATTTAATTATGAATTGAGTATTCATAATATACAGTAAATCAGTTTCATATCTTATTGTAGGTTAAAATTTTCCAGGTGTGTAACTAATAATGGTGATGTATTGCTAGGGTACACCTGTGATCACTTAAGTTGTGTACATCAGACTTTGAATACACCGATCAACTGGATAAGTTCAAATTATTTTCTTGGGCACTCACAATGTGTAGAAGATGAGTTGTTTGAGGACCATGGGGAGCAGGTACATGAGAGGGGAATGCTTTATCGTTCGCGATTTCATTGCTGAAGCATGCCTCTTACCGTTCAAAGTATGCAACAGTGTGTCCAATGGCGAAGAGGGGGGGGGGGGGAGGGGAGAGCAGTGTCATGGTGCATGCAATCGCCGATTGTTGGCAACTTCTCTTTCTCTCAATTCAGATGTTTTGGACCACAGGGTTTCCAAAAGTTCTCTCTACAACTACAATCACAAGACTGTATTTCCGAAGTGGGGAAATGCGCTGTTTGCAGCATGTTCATACATATCTAGTAGTGGTACAGTGTACCCTCCGTCACACACCTTACAGTGGATTGCGGAGTATGTATGTAGATAGATCTGAGGTTCCAACAGTGTGTTAATGTGAGCAAATTTTCTAGATCCAAATTCGGAAACCACCAAAAATTCTATTGTAAAAAAAGTCTTAATTAAAAGTAATAAATCAAATTATCACATTAATTTGTTATAAAATTTACTTTTATTAATGAATATGAAGGAGTCCTGTAAATTTTCTTTAGCAAGTCTGTATTTAAAAGCATATGAACCCAACAATTTTTAAAACCAACCAAAAACTGATATTTAATGTAACAAGTATGAAAATTTGTATGTTAGTAAATAATATCTACTGGAAATACTTTTTTAAAATATTTTTATTAACATTTTGGATTCAAAGAAGATAGCCCCAGAATGAGAGGAAACTCTTACTCCCCCCGCCCCCCTTCCCAAGAAACCGTGACCCTTCAGTGCTCATCTGCAACACAGGAGGGCACATGATGTCACACAAGTTGTTCATGAACCCACTACAGAATGGACGTTGCAGCAGCACCTTCAGGACCATGAAGTAAAACCTCCAATCCCCACTATGGCTTGCCAATGATGAGTAACTAATGATGCTTATTTGTGCAGTGTGTATGTGTGTGAAATATGTGCAGGGTGTCCAGCAAAGGGCTCCCGATTTCAAAATTAAATATCTCAAAAACAAAGATCTCTAGAGGAATGCAGTAAATGGTATGTTTATTGTGAAAGCTGTAAGAAGTTTATACAGCAGTTTGAAATAATAGTTACAAAAGCTGCTAACAGATGGCGCTTTAATCACCATACGTAATGCCTAGAGTCCTACGCCAGCAAGGCAAAGTTTTCAAGCACGATTTAATGTTCCAAAAGGACCCGTTGCGAAAACCATTTGTACACTCTTCGCAAAATTTCAAAGAACAGGCAGTATAACTGATGATCTAGTGGGGCATATTGGCCGCAAGCAAACCGCAGTTACACCTGAAAATATGGCCACAGTTTCTGGAATTATTCAGCGAAATCCAATGTCATCCGTCCGTAGAATTGCATCTGAGACTGGTTTGAAGCGTTCCAGCACGCAGAAAATACCGAGAAAGAGCCTACACATTTTTCCATTCAAAATTCAAACGCACCAGGCCATACCCGTACGAGCTGTGCAACAAAGGGTTGTCTTTGCTAATCAGATGCTCACAATGATTGGTAGTGAAGGATTTGATGTTAGCTGCATCTGGTTTACAGATGAAGCACACTTCCACCTGAATGGATATGTGAATAAGCAGACCTGGAGATTTTGGGGTTCCGAAAAGCCATATTGGCGTGAAGCGAAACCCCTGTATTCTACTTAAGTTACTGTGTGGGCTTTACTATGCAGCAGAGGCATCATTGGCCCTTTTTTCATTCGAGAAACGGTGACTGGAGCAAGTTACGTTGTAATTTTGGAACAATTTGTCGCCAGACAGCAATCGTTACAGGATCGACCAGGTACTGAATGGTTTATGCAAGATGGAGCCCGACCACATCGGACCGAACAAGTGTTTCGCTTTCTTGAGGAATACTTCGGGAATCGAGTCACTGGAATATCCCAAAGTTACTGATGCGGGCAAGGATTGGCCTCCATATTCGCCGGATTTGACTCCCTGTGACTTTTTTTTTGTGGGGCACGGTGAAAGACATGGTCTACCCGAAGCATCCCGCCACACTGGACGAGCTTGAATCGGCGATCTCTGTGGCATGTGAATCCATTTCGGTTGAGACACTACGGAATGTGATGGCGAATTTCATTCTTCGTTTGCGCCACCTCTGTAGTGCCAATGGTGAACATTTTGAAAACATTGTGATGTATGCTGTATGCTGATATGAGCTGTACAGCGTACAGTGCCATCTGTTAGCAGCTTTTGTAACTATTATTTCAAACTGCTGTATAAACTTCTTACAGCTTTCACAATAAACATACCGTTTACTGCATTCCTCTGTCAATCTTTGTTTTCGAGATATTTAATTTTGAAATCAGGGAGTCATTTCTGGACACCCTGTAAAACAATGTAATGAATACGTGAGTAAGCAGAACTGGAGATTTTGGGGTTCCGAAAAGCCATATTGGTGTGAAGCGAAACCCCTGTATTCTTCTAAAGTTACTGTGTGGGCTGCAGTATGCAGCAGAGGCATTATTGGCCCTCTTTTCATTCGAGAAACGGTCACTGGTGGGCGTTACGTTGCAATTTTGGAACAATTTGTCGCCACACAACAAGCGTTAGAGGATCGACCAGGTACTGAATGGTTTATGCAAGATGAAGCCCGACCACATCGGATCGAACAAGTGTTTCACTTTCTTGAGGAATACTTCGGGAATTGAGTCATTGCTTTGGAATATCCCAAATTTACTGGTGCAGGCATGGATTGGCCTCCATATTTGCCGAATTTGACTCCCTGTGACTTTTTTTTTTTGTGGGGCACAGTGAAAGACATTGTCTACCCGAAGCAACCCACCACGCTGGACGAGCTTGAATCGGCGATCTCAGTGGCATGTGAATCCATTTTGGTTGAGACACTACGAAATGTGATGGAAAATTTCATTCTTCGTTTGCGCCACCTCTGTAGTGCCAATGGTGAACATTTTGAAAACATTGTGATGTGATTGTTTGCAAAGAGTGTTTTCATATGATTATTTCACTTATGTATGCTGATATGATCTGTACAGTGTACAGCACCATCTGTTAGCAGCTTTTGTAACTATTATTTCAAACTGCTGTATAAATTTCTTACAGCTTTCACAATAAACATACCGTTTACTGCATTCCTCTATCAATAATTGTTTTCGAGATATTTAATTTTGAAATCAGGGAGCCCTTTTCTGGACACCGTGTATGTGTAACTGTGTGTATGTAAGTGTACATAGTTTGTAGCAAACCCCACTACAAACTAAAGAACCCCCCCCCCCTTTTCTAGATGGCACAAACTAAGGTCTATTTTTAGAGTATTGTTTCATAAACTAGTCAAATTTTTTGAAAAGGCCCTGATGAAATGGTTAGGGTGAATTTCCCCTCCTGGTTTAAATGTAGAAAGAGTTTATGAAGATTTACTCCTAACGATTTGTTGAAGGTGTTCTCAATAACTAGGGGAGACATAGCATCATTCTCACTGGGAATGGGCTAGTGGGTTTGTACCAGTTTCTCTTAAGTTTTTTATTGATTAAATTCGCCACCCTTTGCTCTCAGCTGCTGTCAAGCCCCAAGGATAACTCTTTTTCATCCTCCAAATTATCTCTCTCTCTATGTTATCAACTTCATTCTCTGCCTGTCATTTAATTTTAAAAATTCTACAGTTGTAGTTTCTTCCAAAGCTTTTACTCTTAAGTCACACTTAAGAGACATTCTGGTCTGTCAAGGACAATTTTTCAGTAATTTCTTGTTGTTTGTCAACTGCAAAATTACCTCCTTATTTAAGACTCCCCAAAATTTCACCCTCTACCCCTTGCTTTTCCTTGTCTAGGCGAGCTCCTACTATTTGTGATACTAAGTCAGTTACATTATCTGTCAATACCAACTTTTGTTTTAGCGTATTTACTTCCACACTTAAAAGAGTTGTAATTTTTCAGACATTTATCCATTGACATTTATCCACATAAGCTTCCATAACAATTTGAAAATCTGCAAGTTTACTCTCCTGTTTATCTAATTTAGAATACACATCATTAGTTACATCCTCTAATTTAAAAACAATATCTTTTCTAAGTTCTTTAATGTCCTCCTTAAACTATAGCTTTTGTGTATCTAGCTTCACAGCTAATAACACTCGATTGATTGCTAATGAGTAATGACACTAGATTGATTTTTAATTTCATCACACACACTACATCACTAAACAGTTATAAGAAATTTATACGCTCACCACGGACTTTAATTGGAACCACAGCAGCGGAACTGGTCGGATGGTATCAATAGTAGGCCGCAACTGCAACTTGGTGAAACTGCATCACAATGTGAAGACGTATTGTCAAACCAAGACTGCAACCACTCCTACTCTTTCTTCTTCTCTTCTAGTGCTATATTTGCACAAATAACTCTCTTCTAATGTGATAAAATAATGGTTCACTGTCTTTCAGTTGCTTCTCAGTCTCTAATTTCCCATTCTGTGTTGTTTATTGGTTGCCACATGTATTGTTACATGATCACAATGGATGTAAAGAGACCCACTGGTGTCGGTAACAATACCTATTTTCTGGAACTTCCAATTGCTTAGTCGTAGACCAGGAGAAAATCTTGATGTAGCTGTGTTATTTTTACATAACCATCTTCCAAAAGGTATGCCTTGGCAATCGGACATCATCTCCGTTCATAAGTTATTGGTGAGTGACATCAATTTGTTAAATAAGTGCTTGGAACAGTGAAGTCTCTTTTTCATTTGTTGTAAACACAATCGACAAATTACTAACAAACTATTCATAAAAAATAGATGTGGTTTACTAACCAGGCGAAAGAGCACAGGTACACTGACAGAAACAATAATAATAACACACAAATGCTGAGCTTTCGCAACCCTGAGTTGCTTCTTCAGAAAGGAGAGGGAAAAGGAAAGGATGCGGGTTTAAAGGAGCGGGAGAGGAAAGACTTAGCTTCAAATGACTCCTTACCGGCTCTTTAACCTCACATCCTTTCCTTTTCTCTCACATTTCTGAAGAAGCAACTCAGGGTTGCGAAAACTCAGCATTAGTGTGTGTGTGTGTGTGTGTGTGTGTGTGTGTGTGTGTGTGTGTGTTTTTTTTATGTTTCTGACTGCGTACTAGTGCTTTTCGCGTGGTAAGTAAACCACATCTATTTTTTATATATAGTTTTCCTGCTAGTAAAATTTTTTTTCCTCTATAAAATAAATAACGAACTATTCAAATTTATGATACGAATATTATAGATGAAAACTTCCTAGCAGGAAAAATTATATATAAAAAATAGATGAAGATTACTCACCAGGCGAAGGAGCACAGGTATGATAGTAGCACAAGTAAATACACACACACACACACACACACACACACACAAACGCAAGCTTTCACAACCCAGTTGCTTCTTCAGGCAGAAGGGAAGGAGAGGGAAAGGAAATGATGAGGGTTTTAAGGGAGGGGTTAAGGAGCCATTCCAATCCCGGGAGAGGAAAGACTTACCTTGGGGGAAGTATGTCTGCCTAGGTCTGTTTGCGTCTGTGTAAATGTGTGGGTATTTGGAATGGCTCCTTACCCCCTCCCTTAAAACCCTCATTTCCTTTTCCCTCTCCTTCCCTTCTGCCTGAAGAAGCAGAAAGCTTGCGTTTGTGTGTGTGTGTGTGTGTGTGTGTGTGTGTTCATTTGTGCTACTATCACACCTGTGCTCCTTCGCCTGGTGAGTAATCTTCATCTATTTTTTATATATAACAAACTATTCAAACATACAACTGCTCTCTGCACAGATGCAATCAGAATGAAGGCAAAAGCTATATTACACTGAGTAATTACAATGGTCAAAGACTACATATATTCATTACTCCATGATAATTAGTTATCTTCTCTGAGTGTCCACTGTGCATTGCCAACTGCTGGTCAAATCAGCATGAAAGACAGATCCTCGCAGTAGCCACTGCTTCGCTAGGCCACTATTATGCAATTTGATGCTTTGATAATCTCAAGTCATCTGGGAAAGAATGTACTTTATCTTGTAACACTACAACATTAATCCACAATATTTTATGCAGGAGTTGTGGGTCAACAAATTGCATGTATTAGTTGTCATCTTATTTCATCCCACATCTGCTCAATTGGAGATAACTCCAGAGATTCTTCTGCTCAAGGAAGCTGCTACATGTCTTGCAAAGCACCTTCCTGTTGTAAGCATGTCAAAAGAACAGATCTTACAACATTTTCACCTACCGAGTGTTGGTCAGTGGTACCACCACAAACATCAAGGGTGAACGAGAGTTGTAGCTTATCACACCCTGACCATATAGCCTGTGTCATGGACACATGCACTCTACGAGACAGCATTCACCAGGTTTACATTGTATTTGCAAATGACTTATCACTTGCATGAAGTCAGTATCTGCTTTCACCACCAGCCACCACTGCACTTACACTATGATGATTTTGGTGGATGTTTTAACACTACCGGTTCCTTGCAGCAGTATTAGTTCCATTCCTCAAACTATAGCTAAAAAGCCAAGAAAATTCAACACCAGCTTTTGGATTGATGTTTGTTTAAATTCTCTGTGAATGCTTGACCAGTATATATATGCTATGACAAACAAATGATATGTTATATAATCTTGGTTTTTTAATCACACAATTAAAATCTTTTTAGTATCAGCAACTTACAGTTCGTACAACAGAGCCACAAGCTTGCATATTTTTTATATTTAAAGAATATATGTATTGCAAAAATTTTAATTGTATTTATACATAATTATGCTTTACTGGAGATGTTGATTATACCAATTCATTTATCTAATTACAGTGTCTTTATAAACTGTCAGAGGAAAAAATAAATCAACTTAATGATTTATTGTTGCATATTGGATTGATAAAACTCTAGTCTCAATTTAATTTTGAAACTTACAATGTTTTCACAAATGTTTTCATTATTATGAGCTAATTGTTAACAGTGTTCCCACATTTGCCATTACAGAAGGTTATCGACTGAAAAGAGCAATAAAGTATTGGATTTTGATTTGAAAATAATAAAATAATAGTTTATACATAACTTTTTCTCTTGTTAAGTGAAATAACCCAAATAAACTGTTGTTAACCGATAATTACAAATATACAGTAATAATATAGATGAAAATACTTAGAGAGAAACATGTGATTACAAAATAAATGTTGTTTTTTAGGCAAGTCCACAAATACCATGTGTGTTACGGACTGATCATTATTTAACGTACAAATAAGAGCAACTGTCATTTATTTAACGCAGCAGGACAGATTGCAGCGTAAAATAAATAAATAATAAAAGTATGTAGGTACATATTACTTTTTTGTAAACACAAAACTGAATTACAGCTCAAATACTGCAGTGCTCTATTAAATCAGTTTAAGGCATCAAACGTTAGAAAAGTCCAATATACAGTACATAAATAATTTTTGTGTGCCAATTACAAAATAAAATATTCACCACTGACTTGAAAAATCAGGAACAGGCTAATTAATAAAAATTGGTACAGTATCAAGAATTTGATGCAGTTCAATTGTCTTTAAGAATACCGGTAGCACAGGTATCCAACGTTGTCGAGGATGTGGAACATGCTAACTACCACTGATGGCTTAGTTGAAATGTTAATCTGAGCTCTCTGAAACATACCAGAAATGCTAATTTGTTTCTATGTTTACTCTCTTTTTTGGCAAAAATTATTTTGTATGATATGCAGATTCAGAATTTCAGAAGCGCTGTATTGTTTGCTACTCTCAGCTAATTTCACAAACGTGTTTTAAGACTTCTGAAGCCTCAACCCAAGAGATGCGACTTGCAGGTGTTCCTTCTTCTACATCACTGTTAAGTTTCTGATGCCTTCTGTGGGTTGAAGGCAGTTTGTAATATCACATTGTCAGTCACTTCTTTGATAGCTAAATTTTTGTCAGTCTCGATCCATTCGTCAACTTGTTCTGCTGATAACACACTCAGTTAATTAGCAGAAGTAGAATTTATCACTCATACAATTTCAGTGTGATCAGTTGGTGACTTGTCATCATCTAAATTGCTTTCACTCTCTCCTTCTTCGTCCAGTTTAGGCCACAGTTTTCACCATGCCCTGTGCAACGTTGTATTTTCCACAGAGGTCCAAGCAGTTGCAGCTGTGAAAATAGCATCTTTAATGTTACAATTGCTTTGAACTCTTTGACACTGCAGTCTGATTTTAACAGCTTTTGCACAAATATTACTCACTTGAAATTTTGTATGGCCCCTTGGTCCATGGGTTGAAAGAAATGAGCAAAAAATATTACCTGACACAAGCTCTGATTAATGAGGATGAGCTCGGCAGTTGTCAAGACTAAAAACCACTTTAGAATTTGCTGGTAGTTCTATTTTTTTGAAATTTTCTTTCACAGTTGGAACGAAATGGTGAAAGAAGCAGTCTTTGAACAACTTGGCATTCACCCAGGCATTAGTATGTGCACTGTCAATAACTGGCAAATGTATCACATTGTTTAGAGGTCTTGGCTTCTTATATATCCCAATCTGAAACAATGGCTCTTTGGGTTCGCCTGAAGCATTTCCACACACTAAGTCTGTCTTTATACTTTTTAAAACCCTTTGTACTGGACTCAGACCATATAGTCCAGTCATTTGGTATCCAAAAAGGGGGTTACCTGGAAAGTTTTGCAGGTGTTTTGAAAATTGGTATACTTATAGATTTTGATGTACTCTTTTCGAATTTTCACTTTGCCACCTCGTGTCTGTGCCGCTCGCGCCGCCATATTGGAAAGATGGCACCCAAAAACAGTTTTTTGACAATATCTCCTTTCCCATGCATTTTACGACGAAAATAGTTATGAGATAAATTAAACTAGAGAAAATTTCCTACAAGTTATGTCCTAACCTTATTTTGGAGGAAATAGTATCCGTGTACGAGCATAGAAAAGGCTACTAAACAAAAAATATTTTACTTAGCGGTGAAAACCTAGTCTGCTGTGGCCTGTCCATGGCGACACGGCCTGTCTCAGGTATGGCAGGATTTCCCTTCTTGACCCTGGGGACTTTCAGACCCATTCCACATACGAGTGCCGCAAAGTCTACATGAAAAATATTTAACTGCGCGGTGAAAACTCAGCCTACTGTGGCCTACTTGAGGTTACACGGTCTGTCACAGGTATAGCGGGATTTCCTTCCTTTACCCTGGGGACGTTTGGATCCCTTCCACGAAATGTCTGCTAACCGAGCTCAAATGTTCTGCCTGAAAATCAATATGAGTGCATCGTTCTACAGTGTCGTTCACATTTTTGGTACCATAGTTCCTGAGGAAGGGAACTGTTTTATCTGTGAAAATCCATTGCAAGGAAGTGAGGTGAGTGAAGTGAAGGAGAAAGGGTTGGAGACATTTCGTAAGTCAAGTGCTAAAAGAAAGGACAACAAGGAAAAAACTCTTGGAGGAATTGAAAATGATAGTGGTTCACGATGTGTGTTGCAAACGCTACAATAATGAGAAATTAATCTCTGCATTTTTGCGTAGATGAGGCGATGTTGAATCTACTCATCCACGACTTCGATCCACCACTACCGCGACATTCTCATTCAGAAGTCATTGCTTTTTGTGCGCTGCTGAAATAACAGCAGAGTTTATAGCAAAACAAAAACAGACGCGTATATGCGAACATAATATTGTGCATAGTGTGCGTAAATTATCAATGAAACACACCATTTCACAGATTGCTAGAGCTCGTAATGATGATTGGGGTCGAGCAATTGTTGAGCATCTCGAGCAAGTAAATGATTTGGTCGCAGCCGATGCACAGTATCACAACTTGTGTATGAAAAAATTGTACCAAAGGCTAACAAATGAAGAGGTAAAAAAAAGAGGTCCAAGTGCAAATGAAATCGATACTGCAATGCAGTACATTTATTCTTATCTCAAACTGAATTCTGAAGAGTGTCAGTTCTCTCTAGATGAACTTATGATCAAAATTGAATGTGATTACCACCCACACATAAAAACTGTGAAAGCACAGCTCCTCAAAAAATATGGTGACAATATTTTGATTGCCTACACTGCAAATAAGGCTTCTGTGGTTTGCTTCCGAAACACAGGATATAAATTACTGACGGAAGCCTGGTACAATGAAAAAACTGCAAACAAGGCTGAAGAATATCGACGAATTGTAAAGACAGTTGCAGCAATCGTTCTAGACAATATTTGCTCCGAGGTATATGAGACAACGTATTATACTCCATCTGATAATTTTTTTCAAACAGTAGAGTCTGATATACCTGAGACTTTAGGGGTTTTCCTGGACCATGTGATATTGAGGAACAAACATGCGTCTCTTGAGAAATGGAAGAAAAAAGTATTTCTCTTGCTCACTACATAATTACCGCAGCAAGACCGAAATCTTTTGTGTCGGCAATGCAATTCAGAGTAGCAACATTTTTGTATCAAAAGTATGGATCTCGGTGACTAATAGATACATTGTCATCTCTTGGATATTGCTCCTCGTACACCGAAGCAATGCTTTTTGAAGTTTCAGTTATAATGCGCCCACCGTTGGAAATCTACAGCAATGCATTTTCGCAATTTGTTTTTGACAACGCAGATTTCAATAAGCAGACATTAGATGGTTATCATACTTTTCATGCCATGGGCGGTATCCAGTGTATAATGCCTAGAAATGCCATTTCTCCAGATCAAAATATTCAACGATTACAGCAAATGCCGTCTGCCCAAATTGTAGGGAAATTTGGTACCATTGCATTGAGACCATTTGAGAAGAGTTACGTAACGGGTTTGAAAACAATAAAAATTCGAAACCATGATAGCACTCGTTCGTTTCCAAAAGAGATTATGCCGTCTGCTTTGGACTTATTGTGGCTATATGGAAAATGGGCTAACATACCTGGATGGAGTGGATTTATGGAACAAGTGACAGTGCAACTTCCCTTCCAGAAAACATTTGTAGGATGCTTGCCCTTCATTAATTCACCACCAAGGAATCATGACACAATTTTAACTGTTCTGTTATCTGCCTCTGAAAAATGTGGGTCACTATATCAGCACACTTGTTTCGTCATGTTTGACCAGCCCCTGTATTTCAAAGCACGGGACATTGTATTCTCATGCAGTGAGGACTCCAAATTGAGTAATGTTGTAGTAAGACTCGGTGGATTCCATTTAATAATGTCGTTCATGGGATCCATCGGATATATAATGGCTGGAAGCGGATTGAAAGAGCTTTTCAGTACCATTTATGCATCGAATTCAATTGAGAAAATTATGGCAGGACACGTGTATACGTGTGCGGTAAGAGTGCATATATTGGCTCACCTTTCAATTGCTAAAATCGTCATAAAGTCAATGGATTTCACACCGGATCTACCTACAGAATTAGAAGGAATTCTATGCAATATCGACAGGTCAGTGGTTCTCATGGCAGACCAGGCAGAATGCTACAAAGTATTTGCCAAGAAATTTGAGGACCAGTTGATCAAATTTGAGCAGCAGAGAAGTATCATAGATAAAACAGTCACAGATAACATACTATTCTTGCATGCCTTCAGTGGCTGTGATACAACATCAGCACTCCAATCAAGGAAAAATGAAATGTGTCAATCTACTCCAGTAAAAAAAAAAATTAAATGAGCTCATTTGAGCATTTAAAAACCCAAATAGCGATCCGGAAATCATTGCTGAAGCTGGAGAACACTTCGTCCTTGCATTATATGGTTACAGTGGCATAAAAAGTATGTCGTTAAACAACTATAGATATAAATGCTTCAAAAAATCAGCATTCAGAGGTAAATTTAATCTTGAATCGCTGCCACCAACAAAAGCAGCAGTACGACAACATTCATTTCGAACCTATCACCAAGTCCAGCGGTGGTATGGAGTGGAAAAAAATGCAGAACGATGGGGATGGAAAAAGCAAGAATGGGCTAATTGCTGTCACTACATTCGGGCCCCCAGCTTCAGAGAAATTATTGAAACTTATTTCTTGCAAATGCAGAAAGAGATTTCAGGGAGCTTGTGAATGCAGAAAGGCTGGATTAAAATGCTCCGTTCATTGCGTGAATTTCAGTGGTACCTTCATAATTCCGAAGTTCCACAACAGGATAGTGATCAAGAGGAAGAAACGGAGACTGTTCTCCAGCAAACCTACGACGAAATCGAGGAAAAAGGTGATAATGTCGAAGAAGAGAACACTATGGGTAGTGTGTAAGAACTTCGTATCCGTGAAATTTTGTTGGATTATATACACAAAGAACTAGCAGAACTTGGTCTGTCAAGGATAGCGTGGCAAAGAAGAATGCACTAAATTTAATGATCAGTGCATCATTTATGGACTAGGCCTACTGGGGATACCACTTAAAAAAAAGAACACACCAGTTACCCTACCGTCATGGTGGTGTGGAAATGAGTTTTTTCGTCAATACGCGTGTTGCAGTTTACTTTGCGGCGCTCTTAATCTGAAACTGTTCATTTAGGACATAAATTGAAGGAAATTTTCTCTAGTCTAATTTATCTACCAACTATTTTCATCGTCAGAAAACTGTTTTTGGGCGCGCGCCATTTTTCCAATGTGGCAGCACGAGCGGCAGAGATACGAGGTGGCAAAGTGAAAATTCAAAAAGAGCCCATCAAAGTCTATAAGTATACCAATTTTCAAAACTCCTGCAAAACTTTTCAGGTAAAACTACCAAATGACCGGACTACTACCAGGGTTGAAAATGTGGCGAACACTGCCACAACAAGCCAGTTTCATCAGATTGTAAATCTAGTGTGGGGACAGTTTATGCTAATCAACAACCTTTGAAACATTGTTTTACATTCATTAGCAGCAACCTCTTCAGCGGATTTAATTTCACCAGAAATGTCTAGTTTGCGGATGCTATGATGAATTCGAAATTATGAAGCCACCCTTTCGAGAATGACAGAACTTCATCTGTGGGCAGATCTAACTCCTTTTGAAAACATTCGGCCATTTCAATTAACATAGGGCCCATTATTGGCTTTCCCTTAGCTCTCTTTGCACTGAACCAGTTATACAAAACTTCATTCAGAGTTTCCAACTTTGGTTTTTCCAGAGTTTGCCTAATGTCTAGACTCTTAAATGAACCTGACTGTGACACAAAGTTTTGAAGCTTAATATTGTATATGGTTGAAGATACAATATTAAATTCACTTATAATATTGTTTCGGTTTTCACCTTTCTTCACTCTTATGATATCCAATTTCTGATGAATTGTCAACATCACATGTTTGTGTTTTACCATTTAGTTGCACTTTTACTCTGCTTGGGAAACATAATTACTCTGCAAACGAACTGTTTGCACAATGACTTTGTTAAACAAATACTGTATGAAATAAAACTGAACAACACGTATACAAATATAAGTACTGTACATACTGTAGTGTGCTTTATGGTCTAGCGAATGAAGAACCGTTAACACTAGAACAAAGCTAACTATGCAGTTGGCTTATCTTGGCAAGAACAATCGCTCAGTGAGGCCAACAATTGTTACTCACAAGGCGGCACTCCAAACGGATCCAATTGTTGGTGTCCAACTATACTGCCAACAGTGCAGAATTAAAAGTACAGAGAAATTTCCGATGCCTGTCTATTAGGTCTGTCGGATTATCACGGTCTTACTGTACTTCCTTCTTGCTCTGATGCTTACCATTGATATTTGTCTTTTCTTTCCATACAATAAGTTAGCCCCTCTCAACTTGAGGTGTGTGTATTGGCCTTACTGGAATTTTGGCTAGAAGATAAACCAATGGTCATTAAAACTTCCGTAAATTTGTTTCTGAAACAATCACCAGCTAACAGTCAATAATTAAGTACATTGCCCTTCTTTTTAATTGAATCGCTCGGTGGAGAAAGGAACTATGTTACTCTTTCATACTTTTCAGGAAAAACAAAAAAATTGTTTCATTGTTAAACTATTTAATGGATTGCATTGAAATTTTCGACATTAGCTGTACTCTAACCATACATACTGTGAATGAAAAGAATTTTTATATATTCTAAAAAGTATCTTCTGAAAAAAAAAATGAAAATTTGTGACATAGTTCCTTTCTCCAGTCAACGAAGGAATTAGTATTTTTCGTGACTATAATACATTCAAAGATACACATTTCTCGATTAAAACTCAAATTTATTGATAAATTATCTTCAACTGAACATGAAAACAACTATTTACTAGAATTCAAAGATCGGAATAGTTCATATCACAGTGAGTTATCACTTAATCGGCCATTTCAAAATCTCCTCATATAAAATCTCAGCGTGTTTTCCATGGATGTATTTAATCAGTTTCCAAAAATATCTTCAATTTTATTTATATTGATTCATACTTTCTTCCTGTCATGTAGGCCCTAGTCCTTTCAATCCAGTTTCAAATGAAACAAGTTCAGTTATTGCCAGATTTTGGTGTGACCAACACAGCTGTTTATGAAATAAATATGTTTCTTGCACTGGGATGTTTGGCAGGGGCAAGGTTTGCATAAAGTCGAAAGCTAGTCCCAATAATGTCATCCCTGCCCATACATTCTAGCTCAGTTATTGTAATGGCTTTATAAAACTACCTGCTGCGTCGCTTGTGAATATCCAACTCAAGTTGTACACCTCGTTTACTACTGTCAGAGAAATGTGGACTTTTAACTTAGCCTGAAGTTCTTCACATTTGACACATACATTAATTTGCGGATGTCCGAAATGAAAATTGTAATTTTCATGAAAATGTTTTCTGTGGAAGTCGTACTTCACATTTACGTCTGGATATTACTTAAGGAACATTTCGTGCATATTTTTCAGGTACAAGCGTATATCTAGGTATTTCATCAGCATAATGAGTTTCTTTGAGTGGGTGTATTACATTTTCTGCAATTTTGGTTATGCATGGATTTCCTCCCCCCATGTCCTTTTGACATTTAGAAAGACGGTATTCAATCACTTACAACACTCAACAATAATCGTGACACCTGACGAAGTTGGCGCCAAGTTACTGTTTTGTTGCGCTTTTTAAACCTGCATTCTGCAGACCAACGCCATCTAGCATGTAGTTGGTACAGTAAAATCTGCTGGTGGGACGCAACATGCGGCGGAGAAAGGAACTAAGTCACTCACTTGATTCCTTTCTCCTCAGCCTTTATAAAATCGACCTCATGTTATTTCCACAGGAAGAAGCCAAACTTAATTCCTTTCATCACAGTAAGTTGTGTCTTGGTCTGTTTATTACATTTATGTAAAAAAATGAAAATTGCCAAAAAGTGACTTAGTTCCTTTCTCCACTGACCGATTCAATTATTTCATAGCTTTCTGACAAATTACCTATAGCTGACTCACAAATACTATCAAAGAAGTGAATGTCAGTTGGGGCACTGTCTGTATTTGATACTCTTTTCATGAGTTATGCTGATTGCATGTGCAATAAACAAGACAGAGTGAATTGTGTATGAATTTCACATAAAAAATGTTTGATTTATTTGCAGATTACAGTACAACAAAGGCTGTGCGCATTTTGAATTCTGAACTTGCTGATACACTCGGTAACTTGCTGAATCGATGTTGTGGTAAAGCTATCAATCCTGATCAAGTATATCCACGATTCTGTGATGCTACATACCAACAGCACTGTGTACATAATGGAGCTAAGCTAAGAGATACAGTCACACATCTGGCAGGTTTGTTCTTTACTTAAGCTTTGTTTTGTTATGTCTCAATAAGATTTTATGTCACTGTCATTCAGACAACAGTCCTACAAGGTTAGTAACTTTGTGACACTTGCTTATCAGTAAGGTTACAAATACTTTTTTTTTTTCTTTCAGGTGCTGTTAAAGAACATTTTGAAGAGGGTAATTTTTACCGGGCTGTGGACATAATTATAGGAGCCTTGCATGAAGCAAATCGTTTTTTTGAACTTCAGCGGCCTTGGGAAGCACGCGAGGAAAAGCGCAATGCATCTGTTCACATGGTAATGGAGACACTGAGAGTGAGCAGTGTGTTACTCTTGCCAATTATACCACATCTGGCGGAACGACTTCTAGATAGATTGGGAACACCAGCAAGTGCCAGGGATTGGGCAAGCTTACAGACTTTAAGTTGGAGTGGTGGAAGTATTGGAGGTTGGAAACTGGGAACTAATCATTCAGCACTGTTTAGGAGGTTACAGCTCAAATAATATCAACAGTTTGGTTATTGAGTTCTTACTGGTGCAAGAATTGGAGGATTTTTTAACTTTCTAATGAGTTGAAGATAGAAAGAAAAGGTGACCAGGTGCTTATAGAAACAGGCACAGTTTGTTCCTGCTATATAAATGGAATTATTGGGTCACACAGTTATGTTGTTATTATATAATTATCTTAGCAGTTGATATACAGGGATGGGAAATGGCTCACTGAATGCAAAGTGCTCAATTTTACAATGAATATCATCATTCTGTGTTGTTTCAGATGCAAAGTGGATTGCCTGTTACCAACTCATGCTGTATTTCTTTGCTTCTATTGTATTGTGAAGTGTAGCCAATAAACTCTTACCTTTTGTAATACATTTTCCCCCATTTTCTTAATTTTAGATAAAAATATGTCAATAGAAAAACATTGTTTTATGTTTTTGTAGACGGTAGTGCTGCTAGAATCAGTGCCACCGGATCTAAGATATTTCCCAAATGGGGCTCAAACTTGATAGTGGTGCACCTCACCCCCTTGCCGCTTGAAGATTGACTTGTGGCTTCCCTCCTCAGCTTCCTTGGCATCCCTCCCTTTCCCCCTCATCACCTCGTCTTGGGTACCATTTAGCACCCCTCTCCTATTACCACCTGGGACATACCACACACTCTGGTTAACCCCTCCCCTCCCATTAGACACGGTGTTGGCTAGTATATTGATGAAACCTCAAGTAATGTGCTGTCAATAATTTGATCTATTCTTTTTCTTCTGCTGCTTATCCATTAATGGATGTTGCTGACCATATGTTGCATCTTTGTTCTCTGAACCACAGTATGTAACAGCTTGTCTACACTTCTTATTGCTGACCACTGCTTTATATTGCCTTGCCAAGATATTCTTCTGTGCCCTAGTCTTCCTACTCCATCAATCTTCCCTTCTATTATTAACTGCAGGAGCATATATTTATTATCATGTAGTATATATCTCAGGTATGTAGTTTTTTTTCCCTCTCTTTTAAACACTGTCAACATTGCTCTCTGTTGGTTCATTCTTTTCAATACTTCTGTGTTGGCTATTCTTGCAGTCCATGGTATGTTTAGCATTATGCGATAAATCCACATTCCAAAGGCCTCTAATTTCTTGGTTGTTGTTGTATTTAGTGTCCATCCTTCAGAGCCATGTAGAAACATGGATCAGATGTAGCATTTTACAAATCAGACTCTTTAAGGTTCAGGTCTAGATCTGTGCTTGTAAGAACTTTCTTAAATTTTATGAAGGTGTTACAGGCATTCTCTATGTGACATTTTTTTCTCCATATCTGTTTGACAGTCTTTGCCTTCACAAAGCCAGTATCTGAGATATTTAAACTTGTTTACTCTTTGTATAACAGACCCTTGAAATTGTAGATTTTTGTTTGTGGTGTCAGACTCTTGCATGACAATCATATAATTAGTCTTTTTGATGATAATATTTAGACTTGTAGTACTGATGTATTCTCCTACTATGTTGACAAGTTGCTGAGGATCGTCTAAATTATAAGCTACCAATACTGTGTCATCAGCATAGCAAATGTTGTTGATATGAATTCCATTAACTTTTATGCCTTTTTCTATATCATCAAATGTCACCTGAAAAATTCTCACATAGTATAAATTAAATAGCAGAGGTGACAGTATGCAACCTTGTTGGACTCTTCTACATATATTGACCAAGTCAGTGACCTCAGTATCAAATTTAACCTGTGCTGCCAGATTTCGATATAAATTCTCTATACACTGAATATCTTTTTAATCTATATCAATTCTTTTGTGAATTTCCACGAGTTTATGGTGTTGTACTCGATCGAATGCTTTTTCGTAGTCAGACAAACAAAGGCCTACATTTTTACCCTGATCATAGCAGTTTTGTACTACAGCTTGTAGTGCATTTATTGCTTCTCTTGTGCCTAAACCTTTTCTAAATCTGAACTGTCTCACCAGTGAATTTCTCACTGTTTTATATCTAGGCTACATCAGTTAAAACTGTTAATAAACCACCTCTGCAAGCATTTTCATGGTGTTTACTGCACCCAGGGATTTCAGTTTTATGTCTTAATTTTATATATTTTAAAATAATGTGTTGGAATTATGCCTATTATTTTTTAGAGGAATTAAATTAATTGCAGTTGCGAGAATGTTCTGTAGCCAATACTTCCTGACATCACTTTTTCAAAGACGGTTCAACACATCCAGTTAATTTTACAACCTCTGACAATAAAGTCAGCGAATAGTCCTGTGACATTAATGTAGTTCAAATGAACTACAGTTACCTTACTGTCCTTCTAAATAGTCACCTCCCAAAAATATGCACCACTTGAGCTCTACGATATGGTATGGTATTCAGAAGCCTTGTTGATTTTTATTGGATTTCAGGAATATTATCAAATATCTGTCCTTTCAAAGCAAGTTTGACTCTAGGGAATAGGGAGGAGTCTGGAGGATTGAGATCTGATGAGTATGGTGGATGTTCAAGTTGCATGAACACTTGCCAATATTGTCAAACATTTCCTCACAAAAAAGGGGTGGTGTATTTTGAACATCCACCATACTCACCAAATGTCAAGCACCAGACTACTTCTTATTCAGTCCCAAATTCAATTTCAAAGGATTTTATGATATTCCCGTCAGAGATGTGGGAGGGGCAGAAGGTGTACAGTTATAAGTGGTATGTGAGCCAACTGGGCATGTCTAGTTATTTTCATCATGTTACTTGAACAATGCAAATTCAAAACTGTCTCCCCAATATGGTACATGGGTCCCTGGTAGACAAATCACACTCATGACAGACAAGGTAATTTTTAATTATAAAAGCCTCAACATAATTGGTGATTTGCAAATTGTGGATGAAAATGCACGTGGTCAATGATAACCCTTCTCATCGCACCAAGCTGGACTCGCCTCCTTTTCTGCACTGCTTGTGGTCAACTGGTTCATCACAACGAGTAGGAGGCACTTTTAAAACTGTCGTCCCCTTTCTCCTCTTGAGACAGGAGTTTGGGATAGGTTGCCGAATGCGGCTACCGAACATCTTCCTGTGTCATGCATGCACTTTGTAGGGACGGACGTGCAGAATATATGGCAGACAAGAAAAAGGACAAAACTTAGAGACACAAAGAAGTTATGAAATTATGAGTCATTTTCCCACTTGCACTCTGAAAAAAAAAAAAAAAAAAAAAAATGCACAGCACACAGTTGTAGTATGGAGTAGTGGCCGCCACAGTATGGTACAGAACACTAAAGAATTGAGCACCTATTTTCAAAATAGTGAAGTAACAGTATTTTGGTTTAGGTTGGTGTCATTAACATGTTTAACAGTGTAGCTGTTTAAAGGGTCTTCATTAAATGAAAATTCAAGAGAGTGTTAAAATCACAAACATGAATAAAGTGGGCAAGGTAACAGGACTTTCAGAGAAAAAATTGAGATAAAAAGATTAAGCAAGCCACTCCTGAATATGATCTGTAGCATTGAACAAAAAATCAATGACGGAAATTCAACCCAAAAATTTATCAGATGAATAAATGGATTTGTGGCTTGAAAAGAACAATGTTTTTGTTTTTCATGTGTGTTATTTGGCTGCGATATTCATTGGTGTAAAGCCGAAATAACAGATATTGGTCATACAAGGTGCTGCATCTGAAAAGTTTGGTGGATCAGAGTTCGTATGTCTCCTTAAAATCCTTAAAAAGTCCTTATTTCAATCACAAAATTTTGCACATATGACGTTCAAAGCAAGAGTACATACATATTAGCAATTATGAAGCATTGCCGGGACGACTAGTATTTTATATTTGTTTTTGTGATGCTTATTGGAATGGAACATGCTTGTAGCGCAATGAAATGTAGCAACAACCAGAAAAAGATCTACCTCCTTTGCCCCTTTTTTAAAAAGATTTTGTAAGGACCCAGAGACAGATGTAACACAATCATGCAGCCGAAATGTTTGTTAAGATTCACCTGAAAACTGTATATATTGAAGTATGATAAGGGTTTTTTGATATTTTAAGAAGTAGAAAAATGGTTCATGTATATAGAGTACTATATACTCCAGTTAGGATGTCCAAAAGCACAGAAAAATGCATATTATAAACTATACCGTAAGATTCTTGAAAGTTCGTAAAATAATAAGAAAATCATCAGGTAAGACGTGCAAATACCCGACAGGTGTAGAAAATATTAACACCAAATTCAAATCTGAGCGTCATTGGTCATCCTGCCCCCCCCCCCTCCCCGGAAAAATTGCACATTAATGTAACAAGGCCAATACTTTTCAATGTATTTCAACTGTTAATAATATAGTAAGGACAGTTTACAACTCACCTCAAAGACGTGGCGACAGGTACGTACAAAAGTCACACACATACAACACTTTCAGCTTTCTTCAGAAAATAGAACACTCAGGCAATCACAGTCATACAACCATCACCTCCGGCTGCCGCACTTCGAAGTGCGGCAGCCGGAGGTGATGGTTGTATGACTGTGTTGTGTGTGATTGCGTGTTATTATATATTTCAACTGTTAGTTTGATGCATCTTATCCATCACAGGACAATAATAGAGATGGAAGTAGTAGTTTTGTTGTTAGGTATCCTGAAATCTAAAAACAGAACAAAACGAAAGGGAAATTGTGTGTCATATCTGTTAACTTTGAAGCTACATGGCTACGCTTATTACACTTAAAACTGTTTATGTATCTTGATGTAAATTACTTCGATTTCGATGGGGTAACCTTCAAAATTATTTGGATCGGCAGGTATTCCTGCATTACTAGGTACCAGATTTCATCATTTAATTCATATTTCAGTTCCACTACTGTTTTTAGCATCATCCTTTTCGTCTGATATTAGACAAACACCTTCGAGTCGAAAATAAAACAATCATATCGTGAATTACTTAGAAAAGGGGGTGAAAATGAATTTTATCCATATGATGTTAACAGGCGGCTCCCTTGCTCACAGTTTGGAGCTGTGCTGTCAGTGGATAACAGATTTTACACCAGTGAATGTCGAGACTGCTATGTTCGACTGTGCCTCAAGATCTAAGTAAGTTCGAAGAAATCAGTCAGTGCCCCTTAATAAGAAATAACTGAAAATTATTTTATACTGTTATCCCATGTTAAACTTAATGTGTTATATTAAAGAATAAAAAGTGTCTAAACTTAAGACGCTGCAAGATTTATTAATTAAAAGAGCTGTGTAAAGTGTTACATAATAATGGGATTAAAATCCCCATAAATTACTTCTCTACAAGTGTGTAAAGTGTTCAGTATAATTTGTGGTCGAACTGAGTGATACTTTTTCTTACTAAATCTAAAAAATCAGTAATGTTGCACAAGATGTTCATGAAACACTCTTCACATTCATTGAAGAAATGTTTTAATAGTGAGGTAAGGTAGGTTATTTGTATATTTTCAAGTTTATGTATATGTAAAAATTAATTCGTTGAAGCCTACTGTTCATGACTTTGCAGTTATTTTACTTGTTTGAAGGTTTTATGTGCACTGTGTATACATGTCAGCAGTGACTCCTTAAAAACTCCTTATATTCAGAGACTCCTTACTTTTTTTTTCCAAAAATGGGTACAAACCCTACAAATGAACTTGAGAATTACAGGAAACAAGAGTTACAACAATAAATAAATAAATAAAATACCTTTACTGGTCTTCAAAGTAACCCCATTGACTACAATGCACTTCTGATATCGGTTGTACAGTAGTTCGACACTCTCGGCAAACACTTCCTGTGGAATCACTCAAAGCACTTAGGTCACACATTGTTGGATCTCGGCAAATTGAGAAAACTAAATGTGTCATTATGTTTCTATCATTCTCAAAGACAGCCTCTGATCATCCGCAAGCATCCATCACACTCTTTTGATGCTTTCTGGTACTGTGATTGTGGATTATCACCCAGAACGTGGTTCATCCTCGACACCTTCCTTTTCATCTCTAAAGCGTGTAAACCGCTCACACACTCCCTTTTTTACTCACTGCTTCAACACCATACACTTGCACTAATATCCCATCCCTAGCAACAAGTTGCTCTATTTTGCTCTCCATGTTGCAATGACCCTGTTAGCTGGGTCGCAGTGTGTACCATCATTTCCCTGCACTGCTTTCCAAGACAGGGAGCACTTGTTGACATGTCCCTCAAATTTGTACGCATGGACACCTCATTTTTGCCAGTGTGGATTGTAAAATATGGGGCCAGTCACCGAACTTTTCAGTCAGACCTTGTATATGGTCAAAAATGAAAGTACAGAAAATGTCAAACAAACACTTGCATAATGTTCTAAGTCATTCATTCTTAGACAAATCCAACATACAGCAGAAATTCAATTAATATGGAAATTCTCCACAGAGATGATAAATTATTATTCTTTTTTTCTGAGTGTAACTATCGGCAGTAAAAAAGAGGTAAGTCCTGGCCAGCCAATCTGTCTCTTTTGAATAATAATTTATCATCTCTCAGCAGAATTTCCATATTAATCGAATATTACCTTCGTGGTCTACATCCTTCTTACTGTTTTAACAATCTTTACCTGTTTGCTATCATTTAAATCTGTCATCAAACTCCTTCTTTCTCGCCATTGTCGTCCATATTCCTTCTGTTAACGTCTTAAATTTTACTACCCTCCCATATATAGCTTACACAATATCCTTTTTACACCCATATCTGCTTCTTTATACCCATATCTGTATGTTTACTAAATAGACCTTTTTTTTAAGAGACGCCTCCCTTTTGGAGATTGTTGCAATAACCCACCATTGTTGCATTGTTTACTGTTTTTACTATTATTTTGACGAAAATTCTACCGACTTTTTCGATAGCACTAATCCATAATGACGTTCCTGTTGTTTATAAGCCGTTACACCACCAATTTTGCGCCCTGGTAAGCTTTAATGTATTGGCGGTGATCTTTAATGGACTGTTAATAATCTTTTATGTGCCACTAGCGATCCTTCATCTGTCACCAAGGACCCGTTTTCGGCTCCCTACGATCTTTTTTCAACCATTCCCCTTTTTCACCAGCACTTGGTAATTGTATTTTCGTCAGAAAATAGTTTGTAAAAACCTAAAAACATAACAAGATTTTCGAAAAATTTTCGTAAATTTTTTGCTCAGTCCTTCATCTAAATTAATATTTCTTTCCATTCTGCCCCTTCTTACACATCAGGACCTAATAATCCCTATTTGTGTACGATATATATACGTATTATATTTACCTATTTTTATTGATCCAACCAACTATTCACAATGTATCCCAACCCTATACCACAGTACCTCCAGTCTTTCCGCAAACATTCATTTACTATTGCCAAACTGCAGTCCCACATTCTTTTCCTCCAGTCCTGTTTGTCATTTTGCACAATCCCCAAAGGAATCACTTTAAAAGTCCTATCTCTGGGTGTAAGCCTTCTCTCCATCACTCTCTTCTTCAATTCCAAATTCAGCAGTCCTTAGCTTTCACTCATCTTGTCCTTCATCAGTATGTTGCCTCTTGTAACCAGCACACCAACAGCTCCTCTCTCTCTATCTCTCTAAATTACTTCTCCTCTCAGCACCTGGCTCAATTAATGCACTCTGATCCATCATACAACAAGACAACTGTAAACTTGAACTATATGCCATACAACACCTACAAAAACTATCCATCCTACTGGTCCATCATCTCAGAAGTGGTATCCCTCTTCCCATCATCCACAACCACCCACAACACCACCACCCACTCATTGGCAACAAACCAAGCCTGGCTTCCCTACTGAATCTTCCAACCCCAGCGCACACCCCACCCAGAACCTATCACAACCATCACCACAGGCAGACACCACTCAACACCAATACCAATTCAGTCCTTAACCTCTCATCCAAATCCCTCTCCATTCTCGAAATGTCTGTCCTGTCTAAAGGTTTAACCTTCTGTCCTACACCTAAATTTAATCACACTGCCCTGGTCAAGGATCTTCTCTCATTCACCCTTAACCTCAACTGAAAATACCACTTTAGCACCCAGTCACAACCCCCAGGCAACAGAGCAGCTGTTGAAACCTGTCTTGAACAATTTCGACCTCCCTCCCAAAAAGATCCCTTGCAGGCAGCCCAGTAATTCCTCCATCCAGTGTTGCTTCCCAATCCTTCCAGCACAACATACCAACCACTCCTAACATCAGCCCAGCTGAATCCAATAGCCATCCGAGCGCTGAAAGTGGACCGCTCCATTGTAATTTTCCCGACAGACAAGGATTCCACAACTGTGGTACTTGATCGAGGAGTGTATGTGGCAGAAGGGCTGCGTCAACTCTCGGACACCTATTTACAAACCTGTTCCTCAAGACCCTATTCCCTCAGTCCAGGCTGAACTACAGAAAATCCTTAAAACCCTAGATCCCTCACAAGGTCTCACCGCTGCCTCCATTGAACTTCTATCTCCACCTAAGCCTCGGACACCAACCTTCTACCTACTTCCTAAAATCCATAAAGAGAATCATTCTGGCCGTCCCATCGTAGCAGGCTTCAAAGCTCCAACAGAATGTGTCTAAGCTCTGGTAGACCAACACTTCCAACCTATAACCTGCAGGCTCCCATCCTATATCAAAGACACAAAACACTTTCTGGAACACCACAAATCCATCCCTATGCCCCTCCCATGTGATAGATAGCTTCCTTGCCACCAGATGCTACATCCCTGTACACCAACATCCCCCACACCCATGGTCTATCAGCTCTGAAACACTATCTTTCCCAAAGCCCACCTGAAAGCCTCCCAAAAATGTAATTCCTTGTCACACTTGCCAATTTCTACCTCAACAATAATTTCTTCACCTTTGATGGCCAGACTTACAAACAGATCAAGGGGGGGGGGGGGGCAGCTATGGGTACCAGGATGGCCCCTTCTTATGCCAACCTCTTCATAGGCCGCAAGGAAGAGGCATTCCTTAAAACACAGAAGTTGTACCTCCTGGTTTGGTATAGATTCATAGAAATCTTAGTGGTCTGGACTCATGGTAAAGAAACCCTTCTGAACTTCCTTCACAACCTTAACTCCTTCTCCAACCTAAAATTCGCCAGGTTCTTCTTAAAAACTCAAGCCACCTTCCTTGATGTTGACCTTCACCTTGCAGAGTCCCACATCCACACCTCAGTCCATATTAAATCCACAAACAAGCGACAATACCTCCACTTTGACAGCTGCCATATTAAACGATCCCTTCCCTACACTCTGGGCATCCATGGGAAACGTACCTGCTCCACCACCTACAACAACAATCTACCCAATGCTGTCCTCTCCCGCAACTACCCTACAGACCTCGTCCACAAGCAGATCTCCCGAGCTGTCCATTCCTCTCCTTCCAACAACAATGTTTCTAACCCCAGACCACCCAGAAGCACCCCCTTAGTCAGCCAGTACCATCCTGGCCTGGAATGCCTCAACAAATTCCTCCGACAGGGCTATGACTTTCTCAAGTCATGCCCTGAGATGAGCTCATCACTTCGAACTGATCTTCCCACACCACCCAGAGTAGCCTTCTGCTGTCCTCCCAGCCTCCGCAACATTCTCAACCAACCTTACAACATCCCAAAACCACCCTCCCTACCTAATGGTTCCTATCCCTGCAACCAATCCCATTGCAAAACCTGTCAAACGCATCCTCCCAATACCATATACTCCAGCCCCACCACAGGAAAAACCTACCCTACTCAAGGCAGGGTGTGACAATCTCCTCAATGTTGCTGATCCCAAGATGCTTCAGAGGAACTGTGTCTGTATTACAAGACTCAGTTCTGTTAACATGAAACCGAGGGATGGTGAGGTACACATTATAAAAAATAAAAACACTTAGCTTGCTTTCTGATGTTCAATGTGATAGCTGGTTTGGTTTGGGTTGTGATTGAAGTCCGTTGTCCGTTGATCCAGGTTTCCTTGGGAGCTACATTCACTTAAATGAAATAGTGGCAGTTGTTAAATGATGAAATTGACGAACTCGCTTATTTAAACTTTTCAGAATGTTTTATTATCATTTTTTGACTGTCACACAATATCTTCCAGCAGCAATATAACAAAGATGTTTACTGATCTGTAACCAGGAACAGAGTGCCAGAGCATGGCTCGCAATCAAAATTAAACAATATTCTTTTACTTTAAATATGCCAAAATACACTAATTAAAATATTTCATTTTAGCTTTAACTATTTATCTCAATGTATGTAGGTGTTTTATGAAATTTGTATTTAATGGTATACGTAAAATAAAGAGTCGTGGCTTTGACTAGTGTTTACATTACTCAAACTATTTACATTATCTGTGTTTTCGAAATGCACAGACATCTGTTTTGACAATATTGTGTAGGCGTACTATTACTGAGACATGGAATATTAATGTATTTCAGTTTGCTGTCTAATTTTTTATATATACGGATTTGTATACAGTAGTTGTAGTTTTATCTATTTCGAAGCTAGTTCCTTAGTACCAAATGGATTATTAATTTTAGTGCGTGAAAAATGATCAGTATTTGATTTAGGATCCAGTGATACATAAAACATGGTCTGCCCTAATTTATTTAAACAAAAGGTACATACGTAATCATGTTGTGCAATAGTTATGACATGTAATAGTGTTGTTTTTATACAAACAAGTATCTTTATAGGTTCAGTAATTTCCGAAACTAAGTGTAATGCATTTTTAGTGTTTGCAACTATTATTTACGAAAGTATAAAAATTGAAAATTATGTAAAAATGACAGCCAAAGTTAAATCAAAGTATTATTTCATAAAAATGTTCTACTTATAGTGTTAATCATATTTCAAACTGAACACGAAAATCTGATATTTTTACATATTTGGTAGCGAAGTTTTATTTTAGGTGTCCGATATTTCGTGTTTGTAATGAAACTGTAGGAAGCGTGCAACATAGCAGAAATGTTACAAGGGCCACATGCAAGACAACACATGTCATATATCAACTGGCATGTGTCCACTGTGCAGCCTTTTATGTTGGTATGACTACTAGCAAATTGGCTGAATAGATGAATGGTCACAGACGGACTGTTTGCATGGGGGACACACAATATCCTGTGGCAGAGCATGCCCTCTAGCATGCCTCAAGGGACCTTGGAACGTGTTACACCACACGTGCCATTTGGATACTGCCAACTAACACCAATCCCTCAGAACTACAGAGGTGGGAACTTGCCCTCCAACATATCCTCTCCTCGCGCCACCCCCCTGGCCTAAATCTACACTAACCCCTCCCCCTTTTCCATCCTCAACTCACCTATCCATTATCCCTTCCCTACCCCCCTCTCTCTCTGTTTTTCTGTGTGTTGTTCCATCTTTCCCTGTTAATCAAAAACATTTTAGACCCCCCCCCCCCCCCCCCCACACACACACACACCGCTCAACATCATTCAGTTCACTCATCTTTTCTTTTCGTCTCTTCTTTCCTTTCTTTCCTCTCTGGTTACATATCCTCTTTGGCATGGCTCAGTACTACTACACAGTATCTCTGACTTCCACAATCCTAAGACTATCCTCATGACATAAGTCGTGACTTACCTTTCCCTTCCTTTTTTCTCCCTTCTCTCCACCTGAAGAAGGAACACAGTTCTGAAAGCTTGTTATTTTCCTCCTTTTCTAAGTGTAACTATCGGCAGTACAGCAAAAAGGTAAGTCATGGCCAGCCAATCTATCTCTCTTGAATATAGCAGAAATTACCTTAGCAATAGAGACAAACAGTTGGCAGCCACAACAAACAGGTTGAAAACAACAGGTATATATTAAATTTAATTGTGTACTATATTCATTGGTATCTTGCTTTAGAACTGGCTCTCAAGGGCCATGATGAATCTGATGTCTATAATAGTAAGGGTGTTTTTCATGAGCTAATTCAGTTTAGTACAGAATAGGATAATGATCTCCAAGCTCATTTTAGTTCTAGTTCTAGGATGGATATCCTGTAAATGCGTCCGAGCAAGGTGAGGCATAGCAACAGTTTTGGTTACAAGCCTTAGTGTAAGAGCAGTGCAGGGTCACAGAACTGTCACAAGCACTAGTAACTTTCCATGCAGGTGCACTGATAACTCATAGGAGGAACACAAGTGCTGACCTGAATGTGATTATCCTTCAAAGGTACTTGACAAGTTGTAATAACTCGCTGCAGGGTGGCCAGCTCCAACATTGGTGTAGAAGGTGGTTAAGCTGGAACTCTGGCAGCATGTGGGCAGTGAGACAAGGAAGATGACTTGCGTGTGTCATCTACATTGTGGGAGCAACCTCAACCGACAGCAGGGAGGTGTGAGGTTTGGCATGCAGCATAGGCACAAGTTGATTCTGATGGTCTTCATGTAAGTGGGCCTCATAGATCCTGTCTGCAAATCTAATGCATTTGCAAGGTGTCTGGAATAGAGCTTTGATGATCTTGGAGTCACAGCATGCTTGTTGAGGTGATGTTTGAAGTTCACGTGGTGTGGCAGATGAATCTGGCAGGAGAGGAAATGTGACCGGTAGATCGGAGACATGGTGCGATGAGATGGCATAGTCGGCTGACTCGGCAGATGCACAGGGATGTCCCGCTTAAATGGGTGGATGAAAGAACGGTTGCATATGTCTGAATTGGCCAAGTGGGTGTGTGGAATGGACTGTTGTGGTCACTGCATGGCAGATGCGTTATGAGACGAGGCACATGACTGCACATGAAAAACAGTATCACAGGCCATGTAATGTGAAAATGCAAAGTAATTAAAATCTCAGTTTGAAGCAACAACAGTTTCACTGTTCACAGTTGGGAAAGACGGTTGCACGAAACTTACAGCAACGGTATCGCCTGGCAGCAAAAGGTGGGCTCGGATCATGAGAAAATTGATCTGAACTGAAAGACTAATTTGAAGGAAAAACTGAAATTACACAATCAGCAAAGTCACCGTGCTCCGAGGCCAGAATAAAGTTCAATTGTGGCAGGCAATTAGCACTTTGTTGACTAATCACGTGGCCGGTGCAGGAATACCCCGGCAACTACGGAAGGTCTATTAATTTAAATTTTGCAAGTCGAAATTATATGCATTTTGAAAATTAGAATCATACAGTAGAAAGTTCACGTTTGACGGCACTACATAAAGGCAAAACATCGGCAAGAACATTGGGCATAACAAAGCCAGAGTTGTTACAATGGAAGGCAGTGTGGAAAAACATCCTGCTAAAACTGTTGCGTTGAATATGAAGCACTCGGCATACCATGCAGATTAGGCACTCGTAGAACAAGAAGAGGTTTGAAGTGAAATCCGGGCTAAGTCATTGTGGCCGTTGTTTTTTGGCTCCAGGTATGTCATATTTTCGGCAAAAAACTGGTGCGAAAGTTGCTAATATCACTTGTGCAATCAAAGAGAATGGAAAAAGATAAATTTGGGGTAATGAGGGGATGAAATTGGTACAATGAGAAGTCTGGCCACAGGCCAAATGGGCATGGTCATTGTGGCGACAGCGAAACGATTACCACCGTATTTTGCGAAAGAAACTGGGAGTCATTCCACGTGAACTCAACACAGTCATTTTACCTCACCATCTTTGATTTCAATCAAATTTGGTATACTGGTACCCCCCACATAGAGAAATAAAAATACCAAATATCAACTCAATATCTCAAATGGTTTCAAAATTACGCCTTGTTAAAGTTTCCAAAAAACTCCAAAAATCGACCTGTGTCTGAAACTTTAAACTGCTATAGCGACTCTCAGAATCAAGCTAGAAAGATAAGAGAGGTGTCATTTTGCTGCATTTTTCAAGCCCTTTCCAAAAATATATAACACTACAAGGGGCATAATATTTTTTTTACTAATTTCAAAATAAAAAATTTATTTTTAAATTTCTCAAAATGCGCCACTTTTAAAATTTTGAAAAAATTCTCTAATTGTCCTTGTATAGTGCTTAACTGATGGTATAAATTTCATAATGGGATCATAATGGGTTCTTATAGAAAAATGCAATTGAAAATATGCTTACATTAGCATTTTCACTATAATAATGACTCATTGGCCCAGGAAGGTCTAATAGTCTCTTAGATTTATGAAAGATTTATATGAGAGACTTAACAATAGAAATATGTCTATAAATTTGATCAATGATACTTAATTTTTACAACCTCTTTTTAAAAGATAAATGTAATCATTAGAAAGCTTTAGACATATCACTAATAGAAAAAGAAGCCTATGCACTAAAACTAGGTAGTTTTATAACTGAAAAATTTTAGTTGGATGAAATTCATGATTAATATACACATGAAGTTTGGTAAAAACATTTAATGTGTTGTAACTGGGTTAATATTTTAATAAAGTCTATGTACATAACAGAAAAAACTTACGTAATTAACTTGCAGCCTTTTTAAAAAAATTTTGAGAAGGTTAAATTACTAAAGTCGGTGAAGACTTCAGTGGTTTTCTGCAGTTCTTCATTTGACAAATTATAAGTTCGGCCGGTTGGAGTTATTGGGTTAACTTTACTTAGCACAAGTGTCACAGGAAGCTGAAGGATATCTTGCTTTGTAGGGAAAGAAAAGCTAGATGATGGACCGGCTGGATGTAAAAAAGAAACCTTCACTTCATCATTGATTTCATATGTTTCAAGTACATAGGCCAACCACCAGTTATTGTCATAGACGACAGTCACATACCCACTGACTTCTGCTAATCTTAAACGATCCTGAATCACTGTAACAACTTCAATTTTGAACTCAGTGGATTCTGAGAAAACTTTTACTTTCATTTTGCTGTTACTAGAAGGGACAGGAATGAATGCATGAAGTTTCTAGAGTGCCTTGTATGGTCACAGATTTTTTCAGCTGGCCGATTTTCCAAGTGCTTCTCAGTTTCAATGTACTCCTGTTGTGTAACGTAAATAAAATTTGCTGCAAAAATATTTAGCATTGTCCACTCATACAGGTGGAATGGTGTTTGGTTTCTTCCTCTCTTTTATAGTAGATCACAAATGGATGTACTGTTGCTTGTCCACTGTTCCAGTGATAGCTTTGTGCTTCATCTTGAATCACAAAAGTGTAGTTCTCAGAGAAGTCACACATGACAAGATACTCTTGATATTTCAAGATTTTCTTTTATGTTGCTCAAAAAGGAGCTTTGCTTTCTGGCAATAAAGTCATGCCTGATTAATGCAGACAAAAGTTGGATGAACAATTCAATAAAATCTGAAGTTGCTTTTTCTATTGTCTCCAGGTTGCATCTATCGACCGATATCCATTGCCAAAAAGTTATTTTTTCAATGTCTTTTTCTTCGAATTTTTCTTCCAACAAATTTTTGATGTAATCGGTACCTGGACAGGTTGAACATTCCCCAAAATAACACTTAATGGAGGCAGGGTTGCACAGTGCTTTAGCAATACAGTGTTTATACATATGCAGTTCACCATTTGTCATTGAGCTAATTTTTGCATTTTCTAACATAAGTGTTACATTTTGATGGCTTGTGCAGACACATACTAAGTGCGTACCACTAGAACCTGCCAGGACATAGTTTTTCGGTCTTAGTTCTGCAAACTTAGAAAACCCTATTTTTAACGTAGGATTTTGGTCTTTAAAATATAAGAATGCCTCCATTAAATTGCATAAAACTAGTCTCTTTGGCAGTGTGACTTTCTCTCCAGTCCCAGGCTTAATAGAAACACAGTCTTTTTTACCAGTTAAAACCCTGCTGATTTCATCACCCTCATAGAAATCACGCATTGCTCTTACTACTTCTATTGGCAGGCTCTTGCCAGGTTTTTGGAGGGCCCTCTGATATACCTTTAAGTATTTTCTTAGACTGCTTGACTATGTAATTTGGAGCATTAAATTCTCGCATTATTTTTCTTACACTCCATGAATCAGGCAAACAAGTTAATATCATAATCCTTTTGTCCCTTGAAGTGCAGTGTGAGAAGTGGTATTTTAGATTTTTCAAAATTGAATCATCAAGGGTTTCATTATCTTCATCAGAGGAGTAGTCTTGAATAGAAGTAAAAAGTTTACAATTCATGGCTGAATTAATTTTGAAAATTTTTTGTGAAGCATATCTCTTTGATTTTATTTTTCTTGAATCAAGGGGTGATTCGCCCAGTTCATGAAGAGAAGCATTAAGTGTCTCAACGACATCTGACTTAGAGTTGAAATCAGGGTCATTTTCAGAATCAGAAGTATTTAAAATTTCAAGCTCTAGGTTTAGTGTAGCACTGGCTTGATTTGTTTCTTTGTTGTTCTTTAGAGTTGATAACTCTTTTCTGCAAGAGTCACATACTTTAGCATCATTAGGTGCTAGAAAATGTTCAACCATCCATTGTGTTACTGTTCTAAGTGTTTTTTATTTCTATGATTTTTTTATTTTTTATTTTTTGGAAAAAGTATTGAAACACTGAAATGTTTTATGCCTTGTGTTTTCCATTACTGCACAAACACTTATTCAACACACAAACACTTGCACTCTACTCACATATCAAACATAAACACAATACTTGTCACACCATCAATTACAGTCCAGCACTTGCAGTATTGTAGTAGCACATTGTTATACTACATTGTTTACAGCACATTGTTATACTACATTGTTTATAGCACATTGTTAAGGAAGCGTATGTCATAATGTATAATGTGACATTAGCTCAATTAGTCATTATAGTGAAAATTCTAATGTAAGCTTGTTTTCGAATGCATTTTTCTGTAAGAACCCATTATGATCACATTATGAAACGTATACTATCAAGTAACCACTCTACAAGGACTATTTGAGAATTTTTTCAAAATTTAAAAGTGGCGCATTTTGAAAAATTTTAAATTTTGAGATTAGTAAAATAAAAATATATATTATGACCCTTGTATGGTTACATACTTTTGGAAAAGGCTTGAAAAATACTGCAAAATGACATCTCTCTCATCTTTCTAGCTTGATTCTGAGAGTCGCTATAGCAGTTTAAAGTTTCAGAAACAGGCCGATTATGAGGTTTTTTTGAAAACTTTAACAAGGTGTAATTTTGAAACCATTTGAGATATCAAGTTGAAATTTGGTATTTTTCTTTCTCTATAAGGGGGGTGCCAGTATACCAAATTTCATTGAAATCTGATGTGAAGTAAAATTTTAATGTAAACTGTGTTGAGTTGACATAATATGACTCTGGCATGGAAACTTGAAAACTGCACTAACTTTGTATTCGGAGTCACCAGTATGGCAATCTAGAGGGGTGTGAGCACCACAGAATCCACATACGTGAATCAAGAAATGTACTTTATTGTTAACATCTATAAATAAAGAACCAGATTGAGGAAAACATGGCCGTCAGACACAGAAACACTGTTGTTCCAAAGATACACTTTGAGTTTTCCTGTTGTATAGATCAATGTGTTCACGCCACTACAAGTTATTATGGGCTTCTAAGAACTCCAAAAGAGAATGTAAGCAGTGGTCAAGCAAGTCGTCTTTCAGTTTCCCTTTAAAACGGTTTAAATTTGTTATCTGTTTCAAATCTGATGGTATGTGGTTATACAGTATAACACCAATATGGTGTATGCCTACTCTAAATATGTTCTTACGTTCTGTGCTGTCATGTAGGTTATGCTTCTGTCTAGTGTCATAAGAGTGAAACTCATTGTTGTATTGGAAGATAGGTTCTTCTTTAAATAGGCATCCTTTTGTGAAGCTTAATGCTGCCTAGATGTATAGACAAGGAAGGGAAACTATCTTAAGACTTTTAAATATTGATCTGCAGGAGTCTCTGTATTTAACATGTTTTATGGTTCTATCTTCATATTCTAGCCTTTCGGGCAGCCTAGCAATGCAGTATCTACCGTGAGGATCTGTCTTTGTTGCAGTGGGTCACTGCACAGTGGATGCTAGGTGAAAATGGAGAGAGTTCACAGAATGGATGATATATAAACTTTGATTTGTATATAAAGTCCATGTGTATTATCTTTTGTTTCAATTATTCCTGTTGATTTGTTAATATTGGAAGTTTATATATTTATATATTTAATTTGGCTCTGTAATAACAGGCAATAAAAAAAGACTGATGTCTTGTGTGAAATTATTTAATTACTATTTTCACTCTCTTATTTATAAAAAAAAAAAGAGAAGACATCTGATTGCCTTGGTGGCGCAAGTTCAAAATAGTTCGGAGGCACAGTATGGCTGGACCTCATTTTATTATTAATTTCTACTCCAGAGATAAATAAGCAGCTACAAGATTTTGCTAGCTGCATGCACAGATTTTACGTGCGTTTTCCCTGTTTAATACTGAGTGAATTGGTAACCAAGGAAATGAGGTGTAGCTGCAGACAGCAATAGGGCTCTTTACACCCTGGTCATCATGCAACACAACTGTTGCATGGCTTGTATTTTGTGGCAGGAGTCTTACAGTATATGTAGTGTTTGTCAGTCGAGGTTGTGCTGAATATGTATGTTTAAAAATTTTGTCTCACTCACTGATGAGACAGTTTTTCAATTAATGTTAAAAATAGGTGTTGCAGAGTGTAATTTCTGTACTGTACAAAAATTTATAGTCACTGTATCTTTACTGAGTTCTATACCAATGTATTAGATTTTGAGTCAAGTCTCCCGCTCTTTATTGTAAGCTATCATCATTAGCAAAAAGTACTGTGGTGCCATTAGTTACTGTTTCTGCTAGATCATTAACAGAAAGAATGGAAAGAATAGGCCGAAGAATTGACTCTTGAGGGACTCCATAAACAATGTTTTTTGCACTACTATCAAAATGAGAAACTGTGAGTTTTTGTATCTTATTAGTGTGATTTGACAATGATCTTTATCTAATCAGATTATGAAGACTGCTAAATCTACATACAAGAGAGTAGTCAATCCACCAAAACGTGAGAATTTTAGAAAACTGCCCAAAACTATGAACTAGAAAGGATGTTAATAGTGCTCATGGCATGAATGAAAAATATAACATAATCATTAATAATGTCAGTATTATGTTTGAAAACTGTTTTCCTCTCAAAGTAACTCAAACTGAAGTCTGTATAAAACCATGGATTACACAAGGAATAAAGACTTCATGCAAGACAAAAAGGAAAGTGTATATATCACTTAAGAGTAGTTCCAATGATGATGATAACAGCTAAATATAAGGAATACTGTAAAATATTTTTAAAAACGTGATTCAGACATCTTTGAGAAAAAGACAACAAAATAAAAGCAGTATGGGATACAGTGAAAGAGGAGACTGGTAGAAACAGAAAGGAACAGGAGCAGATAGTATTAAAAATAGATGATACATTATTAACTGATAGACATAGTGTGGCAAATCTATGTAACAAGTATTTTACATCTGTTACTGATGGTATGGGATTTTCAGGGTCAATAAATAATGAATGCCCTTGAATATTTGAAACTAGCATTTACAAATAACTTCAGGCCGAACATGAATATATCACTCACTTCACCACAAGAAATAACTTTTATTATCGAAGTTAAAAACAAAGCATTCTAGTGGTTACGATAAAACATCAACAAAGTTAATTAAAGCATGCTCTTGTGGATTTAGCACAATTTTAAGTTACTTGTGTAACCAGTCTATTATAACTGGAACATTTACTGATTGGCTGAAATAGGTGGATATTAAACCTCTATTCAAGAAAGGGGATAAAGAGAGACCATGAAATTACAGACCGATTTCACTTTTAGCGGCATTCTCAAAAATTCTAGATTGGGAAGAAATTACATGTGGTGTTCCACAAGGATCCATCTTAGGGCCATTGCTTTTTCTTGTGTACATTAATGACCTTTCATCAGTTACACTGCAGAAGCAGAGTTTGTTTTGTTTGCAGATGATGTAAGTACTGCAATAAATAGTATGTCGAGCTTAGTTTTAGAAAGATCTGCTAATTATGTTTTCACTAACATTAATAAGTGGTTTAAAGCCAACTCATTGACATTAAACTTTGAAAAAACTCACTACATGCAGTTCAGAACATGTAAGAGATTCCCATCCAGTATATGCATAAGGTATGAAGAAGAGCAGATAGAAGAGGTTGACAGTATGAAATTCCTGGGATTACAGCTTGATAATAAATTCAGTTGGGAGGAGAACACCACAGAACTGCAGTAACGATTTAACAAATCTGTATTTGCAATACGAGTGGTATCAGACATAGGAGACATAAAAATAAAAATAAAATTTGCATACTTTGATTCCATAATGAAATATGGTATAACATTTTGGGGTAACTCTTCAAGTAAAGCAAATGTTTTCAGAGTCCAAAAGTGTGTAATACGTATTATTTGTGGTGTAAATTCATGGACATAATGCAGAAACCTCTTCAAAGATGGGTATATTAACTAATGCCTCTCAGTATATTTATTCCTTAATGAAATTTGTCATAAGTAATATATCTCTTTTCCTAACAAACAGCCCAGTTCATACCAACAATACTAGGGACAAAATTGATCTACACAGGGACTTAAGAGCACTTAGTTTAGTTCAAAAAGTGGTCCACTACTCAGGATAACATATTTTCAATAATTTACCAACAACCATAAAATATTCAGGTACAAATAAAGATCCGTTTATGAGGATCCTAAAAGAATTTCTAGTGGCCAACTCCTACTCCACTGACAAATTCTTAAATAAATGATGCATGAATCTGTATTCATACTATTAGTGTTATTATATCATCAGCTTGTAAAAAGTGTATGTACCTGTATTAATAATATATAAAAAAAGACATGTTCCACATTTACGAGGGTCACCTCAACACGGATCCATGGAACGAACCAATAATCTAATCTAATGTAATCTAAACATTCTATGAAAATGGTCCACCATATCCTGGTGTCCTGCCCAGTTCAGTTATGACTCTTCCCACTATGAAGCTTATGTTTCATCAAGGGAAATTCATATTACAAACCCTCTTTTACTACAAAAATATCATACTTACATGCAGAAAAAGAAGGGTTTTATCAAACCATTTGTCAATAAACCTATTATTTTGTTAATCATTGATAACTCAAAATAATGTAGTATTGTCTTATGTAACAAGAATTGTAGCCTGCAATGAATCATTTGATGATAAATATATCATTATTATTACGACGTAGGGCAAGGTCTTCAATTTTGGACATTTTGTATGCCGTGACAAAATTTGAAGGCCTTACTACAATTATTTGATGATCACATACGGCAGTCAGTGATGTCTTCGTCACTACTTAGGCAGTGGCTGGTGCAATGATGATGAAACACTTCTGAAGCAAAGACACACTTTTAAGTACTTGAAGCCATATGGACAATTTGTAAATTTAATTTTAAGAGGATGACTCTTCAAATCCATGGCCAGCATCACGATTTAGGTTTTCCATGATTTCCCCAATTTTTTGGCATGCAAATGCTGGTTATGTTTCCTTTGAAATGGATATCCAATTTCATTGCATATTATTAATTTATTCTAAGCTTTCCTCTTTCTCTGATTACCTTGATATCAACATTATGTTAACTCCTACTCTTCCTTTACCTTTACTGTATACCATATCACTGATTTATACTAAGTTTGTGTCCTTTTACTAGTGACCTTGATGTCAATATTATGCTAAATCCTATTCTTATTTTACTTTTTCTGTAATTTGAGTTCCTCAACTTTTAATAAAAATGTTGTTATGAAATATATATGGGTGAATAATGTATTTATTTTTCAAATATTATTAATTACAAGTACAGAAGGCACAAATTGTAAAACAGCTATGACTATAATTAATATGCTATATTTAAAGGCTAATTCAGAGTTACATGCAGCTAAGTTAACACAATGGATTGCAAAAGAATTCATGTCCTCTACAGTAGTAGAGGACTTTGTATTTTTTGTTTAGTTTTACATCAATTTTTACTAGTCATACTTTATACCAACAACTGTATAAATAATGCTATGATTATGTAAATCTTTTAACATTACATGAAATTTTTAACATTTGCAATTAACTCACTATGAAATATCAGAAGACTCTTCACTATTGTAAGTTCTCTATGTTCAATATCTTCTAGTAATAATCACAATTATGATATATGACTGATTCCTTTAAAAAGTTATTTATATATAACATAAATGTACTCACAGTTTGTATATGTGTCCAACAATATACAACAGTAATTATAACTCAGACCTCAGTATTACATTTTTATTACAGTATTTAAAAACTTGTTCCATCATTATTTGATTTCTATTTCAACAGGGGTAGGACCACAAAATGGGAAAAATACAGTGTGTTGTTGTGTTTGTTGTCTTGAATTTGAGAGCTGTTGTTGGGTTGGCTGTGAAGTGTGCTTACTGGAATTGAGAACTTGTGGGGTGGCTGTACCATGGGCAAGATTACTTTGTCTCTGACAAGAAGAAAGTATGTTTTTGCCAGATTCCTGATTTTGAAAAGAGCAATGGTCTTCTGACCCAACCAATGAATTAGAAACAGGAGGGTTAATGTAATACACCAAATGTTGTACAGTATTAGCTGGCTGGAAATGCTGAGTAAGTGGTAGATTTGACAGATCTATTTGGCCTCTATCTGGAAGGGGATGATTTGCTTGATGTATGTTATGGCATGTGTTAATGCAGTTACAGCAGACAGACATGTTTTGTACTGGATAGCTTGTCTTTTGTGAGTGAATAGTGGTGGGCACTCTAGAATTTATGTTTCCTCTTTGGTGTATTGAAGGATTGGGGATAGAATAGGAAGATTGTGGGCAAGATGCATTTGGTCTGGGTGGAAATAGTTGTCTTGAAATGGTATTCTGAATTTGTTTTTTTTGGAGCACAGCAGTTGGTTCTTGTGTATATGTAGTATTATGTGGCATATGGCCAGGAGTGCATTTTCTGCCAATATTTGAAACTTGAGGCATAGTTTGTGTTTGTATGGTGTTAACTGAGTGGTAGTTTGGTATATTCTGTGTATTATTATGACAAAACTGATTTAAACATTCTTGATGCTGTGGATGACCTATATGTCTATGACTGCATTGATCATAACAATTGCTTTCAAGTAGCCTTATAGTATTAGCACGTGGTATGTCTTCTGACAGAATGTCATTGTGTGGCACTTCTGTGACCTTTTTTGATAGTTGCACACCAGGAGTCTTGATTCTTGATGACACTGCAGCAGGTGTATTTTTATTGTTTGTCTTTTTTCTTGGCTTCTCTGATGGCTTTTGTTTTTTATTTTGGGACACAGTAGAACTTTGGGTTGTCTTCCTGTTACTTCTATTGGGTAAAATACTGCAATTTTTCTCTGGTTTTTCTGATGTAGCTGTAGAAGCATCTACTGGAACACCACAAACTGTGACTTGCTTTACACGAGCTACACCCACTCGCCCATCACTTAACTGAAAAGATTGTGTAAAATATTCTGTCTTCTCTTCCAATTCCATTTTCTTGTTATTTTTGTGCTCTCCTTCAGAATGGTTCTTTTGTTGAATCCTTTTTGATCTTCGGAGTGTTTGCTACAAAAGATATGAAAGAATCAAATACTGTGTTGTTTATGCTTTAGGAGGAGGGGGAAAAAAGGCCATTCAGTAGTAGATGCTGCAGCTGTTGGTTATTTTATGCCAGAAATTAGTAACATCAACAGACAAGTCATGTGTTTCAGGAGAAAACACAAAACTGAATTACAATGTCATACAAACAAATTTCAACTTCTAAAACTATGTTAATATGGACATACTGGTTGTAATGTAGTGAGAAGTGCATATAAATGAGTGACTATGATTAAACTAGTTGGAAACTTACAGTTTCCATAGATCTGAATGATATAGTGTAACTACATCCAGTGACAGGTGAACAATATGCTGAACTGTGAATGTGACATCTTTAAAGTATAGCCATACTACATCAAATCAACACAGGTGCCAACCTGACCCTCTCCGATTTTCATAAAATTTGGTGTGTTCATTGCACCCTACAAGAGAATGAAAAATACCAAATTACAGAATTTTAGCACAAGTAAGAGAAGTTCTGAAAATGTGTCAAAAATCTGACAAACGCTGCTGACAAAAACGACTGTAACTTCTATTCTAATAAAGATAGAACAGTGAACCGAGTAATTTTGGAAAGGTCTTGAAACAAGCTTTTCAATGATATGTAGTTTTGTTGTATTCGAAGAATGTGCAAATTAAGGCCAGTTACCTTGACCTTTGCCCTCGAATATCTCAAAACATGTCATCTTCAAAATTGATTAAGAAAGTATATTTGCTTCTGTATATGGCATTGTATAAGATAGGAAAACATCAAGTTGGGATGACAATGGGATTAGGAGATATAAATTAATATGTACAGCAATGTGTTGCATTAATGCAAAATAAATTGTATTCAGATTTTTTCAATATTACACAAAACACTGAAAGATATATTTATTATTGAAAAGTTGGTGTTCTAACATAGAACAGTAAGTTAGTACAGTCAACAGGCCAATAGGAAGCTTTTATAATAATATAACCTTCAGTGAAGCAAATAAGATATCTAGCCATTCCAGCCACACACACATTTGGAAGGCATTGTGAACAGGTTGAGATTTACAGAAAGATATGTGACAAATTTATCACCTAGACTTATTGTGTCTCAGAACTGAGAAGCAACATGTAACACTGTTTGTGCATCTTTTGGGGAAATGAAATATGTTCAACCTGTTGCTGTACTGACATCAACCTTTGTAAGAATGTCATACTAGTTAAGATGTCAGGTTTCTCAGGATACCCGTATGAAGGTGAAGGCCCATGAGGATGTAGGAAACTAATTGAAACCTCACTGGTATCTTCTTTAACTTTCAAAACACATCCAAGCCACCAGTGACCTTCGTACATACATGCAACAAATCCTGTGACATCATCAACATATGAGTCTCGTTCGGTCCTAATTAGAGATTCATTTCTGATGACTTGAATTAGAGAAAATTTTAACTTGGATATTGTAATGGCCAGTAGGAATAACACACTGTAACTTGTGGGTAGCAGCAATTGTGTGAATATATGCAAACCTCTCCTGAAGGAGAGATTCTTCTTCATAATCACTATTAGTTGTATAATGAAAGTGACACATTGCAATGTTCTTGGTGCACCATTCAAACAACTGTCTGGGTGTCATATCTGATTACTGTAGATTCACTGCAGACTGGCACAGGCAGCAAGTATCTTGATTGTACCAGCAATACCACCAATGTTACTCTGCAGAGACATTGAAATCAGTCTGGTGAAAAGTTACATTAGCAAAATTCTTGTGATTCTTATACTGGGCTGCAGCACCATCTGAGAAGTAGTACAAGTACTTTGGTGTTCTACGGAAATGGGTTCTCATGAAGCTAACCAAGTGCCGCGGAAAAAGATGAACACTCACTGAATCTTGTTTAAGGCAGTCTGATATAATAATAACGGAAATGTGATCAACTGCACATTTCTGGTTTTCTATAATAATTCCCTTGAAATCCCTGCACCTCATCCTGTAGTACAAATGCATAATTTTCTGCAAAATCACATATTAAAAAGTATTCATTGGCACAAAGTTTCTCTTTCAGATGTTATAGAAATTCTGACTGTTGGGTGGTGTTGTGGTCACGGACAACAACACTCTCACAAATACTACATAGAACACTGGCGTGCACTGGCTGTACAAATACCCGCGAAGTGAGCTCGTCCCTGGTAAACAACACACTGAGCACCGAGCACAACTCCGCACTGTTTATGTCATTGACCCGCCCGTGGCGTGCTCTGGCATTTGCCGCATTTTCCGCGGCGCGCTCTCGCGGCCGACTCCTGACATATGTTATCGGCTGTGTCTGTGCCTTACAGCATTCCTTTCCCCTTGGGGAGGCTCGGATGCAAGCGATGTCCATGACGTTGTCATCTGTTGGGCTCTGACTGAGGTTTCAGGCGGGCACCGTTGCGTAGAGTCGGAAGTACTTTGAGCGCGAGCAGCGTCGGCGCCCTTACCCCGACAACCCATATGGCAGGACCGGTGATGGTGGCTCGGTCTCCATCTCCACCTCGGGCCCCGGACCTGGTGATGGTGGACCCGAAGAGAGCAATGCCTCAGGAGGGGATGTATCCAGCATGGGTGGTGGCTGTACCCGCAAAGGTATATAGGTACCTAAGGGGATGGACCTGGGTCATTCCCTGGCTGAGGCAGACAACTTGCAGGTAATGGCAGGAACCTCTCTTCGGCCTGTGGGCTGGTTAGTGGAGCAGACTGGTGCGGGAGCATCGGCCGAGTGATTGGGGGGCTCCCGATCTTCTTTGACACGCAGGCGTAGCTGGTCGTGGTGACGTGCAGTGATGCCGTCTTCTGTGCGTATGTCGCAGAGACGGCAGCCGCGGCATCTGGTGATGATGGCAGGGATCCGTTTCAGTCGACGTTCGAACCCACATGCCCAGACAGCCATCGCTGGTCGGAAGCGAGAAGATTGGGCGTTCACAGAACGTTTGAAATCGCCCCCACGGTTTTTTTTTATAATGACCATGGGGGTCACCCATTCACTAGACGGAATGCGTTTTACCACCCCAGCTTCCTCCAGGCGGCCCAGCTCCGCTTTGACGTGGTCACGGAGTGCAATCGGAACCGGCCGAGAGCGGAAAAAACGGGGCCTGGCAGAGGGCTTCAAGGTGATGTGGGCTTGGAAATTATTAGCACAGCCCAACTCCGCCGAAACCAGTGCCGAAAATTCAGCGCATAAAGAGTCTAGTTGCAGAAAAGGCACCTGGTTAGAGAGAATGTTGACTTCGTCAGAAATAGTGAACCCAAACCCCTGAAAGGCGTCAAGACCAAATAAGGTGTCCATGTGAGCATTGTTTACAAAAAGAAAAGTGAGCCTACGAGTGACAGATTTGTATGTAACAGGGGCTGAGAACTGTCCCAGGATCAGAATATTTTGTTTATTGTAACTGACCAATTTCTGTGACACCGGTAAGAGAGAGGGAGATCCCAGATCCAAATACGACTTTGAGTTCAATAAGGTGTAGGCCGCACCCGTGTCCACTTGCATGCGCAACTGTTTGTGGAAAACAGTGACGTCAATAAAGAGCTTGTTGGGTGCAACTGATATCGCTGAGACGCAATTTACGTCCATCTCGGCGTCGGAATTTTGGAATTTGGAGGCACAAACAGAAGCAATGTGACCTTTCTTGTGGCACTGATGACATGTGCACCACCGCTTGGGGCAGTCAGGTCTATCATGATCGACGAAAACAGGACACGAAGGAAGCGTTTTCCGGTTGCGTGACTGCACCCCGCCTGGCCGGAGTTTCCGCTGCCATGCAATGGGCTGATCGCCCCGGCGCCGAGGCTGTGAGTGGACTGCCGCGACCGCGACATCCCTTTGAGACCCTGCTTGTAACGGGGAAGAAGTGGGTTGGATTTCTGCTACCTCACACCAAGCCTCAACTTGGTTGCCCGCCGCCCGCAAAACTTCGAAAGACTGCACAATGTTAAGGATCTCTGAAAGGGAAGGATTTTCGCAGAGGAAAGCATGTTCGCGAACCTCGCAATCGGGGGCGAGCCGAATAATAGCGTCACGGACCATTTGATTGCCATACGATTCACGGGCCGCTATCACAAGTCCGTTTGCGGTAATATTGTGAAAAAAAGGCCGCACATTTGATCGAAAGACAGCGACGAAGGATCCTGCAAAGGGAAGAGTTGGCAAAGGAGCTGATACAGACGAGGCGACAGCCACGACAGGAATAACACACGACATAAGGTGCTGTCAGACTAGCCAAAAGCCTGAAAATGTTGTCTTAACAGTTTTTCATAAGCTGGAAAGGGTGGCAGATAAGACGAGGGAGCGTGGGGTGTGAAACAATCTGGGTCAATCCATAGGAAGTGGTACAGGGGTGTTTGCTTGACTATTTTTAAATATTTTAATTTTTTTATAGGTGATTGTCCTATATTTGAGAAGTTCAAAACAGTTTTTTAAAGTAATTTATCTTGCACCTTTACTGAATGGCGGCCATTTTTATTTGTCGGCGTGTGCTGATTTTTCAGTCTGGAGACATTAGCAAAAATTTGAATATCTCTGCACTAAGTTACAACATTGCAATTGACATGATTGTTTTTAGAAAAGTGTCCTCTACAACATTGTCTATTACTAAATTCAAAAACAACCAGTCAAAATGACCTCCAAAGTTTTGTATCCAAATTTTCAAAAATCCACTTTTTAGGCCCAATAATAACATACAAGGAGTGACTTATGAGAGTCTATTTTTTTTCCTGTAGTTAGATATCATACACTACTAGCCTCATATAGAGCAAGAACACTTACAAATGTTTCCTTAATTTTTTATGAATTTTTGAAATTTGAAAATTTTCATTTTTTGTAAAGTTTGAGGCTAGTTATCTCGGAAGGGACTGAATATAAAAATATGATTTTTGCATAGTTTGTACACCTATATGATAGCAATGTACTGTAAAAATTTCAACACTGATATCCGAGTGTGAACAAAGATACGAATTTTTGAAAATGAGGAAATAATTCATATGACACTACAACAGTTATTATGACTGTTGCCTATTTAAATGGTTTATTGTTTCATTGTAATAAAATTTAATTGTGACATAGTGTTAAACAAATATATCACACAATATTCATTTAGTTTATTTATTTTTAATAATACAATATTAAACAACAGGAGCTCTCGGTTGTGTTCTTTTGTAATAAAAATGCCCATTTACGTTTAGGTTTATTGACAATAAAGAATTACATTATTGCTGAGTGTGGCATTGTAGAAGTACATTACTGCTGAGTGTGGAATTGCTGTAGTCAGTCTGTTCTGAAACCTCTGTTAGAGTGGATGTACATACTTCATTGAAAGTGTAGAATGTGTTATGTGCTTTGTTTTGTGTGTAATTTGTAATTAATTTTGAGAGATTAACTGGAATGCAATAACATGGATGAACAGTGTTCTGTCGGGCAGATAACAAGTGAAGTGTGTCACAAAACAGTTTATGGTTCAGTTACAAAAAACTTGAAAAAATTATATGTAACATCAGAAACCGAAATTTATGAGGATCATTGTGTCAGTAAAATTACATCTCTCTCTTTAACGTTGAATGACATAGTAGGATGTGTGTATGATAGACAGTGGTGGCTTGCCGAGGCTGAATCAATAAGTTTGGAAAACAATGACGTTTTTGTGCTTTTTTACCACCCTGCTGGCCCAAGAACATCATTTGAGAAATCTAATAGTGACAAAGTTTGGATACCAATGAAAAATGTTTTAAGGAAACTTTCAGTGCTTGAACTTACCACAGCAACTGGGAGGTCTTATTAAAAAATGTTGAAATGTTTGTTAAGCTTATGGGACTTAACTACGGGGTCATCAGTCCCTAAACTTACAAACTACTTATCAACTACCTTATACTAAGGACGGCACAAATATCCATGCCCAAGGGGGGATTCGAACCCCCGACCGTAGTGGCCGTGCAGACCGTGACTGAAGCGCCTCAGAGGGAGGTCTTATTCTACATCACAGAAGCTGTCAGAAGAAATAAGTGTTCTTAACATTCACCACCAGGTTCGGGAATAGTTGCATCTTGAAGGATGTTAATTTCTCAATTTATTTTAAATACCGAATGTCAAAAATAACATAAATGTTAATTTCAGTGATGTTTCCACTCTTTGTATATAATTCAGTACCTTGCTTGAATAATAATTGATTATATTCCACCAATATCACACATGAATAGGTAACAGCCATAAGATCAGTTGTATAGTAATGTGAACTATTTCCTCATTTTCAAAAATTCATATCTTTGTTCCCACTCAAATATCAATGTTGAAATTTTTACAGAATGTTGCTAACATATAGGTGTACAAGCTGTGCAAAAATCATATTTTTATATTCAGTCCCATCTGAGATAACTAGCCTCAAACAATACAAAAAATTAAAATTTTCAAATTTCAAAAATTCATAAAAAATTAAGGAAACATTTGTAAGTGTTCTTGCTTTATATGAGGCTAGTAGTGTATGATATCTAACTACAGGAAAAAATAGACTCTCATAAGTAACTCCTTGTATGTTATTACTGGGCCTAAAAAGTGGATTTTTGAAAATTTGGGTACCAAATTTTGGAGGTCATTTTGACTGGTTATTTTTGAATTTAGGGTATTTTGTGTTCTAGACAATGTTGTAGAGGACACTTTTCTAAAAACAATCATGTCAATTGCAATGTTGTAACTTAACCCAGTGCAGAGATATTCAAATTTTCGCTAATGTCTCCAGACTGAAAAATCGGCGCGCGCTGACAAATAAAAATGGCCACCATTCAGTAAAGGTGCAAGATAAATTACTTTCAAAAACTGTTTTGAACTTCTCAAATATAGGGCAATTACATATAAAAAAATTAAAGTATTTAAAAATGGTCAAGCAACCAACTTAATTTTTATTGTACCACTTCATTTGGATTGACCCATCTGTGTGGTGGACGGGTTTTGGGACCCACTAGACAAGACTGTAGCAAGAGATTGTAATACCTGGTTTTGAGCGTGAATCGCCGTTGCAAAAACCTCTTGTTGTTCGATGAGGCGACGCAGAATCTCATCGGAAGAACCAGTAGACATTGTATATAACGAACAACCACTGCAGACGGAAAACATGCGAAGAAAAAAAATACCACACTCATCGCCAAATGTTGTGGTCACGGAGTACAACACTCTTACAAATACTACACAGAACACTGGCGTGCACTGGCTGTATGAATACCCGCGAAGTGAGCTCGTACCTGGTAAACAACACACTGAGCGCAGAGCGCAACTCTGCACTGTTTATGTCATTGACTCGCCCGTGGCGTGCTCTGGTATTTGCCGCATTTTTCCCGCGGCGCACTCTCGCAGCAGACTCCCGACATATGTTATCGGCTGTGTCTGTGCCTTACAGCAGGTGGCTATGAAGGAATGCAACAGAAGATTTTTTAATTTGTCTTCACGGTTTTCCAGGAAGTCTTCTACAGATGAAACACATGTCTGTAGAGTTGTTCTATCTGTAGATGTCCACATTCTATATGTTATTTCATCAATTCCATTTTCATAAAACAACTCTTGCATTTATGTCATGATGGAATGTGTACCTGGGCAGTTTTCACATGTGAAATATAGCATATTGGCTGTGCAGGATTACAAATTATCTGAGGAAGACAGAGTTTGTATGTACTAAGTTGACAGTCTGCATCACGTGTCAACTCTTTGCAATCTGGAAGATTCTAACATGAGCTTCATGTATTGATGAATACACACACACACTGTGGGTACTGGCTGCACCAGCCAAGACACAGTTCTTAGGTCTCAACTGGCAGAATTTCGAAAATTTTATTTTCAGTCCTGTATGTTCATCTTTGAATACCTGGTACAGTTAATGCAGGTTTCCCAACACTAGTCGTTTTTGTTTATGAATACTGGAACCATTTTCCTTGACAGAAACAAAAGCCTTCATAGACAAACAATGGCTAATATTGTCTCTGTTGTAGAATCCTTTGACTAATTGTTTTGCTTTTCTCACTAAGTAGTTTGAGGCTCCAAATTCATTTACAATCCTTCGAATGCTCCAACTTTTTTGAAGAAGTGTCAGAATTTGGATCTTCTCACTGCTTGTGGTGCTGGTACTGACTTTCTCTTTCAGTTGCATTATTATTTCAGATTCAACATTTGTTTCATACTCTGCATTTTCTTCCACACTAGGAACGTATTTACTGTGGAACACCTCAGACACATTCTTGAACTTTTTCTGGACATATGTTCTCTCTTCATCTCTTCTTTTTCACTGGAGACAAACAGAGAGATTCCAAACTATCATTTAATGCATCTAAAGCAATTTCTGGAACTACGGATGTGTGTGACTCCTCTGAGGAGCTATACAGGTATGTTGTTTCCACTTGTTTAAATACAGATGGGTCAGCCATAGGCCCTTGTCCCCGAGTTAATTTTTTTCTACATTTATCACATATTTTTCAGTCTGTAGTTATGCCACCAATCATATCAACCATCCACATTTGCACATTACATAGATTTTTCTTGCATCTGTGTGTCCATCTTCCCTGAATGGATTACAGCAATACATGATCTTCTCAAATTCCATCTTAGAGGTAGATAAGTATAATGTAAACACAAAACACCTTGTGTAGCAACTAGCTGTGTACATTATCAGCCGCACTGCTATCCAGTTTTTTTAGCAAACACTTCACATATACACCATATCTTTGTCACTTAATGTAAGTAACAGAACTTAATAACATTTACATGTGACCTCCTGTTCTTGGTGCACATAACAATGCTTTATATTGTCCTGCCTGCATTATTACCTTACTGTGCATTGTTATAACACCATCTTTTTCAACAATAAACATGTTTTACAGAGATTTTTTCAATATTGTTGGAATATGAATACAATTGTTTGCATTTTTGCACATTGCTGTACATATTAATTCATATCTCCTAATCCCATTGTCATCCCAACTTGATTTTTTCCTGTTATACAGTGCCATATACAGAAGCAAATATGTTTTTTTCGTCAATTTTGAAGATGCCATGTTTTTTTTTAGATATTCGAGGTCAAGGTCACTGACCTTAATTTGTATATTCTTTGAATATGACATAACTAAATATATCTAAAAAGCTTGTTTCGAGACCTTTCCAAAATTACTTGTTTCATTGTTCTATCTTTATTAGAAGAGAAGTTATAGTCATTTCAGTCAGCAATGTCTGTCAAATTTTTGACACATTTTTAGAACTTATTATTATATAATATTTCACAATGCAATATTACTTCATTTATGAAACAATATAGTTCAAATAAAGTAGTGTATAAGAAAGGAGAGAGAAACCTATGCAATTTTAGTTAAACTGCTTGAAGTTAGTGAAGTTCCACATATTTCTGCAGATATGACCTTCAGAAGAGATGAGTTACAAATTTCATTAAAATTTTACAGTTTAAGCATATATGTGGCTTATAAGACGACCCTCAAGTTCTGTAATTACCCGAATGCAAGCTGCACTTCTTTCCCCTACGCATAAGGGGTAGATTCAGAGGCAAAGCTTCAGGAAGTTCCAAAAAATGTTGCTAGATGCTGTCATAAGTTGTTTTCAGGATTGATATATATATACATCTGGATTTTACCCTTTGTTGCAGTGTTTGTGGTCTGATTTTGAACATTACTGCGTGCAGTGCTACTATTTGGCCACGATAACATGACGATTTTGTTGGTGCTGCCACAAGTGGAGAAAATAGACACCAGTTGAAAGTTATTCTTTTATTTACATGTGCTGCCAATCTTACAATGGTCCTTGACGCAAAGAAGTAATGTACACATTGTTAGGGTAACTGTTCCAGCATTGCAGCAAGCATCCGATGCTGCCTTCCGTTCGTGCAAGACAAGCTCCCAGCAGTCACCGCACGAATCGTCAAGTTATTGTGGCCAAATAGTACATTGTATCATCGTATCTAATCATGAAGAAGCATGTTTTTTTTTTTTTCTTTTTTTACACCGCCAAGTTTAAGAGAAAAGTAAATTCTTTCGCTGAGACGACATTTAATCACCCCGATGCACATATTATATGGGTGAAAACACATGAAATTGCTCAAGAACCGAAGATAAAGTTTTCAAGAGGAAACCGCAATTGTCGCATGTAGCTCCAAAATATTTTAACCCTTTCACTGCTTTGTACGTAAATATACACTAATTGTTTCAATGCAACTCTGGATATTATATTGAGAAACTGTTTTTAACAAGTGACATTGTAAAATCAAACTGCATTGTAAATAATTAACAGTGTCCCTGCTTTATAGTGTATAGGTTGTAGTATGTACCCATGTCCACTCAGTAAATTAATAAAGCTTGTAAAGCAAATATTTCTCTCTTTCTAAATTCCGCAAACATTTGTTTGAGAGTTACCCAAAGCACAGGTTCGTTGACAGATACAGATAAAAACACACACATACAAGCTTTCACAACCGTTGGTCGCTTCTTCAGGAAAAGAGAAAGGAAGGAGGGGAGAAAGGGAAGCATACGGGTTTTAAGGTAGTGGAAAAGGAGGAGAAAAAAAGAAAGATAAACAAGCGCACACAAACCCACACACATACACATGCAAACACAACAAGGTAGACATTTGTAGAAATGTCTATAAATTCTACAAATGTCTACCTTGTTGTGTTTGTGTGTATATGTGGGTGTGTGCTCACTTGTTTACCTTTCTTTTTTTTCCTTAAGGTAAGTCCTTCCACTCTTGGGATAGGAATGACTCCTTTTCCACTTCCTTAAAACCCGTATCCTTCCCTTTCTCCCTTCCTTCCTTCCTCTTAACCTGAAGAAGCAACTAACGGTTGCGGAAGCTTGTATGTGTATTTATTTGTATCTGTCAACAAACCTGTGTGTGTGTGTGTGTGTGTGTGTGTGTGTGTGTGTGTGTGTATATATATATATATTACCGGCTCGTCGAGAGAAACAAATAAAATCACACACAAACACACACATACAAGCTTTCGCCACCACTGGCAGCTTCTTCAGGAAAAAGAGGAAAAGGGAAGGATATGGGTTTTAAGGAAGTGGAAAAGGAGTCATTCCAATCCCAGGAGTGGAAGGACTTACCTTAGGGGAAAAAAAGGAAGGTAAACAAATACACACACACTCAGACATATCGAAACGCAAACACACCTAGACAGACATTTGTGTAAAGCACATATCCATGCGCATAGACACAAAGGCAGACAAATGCAAAATACAAATTAGTTGGACAGAGATACCAGTGGAGGCATAGGCTCTGTCCAGAGATTGGAGGCAAAGATGTTGTAGAATGGTGGGTGGAAATTTAAAACTAACGAAGGTTGAGACCAGGTGGGCAACGGGAAGAGAGAATATGCTGAAGGGCTAGTTCTCATCTCCGGAATTCTGAAGGATTGGTGTCAGTAGGAAGTATCCATATAACCCGGACGGTGTAACACTGTGCCAAGATGTGCTGGCTGTGCACCGAGGCATGTTTAGCCACAGGGTGATCCTCATTACCAACAAACACTGTCTGCCTGTGACCGTTCATGTGAATGGACAGTTTGTTGCTGGTCATTTCCACATAGAACGCTTCACAGTGCAGGCATGTCAGTTGGTAAATCACGAGGTGCTGTCACAACTGGCTCTACCCTTAATTGTGTACACCTTCCGGGTTACAGGACTAGAATAAGTGGTGGTGGGAGGCTGCATAAGGCAGGTTTTACACCGGGGGCGGTTACATGGGTAGGAGCCGGAGGGTGGTGAAGGTGGTTTGGAGATATATATACGAATATTAAGACGAAAAATTCCTAGCAGGAAAAATTAAATATAAAAAATAGACGAAGATTACTCACCAGGCGAAGGAGCACAGGTGTAACAGCATCACAAATAACTAAATGAATACACACACACACATACAAACGGAAGCTTTCGCAACCCAGTTGCTTCTTCAGGCAGAAGGGAAGGAGAGGGAAAAGGAAATGATGAGGGTTTTAAGGAAGGGGGTAAGGAGCCATTCTAATCCCGGGAGAGGAAAGACTTACCTTGGGGGGAAAAAAATGGAGGGTAAACAAATGCACACGCACCCACACATACCCTCCATTTTTTCCCCCAAGGTAAGTCTTTCCTCTCCCGGGATAGGAATGGCTCCTTACCCCCTTCCTTAAAACCCTCATCATTTCCTTTTCCCTCTCCTTCCCTTCTGCCTGAAGAAGCAACTGGGTTGCGAAAGCTTGCATTTGTGTGTGTGTGTATTCATATACGTAAAAAATAGATGAAGTACACTTACCAGGCGAAGGGGCACAGGCAGTAATAGCAACAAATAAACACACAGACACACACACACACACACAAAAATGCTAGCTTTCGCAGCCTAGCTGCTTCATCAGGCAGAAGGGAGGAGAGGGAAAAGGAAATGATGAGGGTTTTAAGGAAGGGGGTAAGGAGCCATTCCAATCCCGGGACAGGAAAGACTTACCTTGGGGGAAAAAATGGAGGGTAAATAAATGCACACACACCCACACATTTACACAGACACAAGTACACTTAGGCAGACATACTGTAGAACTGTAGAAAGCAAAGAAGTTAGAAGTTAGACAGAGATGCCACATGAGGCAGAGACTCTGTCCAGAGAACCAAGGTAAAGATGTTAAGATGGTGGGTGGGAATTAGAATTTAGCGGAGGTTGAGACCAGGTGGGCAACGGGAAGAGAGAATATGCTGAAGGGCTAGTTCCCATCTCCGGAGTTCTGAAGGATTGGTGTCAGTGGGAAGTATCCAGATAACCCGGACGGTGTAGCACTGTGCCAAGATGTGCTGGCCATGCACCAAGGCATGTTTAGCCACAGGGTGATCCTCGTTACCAACAAACACTGTCTGCCTGTGTCCATTCATGCGAATGGACAGTTTGTTGCTGGTCATTCCCACATAGAACGCTTCACAGTGCAGGCATGTCAGTTGGTAGATCACGTGGGTACTATCGCAAGTGGCTCTGCCTTTGATCGTGTACACCTTCCGGGTTACGGGACTGGAGTAAGTGGTGGTGGAAGGGTGCATAGGGCAGGTTTTACAACGGGGGCGGTTACAAGGGTAGGAGCCAGAAGGTAGGGAAGGTGGTTTGGGGATTTCATAGGGGTGGACCAGCATATTCCACCATACATATATATATAATTATTTCCCCCAAGGTAAGTCTTTCCTCTCCCGGGATTGGAATGGCTCCTTACCCCCTTCCTTAAAACTCTCATCATTTCCTTTTCCCTCTCCTTCCCTTCTGCCTGAAGAAGCAACTGGGTTGCAAAAGCTTGCGTGTGTGTGTGTGTGTGTGTGTGTGTGTGTGTGTGTGTGTGTGTGTTTGTGTATATTCATTTATTTACACGTATAAAAATTCCTAACAGGAAAATTATATGTAAAAAAAATATAGATGAAGTTTACTTACCAGGCGAAGGAGCACAGGTAGTGATAGTAACAAATAAAACACACACACACACATACACACACAAACAAACAAACAAAAGCTTTCGCAACCTAGTTGCTTCTACAGGCAGAAGGGAAGGAGAGGGAAAAGGAAATGATGAGGGTTTTAAATGAGGGGGTAAGGAGCCATTCCAATCCCGGGAGAGGAAAGACACCCACAAATATACACAGATGCAAACACACCTAGGCGGACCTGATGCCTGCCTAGGTGTGTTCTGCCTGAAGAAGCAACTGGGTTGCGAAAGCATGTGTGTGTGTGTGTGTGTGTGTGTGTGTGTGTGTGTGTGTTTTTTTTTTTTTTTATTTGTTACTATCACTACCTGTGCTCCTTTGCCTGGTAAGTAAACTTCATCTATATTTTTTTACACGGTGGGAAAAATATGTATAAAAATAAAGATTGTTTGACTTACCCAAAGCACAGGCTTGCCGATAGAAACAAAAATCACAAATAAAAACACACAAACATTCAAGCTTTCGCCACCACTGGCAGCTTCTTCAGGAAAAAGAAGGAAGGAAGGAGTGGATAAAGGGAAGGATATGGGTTTTAAGGAAGTGGAAAAGGAGTCATTCCAATCCAAGGAGTGGAAGAACTTACCTTAGGTGATAAAAATGAAGGTAAACAAACACACACACACACTCACACATATCCACACGCAAACACACCTAGGCAGACATTTGTCTAGGCTTTCTACAAATGTCTGCCTAGGTGTGTGTGTGTGTTTGTATATATATACACACCTCTGATTTTGGGGCTACCTTTAATGATTTAACCATCGTCTATATGCGAAAATATACAGTAATTAAAATTAAACTACAGCTGAAGCCCAATATAATGTATGCTTTATTGATTACAACACAATTGCAGTATGTCGAGAGTCGGCTGTGTAAAAAAACTTATGGAAAGTTAAGAAGACCACATAACACAATTTATACATACTGGACTGTACTGTATTTAAATGTAAAGAACATTAGAAGTAAAAACATCAGAAACTTACCAAAGTTAGATAAACTACATTCCTGATCAAACAATAACACAAGTTCCAATACTGTACTCTATCAAACACATTATAGTAATTTACAACACTACCTGCAAGCTACAGTACATCATTGTACTACTGTGCTGCTATAAATAAGTTCATTAGCCCACCTAACACTTCCAGTCCAATCACAGGCTTAACCACTATCCCACAGAAGCTGTGCTACTAGTGGAAGCAGCCATGTTGTTTACCAAAAAGTCCCTATTTGCTTTGTGAATATTGTCAGAAATAGGAAGATATAAAAATAAAAAATAAAAATAAAAAGAACACAATCATATTATGCATACTTTCATTCCACATTGCCATGTAGGATTATTTTCTGGGGTAGCTCATCAGGCCAAGTTGAAGTTTTCTAAGCCCAAAATCATACAATATGAATCATTTGCGTATCAACTCAAGACCATCTTGTAGAGCTATTTGAAATCAGTTCATGGAATCAATACTAGAAACAAAAATAACTTTCACAAAGATTTAAAGTCACTTACTTTGGTTCAGAAAGTTGTCCATATCCAACAATACACATTCTCAAAAACATTGCCATAAAAATATAACTCTCAATAAAGTTCAGTTTGAAAAGAGTGTAAAGGATTTTTTGGTGGTCAACTCTTACTCCATTGATGAATTTCGTAACCAAAGTGATCGATGTGTATATTTACAAATGTGATCCCTGTGTTCTCTCTGACTTTGGCACTTATCTTATGCAGTAATGTGATCACTGTTAAGTGTGTGTGTGTGTGTGTATTAACACTAGCTTATATAGTAGTGCTTCGCAACGGTTGTTAAAGAAGAGGGGACCTGTGTATATAATGGTTTTTTGAGGTTCCAGACCTAGGTCAGCAAAAAAAGCAGGATCCTTGTTGAAGCACTCTGTCAATAAACTCAGTTCTCTTGGTCAAGATGTTAAATTTAAGTAGAAGTCATTGTTGAAAACAATGAATTTTTTTAGCTACTCTTGTGTACTGCGAGTGATTTGACCTCTTACTTCTTGTCTTGTGAGTAGGATCTTGATGTTCCAGAGTTGCGCAATCCTCAACGGATTTCTCAGACCGCATTATCTTTTGCTTTTTAGCCGCTCGTGTCTGTTAAGAAAGACTTCAGTGTTTTCTAAGCATTTCTAAATGTACAGTATCTAAACTCACCGGAATCACAAAACAAATTACACACGTTGTGTTGTCTTTGCAAATAATTCTTATATAAATGAAGACAATCAATAATTACAAAGGATTGTAGTTATGTTTCAAATATAAACGAAACCTACCAAAAAGAATGAAATATGGATAAGTTTTTAATACACATAGCTACATCAGTAACTCTCTCTTCAATGTTTGTTGGTATTCGTACATATAAGGTTGCGGCGCTTCATTCTGTCACAGATGTACGTTTCCTTGCTGTACTATACCATACTTATTACACAGCAGAGGCGTCTATTAGACTTTGGTGCACTAAAGTGACTCTCTAGTCTCAATTTACCCGTGAAACCCCATGAAAGCTCGTGCAGTACTTTTGGAGATTAGCCTTGCAGATAAACACTGATTACTTTTAGACAAATGTTTAAATTATGATATCTTTATTTTCTTTGATGAAATGAAGCATATATCCAACTGCACAACATGCTCTAGTTATGGCTGAAAATCGGATGAATATCTGTCAAGTAGTTTTGGAGATAAATGTGTTTAAAGAGACAGACATACATGACGGTCATAGATACAAAACTTTAAATTATGATTTTTTAAATTTTTTCTTTATTTTCTTTTCTTTTATTTGTTTATTTATTTATTTATTTTTTTTTTTTTCATGAAACCAAGTTGCCCCATGTAAATCTGTGAAGTAGTTTAGGAGATTAGAGATTTGTAATAGATAGCTGTACACCAGTGCTTTGCAACAGATATTAAAGAAAGGATACCATCACTTGTTAGTTATAAGCATTAAAAAAAAAAAAAAAAAAAAAAAAAAAACCAGCAGCATAGCCATCTATTAGTTATTTCATGTACTACAGAACTAACAGGGCCTCTATTTGTTCTTTATTGTACTAAACTGTTTTCTAGGCATTTCTAAACAGAAGGGACTCAATCTAATAAGTACGCACCAAAATCGGAAAGTAAAACTACATAAATTTGATTTTCCTTGCAAAGAATTCTTATTAATTGAAAACATCGATAGATGTGAAGGAACATCGTTACTTTTTAAATTCAAATATACCCGTTGAAAGATGCACTTCTTTTCTTTTATATATTTTGTACTATGTTATTAATGTCACCTTGCTTTGTCCTTCCTGTACTATGGCATTTTCGAGGCATTTCTGAACAGATTGCACTCAAAATGATACAATGATATCAGAAAGGAAATTGCATAAATTTGATTTTCCTTGCAAAGTATTCTTATGTAAATTAGAGCACCGACAGACACGAAGAAATGACGTTTTAAATGAAATGATGTTTTAAATTCAAATGTTCCCTGTCGAAAGAAGCAAAGAAATGTCGTTAAGCTGTGAATATATGAAGTGTAATCAGCAACTCACTGTTCAATGTTAGTTTGTATATGCAGTGATAAGATTGCGGTTCTGAACTGAAAATACTTTTGTTACTGAGGGAATATGCACAACACAATCGTGTATTGTTTCTTTGCAGCACTACAAAACCAACAGCAACTTTAGTGGTTCATTGTTCTATGGCATATCCATCAGGAAGGAAAGGGGGAGGGGTGGAAATTGCAGCCCCAACTATTAGTTCTTTGGTGCACTATGTAACTTATAGGGCCTCTATTTCTTTTGTACTGTACTACACCATTTTCTAGGTATTCCTAAACAGAATGTACTCAAGATTTAATAAGTACGAACCAAAATCACATTCGTGTTTTCTTGCAAAGAATTTTCCTTTCCATGGTATTGCAAAGCATGCAGGATACAGCCAGGGGAAAAAAATAAAATAAAATAAAATAAAATAAAAAAGTGTCGTAATTGGGTTAAATTTTACTTGCGGTGACAGCAGTTTAGTAAGTTAACGTTGGCAACGAAATATTCACTTTGAGGGGATCATTATTTTACAAACAAAATTAATTATTTATTTCATTGTCAATGCAAAGAATTATTCCCCTCATTGTACATGACTGTTGCCAACTTCGATATACTATACCGCTGCCATAAGGAAAATCGTAGCCCTTGTTGCAGTGTATTACACCTTAGTTTAGTTATGAGAATAAAAAATGCAGAATCACCATGTATTAGTTATTTGGTATACTATGTACGCAACAGTGCCTCTATCGGATCTTTCCTATACTACGCTCCAATTCAAGCATAGTGTACAGCAGAAACTACAAATTGTGATATATGTTCTTCCCCTGATACAATTTTGATGAAATGAAGCTTATATGTCCTCCCAAGGTAGCCTCAGTTGTCCTATGAAAACCCCTCGAAAGTTCGTATAGTTCTCTTGGATATTTGCTGTACTAAACCATACTTATAATCATAGAATACACATAAAACTTCCAATTACGATATATTTCCTTCCTCTGATCCGATTTTGATGAAATGAAGCCTATGTTACTCTCCAAACTATTCTCAATTTACCTCTGGAAACCCATGAATGTTCATGTATTACTTTTGGAAATTATCCTCAATGAATAGACATATAGGATGGCTTTTAAACAAATGATTAAATTATGATATCTTTATTTTCTCTGATCCAATTTTAATTATTGAAGCCTTTATGTAACCGCACATACGCTGAATTTACATGTGAAAACCCCATGAACATTTGTCAAGTAGTTTTTGAGATAAATGTGTTCTCAGTGACAGTGACATGACAGTCGTAGATAAAAATTTTCAATTACAGTATTCCTTTTTCTGTGATCCGATTTTTGTGAAACGAAGTCTATATATTGCCCAGAGTTATGCTCATGTTATCTGTGTAAATTTGTGAAGTAGTTTTGAAGACAAGAGGCTTTTAATAGTTGAACAAACTGATACGGCAGTTACTGAAAACACTCAAAATTACGATATCTTTTTCTTCTATGATCCGGTTTTGATAAAATTTTGTCTTTATGTTGGCCCAAACTTTTTTCATGTTTCCTGTGAAAACAGCATGAAGATTTGTCCAGTAGTTTTGAAGATTGAAGTGAACAGTGACAGGCCTACATTTAAAGATTTATTATTAGTATAGATTTAGAATGTAGTAACAAGTATTATGTCCTTAAAAATGTAAATATTCTCATATTCTTAAGATCTGTTGTTTTCTGAATGGTTCTACAGTCACAAGGACAATTACTTTAAGGATCTGTGGAAGGTACATTATCACATCTGATTTTATTTTGTAAGTATTTATTTGTTTATCTTGGTTTCTGGCACGTTCCATAGCAGTTTGGATCAAGTGAAACAAAAAGCACACTTAACCTAATCATTGCACAGCTGTTCATCGGGATGAATGGCCACTGTCAAACTATGGCCAAACGCAAGATGAGCCAACCTACGGCATAACATGCAGATAACCACAACCTGGCCTTAACCTTGACAACTCATGCCTAAGTTCCTACCCTTCCCCTCACTATCTTGTATCTATATCTCTCTTCCAACTGTGTGCCACCTACTTTTGCAGTTTTAATCTTAAATATTTCAATGTACCTTCATTTTTTGCTTTTTGCGGTTCTCTCTCTCTCTCTCTCTCTCTCTCTCTCTCTCTCTCTCTCTCTCTCTCTCTCTCTCTCTCACACACACACACACACACACACACCTCCCCTTTTTCACTCACCCTGCTCCTTCCCTTTGCTGCAATCCAAGCTGCATGTCACATGCTCACCTATCAGAGCCTTTACACTCTGCCAAGCAGAGCAGAACGTTCTATCCCACATCCTTGCCTGGCATCCTTCCCTCTTCACTCCCCTCCCTTTTTCATTCACTATCAACATATAAGTGCACTGGGGTGGCCAGAGATTGTGATTATGTGTGCATGAGTTACATCTGAGTGATTATGTGAATGTAAATTAAAAAACTACATGCCTGTCTGCAGCTCGACGATGATCTTTATAGTGAGTTGTTACCCATTCTCTATTACTGAGAGTTATTATCTTTCTTTTATGGGCCATTTTACACAGTTTCATTAGTGTGTATTGTGTTATGCTAATTAGTGCAACAACTCAGTTTGTTTTTCCTATCTTTAATGCTTCATCGACAAAATCATTTGATTTATATTATTTGATATTTCACGAGTACTGGGAACATCATCTAGAAGCTAGCTTCTTCAGTTTCCTCACCCTCAAATTCCACAGCTTAACTACTTTCCATTTACAACAGCAACAGATACATTTTATCAATACTTATTCCCAATGGCAAATCTCTCACAGCTTCACTGTATAAGGTATGGGTGACCTACTAAATGGTGAGACGAAAATTTGTGCCACACTAGCCTTACCGAACACTAATCCAGTACTGACTCAACCTTAAATATACCACACTGATTGCACATATGAGTCAAGAGTCAAAATATAAAAGCAGATTCATATGGATGTAGGTTGCCGTTCTTATGAGGAGATGAGAAGGCTTGCTCAGGATGGAGTAGGGTGGAGAGCTGCATCAAACCTGTCTCCGGACTGAAGACCATAACAACAAAACTGAAGATTAGGTACGTGGATCAAGTTACTAATGAGGTACTGAACATAATTCATAATTGATGAGAAAAGGATTTTCCAGCATACCTTGAATAAAATAAGGGATTTATTGGTAGGACATAATTTTAGGCATCAAGAAATCATGAAATAGCATTGGAGGGAAGTGTGTCCAGGTAAAAATCGCAGAAAGAGATCAAGAGATGAAAACTAAAGTGGATGTAGGTTGCTGTTCTTATGAGGAGATGAAGAGGCTTGCTCTGGATAGAGTAGGGTGGAGATCTGCATAAAACTAGTCTACAGATTGAAAACCACAACAACAACATGGGCTAAAAATACATATTAACATCTGCGATATCTGATAGGATAATCAAATAAAGTACACTAATTGCATAGTTTAACACATCAAATTACAGTAGCTAATGATTATTTTTCGAAACAATGCTCTGGTGGAAGTGTCAGCAGGTACCAACAATTGCCCACTCCCGTGTAAGTTAGAGGCTCTTGAAGTGTGCAGTTGAAAATTGGGTCTCTGTGTTCTTTTGGTGTTATTCTTAATTAAGTCTTCCGTAGAAGTGTGTATGGAGTGTTTCTTAAATACATAACTTTAATCAAAGTTATAGTGTATAAGAAAAAGTTTTGTTTTACTAAAGAATTGGCCCAGAGGTTAAATCAATATGAAAGTACCACATAATGAAATAATTAAAAACATTTCATCACATTTGGTCACTTTTGTTTGGACTCTTTCAAGAAACATAAGAAGCCTATAACAAAAGGTCTGAGAGAAATAACATCTAATCATTATTCTAAAAATAAAAGCCCTTTTCCCAACATAATACCTGGAAAATCATTGTATATTTTGCAATAAAAGCACAGTGTTTTATTACTCTTCAATGGTGTGTTTCACATTTTAGCAGGGCATCAGATGTGGTAAGTGTAGGCCTCTGCTGGGCTATGAAGGGTTGTGGGGTATTTTGATGAAGTTGGCCAATACAGTTCCACAACTTCCTGTCATGAAATATGTCCCTCATATGGGACTCAAAGTGGAACCCTACCAACTAGCTCATGTTCCCCAGTAATGTCACAGTTGCCAAAACTTTAGCCATTTGACTGGTCAATGTGGCCTGGTGCAGATGCTACAAATGTGCTGGCAACCACTCAGCAGAATACTGTACACTTGCACAAACACATGTGACTGGGCCAACTGTGTAATGGGATGTGGCCTCCTACAGGAAATACACAGCCTTTAAGTGCAAAATCTACAAAGAAAAACTAGCAGTGACAATGACAGTTCCAAAACCACCCCAAGCTTATATCCAGTAAGTAGCTGAATTTCCTTTGATGGCATTTTCAGTGGATAAGGTGGGGGCTCAAGGCTCTGAAAATGTGCAAAACACATCCACTACAACAGAACCACTACCCCCCCCCCTCCAATAGCTCTGAAAACACAGAAAACACGCCCATTATAACAAAACCACTACCCAAATAGGTAACACCTAAAGCCATCTCAGCACCAGAAACTACCTTCAAAAACACTGTCCCTACTTCCTCCACATCAGTCTGCAACTCACACCAAGACAGTGAAAATGCACCCACACAAGGGAAAACAAAACCCCATCATAGGAGAAGAGGCAACAAAAAAACAGATATGAGAGTATGATGACACCAAAACAAAGAAACCTACAATGATACACCACCTCTCAAGAACCAAACACTACAAGCAACACTAATACACCACACAACCCATCAATCCCTCACACACAGGCACCAGCAAAAATCACTGAAGTACATGATGTATATAAGCCTGCCAACACCCACCACCAATAAAAGAACAAATGGCCACCAACACACCTAATAACACACAGGCCGACACAACCAACACTGAGATGAATATTGCATGGGTTCACTATATCCCCCAGCACACAGGTCTTGGAAGGTGTTACAACTTACCTCACAACTCATGATGGCCGGGCAATCATGTATGTTATCCCATACATGGATAACGTCTCATACCTCCTCCCTCACGCTAACAACATTCACACAATCACAGATCCTATTTTGGAATGCAGATGGGATCAACAACAAAAGGACAGAATTTGTTGTGCTAGTAGACTGTAAAGAAATCCAGACTATCCTTTTGAGCAAAACTAATCTCAGTCCACACAACATGTTAGATACCACAGGATAATTTGTGTATTTTGCTGATCAAACAGATGGCAGAGAATGAGGCAGGATGGTCATCTTCATATATAAGGGCATAGAACACACATTGATCTCCCTGCACTTGAATCATGGTCACAAAGTTCAAGGAAACGTATACTGCACTAGTATCGTTATCTAAGCGACCTGGCAACATGGTAGCTTGCAACATCAGCATAGCATTCAATATCGCACTGCTAGTCACCACCGCTGACAACATCAATGTAAAACACTGAGATTGGAATTCACCAAGACAAAATGCCAATAGTGAAAAACTGTGCTAAGCAGAAACTACATCACACTTGCACCAGTTGAACTGATTTCTATTCCTTACTAAGGGGTCTGGGGGCAGGCGTGCTATACAATTTTAAAAAACATTTTTGGAGAAACAGTAATAGTTAATGAAATCCTATTTTTTAAAAACACAGTTTTGATCGCAGGAAATTTTTATTTTTTATTTTAGACAACCTGTTTCAGTCTGCTTGTGAGACATCTTCAGGCTAACCACGGCAAATGATTCGTCTCACAAGCAGACTGAAACTGGTTGTCTAATAAAAATAAAAATTCCCTTGCGATCGAATGCCCTATTTAAAGGACATTACAGTAACTCTCAAGCTAGGTGTTTTAAATGATCTGCCCTCAAACCACACACTTATAATACTTCAAACACTTGTAATACTTCACAAGGAAGAAACGGCTAAACTGCAGAGTCTGTTGCCCACACTCTGCAAATGTTGGCAACATCACAGCAGTCAACCATAGAGCAGGTATAAGTTTTATTTATTTTGTGATCTGTACAAAACAGTGATCATTTTAAGTGCCCGAATCTTCGATCCAGAAACGATCTATTTACAGCTGCCAACATACGCGCCATGCTAAAAACATGGGTAACAGACTCTGCAATTTTACCAAAGAAATACTAAAATACAATACAATGCCAAATTTCAGGTGTGTGTAGTGGACACTGTTCAAGGTATCACTTGATAATGATATTCCTGACACTCAAAAGATTATGTTAACAGAACAAATTAAAACAGTCACTGATGTGCTTATGACTGTTGTTGAAGATGCAGTAACCAAAGCAAAACATGATGTAATTCACATCAATGCTCAGAATACCAGGCCAAGGATATACTGGGCTTTGTCTCCATAAGAAACTGTCTCAGGAGAGACTGACAGCATACCAGGCATCCGGGCACCAAATATACAGGTTACAGGATATCAAAATATGAGGGATAGATGTTCCTACTCATAAACAAGATTATAGTCCAACTATCAAAGTGAAGACATTAATTATTTACTAAGCACAGTAGATATAAATGCTAAGTTTCAACTTGTAAATGAGTGATGACTTCTGAAACCATAATTGTTATTTTTGTACCACTCCCATGAACCACAGACATTGCCGAGGTGGGGTGGCTTGCGTGCCTCAACGATACAGATAGCCGTACCGTAGGTGCAACCACAGCGGAGGGGTATCTGTGGAGAGGCCAGACAAACGTGTGGTTCCTGAAGAGGGGCAGCAGCCTTTTCAGTAGTTACAGGGGCAACAGTCTGGATGATTGACTGAGCTGGCCTTGTAACATCAGCTAATGTGGCTTTGCCACACAGCTACTGCGAACGGCTGAAAGCAAGGGTAAACTACAGCCGTTACCTTTCCCGAGGACATGCAGCTCTACTGTATGAACATATGATGATGGCATCCTCTCAGGTAAAATATTCCGGAGGTAAAATAGTCCCCCATTCGTATCTCCGGGCGGGGACTACTCAGGAGGATGTGATTATCAGGAAAGACAATACTGGCATTCTACGGGTCGGAGCGTGGAATGTTAGATCCCTTAATCAAGTAGGAAAATTAGAAAATTTAAAAAGGGAAATGGATAGGTTGAAGTTAGATATAGTGGGGATTAGTGAAGTTCGGTGGCAGGATGAACAGGATTTCTGGTCAGGTGAATACAGGGTTATAAATACAAAATCAGTTGCGGGTGTCACAGGAGTAGGATTGATAATGAATAAGAAAATAGGAATGCGGGTAAACTACTATGACCAGCACAGTGATCGCATTATCATTGTCAAGATAGATACGAAGCCAACACCGACAACAGTAGTACAGGTTTATATGCCAACTAGCTCTGCCGATGATGAGGAAATCGAAGAAATATATGAGGATCTAAAGGAAATTATTCAGACAATTAAGGGAGAGGAAAACTTAATTGTTATGGGAGACTGGAATTCGGTAGTAGGACAAGGAAGGGAAGGGAGAATAGTAGGTGAATATGGTCTGGGCAAAAGGAATGAAAGAGGAAGCCGCCTGGTAGAATTTTGCACAGAACATAATTTAGTTATAACAAACACCTGGTTCAAGAATCACAAAAGAAGGTTGTATACGTGGAAGAGACCGGGAGACACCAGAAGATACCAGATAGATTTTATAATGGTACGTAAGACATAGATTTTGGAACCAGGTTCTACAATGTAAGACATACCCAGGGGCAGATATAGACTCTGACCATAACTTGTTGGTTATGAACTGTAGGCTGAAACTAAAGAAACTACAAAAAGGTAGGAAAATAAGGAGATGGGACCTGGATAAATTGAAGGAACCTGAGGTTCTTAAGAATTTCAGAGGGAGCTTTAGGCAACAATTGACAGAAACAGGGGAAAATAAAACAGTAGAGGAGGAATGGGTAAAATTGAGAGATGAAATAGTGAAGGCAGCAGAGGACAAAATAGGTAGGAACGCAAGACCTACAAAAAATCCTTGGATATCACAGGAGATACTAAATTTCATCGATGAAAGGAGAAAATATAAAAATGCAGTAAATGAAACAGGCAAAATGGAGTACAGACGACTAAGAAATGAGATTGGCAGGAAGTGCAAAATGGCTAAGCAGGAGTGGCTAGAAGGCAAATGCAAGGATGTAGAAGACTGTATAAATAGGGGAAAAATAGATACAGCCTACAGGAAAATAAAAGAAACATTTGGAGATAAGAAAAACAGCTCTATGAATATCAAGGACACTGATGGAAAACCGGTTCTCAGCAAAGAAGGGAAAGCTGAAAGGTGGAATGAGTATATAGAGGGGCTCTACAGAGGAAATGAACTTCGAGACATTATTGTAGGAAGAGAAGAGGATGTAGATGAAGATGAAATAGGAGATACTGTACTGAGGGAAGAATTTGACAGAGCCCTGAAAGACCTAAGTTGAAACAAGGCCCCTGGAGTAGATGATATTCCCTCAGAGCTACTGAAGTCTCTGGCAGAACCAGCCATGACAAAATTGTTTCACCTGGTGTGTAAGATGTATGAGACAGGTGAAGTACCCTCAGACTTTAAGAAAAATGTTATAATCCCCATCCCTAAAAAAGTAGGTGTAGACAGGTGTGAAAACTACAGAACCATCAGTTTAATAAGTCATGGCTGCAAAATATTAACACGAATTATATACAGAAGGATGGAAAAGCTGGTAGAAGTCGACCTCAGGGAAGATCAGTTTGGGTTCAGGAGAAATGTAGGAACACGGGAGGCAATACTCACTTTACGGCTTATCCTAGAATATAGATTAAGAAAAGGCAAACCTACATTTCTAGCTTTTGTAGATTTGGAGAAGGCTTTTGACAATGTTGATTGGAATAAACTCTTTCAAGTTCTGAAGCAAGCAGGAGTAAAATATAGGGAACGTAAGGTTATTTACAACTTGTACAAAAACCAGACAGCGGTTGTCAGAGTTGAAGGGCATGAAAGGGATGCAGTGGTTGGAAGGGGAGTAAGACAGGGTTGTAGTCTTTCTCCATTGTTGTTCAATTTGTACATTGAGCAAGCTATAAAGGAAATCAAGGAGAAACTTGGAGGAATTAAAGTTCAGGGTGAAGAATTAAAAACATTGCGTTAAGCCGACGACATAGTAATTCTGTCAGATACAGCAAAGGACCTGGAAGAGCAATTGAACGGAATGGACAGTGTGCTGAAAGGTGCATATAAGATGAACATTAACAAGAGCAAAACTAGAGTAATGGAAATCAGGTGATGCTGAAGGAATTAGATTGGGAAACGAAGCAATAAAGGAGGTAGATGAGTTTTGTTACTTGGGCAGTAAAATAACAAATGATGGTCGCAGTACAGAGGATATAAAATGCAGAATGGCAATGGGTAGAAAAGCGTTCTTCAAAAAGAGAAATTTGTTAACATCGAATATTGATTTAAGCCCAAGGAAGTCCTTTCTGAAGGCATTTGTATGGAGTGTTGCCTTGTATGGGAGTGAGACATGGACGATAAACAGTGCGGACAGGAAGAGGATTGAGGCTTTTGAAATATGGTGCTACAGAAGAATGCTGAAGATTAGGTGGGTGGATCGCGTAACTAATGAAGAGGTACTGAACAGAATTGGGGAGAAAAGGAATTTCTGGCATACCTTGACTAAAAGAAGGGATAGATTGGTAGGACACATTCTTAGACATCAAGGAATTGTGAATTTAGCATTGGAGGGAAGTGTATGGGGAAAAAATCACAGGGGAAGACCAAGAGATGGATACAGTAAGCAGATTCAGACAGATGTAGGTTGTCGTTCTTATGTGGAGATGAAGAGGCTTGCTCAGGATAGGGTATTGTGGAGAGCTGCATCAAACCAGTCTCCGGACTGAAGACCACAACAACAACAACAAATAAGAAAACCAGAAAACAAAAATAAATACATAAAGGAAAATAAAAATACAATACAATAATTAAGCTCTTGGGTTAGTGTATGCTGACTCCTGAAAACTTACAGTGCTGTTGCTAACTTTCAATAATTAAGCAAAACTGCTTCAGGTGAAAAGTATAATGTGGATTGTCATACAGACATATATACAAAATTGCATGTCTAGCGTATCTGCTGACAGTAGGCACATGGAGCTGTTGCAATCAATTTCCTGTAACTGTCGGGGATCAAATAGTGACTCAACTATGGTTATAAGTGATCAGTTCACCTGAGGAGAAAAGAATGCAACACTATTGAAGACAAATAAAAGCCCACAGGCAAAAAATATGTTTATTTATAACACTAAATGACTGTTGATAAGTTTCAATTTCTCAAAACTTACCAGAGATATAAGTAAGGCATCATGGTTGTCTCTATACTTCATACAGCAGAAGAAAAACCCTGAGAATTGGTAGTATTGTAACAGTTTTCCACTGTCTCAAATGTAATAGGCAGCTGACAGTCCTGATGATGCCTATAAAGCTGCAGCCATTGTCATAGAGATGCAAAGTAACCATACCCAGACCACTTTGTCAGGGCTCTTTTTCAGCACAAGAACTGGTACAACAGTGCAGCTGTGAACTGTGATGGAACTAAGACTTTCATTAAGAGCAGTGAACAAGTGTAAGTGTGTCTAAGCACAAAGTGCACCAAACACTCATAGTGAGGGGCCTCCACTGATGACCACACCCTTGCATACACTGATGTAGACAGATCAACATTGGCAACTAGGCCCCATCATCAAAAACGAAATATGACCATTGTCACCTTATTAATCATGCCAATGGGTGTGAATCCTTGGTCTTCCAGGCGAAAAGCTCCTTGTCACCTGTACTATGGGGCAGACATAAGCTAATAGCATTCAGTTATGACCTGGGGAACTTCCACAAGTATCATACACTGGTAGCAGAGCACATGGACGTACACCCCTTTATGACTATGATGAAGTTTCTCAATGGCAGTGGCAGTTTTCAAAGATAATGCACCATCTCACAAGGCCAGGAGTGTGATGGATAAAAACAGAAAAGGGAGACTGAGACAAGAATGCAATAAGCAGGTTCAAATAGATGTGGGTTGCTATTGTGAGGAGATGAAGAAGAGGCTTGCAAAGGATAGAGTAGGGTGAAGAGCTGCATCAAACCAGTCTCCAGACTGAAGACCACAACACCATCAAGTGACTTATGTATTCACATGTGGCACCAACACCCTACAACAACATACAGGCATCATTCCTTTCATGTGAAGTCAGGTTGCCACTGCTGTCTGTGTCAAAGAAGGGCATACTAGCTATTAAGTGAGTGGCCATAATGTTCTGGCTGATGCATATATGCAGGGGCATATAGGAATTCAAAGCTACTAATAAACTGTTGAGATAATTCACAAAAAATACTAGATTATGTTTCAACTGAATTTCTTTAAATTGTACTGAGTTGTAAAATACATTTGAATTGTTTATAACTTTTGACATTAAACAATTTTTCTATTTTATTCATTGTACCATTATTTCCTAATTTCCTCCCCCCTCCCCCAGCATTCTGGTTGGTGAAGTGGTTGTGTAAGAAATAATTTACTTTCCAGCAAATGGATTTACAACTAATTTAAACCACAATCTTATTATAATGCATAGTAGAGGCCAAATGGAGGAAATAAGTGGACACTGGTAGGATTAACATGCCCATATCTGGGGAACTAGATGCCATTTCTTTTCAATATGTTTTTCTGCTTTTGTTATAAAACGTGAGACATTCGTTCCTGCTAGACTGGTAAGTGCAGGTTTTGAAACAATACACATTATTTTGTGAAGCAACTTGCATTGTTCTTTCCTACACAATATTAAACATATCACTTCTCTTGAATTATCCATAAGATTGAATTATCCTACTACAACAATGAATTGGATGGATTTTCTAGACTTGCAAAATTTCCGTACGATACATAACTGAAACAATAATTACCGTAATCTAATTAACTGATAATGAATCGGTTGTTATAGCAAATATATTGTGTAAGGCGCAAATTAAATAACCCTTAACATTTACTTTCAGACTGTTGATACAACTTCGCGCATCGAGCTCATTTCCGACTCATTCAGACAGGCAAAGTGTCAATTCAATAGCTTCTTGAAAAAGTAGACAGATCATGTAATGGATATTGACTACCAATTGCCATTTCTCACGAAATCTCGGAACGATTTAGTCATTCAAGTAACACAATTCCCCACTTCTGAAACACGAAATTCAGACGTGCGTCGCGATATATGCATGTTGGCGTTTTCGAATTATAGGCTTATCGAAAACTTTTCAAAGCCAGATTCATTGCGAAAATGGGGAATCGGCAGGACATATACATTACATGTAGGTCCCTACTTACTCGATGGCTGCATTTGCTAATGGTGGTGTTCATTAATCACTACCTACATTATTATAAGTAAGCTTCTGTTCAGATGTATAGCGGCTAGATAATCGTGTCCTTAATCTATTCGAGATAGAAAATGCATTACATGTAGGCCCCTACTTACTCAATGGCTGCATTTGCTAATGGTGGTATTCACTAATCACTAACTACATTATTATAAGCTTCTGTTCAGAATGTAAAGCGGCTAGATAATAGTGGCCTTAATCTATTCGAGATGGAAAATACATACAATTTCGTAATACAAATATACACCGAATAGTGGTAGCAAGGAAGCACCAAAACAATAGTTAATTTTGTGGGGTTATACGCAATGATAGTTATTCTCTCCAAGTAAAATAAACTTACGTTTTCATTTCGTGTCATGGCAATTCGTTTCACAATAGACAGCACTCAATCACTGTACAAATCAGGTGTTCCTCACGTTCCCAATTCACCGCTACTTTCCTGCGTCGCTTTGACGATAATGCAAGACGGACTGTAGACTCCAACAGTGCAACTGTGTGGCAGTCTCAACAATGCAACTGTGCGCAGGGTCACCAAATCTTCAAAAGGAAAATCACTAAACCGTACGCTTTAAAACATCAGAAAAGCACCATGTGGACTCTACGATTATAGTAAAATATAATTTTTTTCCTTACATTTATTTCATTAAATATCTTTTCCACTTGAGGAGCCTGTTACCTCACATCTTTAGACCAAGAAGGTGTAGTGCGTAGCAATGCATACTTCCACTTCTGATCCCTAAATCCTTTCCTTCCGATTTTTAGTCCAAATCGTACACACAAAATGGGATGCAATGTTTGAACTTCCATTCGATTTCTTTGCATTGTTTTCACTGATTGAAATGCATTAAAGTGAGGGGTCGCAATTACATAAATATCTATTTTTACTAAGCTTGCAAAGAGGTTTTCTCTATCTGAATCCCTATATGATGCCACATCTCACCAAATTTTACTGTCTCTTACTTCAAACCATTTAAAAAAGGTAAAGCAGTCAACAATCCGAAGATTGGCTTGAACACTGCAGTGCTTTACTAGGCATGGTCCTGTTTGTATAGTTATAGGGGGACCTACATACAGTTTAACGTGGGTTCCGAACCACTGTGCTACTCGGTATTTTTCATTTCAGCATCAGCGCCAGAGGTGAAAGAATCAGAAAGTGACAGATTAAGACCTGGCGGGGACCGAACCCGCGACCTTTGGATTTTTAGTCTGCCACTCTACCACTGTGCTATCGAGCCGATATGCAATTTTTTCCAATTATTGTCTATCGCTGCAATTACATCTCGGTCCTGGGCAAACAGCTGTGTTATTTTGACAATAGCTGGTTTGATTTTTTTCTCAAAAATTCTTACATTTTCTGGAAGCCGTCGGCGAAGTAGTTTGTCAAGCTCAAGAATGAATTGGACACACATGTCTCTTGACATTAGTGAGCATGCTACAGATATTACAAAACAGATGTATGAAATTAACACTGAATTGTGATATGTACACTAGAATAGAAAATATGTTGGGAGGATTGAATTGGTTGTCTGTCAAAGTCATCACACTCTAAGCAATGATTTTTACTCATAAGATTAAAATAGGAATGTGTCCACAATGTTTAAGCAATAAAGTAACTTTGTTAAAGAGGTCTACAAATATAATACAGGTAGTAGCAAAACTGCATTTTTAAAGGTATTAGCCAGTACATCAGTTTACCAAAGAACTGAAAGACTGTCACTCATTACCTGTAATGCTGAAACACACAATGGCAAATCATTGTATTTTAATGAAAATTGAAGTCACAATGTAAAGGACACACCTTCTCAGAAGTCTCCAACAACAGTTGGCACAATGTTATAAGAAAAACAATCTACCCTTTTACACTGCACTTGTCCTTTAGCTCTGGGATACTGTACAAATCCCTTTTCGAAGAGACCTTCAATGTCACACTGATTTTACATACAATATCTGACATTTCGAACGTTAAAATATTATTTGAAGTTCGCCATCAGCAAAATTTCCTACTTCTCTCCATACAGCTAACTGTGGTGCTTGATTTATGCACTTTCAGAACACCACCAGGCCGCCGCGGTGGAGTAGCCGAGCGATCTAAAGCGTCTCGCTGCGGAGCGCGCGGTTGCTCGCCGTGGAGGTTCGAGTCCTCCCTGGGGCATGGGTGTGTGTGTTGTCCTTAGGTTAGTTTACCTAGGTTTAAGTAGTTTGTAAGCTACGGACTGATGCCCACGCAGTTTGGTCCGATAGATTTACAAACATTTGAACAAAGAACCACCAGGCCAGTATACTCCCCCCTCCCCCCCTCTTTAAGAATTATCACATCATCACCCTCTTGAGACACGAACACTACTGACGCACCAACAAACTTCATTACACCGTCTCCAATTTCTTATGTGTTCACATAAAACGCATCGTCATCTGATACAAATGATGCTGTTTCTTCATCACCACGACTGGTCACTGTCTTCTTGGGAATCTGAAAATCGAAATCCATCCTGGCAAGTAGACCATAGATTTGCTCAAGTTCACACGTTTTAATTTTATTGCACATTTCTCATGTATAACGTCAGCAGAGAAGCACCAAGCTAAAAATAATATACTCTAAATATATTAAAGGACAGATAAAGAAATTTGAAAAGAGCTATCTCCTACCTTGCTCTAAGTACGAAAGAAAGTTGGACGACTAAACTGAAAATGAGCCTCTTCACGTTATCACTGTGGCTACTGTGAAGCTTTACCGTGCGCGACCTGGCAGTTAAATCATCCTGCCAGTGAACGACTGACTCTCTCATTGTTTCGGGAGCGATGGAAGCACTCGGCTGTTACTAAACGGTACCGTGTAAGAGTCTTCAAAACCAATTTGGACCATAGTTGTGCTTAAGAACCATAGTTATGGGAATTTACGGTGTCGGATTTTAGAATTTTTTGTACGTGAAGTTCAAATGTTCAAATGTTTGTACAGCTTATGGGACTTAACTACGGGGTCATCAGTCCCTAAAATTACAAACTACTTATGAACTACTTACGAACTAGTCGGCACAAATATCCATGCCCGAGGGGGGATTCGAACCCCCGACCGTAGTGGCCGTGCAGACCGTGACTGGAGCGCCTCAGTCTCCTCGGCCACCGCGGCCGGCACGTGAAGTTCTGCACGTAAATAACAATCAGCCAAAGCCATTAGACGCAACTCTCAAAAATTCTCGAGAAAATCGCCTTTGAAGTTCAGCAAGTAAGCGTGCGTACCTATCATTAAATAAATTGTAGTGTCTGTGGGTGTAGGTCAGGTGGTAGCGTTCTGGCTTTACAGCTCGACTTTTGTCGTTAGATGTCCCAGCTATCATGTCCACCCAAAATATCTCTGGAACAATAACAGCTATTGGAAAACGACTTTCACCGGTATCAATGTACGGCTGGGGCCCATGAATGTACATATTTGGAAACATTCTAAAACGAAAGCAAATGTGGTTTTAACACAAACTTACGTTTTTTTATGGACACCCTATATTTTTTCTTCAGCAATCCATAGCATGACAAATCATATAAACAATGGCGTTGATTGCATCGCAATATTCCAATTACATCCCGAGATATTGCGACGCGAAGTTGACGCTTGAAATACGCAAAACGTGCGGCTAGCGCACGTCCTGAGCAGCATGGGATTCTCGCCTTAGTCTCATGACGTGCGCTAGCCGCGCGTTTCGCGTATTTCAAGCGTCAACTTCTCGTCGCAGTATCTCGGGATGTAATTGAAATATTGCGATGGAATCAACTCCATTGTTTTTACAATGTTTGTTAAGCTTATGGGACTTAACTACGGGGTCATCAGTCCCTAAACTTACAAACTACTTACGAACTACCTTACACTAAGGACGGCACAAATATCCATGCCCGAGGGGGGATTCGAACCCCCGACCGTAGTGACCGTGGAGACCGAGACTGGAGCGCCTCAGTCCCCGCGGCCACCGTGGCCGGCAACGCCATTGTTTTTATGATTTCTCATGCTATGGATTGCTGAAAAAAAATATAGGGTGTCCATTTAAAAAAAATAAGTTTATGTTAAAAAAAACACATTTGCTTTCGTTTTAGAATGTTTCCAAATATGTACATTCATGGACCCCAGCCGATTCATACCGTGAAAGTCGTTTTCCAATAGCTGTTATTGTTCCAGAGATATCTTGGGTGGACAAGATAGCTGGGACACCCTGTATACATGTGTTCGAATAATTATACAGCATAATTTTATTACCTGATTGTAATTTTTACAAAAAGTCTACGATTTTTGTTTATTCGTAATTTTCTGTATTTTGTAGAAGAATAATAATGGTTTCAATAAAAAAAGAACCATAAGTTACATTTTTTACAATATTGGCTTCATTGTTAGTTGACGACGGTAGTCTTTGATTGTTCAGTTTGTGTAGAGTTATGACATTGTTTTTGGTAAGTCATCTCCATAGTTTCTAATGGCTTTCCAAGCAGCTAACCTACTCAGCCATGTTTTTACGAGACGACAAGGTTTTCAGCTCTTCTACATACGATTAAAAAAGTAATAGTAATAATAACTGACACAACATGTGGAATTACAGATCTCAAAATGTTTTATATAAATGAATTCGAAAACGAAAAAAAAAAAAAAAAAATCTGTTACAAAGGGATTCGAGCCACCGCCTGTATGGTTGTAAGGCCGAAACGTTTTCGAACCGTGGAGCGACCGTTCACGGTTGGCCACCGCTGTTGCACAGAGCGAGGGAGGTAAGGGGGAAGGATATTTTGTTAGAACACGTTTCTCCCTTTTTGAGAGTAGCCATTGTTCTGTTTATCTGGCTGCCGAGTATGAATGCTATTTTTGTCTATTGTTGCCTTTAAAGTTAGAAGAACCACTGTGGGTATTGTTGCGTTTTCTATGATTGAAAAATACAGATTTCGTTTCGGTAATTGACAGAGGCAGTCAAGATCGATCAGAAGTAATTTCATTGCATTTTTTCAACAACGGAAGAAGAGACATGTCCAAATTTCTTGGAACTTGAAATGTAATAGGTAGAATTAGTATTGTGCATGCACGTTGCTCGTAAGTTAGAATTTTTGTCCTTCAATATTGCAGGGAAAAGTATTCTTTTATGATTTATTACTTAAAAAATCGGCAAATCGTCAAATAAGCACGCGTCGTCCCAATATCTAGAATGAAAATAAAGCGAAGAAAAGTTAACTGATACGGAAGTGACTAATTTGTTACCCTTTTTTCAACAATCAGACACGAATGAATGAACACATGGAAATCATGACAGATGTCAGTTCTTTGAAATGAGCAACCCCAATGCAGCTCGTTAAGATATTTCGACTAGCCTTCGTAGCTGCAAGGCATTGCCCTAGTGTGTATTTTTCCCATTCTTAGCCCATCTCATTATTCGTCCTCAGTCCATTGTCTTCCAATTTTTGTTTAGGTGTTAAGTCAACAACCGTAATATACTTTTAAAAAATGCGTAGTCAACCATCAGCTCAGCTGTTTATTGTATTTAAAATTTTACCGGTTTCGGGTATTATACATCATCAAAGAGTAAAAAAAAATCGCACTGACATGCTTTACGGCCCACTTTAGATTTGTAGTTTTATAAGTTTTTGCAAACATTTTGGACCAAAATAATAATTTAAATAACAAAAAAAAAAAAAAAAAAAAAAAAAAAAAAAAAAAAAAAAATAATAATAAGACTGTCTGAAACCCTTTTAGGAAAAAAAGAGGGAGCAGCGGGTTTCGAACCACTGACCTCCAGAGTCACAGTCCAGTGCATTGCCCACTTATTTTTTTTTATTTTTTTTTTTTTTGTCTCTATGGGTAGTACTGTTCATGGCGGACGCTGATCGTATTTGTTCGTTGATGTTCGAAGTGTTCTTGGCTCAGCTGAGCCACGGCACCCGGCCCACTAAGCTACAGCTGACAGTTCCAAGTTGTGTTCTCTAATCTTATACCATTGATGGTCGTTGTTAACTGATGCTAATATGGCATTTGTAGACACTAGATTATCATTTATCGTACGAAGGACGACGTGTTTTTGTTAATTCTTCAGTGTGCTTTGAAATGAGAGCGTGTAAGTTACAACAAGAAAATCATTAAATACGCGAGGAATGTCACGTGACATCTGCGAACGGCTGGTTTTCGTTAATTCAATGAAAGGTGTAAAACTCCGTTATTTTTGCAAATATCTCTCAAACGATACGAGATATGAAAAAAAACATAAGAGAGCAAAGTTGTAGAGAATTTTCTCCTCTACAAATTCGTTTACTCAATTTTCGCGTCAGATGAACGGTTTATTTGCAATTAAAATTACATTACAAACGGCTTTTTTTAGTATTACTAACGTATTTCTTGTCCGAAAATTTTAAAAAAGCGAGGTTCTGGATCTCTGGTAGCCAACAATTATATCTGTAAAATTTAGTGCCGATCGGTTGAACGGTTCGACCTAAAAAGTGGGAACACGTTACAGCCAGACAGACATCGTCAAATCACCGTTATTTTTGCAGGTATCTCTGCAACGATGCAAGACATGAAAAAAACATAATAGAGTGAAGTTGTAGAGAATTTTCCCCTCTACCAATTAGGTTATTCTATTTTCGTGTCAGATGAACGGTTTGATTGCAATTACAATTATATTACAAACGGCTTTTTTGGTATTACTACCGTATTTTTTGTCCGAAAAAATTGAAAAAGGGAGGTTCTGGTCTCTGGCGGCCTATAATTATGTGTGCAAAATTTGGTGCTGGTCGGTTGAACGGTTCGTCTTAAAAACAGGGAACACGTTACGGACAGACATACATCCCGAAATCGCCGTTATTTTTGCAAATATCTCTTAAACGATACGAGATATGAAAAAAAAAAAAAAGAACATAAGAGAGCAAAGATGTAGAGAATTTTCTCCTCTACAAATTCGGTTATTCAATTTTCGTGTCAGATGCATGGTTAAGCCGTTAATTTTATTTAAATTTCGAGCTGTCAAAAGACGATCGCAAAGGTCCACTTTTAGTGTTACTACCGTAACCTAAACTGGACCAATTAAACAGGCTGATTGATAACTACATAGTTGATAGAGCTGAAGCATTGAATTAAAATTTGTGGTGCGGCCGGGAATCGAACCCGGACCTCCATGCTTACTAGGCAGACGTCTTAACCGTTAGACTACCACACCACTAACGATTAAGGCGCCTCGGAATAGTCTATGTACGATTTCCCTCCACAACACAAACTTTAATTCAGCTTTGGAACAAAGAAGCTGAATTAAGGTTTGTGTTGTGGAGGGAAATCGTACATAGACTATTCCGAGGCGCCTTAATCGTTAGTGGTGTGGTAGTCTAACGGTTAAGACGTCTGCCTAGTAAGCATGGAGGTCCGGGTTCGATTCCCGGCCGCACCACAAATTTTAATTCAATGCTTCAGCTCTATCAATAATGTCTTTGACATATTTGAGACGAAAATCCGTCTCAGGGATTCTTTCATAGTATTTAACTACATAGTTGTTCTCATAAACCTAGCAGAGATTGAAGTACGATACTTTAGCAGAGATTGAAGTACGATACTTTGATCTCTGCTAAGTTTATCAGATCAACTATGTAGTTATCAATCAGCCTGTTTAATTTTACTCTTATGCTAATGGATAATATCCGAAACCGGTAAAGTTTTAAATACAACAATACAATACAGCTGATGGTTGACTATGCATTTTTAAACTATTGTCTTCCTCCCCAGTCTCTGACCATTTCACCTGCGTCTGTTGCTAATTTCAGCTCAATCTCCTGACCAATGTGTCATACAGTAGTATATACAATTTTCCAGGTACGTGCAGTGGAATGTCAGGAAACATGTGATGGAACGGTTTCTCATTAATCTCGTTGTTTTTAATACAATATATCCTGAACCATGTTTTGTACTGTATTACGATATAATTATGAAGGTACAGTACATGTCCTCTAAATGTTCAAATGTTTGTAAAGTCTATGGGACTTAACTACGGGGTCATCAGTCCCTAAACTTACAAACTACTTATGAACTAAGACTAAGGACGGCACAAATATCCATGCCCGAGGGGGGATTCGAACCCCCGACCGTAGTGGCCGTGCAGACCGTGACTGGAGCGCCTCAGTCCCCTCGGCCACCGCGGCCGGCTACATGTCCTCTGTGATACCCTTCATCAGGGGTGTGATTTTGTCGGCCTCAGTCATATTCGGATTGACTATGTTACACAGGGCCAAAACGTTATGTATGTACAACTGTGTCACCATGTCGTTGGGCTCGGTTCTTCAGTTGTTCTTCCGTCGAGCGGATTCGTCGCTGACGTGTCTAAATGTCTTCTTAAGTTCCGTCTGGAACGTTTCCCAGCCATTCATCTTTTCTTCGCTGTTTTGAAACCATTGCTGGGCTGTTCCGTCCAGGTAGAAATAAACGTTGGCCAAGCACATTGTATGATCCCACCTGTTATACTTGGCGACTCGGTCGATCCCTTTTAGGCATTTGTTGGGGTCATGTCCAGCGTCTACAGACAATACCGACGGGTGTCTGATGTGCAGTTGGCTTACCGCTGGTTTCGTGGCCATGGTTTTTCTGATATGGACTTTCGGAAGGATGTACTCGGTATATCCCTTGTACTCCGGTTCTAGTCCGTGTAAGCGACGGCTTTTACGTTGCCTATTCGGAGCTTTGTGATGCAGCTGTTGAACAGGATACCCGGCGCCTCCACCAAACAATGTCGCGTTGAAATGGAAGCAAGCTTGACTTCGTAGGCAGGGTTGTCAACTGAATACAGAATTTATACTGAAAGCAGGTGTATTGCGAACTGAAACATACACGCAGCACTGACTGCCTCTCCGGCGGCAGAGTGCTCTGCTATTTATACACATAATGTACCAGAAATGAAAAGAATAGTTAACATAAGAAACATGTAGAAATTACAAGTGACATAAGAAACATGTAGAACATTCTGGAAATGATAATTACAAAGTAATAAATTTCTGCAGGTGGACGGGGTTGAACGGGCGACCTTCAGCACCACACTCGGTGACGCTATCCGTTGCGCAAACCCGGCAATCGGTTAACTAGGGATCTTGCGGCAATATTACAGTCATCGAGATGAAGTAATAGACTACGGCTGGTCATGGCATCGACTGCTGCAGGTAATACATGTCACTCGAATGAGATTGTTTCGATAATTTCGCAACTTTCACAGTTAGGATCATCGCATATGAATCATTATGGAGACTGGTTTGTGAAATACATAGACCTGCACGCAAAATATATCCTCTTAGACCTATTATGATTAAAGCTTTCGATGACTTATGGCAGGCTGATCTTGTAGACATGTAACAGTATTCTAGAAATAATGGATTCAACTATATTTTAATGATTATTGACACTTATTTCAAATTCGCATAGGCATTACCGCTGAAAACAAAATCGGGGAAGAACGTCGCACCAGTATTTGAACAGCTCCTACAACTTGGATCGAATCGATGCCCTAACAACCTTCAAACAGATCACGGGACTGAGTTCTACAACGAGTATTTCAATACCGTTCTGGATCGGTATAATATAAACCACAACTTTTACCCTCTGCCAGGCACTTAAATGTGATTTGCAGAGTATCCCATGTAGATGTAGATGTAGATGTACTCATCTGAAAGCGAGTATTGTGGAGCGTCTGAACAGAACTATAGAAACTCAGATGTGGAAGCGTTTTAATCTCCGAGACTCATACAAATGGACATATTCTCCCCAAGATAAGTACCAAGTATAACCGAACTAAACACAGTACAATAAAAATGAGACCCATCGATGTTCGAGATGAAATACATTGTACTTTCGAGTGAAGATGCTTGATCTACTTAAGCAAAAGTTCAACGTTGGGGACTTGATCCGCATTTCAAAGTACAGGACTGTTTTTCAAAAATGACATATACTAAACTGGTTAACAGCCATATTTACTATTGTCAAAGTACAGCGAACGAATCCTAGAAGTTATCTCCTAAAGGATAGAAAAGTAATGGAATTTGCTGGAATTTCTACACTGAAGAACTACAAAAAATCTCAAAACTTGATGTGTTTCTCGTGGAGGTTATACGACGTCGTGGGAATAGAGCTCTAGTTAAAATGGCTCGGTTTCCACGCTTCGGAAAATAGATGGATTGCAGTCGACGATGTGCTATATAATGAGACGCATGGAGCACACGCACGGTAGGAGACACATCAGAGGAGGTGGTGGTGGTATTCTCGACAAACTACTAGTCGACCTAGTCCTTTGTTGTATGGTTTTCCTATAGCAGTTGCTTTCGTCATTCGGTTATACCTTCTCGCCTCCTCTATCTGCTGCTCGGTATTTTTCACTGTTCTGGCAATCGCTGATGCACCAATGGCCAGAGAATCAAATGCTGACAGTCCGCCAAGAGCTGGAATTAGGAAAGGAATAATTCCAACTAACGTCTTCGGTAATGGTAGAACACGTGGCCTTTTAACCCTTCGTTACTCACTTCCTCTCTGTTTACTGTTCTTCAAGACATCTTTAGCTGCATACTTTGCGATCAATATACAGTCCTTCATATATCCTTCCTCAAACGTATCACCTTAGCTTTATCGGCTAGCATTCTATCAGCAGTGTGACTGTCGTTATTCGATGCGTATGCGATGTCGTGCTCCTTGCACGTTTCGTCAAACAGATTAATTCCCTTATCACATCGCGCTAAACCCTTCTGAAGTTTTGTAGCCGGCCCACAGTAATTATATCCAGGAATGTGAAGCTCGACTGATAGGTTATCGAGAGTACCACCACCACCTCCTCTGATGTGTCTTCTACCGTGCATGGTACGCTACTGACGCACGTGTTGTCCATGCATGTCGTTATATAGCACATCATAGACTGCAATACAACTATTTTCCGAAGCGTGAAAATCTAGTCTTTTAACTAGAGCTCTATTCCCACGACGTCTTATAACCTTCTCCACGAAAAACACTTTCAGGTTTTGAGCCTTTATTGTAGTTCCTCTCCTTTTCTATCCTTTAAGAGATAACTTCTAGGATTCGTTCGCTGTACTTTGACAGTAGTAAATATCTAAGTTGACCAGATTGGTAGATATGACTTTTCCAAAGTACTCTAGTACTTTGAAATGCAGACCAAGTCCCCAAAGTTCAGCATTTGCTTACGTGGATCAAGCATCTTCATTCGAAAGTACAATGTATTTAGGAGTACATTATCTCGAAAATCGATGGTTCTCATTTTTGTTGTACTGTTTGGTTCGGTTATACTTGGCATTTATCTCGGGAAGAATATCAGTCCAGTTGTATGATTCTAGGAGATTAAAATGCATCCACATTTAAGTTTTTATAGTTCTGTTCAGACGCCCCACAATACTCGCTTTCACACGAGTGAATGTTAAGTAGTGATTTATATTACACCGACCCATTACAGTCTTGAAATTCTCGGTGTGGAACTCGGTCCTATGATCTGTTTGGAGGTTGTTAGCGCATCAATTTGTTCCAACTTGTAGGCGCTGCTTAAATATTCGTGCGACGTTCTTCGCCGATTTTGTTTTCTGAGATAATGCCCATGCGAATTTGGAGTATGTGTCTATGATCATTAATACATAGTTGAATCCATTATTCTTTCTAGAATACTGTTTCATGTCTGCAAGATCAGCCTGCCATAAGTCATCGAAACCTTTAATCATAATAGGTCTACGAGGATATATTTTGCGTGCAGGTCCATGTATTTCACGAACCACGGTCTCCATACTAATTCATATGCGATTATCCTCGCTGTCTAAGTTGCGAAATTATCGAAACAATGTCATTTAATACAAATAAAGAATCCCTGAGACGGATTTTCGTCTCGATTATGTCAAAGACATATCGATAAATCTGAAGAATTGAATTAAAATTTGTGATGCTGCATGGAGAGCCTTGGCAGTAGTGGCAATTATCTTTGGAACACAGAAGCTGAATTAAAGTTTGTGACGTGGAGGGAAATCGTACTTAGACTATTCCAAGGCGCTTTATCGTTAGTGATGTGGTGGTCTAACGGCTGCCGGGCGCCGTGGCTCAGCGCGCCCGGCCAGGGGGCTAAACGCCCTCTGTACTAAAAAAGCTGAGCCAAATATTGAACGAACAAACAAGAACGAACCAAACGAACGACCGCAGAGCAAAGATCTACGTGAAGAACAAAAAAAAAAAAGTAAGCATGGAGGTCCGGGTTCGATACCCGGCCACATCACAAATTTTAATTCAGTGCTTCAGATTTATCAATAATCTCATTTGAGTGAGATGTATTAGCAGCAGTGTGCAGTAATTCAATTAATTATGAGACGAATGGTGTCTCGTTACTAAACCATATTTTTCTACAGTTTCTGATATCGAGTTTTCATTGTAAGTTACAAAGTAAAGCACCGAATTATGTACCGCCCAGGGTCTATAAGTACGGTTATTGGGTACACCAGTATACGTTAACAGTGGTTCTTCCTGCTAGAACAACTTGTGTGAAAATAGATCGACAGACAGGATTTGCTAATAGCAGTGATTGTTTTCGTATACAGTATTGTGATTCCTGCAGTAACTAAGCAGAGGTGGCAAGAAATAAAAATAACTGGGTAAGATAACCAAAATCAGAATTAATGGTTATTGGGATATTACAATGGTTTTAGGAGACTCTTCACTTTTTAGAATACTTTATTTTCGCATTAGGAATCAATATTTAATCAAAGGTAAAGGGGAAATAACAAAAAATAACGCTAAGATTCTCACAATAGGATACTTTCCCAAACTTATACTGACAGAACTCTGTTGGGCATGTCTCGACACACTTATTTTTCCACAACAACGAGCGGCAAGTCTTTAATATCGCTACAATGGAAGCCAGCTACTGCGGCTGACGTCACAATAACGCAGCTGCGGAAGCCACGTCTCTACCACTGGTAGACTCAACTTCAATTATTGAGGAATTCCAGGAATACCTCAGTCAAGGCCGAGTAAAAGTGGCAGTAGCTGCAAAGAATAAACTGGACAGTGTTGTTAAAAGAATCCCAGACTTTAAATCTTTATGTTCTGTGAAGAAAGTATTTTGTGGTGGAACCCTGAGTGAGAAACCTCACATACACTGTCTCAAATATGTTCACTGAAATTTGCACTTATTATGTCTTCTGACGTAGAGAGATCTTTTTCTGTCTACAAAAATGTTTTGACAGACAAACGCAGGAACTTAACGGGAAAGATTTTAGAAGTTGTTAGTTGTTAACTGTGCAAACATAGAATTGAAAAATAAATTCAGAGTATTATTTTAATGATTATTTCTGCTGATCGTGAATTTTTGCAGTTTGATAGTGCATGAATGCATGCGTATTTAGTGAATTTATAGTACATGAAATTCTCGTCTCTAGCTATCACTCAAAACTGAATCGATAACATTCAGCACCCCTCCTCCTAAAATTTAAAATCTCCCCTGAAGAAAGCGGCTGTATTCGTCACTGGCACTGATCCCTGTACGGGTCACTATCGCGCACCTGTCAGGTAATGGAATTTGTCACTTTTCTCGAAATGTTTTCACTATGCACAGGAAGTTCGGCTTCGATATTTCGCCTGCCTTTACGCTTCTTTTCTGGAGTGCGTGACGATGAACTGATTGGGTTTTATTTAAGTTCTCTATCACTTCCAAGTTTTGTATATACTTACAGCAACACATAATAATAATAACCAGATAACCACTTATAGAAACTGGGCAGTAAATGAATGCAGATGAGCGTAGTTTGACTGCAAAGATCTTAAGAGTACTATCGTTTGTTGAAGTCGAAACCATGCCGCCTGATGTAACGTAATTCTAAAGTGATAATTACTGCGTTTATCAACTGCATTATGGATACAGAACACTGTGGGGTAAATTATTGTTAAGTCTTTTCCAGTTATATGAGAATATCATTAAAATGACTTTTATCACTTTGAGATTCATGTGCCTATTCTAATTCTACAACTTAATAGTTCAAACTAGTGCGAAAGTATATGAAACATAGTGATTAGACTATTTTTTTTTAAAGGCGGGCTTTGAAGCCTCATTCGTGTCTTTAATTGCCGAGACAGGGTTGACAGTTTGGGGCAGTCTCTCTGGCTGAAGTTGCGACTGACAAGAGACTGCACTGACCATGATTATGTATCCATAACGACTTTTGCGCATTTCATCAAATACAGTATATGATCTTAGAGTTTTCCAATTCACTGAAGATTTATTGTTGGGGCAGTGCATACGTAGTACATGAAGCACTTATATTTACACATCAATAACGCAAGCATTACTGAGGTAGAGCTCGTGCTAGAAGTTGTAGCCCCTGCTATCTTGACTTGGCGAGACAATTCGCTTGTATGGGGGGGGGGGCAGCCGCCTCGTGACGCAGTTAACAGTAGAGATGGGCAATCCGATGCTGAACTGATTCAAAGAGCCAGATCCTTCCAAGGAGTGCGTGATGGATGAATCCTAAAACAGGAGTGGTAGCTCATCTGATCTGTGAAGTCCCTCTGCTGACAGCAATGAGCTGCAGCAGCACCCCATGCCATGTACTTGAGAAGTTTCCCAAGCTACAAAATAAATGTGGTATAGCCTATGTACAAGTATAAAACTGCAAAAAACTGAGCGCCTAAATACGTGCAGTGCCACCTCGCTGTAAGACTAGAATCGGTCAGTGGAGAGTCGGCGAGCCGCACAAGCAGTAGGATTCGGCGATCGCGTGGTTCCTGACTCCAGCTGGCTCGCTGCTCCGCACGACTCCGGCGATCGGATCGGTAGCTGAGTCGCCGATTCACCGGGTCACCGGTTCGCCTCTCCCCACCACTCTCCCCACTCCGCTCGCCTGCCGAGCCGCCCGTGTGGTGCGCTGCTCACGGTTCCCCCCCCCCCCCCCCCCTCCTCTGGCGAACCGCATGGCGCCGAGCAAAGCGACTCCACACATCACTCTGTTCTCTCAACTCCTGGCGTTCTGATAAAGCTTGCAGCTCTCTTACAGAGATGATCATCGCAACAGAAACCGTCATACAGACAAATGTCCTATTCCGAATAGTTTTCGGGATAAAACATATTTATTAAATGTTACTTTTATACGTTTTTTTTAATAACAGGAAATATGCAGCTTGTAGCGAAAACGCATTACCTGTACAAAATTAAATTATATGAAAATTCCGTGTGAAAGGTTCTATTAGTTTTTTCTCTAAGACTGAGTTTTCATGAAGAGAGCAAGATAGACTGTCTTGTGCAATGTGCATGCTCTGTTGCTTAGATAGATTTTGTAAGCTCATATCACACAGTTTCCTGACTTGATAGACAAGTGTCCTGTGTCAAATTAGGCGTCTTCTCTGCATCTACACTATTTTGGCACATTGAAAACAATGACTATATACCGAATAACAATATATATAACATTGTGCTTTAAACTATTCAGTTTAGGGAATATGTCCATTTGAAATTTTTCTGCTGGCATCGAATCTTTGACAGTAACAACAAACTTACTCCGGAAGAGAGAGAGAGAGAGAGAACACTAGACTGTCAAACGAGACGTGTGGTTCTGAGTAAAATATCTTGATATAATGTTCCATTTGTAATTTAATGTGTGTCTTTGCAATTAAAGATGAACTATATTAGGAAGCACTTAAAAATAATTTGCGGTGCTCTGTATAGAGAATATATAAAACTTTGAACAAATAACAGGTGAAAGGGATGTAGTTACAGGAACTAAAATTTGAGATGGAACGGAAATCGTAGCAGCAACCGCAAAACTTACAATTTAGGAGCTCAGAACACTGCCCCTGTACTATGCCGACTGCAAATCACCGCAGTTTTACACGATTTACCTAATGATTTATTTTAGCAAGACTCTCTTCATACTTAATCAGTTGTTGATGGTTTGTACTCACAAAAGAAAAACTCATTGACGGCGTAGTCGAAAGTATCTGTACTCATCGTCGTATTTTCGAAGAATTTGACTGGAGATCTTTAGTCCTTTTTCGTATTTGAAGTTATTAATGAAATACGGTAGTCCACGAACATTCCTCGCTTTGTAAATTTAATGCACAGTATTCTTTTTACGCGTTAATTCGTAAAGTAAATAAAACTTTATTGCCTTACTCTGGAGCTATCATTATTCTACTGTTAATGGGTGCCAGACTTGAGAAACAGGTGATCGGTTCTAGCGGCCATTTTATAACGAGAATCATGCAGGACACCGGGTTGTGTCGCCGAATGTCGCTGCTTGTAGCTGCAGTGTCGCGTCGCTGAATGTCGCGCGCTGTCGCTCGCCTTTGTCGCTCACGTAGGACACGGCCTTATAGCGCACGGCTATTCCGCCGTGGCAATTGCAACGTCCTGCACAGAACTCTCGCGATATATGTTTCATTCAACTCGCTCAAAACGCAAACTACTCACTGTATAAATATGAACTATTATCATTGTATTCCGCAAAATATAGTTTTGAATAGAAGTATAAAAAATATAAAAATAATCCAGTTTTATTTTTTCAATTTTTTCACTGAAAAAATATGTAGATTCTGTTATACATTTTTTAAATTTTTAATGTAGCTGTAATTCACAATTTTTTATTGTCAAAACTACTAAGGACTTCCAATAAAATTGTTATTCCTCTTTCTTCCTTCACAATATGACCAAATCAGATGAATAAGGTATAGTGCAAAGGCAATGGGCCGTCGTTTTACGCTTTTTATCAGTTGGTGAGTGGTGAGTCATAAAAAAGAACTAGTTCATTCCAGTGAGTGACTACTTCCGATCCGATCCCTGAAAAGATCGGTTTTGCCCATTTCTGTTTAACAGCCTACTGAAGGACGAAGCGCATGGCCCAGCAGGCCACGTCCACCTGAGTCAGCTGCCCCTCCTAAACAAGGGAGTGGACTCACCCTGTGCAAAACTCGAGTATCCGTTTCTGCACATGCGTCACTAATTCTTGCGCAAGCTCTAACAGATGTCGATCCATACTAAAACAGCAATATTAGTATGTGTTGTAGCCTCAGTGGGCGGCAATGCAGATGCTGCTGCTGGCATCCATTCTTGGAATACGTTGTTCCACATCTGCTCAACCTGTTCACGTAATTACGCAAGAGTTGTGAGTTGAGTCGCATGTGTCAGTTGTTATTCTGTCTTATCCCACACTTTCTCAATTGGAGACAGGTCTGGATACCGCGATGGCCAGGAGAGCATTACCCTATTGGAACACCACATTTCTTTTACAAGAATGGCACAACAACTGGTCTTATAACATTCTACATGTACCAAGTGCTGGTCAGTGTTACCTCCATAAACACCAGAGGTAATGAGAATTGTAGCCTCTAACACTCCAGACCTTAAAGCCCAGGGTGCAGTCATTGTGTCTCGGGTGAATGCACTCTTCGCAACAGTGCTCGCCAGGTCTAAATTGTACGCGAAAACGACCATCACTTACCTTCAGGCAGAATATTGTTGAATTGATGAAGACGACGGTATGCCAAAGCACCATCCAAGTGATCCTCTGACCGCACCAGTCGAGTTGTGCACATTGATACTAAGGCATGAGTGCAACATGAGCTAGAGGTGTGCATGTGCGAGTAGTTCCACTGCTAGTAATCGGCAGTCAGTAATTGATGTTGACACTTCTAGGCTCACAAACCTTATCTGTGCTGTGGTACCTGTACGATTACATCAGGTTAATGATTTCTTCTCAGACGAATGTACAATTTGTACAAGGGTTGGAACTTAAATAGTAGCAACTATTTATTTACCACTGATACAAAAGCATAACATGTTTGCACCTGTTAATGTACTACCATGCGCAAAAATATCCGAACGACCTGAATTGCGTTTCGCCTGATGTGCATGCAACACAACTAACGTACGTGTCTTGCGGGTGCTCTGTTCGCTCCGCGGTATAGTCGTTCGACTATTCATAATGGATCCACTGCAGACAACTGCACTTTATGACAATCACTCCAGTTGTAAATTAACACCACGATTTTGCAAATACAAGGAAACACGTTATTAAGTTCTTAACGATTATTAAATCCAATTTATTACAATGGCATATCTTAAGTATTATCATACTTATTACAGTCTCATATAACAAACTCCGTCACATAAAACATTAATTAATCCTTAAACAACATTTAATATTGTTTCAAACAACAGATTTTACTATAGTATCGGAAATCCTAAAGTCCTCTAGAAATTCGAAGTACTTTTATTCTCTAAATAGTTTTCTCACAATTGCGGAACGTCGTTCCACTGGCGAGCGGATTTTTATTAACCGATTGTAGAACTAACCAGATAATAAAAACTCAATTAACAGCAGCAAACGCACTATGGAAACTTCAATATTAACTGCGTATCACCAACAGTTTCTCCGTATTCATACCTGAACAAATATTGTACACATCTTGAAACTTGAATTGATATGACAAACTACCTTGTTCTGGCATCAAACCAACTACCTGTAGCCGTAGCTAACTAAGCAATGCATTCATGTGTTATAGATACCTTATTATTCCTAAGATTGTCACAGCTGACGAAACATGATGTGTGAAATATTGGAGATTTCCTCACAAATATCAAAACGCGCAAATCAAATCATATAAAATGCCAATTCTAAAATATTTTTATTTATTTATTTCTTACTGAACCAGGAACTTAATAATCACCGTTATGTCTCTAATCACAAGTGCCCAGACTCAGTTCTGTGTGCGACTTACATACGAGGCTGCTCCTGTCAGAGGCTCGAGTCCTTCCTCGGTGAGGGGTGTGTGTATTGTCCTTAGATTAGATTAAGTAGTTCTAAGCCTAGGGACTGATGACCACAGTAGTTTGGTCCCATAGATTTATAAACATTTGATTTTGAGTTACATACCCGGTATCTAAATGGAAGATAACTAAGTGAAGTCAGATGTTAGTAGTCTAATTATTTCACCAGCAGCGGGACGTTTGAATCTGTAATCAGGATATAATTACGTTATGCGTCACCGGGAATCGAACCCCGAACCTACCGGTTTCCTTTCTAAGCACGAATGGACGTTAAATCTCAAATGTTAACTCAACAGGAATGACGACGCGTGCGTGTCTGACTAGTAACAACAGCACATATCGTTGTTATAATAATAATAATTTCGTGTGGCTCAGAGTCCTGGTGTATGTCATCCAACTGTGCGCCACTTCAGAGACTTGCATGTCCCTAACCTGCCCCAATTATCCAACCGGGAAAGGCGACCTACAGTTTAACGTGGAATGCAAACCACGTGTAGTTTATGACACACATTGTTGAGACATGAATGCTGGGTTAAAACACAGTTTGAAAAAATCGGTGATCTGACTAGGTTTCGAACCCGCGACCCTTCAGTTACCATTCAAGCGCTTTACCCCAAGTCCACCGCAACACCTTAGCTTGCGTACATAGGGCACGAAGATACATTCAAAATAATTTTTTGTTATTAGTCCAGTGTGCTCTATCTAGGGCGTCAAATGAAATTATGAATATTTTGTGCTGGACCTGGCTTCGAATCCATATACGTGCCTTTCGTGAAGACCTAGAGGAGTCGGCAGTCTTGGAGAAAGCAACTATATGATTCCGAGAGGGTCGAGTGAGAAAAAGAGGAGATCCGAATTAGTATCCTAGTCCAGCACCAAAATTTTTAACGTCTCAAGTTAAATTCAATATGAGACACGTGACCTTAAAGGACAAGTGGTTTATAAAATAAAATAAAGTTTTGTAATATAAGAAAAGCTTTCGAGCGACAGAGGTACTGATTGGCATGTATTCTACCTGTTACTGGCAACAATAAATCGGCTCTGTCAAAGTTGATAGCGAAATAATTCGGTTTAATACGGATTGTTAACTACGGTGCAACTTGACGTTCTTCACTTGGGGTTACCAGCGGTGAAGTAGCCAGTTAAAAATATACACATGTCAGACCCTTTCCTTGTTAGTCCCGTCCGCTGAAGCAGTATGATGTAGTGAAGACTGTTAACCTCTGCTCTTTCTTACCGGGAAGTAAGGCATTGGATTATTTGGCTCCATATCAACACTACAACACTTATTGCGCGTGTATGCAATGCATAAGGATTCGAGAATTTACTTGTACTGCGGCTTACATTTCTGTATATGCTTGACCTAAACTGCAACTTCATTGTTTGTTTTATTTGATTTTTGTACTCACTGAAATAAAATTGCCTGACCTTCCAGTACGAGACCTATCTCTCGTTCTTACTTTCTAACCAGAGAAATAAACCCGGTAATTGATTCACAAACGACTAGTTCACGCTGTTAAGAAATTTCGCGAAGGAATTTCATTTCCTCTTAAAACGTGCTAAAATTTCGTGTGGCTCATTGGCCTGGTGCAAGTCTTTCGACTGCACGCCACTTCGGCGACTTGCGTGTCCCTAGCCTACCCCAGTTATCCAACCGGGGAAATGGAACCTACAGCTTATCGTGAAATCCGAACCACGTGTCGTTTCTGGCGACTCCTCACATCGTTAAGAGGTGAAGGCCGGAATAAAACGCAGACTTAAAAGAAATCCGAGGCCCGACCGGGTATCGAACTCGGGACCCTTCGGTGTCTAGTCAAACGCTTTACCCCGAGACTACCGCGCCAGACATATCGCTTTTCTCAAATTTCCTTAATAAGAAAAGCTCGTTGTCAGGGTAGGATGAGGTCTGGGCCAGATTAATCTTTTCGTCTGATAGCATAAGTATTTTCCCGTAATAAGTATCATAAGTTGTGTTTCTGTAGCTATGGAAATCATCAGCTGAAATAAAGACCATAAAGTGCGGTACAGATAAAAATGCAAAACGATTATCAACCGAAGGCAGAGCTAATGCTCAAACTGAGGTGTATTTTTTTCCTTGCCTTCCTCGACCGAGTATCGGAAGGCGTATGCAAAAATGTATAATGTGTTATGAATACTTGGAACGCTACATTTACGTTGACTCTTCAAAAAAGAATACTTTGTTTACAACGAATTAAAATTAATAGGCATGACGGGATTTGAGTCGATTTATGACCATTTACCAACTTACCGTCTTACTCACTACGCAAAGCTTTCATTCGAATACACTCGCCTTACTGACTGGTATAATGTCATACGTGAGGTAACACACTTTCTTAAGAAGATACAATAGCTGGGACAATCTAAATTTTACTTTTAATTTCAGAAACACTGTCAGTATTACTACGTATGAAATTTAGAGACAAAATTCATTTCCAGGATATTCGTAATAATACTAGGAACTTATTTATGAAAGCTTTTTCAGAGCAAGTAGTTGGGAATGAATTTGACTTCTGAGGAAAAGAAAGTGTTTCCACATCGTATGGCACTTGCTTCCTCTTGCCTTGTCGATAGGTGCTTACTTGCGAAATGACACAACTCAAGAGCTTTGATAAATGTCGTATTCTTGCACTTTATGAAGAGGGATACAGTATCAGCGCCATTTCCCGTGCTCTAGGATACAGAAAATCCACGATACACCTGTGGGTGAAGAGGATGGCAGATGAAGGCCATGTTAACAGTCATCGTCGCCCCGGACGTCCACGCACAATGACAAAGGAGCAAGACAATGATATACTCCGCTGCAGTGATGAAGACCCATTCCGCACCAGCACCGAAATTAGGAACGTTCTACAACTACCTGTAAGTAGATAGACCATCCACCGTAGTCTCAACGAGGAAGGAAGATATGGACAAAAATCGGCGATAAAGGAAATGTTGACAGAACAACATAAGACTGCCAGATTAAACTTCGTACTGGCATCTGGCATACGTAAGCAAACCAATTTCATTCTGGGAGCAGAGAAGGTATTTTCCACAGCACCAAAGGGTTCTGTCCATGTTTTTCGTCCAACTGGACCGAGATTCGACAGAAAATATGTCCATCAGAGGCAAAGGTGTGGCCGATCTGCTGTCACAGTTTGGGGATGGATGACGGCAAATGGTTGCGGCATTCTGTGGGAACTGGACCGTCCGCCTACCAGTAGTTACTACTGTGAAATACTAGATAACATAATGCTTCCTTCTGTTCGTGAGACGTTTCCAGAAGCAGAATAATATTCCAACATGACCGTTCCCCGGACTACACCGCAAATTGTATGAAACAGTGGTTTCGAGTGAACGGAGACGTTGATGTGTAGGACTGGCCTCCCAAAGATGCTGACCTCAATCCCATACAGCACGTGTGGGCAGAGATGGAGAAGATTATTAGCAGCCGAAGACCTACACCAGCAACGAAGGCAGCGCTATCTGAAGCAGTTCAGGGTGCATGGGAAGAGCTGTCGCAGAATAGTGGGTTTGTAAGAAAACTAGTTACCTCTGTTCCCCGGCGGCTAAGTGCAGTTGTAGAGGAGAATGGAAACTGGACACGATACTAAATTATGTTGTCATCAGAGACAAAGCTTTGTTTATATTAAATGGAAGTGTCTTATTTTCTCGATTATTTTTCTTGAAGATTTACATTACTTCGAAGAAAAGAAAAATTATTTTGTGTTAATTTCAACCCTTCTGCAATAAAATATTTAATCTTAAATTATTACACGAACTTTAAGAAAAACCCAAACCAGCATGAAAATTAAGAAGGCTTATGACGTCGATGCCAATGAAGGCAAAAAGAAAGAATTATTTACTTTTTTTTATTAAGTGAAGAAGGCATTTTATTTATTAATGTTCTGTTTATTTAGATGTAGGCAGGGTACCAGTAAGGATAAAATCATAAGAGAGGTGTCATTTTTAAAAGTGTTGAAAGGCCAGCTGGTAGACGCAAACTCGAGCGTTTGGCTCCACTACATCCCCATATTTACTAACTTGCAGTCGAATATAACTCAGTGGTCAAAGCCTACTGTAATTTCATCTTAAAGCCCATTAAAACCTCTAAGTAACGCTTTTAGAGTAGACCCTGTTCATATTAACTTGGCGTCCAATACACCTGTTCATCGACTTTGTTGAGTATCACGTAAAATTTACTAAACCAGAAAAGGAGGATTAGGATTTCATATCCTGTCGACGTCGTGGTTCTTTGAAATGGAGCCCATGTTGGGATTGTTTCGTTAAGAATGTGGAAGGAAATTGGCTATGCTTTTGAAAAGGAACCATGTTGCCATTTGCCTAGAATAATTTCAGGAAATCACTTGAAAAACAGAAGGATAAACAGACATGGAAACTATACACTTTCGTCATTGTATCACTGAGCAGTCAAAATTCAAATAGTCGAAAATTAAAAGTGAAATACCGAATTTAATACTAATTATACCTGGAGGCAACAGAAACTTACATGATACGAAATTAAAAGTCATTTCTACATGTTGCCGTTAAGAGTGATGTTGCCTTTCTATTGAGCACTGAAATCTCCAATAATGATTACTGAATCGAAGTTTTAAAATAATACCAACTTCTGGCCTGTGTACCGATCCGGTTTTATGGTAGAAATGACACATAAAAGTAGTAAGGTTTCGTGAAATTACATTATATAGACGTTTCGGTTAAATGGTTTATTTGCAGTAACACTCGTACAACGCTAAACTACAATGTCACAACATCTAGTTTTACGATCTGGTCAGCAGTGGAAATCAAAACATCTTAGTAATAAAGTCTGTAAATAACATTGCTTCTTGCATTCGTTATTTCGCTTTCTTTATCTGTAAGAGAAGTTCCTCGTCACCTTCTTATCACATAATCCTATGAAGTCCTTAAGTTTTTATTTCCTTAATTCCCAGAATCTATAACGAGGTAAAGAGAGGCAGAAAGGAAGAGAAGACGATGAGAGAGAGAAAGGAAGAAGAGAGGGAAGACAGGATGAAAGGAAGTATAGGACGGACAGGATTGCGTGATAGACAGAGGGAAGAGGAGGAGCTGGAGAAGGTAGAAGGGGACGAAGAGACAGAGGCAGATCGTAAGAGAGAGAGAGAGAGAGAGAGAGAGAGAGAGAGAGAATGGGGAATGGTAGACAGAATTCAGAAAGCAAATGCTTTTCTCAGGGGCAACAGGGTATTTGACTGTTCTCTGGTAATCATCTTAAATGGGTGATCATGTCATCTTACGCTCATAACATGAGCTGCGGTGGAATGGCCGAGCGCTCTAAGGCGCCTTGCTGCGGAGCGCGCGGTTGCACCTCGTCGGAAATAGCGTCGCCCCTCGGGCATGTGTGTGTGTGTGTGTGTGTGTGTGTGTGTGTTTCTGTGTGGTGTTGTCCTTATATTACGTTAGTTTAAGCAGTTTGTAAGCCTAGACTGATAACCGCGGCAGTTCAGTCCCAAATATTTACAAACATTTGAACATTTCATAACATGACTTGTTTTCCTCGTCAATTGCAGTATTCTTTAAAAACAACCGGAAATGGAATTAAAATATAATTTGAAATCCAGCTAAAACGCTTCTTTTGAGTCATGTGATGCCTGTAAACTCAACCCACATGGTGTGCTCCTACTGTTGTAACATGCCGGCCGCGGTGGCCGAGGGGACTGAGGCGCTCCAGTCACGGTCTGCACGGCCACAACGGTCGGGGGTTCGAATCCCCCCTCGGGCATGGATATTTGTGTCGTCCTTAGCATAAGGTAGTAGATAAGTAGTTTGTAAGTTTAGGGACTGGTGACCCCGTAGTTAAGTCCCATAACCTTAACAAACAAACAATTGTTGTAACATTCACTAACAGTGGTATATTGTCTGTGCATTCGTATTTTGGGAAAAGGTCTACAAATATTGCGTAGTTCCGAACTGTAAAAATAAATCTAGAAAAATCTAGAAAATATGATTTTGCATGTTCCAAGCAATGATAAAGGCATAAAATGTAGTTTATTCTCCCTCGTAGAGATCCTAATCAGATAGCGGTCACTTGGTGCGTTTAATTTTAGGAGGATTACTTTGATGTAAGTAAACACTCCGTACAACAATTATTATTCTATTAGTTCACAACCAGTATTAAGAATCATGCTCTGCAGCCACAAAGTTGTATAGTTTTTTTTTGGGACTTAACTACGGGGTCATCAGTCCCTAAACTTACAAACTACTTATGAACTAGCTACAACTAAGGACGGCACAAATATCCATGCCCGAGGGGGGATTCGAGCCCCCGACCGTAGTGGCCGTGCAGACTGTGACTGAAGCGCGTCAGTCCCCTCGCCCACCGCGGCCGGCAGTTGTATAGTATTATTGTGTACACATCAGTGCACTGATGTTTACATTTGTGAAACAGGTGTTCACGATATATTTGTATTTTAAGTCGTTTACAAACGTAGTTGGTGAAAGTACAAATTTCATTATGGTTGTCTTTTCAATATTTACTTCGGTGAGGCAGTGTTTCGGTATATGATAAAGACATCAACAATTTGTCTCAAAACCGCCTTTTTAGCTCATATACTGAAACCAACTAGATTTGAACACGGAATGCAAAATTTGTGAACGATACTGGAACCGCATCGCTACCAAGCTTATGTGAAACTGATAAAATCTATTCGAAACTTCGACATTTTTTTCTTGGAATATTTTAATTTTGGCACGTAAGCCAAGATAGTTATCCTTTTACTTTCATTCTTCTTTAGCCTAACAAGTTCCGATTTAACTTGACAAATTTCTTTGTAACCAAACAGCACGAGAAAAATGCATAGTAATTTGTGGAAAGTGGCTAGCGCGCAAGATTAAATTGCGTAGACACATGAATTAATCGGAATCGGAAATGTAACTACGTAGTAGCGCGCTTACCGTGTAATTTTTGCAGTGGCTTTTATGACAGAGTTAATTTAAATGTGAAATGCATTTGGTAGAAAAACGAAGACTTAATCTAAGACGCAATCCATATTTACATACGTTTATGGTGTGTAATAGTTTGTATCTTTGGACTAGAGTCAGTCTGTTGACATAAACAAATATACGTATATTTTACTTTAAATGCAACTTTCACCTTTCTTACTTACGGCACGTAAAAATCTGGATTGTTGTCGAGAAACTAAGATACCTTAAGCGCATCAACTTTCGGAAGGTTTTTTCACTATCAGACTTCACATAATTTTCTCCCTTCTTACAAAAATGTTATAAATGCGTTTTCCATCACAAGTAACTTAATTGTACACAGAAAAAGTCAGGAAAACTTTAGTAACCTTCGCTAACACTGCTCTAACACGCATATGGCTTCTTCTTCCTCCTGTTGTGTGAAATCACCAGAGCTTAAGCCAATAACAGAGCGTTTTTGATCACGTGACCTAAACTTGAAATTTAATTATATTCATGCTATAATTTCAAAATAATAACAAATGTTTTGTAAGAACAACGACGGAAAATTCTATTTGAACATTACAATCATCCAGATTGAAAACAATTCGAACACAATTTTAAACATAGCATAATAGCCTACTATATATGCCACATTCCATATTTGGTAACCCATTTCAATGTGTAAGTAGGAAAAGGGGAACAAAATATTATGTTCTCATTAGACTGATGTATTTTCTCGGTACGTCTATGTTAGCAAGAACACTTTTGCTTACTGTCCCATTCATTTCATACCAGACTGAGCTACAGTAAAGCGTAGCCAGGTTTACCTAGTTAACATGAAAATTTCGAATGTTGGTAAGGCAACAAAATTAGAAGAAGTAAGGATCGTGAAATTAATAAAATATTTCGAAATGAAACATAAATCATTTCTTCCGCAAGACCTATGATTGTAAAATCGTCAAATGTGTAATTAATCCTTTAACTATAGTGAACTTCTACAGACGTTCATTGTAATCGGACCTTGTAGAAGTTAGACTGCTATAAAAGCTAGGGAAAAGAAGTCCCCTCTGATGAACTTCCGTCTCTAATGACCACTCTGTCGACGGGACGTTAAACGTTAATCTTTCTTCTTGTTTTCGCGTGAACTGGTGCAGTCCTCTGGAGGGAAAGACTTTCCAAGGCAATTTCAAAAACAGTCCACCTCTGCAAGGCCATATTATTGTGGTATTTTAAGAAGTCAGCAGTTGGTACAGAGCTAAACGTCGCTCTCTGCGTGACATTCAAGTAAAAGCCGATAAACAACTGCATCGGGTGGCCATTTGATAAATACAGGACCTATTTTAAGGCGTTAATATCACTTCTCACTTTAAAACAAAAGAAAATGATCGCTTTCCAGTGAGTTTGTCACCGAAAGTGACATCTTTCCAACATTTCAGCGTATTGTAACAATTACATATCGATAATTATAGTCCGCGGTGGGCGTCAGACTAGAACTACGAACAAACTATACCAACTGCGAGATACTATACAGTAATCCCGTCTCACGCACTCTTAGGGCAACCTCTTCCTGTTCCTTTCGCACCTCTCTGTTTCTGGGAGACTGGAAACTGGAGAGTTCATTCATCAGATGCTTTTCACTTTTATTTAAACAGCATAACCAGCAGATACACTGTAATCTTTACGAGTAGATCATACTTATGGTCCCTTTCGATTTTATAGAATGAATTACATATTCTAAACATTACTTTCACGACTTTTTTTTCTTTTCTCATATTATTATCACAAATGCTTCTCCTGTCACTTATAAGCTTGAATCGAATTATCATTGAAATTGTTCAGATGCTTAATTTTTTCGCGGATGATCTATTTTTCAATCACTGGAAAAGATTTATTTGCACGGTTCGTCTGATTGGAAACTATGTGCTCGAAACTTATGAAATATGTTTATGAAGTTTGCATTTTGTAATCAGGGTAATTTTATCTTTACATTTCTGCAGTTATGTGTTAGAGGTGGTGCCAACGAAAAAATTCATAAGGAAAATAGTATTCAGGTATATAACATTAAAAAGTATTGTGCAGAAAATGTTAATAACGTCTCGTGATGCTATAGTTAAAGAAATCGATGAAGACTTATTCTTCTATGCTGGGTAATCTCTTCTCAGTCAACACAGTGGCAGGCTGCGCGCCGCGCCTTCGAAGCCGCTATCTCCGTCAGCGCTAAGGCAGCGCGAGGAACACAGACGCCAAGCAAACGTATTCTGCCTGTCGCTAGTCTAATGGAGAATTGGCAACATAGCAGAGTACGCTTGGCAACTCTGTGAGCGGGGAGTTACTTCCTGGTAAGCACAGAATTAAGCTGATAAATTCACTTGGTTTTTCATGTCATTTCCATTCAATAATCTGAGTGATTTTCACTTAAGGTGTGACATAAAGTTATTAATTCATATTTTTGGGTCCAGGAAATTCGTTCCACACGAAAATTGCAACCAATCTCTTCTTTTAAAGTTACGCCTGATCTGGTCTCCTAACTTGTCGGCCAGTAAGGAGGAGCCAAATACCCGAAGTCCTCTCTAGCCTTCGGGTAACGTACTCGGCTGCGAAACGAACGTGCTGTCAACTTTCGATGCCAATCGTGGTGAGAGCAAATATTTTTAACTCTTCTCTGGCAGAGCTACAGGTATCCAGATTGAAAATCAATAGGAAATTCTTAACAAAACTACTCAGTCAAAAGGTGTTTAGCTGTTTCCAGGACGGCATTCTCTCATATACTCTGAAAGTGACTTACAATGCTCAGGTGGTTTACCGATTCCGTGCGTGTAGAATCCAATTCCTTTCGAGTTAAAGCTGTCGCCCAACCATATTGAAGTCAATTTGTCGAGAAATACATTTTCTTGACGGTTGGACAACTACTTCCAAAAATGAGTAAAAAGTCTTAACATGAGACTAGTATAATTTCTGTGTCAGATGCTTGCTTATAGTTAATCATTTCATTGAGCACCAAATTATCTTATCTGCGTCTAATCGATATGCTAAGTGCAGTTTCCGTTACATTGACGTAGTAGTCTGGTGGATAGGTTGTAGTTTAGAATCTGTCATGTGTGCGTTCGATTGCACCCTATAAGTGTATATTTGTAACTGGCACGATCATGTCTACTTCACCTTTTGTAACACCAAGTGAAGAACGTCAAGTTGCGCCGTAGTTAACAATCCGTATTAAAACGAATTATTTCGCCATCAGCTCGGACAGAGCCGATTTATCGTTGCCAGTAACAGGCAGAATACACGGCAACCAGTAACTCTGTCGCTAGAAAGCTTTTCTTATATTACAAAACTATATTCTATTTTATTAACCAATGGTCCTTTAAGGTCATGTGTCTCGTATTGAATTTAACTTGAGACGTTAAAAATTATGGTGCTGGATTCTAATTCGGATCTCCTCTTTTTCGCACTCGACCCACACGGAATTATATAGCTGAACCATTTCGTTGCTTTCTCCAAGACTGCCGACTCCTGTAGGTCTCCACGAAAGACACGTATATGGATTCGAAGCCAGGTCCAGCACAAAATATTCATAATTTCATTTCACGCACTAGATAGAGCACACTGGACTACTAACAAAAAATTATTTTGAATGTCTCTTAGTGCCCGATGTACGCAAGCTAAGGTGCTGCGGTGGACTTGGGGTAAAACGCTTGAATAGTAACTGAAGGGTCGCGGGTTCGAAACCTAGTCAGATCACTGATTTTTTCAATCTGTGTTTTAACCCAGCATTCACGTCTCAACAATGTGTGTCATAAACTACACGTGGTTTGGATTCCACGTTAAACTGTAGGTCGCCTTTCCCGGTTGGATAATTGGAGCAGGTTAGTGACATGCAAGTCTCTGAAGTGGCGCACAGTTGGATGACATACACCAGGGCTCTGAGCCACACGAAATTATTATTATTATTATAACAACGATATGTGCTGTTGTTACTAGTCAGACACGCACGCGTCGTCATTCCTGTTGAGTTAACATTTGAGATTTAACGTCCATTCGTGCTTAGAAAGGACACCGGTAGGTTCGGGGTTCGATTCCCGGTGACGCATAACGTAATTATATTCTGATTACAGATTCAAACGTCCCGCTGCTGGTGAAATAATTAGACTACTAACATCTGACTTCACTTAGTTATCTTCCATTTAGATACCGGGTATGTAACTCAAAATCAAATGTTTGTAAATCTATGGGACCAAACTACTGTGGTCATCAGTTCCTAGGCTTAGAACTACTTAATCTAATCTAAGGACAACACACACACCCCTGACCGAGGAAGGACTCGAAACTCCGACAGGAGCAGCCTCGTATGTCAGTCCCACACAGCACTGAGTCTGGGAACTTGTCATTAGGGACATAACGAAGTTATTAAGTTTTTGGTTCAGTAAAAAATAAGTAAATAAATAAAAATATTTTAAGAATTAGCATTTTATATGATTTGATTTGCCCGTTCTGATATTTGTGAGGGAATCTCGAATATTTCACACATCTTTATGTTTCGTCAGCTGTGACAATCTTAGGCATAATCAGGTATCTATAACACATGAATGCATTGCTTGGTTAGCTATGGCTACAGGTGGTTGGTTTGATTCCAGAAGAAGGTGTTTGTCATATCAAGTTCAAAGATGTGTACAAATATTAGTTCAGGTATGAATGCGGAGAAAATGTTGGTGATACGCAGTTAATATTGAAGTTTCCATAGTGCGTTTGCTGCTGTTAATTGAGTTTTTATTATCTGGTTAGTTCTACAATCGGTTAATAAAAATCCGCTCGCCAGTGGAACGACGTTTCGCAATTGTGAGAAAACGATTTAGAGAACAAAAGTACTTCGAATTTCTACAGGACTTTAGGATTTCCGATACTATAGTAAAATCTGTTGTTTGAAACAATATTAAATGTTGTTTAGGGATTAATTAATGTTTTATGTGACGGAGTTTGTTATATCAGACTGTAATAAGTGTGATAATTCTTAAGATATGTCATTGTAATAAATTGGATTTAATAAACGTTAAGAACTTAATAACGTGTTTCCTTTTATTTGCAAAATCGTGGTGTTAATTTACAACTGGAATGATTGCCATAAAGATCGGTTGTCTGTAGTGGATCCATTTTTAATAGTCGAACGACTATACCGCGGAGCGAGCAGAGGACCCGCAAGACACGTACGTTAGTTGGGTTGCATGCACATCAGGCGAAACGCAATTCAGGTCGTTCGGATATTTTTGCGCATGGTAGTACATCAGAGTAGTCACCAGCTTTCTGTAGAACCCGTTGCCAGCGATGTGGCAGGCGTAGTACACTGTTAGCAGAGCCTGTTCTGTTGATGGTGTGAATGGAGTGGTCGAATCTCTGGAACAGTTCTGAAGCGAGTGCCATGAAGTGGTTCCTTCATCTTCGAAATCAAATAAAACTCACAAGGAGTGAAGTATGGGGAGCATGGTGAATGGAACACAACTTTCCAGTTCCATCGAACGAACAAAGCAGCCACAGCTTGCGCTGTATGCGCCCACGCATTGTCGTGCAAAATGATGGGTGGGTTGAGCAGAATGTTTTTCCGCTCCAGTTGCAAAGATTGACGCAGGTGATGCTCCAAAAACGAACAGTAATACTGTGCACTGACGGTCTACCATGGAAGAACGTAATGCGTTTGAATAACACTGAATGGTTGCTATCCTAATTTTCTATTTTGTTGGCTTTTTTTGAACTGATTGTACCTTTTATGTGTAAATCAACCGCTCTTAATTTGATATGCAAATCATTTGCAAATAGTAGTTGAGATGAGTGAAATCTCTTAATCATTTATTTAAATGATGTAATTTAAAATTCTTTTGTTAATTGATGCAATCATTTTGCTTATAAGCTAATTCTGTAAATCAAATATAAGGGTCGCCACTACATTTTTATTTTTTAAATATAAAAAAAGTAGAAATAATGCAAAGTAAATTTACTACTGACTTTTCTTAACTGAATGCAGTAGCGACAAGCAATTCTAGTTTTCTTTTCAATAATGACAATGACTAGCAGTATGTCTCACTCTCTGGGATTAAATTATGTTCCTTGACCTACCTATTTTTAACAAGAAATTTCCCATCCAAAATAAGTAAAAGGTTGTTGTAATGACGAAGGCACTCTTTTGAATAATCTCTTTCTTCACTAAACCTTTTACAACCTAATCAATACAAGTCAAAAGTAACCATGTGTCACATATATATATATAAATATATATATAAAATAAGAAACAAAAATCTATTATAAAAATTGTTTAAAAGACAATAAAATAGAAATATCAAAATGGATAACTTTACACATCATAGAAAATTAAGGTTTTGTACTAAAGTATTAACATTTTGACTGGCTATAGTCAAAGAAGGGAATAATCAAGTTCACGAAGTATTAATAATCAAGAGAAAATTTAACCTCAGCTCCAATCTCGGTCTACATGAATCACTAATTCGTGCTCTCTAACACACAGGAAGACCCCCACCTATTAACCACCATTGAATTCTCCTTACATTGCAAATGCACTGGCGTTACCTTACATTTTCTGTAGAACAGCGTCGGAGTGGGCGAAGAACAGCTGAGGGCAGTGCAGTGTTGACGGCCGCGATGGCGAATGTGGATAATGATATGGCTAGTACATGTTTTATCGAAAAAAGGCGAAGTAGACGGGTGATGTCACAGGAATGAACCAATACAAAAATGAAAAATAATATATATAGGCTGTTTTTTCAAGAAACAGTGATGTATGCTGACTACAAGTGGTGTTGCTGACAGTGAACAGTCACTTCAGAATATTTTATTTACAAGTTTCTATTATCGATTCTACGATTCCACTGCAGGACACAAACACCTGACTATGCAGAGGGCACACCGAAAGTTTCCACACGCTGAACCAACTGGACACAAAATCAAACATTTAAAAATCAAGAAGACACTGATCTGAACAGGAGAACTGCTCCAGTCAGAATCTAAGTAAAAGCACGATCTAGTCAGTTGCCCGACCCAGACCAGTATTAGAAAAAAAAAAAAAAAAAAAAAAAAAAAAAAAAAAAAAAAAAAAAAAAAAAACAGTACGATCCGGGCAGGCGTCTCTCCCGGCTAGACTGTCCTCCTCCTCTCCACGAAGAAACACACCCTCAAAATTTTCCACTAAAGATCCTCCCATCGGATATGTCAAGCCAATCACGAAATTGACTTAATGACCTAACCAATGAGAACCGACTACCATTGTTTAACTCTAGGTTCCGCCCCCACGACACTATCCTATGCTCTTCTTCGCACGTAGGCCAACCTTTCTGAGAATGAATTTCTGACCTCCAGATAAATATCACCCGACGTCAAACAATGACTTTACAACAAAAAAGATGCCAACCTCCTGTTACAAGTGCGCCGCACTATCTTCTACAGAAATCAACCCCAGTGACCCATATAAACGTTTGCAGACGCAGGGCGTCGGTGCACCATAAACTTGGGCGCCAGTCTGTCGACGGTTGGGCCATTAGCGCCCGCTGGTTACACGTGCAGGCCAGGGTGACACCAACCTTTACGGCCCCACGACATTGTATTCCAATGGAATGCTGGCCGTCCCGAGGGTCGAGGCTAGCTGCACAATGCTAAAGAAAAAATTTCCTTCCTGGCCACACGTCCGATACAGACGTTCCCAGACTATATATCATTCTCCAGGCGGGCACTTTTGCGAGTGTGGTGTCGGCGTCGGCACTTGCCGTGGATCCCTTCTCAGAATTCTCCACAACCTACCCCCATCCCGTAACAGGGCCTCAAACTGCCTGCTGGCTGCAGGAGAATGGAGAAAATTATTTATAAATAGCACTCCTACCTATCAACACCATCACAGTCGTACACCAGAATCACCATAACTTTCACCATACTGGATCTGAGCCGCACTTTTGACTTTCGCAGCGACCCATAATGACGCCATTCGTTGGACTGCCGTTTCAGTTTTGGCTCTCATCCAGTGCTACGATACGACGTAAGAAAGCCTCTACTTTGCGCTCATAGTGTTCCAAGTGCGTCTGTGCTGCGTCATAATGCATCCATTTCTGCATTTCCGTCAATTCATGCAGAGCTCTTCGGTGATGCAATTTTTCACATGCCCAGGCGTTCCTTCAGGATGCAAATCACAGCAGTATGCGCTAATCTGGTTTCGTGGGCGAGCTCACGAATCGTCTGGCGTCGATCACTGTCCACTAATGCGGCAATAGTATGCACTTCTTCTTCAAAGACGCTAGAACGACCTTCCCGATGCATGTTGTAAGACCACCGTTATTTGTAAAATTCTAGCTGGAGGAAGCGAGGTAAAAGCTTACTTCAAACATATAATTCTGGCCGTAAGAACAAGTTAAAGGGTTTCCGTGAACTACTGACTACTTCCTGCAACAGAATCTTGTTCCACGGGCCAAAATTTAGAACTGACTCAAAATTTACTTTAGCAGCAGGAAGACAAAGAGATGGTGGCCGACACACAAGAATTACACACAATCATTAATATACAAAACACCGCGAACTAAACCATTTCATGAAGGTGACTGTGAGAACATTTATGGCGCAACGGAATTAAAACATGATAATTTGCTTGTGAGTTTGTTCTCAGTAGTAGTGAAAAACAACATTAAATAAAAAAAGGGAGGGTATTCATAAACTAATATTTATAAGAAGGATCAAATTCACCGACAAATTATTTATTCAATTCAAACATGAGCAAATGGGGAAACCAATTTTGTTATACAATAAAAATGCATCCCATTGAACATTACTTTAACTTAATCTGAACTGAACTTCGTCGGGGAAGGGATTACAATCAACAAGCATTCAGCCACACACAAGCGAAGCATAGCGAAACTCACCCAACTCAGCATGCTGACACGAAGCAGAATCAGGCGCCGATATCGGAGGCGAAATTCAATGAACCAGGATGTACCAAACAACACAAGAGATGGGACGCGATAATAACGAGATTAATTTCTATTTAAATCAAACCGTGAGCATGCAGACTTGCTGGGACACACGGCACGTGTCTGATACATTACATATTCACTCCCCATTGAAGACGAAGTGCTTAAAGATCGTATTGCTTTCAACAAAAATCAATGGAATCATAGATTACGAAGCAAGAGTACACAATAGTAAGGCACTGGTATGTGAGTAGTGGCGAGAACTCAAGTGACTAGCTATAAACCTTTGAAGGAGTTCGGAGCCACGTGGTTCCGAAAACCAGTAAAAATACAAAAAATCAATTTCCGAAAAATAAAGAAAAATAGCTAGGCCATGCAACCCTTAGAAATGCTTAGGATATCATAAGGAAGCTAAAGAAATACAGCCAGACGCTACTGGAAGGACGGACAAAGCCGTCTTCAAAAATCAGAGAAATGGAATAAATTCAAAGTCGAAGTAAATCAACTAAGAAGTACGGCAAGCAGCCCCTAGAAATACTTAGTATTTCATAAACAAGCTAATAAAGAGGGTCGTACAAGGCTAGAAGAGAATTTACTGATGGATTCTGAATGCAAAGTAGAAGTTGGAAACGAAACAGGAATTTAAAATAGACGGAGAGGAGACTGCGATGTACTAAGGGAAATCAGAAAGATAAATTCATGATTTCTTGCCTAAAGGGCATAGAAACAGACACAGGGGTAGCTGAAGGCTTTGTTCTAAGAACACACCACGTGCAGTACATATCACTCGCGAAAGGAGAAAACGAAAAGGAATATTTCACATGCACTATACAGAATAAAAATATTCCCGCACATTAGTCGCATACCAAAAAGCCAGAAAGAAATGCAACCGAGTTCGTACACCACCAGCTAGTCTCACAAAGGTTACCAATTCCCAGCCGTTATCAAACCGAATTAGTTACATATTCATCGCGTTTACCTATGCAAAATCGCCGAAATGAAATTGAATACACTTCTGGACATGATCGGAGAAACTTATTTCGAAAAATGAACTTAAATTCTGATGTCTAACTTGAACAAACCAGACAATGAATCGCTACCATCTGAAGAGAGGAAAGAAAATCAGAACATCTTACCAGGTTGTAGTGCAGCCACCGAGTGAGAAGTCGGCCAGCAAGTCTCCTGCTACCACCGGAAATTGGTAAAAATCCAGAAAACTAGACTCGCACGCCTTGCCGAGGCTTGGTACCGAGCATTGCTAACCCAACTTGTAACCAAAGGGTGGAGAAACCTCTCTGGTAGCATCAAAAGCAGAAGTTGGTAACGACTACCTACCGACACGAAGCCAGAGATGCAAAGCGAGCTGCCACCAGCCGACGACGAAAATTCTCATACATACACCCAGACTGACATGCTGGAAGATGCTCATACATGCGCATGCAGAACAAAGCAAGTATACATTCTCACAGGTACAGTGGTGTCACGGAGAAACTGTTCATATTGCCACATTCATAGACGCAATGATAAATTATTAGCATAACAAAATCCCAGCAATATTAACACAGTATTACAGAAACTAACATTTAAAAACATGAAATGAAATTCTATTCCTCATGCCTCCGAACGAATTGGGTTCTCGTGTAGCAAAAAAAAAAAAAAAAAAAAAAAAAAAAAAAAAAAAAAAAAAAAAAAAAAAAAAGTGGCCTGTCTAGTGAACTTAAATTACAAAGTAAAAACCTAGGGAAGACGGCAGACAGCCGTCTTTCAGAGTCTACCACAGTTTCCCGATCTTCATTGAAGGCTTTTAGTAATTGTGCCACTGTTCTGTTTTGAAAAAAAAAAAATAGTTACACTGTTACGTTAGACCGCTTGCTCACAAGCGACTGTGTTGCCCTCGGCTGTGTTCATGCTGCTGCAGTGGGAAAGGCGAGTCCACTTGCTTGGAGGCAAGGCAGATATGTCAACAACGTGTGCTAGCAGCGGCAAAAGTAGATTCCATTACATAGTGTCTCCGACAGCAGTGTTTCCACTAATTAAGTTCCTACCCTCGTAGATCTTGTTGGTCGACGTTGAAACCATTACCACTACATTTATTATCCCACGGGTGGCATCTGCCGTCAACGGATCAAAATCGACGTCGTTCTAGGTGTACGAATTCAACGTCATCCGACAGCAGACAGCATAGCAAAATAGTTGCTAGGGCGCCATCAATGTGTAGGCTTTAACAGGGAATGTTTACAGCCATGTCACGGAGACTCGTGCTTCCTACAGCCAACTGAGCGAGTTTGGAAAGGGTCAGTTTGAGGCTTTCTAAGTGGTAGGATGGTCTGTTCAGTTAACTGTCACACAAGTTGCACGAGCTGCATCAGCCGTTTATCGTGCTAGTTGCCATGGTCCTGTGAACATTCTCACATCGGTAGACGAGGTTCTGGATGTCCACGCAGCACAGATGTCTGTCAAGATCACCGTATTGTGGCGTCACAAGCACATCGAGTAATGGTGAATAAGCTGCATTTCTTCGCCGCATTTCCTCATCCCTCACCTCATTTGCTAATAGTGCACAAGGTATTTACGGCATAATATGTTAATGAACATTGAAATAAATCAATAATGAAAATTAAAAATTGGCGCCCAGCCGGAGATCGAACCTGGGTCCCCTGCTTACTAGGCAGTCGCGCTGACCCTTTTTTTCAGGTAGTTCGGTTCCTTGAAGACTTGGGATTTTGACTCTTCTTTGTTGATCTTTTGAAATGTTTTTCGGGTAGTTCGGTTCCTCACAGACTTCGAATCTTGAATGTTTGTTGTTGACATTTTGAAATGTTGAGTCATTTTTTTAAAATTTATATATATATATATATATATATATATATATATATATATATATATATATATATATATATTTTTATTATTATTACGGAATGCGTCTAGCCCCCTGAGGGAGCTACCGTGCAACCATTACTTCAGCGGGGACACAGTCAACACGACCTCGCGGACTACTCTAGCACGCCTTCCGTCAGACAGATTCCCAGATAAATAGTCTTTGTGGGTCCTCCACAACTATTTCTGCAGTTATTTATGGTGAATAAATTCGCTCCAGTTGTTAGAAATGCCGACGACTTCTAGTACTATGGATAAATAATTGCAAACCCTTAAATATATGGCACATGAGAACGGGTATTCCACCAAAGTTATTGATAACTTGTTTGATAAAAGAATAATGAAATAGAAAATCAAACTAGGGAGACGTTTGAGATATGTAGGCATCAGTATTTTTTATTTTTTTATTTTATTTTTTTATACGGGCAATGGTTGCTCAATCACGAAGAGCGTGTGGTTTGTCCCTATAAAGATGCGAGTTATTTGGTATTAAATGTCCGCAGTGTTATGATGATGATGATGATTAGTGATATAGGGCGCTCAACATCGAGATCATCAGCGCTTCGCAGTGTTAGTGTAGACACATTGACCAGGCAGGGAGAAGTTTTCTAGCTGGGTTAAGAAAACTACCTGTAATCCTAAGTCTGCTCAAGCAACTCATTTATCACAGAGTAATCACAGTTTGCGTAGTATTGACAGACTTAGAATTTTGCATATACTATCAAAAAGACCAGTCCTAGACATTTTCGAATAGGTAGAAATTATGAAATTTCTACGTCCTGACGGCAGTCTGAATGAGTAAATTGAAACACAAAATGAGTACTACTACAGTACGGCCGTGTGTTGTGTCATGTGCGCAATTATCTCTTAGTAACTGGTCCTCTGATCTTGGAGATGGCATGTCATGCATATGGATAGTGTTGCATGTGAATATTGACCTACGATTTTGTAACTACCTTGACTTCTCCAGTGCTGTAGAGTTTCTGCACATTGACTATGTAGCATGATTTATTCATTGTTGCAACATCTGCATCCAATATGAGTTCTTGCTGTGTGAGACTGAAATTTATTATTATTATGTTTAATTCTGGTCTTGTTGGCTGTGTTACGAGATTTTAGTACTTGTCACATTATTATACATTTCACTATTGTTGTACCTGAAAATTTCAGCTTTTATATAAGTAGTCCTGCGAGGGTGGTTTGATAAGTCTGGTAAAATTCTATGAAAGAGCGGGAAATTTTCGGAACCTGCACTGTTGCTGGCAAGTCTTATATTTACAAGGATATTACAGCAAGTTTCGAATGGCATCTGTTATTAGCTGATTGTTAGCTGCCAGCTGAAGTGGTAACTGCGAAGTTGTTCCTTAGGATGGGGGAAAACGAATTTCATGCAATCATTAAACATTTTCATTTGAAGGACTGGGCAGCTGTACAGATGAAATCCGAACTGGATGAGGTCCATGTGGGTTCTGCACCAACATTGAAGACCATTTATCTTTGGATCTATGAGTTTAAACGTGTTCGGAGAATCATGGAACATGAATCACGTTCCAGTCTGCCCGTTATTGGAAGGTTGAAGATTAAAAGTTCGCCAGATAGCTAACATTGTACTGAACGAGTGCATTACATCTTCCAAGAAAAACTGGCCATGAAGCAGCACTGTCCACGATGGGTGCCGCGCCTGCTCAATTTGGACGAAAGAATAGAATCTGTTTACATTAATCCACAGAACTTTTTGCGCAGATTCATAACTGTGGTCAAACTTGGATCCACCATTACACTCCAGAGACGAAACAACTATCCAAACAATGGAAGAAGAGTGGGCAGAGTGCACCAAAGAAGGCGAAGACTGTTTTGTGAGCTGGAAAAGAGATGGCCACTGTCTTTTTGGATTCCCAGGTTATAGTCCTGATAGATTATTTGGATAAAGGCAGATCCATAACTTGGATCCAAGCTGCTATGCTGGATCATTGGAATCAGGAACTAATTGAAAAATGCGCAAGATTGGCACGGAAGAAATTGTTTCATCTGGAAAATATTCCAGCCCACATAACAGCTATCGCAATGGCAAAAGTGCACGACTTCTAATTCGAATCTTCACCCATCCTATTCACCGGACTTGGCTTCGAGTGACTTATTCTTATTTGAAAATTTGTCTTGGTGGGAAGAAGAAGTTTTCATTGAATGAGGAAGTCTCCGCCGCTGTGACAGACTATTTTGCAGAGTTTGACAAAGCCTTCTTTGCCGGTGGGTTGAAAAAACTGGAAACCTGCTGGAGCAAGTGTATAGCCTTCCAAGGAGACTGTCGAGAAATAAAGTGAGTTTTCGCCTTAATTTTTTACGAGACTTATCAAACCACCTCGTACTTCACAATACCGTTTTATAGTGTAATGTATACAGGATGTATCTAAATATATGGGGAAGCTCCAGGGATTCGATAGATCGGACAACAAGCTGAACACGTAAGGCACAAATATGGTTCATTTGATTTCGTTACTGTGTTACCGGCATTTGTTGTGGTGTACATAACAGAGACCACTTCACTGTGTTAGCTGATCATGTGTGTAGATACAGTGTAATGTACTATGTACAGATCTCTACAAAGGGAGCCGGCCGCGGTGGCCGAGGAGACTAAGGCGCTCCAGTCACGGTCTGCACGGCCACTGCGGTCGGAGTTAGTGACACTTGCGGGGAGTGACACTTGCGCGGAAAGGGAATGTGTAGACACTTGGCCGGAGACCCGGACGCTGCAGGAAGTGAACAGGGTGTTCCAGAAGTAGCGATACACCACCCCTACTCCACGCCCTCCAGCCGCTACCTGTGCCGTATTCAGGGAAAGGCCCACCGAGCGAGGTGGAGCAGTAGTAACGGGACGTTCGCTAAAAATATGGTATATTACAAGATTCACGTCTCTCGCATTCCGGCCCAAAATTAGCATGGGCCTATATTTCGCATTCATTGAAAAATGCGAATTTTTCCGGTACCTACTGTTTACTTTGTACATATTTAAGGACAGAAAATAAAGTTATCTCCCAATATTTCTGATTAAATAGTGTTTCACACCAAAATACCATTTATGACAATTTCGGATTTACTGCATTTTGAGTCAGAATTCGCATCTATATTCGAATTTATCGCAAATACGAATTTTTCCTGTCCCTAGAATTACCTCTAAAAATAAACAGCTGATCAAGGCACTAAAAGCAAGGGCAGATCTTTAGGTGTATTTCTACAAATAACTAAAACACTATTTGATCGTGGAATTATATACAATCTCATTATAAAGGTTTTTTGAAGGTGGTTTTGAGCAGCTTTTAAATATGTTAGAAATTGCATTATGAAATATAGACAGCTACACGTTATGTTTATTATGAGATATCGATTTCGGCTAATTTGAAGTCATCTTCAAGTCTCAAACAACAGGTGTTACTTATGCATTTTTCCAGTGGCATTCATAACCTTTAACTGTTTACACACAAGGTCTAACGTTGTTAATCGCGTTAGCGCTGAAAAGATAACCAAGAATCTTTGCGTCTAAATGATACTTATATTGGTGTGATGTCTTATTTCGAAAGAACAGACATCACACCAATATCTCTCGGTGAACTGGAACGGTATGATGTCGTTACGTACCACAGCACGGCCGACTAGAAACGCAGGAGAAGTGCAAACAACATTCTCTCCTCAGAGGTATGATTATAATTGGGTTCGGCGTAGACTTCTACAACATACAGTCTACACGGCGAAGATTACACAAAAAAATTTAACTTTTCGTCTACTTTGGCGATAGCAACCAAATTTTAGAATCGTGTCTACTATGTAAAGATTTAGCAACACAAAACGCTTCAAGTCCATAACTTCACTGGTTTTCGAGTTCTGAATTTTTAATATGTTTCTAATGTTATTATAGAAAAAACAAATTTGGGTCTCACACTAAAATTTTCATATGGCAGATTTTGTACGTACATTCACAAGACATAATTCAACGGTTGTGTGCATTCATCTTAAGAGAAATATCAATCATTTGTTTTCAGTGTTTATTTCAAATTTCTACATTTAAGTTTCTTTAGTTATTAGTACTTAAATGTGGTTATGATTTACGTGTATATGTGTAGTCTTATGCGGCCAAACTACTTAGGTCATTGGTCGCTAGAGTTACACACTACTTTATCTTACTTAAAATGACTTAGGCAAAGTACAAACAAACATACCAATGTCCGAGGAAGGACTCGAACCTCCGACCGGACCGGCCGCGCAATTTGTGCCACAAATTACATGTTTGATAATATTAATGCATAGAAGTATGAAATCACGTCAAGACTACTTCCTGCAAAAATTTTGACAAAAAACGTTGGCACTGAGTTTAGAAAAACAAAATTCTGGTATATTGGATTTTAACATTTTATCAAAAAATGAATGTTACTCTCTTTTTTTTTTTTTTTTTTTTTTTTTTTTTTTTTTTTTTTTTTTTTTTTTTTTTTTTTTTTTTTTACTACAAGAGATACAGCCATTCAAATTTACGGCCACCAGAACGTTTATATAAATATTCACACAGACTTCTTGAGGAGAGTGATACGGATATCTGATTGTAAACCACTGCCTATTACCTTAGACCTTTTTGACTGTACTGAACAGTAATTCCGCGTATTCCGTAATTTATATTTATACAGTTAACAGGCAATGTAATTTATAACCAACTATTGGCTGCCAATTTCGCTTCATTTTTCCTGGCAGTCTTGCAACTTGTTTCTCCCTGTTGGTTTATGCCGAGTTCGGAGTAAAAATGGTTCTATATGACGGTAATGGAAAATAGAATTTATCTTCAGCATTTTTCGGTGTGTGACATTCCCTTACACATTCCGTATTTCATATATTTCTTAGATGTATTTGTAATTCGAATACAGCCAAATCGTTTTGGGGTCTACGAATAAACGCTTCAAGTATGTAAAATACTCATTGACTTATTATTAACGTTTTTTAATTGAAGGTTTAAGGTTGCGTCTCCTATTAAAAAGCATGGTAGCTATTTTTAAAGAGATGGAAGTTGCGTGATAGTGGGGTTAACTACATAGCGGTCAATTACATCAACACTCAACAGATTAATATGTAGTTAGAACAAGTTACTATATTGTTCTTCAGCTTTGAAAGGGTTGTGCAATTTCACTGATTTTCGTGTTACGTTGACAGTGTGGAAACTTGACCACAGCAGTGCCAGACTTCTTGGTGTGCCTGTACCAAGGAAAAGCCATCAGCCGCCCCAAGGGCCCCGGGTTCCGCGCAAGTGTCACTCCGCGCAAGTGTTCCAACCCCCTACGGTCGGGGGTTCTAATCCCCCCTCGGGCATGGATATTTGTGCCGTCCTAGTTCGCAAGTAGTTCATAAGTAGTTTGTAAGTTTAGGGACTGATAATCCCGTAGTTAAGTCCCATAGACTATACAAACATTTGAACATTTTTTTTTCTACAAAGGGATTACGCATGATGGAGCAACGGCCTATTTTGCTCGTGCTGCCAGAGCAACATTACATCAGTGATTCCCAAACAAATTGAAAGGGTGTCAGAAACCGACACCTTGGCCTCCTCGTTCTTCCTACCTGTGTGACCGCGCGACAAGATAACAGACGAATTGATGCAAGCTGTTGCAGAACCATTCAAGGAAATCACACTGTTTATGCTACGAAAAATTTCACACAAGACCCAGAACCGAATTAATATATGCCGCGTCAAAGAGCGCTCAATATTGATGTTCTCCATCACTAAACAAGCTAAAACGTAAAGTATCACCGTATGTCACACATTCGCTATGGCATGTTCGAAATAATTACACACCATGACAGAAAAAAAAGAAAAAGAAAAAAAAAACACTCGGGGTATCCCACCGGAGGTTCGAGTCCTTCCTCGGGCATGGGTGTGATGTCCATAGTGAAATGTTCAAATGTTTGTAGAGCTTATGGGACTTAACTACGGGGTCATCAGTCCCTAACCTTACAAACTACTTATGAACTAGCTAATGATAAGGACGGCACAAATATCCATGCCCGAGGGGGGATTCGAACCCCGACCATAGTGGCCGTGCAGACCGTGACTGGCGCGCCACAGTCCCCTCGGCCACCGCGGCCGGCGTGTTGTCCATAGTGTCAGAAAGTCGTGATACTCTGCAAATCACATTTAAGTGCCTGGCAGAGGGTTCATTAACCACTTTCGTAACTTTTCTCTGCCGTTCCAGTCTCTAATAGCGCGCGGGAAGAAAGAACACTTAAATCGTTCCGTTTTCGATCTGATTTCTGTTATTTTATTGAGCTGGTCATGTCTCCCTAAGTAGGTGGGTGCTAGCAAAATATTTTCACATTCAGAACTAAAAGTCGGCGATTGAAACTTCGCAAACAGATCACGCCGCAATGAATAACGTCTTTCTTTTAATGATTTCCACCCCAATTCGTGCAACATTTCCGTGACGCTTCCCCCCTCCCCCGTAATGTGATAAAACGAGCTGCCCTTCTCTGAACCTTCTCAATGTCTTCCGTCAGTCCCACCTGGTGAGGGTCCCACAAAGGGCAACAGTACTCCAGGAGAGGATGCACAAGTGTGATGTAGGCAGTTTCTTTGGTGGAGCTGGTGCATCTTCGAAGAGTTCTGCCAACGAAACGTAACCTTTGATTCGCCTTCCCCACAATATTTTCTATGTGTTCTCTCCAGTCAAAGTTGTTCGTAATTGTAACTCCTAGGTATTTGGTAGAATTTACGACCTTAAGGTTTGACTGATTTACCGCGTAATTGAAGTTCAGCGGATTTCTTGTAGTGGTCATGTGTATTACTTCACACTTTTCTTTATTTAGTGTCAATTGCCAATTTTCGCACCAAGTAGAAATTTTGTCTAAATCGCTTTGCAGTTGCTTTTGATCCTCTGTTGATTCCACTAACCGATAAACGACAGCATCATCCGCGAACAGTCTAAGGGAGCTATTCAGATTGTCTCCTAAATCATCATTTATAAACACGAGGAAGAGTAGGGGACCCATAACGCTTCCCTGTGGAATACCAGATATCACTTCTGTTTTACTCGATGACTTACCGTCAATTACAACGAAATGTGTCCTTTCTGATAGGAAATCGTCAATCCAATCGCACAATTGGGAAGATATTCCATAAGCACGCAATTTCATTAGAAGTCGCTTGTGGGGTACAGTATCAAAAGTCTGGACTGATGACCATAGCAGTTTGGTCGAATAGGATTTCAAACATTTGAACATTTTTGAAAGAGGGGTCAAGGGACTTCCTGAAGACATTTTACGTTTGCTTACAACTTCGATCGCTCGCACTGGCTGTGTTTGTGCCTTCTGCAGAGCGTCGCGCCGGCTCTATAACGGTTTGGACTGCAGACGAGCTTCTGCGCAAGCGTATTAATCGCGACGGGCAATAAGAAGGCAGTTACGGATGCTGCCCCATCCGCCTCAACCCTCTCCCCCTCGCACCCCGCCCAAACACTCCGTCATTGGAGTGGTTGGCTTCTGAGTCGGCAGTCTGGTTATTGCAGAAGTTGCAAACGACCGCCCAGACACCGTTACCTCAATTCTGCGCCACTTCCTGCCGTAGAGCCATCCGACAAAACCAATATAGTACGCCGTGCGTGCTTCCCGTTGCTGGCGGTATAATGTGCACTGTTTTCCCACCGAGAAGCGAGTCCGTCGCTGCTGGGATGTTTGAACATAGAGCGACGGAAGTCGTTATCGTTACCGCGTCTACCAGGCCAAGGTTCAGTAACATTTAGTGACCCAATTTTCTGCACGTCTGAGAATGTAGCTGTTCCTTTAAGCGATGGCAACGTTGCTTTGAATAAATTAAATATACTTTAAAAAAAAAAAAAAAAAAAAAAAAAAAAAAAAAAAAAAAAAAAAAAAAAAAAAAAGCAATCCAGAGCTATGTTGCAATCATATTTATATGTAAACACGACAATTTAAGTACCGATTTTAACAATAATAAAATCAGCATTTAAAAAAATCAAAATCCATATATCGATTTCGTTCTGTGATAGAACATCATCAGTGCAGAATTGGAAGTCATGATGACTCATGTTCTCTACATAAAACAATCACTGGTCATATCCACGAGACAATTCAAAGGTCTTTCTCGTAAACGCTATATGACCAGTGATTGTTTTATACAGTGTCAGAGGTGCCCACAGGAAGGAGGGGAGTCAAAAATTAGTACTTTTTGTCAGCGTGGGGGCGGTCTTTATAAAACAGTTTACAAAATGTGAAATGAAAAACAATAAATCAATGTTTATATACAAAATAAATTTGTCTTCTCAATCCAGGACATCATATCTAGGGTGTGTGTGTGGGGGGGGGGGGGGGAGGAGGGAAGTGGGGATGAGTCATTGGCCAAGGAGGGGAGGATGGGCACCTCTGTGCAGATTACATATCATGTGTTCCAATTCTGCACTGATGATGTTTTATCATAGAACGAAATCGGTATGTGAATTTTGAAAAAAATAAATACTTCACATCGTCCACGAAGCGGAAACTGCTTATTTTATTGCAATTGTGTGGTGGACTGGCACAATTTCCGTTATGGAATCAAGTTACAAGATTTTAACATTAATTATGCAAAGCTGCTAACAAAACGTACGTATTACAGTAATGAAATACGGCCAAAATCGATAATTATTTTGAATAATGTAATAATTGTAGCAGTTTACGTCGCAATATGATATTTATTTTATTATGATGACCGGTTTCGATCAACAAAGGTCATCCTCAGTTCGTGTCCTTGGTGAAGATGACCTTTATTGACCAAAACCGGTCATCTTAATAAAATATCATAAATCTCATATTGCGATGTTGACTGCTACAATTATATTATTCAGAAAAAATTTTGATCGCTGTTTAATTTTCATGGGAACAATGTTCCATAGAATGCTAATTATTTTTATTACATCAGGTGATCAGTTTCAATATATTTAACTGCCATCATCGGACCTGTTACGCAATAAATTACAAATTGCCGTTAAGTAGAAACAGAGACGGACGGCTATAGCTCAAGTCATAGCTACTGCCCCATCCTTTTTAGCAATATAAAGCAAATATCTGTAATTAAGCCTGAAGATTCCTCAAATACCACAGCATCTCTAAATCTAAAATATTAGAGACTTCCACGTCCCTTGTTCAAAAAAGAAAAAAATTGCAGAGCGATGGAAAAAACCAATTCTCTTCACTATTTCACTTTTGTGTTCTTCTACAGATACAAATCGCATGTAATACATGGCAATTATTGACCATCATTTTCATATTTGTTGCTACCAGTTCCTAGTTATGGCTCCTTATCAAGCAGGTCTTATGGGATGAAACGAATTTGAGTACAATGGAAGGCCAACCAACAAAAGCGACAGTGTACTTCGCGTGGTCATATGAGGGGCGATATGTCAATAATAATAATAATAATAATAATAATAATAATAATAATAGAGATCAATAATTCGCCCTTACATTTTTATCTTTGATGTATATCGATAAGAATACTATATAAATCGATATATATCAAAGATAAAAATTTAAAGGCGAACCATATCTCTGCCAATGACATAGTTCCACATCTCTGACAGATTGACAACGTACATAAAAGAAAAAATAACAGCACTAGAGTAAAACGTTGACGAATAGCATTTACGATCTTATAGTTATGTAAAAATTTGAAATAAAATATAATATTACATGCTTTATGTATTTACAAATGTATGTAATAATAGCCATGCTCGAAACTATTAGCAAACAATAAAAAATGTAAAAGTAAAACGCATGTCTGGTAGCCAATAATTAGCATGCATTTCACAACTCGTCTTAATGTACATCTACAAAGATACTCCATAAGTCAAAATGAAGTGCATGACAATGGGTTCAATGAAACGCTTTTTTGTGACATATCGTTACAGTTACACTATCTAACAGCTTGCTGGAGAAAGGAACACACAAAACTTTCCGTTTTCGATCTGATTTCTCTTATTTTATTTTGATAATCATGTCTTCCTTTATAGGTGGGTGCTGACAAAGTACACTACTGACCATTAAAATTGCTACACCAAGAAGAAATGCAGATGATAAACGGGTAATTGGACAAATATATTAGAACTGACATGTGATTACATTTTCACGCAATTTGGGTGCATAGATCCTGAGAAATCAGTACCCAGAACAACAACCTCTGGACGTAATAACGGCCTTGATATCTATGGGCATTGAATCAAACAGAACTTGGACAGAACTTGCCCATGCAGATTCTACATGACACCACAGTTCATCAAGAGTAGTGACTAGCTTATTGTGACGAGTCGGTTGCTCGGCCATCATTGATCAGACGTTTTCAATTGGTGAGAGATCTGGAGAATGGCCAGAGCAGCAGTCTAACATTTTCCGTATCCAGAAAGGCCCGTACAGGACCTGCAACATGCGGTCGTGCATTATCCTGATGAAATGTAGGGTTTCGCAGGGATCAGATGAATGGTAGAGCCACAGGTCGTAACATCTGAAATGTAACGGCTACTGTTCAGAGTGTCGTCAATGCGAACAAGAGGTGACCAAGATATGTAACCAATGGCAGACCATACCATCACACCAGGTGATACGCCAGTTGAAAGTGGCCTGTTATTAAAATAAGATCTCTCGCAGTTGAGATCTGCTTGTTTGTATAGTCTATGGGACTTAACTACGGGGTCATCAGTCCCTAAACTTACAAACTACTTATGAACTAACTAAGACTAAGGACGGCACAAATATCCATGCCCGAGGGGGGATTCGAACCCCCGACCGTAGTGGCCGTGCAGACCGTGACTGAAGCGCCTCAGTCCCCGCAGCCACTGCGGCCGGCTTGAGATCTGCAAATGTATGTTAAAACGCACTGCGAGACCATGCACTCATACAATAAATGAATAGATAATTAAACATGGGACGGACAGCATGAAAACATAAAGCAGAGGTTTGATACTTTAAAAATTAAATCTATTCGGAAAAATGAACAAGTAACTAAATGTGGGGAGACCAAATTAAGCACACACCTTGTACAAAAGTGAATTAAATCATATAATTACTGCCCGTAATAAAATTGTTTCTGCCCTTTATGAATATGGTGGGTAGCTGAAAGCACATTCATTCATTCACAGACACGCATATAATGCTCGGCGGTAAATTAATCGGCAGGAACACTCGATAACAGCAGTGAAACGAAGCATCAGCGGTGTCTTGATGAGACGGCAGGTGTCTTGATCACTAATTTTAAGTACACTGTGCACTAAACATACTCATGTGTGAGAAGGCAGCTGCAAACTATTCTTAAGTACAATGTGGTGTGCAACCATGGTGAATTACATAGAATTTGCAAAGGAAATTAATTCACAGTAAGCAAATAGAGCACACACGAGAATTCATATAGAAGGTTGTTGTTGTTGTTCGGATGTTTTAGGGGGACAAAACTGCAGAAATCATCAGTCCCCCGTATAGAAGAACGCTAGTATTAATAAAACCATGGCAGAAGGCCGAAGTAACAACCGTTACGAAAGCACGTAGTGCAATTAATCATACAAGACAGGAAGGATGGAATCAAACAAGAAAACCTAAGAAATATTTAGCATACTCGTGCATACAGATGCGATGTGAAAATGTTAATTAAAAACAGCAAGGAAATCCAAACACACTAAATTTACACAAAGGCTGAAGACCACACACGTGTATTCTAAGTTGAGCAAAACCTAACACAAAATCATCACTGCAATGAAAATGCAGATAATAAATTTACACTGAATTACATGAGTTCTGTAAATTAGGAAACACTTCGCCTTGCATAGCGAAAGAATTATTCAAGAAAACTATCACTGAAAACCAAGACTGCCTTATCACAACCAAATCAAAGTCCTAAAAGTATGCCTTCCCCTCAGCATGATTCAGTGAAGTACTTACTTCCACAGTCGTCGGAGCCAGACCATGGAAAAACCTTCCACCTCCATACACCGGATATAGAGCGCGCTGAAGGCGACACAGGGTGCGTTCAGAGACTAGTGTTTACCAACCCTTGCTACCTGGCCAAGACAAGTCCCTCTTCAACCGCTCCCAGAGAGGTCTCCTGTCACCTCTTTCGTTCAAGATTAGGTTGGTACGACACTAAAAACACGGCCACCTCTCCAAGTAAGCTTGTCTCTGGCCACCTAGCAGACCCTAGCGCGGACGACAAGCGAAATCATGCATTCTTAACTACAGCAAAACGAGGCCTAATGCGGGAGGCGGCGACGTAAGCCATTGCGCGACAGTCAGTCAATATTAAAAGCAACCTTCCACATTCACATAAAAATACAAGTTCAGTCACACGGGTGGAAACATATAAATATGGGGAAAACATACATAAACATGGGGCATTGATCATTGATAAAAATAATAAAATAACACAGAGATAGATAACATTTACAGTGCAGAAACACTTTAGGTAAAAGAATAAATCAAAATGGAACGTGACCACACAATCAATGGACGTGTTTCACAGTATGGCGATAACGAAAACACACTCCCAATGTGCGTTCACCGCGATGTCGCCAAACACATATGCGACCATCATGATGCTGTTAACAGAACCTGCATTCAACCGAAAAAATGACGTTTTACTATTCGTGTACACAGGCGCTCCTGTGTGATCCAGCGTCAAGGGTAACCACAGCCATGGTCTCCGAGCTGATAGTCCATGCTGCTGCATACGTCGTCGAACTGTTCGTGCAGATGGTTGTTGTCTTGCAGACGTCCCCATCTGTTGACTCAGGGATCGAGACGTTGCTGCTCGATACGTTACAGCCATGCGGATAAGATGCCTGTCATCTCGACTGCTAGTGATACGAAGCCACTGGGATCCAGCATGGCATTCCGTATTGCCCTCCTGAACCCTTCTAACAGTCATTGGATCGCAACCAAAGAGAGGAGCAATGTCGCGATATGATAAACCGCAATCGAGATAGGCTACCATCTTACCTTTATCAAAGTCGGAGATGTGATGCTATGCATTTCTCCTTATACGAGGCATCGCAACAACGTTTCACCAGGCTACGCCGGTCAACTGCTGTTTGTGTATGGAAACTTTTCTCATGTCGGCACGTTGTAGGTGTCGCCAACGGTGCCAACCTTGTGTGAATGCTCTGAAAAGCTAATCATTTGCATATCACAGCATCTTCTTCCTGTCGGTTAAATTTCGCGTCTGTAGCACGTCATTTTCGTGGTGTAGCAATTTTAATGGCCAGGAGTGTATGTTCGCATTCGGAAGAGAAAGTTGGTGAAAGAAATTTCGCAATTAGATCTCGTCGCAACGAATAACGCCTTTCTTTTAATGATTTCCACCCCAACTTGTACTTATTTTCCGTTACACTCTCCCCCTATATCGCGTTAGTACATAACGAGCAGCTCTTCTCTGAACTTTCTCTAAACTGGCCTTCAGTTCCACCTTTTGTAGATCCCGCAATACGCAGCAATACTCCAAAATAGAACGCACAAGTGTAGTGTAGGTAGTTTCTAAGTGTTCGGCCAATGAAACGTAGTCTTTGGAAGTTGGCCGGGGACTGAGGCGCTTCAGTCACGGTCTGCAAGGTCACAACGGGCGGGGGTGCGAAACCCCCTCGGGCATGGATATTTGTGCCGTCCTTAGGATTAGCTAGTTCTTAAGTAGTTTGTAAGTTTAGGGACTGATTGACCCCGTAGTTAAGTCCCATAAGCTTAATAAAAATTTGATTTTTGGAAGTTGTTCGTAATTGTTATTCCTAGGTATTTAGTTGAATTGTCGGCCTATAAATTTGACTGATTTATCGTGTAACTGAAGTTTAAGCGATTTCTTTTAGTGGTCATATGGATGACTTCACACTTATTATTAAGGGTCAATTGCCAATTATTGCATCATGTAGATATCTTATCTAAATCTTTTACAGCTGCTTTTGATCTTCTGGTGACTTTACTAACCGCTAAATAGTAGCATCATCCACGTACAGTCTAGGAGCTTCTCAGATTGTCTCCGAAATCGTTTATAAAAATAAGAAACAGTAGGGGTCCTATAATACTTCCCTGGGAAACGGCAGGTTTCACTTCTGTTTTGGTCGATGACTTACTGTCAATTACAACTGTGTCCTTTCTGACAGGAAATCACGAATCCAATCGCATAACTGTGGCGATATTCCATACGCACGCAGTTTGATTAGGAGATGCTTGTGAGGTGCAGTGTCCAAAACCTTCCGAAAATCTAGAAAAACGGAATCTATTTGACATCTCTTGTCGATAGCACTCATCAAATTATGTGATTAAAGAGCTAGCTGGGTTTCACAAGAACAATACTTTCTGAATCCGTGTTGTCTATGGGTCAACAGGTCGTTCTCTTAGAGGTAGTTCAAGATACTTGAGGAAGGTATATGTTCTAAAATCCTGCAGCAAGATTCCTGTAAGACTAAGGCGGCCAACGTTTTCAAAACTCAATGCGGGGCATTTCGAGGATGTGAAGGAGGACTAAGATCATGTGACTCATTGTGCCATTCTGAAACTAGAAAAGAAATTCCGGCGAGCAGAGTAGGCCTACTCATTTACTCTTAAAGTAACATATCTAATATGGGTGGCATTTTATTCTTAATTTTCAATTTTTATTTAAGTTCAAAACTATTTTCTCGTGCTCCTATTTTGAATTTTAGAGTCTGGCAATTTTTACATTTTCTTTCTCTGTTGCGTTTTTCCAACCACCTTCCTTGTCTGTACAACTAGTACTACTACTATTATTATTATTATTCCAGCTCTTGGAGCATCGTGCTCCACACATTTTGATAAGTTGCTCACTCCACCCACAGAATTATGTTTTGCAGAAACCTCGAATTAAATTTCATAAAACTACTTTTTAAAACCATTTAAACTACTCTATTATAGATGTTCTTTCAATGAAGTGGACAGGGTTTAATTGAGCCTTACTACATGCAATGCTCATACACTTTCGTTATTGCATTTTCAGAATTTCACCGCCTTTTTTTTTTTTTTTTTTTTTTTTCTGAACGAAGTAAGATGAGTGCTGCTATTGTATTTGCACCTCAGATTTTAAATACGTTTATACAGACTGATATTACATCATGTTTGCCACCTTGAGCTCCGAAAAATATTCCATTACGTTTTTTGAAACGTACTTAAGAAGGCACAGAAAATACGCCAAAAAAATTTAATAAGTCATCCTATCACCAATTGCCGTACCAGCTGAAAACAAAAACAACTGCCACCGCTAGCGTATATGCCATTTTGAAATAGATGCTGTGTATTTTTTTCCTTTTGTGTTTGATGTAAAATGACTATTTATTAGTAGATGTGGTATTGTGAAACTGACTTGCAAGCAGGATGACATAGCGTGCCGTACACAAATAGTTTCGGCTTGTGCTCTTAGACCAGCAGTTTTAAAATTACTGGTATGCGGGACGCTTTTGCCATTTTGCGGGACATTTTCAGTGATTATCCCAATGCGGGACAACGAGTCCAAATGCGGGACTGTCCCGCAGAATCCGGAACGTTTGGCCGCCTTATGTAAGACTAACATTGCACTTTCGTCACAAAGTTTTACGTAAGCACTCTGTTGTCAGATGGTCCAGAAAACGAGAGGCTAGTCAGCTGGCCACAGCGCACACATCGGCAACACGGCAGCCGTGGCTGTACGCTGTTGATCCGGGCTTGAGACGGGCCGTCACGCGGTATCTCCTTGTACGGTGGGAGGGCCGGCTGCTCGCTGATGCGGCTTTATCCCAGCCAGGATTACCCTGTCGGAAGCTTCGCTGATAACTGACAGAGGCCACTGGCGTTGTGGCCGCTGAACCAATCACTACGCCACTTCTCTTCTGTGTGTTGTCAATATTTCTTTTTACTTAATTTTGTCCATTATTGCCAGTGATGTTCCGTAATTGTTGTACTTCAGTAAAATAAAAAGATTTCGTTTTCAGTCACAAAATTGTGTTTTATCATGATCAGGTCTCTTATGATTTTTTATACATGTCCAAAGGCCTGGGCCTGTTGAGATGAAAACATGTATAAAAAATCATAGAGGCACCTGATGATGAGCCCTCAAGTCTCCAAATGCATGGTGCAAAATAAAAAAAAATTGTGACTGAAAGCGAATTATTTTTATTTTACTATTTCTTCTTACTTGAAAATAACTTTAACTGTCGTGACCACAATTAGCACTTTATTAAACCCTGTTCAGTAGAATATTGAGATGTAATTGGCAAGCTACAGAGATAAATGTTTACTGCTTCATCACCCAAATAACAAATTATTTTATTAGAATCTCAACTGTTAAATGCCAGTTTGTGATCTCAGAGTATGTTTAATATAAGAAACATGATTTCTAGATAAAGTAATGGTTAAGAGAAGATACATACATTGCTAGGAAAGCAAACAAATAGTATTTCTTCATAAAATAGGAAAATAAACAAGAGCACATGGCCATGAAACTAAAACCTGCTAATATGCACTTTAGGAAAACATAAAGTGAAATAGTATGCTTAGGGATATATTCGATTGTATATTTGAGTAGGAACTGGCCATGAAAACACAAATATAATAAATGTTTCGAATATAAACTTATCAGCATGGGCAGCATTGTAGATTAACTAAGCCTATATGAAATATTCCGTTGTTCTTGTATACAGCAAAACAACTAATACTTTATTTCATTATTCTGTACATGGTAGGAACATCTGTCCTTCACTATTTTTAAGATATTAGTATAAACAAACAATGTATTGTCGTATTTTATAGGTAAGCATATTTCAGATCTCAACCCAATATATGAAAGCAGGATTATTATGAATCGATGTAAATTAATAATTACTATAATTTTGAATGTAAAGCTGCTATTATCTTGGCATAACATGGCCAAACTAATTGTTTTTCATATCTTTAATAGTTGTACCAATGTATGGTATTGTAGGCCAGACTATAAAAGGAGGCAACACAAAGATCGAAAACAGGCAGTCTTGTAACAGCTTTCCAAGCTGCCACTATGCCGGTTTCGGCATCGATGTACATAGGCCTTTTGTTGTAATGCATTGTAGGGTAAAAGAAATGAAATTAAACAGCTTTTCAGATACCTAGTATTTGCTCTGAGTTCTTGCCTTAATTTTGACACACACATAAAATAGAGAACATTTATCTAGTTGCACGTATTCTGAATGAATTCTAGGGATTCCTGTAAGCAGGTTATGTAGATGCTGTGTTTTAAGAAGATTCTACATCCACGAGATATCAAGGTAACTGCCCTGAACTTTGATGCTGTGGAGATTTATTAAGACGTGAAGACCACAATCACTGAGTCGGTGAACAGACACTGTAAGGTGGTAACGTTTTAATATCGTGTAAAAATTTGATTTAAACCGATCGAGTACTTATGCAGATTTGTGGTGACTACTCTTCCCTTATATACGGGGTCTCGAAAAGTCTCTTTACAAACTTCGAGAGCTTGTAGACAGGGGAATGAATTCATAATAATTTGATAAGGAACCCATGTCGGAGAATGTCATCCATTGACACTATGAGCAATTTTATACCTTTTGACACTGTGAACGACATCAATACTACTGAAACTTCTGTGCTTTTCTTATTTTGGAAGGAAGTAATGAGGACCAAACCACAAACAAAATGTCTAATAAACATGGGCTCTAAAACGCACACATTAGAGCTATGAGCAACGTCTTCATATTCGGTTGTCTACTGTTTACACTTCTACTACTCAAGCGCTCATGACTCTTAAGATATTCGTTGTACACTCCATGTTTAGAACACTTTTATTCTTGATTTGGTCCATGTTAGCTTCTCGGAAAATATGAAAAGCCAAGAGCTTGCAGTACATTTCTTTCGCAGTGACAAAGAAGCGCTCATAGTGCCACTGGATAAAATATCCCGGCGTGAGGTCCTTATTTAAATATGTCCTCACTCTTCTCTACGAACCCTTGAAATTAATAATGGGAATTACCGGAAACCTATTTATATTTAAAAAAATATACAGCTCATGTCCTTCCGAATGTTTTTCATTGTTTGGTTTAAAAATTTGTAATAATTCGGTCAAGAACTTTCGAGATTTTCTGTAAAAGCGTTTCCAACTTTGTATATTATGCCTACATACATTTATGTCTTTTATATAACCATCAAACGTATATTTTTGATATCAAAACATGTGAAACAGTTCATAAAAATACTTTATTTTAACATTTTTATGCTCGAGATGACAAGTTTGCGTCTCGCACGGAGCAGCAGTTCGGATTGCTCCGGCCCTGGGTTGCGCCTACTGTACGGCTATCTGTATCAGGGTTGCCAGGTTTTTCGAGAGCTCTGTCGTCAAATTTTAAACAAAAAATAGCCAAAATATCGCCATCTTTTTATTAATAAAATGCCAGTATATAGCCTTCTTTATATCAATAAAATGCCAAAATATAGCTATCTTTTTCATCAGTAAAAATGCCGATTATAGCAATTTTAATGTTAACTTTATTACGTTAATGGTAATTATGTCATGTGACTCGACAATAATAATTCTGAAATTCAGGGGCCGGCCACGGTGGTCGAGGGGTTTGAGGCGCTCCAGTCACGGTCTGCACGGCCACTACGTCGGGGGTTCGAACTCCCCCCCCCCACCCTCTGGCATGGATATTTGTGCCGTCCTTAGTCTTAGCTAGTTCATAAGTAGTTTGTAAGTTTAGGGACTGATGACCCCGTAGTTAAGTCCCATAAGCTATACAAACATTTGAACATTTTTTGAATTCGTAATAACACTGAAAAATCAGCCATTAGAACGACAGAGAAATTATCGTGTGTTGTACATCCAAATTTATATTCTGCAAACCATTGCTAATCACAGTGAAGTGTGAAGCAAAGAGTTCGTCTCACAATAGCAGTCTTCATGAGTCTGCAAGTTCAGTTTCTTTACATCTCTGTGACACTCTCCTATAGATCAAAGATAGCCTACCTGCAGACATTTAACTTCTCTGATACGTTCACTCAGCATTCTACCGATTTTTAGTCGGTGTAATTGACGGAATGTCTCAAGAGCAATTGCTTTACATTCGTTTTGTATGAAGTAAAATAAAGTAGCCATTAAATCGCCAACTTATTCTTTTAATAGCCAAAGTGAATCGCCAGAAAGCTAGAATGGCTACTGTTTTAAGAAAAAGATAGCCAACAATGCGAAAAATCGCCAGACCTGGCAACCCTGATCTGTATCGTTGAGGCACGGAAGCTAGCTCACTTCGACAATGTCTGTTGTTCATCGGGGTGGGAGTGGTTATAGAGCGTTTAAAATTACTTGTGACTTTTGACAGGTCGGTGCGAAGCAGGGGGCGCGTAGTTGATTGTGTGTGCCGAGAGCGCCAACTTGCGGTAACGCCGCGTCTACCTTTGTAGAGCAGCGAGAGCCAATTACCAGGGAAGCGTTCTTTGTCGTCAGAGGCACAACAATACTGCAAAGAGAAAGATTAAGAACGAAAACGTAATTTGTCGGCTGAGGCACAAAAATACTGCAAAGAGAAAGACAACAGTGAATACCCGATACCACATGGTATTGTTTAGCCACGGGTTGGCAACACGGGCATGGAGGCGGGGTGGGAAAACCTGACTCTCCATTGATGTTATCTGGTCTACGGTGTCACGTCACCCACGACGGGCCAAATGTCAAAAGTAGCAACTAATTTAAATGCCTCAGTGTTGCCAGGTGACCTTCGGAATTTTTAACTTCCGGGACATTTAGGAAAAACGGTGAACTCTCTGGAGTTTTAAATGAACGATTCCTTATTTTATTTTAGAAAAACCAATTTCTGGTATATATTACAAATGCTATATGAACATTATATAGTTCATTTCATAACCTCTTTACTAATAGGCCTACTTCCCTAAATATAAAATGTAATAGATTTGGGCTGGAGAAACGTTTCGGTTTAGATATTATGTTTACTGTGTTCTTCCCACTGACGGGCCGTGCTAATACTGAATTTGATTAAATTTTTCTTACGGTAGCGCCGTACTGTGCTAATGTTGTGTTTCGTTACAAGGGTAATTAATTTACCGAAGGGGCAACGGTACATAAAAGAACCTGCCAACCATAGGGTTACCATATGTCCATCATCAAAAAAGAGGACAGTTCATATAAAAAAGAGGACACTTTATTGTTAACATAATGTAATTTACAACTTTATTACTGAACCTCGTAAAACTACTATAAACTAAAACAGAAACCTTGTGTAGTTATTGTAAAACGAAATATTATGAACCTTGACAGTTTAATCATCATCACTACACCAATTGTCTCATACTCGTCTTTTTTCATTTTTGAACCAACTATATTTGGAGCTTTTTGTTTTTCAACAAGTACTGATAAAGCTCAGGCATTTCAAATGTTTGAAATTATACGTACACATACAATAGCTTTTGTATTTTTTATTTTAAATCTATTTCTATCTTTTGTCAACTGTGTGTTCACAAGAGAAAACACACGTTCTGTGTTGGCATTATGATTATGTATAGAAAAAAAATTCTACAATTTTCAGCAGTTCAGAATAACTAACAATACTAGATGACTGATTGAAATATGCACACCACACTTCAGCTGCTGGTATGTTCTGTATCCGTTGATAATCTTTCAAAAATTTTATAAAATTAGTCTAAATCGCCATTCTGTAGATATTCAACAGCGGAACAATACACATCTGACATCTCTTTGGCAACGCTGTCACACTCCTGTGAGTAACCTTCTTCCCTTTAAGTGTCAGCATTGCCTTTATTTTTAAAGGTGTATAATTACGTTTCTTTGTTTCCTCGAGAGTTTCTAAGGTAGATTCTAAAACAACAATTGATTCAGCTACAGAATTTTTGTCGAAAACCGACATCAAGCAGTGGACAAACAACAGTCTAGCTTCACTTAGTTCATACTCAAAAACTGTTTTAAGTGCCACAGGAACAAAACTCTGGCAGAAAAAAAAGTACGATTTCAATGCTGGAAACATATGAATCAACTTATAGAAAATAGAGATAACCACCTACTTTTTATATGGTATAACAAATGATGTTAGCTGAACTCCACAACATCGCAGAATTCTTTTAATGCTTACATTTATACTGTACGTACAGTATAAATGGAAAAGTAATTGAATATTTTCAGCACAAGTGAATCAACATCAGTCTTCAGCCCGGAATCAAAACCATGTTGTCGTGTCGGGATAGCTCAGTCGGTATAGCGCTTGCCCGCGAAAGGTAAAAGGTCTCAGGTTCGAGTCACGGTTCCGGCACACAATTTTAATCTGCCAGGAAGTTTCATATCAGCGCACACTCCGCTGCAGAGTGAAAAGTTTCATTCTGGATGTTGAAATCAAATGTTCAAATGTTTGTAAATCTATCGGACCAAACTGCGTGGTCATCAGTCCGTAGCTTACAAACTAGTTAAACCTAGGTAAACTAACCTAAGGACAACACACACACCCATGCCCCAGGGAGGACTCGAACCTCCACGGCGAGCAACCGCGCGCTCCGCAGCGAGACGCTTTAGACCGCTCGGCTACTCCACCGCGGCCATTCTGGATGTTGCAAACAGTTGCGCAGCACATGTTAGACAACCAATTCCTATCAATTTTGAGTTTAATAACTTTGTAAATGGTTAAACACATTGTTCCCTGCAGCTCTTTCAATTCCACCAAAATTTGTGTTAGCATTATCACCAGTAAAAGCTACAAATTTGTTTCAATACAGAGTGTTTGTAATGTGTCCTTTATGTCTGTAGCTATTATGTCTGATTTTTCATAATGTGTGCATTTGATTTCAGTCACTTTCGTATTGATCCCGCCTGCTTTTGTTTCAAAGTAGAAGACGGAATACACTCGTTGAATACAGGATAGACAACCGGGATCCTTCGCAGAGAAGTTCCGAATCGTTTGGAACTGTCAGACCCATGCGGAGAGCGAAATTGTGAACGGCAATTTCGCTCTGTTAATGCGCATGTTAGTTGAACAGTTTGGAACTGCAGTGCAAACGAACCCGTTGTCGCCAATGACACGAAAATAAATTTTCTTTCTCAGAACCCAAAAAAGGACATTTTGCAGAATTTTATAAATTCAGGGCGGGCACATTTTCTTGCCTCAAAAAAGAGGACTTGTCCGAGAAAAAGAGGACGTATGCTAAGCCTAGTCAACCTTAAAGCAGGAACAGCATTAATTATTCATTTCATTGTCAACACAAAAGATTGATCTCAACTGATATACTAGGGTATGCAAATAAGCATTTAATGATCGTTACGAACATGACTAGTACACAAAGCCGCCGCTGCCGTAAGTAAAATTTTACCCCGACTTCCTTATTTTTCCGATCTGGCTACGTGGTTTAGAGTCAACGTGTTTGGACTTCGATTATGTTCCATTGTGATGCCTAGGATCCAGAAGAGTTTTTGTAATAGTACTTTCACATTATTTTAGAGGATATGAAATCTCACTTCTTGAAGGTGTGGGAAAAATCTTACTCCACCTACGATTAATTTCAACTATCGCAGAAAATGCGGATATGGCATGAGATATGGCATGTTCATATCATACAGTCAGAAGTAACCTTTTACAACAATGACTGTAGTATAAATTTTTCGTTTGTAGTAAATGAGTCTCTATTAAAACGTTTCGTGGTTTAGACTGTTTTACGTAGTGCTGTGAAACGCATTCTCTATCAAATTTATGTATTTTGACAAACAAGTAGGCGTAATGGCATTAGGTTTTTTGTTTTAATTACTGGTTTCAGTGATTTCAAAAGTAGTAATAATGGAGTCGAGTTCAGATTACGGCGATACAGATTCGAATTCGTACTGTATTATAATTCCGAATGAGAGATATATCCAGTGTTTTGTGGGTAGTCACGACGGAAGAGCAAGAAAAGACCTTATTACACTTATTCTTGTGACTTGAACGTTTAATGAGGGACAAATGATCTCAAAAAACACGAGACAGATAAAAAAAAAAAAAAAAAAAAAAAAAAAAAAAAAAAAAAAAAAAAAAAAAAAAAAAGCAACCATCAATGTGCTGGAGCTAGAATAATAATAATAATAATTTTAAAAAATGAAAATTCGATATATGCCGAGTATTTGAGTGAAAACAAAATTCCTATTCGAGTCTTAATAGTTAGAGCATTTACCTAAACTTATTCAAACTGTATATCCAGACTCAGAAGTTGCTAAGCATCTACTATATTGAATCTTCATATCAGCGCACAGTCCGTTGCAGAGTGAAAATTTAATTTGCATCTACTATGCTGGAAAACAAAGCTGACAGGTATCATAAACCACATCACAGGGAAAGACAGTTTTAAACAGCTGACTGAATAGCTAAAGAAAAGTCCATTTCCTGTCATGCTCGATGAAACCACTGACAAAGGCTGCGTTAAGCATTTATGTATGGTAATACATGTTCTAGGCAAGGATAATAACATAATGGACGCCTTTATTGGGCTTATTCCCCTTACTGGTTCCACTAGCGACATATTATACCAAGTAATAATTAAATTCTGCAAATGACAATAAATTCCATAAAAATAAAATATGATATGATTTACAGCAGGTGGGGCTAATGAAATGTTAAGGGCTGGCATTTCATTATCCACTTTATTAAAGTAGGATATCCCTGATCTGTTTATAATGAAATGTATTTCTCATTCCTTTGCTATGTTTACTTCTTGCGCTTGTATGAAACTCTTTAGAAGCACTGAAAATCTGGTAAGGGATTCTAGCCAAACACGTTGACTTTCTTCCCGTATGGGGTGTTTGGTCGACTTTTGGAACAATATGTTGCACAAAAGTTGTTTCTTACTGATGCTTTGGTCAATGATAGTCTTTTGGCATGTACCTTAATTTTGCAAGTTATATTTTTAGTTCCTGTATTTAATCCTTCCTTTCTTCAACAGCTTAAGCATTAAAATACAAATTCATACAATGTACCTTATCGTCATGTTGAGGGAATTCTTAAAACAATATTAATTTTAGACTGTTATATGAAAGAGGAATATCTTGTGAAAACTCAAATAAAGTATGTAAAGATGTAGAATGGACGAGCGCTCTAAGGCGCTTTGCTGCGGAACGTGCGGTTATTACCCGTCGGAGGTTCGAGTACTCCCTCGGGAATGTGTGTGTGTATAAGACGACGACCTACAGGAGATTGGTGCTGTGTGGAGGCTATTAAGAAATATAAATATAATTTACGCATGAGTAAAAAATGTAATTCAAACACAATTTTCGGTGAGTGTAAGCAGTAGGTGTAAGCAGAGGGGCTGGGGGACTCTTGTTTCCAAAACTATAGTCATTAATGTTGCCATTCCTGTGTTTACCACATTCTTGCGCCAGTGTCAAGAGGGTGTTTTCAACTATAAATAGAACGAAAACAAAAACCAGAAATCGATTATCCACGACGGCAATTAGCAGACTCCTGCATACTAAAAGCTTCACAAACTCAGCATCGTGCCACGATTTTGAAGTTGGCGCTGACGTGACTCATGAACAGTGACATCTATAAGAAAACAGACGACGACGAAGGGGAAAGAGAATGCTAAGTTGATAAATAGGTGAAATCCACGAGGAAAGGAAGGTGGTGTCTATTAATCAAACTGGTGAGTAGAAACATTGAAGTAGTTATCTTTTCATATTAGGTTCAGGTATTGTGATAGAAGGTTATAACTTTTTATGTAATTTTTTCAGTGTTTCTGGAAACTATGAACCAATCTCAGGATTTTTTTTTTTTTTTCATTACGACCTCCGGAAAAAATAATTTAAAGACCTGGCAACATTGTATAATTCGTACTCGGTGTTACTAATAGTTCAAGCGGTTTAAATTGGCCGGACGGAAGTAAAAGATACCCTCGTTTAGGACGACTTTCGACGTCTACCGACGACCTTCTTGTCAGGAACGTCGTCATGATTTCGTGCCACAGCGTACTATCTAAACGTGTTACGACGTATGAGCAAAAAAAGGAAACGTCCTGAAATATGACGGAATAATTGATGGCATTTGCATCACGATAAAGCACCCGCACATTCAAATCTAAGCAACAATACAAAAATGAAAAGACAATTTCTATAGACAATTGCTTTGTTTTATCCAAGTTGACTTTCAGACTAGTCTACATGACGACACTAGGTTGCGATACTCGTTGCGTGGAATGAGGTGCACACAACTAAGTCTGTAGACACGGCGCCAAAACTTTACAGTTCAGTTTCGTTGTTTTGTGAGTATCGTAGTCTACATCTACATTACATGGGATACTCTGCAAATCACATTTAAGTGCCTGACAGAGGGTTCATCGAACCACCGTTAAACTATTTTACCTCCCATTCCATTCTCGAATAGCGTGCGTGACGAAAGAACGCCTGAATCCGTTCGAGCTCTGATTTCTCTTATTTTATTCTGATGATCATTTCTACCTATGTAAGTGGAAATCAACAATATATTTTCGCATTCGGAGGAGAATGTTGGTGATTGAAGTTTCGTAAGTAGCCCACGCGGCAACGATAAGCGCCGTTGTTGTAATGATTCCCATCCCAGATCCTGTATCATTTCCGTAACGCTGTCTCCCCTGTATCGTGACAATACAAAACGAACCGCCCTTCTTTGAAATCTTTCGATGTCCTCCGTCAAACCCACCTGATAAGGATCCTACACTGGGCAGCAATACTCCAAAAATGGACGGACGAGCGTAGTGTATGCAGTTCCTTTTGTAGTTTTGTTGCATCTTTCAAGGGTTCTGCCAATAAAACGCAGTCTCTGGTTCGGCTTTCCCACGACATTATCTACGCGTTCTTTCCAATTTAAGTCTGAACTAATAGTAATTCCTAGGTATTTTGTGTTACACCATGCTGATATCTTATTCAGATCTTTCTGCAGTTGGTTTTGATCTTCAGATGATTTTACTGGGCCGTAAATGACGGCGTCATCTGCAAACAATCTAAGAGAGCTACTTAGATTTTCCCCTAAATCGTTTATGTAAATAAGGAACAGCAGAGGACCAATAACACTACCCTATGGAACGCCCGATATCAACTCTGTTTTTGTCGATGCCTTGCCATCGATTACTACGAACTGAGTCCTCTCTGACAGGAAATCCCCTATCCAATCGCAAATTTGTGGCGATATACCATAACCACGCAATTTGATTAAAAGCCGTTTGTGAGGTACGGTGTCAAGAGCTTTCTGGAAATCAAGAAATACGGAATCGATTTGCGAACCCTTGTCGATAGCACCCAATACTTCGCGTGAATAAAGAGCTAGTTGTGTTTCGCATGAACGATATTTTTTAAATCCGTGTTGACTTGTGGTCAATAGATCGTTCTGTTCGAGATAATTCATAATATTTGAATACAGGATATGTTCCAAAACACTGCTGCAAAATGAAAGTTTTCGCAGCTGTAAGATTTGGGGCGGATCTATTACTTCTTTGTGTGAAGTCACTTCATAAGACTAATTATAAGAAGGCTAAGAAACGTGTTTCGGTTAATGAATGCATTAAAAAAGACGTTGGCTCTGTTGGTCAGCGACCTCGCTGAAAGTGTGATTGAAGGCCCTACAAAATTATTTTAGTCATCTTAGAATGTAACAAAATTAGTTGACGTATTTTTTTTTTTTCTTTATCATCGTAATGGAATAAGGAAAAGAGTTACGCGTGAAGAATCATTACTAGAATTGAAGATAAAAATTACATTAAGTTTCTCAGCAAGTGAGTATTCATATACGTCTCTACACTATCTGCATTGTGTTCCGAAACCCACTGTTGGTTAACCAGGAGAATGTGTACATTGGAGTTTACCATCGATGAACATGGAGAAATACAAATACTACTCATCTAGATGATATAACGCTGCATGCCGGCAGCGATAATAATTCAATGCAGGCTGCATTAAGAAAAGAATGGTTAGCTAACAAATTCGTTGCAGAGGGATCTGTGACGTGAAAATATTAACATGTTTAAAAGTATTACGGAAAAATTGAGTGTAGCCTAAAACCCTGTCATGTTTTAAATGAATATTTATAAAGAATTGTGAATGTAAACACTGTCACGTTTTAAACAAATATTCTAAAATAAAATAACTCAGCTTAACAGATTTGTGTTAGCCTTTTCTTCTGTCTACATTTTTTCTTAAAAAGTCTGCCAGTTCAAACAACGGGATCCTGGTGTTGTAAACTTGCATTAATCCACGCTCAGATGTTTTACTGGATAGCATTTTGCAAAGTTCGTTTGTGTAGGTATTTCGAATTGAATGCATTTTAGTCTGCAAATTACTTTTCGTTAACCCAACAATAATTAATTCACGAATTATTGCTTCAAGACCACCAATACGCCGCTGCTTATTCCAGAAATTTTCAGCATTAAAATCCCGTAAACGTCTATACATCGCATATATGTCCAAACAACGAACAATTTCTTCCGTTCCCCATTTCATTTTGTATTTTGTTGTGTTTTGGTTATCACCTAACCTAAAAACTCGCGCATTAGTTTCATTGAAGTTTCGCAAAAGATTTGCGCGTACGCCTTCCGCGCATGCGCACTGGGCAGCAACGCAGTTTCATGAAACGTAGTGTCGTCGTGTAAACTAGCCTTTCTACTATCATTGACAACAACAAAACAAAGTACAGATAGCTAAGACAATAACTCAGTGACTAAGCGGACAACAGTGCAAACTACACCACCATATAGGAGGGGTACTTATTGGCAGTCAACAATTGCAAAGCATTTCGGCAGAAATCTCATGAATATTACAGATCAGAATTACGTAGTTCGCATGTCACGTTACATCTCTCACAAAACCAACACTCTTCTGGAAACATAATTTTAAAAATAAGCGTTACATTGTTGTTAGTGATCCTCGAATACGTAACAAAAAACGACGAACTTTATATGCGATATATTTCTCCGAAAATGTAATGAAAAATACATCGTTTTATGTGATGAGATCCAATTAACGTTGTCGTAAAGAGTGATTTTAAGAAAGTTACTGTTTACATAGGATTTAAATGAGGCTGTTATATTTCGCTTTCTAGTCTATTACTCGTTACAAACCATGTTGTTACAGACGATATCGTCTGTAATAATAATAATAATGAAGCACCCAGAAAATTTTCAGACCCACACGCTATCGTCTCATCAACCAATTCAAAACGACCACTTTACCTACGTATATCTCATACACTAGTATCAGTGTATTGCTTATTGATATTGTGATGTACTCTTTCTTTTCCAGACTGCAGGTACATTGATGTTGCTCTCCCTGTAATTATATACGTCTGTATATTCAACAAATGTTCTAATTAAAGATTGTCTTTTTCACAACCAAGACGGTCTTTTATTCAAGAATTTCGACTTAACACACCACAAAAATGGAATGGGAAGACTTTTATGTTCTAATTATGTTAAAATTACCACCGATTTCTGACGATGTGTTCCGCACGCGTGAACGGTACAAATAAAGATATATGCGACCAAAAAAATTGCACAACAGTTCTACATGGAATCCTAATTGTCGGTGTTGAAATAATCACTCTATGAGTCCCATTTTAACAAAACTACATAAAAATGTGATTTTGTTTATTAAAGTAAATTACCGCAGGCTTTATGCAATGCAATAAACTCAACAAGGTGTAGTTAAAAATTCTCAAAGAATAGTAAAAATGAAGGTTATGCAACTTGGATTAAAATTTTGAAATGAGTTTTCGCCTTAACTCACCATTTAAATAAATGTGTTCCAGAGACTACACCTCATAGGATACGTTGCAGAAGTCATTTGGTGAGTTAAGGGTGGGCCTCATTATTAGTTGATAGCAATGAAGAGTGGCAGAGAAACTGTAACGTCAGATTTATATGATTATGGAATGCCGTCTTCATTTGTTTGTAAGGCGCTCCGTCTTTTTTATCACAGCCAAATGTATGCAGTCCAAGAATTCTAACCTCCTTGCGACACTCCGCCTGATTTTTGTTACCAAGCGCGCTAATAGCGCCCCAAGCGGCTAGCCAGGACAGGTATGCTTCTCAGTCCAGTGCGGTTTATAAGAGTGCAATATTCAGCTGTTGTTGTTTACATTTGTTTCCGAAATGGTTTTAAATTCGGGGAACTTCTGTCGTGCAATCAATTGTGTTAATGACGAGGAAAACAATCCGCATTTATCGTTTACTGGGTTCCAAAGGACCCTGAGACGTATGTAACATCGTATTACTGAATTTTATCGTCCGGATTTGCATGTCATCTACATACATGTATTAAACTGTGCTGCTATTCCACGGAGCAGGGTTGTGACATGTACGAGAATTCTCGTACGCATATGAGAATTTCATCTTTTGTACGAGGCACAAGGCAAAAGTGAATATCCTATTCAAACATACTAGAATTTTGCCTAAGGCATAAGTTTTTAATTAATTTTTCAGTATACAATTATGTTACAAATATAGTTGATTTACCTGGTACACTTAATTAAATTCGCATAATTTATTAAAGGGTCACGATTATGGACAGTCTCTGGCAGTTAACAACTTGAGCGAGAGAAACTGAGCGTCGAGCTGCCGAGTCGGACTTAACAACTGAAGTCGAGAATGGGGCTTGAAAGCCAGACCCTGGAAAAAATAAAAAAAAAAAAAAGGGAACAATATCGAACCAATTAGTTTGTATAATGTTTTGCACTCAGTTCGGGTTACTAGTAGAAAGCGGTTACATGAATCTCAAGGCATCAAATATCATTTAAAACTATATTCTCACGTAACTGGGAAAAATTGGCAGTATTGCCACAGCAGTCTTAACATTCACAGTCACGACACTCACCGCCGTGGCGGAGTGGCCAAACGCATTGAGGCGCTATGCTACGATGCGCGAGGCCGTTACCAGTCGGGGGTTCGAATCCCCCCTCGGGCATGGATGTTTGTGCCATCTTTAGTATAAGGTAGTTCATAAGTAGTTTGTAAGTTTAGGGACTGATGACCCCGTAGTTAAGTCCCATAAGCTACACAAAAATTTGCGACACTCACTGCTGTGAAAGTTATTTCTTATAGACAGTTGCAATGACTAGCGCCCCAAGAGGTGGGCAGGGCGCTGTATGAGTAAAGTTTGTTTATAATTACTTTACAATTTGAGAAAACATTTCTGGAGAAACAGTGATAGTTAATGGAATTATATTTTTAAAACCACAGTCTCGATCGCAAGAGAATTTTTTATTGTTGTTAGGCAACCGGTTTCAGTCTGTTTGTGAGACCATCTTCAGGCCGACTGTAATACAATAATATTACGAATTATTAAGAAGGATGTAAGAAGATGATATTATTGTAATTAAAAGTAAAATAATAACTGGAAACGTTATACCCATGGCAGCCGATTGTGAGCGGGTCAGGAACCGCTGGCCTTGGAAATTACTGCGGAATACTGCAGTAACACTCGAGCTTATATATGGCTAGTTTCGCCCCTCCTCCACTTGCGGCATTACGTCATTTGAGAGTCAATCATGTACCTGTTAATAATTTTTGTTGTTGTCGTACAGGCTACAGTTATGATATTAATATTTGTAACATTATTGTATTGCAATAGGCCTGATCTCACAAGCAGACTGAAACTGGTTTCCTAACAACAATAACAAATTCTCTTGCAATCGAGACTGTTTTTAAAAATTTAATACATGGATATTTGTGCCGTCCTTAGTCTTAGTTAGTTCATAAGTAGTTTGTAAGTTTAGGGACTGATGACCCCGTAGTTAAGTCCCATAAGCTACACAAACATATGAACATTTTTGAACTAAATAATCATGAAATAAATGTAAAAACAGCAGAATTTCACCGATTTAGTGACGAGAAACTTGAATTCCTATTGTAGTTTGTTCTTACATGGCAGGCTCTTTCTATGACGTAAAAGTTCTTTATGGAGTCTAATGATTCGAACATTTTTCGCCGGCCGCGGTGGCCGGAGGGACTGCGGCGCGCCAGTCACGGTCTGCACGGCCGCTACGGTCGGGGGTTCGAATCCCCCCTCGGGCATGGGTATTTGTGCCGTCCTTAGTATTAGCTAGTTCATAAGTAGTTTGTAAGTTTAGGGACTGACGACCCCGTAGATAAGACCCATAAGCTCTATAAACATTTGAACATTTTTCCTCTTCACTCGGCTTTGGTGTAAACGCATATACTTTTTAGTGTATTCACTATTGCTTCTAAAACGAATGTCTTGAAGATTCTTGCCGTTTGTTGTTGAAATTCAAATGTTCAAATGTCTGTATAGCTGATGGGACTTAACTACGGGGTCATCAGTCCCTAATCTTAATAAACTACTTATGAACTAACTAATACTAAGGACGGTACAAATATCCATACTCGAAGGGGGATTCGAACCCCGATCGTAGTGGCCGTGCAGACCGTGACTGGAGCGCCTCAGTCCCCTTCGGCCACCGCGGCCGGCCCGTTTGTGGTTCAGATATAGCACCAATTGTAGAATTGGTTTCTGCTTTGTTGCGAAACGGTATTTTTTGTTTGTTTTTGTTTTCATGTTTTGTCATGTTTGTGAGGATTTTCCTTCAGATACAGATGCAGTGGCTGATCTGGTACTTTAAATAATGTAGATATTGCATTCTATGTACGTTTCCTACATTCAATACTTACCGATTTGTCTAGAATAGTAGTGAAGAAACATTGACTTTTCTCAGTGGCAAAGGTTGCGTCTTCTGTTATTTATTAACCATTTGTTGCTCTTAATACAAAATGCTATTCTTCATTAAAAAGTCTTGTATTTCAAGAGAATTCTTAAATAAACTGTTCTGCAATGTAACGTTTTATACCTTCCAATGGTTCTTAGCAAACCTAATAAAGACGAATATGGAGCTACTTTCTAGTTGTTATGGATTTTTTTATGGCACTGCATACCTTCTCTCTTGTAAAATCCATGTTAAAATTGATTAGAACGACAAATATTTACTGATACGTGTGGTAATACCCGTAACATACTTTAAAATGCAAATTATCAACCATCAGCTGTTTATTATATTTATAAATTTACCGGTTTCGGTTATGAACCATCATCATAAAAGTAAATTAAATAGACTACATTGGTACATTTAAGTCACCTTATTCTTGTCAACCAATAAAAGATATGTAAAATGTCACTTGACTGTCACAGATAGAACTTGGTTCACTATAATGCAGTCTGGCATGGTTTTATTTATCATCAAGACCTAATGTCAAGTGACATTTTACGTATCTTTTATTGATTGACATGGATAAGGTGGCAGACAATGTACCAATGTTATCAGTCTGTTTAATTTACGTTTCTGATGATGATTCATAACCGGCAAAGTTATAATAAACAGCTAATGGTTGACAATATGCATTTAAAAAATGATTTAAACGTTACTATTCACACTCATCCAATATCGTATTCAGAAGTGTACTTTGCCAGCCGCTTGGAGCGCTGCTGTCGTGGCGTATAACAAAGATCAGTGGGAGTATCGTGACTGTATATGTTAGACTGTGGTATTGCACCCTAAAATACTCTTCAGTGCCTAGTGGAACTGTGAAATACAAGCGGTTATAACTTTAGACTGACGCGGCATCGAGCAGATTGATTTAGACTACAACAAACGATATTTTTCAAATGTTTGTAAATCTATCGGACCAAACTGCCTGGTCATCAGTCCGTAGCTTACAGACTACTTAAACTAAGGAAAACTAACCTAAGGACAATGCACACACACACACACACACACACACACACACATGCCCTTGGGAGGACTGGAACCTCAGACGGCGAGCAACCGCGCGCTCCGCAGCGAGGCGCCTTAGACCGCTCGGCTACTCCGCCGCGGCACTATACTTTTAAAGCAATTTTGCAGTCACAGTGTTTTCAGTTGCATTCATTTCCGTCCAGTTTTTATAAGTGCTTCATGTGAGCGTATTGCTGCGAGTATATAGAAAAATGCAAATCAGATTTTATTGGCAATACGTGTGATCTAATGTACTAGGAAGAAAATGAAGAATTACGAGAATTTTTAACAACATGCGACATTTTTATTAAGTTTGTAAGATAAACGTGCGCTCCGGATATCACAACCCTACCGCGGAGAAAAAGTCGGAAGCGGCTCTTGAGTGCTTCGCTGAATCTATTTATAACCTTCTTTGACGTATTGCTATCAAGTTGACTATCCCGAAATGTTGTGCTATGAAATTCATTGTCACAGTCTTCTTAAAGTTAGGGTTACCAGACGTACTCTTTTACTCGGACATGTCCTCTTTTCTGAACCCTAAAAATGGTCCCAGCGGATTTTTGCAAAATGGTGAATGTCCTATTTTTTGAAGTTCTACAACTGCTTCAATTTAAAAGTGCAAGAATACAATCTTTTAAACTCTCATAAATGCAAATTCTATAGAGTTTAACTTGTCTTTCAACACAGTAATATTGTTTTCTAGATTATCATCTTTTGATGTCGGCCTTCCGTCGAACTCAACTTTCGATTTCAGAGAATTTGTAATTGCGAGGCTGCCAGATAAAGGAATTACATATGCAAAAGGTAACTCAGCTTCTAATAATTTCAAATTATAGTATTTATGCTCATTTTTCAATAACTCTGGAGATGTCCTCTTTTTTTAAGCGCTGACATTTGGTACCCCTACTTAAAGTAATCAATAATAGCTGAACATAGCAGATTACTTCGTGCGGTACTGTGTGAACTGCGCTATGCCTTTACGTTATTGTTCTTTACATTGTCACGTACGAGGAAGAAGGTCTCTTTATGACTCGTTATTTTTATTTATACCGGACAGTACTGTCGTTTCTTCTTACTTCCTACTTCAGACTATTCAGTTTTCGGTACGAACAAGAATGAAAATATTTCACTGCTTTAATTCATAAGTTATTGTTTATTTAGTTCGTTATTACGTCACAATTAATTGTAAAAGGACGTAATAAAACCGACACAAACACACACACACTATATATATATCAACAAGCCGCCACTGACGTCATTGTAAAATACGCGAGACATTGGAGATGGGAATACGGAAAGTACAGTATCGCAATTTAACATTATTCTGTAACTGTTTTTGAATACAACTATTAGTTACCGTACACTTATATGGATATACCATTTATAAACCAGAAAATACGATTATTGTAACGTATTTTAACTGTATTTGCTAAATACTTAGAACGGCAACATAGGCCCTATGCCTTACTATGGAATGTAAGTGAATGTATCATATCTCTAAATATCCATCTAATCACTAACTTACCTCTGGCTTACCTCTTACAGTTAAATGTAAGTCAATAAATTTACTACGCTGTAATATTTTGTGCATTAGGGAAGTATATTTAAGGGCCTTATGAGCATATTTAAAAGCGTAAGTATTCCGTAGTCTTTAAATGCGCGCCTTGAACGTGGGATGCAAAATGACGGATTGTTGTGCTTGTACTATACAGTGCTCTAGTGAATTCCGTTGCGTAGTGCCTCCACAGCAGTGTTGCCACTATTTAAGTTACAAGCCTGTCAAATTTTTTTACAACTCCAATGTATGCCATAAACACATTCCCCCTGATCCTACGTTGATATAATTCGAAGAACTTGGTCTCTGAACTATCATACAATGTAAACAAACTTCCCTATTGCTCCGTCTATAGAAAGTATACCCATTTCGTTTAATGTAGGTGAGGCAGTACTGTAATATTTATACCTTCATTCAGTACACAGTGTGGGAACATTATAGGGCATTCGCAGGCACTTTATAGGCATTCTTCGTTGGCAAGAAAATAAATCGAAAAATTTTCACTTATTGCTGGGCGCAATATGTTGCTTACGTAATACTATTGTGTTATTGCCAAGTTCGCCTATTCAAAATCCAACTTGTTTATCCCGGTTTTGGCGGATCTTGCCGTCGTTATCAGAACTAAAAAATGACCACAAAGAAGCGGACCAATACATTAACCTGCTTCGCCAATGTCAGTAATCACTAAGAACCTTTGTTCGGGACAAAATAGGACTGCATCACTTTACTAAAATAAATTAAAACTAAAGTTTATACTCATAAAAAGGCATATATTTTAGCAAAACACTTCATAACATTCTTGTAATGGTACTGCATAATGTGATAATTGTTTTTCCAGGAACTGATTATAAGTCAGAATATCGAGTAACTGATACAAAGATTTCTAACAAATCAACACTAATCTGTAGACGAGCTCCTCTATCATGAACACTACTACCGGCATTAAGTTTGTACTTATCAGAAGACCTAATATCTTTCAAAAGCTTTGAATTGGTTATAGCAAGTTGCAAAACCCCTTGCAGGCACGGTCTTCGTAATAAGTCTTAACTATTACAATTGCTTCAATAGTTTCAGTGGGAAAACGGTTTTTCTCATCAGTCCAAAGAGAATCTACAATGGAACAGCATTTGTGCCTGGTACAGCAAGAGCAAAACTCACAAGTGTCTCTATATTTTTACATGAAGTATCTGTACTTTTAAGTGTATGGAAAACATCACACCATCTCTTATCGGTTTCCAAATTAGCTTTTTCCCATTCCTCATGTTTCTTGCATACAATGTTGTTCACGAATGCTATTTCATCAAACAATACATCTTCATCTATCTGAAATGTTGTACCTGAATCTACTGTTTCAATAATTTTCAGACAATTTAAAACCTGAGTCCAACAAATAGGATCTTTTAGTGATATCCAATGAAATGATTTCGGAGGTTGAAATCGAGAAGTCCACTTTTCTAAATAAGTCAAAAAAGTGTCATAAGTCTCGTATTTTGACTGAGTGAAAATAGCTTCCTTTTCCAAGTTAATTAAAATTGAAGAAATAACTGATGTTTGAAATTTACTCAATTTCCTGTTACTGATTTTTTCTTTAAGCAGCTCCAGCTCCTCAGCTGTCCCTGTAGCTGAAATATTGGTTCTTTCCAACTTTTGAATTGGGAAAAAAATTCAATTGGCTTTGTATGAAATGAAGTCAAAGGAGTGACTCAAAGGAGTGACTATGGATTCTCAAAAAACTGTTTCAGCAATGTAGGACACCTATCCTGAGACAGAAAATATGATATCAGAGGATCATACATATCAATAATTCTTCTAACTCCTGGCAACAATGACAACCATCTAGTTTTAATACTACCTAGAACTTGTTGGTACTCAGTATCAACAAAATCACAAAATGATTTCAGTTCCTCCACACGCACAGTGTAAATGTGAAAATACTGAAAAATTTTATTCACTATCATTTCGATGTTGATGGGAAGAATGTCTACACTTGTCTGAACTCCATTGTGTACCACATGGGCTGCACAACGGATGCCTTGAATGTCCATCTTGAGAACACTGTTCATTTTGGAATAAACATCGTTTGTTCCTGCCATCTTGCACCCACCAAAGTTGGTATTACAGTTATCTGCACAAAATACGACAATCTTGTCAACTATAATTTGCTTTTTTAAAATATCCGGAATATAGCTAGTTAATAATTCTGCAGTTTCTCCACCAATGTTCTGAAGACAGATTACTTTGCACTGAACACCTTTTGTTGGAATGAAATACCTAGCTAGAATTGGCACTAGCTTTAAGCTTTTGTGATTTGATGCATCAACCATCACAGACACATACTTAGCATCTTCATGCATTGCGTACGGAGATAAAACGTTCACTAAAATCGACTCACACTTCGTCCTAGAACACGTGAATTTCTTCTCAAATAGCCGGCCGCGGTGGCCGAGGTTACTGAGGCGCTCCAGTCACGGTCAGCACGGCCACTATGGTCGGGGGTTCGAATCCCCCCTCGGGCATGGATATTTGTGCCATCCTTAGTCTTAGCTAGTTCATAAGTAGTTTGTAAGCTTAGGGACTGATGACCCCGTAGTTAAGTCCCATAAGTTGTAATAAAAAAAAATAATAATAAAAAAATAAATTCTCAAATAGGTTTCTGATGAGAAGAGCCGTGCAGTCTATTGAACGGAAAGAATGATTGTGTTTTGCAGTATGGAACGCAAACAGCCCTTCTTCCGCTGCGATACGTTTATCTTCTTTTGTTTGTAGTTTATTCGTTCTTACAAAGGAAGTTATGCTGCTAGACGTTCTCGCAGAAATTGCCAACAAATGCTTCTTTTTCTTTATATGCTGCATTATATCGGCACGTCCTCCATTGTTCAATGGAAAAAACTGAATGACACAATGTACATTCTACCTTCGTACTCGTGATTTCCTTCAAGAATGGGAAATCGTCTTTCTTGGTTTCCGAGAAAGAACACTTTCTTTTCCCCATTCTAAGGGCACCAGGTTTTGTCACACACAGCAACACAGACAATGGAGTGCAATAAAGCAAACTGGCCGAACACAGTGTTCAAACTGCCGCCTACTTCTCATTGTTGTGCTTAACAGTCCAAAGACATAATGTCAGTTGGATCTGCAAATTTATGTGATCTAACAGTGGAGCGTTGATAGCCCTACAAAGTTCTTCAACGAAAACTTGTTAGTTCTGTCTGCAATTAGTGCAGTAGCAAATAATCGATCTGAATCGCCTACCTCACGCATAATATCTGGCACAGAGCACGATAATGAAAAACTTGTTCGCACATCACCTCATTCCGTGACCAAAATAATACTTCTTTATTCTAACTTTGCATGTAAGACAAAGCAAGACCCAGGAGAAAGTTAAATAAACCATGTTATGAATCTAAATTGACGTGAGAATAAATAAAAATAAATGCAAAAGATAAGGTTCTGCTAACTGCGAAAAAAAAAAAAAAAAAAAAAACCGGGACATTTGGCGTTCCGTTAAATATTTTACGGGACAGCGGGACACAGAACGAAGAAAAAGGACAGTCCCGTAAAAAACTGGACGTCTGGTCACCCTAGTGTAAACACAGTCTACAGTGGCGTTTACATACGTGTGGAAGAATCATTGTCCTACTACAGTACTATAAAAATGCATTGCTTCTGTTTGCACGGCGTATTGCGGGTTTGTGAGTTATATAAAATCTGTTAATCAAATGATAAAGTGTACACTTTATTGCTCTCACGTTTCGCTACCGACACGCGTCCTCCTGGCGTGCTATCGTCAGGCTTCATTACACGCCAACTGCACGAACTCGCATTGGGTTCACGAGCAGATAGTTATCAAACTGTCCGCTAGGTGGCGTACATGGATGATGATATTTCGCTTAATTACCAATACAGCTCTGCTATAGTACCTATCGCGTGGTAGGGGGTTGTTAATCTTATAGTACATCATCATCAAAAATGATAAGAAAATATTATTGTTATTACTGTCTGCATTTGATCGTCCAGCAATTTTTTTCTTTTGTGTTTGAAACGTTTATATATCTGCATACTTTCTAAAATACTTAATTTATTACCTTCAGAAGCTTTGTGCAAGATTTTCATGTTCTGGGGAATGCCTTAGATTTAAGACTGCTCATCCATGTGTTTTCCAAAGGTCGTTTTATTATGGTTGCCAGTATGCTCACGAAACCTAGCAAAAACAATGACCTACCCTTTTGCCCAACATAAAAGCCTTCACAATCTCTGCAGCGTAGATTGTGCACGCATTATTTTCCCATATGGGGGCGATAAAGTGCACATTTTGATTTATAGATTTTATATAATTGACAAATTCGACTACAAAATGTTCAAATGTTTGTAAAGTTATGGGACCTAACTGCAGTGGTGATCGGTCCCTAAACTTACAAACTACTTAAACTAACTAATCCTAAGAATGACATACACACACACAAACACACACACATATCCATGCCCGAGAGAGGATTCGAACCTCCGATGTGGAACGGTCGCGTGCATCGCAGCACGGCTCCTTACTGTGTACGGCTATTTCGTCATGACATGCAGACACAAGTAATGCATGTTCATAAAGGTAAGGAAATGACGTTTCCACAGGTATGTGAACACAATTGTAGACTGTAACATTGTTAGTTCTTTTTCGTCCTGCCTTCCCACAGTACATTGCACTACATTGTAATATAATACAGTTTTATATTGTGTTTACAAATTAAGACTTTTAGCGATGGATGTCATTAGCGATACAGGTGAATAATAACAATAATAAAAAAGTTCAACTATTTGTTAAGATTATGGGAGCTAACTGCGGGGTCATCAGTCCCTAAACTTACAAACTACTAATACTAAAGACAGCACAAACATCAATGCTCGAGGGGGGTGCGGGATTCGAAACCCCGACGGGGAGCGGCCTTGCGCATCGCAGCATAACACCCCAATGCACTCGGCCACTCCGCCATGGCAATGTATTGGTATTTTTTGTGTTTTTTAGTTTTGATAGTAGAGGCAAGATCTGCCGAAACCGGTAATTACAAATTGTCATTAAAGACGGAGCACAGTCTCTGAGAGTTTGGCAGGGATGGGGAAATAAGTAGACCGTGCTCTTGTGACATTACAGATAAAGGGGGAAGCTGATTGTTTGCGTGTGAAAAGCAAGTTTTGGCAAGCTGTTGGGTTCCCCAGGAACAGTTGTGGGCCTAGTGAATGGGATACAGATCGTTAGGAAAACCCTAATCTGCTCGGAAACCGGAAACGGCGCTCTTGGCTGAGCAAGGGCGGATATCCCACATTGCAACTGAAACACAACATAGCCACTCACATTATTCTAAAAATCAGGGAACGATCATACAGCAAATATAATTATATGAATGGATTCAGGAGACTTGGGAGAATCAAACGCCGTAATTACAATTTCAGTATCCCTTACGGATAAAAGGCGACAAATTTCAGTACAATAATAATAGTATTATAAGACTTATGTTTACAATTATTGATACGTAGTATACGATTATCAGTAACAGTTTAAGAAGCAAATGGGCAGCCTTGCACCACGCTACCTATCTTAAAAGACGCACCACGTTATTTCAGTATTCTTTCAATAAACTTTATTTTACTCTCTTGTCCTGCTTTCCGTTGAGGTAGTAATATTCTTGTGTCAGAACATAGATTCCACCACAGAAACACAAAACATGAACCCAGTAAAGGGCATTACATTCATATATGTATTTTTATAGTTAATATTATTCTTAGTAAAGTTCGTTTTATGTTGTAGACTGCCTCTTAAATATTTCATAGCCGACTAAACATAGTAGCAGCAGATAATTTATACATAGACAATTTGTGGGCAAGACCTGAATATATTTGCATAAAAAGCCATGATAAATTAAATATTAATTGTGTAACTATATTTTGACAGTGGCAGTAGATTTGAACAGTGAGACGTCACGCTTAATAGCTACCTGAGCAAAGAGCTTCAGTCTCAACCGATTTTAGTATTGTTAAATATATATTTGTTTCTTAAATGTAAACAACATTTGTAGGGAGGTGGTCAAAGCATTTAATTCTGTGATATTTAAATGTATAATATTTCGGAGGACAAATTGTATTTTAAAGATGAGGCGTTAGGATGAGCGGAAGGATAGACTTTTGGGAGCAGGTAGAGCACGTTTTCGAACGCTTTGGGGGGGGGGGGGGGGACTAGTAACTTGGACGCGGTGGTGAAAAGTAGTGGATCTGGGCGGTCTGAAGCCGCGTTACGAACTTGTGATTTGAAGAGAGAGACATGTGTGGACTTAGAAAATTTATGGGGCTGTGACTGCAGAACTTAGTCTCTGGTTGAAAAGTGGTAAACTATGGACGGCTGTGGAACTGTGATAATTCAGCAATCGTGTACTCTGGTGATGTCAAATTCTGTTTTATAACAAACTAGCTTATATGCCCGTGCTTCTCAAAGGTTGTTGAAGGAGGGCATGAGTGTGTCATGGCTTTTTAGGGTTCAGGAGCTCAGTCAGTAAAAATAGAATCCTTGTTGGATCGCTCTGCCAATAAACTCAGTTGTCCTAGCCAAGATGTCAAACGTAAGTAAAAGTCATTGTCTGAAACGATGTATCTTCATAAAGTTTTTGATACAAAAGATGAAACGTGCCATAATGAGCAAAGAAATGCCGTTAAGTATTTAATACCCAAAGCGAAATCAGTAACACTATGTTCAATGTTTGTTGGTATTCGTAGGCATACGATTGCTTGATTCTGTCAAAGATGTTCGCTTCCTTGTTATACTACCCCATACTTATTATGTAGCAGCGGTGTTTATTAGTTCTTTGGTGCACTACAGCGCGTCTATCGCTTATTTGCTGTACTACGCAACCAATACTTCAAGCATAACCTACATCTGAAACAATTTCCCTGATTTCACTTTTATGAAACGAAGCTGCTACATGCAAATCCGTGAAGTAGTTTAGGAGATTAGGTATTTCTAATAGATGAACAGACAGTTACTGAAATCACTTAAGATTGCGATTTATTTTTTTTTCCTTGATCTGATTTTGATGAAATCATGCCCATATGTTGCCCCAATCTTAGCTCAAATTTCCTGTGAAAACAGCATGAAAATGTGTCGGTAGTTTTTTTTTTAAATATTTTTCCGAAACGTGTTAGAAGTTAGAAATAGGGATATCTTCATGAATATGATGTAGCTTACATCATACCTCAGTTATATTCACCATTTAAAACATTTATTTCATGATCATTCATATCTCTGGACAATGGGCTGAGGCATGGAAAGCTGAAATATAGTAAGTAAGAAGTATTTCCTTAATGAAGTAGAAGTATCACTGAAAACAATTATTATTCTTACGGTTGGCTCTCTTTCCGTTAGATGCGCTATTGTCGCTCCAAGTGTGAGACTTAAACTTCCATAGCAGTTGTACATATACGTTAGACTGTGATATCAGAATGTAAATATATGGATTAAACACGTTGAGGATTGTATCAGTTTTATATTCATTGCATTGAATAATATTTTGTAGAACATAGCAACCAAGAAAACGATTTTCAGAAATATGGTAAATTTGAAAAGTCAAAGAGTAAGTAGTATTTTCAAAGGGTAATAATACGATCGCTGCCCCGAACTTCACACGAACACTCGCAGCGCTATTAGTTGTTTGCTGCATTATGCCGTTCTTTCCAAGCATGAAATACACCTAAAACTTGAAATTACAATGTCTTTTACTTTCCTGACCTGATTTTAATGAAATGAAGCCTATACGTTGCCCCAGGATATTCTCATCTGTGATACCCCCATGAATGTTCATTTAGTACTTTTGGAGATTACTCTCTTCAATAAGATACATGCGATTGCGTTCAGAGAATGTGATATCTCACTTTTTCTGTAATCGCAAGATACCCTCACGTTTCCTGTGAAAAACCCCTGAAAATTCGTCTATTAGTTTTGTAGATGAAAGAGAAATATAGATACGACGGTTGTCGATGAAAAACGTTAAATTGTGATGTTCTTTTTTCCGTGATCCGATTTTTATGAAACTAAGTCTATATGTTATCCCAAGGTACGCTGAAATTACCTGTGAAATCCCCATGCGAATTCGTGAAGTAGTTTTGGAGAAGTGGTTTCTAATAGATGAAAAGACAGGCACTACGGTCTATGACGTAAGGAATAGGTGTACCAAATCTGGTTGAAATCAGTCCAGTGGTTTAGGAGGAAATGTGCAGCATTGTCGTTTGACGCAGCAGTTTTTCGCGCATCTCATTGTTTATGATGCCATATCTATACGTATGTGTCGTAGGTGATTCTTACCCCGACAGCGATTGTTGCCTGATGTTTAAGAACATGTGTACCAAGTTTGGTTCAAATCGGTCCAGATCGCACCCATTGAAAGGAACCAACATGGCACGATTTAGGGAAATCCAGAATTTCCTAAATAAGGATGTACGGAGGTGGGTTTGAATCGCACTCCACCCGAATGCGGGTCACGTGTGTTGATACTGAGCCACCACACTAGGTAAGACTGGGAGAGAGATTTCTCTTAATACGATTTTAGAGACTTCTTTTTAATTAATTATTTTTTCTTGCCAGACAGCATATTGATACAAAATTTCTCTGAGCTCAGACGCCGTCCCTCCATCCAAAATCCTGGAGTCGACACTGAAAAACTGTGTTATAATCGAGACCAAATGTATTTCGAAAAATTTACACTTATTGCTGGGCGCAATCTGTTGTTTGCGTAAAACTATTATGTTACTACCAAGATCGCTTATTCGAAATCCCACTTGTTTTTACCGGTTTTGGCGAATCTTGCCGCCGTCATCAGAACTAAAAAAAAAAAAAAAAAAGAAGAGTATCAATACGTTAACCTACATCGCAATGTCACAATCACTAAGAACCTTTATTTATAAACACATTCTACTGGTACCGGTAAAACCAATTGGTTTTTCCATCCCTAGCTTGAATCAGTGTGTGCCGCGTCAAAGTTGCTAATAGTGATACCAAGGCCGGCCACGGTGGCCGAGGGGACTGAGGCGCTTCAGTCTCGGTCTGCACGGCCACTACGGTCGGGGGTTCGAATCCCCCCTCGGGCATGGATATTTGTGCCGTCCTAGTTCGTAAGTAGTTCATAAGTAGTTTGTAAGTTTAGGGACTGATGACCCCGTAGTTAAGTCGCATAAGCTTTACATTTGAACATTTAGTGATACCAAGATTCCCGTCTTAATTGACACCAAAATCCCTGTACAAAACAACCATAGAGGTGGGGAGAGGTGATACGGTATGGCACAACAGCCTGACCTGTTTTCTAAAAAGAAGAGAGAGAGAGAGAGAGAGAGAGAGAGAGAGAGAGAGAGAGAGAGAGAAATATACATACAGTAGTTCTTTTTTCCAGTGAAAAAGGGAAGCCTGTCTCCGCCATATTGCTAAGTTTTGGAGAAGTCTTCGTATTGTAAATCTAATGTTTTATGTCACTTAAAACAGGAATAAAACATCCGACGATTTTGCCTTGGTGTATAACGTGTTAAAAGAGTGCAAATTAGCCGTTAAAATTAAGTTTTCAAATATATTATATGACTATTTATTACTATTTACTCAATGAAGTATATTGTTTGGAAGTACATACTTTGCGGTGACGGTCAGTTCAATGCATTAACAGTAAGAGGATCGACTAACCGCATAGTTTTAACAGAGAAAAGCATTTCAAACCTGAGCAAGATGGCGGACAGGCTTCAACTGACGTATGTGCTCGGCATACATAATGCCATCTCCCTTTATTCTTACCTCCTTGGTTTCAGTCATATTGGTCTATTCCTTTGTGTTTGACATTCGTGTGAATCAAGGAGGTCGTGTGATCGTCAAAGAATGGACGAAAAACTATTTCGTGTGGTGATTAAACATTACTTTATGAAAGGCAAAACGCCTTGGAGACTAAAGAGAAGCTCGATAAACATTATGCTGACTTTGCACCTCAATTAGAATAGTTTATAAGTGGTTTCATAATTTTCGGAGTGGCCAAAGCCATATGGGCACAAGTGACACTGAACGTTCTGGACGCCCTGTAAAGGTTATGAGTACAGAAATCATTGATAAAATTCATGATATGGTGATGGATGATAGAAACATTGAGGTGCGTGAGATTTCTAGTGCTGTGGGCATCTCGAATGAACGGGTACATAATATATTGCATGATTATTTGGACATAAGAAAGCTATCCGCAAGATGGGATTGCTCACGCTTGACCAAAAACGGAATTGTGTGAAGTGTTGCAAAGAAGGTTTCAAGCTGTTCCGGAAGAATACACAGGACTTTAAGCGGCGTTTCGCCACTGTGGATGAAACATGGATACATTACTCCTGAGACCGAAGAACAATCTAAACAATGGGTTACTAAGGGAGAATATGCACAAAAAAAGGCGAAGACCGGTCATTCTGCCGGAAAGGATGGCGACGGTCTTTTGAAATTCGCAAGGAATAATCTTCATCGACTATCTGGATCAGGGTAAAGCTGTTACATGTGCATATTATTCATCGTTATTGGACCGTTTGAAAAACCAAGCTGCAAGAAAAACGCCGGCGATTGGCCCACAGATAAGTCCTTATCCATCACGACAATGCACCAGCACACACATCAGCAGTTGTGGTCGCAAAATTGTTGGAAGGAGGATTCCAACTCGTTTCATACCCCCCCCCCCTCCACCCCCTATTCGCCAGACTTGGCTCCCTCGGACTAGTATTTGTTTCCCAATTTGAAGAAATGGCTGGCGGGGCGGATTTCATTCAAACAAGGAGGTGATTGCAGAAACTAATAGCTATTTCGCAGACTTTGACAATTCCTATTATTCGGAAGGGATAGACAAATTAGAACAACGTTGGACGAAGCATATAAGTCTAAAAGGAGACTATGTCGAAAAATAAAAATGGTTTTCCCCAAACACGTTAGCAGTTTTTATTTTTGCACCGACTTTTCAAACGCCCCTCGTATACACTATGTAATCATTTTCCCAATAGCCGAGCCGAGGCGCAGCGATTGATAATTTGGACAAAACAACACTTTGTAATACGTATATTCTTCTTCTGCAAACCCTGTGAATCCCCGTCTACATTTCTCTCCGCTAAATTTAGTGGGAAAACCCGGACGCGTCCGCGCTCGAAACGGATACACAGGCGAGGGCGGGAGCGGCGGCAGGTGGTTGTCGGCGCATGCGCACCCGCGCGGCCCCGCCCACTCGTCCCACCGCCTGCGTCGCCAGCGCCGGCGGTGGTGGGGGTAGCGGCGGCGGTGTTTTGCGTGTCGCTTGTTTATGTGGGAGGTGCGTGGGCCGCGGCGAGGTCACCGGGTTCAAGGGCGACCGAGGCATCGATCGGGCGGTGCCATTAGCCGCCAGCTGGGCCCGACACTCTCACTCCTCCAACCATCCCCTTCCCCTTCCCACCCGTTCCACCCCTACCACGACTCCCTCTTTGTTTCGGCCGCCCCGTTACGTCGGCGCCGTCTGAAAGGCGTCGCAGGAATTCCTCATTAGGCGGCGGGAGGTAAAATTATTTGAAAGCTTTATAGCGGATCGTCAAGCGGGGCTGAAATTTCCTGTCCCTGACGAGGTAGCTCACGAGTTTTCATCACGACCCTGGTATGAGGCCGAGACGGGAAAATTACAAGGGGGCGATCTCGCTACGAACGTGACAGATATTTTGCCTTTCATGGGTAGAAACATCCGGCTGTGTGTCCCAAATGGTCCATTAAGGCATACAAGACGATAATAAGCGAACCGGACGGAAAGTTTGTGCCCCCCTCCCTCTCCACCCCCAAGACACACCTCGCTGGCCTCTAGCCGTCTGGTCTGGACGAGTTACCGCGTGCTGCTGCTACTGTCACTACGCTCTGATGCGTCAACGCAGTTGGTGATTCCGTCAGCTGCTCTGAACGTGTTTACATGCACCGTTCCGCCGACCTACTCAGTGGTGCAGATGGCTTACTCCGAATGTTGTTGTTGTTATGGTCTTCAGTCCGGAGACTGGTTTGATGCAGCTCTCCACCCTACTCTATCCTGAGCAAGCCTTTTCATCTCCTCATAAGAACGACATCCCACATCCACTTGAATCTGCTTACTATACCCGTCTTTTGATCTCCCTCTGCGATTTTTAACCCACACACTTCCCTCCAATGCTAAATTTACGATTCCTCGATGTCTAAGAATATGTCCTACCAAGCGATCACTTATTTTAGTCAGGGTATGCCAAAAATTCCTTTTCTCTCCAATTCTGTTCAGTACTTCTTCATTAGTTATGCGATCTACCCACCTAATCTTCAGCATTCTTCTGCAGCACCAAATTTCAAAAGCCTCTATCCTATTCCTGTCCGCACTGCTTATCGTCCATGTTTCACTCCCGTACAAGGCAACACTCCACACAAATGCCTTCAGAAATGACTTCCTTACACTTAAATTAATATTCGATGTTAGCAAATTTCCCTTTTTCAAAAATGCTTTTCTTCCCATTGCCATTCTGCATTTTACATCCTCTGTACTGCGACCATCACATTTTATTTTACTACCCAAGTAACAAAACTCATCTACCACCTTCATTGTTTCGTTACCTATGTTCATTTTATACGCTCTCTTCAACACACTGTCCATTCCATTCAACTGCTCTTCCAGTTCCTTTGCTGTCTCTGACAGAATTACAATGTCCTCAGCATAACGCAATGTTTTTATTTCTTCACTCTGAACTTTAATCCCTATTCCAAATTTTTCCTTGCTTTCCTTCACAGCTTCCTCAATGTACAAATTGAATAACATCGGAGAAAGGCTACAACCCTGTCTTACTCCCTTCGCAACTGATGATTCCCTTTCATGTCTAATAACTTCTAATAGTTCTTCGAGTCTAATAACTGCCGTCTGGCTTTTATACAAGTTGTAAATAACTCTCCTTTCCCTGTATTTTACCCCTGATGACTTCAGAATTTGAAAGAGTTTATTCCAGTCAACATTGTCAAAAGCTTTCTCCAAATCTACAAAAGCTAAAAATGTAGGTTTGCCTTTCCTTAATCTATCTTCTGAGATAAGACGTAAAGTGAGTATTGCGTCCCGGGTTTCTACGTTCCCCCTGAATCCAAACTGGGTAAATAAAATTTTTTCGAAATTTCTCATATACGTTTCAGTTTACGTAATACAGTAGAGTCCCGAAAACTCGTCACTCGGTAACTCGGCAGTCGGGATCACTCGGCCACACCCCGGCACATCCCCTGGAATTATTCCGCGCTCGCATAATGCAGGATACAAGTGAAATCGTAGCGTACAGCCGTTACAGGCTATGTATGGGCCCAGATATCATCTTGTGTCACCTACACTCTATTTCAGAATCCTTTGACTTTCATTAATGCAGTATTTAGAAGCTTTTCCATTCTAAAATCAGTCTTGATCAAAACTACGGAAGTGCATTTTTTCACGGTGTCATTTAAAATGATCTTAGGCGTCAGGGACGATAATGAACTTGGCAACAGCTCTGACAACAATAAGACATAGGCGCGCGCGCTCTGCCGCTCAGTCTGCCTACATACAGCCTTTGTCTTTTCTTAACCGTGTTTTGTGAACACTATGTTAGTGTAAGTAACGAATATCATTTGTTAGATATTGTTTGAAATTTATTTTGTGTTACTGTATTCCATCATTTGTGTAGTATTCTAAAGTAACAATAGAAAGTATATTATAACAAGAAAATCTTACGTATTCTTTTTTAACACCGTCCCCGATAATCCGGCATTTTCCCAACTCGGCCAACCTTCGGACCACATTAGACCGAGTACTGTTTGGCCACGATAACTTGACGATTCGCGCGGTGGCTGCTGGGAGCTGCAGGAGGCCTGTCTTGCACGAACGGACGGCGGCATCGTCTGCTTGCTGGAATGCTGGAACCGTTACCCTAACAATGTGTACAATAATTCTTCGCGTCAAGGAGCATTGTAAAGTTGGCAGCGTACGTAAATAAATGAATATCTTTCAACTGATGCCGATTTTCTCCGCTTGTGGCAGCACCAACAAAATCGTCAAGTTATCGTGGCCAAATAGTATTCGGGACTCTACTGTATCACTATTTTTGTGAGTACATGATTTCCGACGAAACTGGACGCGTCGCTTGTTGGGTAAAAAACACTATAATTATTTAGAGAGTGAGAAGAGATATCGTTCTGTTCATAGTAATATGTGGGCTGGGCAAAGATTGATAGAGACTGCTATCGCGTGTCAGTTTCTCCTACTAATTTGCACCTCTCTATTAATCGTTCATTTAATACTCTTGCACTTGGAAAGAGAAGGCTGGACGTGATTAGTTGTCTTTTTCTGTTCTTGACTTTCGTGAACAGCGCTTGATCTCCGGAATTTCGGATCATGTCAACTACACATGTGAGTGTGAAATGAACTTTTCTTTTCTTTGTTTAATGAATCCCCTTTAATTTAAGAGTTAAATCTCAGTTTTCATTATAGTACGCAGTTTCCTCCCCGTAACTCTTCTCAATAAAATAGTCTGTGCGCAATAACGAGGTATTTGATTGCCATCATGCTACGATTTCATAAATTGTGTAGCTAGCTATTCCTTCTAAACTACTAATGTATAAATAATCTTTTTTCCCCTTAATTGAACCTGCAGTCTGTTTAAACGTTTTTGACGTCCTAAACATGAAATTTAAATATCGTAATGATCTCCGGAACTTTGATGTTCACATCGTCGACTACACATCACCAATAAACAGTTAGTAAGTCCACATCTTTCTTAGAGCGAGAGGTTGCCTACATAAAGAATACCAATAATACTTCAGTTAATTTATGCAGCAGAACTGTGCCGACGCATCATGTACAAGCTATTTATATAGCGTTATCTGTCGCAATATTTTACCCTCTCGGTTCCGTAGAAGAGCTTTTTTCCATGCCGTATCTAATTTTGTTAGATTAATTCTCACAGCAGTTTCTCTTCCGTTTTACGTATGCATTTATTCAATATATGTATTCCTGTTAATCTCGCGATCCGAAACATTACACATACACACTGACATTATCTGTGCTAAATTTAAATTCAGTTTCGATACCTTATCTAGATTTGTATATTGTAATGTATGAGCTAAAATCAACAAAACGCAAAATCTGAGCAATGGTTTCTTACCTTCGCGAATTCCTTAAAATTTTCTGCAGTAGTTTTACTTAATTGAGTAATACAATAAGTGTAATAAATAACGAAAAGAGGTTCAGTCCTTAATGGAGGGAATAGATCAAACTGTAAGATGTGCAAAATCAAGCCGCGCGGGAGTAGCAGAGCGGTCTGGAGCGCCTCGTTGGAGATTCGAATCCTCCCTCGGGCATGGATATTTGTGTTGTCTTTAGTATAAATTTGCTCGGAAGTAGTTTGTAAATTTAGACTGATGACTCCGCAGTTAGGTCCTTTTTTTATTTTCTTTTTTCTTTTTTTTTCAGAATCAAATTATTCATGGAATAGTTGTCTTAATCGCCACACAAATGTATACATGTATTTTTACGTGTCTGTTCTTTCTGCTGTCATCACTTTGTAATCAATGCAGAGTCAAATGTTTTAAATGTTTGTACAGCTTATGGGACTTAACTACGGGGTCATTAGTCCCTAAACCTACAAACTACTTATGAACTAGCTAATCCTAAGGACGGCACAAATATCCATGCCCGAAGGAGGATTCGAACCCCCGACCGTAGTGGTCGTGCAGACCTTGACTGGAGCGCCTCAGTCCCCTCGGCCACCGCGGTCGGCTATGCAGAGTCATTCAGACATCCATGCATCTCAGAAAGAAAATGCGGCGACCACTGCTGTCTGGGATACAAGAAATGCATTCGCGATTACCAATTTTGTTATATATCAGGTGCAAATGTCTGAAGGACATTTCATTAGTTACATCGTGAAACATGTACACTACACCTCATTTTACAAGCCCCCGCTGAACATATATTCCTGTGTGGGAAGCACAGGATATAATGTGCCAACGCTAAGGGTAAAAGTAAACTGTTTGTGGCATAATTATGAAAGTTAAGCTAAAAAATGTTCAAATGTTTGTAGAACTTATGGGACTTAACTACGGGGTTATCAGTCCCTAAGCTTACAAACTACTTATGAACTAACTAAGACTAAGGACGGCACAAATATCCATGCCCGAGGGGGGATTCGAACCCCCGACCGTAGTGGCCGTGCAGACCGTGACTGGAGCGCCTAGTCCCCTCGGCCACCGCGGCCGGCAAAGTTAAGCTCAGTCTGGGACCTGTGTAAAGATAACCCGATACTTTAGGCTACCGCTCGAGACAAGCGGAAAATTCAGGTCGCGTTCTAGCCATGCACCAATTTTAATGAGTCATCCTGAATCGTATCAGTCAATCCTTGCTTGTCACCATTTTATCTGTACTGAATTGCTGTGATGGATTATTCCGCTGAACAAGATGAAATGTTATGAGACCTAAATTAGTTACTGATATGCCAGTCAACTTTTCATGTCAGATATTTTGCGAAAGAGTTGTTCTTCTCGTCTTTGGTGAATGAAAAAACACAAATTTAAGCTATTATATAAATTTAATTACCGTTATAGGACACGTGGATATGGAAAAGCTATAAAACTGGCAGATAGCACAAGGGAGACCGACAGTATGGATTTCATCTACCAACAGGATGGTGTACCATCACAAGTCCATACAGGAAATTGAGAATTCGATGCGGATATTGATCAACCAGTCATGGCCTTGAAACTCTCCTGCTCTAACTCTATGCGATTTTTATGTGTGGGGTTACGCGAAAGATTCGGTGTACACACCTCCTTTACCAACAAATCTACGAGAACTCCAGATCGCTACAGTGTTTTTTCTTTCTTTCTTTTTTTTTGGGGGGGGGGGGGTTATGCTGCGCTGAACGTAGGAAAAACTTGATATCTGCAGAAGACGACAAATGGGGAACTTGTAAAAGAAAAAGAACAAAATATGGTAAAGAGTAATTCTATAATGCCGGCCGCGGTGGCCGAGGGGACTGAGGCGCTCCAGTCACGGTCTGCATGGCCACTGCGGTCGGGGGTTCGAATCCCCGCTGTGGCATGGATATTCGTGCCTTCCTTAGTATAAGGTAGTTGATAAGTAGTTTGTAAGTTTAGGGACTGATGACCCCGTAGTTAAGTCCGATAAGCTCTACAAACATTTGAACATTTTTTAATTCTATAATGCCAGAAATAAAATATAGTACACCTTCTTCGAGTTTTCAAATATTTGTAAAGCTATGGGACCAAAAAGGATTGGTCATCAGTCTTTAGACTTACAAACTACAGGGTGTTTATAAATATTGGGCTTTTAACGCTTTATAATATTTATTATATTAAACTTACACTTATAAATGATATGTCAAATGAAAGAGTAACTCAAACAGTTTTACCAAGAACCTACAAATGTTCAATGTGATCACTATTTGACACATTAAGTCTTCCCAAACGTTGATAAGTGTGTCTTCAGTGATTGTAGCAAAAGCTGCTTCGATCCTGTTCCTTAATTCAAGGATGTCAGCTGGTAGCGGAGGCAGGTACACACGATCCTTGATGAAGCCCTAAAGGAAAGAATCGCATGACGTTAGGTCGGGTGAACCTGGGGCTACGCAAAGCATTGGGCCTCTTGCGGTCTATCCGGCGCTTGGGTACAGTGATGTTCAACCAATCGCGTACTTCGCTATGTCATTGAGGTGGCGCACCATCTTGCTGGAAAATGAAGTTCTTTCTGGGTCATCTTTCAACTCGGGGAGGAGCCATTGCTCTAGTGTATTAAGGTAAAAAAAAAAAAAAAAAAAAAAAAAAAGAGAGAGAGAGAGAGAGAGAGAGAGAGAGAGAGAGAGAGAGAGAGAGAGAAAGTCAGTTTAGGGGAATCTCGTTGCATTTGTACCATCTCGTGAGAATTTCCTGTGAGTGTTTATATGCCCACTAAGGTGAAAGGTCGATTCATCGCTGAAGACAACATGATCCAGAAAATCGTCATCGTCATGAAACAACATGTCGTTTACGAAGTTTAAAAGTCGACCACTATACTAAACAAAATTAGCAAATGAGGTCCGTGTGAACTACTGAATACTCCCTAGTATAAAGCTTTGTTCCCTGGCCCAAGCTGAGAACTGACTCGTTGCAAATTACTTCAACAACAGGAAGTTAATACCACAGTGGTCAATATACATAGCAACTCACACGTTATTACACACAGACATTAATACGCAAGCCACCTCAATTAAAGTTATCTTAGAAAAGTGGTAAGAAAACATTTATGGCGCAACGGAATTTAGACATAAGAAAAATTGCATCTGAACTAGTTCTTAGCACTTGTGAAGAACAATATTAAATAAAAGAGGGAAGGTGCTCTAAAACTACAATTTATAGGCAACTTACGGATTATACTGAACTTAAACATTTTTATTCAAATAGAAAACAAGCAAAATGGGGAACCAATTTTGTTAATACAATAAAAATGCATCTCCTACATGGATTAATGCGGACGGTGCTCAGCCTAAATTATACATGATTTAACGCTACTGGGGGGAAGGATTCACAAACAACACTCATTCGCTCACATACACGCAATGCCACAGCGAAACTCACCAATATCAGCATGCTGAGATGAGGCGGAAGCAGGCGCCGCTATCGCAGGCGAAATGCAGCAAGTCGGAGGTAGCACAAAACACAATAAACAAAAACACATTGAAGCTGGCTCTGGTCTGACGTGCCTGTTTTGAGATGGTGCATGTATATAGCCAAGCTAAATTACATCTGAATTAGACCGCGAGCAAACGCGCTAACGGCGACGCACGGCTACGTTACATGAACGCACTCTACTATAGGTGAAGTGGTTGAAAATCAGATTCATTATACAAAATCAGTCTGTTAGAAATCGATCTATGTAATGGTTTTATATGAGAAGTGGCGTGAATTCAGGCGACTAGCTGCAAACCCCGGAAGTCGAAACTCGGACCCACGTGGTTCCGAAAACCGATAAAATTAAATAAATTCAGTTTCCTAAAAATAAAGAAAATTAACTACAGCTTGAAACCCATAGAAATGCTTAGAATCATATAAGGAAGCGAATGAAATACAGCGACACGCGATAGGGGACGATCACAGAGACGGATGAGGCCGTCTAAAAAAAAATCACAAAAATGAAATAATTACAAAGTCGGAAAAATAAAAATAATAATTACGGCACGCAACCCATAGAAATGTTTAGAATTACATGAAGAAGCAAAAGAAATGCAGCTACACACGATAGGGAGCGATCACAGAGACGGACGAAGTCTAGTTTCAAAAACTCGCAAAAGTGAAATAATTACAAAGACGGAAAAATGAAATTAAGAATAACAGCATGCAAACCATAGAAATGTGCAGAATTACATAAGGAAGCTATTGAAGGAGGTTGTACAAGGCTCAAAGAGAATTACTGACAAAGACAGAGTCGGAGAAGAAACAGCAAAGTTAAAATAGGCGGTGAGAGAAGATCGAGAAATATTAGTGGAAATTAGAAGGATACCTGCATAGTTAATTGCCTGATGGGCATGGAACAAACAAGAGTGGAAGCTGAAGGCTTTGTTCTATGAACCCACCACGTGGAACACAAATCACTCACAGAAGGAAACTATGAGAAGATTTTTACATGCACTGTACAAAAATGAACATATCACCTATTAGACATAGGGCCCCACATAGCTGGAAAGTTTTTACACTGAGTTCATACACCGCCACATGATCATAAAAAGTTTTAACTTACCAGGCCGTTATCAAACTGCAAATAAAATCACACACACCGCATTTATCTATTGGAAATCACTGAATTGAAAAACGAGAACACATTTCCGCACACGATCGGAGAAAATATTCCAAAAAATGATTCTAAGTTCACGAATCTAAGTTAAACGTGCTAGACAATGAAACGCTACTATCTCGCGGACACCAGAGGACAACCAAACTTACCTCGCCAGACGCCTAGTATAGAATGACCAGACCGAGCAGCCACGAGATGCGGGAAGCCACCGGAAGCCGGAAAATCAAAGAAACAGCGGTGGTGGGGACAGAGAGCGAGTAGACTCGCGCTGGAGAGGGCTCACCGACTAGGTTTTAACCAAAGGGTGTAAAAAACCTCTTTGGTAGTATCAGCAGCTATTGACACTGAGCCAGAGAGAATGATGCAAAGCAAGCTATCACTCCCCACATTCAGACAGCCATAGATTCTTGCACATCCACTTAAAAGCAAGACAAGTACACATTCTCACAGGGACAGTGGCGTAGCTGAGAAGCCACATTTATGCCACATTAATTAATATAATAATAAATTATTAACATAACAAAATAAGAAAAACCCAGCAGTCCAATGGGGTTCAAGTTTTAACAAAATGATAATCAAGCGAGATTAAATAAATTATAACTTTACAGAAATATACAAAAAATATATGGAAGACGACAGACGGTCGTCTTTCAAGTTGTAATTCTTGGTGTGTCGGCTTTAGAGCCCGTAATAACTGTAAACGGTTATGACGTAGTTGTACGTGTTTTCTTAAAACTTTCCAAACAGTCAACCAGGAACTTGTAATTAGCCTGTTTCTTTGGGCTATGAGTGAACGACTTTCTCACTCACTGACCACACTAACTCTTCGACGTCCCGTGCTCTTCCCTTTACAGAAACAGTTGGTGTTTTGAAACTGATGATACCATACACAAATGTTATTATCACTCGGAGGATCACAACCGAATTTCAGCTGGAACGCATGTTGCACAGTAACAACAGATTCGGTCTCTGCAAACTGAAAAACACAAAACGCTTTCCATTCACTTGTCGCCATTTTTGCTTCTACTGCTGTCTAGTGAATTGCGGTGGAAACATTGCGCGCTGCGCATGCGCACTGGTGTCCAACAAACCTGAGTTGCTCTTTCATTTGATATGTCATTTATAGCTACAAGTTTAATATAATAAATATAAAGCTCTAAAACCCCGATAAACTCCCTGTACTTAAAATAAGTTATGCTAAGGACAACGCACACTCATGCCCGAGGGAGTACTCGAACCTCCGACAGGGAATAGTCGCGCACTCTGCAGCAAGAGCGTATGGCCACTTCCGCTCGGCTCGAGTTTTCAGATCCATTCAAGATTCATTGTTGAAGCAGTGCATACTGTAGTGGGAGGGATTGTTCACTACTATCTCATGTCAGCTCAGTTTCGCAGAAGATTATATTTATATTTTATGTTTTTAAATGATTTTTATGTGAATGTTTTATGTTATGTGATTCTTAAAAGAGTTTTGTATGTTTCTTGTGTTTCATGTGCTGTGATGGCGATTCAACCTACGAGAGCAACCAACATCTTCGACGCCGAGCTCAAGAAATAAACATCTGGCCACTTCAAGTCGTGGGTCGACGGCCATGAGGCAAGAAGATGCTGGTCTCTGCGGTTACCGTCGCGGATATTGACATTATTATAGAACCTGTCGTGGAAAATAAAAAAGACCATAAAATCAGTCTTTGTTTAACTGTCATTACGTCATGATCTGTATTGTGAGAGCAATAAATGTCATTGTGTCTCGAAAGTTAACCAAGTGTCAACGATAATTATTTTGATATTTACAGAAATTTAACAAGAAATATATTCATTGATAGGAGCTAAAGAATTATTTACTGTCAAAGCATTTTACAGTTTGAAAGAAGACACTTATGGACATTTATTTTGTTTGACAGATGACGCCAGAAGACTTTTATCAATTTTTAGTATTTTAATCAATCGATCTTATATAGCAATCGATCAGCAGTGACCAGGACTTGTTATATCTGTGTCTATAGCAACCAGAACAACTACGAACTTCTGTTTGGCAGTTCGATCTTTAAGGGAACTTAAAAACATGTATTTCAAAGTGACAGTTTAAAGAATTGCAAACCTAGAATCATATGCTTCTTCTATATGCGCAAGGATCTGTCACTGAAATTTCGCAATACAAGAAGATTATATTAATTGGATTTTTTTTCTTGTTGACGAGCGGACGACTTTCGGATCCTGAAGTCTGACACGGCACATTAAAAATTTGGTATTTAGTCCCATGCAAGAAGAGTTCGTACCGCCGCAATACGTGGTACATGAAAAGATTACGTTTACATATCACGTGGTACTGAGGTGCTAGTTGTACGCCCATGCTGAAACACCCATATCAGCACATGGTGTAGTCTCCACAAGTGGCAGTGCAGGAACTGATCCTGGCATTCATTCGATCATGCTGATGGTAAATACTGTCTGGGAATACGGTGTCACACGCCTGCTCGACCTGTTCGCTTAGTTTAGCAAGAGTTGTGAACTGACGAAACGCAGGTCTCATCAAATCCCACGCATGCTCAATTGGAGACAAATCCGCAGATTGCGCTAGGCAGGAAAGTTACTCCACGTCTTGCACAGCACGTTGAGTTTAACACGCAGGGTTTGAACAACACACCACCTTTGTGTTGTAAGAATGGTAAAAAAACGGGTCTGATAGCCTACATGTACTGAGCGCTGTCAGTGTTCCCTCCTCAGTAGCGAAGGTGAACGTTATAGCTTATCGGACACAAAACCATAAGGTCTGGGATGAGGTCAGTGTGTCTTGGACGAATGCACTCTACGAGACAGCGCTGGTCGTACGCGCAGACGACTGTGACTCGCGTACAGGATCGGCACGCTGTTCCATCTTGCAAGTGATCCTACGACGGTACTAGTCGAGTCGTGCATGTCGACGCTGTGACGTGAGTAAGAGACGGACTACTAGAAGCCGGTTGCCAACAGTTTGCGTTGACACATCTGGACTCGCAAAGCCTCTCATCTGTGATGTAGCCGCGATGGAGTGGCTGTTCTAAGCGCCTTACTGCGGAGCCGCGGTTGCTCGCCCTCGGGCAAGGGTGTTTGTGTTGTCCTTAGCATAAGCTACTTTAAGTAGTTTGTAAGCCTAGGGACTAACCAACGTAGTTATGTCCCTTAGATTTACGAACACTTGAACATTTGTGATGTGGTAGGTACGATATGCCACTGCTGTTCTTACAATACGACGATCTTGGCGGACGTCCGTGCTGTGTGAACATCCTGAAACCCGTCTGCGGGTATGAGAATGTTCACGTAACCATTGAACTCGGCATCGTTGTGCAACTGACTCTGCCCGTCCACCTTGTGTGGCCATTCGCGAAGGGTCCATTCCGCCACTTGGAAGGCCTTGATATGTCCGCTTTTAAAACTTGCACAGTTAGCTGCAGGAAGCACGTGTGCGTCTGCTCTATTTTCACTTCGATATCACACTAACAAATGGAACACCAAGTACAGTAAAAACGGATTTTGATGGGTCACAGGTGTGTTGTGTAGGAATTTCCCCAGACCACCAAGCTCAAAGGATTTGTTCCAATGCTCCCTGGTTTCCACAAAAATCGAGGTCAAAGTCCCGCACCTACCTCATACACCTGTACCTGTGAGAGAGTCAGTGTGGTGCGGCCGGCAAGGCGCTTGGCTGTCATGGAGACGGCCCCTGTTCAAATCCTGCTCGGGACCTTTTTCACACTTGTACGATGATTGTATTGTTGTAGTTTCTGCTGGAATTTTGAAAGGGGACTAAAATGCTGGTCATCAGTGCATAACTACACTTTCATAGCCATTCTTATGTTAATGCTTGAGTAATTGGTCATATAATAACTTATATTAATTGCTCAGTATTTTATGTATTGCAGCGAAATAGGAGCATGCACTTGCACTATGAAAGTTATTCCACCCAAATGTATCTCGTTGTTCCAACCAGACGGTATGAATTTTTACCGTCAGGTAAAACTCTTCTTTAAAAGATTACAAAATGCTTCCGATTAGTTAACAACTAATCGTGCAATCGCTTCACGAAAGCACTCGATATGAATATATTTGTTATTATTGCTTCAGTTTGAAAGACGGCCGTATGTCGTCTTCCATATATTTTTAAAAAAATTGTAATTTATTTGATGTCGCTAGATTAGCAAAATTTGTTCAAATGTTTGTATAGTCTATGGGACTTAACTACGGGGTCATCAGTCCCTAAACTTACAAACTACTTATGAACTACTTACGAACTAGGACGGCACAAATATCCATGCCCGAGGGGGGATTCGAACCCCCGACCGTAGTGGCCGTGGAGACCGTGACTGGAGCGCCTTAGTCTCCTCGGCCACCGCGGCCGGCGCTAGATTAGCATTTTGTTAAAACTAGAACCCCACTCTTTTCAAGGCACGAGGAATAGCATTTTCAGTCCATGTTTTAACATATTAGTTTCTGAAACGTAAGTTAATATGAATGTGGCGATAAGTACGGCTTCTCCGCTACGCCACTGTCGCTGTGAGAATGTGTACTTCTTTTACTTTTAACTGGATGTGCGAGGATCTAATGGCTGTCTGAATGTGGGTGGTAATAGCCCACTTTGCATGGTTCTCTCTGGCTCAGAGTCGATAGTTAGTCGTTACCAACCCCTGCTGCTGATGCGACCAAAGAGGTTTCTACACCCTTTGGTTACAAGCCAGTCGATGAGCCTTGTCCAGGGCGAGTCACGAGATCTTCTCTCCCCACCACCGCTGTTTTCTTGGATTTTCCAGTTTCCGGGAGTTTTCCCGCGTCTCCTGGACGCTCGATCTTCACTTTATGCTGGGATCCTGGTGAGGTAAGGTTGGTTCCTCTCTTGTGCCTATGGAGATGGTCGCGATTCGTTGTCTAGCATGTTTAACTTAGACTCTTGAACTTATATTCATTTTTTGGGATATTCCTTCCGATCGTACGCGAAAATATGTTCTAGTTTTTCAATCCAGTGATTTCCAACAGATAAACGCGGTGTATATGTTACTAGTTGCAGTTTGATAACGGCCTGGTATGTTCAAACCTTTTGTGACTATGTGGCGGTGTAGGAACTCCGTGTACATTCTTTCTAGATCTGTGGGGCCCAATTTCTAACAGGCGATATGTTCATTTTTGTACAGTGCATGTCAAAATCTTTCGTATCGTTTCCTTCCGTGAGTGATATGTGTTCCATGTGGTCGGTTCTTAGAACAAAGCCTTTAGCTTCCACTATTGTTTGTTCCATGCCCATCACGCAAGCAACTATGATGGTATCCTTCTGATTTCCACCAACATTTTGCGATCTTCTCTCCCAGCCTATTTTAATTTTGCTGTTTCTTCTCCGAACTTGTAGTATGCACTCTGTCTGTATCAGTAATTCTCTCCGATCCTTGTGCAACCTCCTTCAATAGCTTACTTGTGAAATTCTAAACATTTCTATGGTTTGCATGCCGTAGTTTTTATTTTTATTTTTCCGACTTTGTAATTATTTCATTTTCCCGGGTCTTGAGACTGGACTTGTTCCGTCTCTGTGCATGCGGTAGTTAATTTTCTCTATTTTTCGGAATTTGAATTTATATCTTTTTATCAGTTTTCGGAACCACGTGGGTCCGAACTCTGACTTCCGGATTTTGCAGCTAGTGACCTGAATTCACGCCACTTATCATAAAACCACTGCCTAGATAGTTTACTCTCAGATTGCAACTAAAGAATTCGCCGTGATTTGGTGTAATGAATTTGATTTTTAACCACTTCACCTTCAGTGGAGTGCGATCATGTAACGTAACCGTGTCTCGCCGTTAGCGTGTTTTGCTCGTGGTCTAATCTAAATGCAACTTAACTTTGCTATATTCATGCACCATCTCAAATCAGGCACGACAGACCAGAGCCGTCTTCGCAGTTTCGTTGTATATTATGTTGTGTGCTACCTCCGACTTTGCTGAATTTCGCCTACGATAGCGGCCCCTGCTACTGCCTCTTTTCGGCTCGCTGATTTTGCTGAGTTTCGCTGTTGCATTGCGTGTGTGTGTGAGCGAATGAGTGTTGTTTGTAAATCCTCCCCCCAGTAGCGTTACATTCTGTGTAATTTATGTTAAATTCAATGTGGGGCATCGTCAGTATTAGTCCATGTAAGGAGATGCTTTTTTATTGTATTAACAAAATTGGTTCCCCATTTCGCTTTCGTTCGACCTGAATATACAAGTTAAATTCAGTATAATTTTGACTTGCCTATAAATGGTAGTTTTGAGCACCTTCCCCCTTTTTAGTTAATACTGTTTTTCACCAGAGCTGAGAACATGCTCAGATGCAATTTTTTATGTTTAAGTTCCGTTGCGCCATAAATGTTTTCCTTTAGCCACCTTTATGAAATAACTTTAATTGTGGTGGCTTGTTTATTAATGCCTGTGTGTAATTTCGTGTGAGCTGCTACGTATGTTGGCCACTGTATCGTTAACTTCCTGATATTAGAGTAATTTGAACCAAGTCAGTTCTCAATGTGGGTCAGGGAACAAGGCTTTGCAGCAGGGAGCAGCCGATAGTTCACACGGACCTTTTGCTAGTTTCACTGCTAAAATTAAGCTTTTTATAACAGTAAACTCTCATCTGGATGCCTCCTCCCAGTCCTCCCAGAATTAAGCTTTTATTACGTACAGTGGTCAACTTTTAAGTTCAGTGCACCAGTATTCCTTTGCGTGATTTAAATATGCCTGGTTTGCATCGCAATTACTTGACAACCGTACAATTTTTTTGAATGTGAACGACCAGTGTGTTCCAGTATCGCTGATGAAAATATCGTGCAACTGTAAATCGGTTGCATTTATTAGATGTGCGTAATGCTGCAATGTTCTATGCTTTCGGTGTTTGTACGATACTTATCACACTCAATTTTGTACACCTGGTGAAGCTAGTGACAATTGCAACAGTGATTAAATGAAATTGCGCAATAAATGAAATAATGAGAGTGCTGTATTGTATGTTATTATACTGACCATTTACTCGAGCATTAACTTAAGAATGGCTACGAATGCATATAATTTGATATTATATGAACAATCTAAAAAAGGAGAGTAAAGTGCCTCATACAAAATGAAAGAATGTTCTCGATTTTTATTATACCAATGTAATTTTGATATAAATGTGTTTTGTTTTTTTATTTGTACCAGAACTTCATGCAACTGTGCTTACATAACTTTGATTTTATCTTTGCAATAAGAATTGATAAAGTGGAAAAGAAGCATATAATTATGCACAATCAATCGTCGGACAGGTATGAAAAAAAATCGCACTGACGTGTATTATGGCCCACTTTACATTTGTAGTTTTATAAGTTTTTGCAAACACTTCGGACGAAAATAATAATGTAAACAATAAAAAATTAATTAACAAGAGTGTCTGAAACCCCTTTAGGAAAAAATAGTTTCGGTAGTGACGGGTTTTGAACCACTGACCTTCAGCATTACAGTCCAACGCATTGCCTTCTACGCTACGGGCAACACTTTGCAGTTGCGTGCTTTAATCTCATACTATTCATGGCCGTTGTTAACTGATGTTAATTTGGCATTTGTAGACACTAAATGATCATTTATCGTACGACGAACGACGTGTTTGTGTTAATTCTTCGTGCGCTATTGCTTTGAAATGACAACTTGTAAGTTAAAATAAGAAAATCATCAAATACGCAAGGCAAGATGGCTTAAGCCAGAGAGAGTTCTGGACGAGGAATGTCACGTGACATCTGCGAACAGCTAATTTTTGTTAATTCAGTGAAGGGTGTCAAAACTCTGTTATTTTTGCAAATATCTCTCAAACGATACGAGATATGAAAAAAAAAAGGGAAAAAAGCTGTAGAGAATCTTTTCCTCTACAAATTCGGTTATTCAATTGTAGCCTCAGATGAACGGTTTACATGAAATTAAAATTACATTACAAACGGCCTTTTTTTGGTATTACTAACGTATTTCTTGTCCGAAATATTTGAAAAATTGAGGTTCTGGTCTCGGGTACCCAACAATTATGTCTGTAAAATTTGGTGCCGATCGGTTGAACGGTTCGACCTACAAAGTGGGAACACGTTACAGACGGACAGACATCGTCAAATCGTCGTTATTTTTGCAAATATATCTGTAAAGATGCAAGATGCGAAAAAAAATAATAGAAAAGTTCTAGAGAATTTTCCCCTCTACCAATTAGGTTATTCAATTTTCGTGTCAGATGAGCGGTTCGTTTGAAATTACAATTATATTACAAACGGATTTTTTGGCGTTACCACCGTATTTTTTGTCCGAAAAATTTGAAAAAGGGAGGTTCTGGTCTCTGTTGGCCTACAATTATGTCTGTAAAATTTGGTGTTGATCGGTTCGTCTTAAAATCGGGGAACACGTTACGGACAGACAGACAGACATACATCCCAAAATCGCCGTTATTTTTGCAAATATCTCATAAACGATACGAGATATGAAAAAAAAAAAAAATAACAGAGCAAAGTTGTAGACAATTTTTTCCTCTACAAATTAGGTTATTCAATTTTCGTGTCAGGTGAATGGTTAGCCATTATTTTTATTTAAATTTCGAGCTGTCAAAAAACGATCGCAAAGGCCCAATAAAGTGGGCCAGAAGTTACGACAAGGATTTGACATCTGGCCGTTTGCGTGCCAGCCAAGAGCCTTGCTGACCGCACCACGCTGACTGACTTTCCAGTGGTGACTGTACAGGCATAGATAGGGGTTACGCGCGGGAATTTCATCTCGATTTTCGTGGAAACCAAGGCGCATTGGATCAAATCCTTTCAGCTTGGCGGTCTGGAGAAATTTTCTCACATATATGCGACCCATCAAAATCCGTTTGTACCATACTTGGTGTTCCCCTTGTTAGCCCTATGGTTGTAAACATTCCCCATTAAAGGGTACTCGGCACTCTGGCAGCTATATCGCTATCTATTGGCGGAAGACGTTGGAAAAAAATTCGATACATCTACAATCCCCCAGGTGCCATCTGCCGGCACCGCTGAAACTCGACGTCGTCTTTACAGGTGGACTATTTCTGTTTCTGTCAGTGTATATATTAAAGAGCTACCCAGGAATTCATAACATTAGCTTTTAGAGGGCGCTAAATTAAATCAATGCTGAAAATGCGTGCCGGATCGGAATTAGAACGCAGTTCTACTGCTTACTAGGCGGTTGTGCTGTCTACTACGCTACCCAAACGTTCCCTCTACTCCTAGCACACCTGTCACCAAACGCAAATTTTCAGCTTATCCACTCATCACGACGTAAAGCCTCTGCTCCTGTTACTCATTACTGGCGGCATTTCGTCGATTCCCCTTCGATCATGGTGTGCAGCCTTAAATAAATTTACCTGTTGTCTATTCTTTCGGATTCATAATGTCCGAAGGAACAGACAGCACATAACCTACAATCTTTGACAATGAACTTCCATGAATACTCCTGTAACATTAACGTACGTGAACTATGAAAATAAATTCAAGCGAGGTTAGCAGCATCGAATAAAACTTATTTTGGCCTGCGAGATGTGGTACGCAGTAAACCTGTTCGGAGAAGTTTCAAACTCAGACTATATCAAAGTGTAATTCTACCAGTAGCTCTAAACAGGTCAGAAAGCTTTACATTTAGAAAAGCAGATGAACAAAGAATATTAGTTTTTGAAAGGAAAATTTTATGGAAAATGTCTGGCCCCAGAGAGACACAAATATAGGGGAGTGGAGGATACTGAAAAACAAGGAACTGAAAGGATGAAGAGAAGAAGACTGATGTGCGCTGGACATCTAATTAGGATGGAGGAGAAACGACTACCTAAAGTAGCATTCTTTGAATCCACGGAGGGAAGACAGAAGAGAGGAAGACCACGTACTAGATGGAAAGATGACATCGACGATGATGTGGTGACCATGGGTCTGAGAAAAGGAGAATGGACTGCAAAAGCAAGGAACGGAGAGGACTGGAAGAGGGGTGTAGAGAACATGTGTAGTCTCCAAGGCCCAAGCGACAATTAAGAAGAAGAACTATGAACTACAGTTACCTTAGTGTCCTTCAAAATCCTCCCATAACTATGCACTGGTGAGTCCCTGGAAACTTTGCTTGAAGTCTTCCATTGGAAGAAAGGAAGGAAGCTTTAACATACCATCAACAGCCTGGTCATTAGAGACGGAGCTTACGCTCGGAATGGTTGGGTAAGGATGTGAAAGGAAATCGACTGTGCCCTTTCAGAGGAACCATCCTGGAATTTGCCTGGAGTGATTTAGGGAAATCACGGAAAACCTAAATCTGTATGGCCAGAGGTGGATTTGAACCACTGTGCTTCCGAGTGTGAGTCCACTGCACCACTACGCTCGGTAGTCTTCCTTTGGGATGGCGTTCAAAGGCCTCGTCACTTTACGTTGGATGTCAGGAATATAGTCAAATCTCTTTCTTTTCAAAGAGAGTTTGAGCCTAGACAATAGGAAGAGTCTGGAGGACAAAACGCGAGTATGGTGGATGTTTAACTTGCACCACCCCCTTTTGTGTGACGATTTTGCCTGTGTGAGGGTGAGCTTGTCACGAATAAAAAAGCAGGAACTTCGTTGTGATGTGTCGGGTCATACCAACACCATAGCCTGTGCCACGTCACAATGACCAGGCTGAGGCCAACGAGAAAGACAGGCTGCGGTGTGCCTGTCAGATCACATAAGCAAGATAGGCTTGAGCTGGCGCGATCGCTAGCTGATGGGCCGGTCACTGGGGCACAGCCCACTGCCTCATAGTGGCAGGCCACTCAGCTAGCAATCGCGCCGGCTCAGGCCTACCTTGCTTATGTGATTTAACAAGTGCGCCACAGCCTGTCTTTCTCGTTAGCCTCGGACCTGGCTGCAACCGCCAGCTGAATGGCTGGCCGGAGCGACGCAGTGGGCTATGCTCCAGCGTCCAGCCATTCAGTTGGCGGCCGGCCTGATCAGTGACGTGGCACGTGCTGTTTTGAGGCCTTGTCTCTAGGTGATGGTGTCATACCCTGTGTAACGTTCAACATCATTCCTGAGGTAGAAATTGCTTGTGAATAATGCCTTGACTATCGAAAAAGGTGAGGAGCATCGTTTTGATGCGTGATTTTTCGGCCCATTTTCCGACGAGGTGATGTCGGAGATTGCCGGTCTATGCTTTACCGTTTCGTTTCAGGGTCTACTGGAGACACCACATTTCATCCTCAGTGCCAATTCAGTTCATGAAGTTTGGAGTCGCATCCACCGTTTGCACAATATCCTGTGAAGCCTCTAAACGTGCCTGCTTATGATCGACTGTTAAGTGATTTGACACAAAACGACAACATAATTTCTTCTTCCATAACTTCTGGGTATGGATTTGTCACACGGATTCACAGTTAATCTGCAGTTCATGCTCACAGTTAATCGATGATCGTTCGTGATTAATGTTCTCACTTTCTCAATATTTTCTTCACTGACGGCGGTCGCCGGTCCTCAGCTACGGGGACTGTCAGAAACACTTCCCTGGCCTCTTCGAAAACGGGCGAATCACTACTACACACACTGCATGGACAGTGCTTGATCTCCATAAACACGAACCAGCATAGCATGTGTTTCTTTAGGTGTCTTTCCAAGAATAAAACAGAACTTAAAATCGATAGTTTGCTAATTCATTGCCCTGTTCTCAGTTTAGAACGAACGCACTAAACAAGCACTTCGTCCAAAAGGTCTAATATATAATACACACACAATGCTCAACTGAACTTTGGGGGTGGAGGCTGTCAACATCGACCACTACGCAGCAGTGTGATTCGCCTGCTATGTCCGATCGACCGTTCTGACTTCTGTTCGCCGAATGTCACAGGCTGTATGTAGAGGGAAATAACTGTAACGAATTACGTCACGGGCTCCATATTTCGTTACAGTCATTGGTGGCTGGACGGGGTAATACTGTTTCACTACTGGGGTGGCTGGCTGCTGCACTGAGGGAAAATTTAGACCAGTATAATGAGAGGAGAGCGAGTGCTAGGGTTGGTGGAGGAGGGGGAGGCTGCATTTCCACCCGAATAATCTTCAAAGACCTTTCAACTGCCACTGAAATTTCCGAGTAAAATACCGCCGCCGTAACTCAGAGTTGGCAGTCGTGTCGCACTCGGTATGAGATGTGGAGCAGGAGCCCTTCGACGTTTCCTCTTTGCTCTGCCGCCGCGGCCGACATCGCAGCTGCAGCAGCCCACCCTGTTCACAGTCTTGTAAAAATTACGACTTAAGTTCACAGCACCTTACCATTTCCAACTAGCTCAGCATTAAATGTTTTATTTCCTTTCTTCAGTTTGGCGCCACGGGGACGAAAGGCTTTAAGAAAGGAAGAAAAGTGCAGCCGCAGAGCTTAGAGGCGCTTTTTCTGAAACTCACCAGTATTGATTTAAGGTGTACTGACATCATACGCACTTCCCATTCGTATCTCTTTGGATATTTATAGAGGCAGCTGAGGGAAGGTTGTCAACACGAAGCCTTGTACTGCACTGTTTATCAAGGAGATCACATGGCTGTCGGATTTTAGAATTTCCTTATATTTATGGTACCTTAAGTTCAGAACTTAAATAACAATCAGCCAAAGCCATTTGATGCAACTCTCAGGAATTATCGAGAAAATCGACTTTGAAGTTTTGCAAGTACATGTAGGTAACAATAATAAAAACGATTGCAGCGTCTGTCGTTGTAGATCATGTGGTAGCGTTCTGGAGTCACAACCATAGCGTCTGTGGTTCGAATACCCCTGTCACTTATACTTTTTCGTTTACGAATTCAATCGTATAAAACATTTTGTGATATCTAATTCCACGCGTTGTGCTAGTTTTTGTTTATGTGTATATAGACGACCTGAAAACCTTGTCACGTAAAACGATGGTTGAGTAGGTTAGCTGCTTGGAAAGCATTAGTAGTTATGTAGATGACTTTCCAAAAAAACGGTGACTACCGTCGTCAACTAATAGTAAAGCCAATACTGTAAAAATGTAACTTGCGTTTCTTGTTTGAAACCATCGTTATTAACCTTCTATAAAATATAGAAAATTACGAATGAACCAAAATATGTGCACTTTTCGTAAAACTTACCATTAAATATTAAAATCGTGTAAGTATTGGAACAGAACGGAAAAAATAAAAGATTTATCACGTCAGGATTCGAGCCACCGACACCGTACTTATAAGTCCTGGACGCTACCAACTGAGCTACACCGACAGACTCTACAGGAGTGTTAATTATTGGTACTTACGTGTAATTTTCAAAATTTCGAAGTTGATTTTCGCGAGGATTTTTGAGAGTTGCGTCGAATGGCTTTGGCTAATTGTTATTTGAGTTCTGAACTTCATGTACCATAAATATCAATAAATTCTAAAATCCGATACCCATGTGGTCTCCTTGTAAGAGGGTAGCCTTCCTCCTAAACGCTGCAGCTTGGTCCGCACTTATTCCTCCCTCCTTTCTCCTCCCCGTCGTATTCCTTTAACGTGGAGCGCATCTTGGAGATGGCCGCATGGCCTGCCGCGCCATGTCACGGATTGCGCGGCTACTCCCACCGGAGCTTCAAGTCTTCCATTGAGCATGGGTGTGTTTGTTGTAGTTAGCAAGTTATTTCAAGCAGTTTGTAAGTCTAGGGACCGAAGTCTTTAGCACTTTGGCTCCTTAAGTGCACAAACTTTCAACTTTAACGTGGAACTTCACTACAATCCTCATTATTGCGCAAATATTTATATCTAATCACTTGCAAACAATTATTTTGCTTACAAATGTCAAAACTAAACGGATGATGCTTTTATTTGTTGCGTTTATTGCAGTCAGTTATACCAATTTTGTTTATTACTCATTATTAATTGTTGTGTATTTTTATGAAAAAGGAAAATAATGATTACTGATTGCTTAAATTACAATATGTTATTTTTTATGGTGCCCGGTTTCGATCCATGGTGTAGAACATCTCCAGACCCTATCTCTGATGTTTGTATAGAGGAGAAAACGCGCGGAGACCAGGTGTTAGGATACACCACACGTCTTCCAACAATTGGTTTGCACACATTGTCTGTGCTATACGAACTGCAGAGATAGGGTCTGATGATGATATATACTTTAGCTTAAAACCGTTCACCCTAAAAAATAAATGTAATATATGCGATCAATATTCATTATTTTCAATAAATTTATCCCAGTTGCTGTATTCTCCAATAATGTAGTGAAATATCATTAACCTAACAAATATATTTTCCTTGTGGCAACTTACATGATGTAAATACACAATTTGTCCCATTTCTGTTAGGACTATAGTTATAAAAAAGAAAAGTAATAGTTTACGTCCACTAAATCATTGTAATTAATCAAAGTGCAATCCCTCAGAATCAGGTCACTGATGAAATTGTTTTAAAAGTGTTTTGAAGCAGTTACAGAAGTCCTTTTTTAGGAGTTTAGTACTGTGGTTCGGTTTTTATTGAATGTTTTCCGCTCTGTAAGCTGTTCACATTGGCAACATCAAGTCTCATCGCCATTTATAATCAATTTCGTGATATCAGTAGCACTTTGGTATGTCTTTAACAAGTCGTTGAGGTATTGGAGTCTGCCATGTTTTACGACTTCTGAAAGGTTGTGCGCCACAAACGGCGCACGGACCATTATTTTGCCCAAATCTTTGGGCACTACTGACAGTTCCTCGATCTATCGCATAGAAACATATCTGTATACTGCAATGTTTTCCGTTGTTTTGTCCACAATTTCATCAGTTTAACTTGTTCGCGGCTTTGATGCTCATGGCACGTCTGTATTACTGCCTTGAAATACTACCGAAAGACATTTAACGACTTTTAATAATATGCAATATTTGCCTAATTTAACGAAAAACTTGCTTCCCTGCTCTACTGACATTTTGCAACTAGTGTCAGGCACATGATATTTTTTTTGTTACATGGTTCATTGGCTTTGTAAGTAAATGGACTGTTATTTCTTTACTTTCTGTACATGTTTTACAAATGTCTTTTTTAAAAATATTTTATTATCTTTATATGTAAAAACAGTCTAGAGTGCAGTGATTTTTATTTGTATAAACTAATTTCAAATAAAAATCATTGCATTCTAGACTGTTTTTTGTATATAGATTTAAATATAAAAGTGCTGTTTATCCGAAAAGTTAAACAAAAATGAAACTTTTAGAGCGCTTGCCCGCGAAAGGCAAAGGTGCCAGGTTCGAGTCCCGGTTTCGGCACGCAATTTTAATCTGCCAGGAAGTTTCATATCAGCGCACACTCCGCTGCAGAGTGAAAGTTTCATTCTGGAAACATTCCTTAGGCTGTGGCTAAGTCATGTCTCCACCATATCCTTTCTTCCAGGAATGCTAGTCTTGTATGTTTCGCAGGAGAGCTTCTGTGAAGTTTGGAAAGTAGGAGGCGAGGTACTGGCGGAAGTAAAGTTGTGAGGCGGCACCGTGAGTCGTGTCGGGATAGCTCAGTCGGTAGAGCACTTGCCCGCGAAAGGCAGAGGTCCCAGGTTCGAGTCCCGGTTCCAGCACACAATTTTAATCTGCCAGGAAGTTTCATATCAGCGCACACTCCGCTGCAGAGCGAAAGTTTGATTCTTGAAACAAAAATGTTTCCAAAAATATGTGATTTTATTATCTACTTCTGATTTACAATTTGATAAGTATTCGAATACACAATGTTCGAAATAAAATATAAAGAAAAACGAAACTACAAACAACTGCTGTTTATTTTAAAAAAGATAGTTTAGTTGAAGAAGGGATAGATATAGTGGGAAAGACTGGATGACGTCCGCATTGGGCCATCCAGGCTTGGATACTTCGTTTAGTATATCCCATTTAGCTTGAATATGGGTACTACTTTCAAGCTCATTACATGTCTTCGTTAGGTGAGTGAGTTATTTGTAGTGTGTTCTGGGAAACCATATTCCCCACATGTGTAGTTAGCAGTCTGGTTGAGGTCGACTTACTGCAAATGCGCTAAGGGTCGACTTACTCAAAAAACGGACCAAATCCAGGCTGAGATGCCTATGTCGCATTTACAGACGTTTCCTGACATCTGGGAATATTGTGAAAGACGTGACGGCCCTTTTCACTTGTTTCCCATTCCCTGTGCCAGGTATCCAGCCGCCATTTTATTAGTTGACGCTTCTCCCTAATGTTTTTAAAGGTGATTTCGATCACCTTATCTTGTTTTCCTGTCTACCCAGTCCGTTGCTGCCCTAAATTTAATTGTGATGTCAACAGTGGGGTACGTTCCGAGCACTACACACAGCGTTTTCACCGATATTGCGCCGAAATCCCCAGACATTCTGCTGTCCGCGTCGTACGATGTTTTTTGTGTGACTAGGTTTAGCCGGTGTGCGCACCCACTGGCCGCAAAGCATACACTTGTTCCCAGGACCCCTTATGCAGGGTTGCCAGCGCTTTGATGTAGTACACGGCTGTTGTTCAAACTTCAAGAATAGTAACGCAAGAACTCGCCACGACATAGCATTGTTCACAGATCAGAACAATTAGGGGATCATGTGATACAGTGCGGTATTTGGTGTTTAAGCTCTTTACAAGGTGTTTACTTAGAGCGAGGAACCATGGGGGTGCCATAATAGTGAAAAAGTCATTCTCGTTGCCCTATAATATTGTCCGTGACCACCTAGGATGGCCAGTACAGTTGCAAACCCGCGTGACGTGGATAGTGTGAGGTTATCAAATAGTCTTTGAGGGACATTTAGCGATTCTTCCACTAGTGACAAGATCCAGCTCTGCAACCGTTATGGAGGTGGTGATGCATCCCAGACATGCTCAATCGGCTTTAAGTTCGGTGAACAAACTGGATACTCCATTCGTTCAATTACCTCAGCTTCAAGTGTGTAGTCCACCAGTGCAGCTCTGTGGGGAAGAGCGTTATTGCCCACCAACAGGAAGCCATATTCCTGTGGCACCAACGTAGGTCACAGCCAAAGTTCGGTCTCGTGTCTATATCTCTGAGCAGTCAAAGCACCATTCTGAACGACATAGAGATACGTACATCCGCCAAACTCAGTTCTTTGGTGATGTTTACTGCTGATAAGCAGGATTGTTCCGAGTTACACGTTCTCTCCAGACGAGGGAACGACAACTATCCGATTGAACACGATTCCAATCCTCCGCCGCCCAGTTTCTGCGGACTAAATGGTGTCGTGGTTTTAATGTTACACACTTCATAGGCCTCCGTGCGTCGAGTCCACATTGCCGAAGGCGATTTAGGATTCTTTATGTCGCTGCTTGGAGGGTGCGTTGCAGCTGAGTTGCATTCAGCCTCCTGTCTCCACGAGACGGGCTGTTAACCGAAGATAACTGTCATCTTATGCCGATGTTAACCAAGGACGAACTTGGCCTTCCCTTCTTTTAACGGTCCCTGTTGTCTGAAATGGCGAGCAGCTCCTGGAAATTACGCTTTGGGACACTCCAACAACTGCAGCCTCCTCCCTCTGTGTCTGCCCCTCTTCCAACCTTCCTATGGCTCTCATGCCATAGCTTCGGGGTAGTCACGTTCCCTTGCACTACCTGCTCAGTACAGCATCTGAACCCAGTTGCTTGTCTAATTCGTTTGGTAGAGTAAATACACGTCAACACCCCCCTCTGCAGCAACTTTCTGTTATTACCACTAATGTTGTTGAGAAAGAGACAATAACACCCTAAGTAAATTATACATCAATTAAGAAAAAGGACATGCACAAAAAGTTAAAAACTGTTTTTAATCTATACATTCAAAACGAATTGTACATACCTATCGATATTTACAGAACCACAGAAGATTCTTTATAATTAAAAAGCGGAACACCTCTGGTGTGAAATAATGGTCGTAAATGCAGTCAGCATAAGACCTAAAACTTGTTACAGTTGATTTTAACAGTTGCTACGGAAGATGACCACACAACCGAACATAGAATCTATTGTAGATATGTCCAAAGTATAAAAACTGAAAGTGCTATCAGCAACATGCCAAGACAATATACCACAGTCAGATTTGTTGCACAGTGGTAGAATGCCAAACTACAAATCCAAAGGTCGTGGGATGGATCCCCGCCAGGTCCTTGGATTGTTATGTCACTTTCCATTTCTTTCATCTCTGGCAATATTGCTCATGTGAAAAATACCGATTAGCACCGTGGTCGGAACCCACGTTAAACTGTTGGTCCCCCTATAACTGGCTGGGAAAGTCATTTAGGAGGTCGGAGGAAGGCAACGGCATACCACTTCCAAACAGGACCATGCCTAGTAAAGCACTGTGGTGTTCAAACCAATCTTCGGATTGTTGACTGCTTTACCTTATTTCAAGGGAAAGCAGATTCGTTAACATTACCATATACCTTCGGGTATGGCGATAAATACGTGGCAAACCAAGCATATCTAAGAATTTTCTCGAAAGTTGGAGCCTTCAGTTGACTGCGGATCTAGGTTGTATTTTATTTCTTGCATCACTTCTGTGATTATTGTATGATGAGAATAAGTAATGTAATCTTCATCTGTCGGTAAGAGTATAAGTACTAAGACTGACGAAATGACTTAATGAACGCATCGATATTCCGATTTTATCGACGACCAGGTCATCACATAAGGAGGGATTTTGTCCACGAGTAAATGAAGAGAAACCACTCCATTTTTACACGAGGTAGCAAAACTTTATCCAGAACTGATGTGGGATCTCAAAACGACAAAGAGCATGATACATTCTATTTGACTCTTATAACGAAATCACGGTTGATTTCAGAAATTATAATGGAGGGTTGAAGTTGAGACATTCATTCTGCTTTTAACAATTTATCAAACGCACGTCCGTGTCTTACACATTTTGTTGGGGCGATCTGGTGTGATCTTTTATATTAACTGACAAGATCGCTTATGTTGAAACAGATTATTTCATTCATAACCAGCTTCAGCGAAACTAGCTGCCATTTTCAGATGAACTCTACAATGCACAGACAACAGATAGCATAAATAAATGAAGCAAACTGCTTATAATTATGTACAAAAAGCACTGTCCATAAAGGAAAGTGTAAGTGTTGTCGTTGAAATGTGAATATGCTGAAATTATAAAATATGTCAACATAATGGATCGGCACAATATTCAAAAGTACTGAAATAAAACTTGTATACATCAATGTTAGGTTCAAAAGCGGTCCCATTCCTGAACGTGCTGCCCCAACGACGACTGAAGCAAAACTGATCTGTGACAGAATATGTGACAAGCTATTTGAGCGTAATACTATTTCATCGACGTCATTGAAATCTATTTTTATGGAGTGATATGTACACTGGTAACAGTTAGGGGATCAGTTGAGATAGCTAGATTCTGAAGTATTGTTATCGACAGAATAAACTAAAATGGCTCGACGTCTTTCTGTCGGATTACGGAGAAACATTACGAAAACCGAGATACTACGGGGTCATCAGTCCCTAAACTTACAAACTACTTATGAACTACTTACGAACAAGGACGGCACAAATATCCATACCCGAGGGAGGATTCGAACCCCCGACCGTAGTAGCCGACGTTTTTGTTGCTTTATTTTATACATACATATTAACTTTCTATTATTTCGTAATTTTTATATTGTGACAGTACCGCCGGACGAGTAGCACTCTATCAATATGTTTGGAGAGATCTATCTTGATAAATTTCTCTGCACCACAACACTGAACTTGCCAATGCCAAAATTGTTACACTTTTTTCTTTTATTAATTTTAGTAGCATCATATCTATATAGACAGGTGATATTGATGGGGATGCCTTATCTGTATAAATATGTAATTTGGAAAAATCAGGTTAAACAGCCGTGAAGCTCGGGCTCCTGGTGGGCTGGGCAGCGGCACATACCCCTACGCTCAGGGGTGCGGGGAGGGAGGGTTTCCAGCAGTTCCGTAAGATGTCCCATGATGGCGCTGCGGTCTGAAGCAGCTCTTTTAAACTGGCCAAAGCAGGCGGCAGGTAGCGGCTGTCCCCACCACAACCTCCTCTCAAACGGCAGCAAGCCGGACACAGCTGTGGCCTCGTGGCAGGCGGCACGAGCTTTCCCCTCAGCCTCCCCTCCACGCTACCCTCTGACGTGCGAGAGGCACCCTAAGCCAGGGAACCGCCTGACATCTGCTAGCATCTTACGGAACTACGAGGGGGGGGGGGGGGAGCGTAGGACAGTGGTTTAGGGGGGGCTTCTCCTCTGTATATGTTAGTCTGTGGCAGCGGAGAGCAGGTGTGTGTGTAGGGCGGAAACGGTTGGCCGGCTTAGCGCTCGCCTGGAAAGGTGAGGCGACAATGTATTGTGTATGATAAATTAAAAAAATAAAACACAATTAAGACAGAAGCGTGACACAGTTTCTGAAAGGGTTTCATATGACATGTCTAGTAATGCACATATGTCCCTCCTATCAAGTACATATAAAAAGTTTCAATAGAATGAATATACGGCAATTTAGAGTTTAGTTCAAAATTCATAATGTGTTAGCCATTTAAGATACAGAGGTGAGCGAGGGCTCACATAAAAGGTCTCGACAAGGTGCATCACCTGATATGCTTGCAGTGAACGTAAGATAATATTGATCACAGAAAACCTAATTTACTAATACCATTGCATATTTTTATTAATAACATAATGTACAAGACAGATACATGACCAGCATGGCAGTGTTTGTTCATAAAATAACTATACCATAAAATTACTTTGTCAAATCTTCTTACGCACGTTTTATTTCTTTAAAGAATTCATTTGTATTTAATCGATCCATAGGAGAAATAAGATGTAATGAAATGAAATATTAATTATGATAATCAATTCCATGTTTATTTTGTGTTTAGTGTAAGTGTTTAAAGCTGTATTTGGTATTTGTATTACATGTACGGTGTACTTGGCACAAGCGTTGAACATTGGCGAGGGGCGGAAATGGGGAAGTTTGTGACGTATGGGTTTCTCCGGTGGACAGGTGTAAAGGCTGGCCGGTGGGCCCACGTTTGTCTAGCGTTTGTGACGGCGAAGCTATGCCGGTCTGTGCCGCGACCTTCGGAAGAGTGAGCCTTTAAGGTTTTCACAGTGTAAAAGTGCGTCGAACTTAGAAAGATTTATCTAGTGCTGTTAAACTTGCAAGATTTCTTCTCGAATTGCCGTCTGCTACGTAAAATCTGAAGAGTGCAGCATGTGAAATTTAGGCACTGTGACTTCAATATATTTCCGTTGTAAACCGATTGCAAAAGTGCATCTTATCAGGAAGTGTTAACTGAGTTATAAACATTCATTCATTCGATATCTATTGTTAGGCATTGTTTTTGTCTAATAAACTGTGTATATAAAGACAAAGTATTCACGGTCAGGCACAAACTAATGGAACGTTTTATTCATTTTTTATGCACTGAACAGTAGCGTGGTAGGTTAATCACGGTTCGGCAGGCAGGTAACTTGACCAACCCCCAGCCAAGGAGGTTAAGAGCAAGCTACATTAGGAATCTTTGCTAATACTGTGTTTTGCTCAGCAGTTGGCAAACCTACTTCTCGCCTAGAGACATTCAACGCCCAGAGTTGGAAAGCAACGATGACACAAAACAGACGAGGCGCGCCTAGCACTTTCTAAACTTTCTTACATACAAACTTTCATTCATTCTGTCGAAGCCAGGGCCAGTGACAACACATCACAGTACACAATAATAGATATTTGGGGCCTCATGCACAACATAGACACTTAGAATTTTACATACAGATAAAACTAAATCAGTATATAATGCCTGGTATCTTGCATATTGCGAGTGGAGTGTCTTGCTACACTAAAAAAATGTCTGAAGCTCGTCAACATTTGTTCATGGGGAGTCAATTAAATGGAACACGTTGTGAGGACGTGTTTCAAAATATAAAATTGTCCTCAGACAACCCTCAAAAATAACCTTGCAATATGTGTTCGATTTTCTTAAGTTGCGGAGCTGGGTACAGCACTCATGGAGGAATGGCCAAGTATCCAAGAGCTGATTGATACATTCATACTGTTCATGCCACCCAACTGTACTGGCCGTCCGAGGTGATCACACAGCGTGTTAGAGGGCAACGAGAATGGCTGTTTCACTATTATGGTAGACCCATGGTGCCTCGCTGTAAGTAAATACCATATAAACCTCAAGTATAGAGTTGAGACAACAAAATATCGTACCGTATCACACCCAAATTACACTTGTAAGCATTGAATAAATAACGTTACCATATTTTTATTGTGTAGCAACCCCTAATTGTTTTCACGGTGTTTTTACAAGCAGCTAGTGTTTCTTGTACTTAATTATATGCACATTACTTCATTTATTTACATTATTTGTTATCTGTACATTGTAGAGCTAATCTGAAGATGTCAGCTAATTCCGTCAACTGCTGATGAGTGAAATGTTCCAATATAAGCGATGTTGGCAGTTAATATAATGAACGTAAGTCTGTCTTTGATGGTGATGTACTAGTGACAGGAAACTGTCGAATTGTTTGTATCCCTTTGAGGATTTCAATTTACAACAGCACTGACGCTGCTGCAGCCATTTCCCACTCATGTCCAATAACCACATGCCTGTTGTTTCTCGCCTGTGTGAAACGCTCGAGCAGCTACGAATTGGTCATTTTATATTTACATGAAATCGATCCTCCGCTGTCACTTGGCTCCTCTGCTGTGAGCTTGAGTGCTCGTGATCTACTTATTACGAATTAACGCTGTCAGAAAACCATCGGTTTTTATTTGTATTTCAGAATTAAGTGGCAAATTTAGTTGGAACGGCATGAAAATTATATAATATCTGGAAAGCTCACAAAGATGGAAAAGGTTTCCTGGGCTAATGTAAAAATTTAACTCAGTTAAGATTTGTGACCAGAATGAAACTTCACACTGCAGCGGAGTGTGCGCTGATATGAAACTTCCTGGCAGATTAAAATTGTGTGCCGGAACCGGGACTCGAACCTGGGACCTTTTCCTTTCGCGGGCAAGCACACTACCGACTGTGCTATCCCGACACGTCTCACGATGCCGCCTCACAACTTTACTTCCGCCAGTACCTCGCCTCCTACTTTCCAAACTTCACAGAAGCTCTATTGCAAACACACAAAACTAGCACTCCTGGAAAAAAGGATATGGTGGAGACATGGCTTAGCCACAGCCTAAGGGATGTTTCCAGAATGAAACTTCACTCTGCAGCGGAGTGTGCGCTGATATGAAACATCCTGGCAGATTAAAATTGTGTGCGGCAACCGGGACTCGAACCTGGGACCTTTGCCTTTCGCGGGCAAGCGCACTACCGACTGTGCTATCCCGACACGACTCATGATGCCACCTCACAACTTTACTTCTGCCAGTACCTCGCCTCCTACTTTCCAAACTTCACAGAAGCTCTCTTGCAAACACACAAAACTAGCACTCCTGGAAAAAAGGATATGGTGGAGACATGGCTTAGCCACAGCCTAAGGGATGTTTCCAGAATGAAACTTCACTCTGCAGCGGAGTGTGCGCTGATATGAAACATCCTGGCAGATTAAAATTGTGTGCGGCAACCGGGACTCGAACCTGGGACCTTTGACTTTCGCGGGCAAGCGCACTACCGACTGTGCTATCCCGACACGACTCATGATGCCACCTCACAACTTTACTTCCGCCAGTACCTCGCCTCCTACTTTCCTAACTTCACAGAAGCTCTCTTGCAAACACGCCAGACTAGCACTCTTGGAAGAAAGGATGTGGTGGAGACATGGCTTAGCCACAGCCTAAGGGATGTTTCCAGAATGAAACTTCATTCTGCAGCGGAGTGTGCGCTGATATGAAACTTCCTGGCAGATTAAAATTGTGTGCCGGAACCGGGACTCGAACCTGGGACCTTTGCATTTCGCGGAGAAGCGCACTACCGACTGTGCTATCCCGACACGACTCACGATGCCGCCTCATAACTTTACTTCCGCCAGTACCTCGCCTCCTACTTTCCAAACTTCACAGAAGCTCTCTTGCAAACACGCAAGACTAGCACTCCTGGAAGAAAGGATATGGTGGAGGCATGGCTTAGCCACAGTATAAGGGATGTTTCCAGAATGAAACTTCACTCTGCAGCGGAGTGTGCGCTGATATGAAACATACTGGCAGATTAAAATTGTCTGCCGGAACTGGGAATCGATCCTGGGACCTACGCCTTTCGCGGGCAAGCGCACTACCGACTGTTCTATCCCGACACGACTGACGATGCCGCCTCACAACTTTACTTCCGCCAGTACCTCGCCTCCTACTTTCCAAACTTCACAGAAGCTCTCTTGCAAATACGCAAAAGACTAGCACTCCTGGAAGAAAGGATATGGTGGAGACATGGCTTAGCCACAGCCTAAGGGATGTTTCCAGAATGAAACTTCACTCTGCAGCGGAGTGTGCGCTGATATGAAACTTCCTGGCAGATTAAAATTGTGTGCCGGAACCGGGACTCGAACCTGGGACCTTTGCGTCTCGTGGGCAAGCGCACTACCGACTGTGCTATCCCGACACGACTCACGATGCCGCCTCACAACTTTACTTCCGCCAGTACCTCGCTTCCTACTTTCCAAACTTCACAGAAGCTCTCTTGCAAACACGCAAGACTAGCACTCCTGGAAGAAAGGATATGGTGGAGACATGGCTTAGCCACAGCCTAAGGGATGTTTCCAGAATGAAACTTCACTCTGCAGCGGAGTGTGCGCTGATATGAAACTTCCTGGCAGATTAAAATTGTGTGCCGGAACCGGGACTCGAACCTGGGACCTTTGCGTCTCGTGGGCAAGCGCACTACCGACTGTGCTATCCCGACACGACTCACGATGCCGCCTCACAACTTTACTTCCGCAAGTACCTCGCCTCCTACTTTCCAAACTTCACAGAAGCTCTCTTGCAAACACGCAAGACTAGCACTCCTGGAAGAAAGGATATGGTGGAGACATGGCTTAGCCACAGCCTAAGGGATGTTTCCAGAATGAATCTTCACTCTGCAGTGGAGTGTGAGCTGATATGAAATTTCCTGGCAGATTAAAATTGTGTGCGGCAACCTGGACTCGAACCTGGGACCTTTGCCTTTCGCGGAGAAGCGCACTACCGACTGTGCTCTCCCGACACGACTCACGATGCCGCCTTACAACTTTACTTCCGCCAGTCCCTCGCCTCTTACTTTCCAAACTTCACAGAAGCTCTCTTGCATACACGCAAGACTAGCACTCCTGGAAGAAAGGATATGGTGGAGAAATGGCTTAGCCACAGCCTAAGGGATGTTTCCAGAATGAAACTTCACTCTGCAGCGGAGTGTGCGCTGATATGAAACTTCCTGGCAGATTAAAATTGTGTGCGGGAACCGGGACTCGAACCTGGGACCTTTGCCTTTCGCGGGGAAGCGCACTACCGACTGTGCTATCCCGACACGACTCACGATGCCGCCTCACAACTTTACTTCCGCCAGTACCTCGCCTCCTACTTTCCAAACTTCACAGAAGCTCTCTTACAAACACGCAAGACTAGCACTTCTGGAAGAAAGGATATGGTGGAGACATGGCTTAGCCACAGCCTAAGGGATGTTTCCAGAATGAAACTTCACTCTGCAGCGGAGTGTGAGCTGATATGAAACATCCTGGCAGATTAAAATTGTGTGCCGGAACCGGGACTCGAACCTGGGACCTTTGCGTCTCGTGGGCAAGCGCACTACCGACTGTGCTATCCCGACACGACTCACGATGCCGCCTCATAACTTTACTTCCGCCAGTACCTCGCCTCCTACTTTCCAAACTTCACAGAAGCTCTCTTGCAAACACGCAAGACTAGCACTCTTGGAAGAAAGGATATGGTGGAGAAATGGCGTAGCCACAGCCTAAGGGATGTTTCCAGAATGAAACTTCACTCTGCAGCGGAGTTTGCGCTGATATGAAACTTCCTGGCAGATTAAAATTGTATGCCGGAACCGGGACTCGAACCTGGGATCTTTTCCTTTCGCGGAATAGCGCACTACCGACTGTGCTATCCCGACACGACTCACGATGCCGCCTCACAACTTTACTTCCGCCAGTACCTCGCCTCCTACTTTCCAATCTTCACAGAAGCTCCCTTGCAAACACGCAAGACTAGCACTCCTGGAAGGAAGGATATGGTGGAGACATGGCTTAGCCACAGCCTAAGGGTCGTTTCCAGAATGAAACATCACTCTGCAGGGGAGTGTGCGCTGATATGAAACTTCCTGGCAGATTAAAATTGTGTGCCGGAACCGGGACTCGAACCTGGGACCTTTGCGTCTCGTGGGCAAGCGCACTACCGACTGTGCTATCCCGACACGACTCACGATGCCGCCTCGCAACTTTACTTCCGCCAGTACCTCGCCTCCTACTTTCCAAACTTCACAGAAGCTCTCTTGCAAACACGCAAGACTAGCACTCCTGGAAGAAACGATATGGTGGAGGCATGGCTTAGCCACAGCCGAGTCCCGGTTCCGGCACACAATTTTAATCTGCCAGGAAGTTTCATATCAGCGCACACTCCACTGCAGAGTGAAGTTTCATTCTGGAAACATCCCTTAGGCTGTGGCTAAGCCATGTCTCCACCATATCCTTTCTTCCAGGAGAGCTAGTCTTGCGTGTTTGCAAGAGAGCTTCTGTGAAGTTTGGAAAGTAGGAGGCGAGGTACTGGCGGAAGTAGTGAGGCGGCATCGTGAGTCGTGTCGGGATAGCACAGTCGGTAGTGCGCTTGCCCGCGAAACGCAAAGGTCCCAGGTTCGAGTCCCGGTTCCAACACACAATTTTAACCTGCCAGGGAGTTTCATATCAGCGCACACTCCGCTGCAGAGTGAAGTGTCATTCTGGAAACATCCCTTAGGCTGTGGCTAAGCCATGTCTCCACCATATCCTTTCTTCCAGGAGTGCTAGTCTTACGTGTTTGCAAGAGAGCTTCTGTGAAGTTTGGAAAGTAGGAGGCGAGGTACTGGCGGAAGTAAAGTTGTGAGGCGGCATCGTGAGTCGTGTCGGGATAGCACAGTCGGTAGTGCGCTTTCCCGCGAAACGCAAAGGTCCCCGGTTCGAGTCCTGGTTCCGGCACACAATTTTAATCTGCCAGGGTGTTTCATATCAGCGCACAATCCGCTGCAGAGTGAAGTTTCATTCTGGAAACATCCCTTAGGCTGTGGCTAAGCCATGTCTCCACCATATCCTTTCTTCCAGGTGTGCTAGTCTTGCGTGTTTGCAAGAGACCCTCTGTGAAGTTTGGAAAGTAGGAGGCGAGGTACTGGCGGAAGTAAAGTTGTGAGGCGGCATCGTGAGTCGTGTCGGGATAGCACAGTCGGTAGTGCGCTTGCCCGCGAAAGGCAAAGGTCCCAGGTTCGAGTCCCGGTTCCGGCACACAATTTTAATCTGCCAGGAAGTTTCTAGATTTGTGACATCCGAAAGAACAGACATCGCTGTGTGATGTGGCAGCTGTTCCAAATTTTGATTCAGTCGTGGTTTTTTAATCATATAACATGGACATATGACAATTTGTGCCGGCCGGAACTCTTACCCAGGTCTCCTGATTACTGGACAGCTGTATTAACTGTTGGATTAGCCAAACACACGAGCTTCACACACTTGGGCGGTCTACCCAAATACTTTCTCTGTTCAAGCCAGATTTCCTTACGCGCTCTATTTTGACCATTTCACTCCATGGATCGCAGTCAAACCCGTATTTCCTCCGGGATTCCGGCACTCTTGAGCATCCGGACGTATCCGCAAGAAGAGAAGACACGATTCTTAATTTTAATCCACTTGTCAAGGATTGATGCTCCCTTCAGATTGGATGGAAGCGAGAACCAGCATCCTGGTGGGATATACACTATGTGTTGAAAAGTATGTGGACATCTGGCTGAAAATGACTTACAGGTCCGTGGCGCCCTTGATGACAGCTTCCACTCTCGCAGGCATATAGATGCTGGAAACTTTCGTGGGGGATGGCAGCCAATTCTTCATGGAGTGCTGCACTGAGGAGAGGTATCTATGTAGCTCTGTGAGGCCTGGAACGCAGTCGGCATTCGAAAACATCTCAAAAGTGTTCTGTAGGATTCAAGTCAGGACTCCGTGCAGGCCAGTCAATTATTGTCGTGCGTATTCCGCCACAGGTCGTGCATTACGAACAGATGCTCAATCGTGTTGAAAGATGTAATCGCCATCATCGAACTTTCTTCAATAGTGGTAAGCAATAAGCTGCTTAAAATATCAATTCAGGCTTCTGATGTTATAGTTCCATGCAAAACAACAAGGGGTGCAGCCCCCTCCATGAAAGACACTCCCACACCATAACACCACCGTCTTCGAATTTTACTTTTGGCACAACACACGCTGACAAATGACATTCACCCGGCATTCGCCATACTAACACCCTGCCATCGGATCGCCGTATTGTGTACGATGATTCGTCATTCCACACAACGCTTTTCTACTGTTCAATCGTCCAATGTTTATGCTCATTACATCAAGCGAGGCGACGTTTGGCATTGGCCAGTGTGACATAAGGCTTATGGTTACATGCTCGACCATGAAACCCAATTTTTCTCACCTCCCGCTCGTCATAGTACTTGCAGTTTGGAATTCCTTTGTGATGGTCTGGGTAGATGCCTGCATGTTACACTGAACGACCCTCTTCAGCTGTCGGCGGTCTCCGTTGGTCAACAGACGGGTTCAAACTGTACGCTTTTGTACTGTACGTGTCCCTTCACGTTTCCACTTCACTATGACAGAAACAGTGGATGTAAGGATGATTAGGAGTGTGAAAATCTCGCATAAAGCCTTCTGATGTAAATGGCACCCAATCACCTGACCACGTTCGAAGCCCGTGAGCTACGCGGAGGACCCCATACTGCTTTCTCACGATGTCTAACGACTACTGAAGTCGTTGATATGGAGTACTTGGCAGTGGGTGGCAGCACAATGGCCCTAATATGAAAAACGTATGCATTTGGAGGTGTCCGGATACTTTTGATCACATGGTGTAGGGCTCGCTGAGAGCCATGGACTACAACTGTCAATGTAGAAGGACATGAGAATTTCGGTCGGGTAAGTGGTTCAGTAATTCATGCAGGTGCGTCAGGCCTGTGTTTGTGTGGTTCAAGGGTTTGTGCAGTTGCCTTCTAAGCAGGAGACGCACCTCGGCCCAAATTTTCATACGTCCATGTTGTATGATTACAACAGCTACCAGTAGCTGAGACCAAAATATCTCATTTACAAAAATGGAGCTGTTTCAGTATGTTATTGATCGGAGGAATAAGCACATATGTTGGTCTTCATATGATGTCCAGAGAATCCAGCAATTTTGTTCTAACTGCTGTATCTGAGAATTACCTCGAACAGTTAAAAATTGAGCCGACACTCGTTATACCTGCTCATGAAAAATTGAAAAATAGTACTGAAGAGTTTCATAAAGAGCGGTACGCAACAATTGACAGAAATGGTAGAAATAACGCAACAGAAGATGACTGGGTAGCTTTGAAAGATGAAATAATGAAGGCAGCAGAGGACTAAATAAGTAGAAAGACAAGATCTACAAAATTCCTTATATATCACAAGGAATACTAAATTTAATTGACGAAAGAAGACGATATAAAAAGGCAGTATATGAAGCATGCAAAATGGAGCAAAGACGACTAAGAAATGAGATTGACAGGAAGCGCAAAATGGATAAGCAAGTGTGGCTAGAGATGAAATGCAAAGCTGTAGAAGAATGTATAACTAGGGCAAAAATAGGTACAGCCTACAGAAAATAGGCACAGCCTACAGAGAGGAAACTCAGGTGTACGAATATCATGAGCTCAGATGGAAAACCAGTTCTAAGCAGAGAGGGGAGAGCTGAAAGGTGGAAAGAATATATACTCTATACAGTAAACCGACTTAGATATTACTGAGGGTTGAATATGACAGTGCATTCAAAGACCTAATTCAACACATGGCCCCTGGAGTAGACGGCATTTCCTCAGAGCTACTGTCTGTGGGAGAGCCAGTAATGACAAAAATGTTTCTAGCGGTGTGTAACAGGAGAAATACCCTCAGATTTTAAGAAAAGTGTAATAATCCCTATCCCAAAGAAAGCAGGAGCAACAGGTGCGAAAATTACTGAACCTTCACTTTAATGTCATGCTTGCAAAAGTTTTACCCGAATTATTTACACAAGAATGGAAAAGCTGATAGAAGCCGATCTCGGGGAAGATCATTTTGGATTCCGGAGAAATGTAGGAACACTTGCGGCAATACTCACCTTAGGACTTAATATAGAAGATAAGCTAAGGAAAGGCAAAGCTACTTGTCTAGCTTTTATACTCTTGTAGGAAGCTTTTGACAATGTTCATTGGAATAAACTCTTTGAAATTTTGAAATCATCAATGGTAAAATATAGCGATCGGAAGGTTATTTACATCTTGTACAAAAAACCAGACTGCAATAATTAGAGTCGAAGGGCATGAAAGAGAATCATTGGTTGGGAATGGAGTAAGACAGGGTTAGGAAGTCTTATGAAAATATTTCTGTGGGGTGTTGCTTTGTACGGTAGTGAGACATGGACGATAAATAGTTCAGATAGTAAGAGGATAAAAGCTTTTGAAATGTGGTGCTACAAAAGAATGCTGAAGATTAGGTGGGTGAACCACGCAACTAACGGGGAAGCACTAAACAGAATGAGGGAGAAAGGGAATTTTTTGGCATATATTGAAGGGTTCGATTGGTAGGACACATTCTTAGACATGAAGGAATCGTGAAATTAGTGTTGGAGGGACGTGTGCGGAGTAAAAATCGCAGAGGGGGACCAAGAGACGAGTATAGTAAGCAGATTCAAATAGATGTGGGTTGCTTTTCATAATAAAAGGCTTGCTCAGGATGAGTAGGATGGAGAGCTGCATCAAAATAGTCTTCGCACTTAAGAACGCAACAACAACAAGGCCTTTACATCAATGAATACAGTTATAAATATAAATATCAAAAAAGGTAGGAAGATTTCCAGTTTAGCGGAAGCGATAAGGGACATATTTAAGAGAACCTGACTGCTCAACACGAAGTTTTCGCGTCTGACAATGTTGAGGATCTGAGTGTGAATTTCAAGTACATAGTACTATAAGCGGTAGGTAAGTATGGACCGAATAAAATTATGAGGGATGAGAACATCCACTCAACATGTGAGTTAGGGAACTATTTCGAAAGCAAAGAAAACTTCCCTGCAAATATAAACGTAATTAACGTCTTGCAGACAAGCAAAATAATGTCAAAATTAGTGTAAGGGCGAGAGGCATTCAACGACTTTGAGAGCGATGTTTTATGTACTGACGTGACAGAAAATCCTAAGAAATATTGGTAATACGTCAAATCTGTTAAAGGGCCGAAACAAGATATTCAGATACTCACTGACCATAACGGCGCTGAAACAGAGAACAATACACAAAAGGAGGAAATAGTAAATGTCTTTTTCCAAAGCTGTTTCACAGAGTAAAATTGTAAAGTAGTTAATCCTCTAAACGATCGCACCAAGGACAAAATGAAAGATATTGAAATAAATGTCATGGGGAAAGAAGAACATCTGAAATCACTCAAATCCTCTGGACCTGATGGGATATGCGTAGGAACCGGCCCTCTTGTAGGTCTCTAGAGAAGCGAAGCATTCCTACGGACTGAAAAAATGCGCATATCATTTCCGTTTCCAAGAAGGGTCGTCTATCAGATGCGCAAAACTATAGGCCTATATCTATGAAATCGGGTGCAGAATTTTGGAAAAATTTTATGTCGAATATCATGTTATTTATGGAGGCCGGAAATCACCTTTGTGGTGTCGCACAAGTCTGAAGTGCGCGCCACATACTTCCGCCGCGCGCTGCCACGCAAGCACGGCGCGGTGTTCTTAAGACGTCGGCCACGAGCGCCTACTGCTGTAACCCCGCTGAACTGTATCGGGCACTTGGCAATAGGACAGGCACTGGAACAGACTCTTCTCAGTAGGCAGGCCTCTACCTAGTTGAACTATGTATCAGCATTCTGCAGTCATGATACTTGTATACTTGTTTCTACGAAATATATATCTTGTACTAATATAGCTTAGTGTTTCTAGGTTCTGCTGTCCCACTGGCTGGTCACCCCAGACCCCGTACCCACACACGCGTGCATCCTATTTCCCTGTGTCGGTCTCTCTCCACTCGGCCACCGACACCCAGGACAACCGACGGCAACGAGACACAAAAACCTTTGTGGTAATCAACATGGTTTCCGAAAGCAACGACCATGTGAAACCTAGCTTGCGCTATTCATCTAAGTGATTCAGAAGGAAGTAGATACACGACCCAATGTAGATGCCGATTTCCGCAAGGGGATCTATACCATTCTGAACTGTCGCCTGATGAACCAAGAACGAGCTTTTGGAATTGGGACCACGTATGTGACTGGACTGAGGCGTACCTAGCAAACAGAACGCAACATGTTATCATCAATGGACAGCCATTAAAGCTATTTCAGACATGTCATAGGGCAGTGTTATACGACCGTTACTTTTCACAATCTTATATATTAAAAAAATCTATGAAAACTTAAGTTAGGCAGCCAGACCAAAGTACCCGGAAGATTTCCTTCATTTTTGTTTTAAACGAAAGATATTCATTCGGAGATTTGTCATCAAGTATCAGAATTAACTGTCTTTTATTCAACGCGGTATCCTTCTGTCCTTGCATTGAATATACTACTGGCCATTAAAATTGCTACACCAAGAAGAATTGCAGATAATAAACGGGTATTCATTGGACAAATATATTTTACTAGAACTGACATGTAATTACAATTTCACGGAATTTGGGTGCATAGATACTGACAAAACAGTACCCAGAACAACTACCTCTGGGCATAATAACGGCCTTGATACGCCTGAGCTGGGATGGCGTGTACAGGTACAGAAGCTCATGCAGCTTCAACACGATACCACAGTTCATCAAGAGTAGTGACTGGTGTATTGTGACGAGCCAGTTGTTCGGCTACCATTGACCAGACGTTTTCAGTTGGTGAGAGATCTGGAGAATGTGCTGACCAGGGCAGCAGTCGAACATTTTCCGTATCCAGAAAGGCCCGTGCAGGACCTGCATCATGCGATCGTGCATTATCCTGCTGAAATGTAGGGTTTCGCAGGGATCGAATGAAGGGTGAGCCACAGGTTGTAACACGTCTGAAATGTAACGGCCACTGTTCAAAGTGTCGTCGATGCCAACAAGAGGTGACCGAGACGTGTGATCAATGGCACCCCATGCCATCACGCCGGGTGATACGCCAGTATGGAGATGACGAATACACGCTTCCAATGTGCGTCCACCGCGATGTCGCCAAACACTGATGCGACCATCTAGTTGCAGTAAACAGAATTTGGATTCATCCGAAAAATGACGTTTTGCCATTCGTGCACCCAGTTTCGTCGTTGCGTACACCATCGAGGCACTCCTGTCTGTGATGCAGCGTCAAGGGTAACCGCAGCTATGGCCTCAGAGCTAATAGTCCATGCTGCTGCAAACGTCGTCGAAAAGTTCGTGCAGATTGTTGTTGTCTTGCCATCTGTTGACTCTGGGATCGAGACGTGGCTGCTCGATCCGTTACAGCCATGCGGATAAGATGCCTGTCATCTCGACTGCTAGTGATACGAGGCCGTTGGGATCCGGCACGGCGTTCTGTATTGCCCTCCTGAACCCACCGATTCCATATTCTGCTAACAGTCATTGGATCGCGACCAACGCGAGCAGCAATGTCGCGATATGATAAACCGCAATCGCGATCGACTACAATCCGACCTTTATCAAAGTCGGAAACGTGATGGTACGCATTTCTCCTCTTTACATGAGGCATCACAACGTTTCACTAGGCAACGCCGGTCAATTGCTGTTTGTGTATGAGAAATCGGTTGGAAACTTTCCTCATGTCAGCACGTTGTAGGTGTCGCCACCAGCGCCAATCTTGTGTGAATGCTCTGAAAAGCTAATCGTTTGCATATCAAAGCATCTTCCTCCTGTCGGTTAAATTTCGCGCCTGTAGCTCGTCATCTTCGTGGTGTAGTAATTTTAATGGTCAGGAGTGTATTTTAATCGGTTTGTTTTACGATATCTTCGGTTCTAATTAAGGTACTCAGTTCTCTTTTGACCTATAATAACACTCAGCGGATCAAGCTCTTTCATTTGCGCTTTTAAACACTTGCATTGGTTGATTCTGAAGAATGCTTTGCGTGAACAATCAACTTGACTTCCTTTTTTCCCAACTTTTTTGTCATTCCACTAACACTGTGAAGTATTCGCACGGGTCCTCTAGTTTGTATAATAGATAACATCGCAAGTTCAATGAGGCTTTTTTGCGGATGATCCACTGCAAAATGTAGCGAAATGCAGGATGATCTGCAGCGTGTCGATACATGGTGCAGGGGAAGGCAATGGAGCCACAGCACAAGAAGTGTAAAGTGCTGCGTTTACATAGGGAAAAAAGGGTCCTTTATTATGTAACTACGCCATACCAGGAGAAACAATGGAAGCATTTACTTCGATAAAATATCTGGGAGTAGACATAAGGGTCGATTTGAAATGGAACGACAATATAAAATCAAGGCGGGTAGATGCCAGACTGAGATTCATTGGAAGAATCCCCAGGAAGTGAAGCCTGTAAAAACACCGGTTCGGCCGTAGCTTGGGTATTGTTCATCAGTGTAGGATCCGTACCAGGTAGGGTTAATAGAAGACATAGAGAAGAGTAGCACGCTTCGTTACAGGCCCATTTAGTAAGCTAGAACGCTTGACGGAGATGATTAGGAAACTTCATTGGCAAACGCTGCAAGTAGAGACGGTACGGCCTTCTGTCAAAGTCCCGAGGGTATACGTTTCTCGAGAGTCAACAAGTACTATCCGCGGCAACGCTACGTCACAATTCCGAGCATGCGCGGCAGTTACTCTGTCTTAACGAGAAGACATGTTGAAACGTGCCCAAAAAAAAAAAAAAAAAAAAAAAAAAAAAAAAAAAAAAAAAAAAAAAAAAAAATTAAGAAAATGTCTAATATTGTGCCTCCTGTTTTGTGTCGAGTAACTTGCTTGCAAGAAAATATATAATATCGCTTCTACTGTGTGTATCGATATGTGTACTTTGTGAAGTTTCATCTTTGGCAAAGATCATGTATTGCATAGCATTGTAGCTCGCGCAGAGAGAGAGTGGGGACTTGTGGTTTAGCTCGCTTAGAGAGCGGTTGAGTTGTGTGTATGGCTCCGATGTAGAGCAGAGGCTGCTGTGCCAGCAAGTTGATTTGATTGTATTTGGAATATATATTGTATTTCTTATTACTATCACCGCTGGTATGAAGGTAATTGCATTTAATGCCATTATAAAAGGCTGTATTATGTAGGTAATGTAATAGTGATTATTAATAATAAGTAACAAAGTTGACCTTTCTTTCCTGTTTCATTTACGTAGTTAGAAGATTAACCTACTTCCTTCATTTGATAATTAGTTATTAGTGGATTTAAAGTGCAGCATTGATTTTGGTAATCTTGTTAAACAGATTTCGTTATTTGTGCTATAATGAATGATTGTTATGCAACACTGCAGTCAATTGATTAGGATACTGAATTTTGATAATCAGGTACTGATCTGTATAAAATTCCCGCAGTCAAACATTAAGAAAGTGGTTTGTGGTTTTTTATTATCTTTCTCGCAGTCAAATAGTTTGAGTATAGTCAGTGTTTGTTTCATATGGTGACTTGCCACAGTTGTTTTGTTAAAAGATCCATTGCGCACATAATCAGTTTAATGCACTGTTTCTTATTTAATAGTATATACATCAATATCAGGGCCATAATTAAACCAAATTTCTGAGTTAATGAACAATTTGTTGTCTGATTTAACGATAGTTCAACATTCACAACACACACACAGCTTTTAATGTACACCATTTTCAGATCGCTACTGCCGACGTGTGATTTGCAAAGGTTCTTTATAATGTCAGCCGTAATTGAAAAAGCCGCCGCGTCTGAAATTAGATCTGTGATTCGTTTTCTAAATGCAAGGAAAGTTAAACAAAGGAAATTCATCGGCAAATCTGCGAGGGTTACGGACAAAACGCTGTGAGTGATTCAATGGTTAGAAGGTGGGTCAGGCTGTTCAATGAAGGAACTGATGAAGTGCACGATGAATAACGAAGTGGACGCCCGTCTGTTGAAACTGATCTACTTGTTCACACAACTGAGGCACAACCGTAAGTTTTCACTTAGTTCCCTTGCTATGAAAGTTCCGCAAAACTCACGATCACTAATTCGTAAAATTGTTACTGAAAAATGATATTTCGAAACCTTTGCTTACGTTCGATACCCAATATTCCTAATGGAAAAAAAAAAGGATGGGTAGTGTACTGCAGTTTTTGACACGCTACAATGAAGAAGGCGATGTTTTTCTTTTTCGCGGATAGTCACGGGGGATGAAAGTTGGGTGTCTTACGACAGCCCTGAAACAAATCGGCAATCAATGGAATGGAGGCACACTTCAACTCCAACGAAGGTTAAGCCTAAGCAAATCTTGACACCTCGAAAAGTCACGTGCACCGTTTTGTGAGACAGGAAAGGCTTTTTGCTGATTGATTTCTTACCACGAGGCCATACAATCAGTGCACATGGTTACTGCGAGACCATTAAGACATTGCGCCGCACAATGCAGAACAAGAGCCGAGGATTACTGTCCAAATGTTTTTCCACGATAATACCCGACATCACACGGCGAATGTGACCAAACAACTCTTACGGGAATTTCATTGGGTCGTGTTTGATCATCTTCCGTACAGCCCGGAACTCGCTTTTAGCGACTTTCATCTCTTCTTACGCCTAAAATCTGTCCTTGGTATCTCCATTTGCAGAGAACCACTTAATGATATTCTGAAAGACAATATTTACAATTTTATCAGTTAATTCTTGTTTGTAAAATGTGATTACAATACGTGAATTGTCAGCAAGAAGCATCAACTTTGGTAGCAATTTCTGCAATGATTTCAGACAACTATACTGTTGTTACAAATAATTTATAAAACGCTTATTTATAGCTATAAGTTTGGTTATTACTGAACCTGTGTAAGAAAAGCAAGGGGCAAGTCTCGTAGCGAGCGGAAGCTCCTAGGTTGTGTGCAGAATTCGCACGCTGAGTATAATTAGAACTGCGCAAGCGACTAATAGAAACCACATGGCGGGTAGTAAAAATGAGGACCACTCTTGCTACACAATCAGTTAACAGAAGCTAATTAAATTGGACCAAAACTACACACTAATTACAGCAAGTAAGTAAACTGTACTGTGGTCCTAAACTAATTACAGCACACTTGATACAGTTGAACGAACAAGATTAAGTTTACACAAGGAGACAATGGAAACACTAAGGGCAAGACTAATTATAACAGTCACTGAGAGTCTGAGCAAGATGGCGCTGTGTATAAGGCATCTGTCTCTTATTTCCAGGAGTTGCTACAAGAAAATCGTTCCTACACTTACAAGTAAACCTACAGAAGTAGCACTCACCGATTTTTCTGAAATTTGGATACATGAAAAACTAAGGGTACAACATATTTAAGTTGTGAATCGGTTCCTCCAAAATGAGGGATGTAGATGTAGATTAGTGAAGTGATTTGACTTTGGCATATTAGAGGGGCGGGATTGAATTTTAGGGGGCCATCTATTACGAAGAGACCGATATTTTGCTCCAAAAATTAGTTTCGATTTAATCGAAATATAATCAGTTAAAACTTCAAAAGAAAGGCTAATTAAGAAATACACACACACACACACACACACACACACACACACACACATATATATATATATATATATATATATATATAGGGTAAACAACCCTTATGTTGCCGTGCTCGTTCGATATAATTAGAACGACAAATACATTAATAATAAAATATACTCCACGGAAAATCACAAAACTACAACAAAAACTAAAATATGATTGTCGCGCGGGAGTGACCGTATGGTTCTAGGCGGCGTGTCCGGAACTGCGCGGCCGCTCCCGCCGGAGGTTGGCGTCTTCCATCTGAAATGAGTTTGTGTGTGTGTGTGTGTGTGTGTGTGTGTGTGTGTGTGTGTGTGTGTGTGTGTGCGCGCGCGCGCTTGTGTGTGTTGTTCTTAGGATATCTTAAGTACATTGTAAATCTAGGGACTGATGGTCACAGTTTTGTCCCATACATTTTTTAAGTTGGCTTGTAGTGTAACAACTAGGGCAAGTTATAAGTGTAGATCCCGATATCAAATCTGTAGTTGACTTTCCGATACCCAGTTCATTAGTCAAGAAGGCGATGTCCTGTCCTCTACACTACAAAATCCGCTATGTCATGCTTTTTATCTATCTTTCTGTCACAGTGTATTTATAGCTTGACCGTATGAATTAAGTGTAATTTTCATCTTTTCCATCTGTTTACCGGTTTAAATAGAAGACTGACTTTATTCAAAATCATTAATTGCATGTAAATCAATCCGATATTGAATTTTATTGAAACCATCTTCGAGAAATTTCCTTTGTAGGTCATTTTAGAGGCAGTAATTAAAAAAATGTAAATCATTTATTTCAAAAGAAATTAGGCAACGATGCAAATTCAAACTATATCAGGAATAAGTCTGTAACCTTTCTGTGACGTTTCCATAATGAATAAGTAATTAATTCAATTCATATAATGCTAATTACCCATGTAATCCATATACAATACGAAGACAATATTTAATTACGATTTTCATAATATCATTTCATTTCGACACGAATTTATTATCTGTTGATGCGGTATTTTCATAATGCTATGTAATGTGTATGTTTACTGTAACCACGTTCACTGATACAATTTCAGTAACTGTACTAATTGTCATGAAAACATAAATACTTTATCTTCGCAATTGTAGGGGCTCAGTCAGGTCAGTCTTTGCAGCGCAGTCGTGCAGCGCCTCTTGTTACTGTCAGTTGTAATATTTGATTGTCGATTAATGTATACATTAAAGCAGAATAAATGTTTTATTTTCATAAAAGAAATGAGTATTTTATCTATGAATATGTAGATATTCTACCACACGCAACGACATCGACGGACATTTAGAGGTTGTAAAACATATCAGTGCAATTTTTAATTTACATTAGCTATATTTAACTGCAAATATCATCATTGACACAGTGAACATAATAGTTGTGTTATATCTTTCAAAATGTAATGAAACTAATGGCTACCACCCTCAATGCAAGCATGACATCGGGGAACAACATTCTGACAGACTCTGATAAATATACCTGACGTGTTTTGAATCACATCGAAAGCACAATGGCTTCCTAGGAATCAGGCTCGTCCTCCTCGTTTTCTTGCAGGAAACAAAGAATGTACGTGTAAACGTGTATGCATGTTAGTTGTAAATCAGCTGAAAAACGCTAGTGCGAGACAAAGCAATAAACAAGTCTAATTCCTATCTCTCTAAGCCAGCTCCTCCGGCACCAGGTTCCCTACCTGGAATTGTTCAGCTGAGCATTCTCTACGGACCGTTAAATTTCTACACGCTCCTGTAACTCTGAGGCATATCCGGCACTGACGTTATGGCGCTGTAGCAAAGAAGTGTAAGTCTGTATTCGATCCGTCAAGTATAGGAGTTTCACAGCCTATCATAACCTCTTTTCCTATGTCTCCTTTCCTAGATGCAACATTTTTATAGCGAAATTTCAAAATGTTACTCTGGAAGTAAATCTTTGTAGACCTTATCTACACTGCTGGCCATTTCAAATGAAACGTCAAATTTATTTGACAGGTAACACATATTACAAACATAACACAATTTAAAATACCATGACGTTCGCCGTCTAGTTCTCCCTTAAGTAGTTTGTAAGTTTAGGGAACGAGGACCACTGTGGTCCCATAACTTTACAAACATTTGAAAATACTATGTGAAATGAGAAAGGTGATAAAATCAGTATGAGCGTTCCCCGAATGTTAAATATAACCACTGCAATACTCCTCGACATTGAATCAAGAACGGTTTTGGTGTGTTGTTTGTGTATAGCAGTCCGGCTGTTTTCACGTATTACCAAGGTTGGTTTGGTGTAGCAAACGGTGGTGTATTCCAAGCCAGTCATTTTGCAGTCGTCGACTAGACATTAGTAAAGAAACAAAGCTGGTCTGTGCTTCTTGTAATTTTTTAAGGTCTCCTGAGAGGTGGTGTAATTTTTATTTTTTATAGACTACCCTTCCCCTACTTCATTGATGTTACTATGACATAGCACCTGTACGTACATACATACATACACACACATAAGCTATCCTAATGGTTCATGTAACTTGTTCATACCAAATGTATTCAAAAAAAGAACTACCCAGCAGATACGTGGGCAACAATGTACTATAAATGTACAAGTTTTTAGCTTTTCGTTATGGACACAGCTTTTTATAAAATAGCAAACATACACAATACGCTACCAAATTGTTTACACTTTCCCTGCCATACCTGCCACAGTTACCACTAACCAGAGATTATAATCACGCCATTAGCACTATTATCCCACATCTAATTTTTTTAACCTTCTACTGAAGTACCCGATACCACTAAGATCTCATGAAACAGCGGCATATACAGCATTTTAAATTTAAATATACGTATGTGTATTGTAATACTTCTGTCCCCCCCCCCCCCGACAACTGTATGAAGAATGTGATACCATCGCTACTGAAGTACCCGATACCATCAGACTCTCATGAAACAGCGGTATATACAGCGAAATTCTGATCTGGAACAATGTGAAACTTGGTAGTGAACAAAATGTGTTAATTAATTACACCCAACCAAGAACGTGTTGTTTATAAAAAAAGAGTTTAGATATAATCAGATCTGTGAAATTCTTCTATTAATAATTTGTTATGAGAACTGATTTACGTTAGAATTGTGCGATGGGATGATAATTAAATAAACGATTAACAAAGCTGTTGACATTTTTAAAGACTCACTAGAATCTTTGATGAACAAACAAGCAATTAAAAACATATATTTTACGATATACCTGAGATTAATGTTAAAAACATTGAAATTAGTGAAAACTTACATTTTCATTAACTTAATAAGCTCTGGAATTAATATCCTGTACATACTTTCAATACGTACACATGCCAATTTTCGCATAATATCAAATATATAGATCTGACGTGTGATTCAATAGCTACTTGCAAATAGTTTTGCTGTAAATGTTAGTATAAGTTTTTATTTTGTGCTTAATTAGAGATTTCATTAATTGTGATAAGCATTGTTATTTTATAGACTCATATGTAATTTTAAAAGAGGTAATTGATAGGTGCCCAGAATAACTATTTTTGTGACAAGCACTAGTTAGAATCTTGATATATATAGTCGTCTGAAATCATGAGGTAATAAATTTTAATTTTAAATAGATCTTTACGGAGTGTGCGACAATGTATAATAATTGTATTGTTTATGAAATATAATAAGTAATAAGTATTTCCTTAATGCGGTTGGCTCTCTTTCCGTTAGATGCGCTATTGTTGCTCCAAGTGTGAGAAACTTCCATACCAGTTGTACATATACGTTAGACTGTGATATCAGTATGTAAATATATGGATTAAACACGGCGAGGATTGTATCAGTTTTATATTCATTGTGTTGAATCATATTTCGTAGAACATAGAAACCAAGAAAACGATTTTCAGAAATATGGTAAATTTGAAAAGTCATAGAGTAAGTAGTATTTTCAAAGGGTAATAATCCCATCGCTGCCCCGAATTTCATACGAACACCCGCAGCGCTATCTATTAGTTCTTTGCTGCATTACGCAGTTCTTTGCAAGCATGAAATACACCTAAAACTTCGAATTACGATATCTTTTACTTTCCTGATCTGATTTTAATGAAACGAACCCTGTATGTTGCCCCAGGATATTCTCTGTTTGTCTGTGATACCCCCATGAATGTTCATTTAGTACTTTTGGAGATTAATCTCTACAAATAGAAACATGCGATTGCTTCCAGAGAAATGTTTAAATTGTGATATCTTACTTTTCCTGATCCGATTTTGTGAAATGAAGCGTTTCTGTATCCGCAAGATACCCTCACGTTACCTGTGAAAACCCCCTGAAATTTCGTCTATTATTTTTGGAGATGAAAGAGCATGACGGTTGTCGATGAATAACGTTAAATTGTGATGTTCTTCTTTCCGTGATCCAATTTTTATGAAACTAATTCTATATGTTGTCCCAAGGTACGCTAAAGTTACCTGTGAAAATCCCATGCGAATTCATGATGTAGTTTTGGAGAAGTGGTTTCTAATAGATGAACAGAAAGACACGACAGTCTATGAAAACACTTCGCGATTCTATTTGATGAAATCATGCCTAGATCCTGAACCAATCTTCGCACACGTTTCCTGTGAAATTCGCATGAAAATTCGTCCAGTAGTTTTGAAGAATGAAGCGAACAGTGACAGGCCTACATTTACAGATATATTTTCAGTATAGATATGTTTTACAATTGTAAAATTTTGCAGGAATATATTGATTTGTATAACTGCTGTATGTCGGTAAAATCTGTTGCGAATATGGTTAGTAGTAAAGAAGTAATAGATTAAAACGTCATGCTTGATGGTGCGGTTTTCCATGAACGTTGCCCTCATATCTCATCAACTACGTGTCGTACTGTGATACAATTTCGAACGCACATTCAGCTGTAAGTGTGTATTCTGTCTGCAAAATTTCCTACGACTACAATTGGTAGTGTAGAAATTATAAATTGTAACGTTATATCGAATGTATAGTTCTTCTCCATGAACGGCGAAAAAGTAGTAAGCGAGAAACTTTTTTACTTTTATTATTTTTTGTGGTTGTTTGCGAGAAAAAGTTTAATAAAGGTTTGAAATTATGTTTAAAGTTTGTTGCAAGTCGCCAAGTACTGTCATTCTCGTATAGTGTTTTTATAAAGTCTCGTCGCATTAAGTAGCAGTTTTTTTGCGATTCCTATTGTTCATGGTGTTATATCTCCTGAACTATGTGTCGTATGTGGTTCTTACCCCTACAGCAATTGTTACCTCACGGTAAGGAATATGTGTACCAAATCTGGTTGAAGTCGGTCCAATGGTTTAGGAGGAAATGTGCAGCATTGTCGTTTGACGCAGCAGTTTTTCGCACATCTCATTGTTTATGACGCCATAGCTCCTTAGGTATGTGTCGTAGGTGATTCTTACCCCGACAGCGATTGTTGCCTGATATTAAGGAACATGTGTACCAAGTTTGGTTGAAATCGGTCCAGTAGTTTAGGAGGAGATATGGAAGATACACACACACACACACACACACACACACACACACACACACACACACACACATACATACATACATACATACATACATACATACAGCCTAAAGATGTAAGATAAGATTACCGGTCTTCCATTTGTATATTGGTGGTATCGGAAATGGAACGTTATCGCCTTTGGAGATGAGTTACCAGACATTCTATAGAGTGGATATCTGTCCTGTAACAACAGCTGCCTTGCAATTCTCTACACTTCATCTCTGTAAGAACACACATATTCCAGGGAGTGGCGTGGGTACACCAGTACCGCAGCACGCAACATGTGATAGTATAAATGTTATGAACGTTCGAAGTGAGTTTCTATCCAGAATAATGTTCTAACAATAGCGCAATATATCTTCCAGAAATTGTACCCTATGCCCGCCTACAACGATTGAATACTGTCAATAAACTTATAAAACGCAAACCTGGGGCTTATAACCGAAGCGAACACAAGCGAACGGGCAACAGCGAACGAGAAGTCGCTCTGGTGTAAACGCTGTGTGCGCGGTGTTCTGCCATGCGCGGCTCGCTTTCGCATGTGCTACCTTGTGGTCCGCTGGGTATCGGTTTCAGGGCGGACCATCAGAGAAAGTTCGCGTCCTCTCCTTTTCAGCGCTAGCATCGGGGACTAACTAAGGGCAATGGACTTTCTACAAGCCCTTCGGCAAACGTGACGTTATTTCGACATCGGATGCAAGTTTTCTGTTAACCTTGTCTTTACTGCTGTGCATTGCTGTCGCTTGTTTATGTAGAGAGAAAGGCAACGGCACACTGAACTCTTCCAACAGCAACTCCTCCTCCTCTCCCAATGTGGCTTCCGACTCTACTACACTACCGATGACAAGCTCCTTCGCCTCAGCCATTTTCTCTCTTTCATGTTCACAGAATATATGACATCAACTGCGAATGGGCAAAGCTGAAAATGCCTACCCAGCCGGGATTCGAACCCTGGATCTCCTGCATTCTAGGCAGTTGCGCTGACCCCTACACCACTGGGGGCACAGTGATCACCGCACCTGCAAGGACTACCTAAGTACGCCTCCCGTCAGATATAAATTCCCAGCTTCACCCTGCCCACAGTACTCAAACTCGTAGTTATGAAACTAATTCCCGTAAGAGTAAGGGCCACAAACTTGCCCACCCCTCCCCACTAACGAAAAGATCATTGCCCGTCACCGGCATAAATATATATGGATATATATGGCGTCTGTCTCGAAAGGAGCAGACGTAACTTCTGATCCTGCAGTTGTTATTGTTTCATATTCACATAATATATTCTGTGAGTAAGATCATTGCCCGTCACCGGCATATATATCTCTGTGTGTGTGGCAGACGCCACACACACACACACACACACACACACACACACACACACACACATATATATATATATATATATATATATATATATATATATATATATATAATGCCTGTGACGGACAATGATCCATTCGTTAGTGGGGAGGGGTGGGCAAGTTTGTGGCCATTACTCTTACGGGAATTAGTTTCATAACTACGAGTTTGAGTACTGTGGGCAGGGTGAAGCTGGGAATTTGTATCTGACGGGAGGCGTACTTAGGTAGTCCTTGCAGGTGCGGTGATCACTGTGTCTCCAGTGGTGTAGGGGTCAGCGCAACTGCCTAGAATGCAGGAGATCCGGGTTCGAATCCTGGCTGGGTACGCATTTTCAGCTTTACCCATTCGCAGTTGATTTCATATATTCTGTGAATATGAAACAATAACAACTGCAGGATCAGAAGTTATGTCTGTTCTTTCGGGACAGACGCCACATTTATATACATCTTCTCTCTGTCCAGCTCAGCTCCCGTTGCTCCACCATGTTCGTCTCCCTGGACGTGGAAAAAGCTTATGAACGTTTATGACATACTGGTCTGCTCTTCAAGCTCCAAACATAAGCCCTCCCCGTTGATAATGTTGCCCCATGCTTCCTTCTTCTCCCGCCGCCCTTCCTGTCACTGTCTGCAACTACAATTACCGTTTGTTCTCTGTGTCCCAAGGCTCACTTCTGTTCTCTAACTCATCTAATCCGCCGACATGCCCAAAGCCAGGCCTCCTATCACCTACAATATGGCAAAGATACCGCCTTCCTAGCCCTCGCCCGTCTCTCGCCCGCTCCCAGCAACTGCTGCAGTTTCACCTCTCAGAGTTCTTCACTTGGTTTAACAAGTGGCTCGTATCTGTCAAACCTGACAAATTCCGGGCAATAGTCATAGGTTGTACCACCTGTTCCTTCCACCTCCACGATTTTCACCTTACCCTTCATGACCGCCCCATCTGTCTCACCCCTATCCTTAAATACCTCGGCCTTGCCCTCGATCGCTCCCTTTTCTGGGCTCCCCACCTCTGCACAGTCCGTCAAAAAGCCTGTCCTGTCTGAACCTATTGAAACCCCTTTCCGCCCGGACGTGGGGGCACAAGCAAAAAATGTTCAAATGTTTGTATAGTCTATGGGACTTAACTACTGGGTCATCAGTCCCTAAACTTACAAACTACTTATGAACTACTTACGAACTAGGACGGCACAAATATCCATGCCCGAGGGGGGATTCGAACCCCCGACCGTAGTGGCCGTGCAGACCGTGACTGGAGCGCCTTAGTCCCCTCGGCCACCGCGGCCGGCGGGGCACAAGCCCTCCACTATTCTGTACACCGCTGTTCCGTCATGCGCCCCATCCTTTGCAGCTTCCACCCTGCCTGGATCTCCACGCCTCTCGCCTATTACGAATCCCTCCAGATCTTCGAAGCACCCGCCCACCGCCTCGGCTCCTCTACCCCACGCGGAACTTTTACGACCTAATACCTTTCCGTCACCTTCTGCAATTCTTACAACATATCCTCATCCCTACATCTACCATAAAATAGACTCCCACAACTTCTGGTTTGGCCCATCCATACCAGTCTTGGGCCTCTGCCACGACTACACCTACACATTCCTCTCCCAGGGTAACTTCCGCTACCTCTCCCTCCCGGATGACGCCCCCTGTCCTGACATCTACTCATCCATCCCACTTACTTCCTCCTAGATTCAATACCACTTCCCCGTCCTCTCCTCCCCTCTCCCCGCATCTGGCTTCCTCATTCCTCCCCTCTCCTGAAGTCCTGACGCTCCTCCGCTCCTCCTCCATGCCTCCTCTCACTATCTTCACCCCCAGCGCTTCCCGCCCCCCTTCTTTCCTTCCCCCTTGCGGTACCCACAGTGCCATAATTTTAACGGGCATCGTTCATTAGCTGGTGTCCAGTGCGTCCACCACGTGTTCTTAACATGTTGCGACCACCGCAATCCAAACGAGTGTCACATGTGTCTTTCATTAAGTGTCTCCGTTTCCGTCGTAACCAGTGTTTTCGTGTTCAGCAGTGTGTTTTTAAGCCACCGTGGCATCAGTTTTAATTACTGCATGCATTTTTATCACCTATGCCAGCTGTTAATTCTCCAAACTTCGTTATCATGTATTTCTGTGGGCTGATGTGCGTCGTAGCCTGCCCGTGAGGGCGTGAAATCGCAAAAAAAAAAAAAAAAAAAAAAAAAAAAATAATAATAATAATAATAATAAAAAAATAAATAAAAAAAATAAAAAAAAATAAAAAATAAATAAACAAGACACGCTGAAGATTTATATAAAAAACACGTTGTTTAAGCTTCCATGAGGTTCAATTTACTAAATGTTCAAAATGTTCAAATGTTTGTATAGTCTATGGGACTTAACTACGGGGTCATCAGTCCCTAAACGTACAAACTACTGATGAACTACTTACGAACTGTTGTTGCGGTGGCCGAGGGGACTGAGGCGCTTCAGTCACGGTCTGCGCGGCCACTACGGTCGGGGGTTCGAATCCCCCCTCGGGCATGGATATTTGTGCCGTCCTAGTTCGTAAGTAGTTCATAAGTAGTTTGTAAGTTTAGGGACTGATGACCCCGTAGTTAAGTCCCATAGACTTTACAAACATTTGAACATTTGAATTGAACTGTTGTTGTTGTTATGGTCTTCAGTCCGGAGACTGGTTTGATGCAGCTCTCCACCCTACTCTATCCTGAGCAAGCCTTTTCATCTCCTCTGCGATTTTTACCCCACACACTTCCCTCCAATGCTAAATTAACGATTCCTCGATGTCTAAGAATGTGTCCTACCAAGCGATCCCTTCTTTTAGTCAGGGTATGCCAAAAATTCCTTTTCTCTCCCATTCTGTTCAGTACCTCTTCATTAGTTATGCAATCTACCCACCTAATCTTCAGCATTCTTCTGTAGCACCACATTTCAAAAGCCTCTATTCTCTTCCTGTTCGCACTGCTTATCGTCCATGTTTCACTCCCGTACACTTCCTTACCCTTAAATTAATATTCGATGTTAGCAAATTTCTCTTTTTCAAAAATGCTTTTCTTCCCATTGCCATTCTGCATTTTATATCCGTTGTACTGCGACCATCGCATGTTATTTTACTACCCAAGTAACAAAACTCATCTACCACCTTCATTGTTTCGTTACCTAATCTAATTCCTTCAGCATCGCCTGATTTTCTAAGACCGCATTCCATTATTTTTGTTTTGCTCTTGTTAATGTTCATTTTATACGCTCTCTTCAACACACTGTCCATTCCATTCAACTGCTCTTCCAGGTCCTTTGCTGTCTCTGACAGAATTACAATGTCATCAGCAAAACGTAATGTTTTTATTTCTTCCCCCTGAACTTTAATCCCTATTCCAAATTTTCCCTTGCTTTCCTTCACCGCCTGCTCGATGTACAAATTGAATAACATCGGAGAAAGGCTACAACCCTGTCTTACTCCCTTCCCAACTGATGCTTCCCTTTCATGCCCTTCGAGTCTAATAACTGCAGTCTGGCTTTTTTACAGGTTGTAAATAACTCTCCTTTCCCTATATTTTACCCCTGCTGACTTCAGAATTTGAAAGAGTGTATTCCAGTCAACATTGTCAAATGCTTTCTCCAAATCTACAAAAGCTAAAAATGTAGGTTTGCCTTTCCTTAATCTATTTTCTAAGATAAGACGTAAAGTGAGTATTGCCTCCCGGGTTCCAACATTCCTCCTGAATCCAAACTGATCTTCCCCGAGGTCAGCTTCTACCAGCTTTTCCATTCTCCTGTAGATAATTCGTGTTAAAATTTTGCAACCATGACTTATCAAACTGATTGTTCTGTAATTTTCACACCTGTCTGCGCCTGATTTCTTTGGAATGGGGATTATTACATTTTTCTTAAAGTCTGAGGGCATTTCGCCTGTCTCATACATCCTACACACCAGTTCAAATAGTCTTGTCATGGCTGGCTCTCCCAGAGACTTTAGTAGCTCTGAGGGTATGTCATCTACTCCTGGGGCCTCGTTCCGACCTAGGTCTTTCAAGGCTCTGTCAAATTCATCTCTCAGTACAGTATCTCCTATTTCATCTTGATCTACTTCTTCTTCCCTTCCTACAACATCGTCTCTAAGTTCATTTGCTTTGTAGAGCTGCTCTATGTACTCTTTCCACCTTTCAGCTTTTCCATCTTTGCTGAGAACTGATTTCCCGTCTGAGTTCTTGATATTATAGAGCTGCTTTTCCTGTCCCCAAATGTCTCTTTTATTTTCCTGTAGGCGGTATCTACTTTTCCCCATGTTATACATTCTTCTACAGATTTGCATTTGGCTTCTTGCCACTCCTGCTTAGCCATTTTGCACTTCCTGTCAATATCATTTTTTAGTCGTCTGTACTCCATTTTGCCTGTTTCATTTACTGCATTTTTATATTTTCTCCTTTCATCAATTAAATTTAGTATTTCCTGTGATATCCAAGGATTTTTTGTAGGTCTTGCCTTTCTACCTATTTTTTCCTCTGCTGCCTTCACTATTTCATCTCTCAATGCTTCCCATTCCTCTTCTACTGTTTTATTTCCCCCTGTTTCTGTCAATTGTTGCCTAAATCTCCCTCTGAAATTCTCCAGAACTTCACTTTCCTTCAATTTATCTAAGTCCCATCTCTTTATTTTCCTATCTTTCTGCAGTTTTTTCAGCTTCAGCCTACAGTTCATAACTAACAAGTTATGGTCAGAGTCTATATCTGCCCCTGGGTATGTCTTGCAGTTTATAACCTGGTTCCGGAATCTATGTCTTACCATTATAAAATCTATCTGATACCTTCCGGTGTCTCCTGGTCTCTTCCACGTATACAACCTTCTTTTGTGATTCTTAAACCACGTGTTTGTTTCAATTAAATCATGTTCCGTGCAAAATTCTACCAGGCGACTTCCTCTTTCATTCCTCCTGCCCAGTCCATATTCACCTACTATTTTTCCTTCTCTTCCTTTTCCTACTACCGAATTCCAGTCTCCCATCACAATTAAGTTTTCCTCTCCCTTAACTGTCTGAATAATTTCGTTTAGCTCCTCATATGTTTCTTCGATCTCCTCATCGTCGGCAGAGCTAGTTGGCATATAAACCTGTACTACTGTTGTCGGTGTTGGCTTCGTATCTATCTTGGCAATGATAATGCGATCACTGTGCTGGTCATAGTAGTTTACCCGCATTCCTATTTTCTTATTCATTATCAATCCTACTCCTGTGACACCCGCAACTGATTTTGTATTTATAACCCTGTATTCACCTGACCAGAAATCCTGTTCATCCTGCCACCGAACTTCACTAATCCCCACTATATCTAACTTCAACCTATCCATTTCCCTTTTTAAATTTTCTAATTTTCCTACTTGATTAAGGGATCTAACATTCCACGCTCCGACCCGTAGAATGCCAGTATTGTCTTTCCTGATGACAACATCCTCCTGAGTAGTCCCCGCCCGGAGATCCGAAAGGGGGACTATTTTACCTCCGGAATATTTTACCCGAGAGGATGCCATCATCATATTTCCATACAGTAGAGCTGCATGTCCTCGGGAAAAGTAACGGCTGTAGTTTCCCCTTGCTTTCAGCCATTCGCAGTAGCTGTGTGGCAAAGCCACATTAGCTGATGTTACAAGGCCAGCTCAGTCAATCATCCAGACTGTTGCCCCTATAACTACTGAAAAGGCTGCTGCCCCTCTTCAGGAACCACACGTTTGTCTGGCCTCTCCACAGATACCCCTCCGCTGTGGTTGCACCTACGGTACGGCTATCTGCATCGTTGAGGCACGCAAGCTACCCCACCTCGGCAATGTCTGTGGTTCATGGGGGTGGACTTACGAACTAGGACGGCACAAATATCCATGCCCGAGGGGGGATTCGAACCCCCGGCCGTAGTGGCCGTGCAGACTCAATTTACTCATAGTATTTCGAGAGTTATGAGAGGGAATTGCATATGAAGTGTGGTTTATGTCATACCAGTTCTAGTTTCTCTATCTACCCCCCCCCCCCCCATGGTTCCATTGTAAGAGTGTGACATTCTTATTAATGCAACGGAAAACGGAAATGTGTTCTGCAATCCCGGAAGCCGTATTTGATGTTAATTAGATATAATAGTACTCTTTCAGGGACGAGTTGTCACTGCCAATAATTTAAAAAGTAGCTGTGAAACATGCAAATGCGAGTACAACATACTCGTTGATTATTTGGGTAAAACAATTACCACTCCGAATAAACAGCTTGGAGAAGACTGACACTTTTGAGAACAGAATTAAAAGATAGTGGGCTAACTTAGGTTATCTATAATATATATAAGAAAATTTACAATACACCGTTAGTTCTTTTAGGACATTTCTTCAAAGAAAAAATTTCGATTAAAGTAATCTTCGACCACCATTATGAGGTATTCCTCATTTTACTTAATAAAATTGGATTAATACATAACTGGTTTCGAGAGAAATTCAGTATACTGATATTTTGAAACAGTTTTTTCGTGGATCATAAGTTAAATTAGCTACTGTTTTAATTCGTGCTATTATTTTCATGTTGACGGGGGTCGACATTCGAACGCTAACGAAAGTTGATAGCAGTTCCTGTAGTCTTCGATACTAAGCACGACACTGCATGTGACGTCACAATGACGTCATATTTGCTGAAAGCCTTGCGGAAAGAGCATTGCCTATAAAATGAGTGCGCTCGCATTGTTACAGTGTGCTAGTTTTCACGCGCGGGAATTATTTGTTGTTGTCATGTATTATTGTACACTGAAATAGATTTTCGTGGTAATTGAGTGGCTGGAGTTGAGAGTATTTCACTAGATTGAAGAATACAGATCCCACAGATGCTTCTGGGATCTTTACCACAGAAGAGTAAAATAAAATAAAGATAACAATGTTTCGCAAGAAATTACCGGCGACCTGAACTTGCCTACAAAAGAAATTAACAAGAAGATTAATTCCCTACCTGTTTCTTTTAGGACAGAAAGGTCCAAAGGGGGTACATCTTCTGGTATGGGTGCAGCGGAAAAGTATGATTCGAGGTGGCTTGCATTTAAACCTTTGTCATTCTTCCTTGACAAATAGGAAGACAGGAGAAGCAGGAGATTTGTAAAGTAATAAACATGTAGCAATAGTATATTGCATTTATTATTTTAACCAGATCAGTACAAAGTATTTAATCAGTTTAAAAATATTCGCCCTGACTTTCGACCCTCCCAATACCCAACTGAAAATACCATGCAAATTCATTTCTTACTTCTGCGTTTCTTTTTGATGATACGTGTAGCACAGAACTCAACGACAAGAGTCCAGTCAATGAGTGCACAAAAGAGGGGTGTAGAGCGCAGGGAATATGCGAGAATTTTTGACTTCACGACTTTGTTAAGGATAGTTAGGATGTGAACATACTAAGAAGTCCCCGCTAAAGCGGGGAGGGGGATGGGAAGGTACCATGTTTTGGTTTTCCGCTTATATCTCTAAAACGGTCGGCTTTAGGAAATTGTTACAAATAAAAATGAAAGATAATTGAATTTTCTACAAAATTGTTTTGATACATATACGTCGAATTCCCAACGGTTTTCGAGATATACGTTATTGAGAATCGACAATTTCGGAAAAAATCATCTTTACCTCACCAATTTTGTCAAACATTTACTTCTAGTGACCCACACGATCGTTTCACAGAAAATGTGTGAGAAAGAAAGTTGTAGAGCATTAAATTTCCTTCAATTTGATATGCTCATTTGCTACCTTTTCAGCCAATCAGAAGTTGCACCATTTATAAGATGTGCGTTTAGTTTCGATGTCCCTCCAGAAATGAGTGTTTTGAAGGGTGTGACGTTTTTACCTTATGAAACGTGCTAGCATGGTAAATAACAACAGTTTAACAATGACAAGAAGGTACTTGCAATTGAAACCTTTTCATAATTGTAGCTTTTATTACAATATTATGAATCATACAATGAAAGTTTTTAGAAACACTGATAGTGTTTCAGAATGAAAAATAAGTGCATTCAAAGCAAAATCTTTTTCTGAGGAGGAATGGTCCAGGCATATTCACCTTCGTCAGGTGGAGACGTCGTCCAACGAGACTGGTGGAGTCTATATGTCACTGTCGCCATCTTCGTCTTGAATTAATATTCCGACTCCGTTGATGCAGTTGCCCTTGCAGTTCAGGCATGTAACAGAGCAGTGTAACAACGCTTTTCTGCAACCACATCTGCCACTGTCACATCCTTTCGTGCATCAGCAAAAATATCATCTTCAAGATTTCGTCAGGGGCAGCATCTAACTCTGAGAGTTTCAGAACTAGTTGGCCATTCCAACCCCAATTCGGCGCTCCATCTTTAGGTTCCTCTCCTAACCAAAGGCGTACTTGGTGGTAAGTTCGAAATGCATGCTGCTTAACACCTCCTTCAGCTGGAGGCAGAGTTGAGAGATTAGATGATTTGTAGCAGAACTCGATTTCTGTGGTGCCTAGAGCTCCATACCATGAGAAAGTACTCGTGATTCCTATTGTCTCAATGGAGTCGGGGAAAGAAGAAGTTGGCTAATATCTCAGCAGCATGTTGTATGATTTTGGAATTCTGGTGCATTTTCACAAACCCCAAATTACTCTTGCAATATGTTGTGTCACATACTGTAAACGCATGTAAGAATAATAAATGGGCGTTGTTCTTCATTTTCAATTCCTGCTGCAGCTATTGTGAAGAATATAAACACGTCTTAACCTTTCCTCTTCCTAGTTCTACAAGCAGAATGTTACGATCAGTTGGAGATTTTGCTATTAAGAGAACAGCTAAGTCGAAATCCTGTTGATAGCTGTGTCCACAATATCAACATCAGCATCTCCTGAAGCTTGAAGGTCATTTATCCCATTTTTCTGTAGTTGCATCATCAACAGTTTTATCAGATGATTCTTACTGTTAAATATGGAGAGGAAATCCTCTTGCTTCAATTTAATTTTGGTTTCTAGACTAATATGTCAGAGTGCCCATTGTAAACCACTGTACCACCTCTCCAAAGACAATTGGTCTTAAAAAATATAACATAACCATTGCAACCTGATGTAATTTTTTCGACATTCAATATGAATCAGAAGGATGTCCAAACCTTCTAAAGATAAGCCATTGCCATTTCCCCTTTCTATACTAGCTTCGATGTGTGATGGTATTCCTTTTTTTGTCGCTGTGGAAACACATGGTCCAGCCATTGTTTCGTCACATACCAAACACCGAGTAGCCATTGCGCGCACTACACAGCAACATTTTCATAAATAAATAAAAAATATCTCGAAAAGCTGACACAGAATACCGACACACAATTTTTCTCTGTGGTTGGCGAACTTTTGGAGTGAACTGAAGTAAGAAGTGAGTGAGAACACTCCATTCCATCCCCCAGCCAGTGACAGGCCTTCGATGTTCGTCGTGGGGCTTCCCCATCGTTAACCCTCTCCCAGGCGTTACTCTCTGACGATCTTGACGATATATCCACTGCAGGCGACAATAAACGAGCCTCAACTCCTCCACCTCAGAAACACGAAGATGTTGCTTTGAATGCATTTTTTTCATTCTGAATCACTTTCAATGCTTGTAAATAATTGTATGATTCATAATATTGTAATAAAAGCTACAATTATGAAAAGGTGTTCTGTTTCAATTGCAATCACCTTCTTGTTATTGTTAAACTGTTGTTTTTTACCATGCTAGCACGTTTCATAAGGTAAAAACGTTCCAGCCCCTTAAAACATTTCTGGAGGGGTATCGAAACTGAGCGCACATCTTATAAATGATGTCACTTCTGACTGGCTGAAGATAAGGTAGCAAATGTGCGTATGAAACTGAAGGAAATTTAATGCTCTACAACTTTCTTTCTGACACATTTTCTGTGAAACGATCGGGTGAGTCACGAGAAGTAAATGTTTGACAAAATTAGTGAAGTAAAGATGATTTTTTCCGAAATTGTCGATTTTCAGTAAAGTATATCTCGAAAACCGTTGGGATTCGACATATATGCATGGAAACAATTTTGTAGCAAATTCAATTATCTTTCATTTGTATTTGGAACAAATTTTTCCTAAAGCCGACCGTTTTCGAGATATAAGCTGACAATAAAAAAATGGTACCTTTCCACCCTCCTCCCCACCTTAGCTCACCCCCCAAGGGCGGGGACTTTCAGTATGTTCACCTGCTAACTGTCCCTAACAACGTCCCGAAGTAAAAAATTCTCGCATATTCCATGCACTCTACAATGCATTCATTGACTGGACTGTTTGTGTTTCTTGCCGCTATGTGCTTGGAAACAGACTTCTGTCTTCAGACTCTGTCCCTGGAGGTTGTGACGTACGTGGTCGTCGTAGTTCGTAGCCACTTTGAGTCCTCGTGGATCGCCGCTCTCGATAACGAGTGGCTGAATTATCATGGGGCAACACTAGTCTACTAAAATGATGCAGGCGACACGTAGAATTGCAGTTCATTGACACTTTCACTAGTTCCCAATTGTCAGCGTTTATAGGCAGCGTACAAGTCTCATCAATAATAGTCACTACAACCCGGTACACACATTCCACATGTCAATATTACAGATTACTTAGTCCGTGTGTGGAATATTCCTAACTTGACAAAAGTTCTAGAGGTGTACATTTAGCGTGGCACGAATACTGAGTATCAGTTTATAGTAGAAACACTTTCTGAACAACTAACTCAGAAGAACTTTAACATAATTATTCAGATTGGAGTTCAGAGTGACGTAGAGTGTGCCTCCTATCAAACACGAAACAAGACTCCCCACATGGCGCGAAAGCTCACCTATTTATATAATATCTCTGAAAATTGCGTGTTGTTAATTTGGTGCATTAAACTAATTACAGTGGAAAAGTAAACGATTACATGCAACTGGCTACAGCAGAAGGTAGCGTAAATAATACGGAGTAAATTGATATATGTCTCTGTTATATTAGACTAATAGTGCGGCGTGTCAGTCATGGTCTGGACGGCCGGTGCGATCGGGCGTTCGAATCCGCCCTAGAGCATGGATGTTTGTGCCGTCTTTAGTATAAGCTAGTTGATAAGTAGCTTGTAGGTTTAGGGAGTGATGAGCCCGTAGTTAAGTCCCATAAGCTCTACAAACATTTGAACTAATAGTGCTTCACTACCAAATATAGCGTACTGTGTTTGTAAACAATACTTTCGGAATAAACTGTAATTATACAGAAACTAATGAAGGTACAATATTCCTAACATTAATTGTGAAACATAATAATACCTACTGTAATATTACACAGATATAATTCACTTAGCTTTATCAGAAGTACTAATGATCCTAATATCTGACCTATAACAATACTCCTCTGGCATGAACTAATTGATATTTGCTAATTAAACAAATGTAAAATGTTTCTAGAGTCTATGGGACTTAACTACGGGGTCATCAGTCCCTAAACTTACAAACTAATTATGAACTACTTACAACTAAGGACGGCACAAATATCCATGCCCGAGGGGGGATTCGAACCCCCGACCGTAGTGGCCGTGCAGACCGTGACTGAAGCGCCTCAGTCCCCTCGGCTACCGCGGCCGGCAATTAAACAAATCCCTGCAACGCCAAATAATAAAAAATAACTTAGGCTAGTCACATTAGAAAAATGAATAACAAAAGTTTTCGAAAAGAAAATGATAATAGACTAATTACATTCGTACCTATTATTATGCAGGACTGGTATCAGGAGGTACAGTAATGCAAGCAGATGGGAACAAATCCCAACATGCTTCTTTATAAGGTGTGTAAACCTCCCTTGAAGTTTCACTTTTGTGCAAAACTTTGTGCAGTTACGTACATGCTATTAAACTGTTACATTTTTTTCTACGTTCAATACGATCAATTTTGTTAACACACGGAACACAGATGTAAGAATTCTAAATGAATTCTTCACTGCCCTTCGCGCTCTTAATTAAAAACACGCTCGTCATTTTTTCGTGCATGTTCGCCTGGGTAAGACTTCAGTAAGTGATTTTTTTTTAAATTCTTCTATGATGAACCAATTGCTATGTAAGTAATGTCGACAAAAATAATATTCTCCTTGTGTAAATTCTTCAGTGATGAACTGACCGGCTGTTCTTTAATGTGAAATTATTTCCACATTTAAACTAAAATTTCTTCATGTATACATATTCTTTCAACATAAGTACAAACGATTGAATATATAGATATAAAATTGATGTTAATATGTGTCTCATTTGCATCCAAATGATGTTCTGTGAGCAGCCGACGAACAACGGTCGCATAATTGCGTCTTCCTTCGGAGCAGAAGTTCTAGCCTATCCCTATCTTTTTAAAGATTATCTTAAGTGCGTTCTCAAACTTCTTCTTATGGTCCCCGTAATTCCATGTTCTCGCATACTCCGTTTCCATATATGTCATAAACTCTATAAGGTTGTCACCACCGAGTTTATTAAAGACGTAACTGGTATAATGCCCAAGTAGCCACATCACAGTATTGTTTTTCCATTGCGGGTAGTATTTTTTGTCTGGTCTATACAATAGTTTTGTTTCTATAGATTCCGGTGAGGTCCTGGTTACAAGCGCTATCTGTCGCCTAATCCACTTCCAGTGATGGTCGCGGTTTCCGCACGTTAATCTGTGTGGAATAGTGTCCACTAGATTACAGGTGAGGCATCGTTCTGTGTCACTCAGTCCAATTGCATAAAGCCTCTCATTGGTGCTTACGATGTTGTTTATCGTTTTGTATCGCGCTAACGTTCGAAGGAAGTACGCAGCTGTTAATATTCTGCCACACTGCTTCCCAGTTGACTCCACAGTACTTCGATTCTATTTTATTCCTTCCTTCGTGTGAATCTGTATTCAAAAATGTCTCTTGCAATTAAGTTCTTGTAATTTTTTAGTCGCTCGCTCAATTACCTTCTCTCAAGATAGTACTCCCGGATATGTTTTAATTGAAAACTTATTGTTTGGACATTTATCGGTGAATCTGTACTTTCTGGTTTGACTGCTTCGAAGTAGTAAGGCTGTCAGGGTTGCTGTGTATATGGTTGGTCATTCGTTTAATATATAGCGCAGTTGCTTTATTTCTTATATTAGTCAAACCCAGTCCGCCGTGTGTGGGGTCTAGCGTGACAGTCGTAGAGTCTACTCTGTCTAGTTCACCCTTCCATATAAATGATGCCTCTTTGACGTTATTGTCTTCACTACCAGTTTAGGGATTGGAAATAACTGTGCTGTGTAATACGCTTTTAACAGGATGTATGTATTTACACACTTGACCCTCTGGTACTGATCCAAACTTCGGTAGTTATTTTCAAGCAGTGCGCCCTTTATTTTTTGCGCTACATCCCTCCAATTTTTTGCCATATCTGTTGGGGACGGTTGTCAGAATAGTTCCAAGAGCTTTATGTTCCACGACGTTTTTAGCCCAGTCGAGTCTGATGTCTTGCAATCCTCGTATAATTAAAAGTTTACTTTTATTTTCGTTTATTTTTGCTCCTGACGCTACGCAATATTTATTTAGTTGTCTCTCTAGAGCCGTCACGTCATCTCTGTTCCTTACTATTTATCCCTACATCATCAGCGTAGGCGCCAACTACCATTTTCCTTCAGTAGATTGTAATACCTGTCAGTTTCGCTTGCAGTTGTCTTAATAATGGTTCCAGTGATACTACAAAAAGTAACATCGACAGAGGACTTCCCTGAGGTACTCCTAGTTTAATTTATATCTGTTTCGTCATTTGACCGTTAACAGAAACTTCAGCCGAGATCCCCACTGCGGCATTTTTGACAATGTTTATAGTTCCTGGAAGGAATCCCATTCGTTTCATAGTTTCTAGAAAGTACTTGTGTTCGGCCTGGTCGAAAGCTTTATAAAAATCGGCGAAGAGGAGGCCGCAGTGAGTATTGCTGACAGATGTTAAAGCAATAATGTCCCTATATTGCGCAGCAGTTTGGAGTATCGTCCTTCCATAGGCACAAGTCTGATAATGACAGATAATTTTCTCAGTTAGTGGTACGATACGTTTATTTACTGCGCTTGCAATAATCTTGTAGTCAGAATTCAGTAGGGAAATTGGTCGATTGTTGATTTCCTTGCATCCTTTGTTTTTTGGGATCAGAACAATTTTACATTCTTTCAATTCTGAGGGGACACATTTACCCTGAAACACTTCATTCACAATTTCTGTCATCTTATCTCCTATCAAATCCCAGTACGTTTTATAAAACTCGATGGGTAAACCATCGGGTCCTGGTGACTTTTTAGTGGGAGAACTGCGTATAATTTCCAGTACTTCTTGATTAGTAAAGGCTGAAGACAACTGTTCATTGTCTTCTCTGGTTATTTTAGAAGTCACGTTTTCAAACAGTTCATCGTAATAGTCTTCATTCGAGTCACATGATCCATATATATATCTCTGTAGTACCTATGTATTTCACGAGGTTTGGTGAGGATAGTACCATATACCAGCTTGAGTTCATCCATGAAAGTTCTTCGGCGGTTTTTGTTGTGTTTTATTAAGTGATACAGAGCCGCAGATTCGTCCTCACTGACAGATTTTGCTTAAGATTTAAGCTTAAGTCCTAATTGTTGTCTCTTCAATGCTATTAACTTTGCTTTTATACACTTTATACACTTTGCTCTTAATACACTGTAATAGAATTCCATTGACTGTTTTATTTCCCGAGAGCGCTCTATACTATAATAAATAATTACTTTACGTAATTTTGGCTTCGCCCTAGTGGTACACCACTCTAAAACACTATTATAGCTGTTAACTGAGCGTAGACACAGTTCCCATGCACGATAGTCTATTAAAACAGCAGCGTTCAAAAACCATTGGCCCCTGTACCAACGTGTTGGTTGTTGGTCTAAATTGATGCTGGTAGAAATGCTGCTGTGATCTGAAAAGCTTGCAGGAGTTGTTTCCGCTTTAAGTACATTGGTCGCTAGGTTGTCCGGCACATAGATCCTATCAATTCTACTGGAGGATGTACTGGTAATATAGGTGAAATGGACCAGTGTCGGGTACTTAATTTCCCAAACATCCCTCAGTTTCAGTTCTCTGACAAGACGCTTCAGCTTGTTGGAATAATTAAAATTGGGAAACTAGTCTTTTCGGTTCAGAACACAATTAAAATTACCCGATAGTATGAGTTTTTGAGGGTCCTTCCGAAGTAGATAAATTATATCTTCTTTACAAAACCTTGCTCTTTCGTTACTATGCGGATTGCCAGAGGGTGCGTAAAGATTAATAATTGTGACATCCATCATGCTCACCCCTATTCGTCTTCCAGATTCAAGCATTTCTACATCATTTACAGGAATACCGTCTTTTATTAAAATTGCCGTGCCAACATTCATTTCAGGTGCAGAATTAATTAGAACAACATATCCGGGTATTGTAAAATCTATCATTAACAAATGTTTGTACAACTTATGGGACTTAACTACGGGGTCATCATTCCTTAAGCTTACAAACTACTTATGAACTAGCTAAGACTAAAGACGGCACAAATATCCATGCCCGAGGGGGGATTCGAACCCAAGACCGTAGTGGTAGTGCTGACCGTGACTGGAGCGCCTGTCACCTTGGCCACCGCGGCCGGCTGTCATTAACACCTCTTGTAAGAGAACAATGTCTGTTGCTGATTCGTGCAAAAATTGTTTTAAAGCTTCGGTTTTAACTTTAGACGTAATCTTATTTATATTTATTGACGTTATTGTATAGGCCTGTAGCATTTTTGGAGACTATATAAGAAATTAATTGACAAAGTTGGGAGGCTATCCGAATAAAGCACGCCATGGCCAACAGCAGCCATAAAATACTACGATAATATAAAACTAAAAAAAAAATCTTATTTCTATGATACTTCTTAAACGTCTTTTAGATGCAGAAAATATTTGTTAAGAAACTGATTGACTCCCTCGGCACTAATTTCAGAAAAAGAGAAATCTTTCCTGGCACTCTCTCTGCCCCCCCCCCCCTTTTTTTCCCGCTAAGTGTTGCCTTCAGATGTGAAACCCTGGAATATATCTGTACGTTCATTACAGGGGGAAGTTCCTTGTAAGACATTTTTGGAATTTCCCGTCAAGGAACCTTCAGTGACTATTTCATATTTTATATTTGGCGGCTTTTTATTGCCCCTGGCGGGCTGTTGTCGGCTTTGCTTCTTAGTAAATCTCAGATTTTGTTGCTTTTTGTTCAAAATGTTCAAATGTTTGTAGAGGTTATGGGACTTAACTATGGGATCATCAGTCCCTAAACTTACAAACTACTTATGAACTAGCTAATCCTAAGGACGGCACAGATGTCCATGCCCGAGGAGGGATTCGAACCCCCCACCGTAGTGGCCGCGCAGACCGTGACTGGAGCGCCTCAAGCCCCTCGGCCACCGCGGTGGGCGGTGCTTTTTGACTCGGCGGCGCAGCACGTCCTGAGTCGCCGTAGTTTCCTGTACACTTTCCTTGTTTTCGTCTGCCGTGTTAGAACTTCGATCAGGCGAAGTCTGTTGTCCAATTCCGCGTTGCTGTTGTCGGTCTTGCGCGACCTGCATCGGTGTGTCTGACGCGGCGTGTTGCTTGTCGACTGCTGCCTCGGTTTGCTTGTGCTGTGACGTGTCCGGCACCTCAGAGAGCAGCAACTCGTTCGCCGCCGTGTCAGGCACCATTTTATCAGATTCCGTCTCTTGCATTACTTCTTTTTCTTTGTCTGACTGAGATTGTGGCGTGGTTTCGTCCTCCGAAGGCAGTTCTTCCATTTCTACGTTCCCTGTTCCCTCTAGCTCTTCCGCTTCGAACGGCTTCTGCTTGCGGGCGGAATGTACAGGAGAGGAATCTTCATTACATTGATCTTCCGCTTTTTCTAGGGGTCTTTTCTTGGGTTGCTGCTCACTTTCACGCACAGCAGAACCGCTATTTGTAACTTGTTTCAAGGGTGGGAACTCATTTTCAGGTATGGTGACCACATCAGAAGTACCTTCCATGGCGACCTTAACAGGAGGGGATTGCTCAGTAGAGGCCATAATGTCACTGAGTGTGATTCGTTGCCGCTGTATTAAATTGGTTCTCAAAACAACAGCACGACGTTGGCAGTCCTGTCGGAAGTGTCCAGATTCGTTACAAATTTGACAAGTTTGGTCTTGTCCAGAATACACAATGTGAGCTTTATAACCTTCCACGGTAATATAAGAGGGAATGTTAGTTTTAACTTCCATGTCTACAGACCGTATTCCATTATAACATAGCAGTTCGTACTGCTTGGACCACCGTTCATTCACAATTGGAATAACGTCCCCATATTTTGAAAGTGCTTCCTTAATCAACAGATTATCAATTTCAATAGGGATATTTCAAACCCTATCACAGCTTTGCGTACTGAGACTACACTTTTAGATCCATCTCTATGTTCAAATTCTACAGCACTACCCCACTTTGTCAGAAATTTGTCGACCGTCACGGGACTAAGAAACTTTACAAACACACAATGCCTAATTGATTGGTATGTACATAATCAGAATTAATGCCCATTACCTCAACCAGCCAGTCGTGTACTTCCAGAGCAGACGGTTGAACAGGACGAGTTTCCCTCTAGAAAGAGAAAACCAGAATATTTTTTCGGGCATAATCAGCCATTTTCTTCAGCGTCATAGTAATCCCGGTGAACACCGAAATCCCGCCCAATGACGAGAAGTGCACAAACGAAACACGTAAACACAAATATACAGCACTTCAAATACGTGTACGAACACAGAAAGCACAGGAACACTGAACGTAAACAAATACACCGGCGCGAGCGCTAACGTATACGGAGCAGCAGCGGGCAGGTCCGACCGCGTTGGCGGCTGAAGCCGAACTGTAGGTGATCCTGGAGAGCAAATTGCTGGTCACCAATGAATACATACGGCCCACCACGCCTTCTTTCCGTAAGTGATACCTCCTGTGAACTATCTAGACTATTGTTTTCAATTTATTTCCAGAAAGTTGTGTGTTTCAGCACCCCTCCATGGGAAATACGTCTTTGTGAATCACCCTTTTTGTACATGAAACAGTAATCGGCGTAGGCTACCCCTACAAGTACAGTACTGAAATCTAATACATAGAGTTCTCTTGAATAAAAGAATGTCTTGGTTGCAAAACGTTTTATTGAAATGACACGTTTCGCCCGGTTAGAGGATCTTCAGATTTCTGACAAAGAAGAAAAAATAATCCACATCTTACAATTTTTACATGGCAGTATTACAAAAAAAAAAAAAAAAAATATATATATATATATATATATATATATATATATATATATATATATATATATATATATATATAAATTGTTAGCTACAAAACAATGTTGAAATCAGTAATAAGGGATTGTAATAATGAAGGTACTGATGTTTACCTACTCTGTGATAGAGGGTGTTTAAGTCAAAATGCAGCCATAGGATGTCTTACCGAGACAATAACAATGTAATCCGTTGATCAGCGGTAACACTGACCGGTAAACAAATTGATACAATGATCAACTGATTGGATGTTGAAATAATTTATACTTCGAGATTTACCTTGAAGAATGTCCCTGTGCCTTATAGAAGAACACATACACGACATGCTTCGGTTTTGGTACTGGCACTGCCAGGGGCAGCGTTCAAATGTCTACTGCGAGTAACCGCTCACAACACTGTAAAAGTTGGGTTGGTCGGACAACTGTTGTTAATTTCAAATATTGAATTTTTTCTTCTTTGTCAGAAATCTGAAGCTGCTCTAACCGGGCGAAACACGCCTTTTCAATAAAAGATTTTGCAACCAAGACATCCTTTTATTCAAGAGTTCGACTTAACACGGTTGCTGTACCACACCACCCAAAAATGGGACGAGAAGAATTTTACAATATATAGTGTGTCCATATGTTTGTGTGTTTCTGTGTGTACGTGTTACACAAAATAAACAGTTTTGTTCCAATGAATTTTTGTACAAGTAAGCTTCAATCCATGAGGACGGTCGGCGTAAGTGTAAGACCTACGTACGATACATAGGTCACGAGATATGACGTCATAAACAATGAGATTCGCGAAAAACTGCTGCATTAGCGACAATGCTGCTCATTTTCTCCTAAACCTCTGAACCGATTTCAACCAAATTTGGTACACATATTCCTTACTGTCAGGTAACAACTACTGCTGGGTTAACAATCACATACGACACATGGTTAAGAAAATATGACGTCATAAACAATAGGAATCGCTAAAAACTGCCACATAATGCGACGAGATTTTAGAAATACACAAAATGCGAATGAGAGTACTTAGCGACTTGCAACAAACTTTAAACATAATTTTAAACCATTATTAAACTTTTCTCGCTGACAACCATAGCAAAATGATGAAAGGAAAAAAGTTTCTCGCTTACTACTTTTCCGCTGTTTATGGAGTAAAACTACGGCATTCGGTTTGACGTTACAATTTGTAATTTGTAAACTACAAATTGTAACCGCAGTACATTTTACAGATAGTATACACGCATATAGTTGAGTGTACCATCTAAATTGTACCACAGTACGACACGTATTTCATGAGATATGAGGACGTAAAGAGCAACGTTCATGGAAAACCGCCCCATCAGGCACCAAGTTTTAATCTATTTCTTCTTTACTACTAATTGTATTCCCAAGAAGTTTTACAGAAATACAGCCCTTATACTAATGAATATATACATGAAAAATGGTAGGAATAAATAAATAAATACTCGGACAACGCCGGATTTTCACCTAGTAAGCTTCATAATTATAAAATTCAATTCTGCTATTTGCGGTTGCAATTATTTCACATTGCTTCCCATCTATAGCGTTAAGACAATGTGGGAAGTTCCACTGCTTCTCATATATATAGATGCCGATGATGAGCATCCTTTCTTCAGTGCAGAGGCACTGCTAGGCCCTTATTCGTACGGGAGTCAGTTTGCAAAAACCACGAATTTGAGTAATAGTAGGCAGGGAAAGTTGAGAATTTGTATCTGACGGAAGGCGTGTTTGGATAGTCCGTGCAGGTGTGATGACCGCTGTGTCCCCAGTCGCGGAAGAGTCAGCACAATTGCCAAGCAAGCAGGAGGCCAGGTTCTACTCTCAGCCAGGTTCAGGTTTTCAACTTCACCAATTTACATTTAATGTCATTCATTCCGTGAATATGAAATATATTTGTGTTGCTGTCAGTAAATGTATTACAATTCTGTTGTTGACAAAACAAGCGTAGCAAAGCAGTAACTAAACGATGTCTCAGATGTGTTGATCAAAGGAATTACTATTACGTCTTAAAGAGCATGTCTGGGAAGTGATAATTCTTGTATTATAGGATACCAGTCTTGTGTAAAAAATGATTCACTAAGCTCAGAAATATTGTTTTGGGAAACCTTTCACACAGAAGAGGTGATGGAAGATGCATCAGATCCAGTACTAGTGGAAGAAGAAGGATTTAGCGATGTCATTAATGTGACTCGAAGTGGAAAACTGGTGAGCCACCACAAAATAAATAAAATTAAGAGTAGCGGACAGTGATTTTACCGATACTTTAAACATTATAAACGGTATAAATGACAGTATGAAAGACCCTACGAATGGAACCAAAGTGAGCATGTGACTGCATTGGGGTGTTATGTTGCATCAAAACTGAAACAGTGCAGTACACATGTGCAAAACGTGGTGCAATGTAAGGTTGAAGAAATCTTGTTCTTGGCAGATACTTGCAGCTCTGAAGACAAGGAATAAACTGCAGATAGTGCGAATTATCATTCTCGTTCAATATTTGTTTCAAATGTTCAAATGTTTGTATAGCTTATGGGGCTTAAATACGGGGTCATCAGTCCCTAAACTTACAAACTACTTATGAACTAGCTAATACTAAGGACGGCACAAATATCCATGCCCGAGGGGGAATTCGAACCCCCGACCGTAGTGGCCGTGCAGACCGCGACTGGAGCGCCTCAGTCCCCTCGGCCACCGCGGCCGGAAATATTTGTTTTGCCTTGAGATCTCAAATTTGTATTGAAACTGGATGGGTAACCAAAAAGTGAAGTGCTACTCTAATGAATTTATTTTCTTTAAAGTGGTATAATTGAAATTGATCTCATGTGAAGCCCATTTTTAATTGTTTAAGAATTAGAACAAATAACGTTTTTAAAATTAAAGGGTAAAACAATGAAAAGGTAGAAAGGTCTCAGTGGGTAAAGCCGTTTTGATCTATTCAAAAATTTACACAATATTTCCAGTTTTAAGATCAAAAGTTAAAACAACAAGAAACTAGAAAAAACTTCAGCAGCTGAAGACCATATTAAATTAACAGGACAGTTCTTTAAAACATGTAATGTATAGAAGGTGAAGCCCTTACTTCAATTGTTAAACAACTTTCACACTATACTGGTACCAATAAATAAATAAATAAATAAATAAAATTGCGGATGTAGTCCGTTTTGATTCCTTTACAGTTCAAAAAAATTATAATCTTAAGACAACAAGAAAACAAAATTCAGTGGGCGGAGCCCACGCTACAGATTTTACATAATTTGATACAAGAAAGCTTTCAATGGGCAGAGCCCGTGCTTTAAAAATTTAACTAACTTTAACATGATTAAAAAACTGTTGGATAACAACAAGAAAAGGCGCCAAACTTACTTTTTAAACAATAATGAACATGGCACCAGAAGGCAAGTGAAGGGCTGTAACCTTCTTTAAATAAAAGGAACACATCCACATTCAACAAAATTACAACTTGGATGTGATATATAAAATCTGATCAAACACAATTAGCACATGCCAAAACGCCACACAATTTTTATGAGGCAACCAATAGATTTCTCAAGGTACAAAAATACATATTACAATAAATTGGCATTTGAGGTCCGACAATGTTCTGAGAACATCTGCCCCAAGGATTACGCAAAAATGCAAGGCCAAAAGCCACTGGATGTGGTCAGCAGCAACAATCGTTAAACACAAACATGTATCAAATCCAGTAGGGCAATTATAAGAGATGGTAGCCAGATTTCCTTTTTTGTAAGCTGGAGGGAGGAGAGTATGGCTAAAATACATCAAGCAGACCAAGTAGCCAAGGAACAGGATGAACTCCTTGCAAGGTTGAAAGGTGACGATTATCATGAAATTCAAATCAAAGGACAAAAGGAATTTAAAATGTCAAAATATACCCACTGGCCAGGCAGTAATCGGCAGAGGGCAGAAAGAACACTGCTTCAAAATATGTCGGCTGCCAGGGCAGGAAACTGACTTGCGAACAGCTATGTGCAGATAAATACCCTGGTTACACTTATGGAAAACACGCAATTGAAACAACAATACGTTCGCAGATTTTACAAAGTGCTGACAAGCATTACGAAACAATACTGAGACGGAACTCAGACAAAGAGGTAATCCACATGACAAGGAGCCACTAGACCTGTAGAGCAACTGATCAGTTCCACTGCGGTGAAAGTAGTAATGTCCCAGATTATGTGAAGGGTCATTCAATTAAGATAGCATGACCCTGAGCACCACCGTGTTGCTGAAAGGAAGGGCGCAAGGCTCCTCCAAGGACTTAAGAAACAGCCACAGCCATTGGTGAGGTGCGAAACACGATTCACGCAGAAGTGTTAGTGCTGGATGACATCAGCAAAAAAAAAAAAAAAAAAAAAAAAAAAAAAAAAAAAAAAAAAAAAAAAAAAAAAAAAAAAAAAATGTTCAAATGTTTGTAAATCTATCGGACCAAACTGCGTGGTCATCAGTCCGTAGCTTACAAACTACTTAAACTAAGGTAAACAAACCTAAGCACAGCATATACACCCATGCCCCAGGGAGGACTCGAACCTCCGACGGCGAGCAACCGCGCGTTTCGCAGCGAGGTGCTTTACTCAGTTTTTTGTTTTGTTTTTTGTTTCTTTTTTTTCTACGTTTGATTCGCCTTCTTCTTCTGTGAGGCTTTCGTTGAATAATATTTCTCCTTTGTCTTCGAACAACGCCCTCATGGGCGTTATGATTTCAAATTTAGGTAAACGGAAAGCATTTCTTTTTATCTTCCTTCTTGTTTTTGTAAAACTTGTGACACTTTCCTTATCGTCACTGCTTTATTTGGTTCCAGTTATAAGTTCCAACCTGAAGTAGAACAGAAACATAATAAATAACTATGAAAATAATGAGTTAAAATAATAATAATAATGTTTTTCGCATTTCGTCGCATGTCGTAGTTGAACGTGCTGCCACTTCAAGCCGATAACAGTACAATGAGGAATCTTTGAAAGAAATCTTTGTATCTAGGTCGACTTAGTAACTTGTGATGTTCCGTTGATAACAATTGTAAAAAGTCAGGTAAGGATTTCTTTTTATAGTTGATGCTGTAGTACACATAATATCCAATGAGCCAGGCGTAGCTGTTATTTTTGGCGTTAGGAAAGAATTTCCAGTCTGGGTGCAAAATGTGCGTAGTCGTGATATTCATTGTACTAGTTCGTGTTATGAGAGACAACTTTTTCCTTGTCCAGGTCCATATCTCCGTTTGATCCCTGCAAGTGAACTTATGCGCGAGGGAGTCAACGAGAAGACATGCATTGCAATATGGAGTCGGACGGAGTTTGATGTTATATAGTTTTTCTCCTGTAGCGATGGCGTTGTTGACAACCTCGTACCAGACAGCTCGAACGTGAGACGGAAGCACGGGATTCTGAACATTTTTCCATATGTTCTTCCATTGAAGCCCCTGGATGCGGTGGCTGCATTTTTGTAATTTCAGTATACAGGTTTTTTGTTGTTAGTCCCTTACAGTCCGCGTCGATGAAACTTAATTCTAAATAGCGAACATAGGCCAGACTGCTATTTATTCCACCTACATTCACCGGAGGCCTTTTGTCACCAGGATCTAGACATGCGAAAAGTCGGTTCGTGATCGTGTTCAGGTTGCTTTGCAACATCTTCATTGTTGCATGTATGAAGATGGCCGTGCACTGGGCGTGAATGTTTTTCACACCGAGCCCTCCTTGTAGGCGTGATAACGTTGCGGTCGCAAAGGGAGGTGTAAAAATGTTCCCCCTCCAAATAAACCAACAAGCAATCGCTAAAATTCGGTCCGCTATTTTAGGGGGTATTGGTAACACTGCAGCTGTATGGTATACTTTACTAAATACGTAGGTGTTGACAAAATCCGCTCTCTGGAAACGATCCAACGATCGGACATTGTGTTCCTTAATCGTGAATCGCAAACTATTCAACTTCTGCGTCCAATTTAGGTTGCTCATATGCAGTGGATTGGCTGTGATTTTCAGCCCGAGTTGTGTCCTCCTTGGTTTCCTGCAGCCACCTTGGTTGTTCCGTGTTTGTCTGAGGGCCTAACATCAGTATTCTAGACTTTTCCATGTTGAGTTTTGCACCACTAGCACTAGTATATTTTTCTACAAGCTGCCGTGCTATATCGAGTTCTTGTGTGTTGTTGACAACCACGCTCACGTCATCCGCGTACGCATGACACTCTGTTCTGCTATTTAAAGTCCGGAGACCTTGTAGTTTGGCGTGGAACCCCTTACGGAGCGGTTCGATGCCGAGTGCGTACAGGAGAGAGGGCATCCTTGCCGCACCCCTCGCTTAATCTTCACGGCTTCTGTTAACTGACCGTTTATTTTGAATTTGGACTGTGTGTGGCCAATGGACTTCCGTATAATACTAACAACCTTTTCGTTGTACCCCATGTTGCGCATCGTACGTAGTAAGTACGTGTGGCTGATTCTGTCGTAAGCTTTTTCGAAATCCAAAAAGACGACTGAGAGCTGACTTTCAGTAATCCATGTTAAGTGGGAGAGCTCCCTGTATTCCGCCAAAACGTGTGCCATTGTTCTTCCGGTGGCCGGGTGTGCATGATATGATCCTAAAACTTTTTTTAAAGTGGGCTTCATTCTGTCGTTGATCAGGCGTGTAAATATTTTAAAATCCGAATTCAACAGAGTTATAGGACGGTACTGTGTTATCATCGTCGCATTTCCAGTTTTTGGCACAAGAACCACCATGCCTTCCGTGAAGGTTGGTGGTAATTCGCTAATAGACAGGAGTTCGTTGTACATTTTTGTAAGCTCAGTACCGATGACGTCCCAGAAGCTCACGTAAAATTCATCTGTTCCAGCGGCTTTGTTACGTGGCGCGTGCTTTAAAAGTGATTTCACCTCTTCATCAGTGAATTCTTCTAAAATAGAGACGTTATCTTCTTGGGTTAGTCGAGTTGTAACCTCGGATAACAGATCCTCTTCTTCGGTGTCTTGGTACATTGATTCGGAGTAGAGTTGTTGATAGTAATTCAGAATGCACAGTTTTATCGCCCATTGGTCACAGTAGACATTGCCCTGCTCGTCTTTTATGTGGGTTATTATTTTCTGCTTCGCCCTCTTGGATTCACGAATGATGTGGTAAATTGACGCTTCTTCATTGTAGAGGTCATTTACGTTGCGTGCGCGTACTATCTTGCCCTGCCCAGATGGGCTAGTCAAGGATATAGGTTTGGCCTTGGTACGTTTAATTCGAGCAAAATTGGCTGCTGGATTAACCGAACTGGCGTAGAGCTCCCTTAGACAGGTGAAAAATACTTCCATTGTTCTCTTCCTCCAATAGTTTTTCTGTCTGGCGTACTGTATGATGGTTTTCCGGATCCGTGGTTTGGCACAGTTTATCCACCAAGCCAAGCGTTCTCGGTATCGGGCTTGAAGTCGAACGCATCTGTTCCATGTTTCAATTACATCCTGTCTTAAACAGTCGTCTTGGAGAAGTGAAAGATTTAACTGCCAGACTCCACGTCCAAAAAAGGTTTTTTGCTGCGTGAGTCTCACCAATACGTGATACGCACAGTGGTCTGAAAAACTAACCGGCCATATTTCGCAGTTTCTCACGGATCTGGAAAGGTCTGTTGTGCAGTAGATACGATCTAATCTGCTAGCGGACGTGTTTGTGACAAAGGTGAATCCTTGGCTGTTCGGTCTCAGGTTTATCCAGCTGTCTACCATATGGAGGCTCTCCGTTAAAACGTGAAGCTCTTCACAATAGTTAAAGTTAGAAATTTGGTCCTCTTGGCGGAGGACGCAGTTAAAGTCTCCTCCTAAAATTATGTTCGAATTCGCTCTCGGAATGAGACGGGCCAAGTCGTCCCGGTAAAACTGGCTGCGACTATGTCTATTTCCAGTGCCTGACGGGGCGTAGATGTTAATTAGAAGGATATCTTGTATTTGAAACGAGATGCCCCGGCCGTTTTCAAGCAGTGCTGTCATTTCGTAATGTATGCCATGTCGTACCAATGTAGCAGTTCCACTTTCTTGTCCAATATTAAAATTCACGTCGTAGCCATATATATTGCCTAAATCTGTAGTACAAACTTCCTGGAGCATGAGTATGTCGATATCCGCAGCATAAATGTAATCTTTTAAAGCTTGTACTTTTCGTGCGGATTCTAACCTATTGATGTTTAAGGTTGCGACTTTGTAATCTTGCATGGGTCTGTGTGGATTTAATCCTCCATTTCTTCAGCCCATGCAGTTGGTTTATCCGGTGGGTGGTGTCGTGTATCATCCGTCGGTTCTTCCTGTGTCGTTTCAGGTCGGGAGGGCGCGGGAGTCTGCGCTCGTTGCTTTCCCTTTTCTTCCTCCGTGGTGTTCGTGGGATCGGCGTGTCCATTTTTAAGGATCTTCTTGGTTCTTTGCCGTTTTCGATCTAAGTCTTGAATTTCTTCTTCCGTTTGCGTTCGCAACTTCTTAGCTTTAGTATTCCTCTGTTGTGAAGAGTTGATCTCCATTCGTTGCGTATCTGCCGTTTCCTTGCCAGTGTGGCAATGGTTGGCTGACTGTGAGGATTTTTCAACAGTGGACTTTGGTTCTGAAGTATCCATTTCGTTTTCCGGTTCCCGTACTTCGGCGGAGGCCTGTGCTGCTACAGGCGGCGCCACCTGTTGGCGGTGCTGCGTACCACCAGGTTCCGCGCTGTGGCCGCTGTCTGCTGTTGTTGACAGGGCCGCGTCTCTTCGGCCGCCGTTGTGGACATAGCCGTTACGGCGGCCGTTTCCTCTTGTCTACCCGCATCAGTAATGCTGCTGACTGGGGGCTCTGGGTTCTTAATCGTATTTATAACTGGAACAGGCACAGCAGGTTGTACTCCAGGAAGAGGCTGTAACTGCTCGTTTCTACGTGACGAGGTATTGGCGAGCACGGCTGCGTACGTCTCACCACCCAATTCTGCAGGGATAGTCGGTAGTTGTACAGGGTGGGTGGTTCTACGCACGTTCCGTATGTTGGGACATTCTGCACGTAGGTGTTCCGGTGAGTTACACTTAGCGCAAGTACGGGGTTGGCCTTCGTATATTACGAGAGCACGGAACCCTTGAATCATGATTTGTGACGGTATGTGCTTCCGCAAGTCGATGGTAACACTTTTTACGCCATTATCGACGTTAAAGTGTTTTAGTCCAGACCATTTCTCACGTTGAATCTCGAGTACGTTCCCATAAGGTGTAAGTGCCTGTTCGAATTTCTCGAGTGGCATTTCAAAGGGAACATTGAATATCCGCACAGTGTCTTGTGTCTCGTTTCCGTCGTAGGTGTCGGTGGCCGAGTGGAAAGAGACCGACACAGGAATAAAGGATGCACGCTTGGGCAGGTACGGAGGTGACCAGCCAGTGGGACAACAGAAACTAGAAACACTAGAGTAAATTAGAACGAGATATATATTTCTTAGAGACTCAGTAATACTTAACTTTTACATAGCTCAGTAGTGCAGAATGCTGATACATAGCTGAGCTAGAAGCCTGCCTAATGCCTATCCGATAGCCAAGTCTTCACTGGTGCCTATCTGATTCCGAAGTGTTAGCTGGTTGCCGGCCGCGGTGGCCGAGGGGACTAAGGCGCTCCAGTCACGGTCTGCACGGCCACTACGGTCGGGGGTTCGAATCCCCCCTCGGGCATGGATATTTGTGCCGTCCTAGTTCGTAAGTAGTTCATAAGTAGTTTGTAACTTTAGGGACTGATGACCCCGTAGTTAAGTCCCATAGACTATACAAACATTTTGTTAGCTGGTTCCTATCTCAGTCCCAAGTGAACGATGTCGTTCAGTGGTGGCCACGAGCGGAGTTGTAGCAGAGGGCGCTCGTGGCTGACGTCGTAAGAACGCCGCGCCGTGCGTGCATGGCGGCGCGCGGTGAAAGTAGGTGGCGCGCACTTTAGACTTGTGCAACACCACAGTTTTGCCTTGAGATCTCAAATTTGTATTAAAAAACAAACTATAAAGTGGGTAACCAAAAAGTGAAGTGCTACTTTAATGAATTTATTTTCTTTAAAGTAGTATAATTGAAATTGATCATCATGTGAAGCCCATATTTAATTGTTTAAGAATTAGAACAAATAACTTTCTTTAAATTAAAGGGTAAAGCAATGAAAAGATAGAAAACTCTCAGCGGGTAAAGCCGTTTTGATCTTTTAAATTATTCACACAACATTTCCAGTTTTAAGATCAAAAGTCAAAACAACAAGAAACTAGAAAAAACTTCTGCGAATGAAGACCATATTAAATTCACTGGACAATTCTTTAAAACATGTAATGTATAGAGGGTGAAGCCCTTACTTCAGTTGTTAAACGACTTTCACACAATACTGGTAGAAAACAACCTTTTGCGGATGTGGTTGATCCCTTTACAATTCAAAAATTCATAGTCTTAAACGACAAGAAAGCAAACTTCAGTGGGTGAGCCCACGCTACAGATTTTACATAATTTGATACAAGAAAGCTTTCAATGGGCAGAGCCCGTGCTTTAAAAATTTAACTAACTTTAACATGATTAAAAAACTGCTGGATAACAACAAGAAAAGGCGCCAAACTTACTTTTTTAAACAATAATGAACAGGGCACCAGAAGGCACCAGTAGGACAATTATACGGGATGGTAGCCAGATTTCCTTTTTTGTAATCTGGAGGGAGGACAGTGTGGCTATAATAATACATCAAGCAGACCAAGTAGCCAAGGAACGGGAGGAACTCCTTGCAAGGTTGAAAGGTGACGATTATCATGAAATTCAAATCAAAGAACAAAAGGAATTTTAACTGCCAAAATATACCCACTGGCCAGGCAGTAATCGGTAGAGGGCAGAAAGAACACTGCTTCAAAATATGTCGGCTGCCAGGGCAGGAAACTGACTTGCGAACAGCTACGTGCAGATAAATACCCTGGTTACACTCATGGAAAACACCCAATTGAAACAATAATACATTCGCAGAACTTAGACAAAGAGGTAATCCACATGACAGATGTGTAGAGCAACTTATCAGTTCCACAGCGGTGAAAGTAGTAATGTCCCAGATTATGTGAACGGTCATTCTATTAAGATAGCATGACCCTGAGCACCACCGTGTTGCTGAAAGGAATGACGCAAGACTCCTCCTAGGACTTAGGAAACAGCCAAAGTCAATGGTGAGGTGCGAAACACGATTCACGCAGAAGTGCTGGATGACATCAGCCAAAAACATGTTCAAATGTTTGTAAATCTATCGGACCAAACTGCGTGGTCAAAAAAAAAAAAAAAAAAAAAAAAAAAAAAAAAAAAAAAAAAAATAGGAAAAAAAATTCCATCTGCTTATGAACTAAGACTAAAGACGGCACAAATATCCATGCCCGAGGGGGGATTCGAACCCCCGACCGTAGTGGCCGTGCTGACCGTGACTGGAGCGCCTCAGTCACCTCGGCCACCGTGGCCGGCGTGGTCATCAGTCTGTAGCTTACAAACTATTTAAACCTAGGTAAACTAACCTAAGCACAACACATACACCCATGCTCCAGGGAGGACTCGAACCTCCGACGGCGAGCAACCGCGCGCTCCGCAGCGAGACGCTTTAGACCGCTCGGCTCCTCCACCGCGGTGGACATCAGCCGACAAAACACGTCCGTCATTGGCTACACATACAGGCTCTATTCACTCCTCGCTCTGCATACGCTGCCGGAGTCCGTCTTGTCACGCCAGGCGCCCCACCTAACAGCACGCATGCGCAAAAGACTTCACGTCAATAACAAGTGCCCAATGATCACAAGTGCGCCCTCAGTGATAGCAATTGGAAACTTGCGCCATGGACAACGACAGAATGTGCTGTGAAGTAGATTGTCCCGAGAAAAAGATCGTGATTCATGGCAGAGAAATCGATAGCAGTGTGAAGATAATGACCAGCCAAGATGAATGAATTTACGAAAATAAAATTTGAACAACACATCCCAAAACAAGTCTGGCGTGAGCATTAGCAAAGGGGCACAACAACAGAAGAAAGATGCAGAAAACGCGAATCAAGAGCCGCCACAGCTCTTGTCTTTTGCTTAATTTTTTTATTATATTCATATCAGGAAATAAATGCCATTAAAATCAACAGATTATGTATATAGGTTAATGTCACTGTTTTCCTAATATTTTACGTAATTTCCCCTCTGATGAAGTGTTTAATTCAACAAATATAAAGTACAAGTTATGAAATAACCTGTGGCTGGTGTTTCTGCATTGTTGTTGCGGTCTTCAGTCCGGAGACTGGTTTGATGCAGCTATTCACTCTACTCTATCCTGAGCAAGCCTCTTCATCTCGTCATAAGGACGGCAACCTCCATCCATTTGAATTTGCTTACTATATTTATTTCTTGGTCTCCCTGTGCGATTTTTACCCCACACACTAAATTCACAATGCCTTGATGTCTAAGAATGTGTCCTACCAATCGATCCCTTCTTTTAGTCAAGGTATGCCAGAAATTCCTTTTCTCCCCAATTCTGTTCAGTACCTCCTCATTAGTTACGCGATCCACCCACCTAATCTTCAGCGTTCTTCTATAACACCACATTTCAAAAGCCTCTATCTTCCTGCTGTCCGCACTATTTATCGTCCACGTTTCACTCCCATACAAGGCAACACTCCACACAAATGCCTTCAAAAAGGACTTCCTTATGCTTACATTAATATTCGATGTCAACAAATTTCTTTTTTTCAAAAACGATTTTCCTCCCATTGCCATTCTGCATTTCATTTCCTCTATACTGCGACCATCATTTGTTATTTTACTGCCTAAGTAACAAAACTCATTTACTACCTTTATTGATTCGTTACCTAATTTAATTCCTTCAGCATCGCCTGATTTTCTAAGTCTGCATTTCATTACCCTTGTTTTGCTCTTGTTAATGTTCATCTTATATGCTCTATCAACACACTGTCCAATCCGTTCAATTTCTTCTCCAAGTCATTTGCTGTGTCCGACAGAATTAAAATGTCATCGGCCAAACGCAATGTTTTTATTTTTCACCCTGAACTTTAATTCCTTCTCCAAATGTCTCCTTCCTTTCCTTTATAGCTTGCTCAACGAACAAATCGAACGATATTGGAGAAAGGCTATAACCCTGTCTTACACTCTTCCCAACCTCTACATCCCTTTCATGCCCTTCAACTCTGATAACTGCTGTCTGGTTTTTGTACTAGTTGTAAATAACTTACCGTTCCCTATATTTTACTCTTGCTGATTTCCAGATCATTACTTATTTCTACTGACAGTGTGTGCCTTGGTTATGCAAAACACCTGTGGATTTTATTAAAGTAAGTACCTTAATAAAATCCACAAGTGTTTCTCATATGGCGCTAAATACTTTAAGAATTATTTGCGAAATAGATACAGTTGATATACGAAAAATGTATTTAAGGCTGGAGTAGCTGGCGTCTGTTGGGAAAAATCGCACCGTCAGACTCAGCCTCTCCTCTGCTGATATGACTTGTCGATAATCAGTGTATTGTTTTGAAATCTTCGCTTCAATTGCAGATAGAAGAAAACGAAGATTGTCTGTCGACATGCTGGCGAAGTTTCTGAATAATCGAAGCGATGGTTGCAGCTGCAAATCAACGATTATAGCCGAGCCCTCACTTCTTTAATGCCAGCGAAAAATTCAGACACCCAGATTTTTTCTCTGTCTTCACCGTTTGGCTGTCATGACCAATAGCGTGCTCGCTTTATAAAATAAACCAAGCCGAGTGTTTCTCTTCTCTATCACGCTGTACTGTATACTGAGATTAGTCAACTTTACGGAGACAAAGGTTTAGCGCCGAAAACAAATCACATCGCGTGTTTTTGCTTCCGTTCGCTCCGATGTAAATGCTTATTCGCATGCTAGCGAATGCACATTCTCCTGTGTTTACTTCGGTGTAAACGGGGCTTACAGTTCGCATTCTCTGTATATTTTAGTTTGCGTTCTGATCTTTTAGAATTCGATGTCCCAAAGGACACAGAGACTGACCACACAATGTTTTACTGTACAATTCGATGCATTCCAGGCTGTCGACTGCTCCACACATATTTCAGTTTGAAAGCTGGATTCTGATTGGTCTAGAGGTGAATTCGTTTTTAGCCTATGATATCCTGGTGAATTCTATTGTACGTTAAATATTACTATTGTTCCAGTCTCTAACTACTATCTACATATTTCATTCAACTTAACACAATGCAAGCAGATTGCGACATGTGTTGTTGTTAAGCTTATGGGACTTAACTGTGGGGTCAACAATCGCGACATGTGTACTGAGGTATATACCTGGCATGATTTTTTTACTGTGAGCACATATATACTCCTGCATCATGTTACCGTATTATATAACCGCAGTGATCGTTGTTAACACTTATATGACGAAAATATAGCTAACAATTACCAAGTACACTGTTGGATGAGTGTTAATTCATGATGTAGCTCCAGTCACGGTCTGCACAGCCTCTACTGTCTGGGGTTCGAATCCCCCCTCGGGCATGGATATTTGTGCCGTCCTTAGTCTTAGCTAGTTCATAAGTAGTTTGTAAGCTTAGGGATTGATGACCCCGTAGTTAAGTCCCATAAGTTCTACAAACATTTGAACTTTTTTTTTTCATGATGTAGCAATTACAGAAACTAAACGTTATTTTAGAAAATCAAGAAGAAGATGGGTTGTTGAGGCTATACTTCTCCAGTGTGAGGCTCTCTAATGTTAATCTCCTCTGTACCAATCTGTAACATACCAAATGCTGTAAACGAATTTTTGCTTATGGGTAAACTGTGACAACACAGAATTACAATCTCTACAGTGGTAATTATCCATTTCGTAAATAGAAGATGTATTCTTAACACCACCTCCAGTAGGAAATGATAAATATTTTATTTTGAAATATCTAGAGAGTAGCAAATGGTACTAATTACTGATAGGGAATACCCATTTGACGATAGGCTTGGTATGCTTCCCATTGTAGTCCAATCACTCCATTTCCATGGTTAGATGTCAGCAGAACAATCACGCAAGAACCAAATTTAATCATTGGCTAGACCCCACGTACAACGCTAGCAGGCTGGGTTACAATTGATATTGCAAATTGCAAATAAGCAAGAACTACTTTATGTCCAAATTAGTTCTCCAAATAGTCATCTGAACGAGACGTTATGGAAAAGGTACAACAACCTGAGAATCCTTTTGTAAGAGAGATCTCTTACCAACAACATTGGACCCGAAGTTTACAACTACAGATAAATCACATACAGAATAACAGTCTCTACTATACTGCCTGGAATTACCTCTCCATCGATCAGCTGATAGAGGAACTGAACCAGTTCGATGGCATGAGCTGACTAGTAACCAAGTTTCTCCAAACTTTAAAAAGTGTACCGCCGTTATCGCCACATTGATATGTAACAGACAAGACCTACGGCAATATTTAAACACAGTTACCATCCCATTTTCTGAGTTCAATAGACTAAATTGTAACTGTACTTTTTTTGATACACCAGTAAAAAACGTCCACGAACACAACGCCTTGGTGGTGGGGGCGGGCGAGGGCTGCACAGCTGTCGTTATTTACAGAGCAGATTATATAGCAGAAACAGAAAAAAATTTCACGACATTGGGGTTATACCCATGCCTGTTGCAACATTGTTACCCCCAAGTAATCAGCAAAAGCTAAAAGTAATGAACCCTAGAGCCCCATTCCGCAGAGCTCAAATTAAGTCCCATAAACCTGACTTGATATATGCCAGATTATGAAGTGTATCGGATATCCTGCTGAACCATCCGCTAAATTTGCGCTGCAAATGCCGAAAACATTTTACGTTTGTGGTAAGAACTTCTCAGTCCCTTATAGGAAGGTTCTCATCGACAGGATTTCAGACAAAACATTCCCAACTACTTCCACCCTAGTCTCCCTAGATTTGAGAAGTATGTACACTAATGTACCACTACAGGAAATGATTAACATCATTGCCGATAATCTGACAAATAGAAGTACTCTTATTCAAGACGAGATCGATGAACTTATAGCCATCCTTCGGATCATCACTTCATACAACTATTTTTCATTCAACCATCGAATATATAAGCAACAAGATGGTGGCTGACATCTTTGTCAATAATTTAGGAAACAAATACTACGTGAATGGGTTCGCACTCTATTCTACTGAAGATATGTGGACGACATCTTTATAATTTTTTATGGGTCTTCCGACAATATTCCTACACTAACTGAAGAATTCAGTGCTTTACGTCCCAAAATAAATTTCACACACGATGTAATGTAACCAGATGGGTCGCTAACCTACCTTGATCTCAATCTTAAATTGATGGACGGACGTATTGTTTACAATATTTTTCGCAAGGCAGCCACTAGTGATGCCATTGTACACGCTTCGTCTTGTCAGCCTGTCTCACACTTTCCATCTATACCTCCATGATTCACAGAGTACTAGACATACCCCTTTCTACAGTCCAAATGCAGCAAGAGATAACCAATCTGAAATACATTGCAAAGACTAATGGTTACGCCCCAAGCCTAATAGACAAATTGTTACATTCGGCATAAGCAAAACCTCTCAGTCTGATCCACCATATGTTACATTACCATTTTATGGTCCTGTCTCTTAGAAACTAGCAAATCTATTTAAAGGCAGCATGACAGAATTTCCTTTTCCACTCACGACCGCCTTCAGCATCAGATCATCCACAATGAAAGACCAAATAGATATTACTTTGCAAATTCAGGGGCATATAAACTCATTTGTGTACAATGCCCTATCGCCTATGTATGACAAACAGATCGAGCCTATATAGAACAAACTGGCCGAACCAGGTTCCAGGAGCACCTATTAACAAAAAGAGGTGCTATAAAAAATAAATCATAATTTGCTGAACACCTCAAAGTATCAGGTCACAGAACCTACAATCAATGCACTTCCAAGGGAAGAAAGCCTAACTTTCTCTAGGTATTTGAAATTACAAAATTTCTTAAATTTGTGATGTTCTTATTGTTAGTCGCAATTCCCAGATCCCCCTCCCCCTTAATAACCGTTCCCCCCAATCCTTCGACACCAAATTGTCGTCTTCGCTTGACCTTGATTCTGTACCTTAACCACCACCTGCCTCACACCACTTCACTTCTTCTACATTTTAACCATATTTGTTTTTTAGTGTTCTGTGACTGGATACATTTATAATTAATTTCCATATAGGGGCTATATAATTTTTATGGTTGTTTTACTAACATAAATGATCAATGTTAGTGTCATCCGTTCTGTTTTACATGTACTCTTATACTTCTTTACTACTATCCATTGTTATTAATTCCATCCTTTAATTATTTGCAACCATGTTGATCGTTTTTATCATTCAAATTCTTAGTTCCGCAAGCCGGCGTTCTATCACCGCCGCCTAGCGGCGTTTGCTATATTCCGGTTCCTCACGTCCCTCGACCATCAGATGTCCGTGGAGTATCGTTTGCTCACGTGATGTATCGATATTAATTCTGTGAAAGCGGACCTATCTATCACAACGCTGCTGATGTCGTAATTTATATATCTCCACACCCGTTCTGTTGACGATTGTTTTTATTTCTCTATTCTTCTACAACACCACATTTCAAAAGCCTCTATCTTCCTGCTGTCCGCACTATTTATCGTCCACGTTTCACTCCCATAGAAGGCAACACTCCACACAAATGCCTTAAGAAAGGACTTCCTTACACTTAAATCAATATTCGATGTTAACAAATTTCTCTTTTTCAGGAACGCCTTTCTTCCCATCGCCATTCTGCATTTTATATCCTCTGTACTGCCACCATCATGTGTTATTTTACTGCCCAAGTAACAAAATTCATCTACCACCTTCATTGTTTCGTTACCTAATCTAATTCCTTCAGCATCGCCTGATTTTCTAAGACCGCATTCAATTATTTTTGTTTTGCTCTTGTTAATGTACATTTTATACGCACCTTTCAAGACACTGTCCATTCCTTTCAACTGCTCTTCCAGGTCTTTTGCTGTCTCTGAGATACTTACGATGTCATCAGCAAAACGTAAGGTTTTTATTTCTTCACCCTGAACTTTAATTCTTTCTGCAAATTCCTCCTTGCTTTCCTTTATAGATTGCTCAATGTACAAATTGAATAGCATTGGAGAAAGGCTACAACCCTTACTCCCTTCCCAACCTCTGCATCCCTTTCATGCCCTACAACTCTGATAACCGCTGTCTGGTTTTTGTACAAGTTGTAAATAACCATCCGTTCCCTATATTTTACTCCTGCTGATTGAAGAATTTGAAAGAGTGTATTCAAATCAACATTGTCAAAAGCTTTCTCCAAATCTACAAAAGCTAGAAATGTAAGCTTTCCTTTCCTTAATCTATCTACTAAGATAAGCCGTAAAGTGAGTACTGCCTTCCCCAAGGTCGGCTTCTACCATTTTTTCCATCCTTTTGTAAATAATTCGTGTTAGTATTTTGCAACCGTGACTTATTAAACTGAAGGTTCTGTAATTTTCACACCTGCCTGCACCTGCTCTCTTTGAGATGGGGATATTACACTTTTCTTAAAGTCTGAGGGTATTTCCCCTGTCTCATACAACTTATGCACCAGGTGAAATAGTTTTGTCATGGCTTCAGTAGTTCTGAAGGAATGTCGTCCACTCCAGGAGCCTTGGTTCGACTTAGCTCTTTCAGTGCTCTGTCAAATTCTTCTCTCGGTGTAGTATGTCTTATTTCATCTTCATGTACTTCCTCTTCCCTTCCAACAAAATTATCTCGAAGCTCATTTCTTTTGTAGAGCCCCTCTATATACTCTTTCCATCATTCATCTTTCTTTTCTTCGCTGAGAACTAATTTTCAGTCTGCGTTTTTTATATTCATACAGCTGCTTTTCTTGCCTCCAAGTATTTAAGTATATTTTTGGTAATTAGTACCATTTACAAAGGTTTAAATGTTATTGAAAGATGAAGACACATCTAAGCTCGTTTTATAAAATATGAAATATTATTAAGATTGAGAAAATTGATTGTAAATTTAATATTTCCATGTGGGCACTGTTGAGAACTGCATATAAGGGCGGTCCGCAGAGGTCGTGGAATCTGGTTTCGAGGCAGTTACTATGCATGTCAGCAGGTTTACTTTTAATTGTTGAAAGTAATGTGCATGTGCCACTTCATTTAAAGTGTTGGATTAAAGTACTGATTCAAACTTAGCTTGTTTTGCTCTTCATAAGTTCAAATTAGTAGTATAAACATTGAGTACAGCTGTTCGAATTCGACATGATCCAGAGGCTACTGCAGGATTGAGATACCAGAAGTTACCCCAGTCCGCGAGATAACAATGTAACGCTTTATATGCACCACACAGAACAATGCGGTGGAGTAAACTTTTGTGGCCTAATCCGAGCGGGTACGACGCAACTGGTGAAATTTGAGCTGCCTTAATTTCGTGCAACATGAAACTAACAGCATTCCAAAAGCTAGCTCTAACACCTGCATGTTAACAGTGATATCACCATGACCCACATGTTAGTGGCCGTGATACATTTGACTTGCAGCTTTACACAGACAGAACAGAGTTGCGGCAAGATTGTATTACAACTCCGATAGTGGAAATTGTCTAGCTTGTAATTGAAATGATGTATTTTTAACATCGCCTCTGCTAAGGAATAATAAAACATGCCGGCCACGGTGGCCGTGCAATCTGCGGCGTGCCAGTCACGGTCTGCACGGCCGCTGCGGTCGGGGGTTCTAATCCCCCCTCGGGCATGGATGTTTGTGCCGTCTTTAGTATAAGCTAGTTCATAAGTAGTTTCTAAGTTTATGGATTGATGACCCCGTAGTTAAGTCCCATAAGCTCTACAAACATTTCAACAATTTTGAATAAAACATGTTTACTGGAAATATCTAGCTAGTAGAAAACAGTACTAGTTTCTGATGGGGGATAAAGATTTGATGATAAGCATGGAAGACTTCCCACTGTAGTGAAAATCATCCAGTTTCTTCAGTTAGATCTCCACAGAACAAACATGTCCAGTCGATCAAACTTTAATTCCACAGCTAGATCCCACACTACAGTTCTCACATGCCGGGTTACATAAAACCGTGAAATATTTATTCATGCCTGTTCACACACTGAGTCATAAATGGGTACTGAGAAAAAACAAATCCGCACCTCTGATAAAAGCTGATTACAAGCACTAGCTACGGGTAAATACCTTTCTAATAAAAAATGCAGAGCATATTACCAGCCTCCGAAAATGTTTTCTTTAAAGAAGGATACGACCCTCCTCCCCCCAGAGCACATAAAAGACACAGAAACACAGAATCGGTAGTTCACAGACTGCGTTAAACCGCTTTATTACATATTCCGTATATGCCGTTGAGACCTTGTAGGATTTATCTATATTAACGTCCTTCTACTGTGCTGTGTAGCCTAACACTCTGGAAGACCTTCAGGTACATGTTTTTGGTAATTGTATTAACGGCTGTATACTCGTGATTACACATCTGCACATCTCCTTGACTACAGAACTAGTACCCACTGTCTTAAGACCTTCAGCAAACAGCACATAAGGGGAATATGTTTAGATCTCTCTCATCACACTGCAATGAGATGCTGTTTCCCAATATTCCTCCATCATACTGAAGGGTAACTACCCAGCTATACTCCTTTGTGCTGTTTTGTCCAAGTTCATAAATGTCTGAACCATTATCCACAGTGGGTGAGTTAAATATTTTTAGCACTCTGCAAATAACGTACAGAACAATAGAGCACCTGTGTTGGCCTCCAATTCCATTAATATTACAAAAAACAGAGTTGATCGCAAAAATTGACAGTTTTTATTCACCGGTTTCTTACTGTAGTATACTTTTTCAATAGAGGGATACACCAGGTGATCAAAAAGTCAGTATAAATTTGAAAACTTAATAAATCACGGAATAATGTAGACAGAGAGGTAAAAATTGACATACATGCTTGGAATGACATGGGGGTAAAAAAAAACAAAAAAAAAAAAAAACCCCACCCACGAAACAAAAGTTACAAAAATGTCCGACAGATGGTGCTTCATATGATCAGAAAAGCAATAAACAGCATAACAAATTAAGACAAAGCAAAGATGATGTTATTTACAGAAAATACTTAATAAGTTGACCATCATTCCTCAAAAATAGCTGTGGTTGAGGAGTAATGTTGTGAACAGCACTGTAAAGCAGTCCGGAGTTACGGGGAGGCATTGGCATCGGATGTTGTCTTTCAGCATCCCTAGAGATGTCTGTCGATCACGATACACTTGCGACTTCAGGTAACCCCAAAGCAATAGTCGCACGGACCTGGGAGGCCAAGCATGACGGAAGTGGCGGCTGAGCACACGATCATCACCAAACGACGCGCGCAAGAGATCTTTCACGCGTCTAGCAATACTTTTTTCGGTTCTAATAAAACTCTCTGTCATTCCAAGCATGTGTGTCAATTTTTACCTCTCCATCTACATTATTCCGTAATTTATTATTTTTTTCAAATTTATACTGACTTTTTGATCACCCAGTAAACATGTACAGTCTCAAAGTAAAATGATCATGCACAGATGAAACACTCCTGTAATATTTATATGACGCATCCTGCAATGTTAGTAATTTACAGAGCCTAGAAATTATTTACGTTACACTACAGCTCCACATATACTACTGTTTGTGTAACTAAACCTACAGGTCAGAGGAAATAATACCACATCCATCAGATACACGAGATATGTTCAAAGGAACAGATACCAAAGCTACAATCGATTGTGTTCCTCCAACAGCTGAATCTAAATCTACGTAGATACTCTGCAAATCACATTTAAGTGCCTGGCAGAGGGTTCATTAACCACTTTCATAACCTTTCTCTACCGTTTCATTCTCTAATAGTGTGCTGGAAGAAAGAATACCTACATCGTTCCGATTTCTATCTGATTTCTCTTATTTTATTGAGATGGTCATGTCTCCCTATGTAGGTGGGTGGTAGCAAAATATTTTCATATTCAGAAGTAAAAGTCGGTGATTGAAATTTCGCAAATAGATCTCGCCGCAATGAATAACGTGGTTAATTAAAAAAAAAAAAATGCTCAGTCTCTGTTGCAACAGAGAGTGAGCATTTTTTAATTATTCAACACTGTTGCTGCACCAGCCGCCACCACCACCATCATGCAATGGAATGAAATGAATAACGTGGTTCTTTTAATGACATTTTCTGTGCACATGCACATATATGTCCTATTTAAGCGCTGATAAAGCTGCTAGCAAGAGGAAGTAATTGTATATACCACGAACTCATCAGTCTACATAGAACAAAAATGATCCCACGTCTGCAAAGATGGCAAATTACGTTTAGAACCCAGGTACAGCATAATTGTAATCTTCGCCATTGAATTTCTTTCAGTACCCTGTAACCGTCGACATGTTTGACTATTTCGGATTCGTAAATTTACGGCTGTTGATGTTAATCAATGGTGTCTATTGTTCCATCAAATTTCTGGAGAACTTTTGTGGCCATCTTCAAGTGAGTACAGCCGAAGAACTGACGAATACGTACTAAGCTCTACTGTTGAAGACCGTATCGATACATGCACTGTGTGTTTATGCGACGTTGCACATTCGCTGCTTCAGCGCATACGCTTTCACTACAACACTGTGCGCTGCGCTTTGATGGAACAATCAGTACGTGGAGAAAGTTTTAAATTTCACATTGGTGTGTTATTCTTTCAGACATTTTCGAGAAAACAGAGAGCGCATCTATAACCATCAAAATATTCTACCAAATTTTGGGACGTTTGATCTAATGCAGCATTTTGTAAATGTCCTGATGATTGCCTTTTTGTATCTCTTGTAATCGGGATTGGAAATTATGTCAGTGAATATACTTACTAGTATTATAAGTTGGAAAACTTGTCTTTTATCCATCCATTATCGTATCGGATACTGTTTTCGTTGTAGAGTACTTCATTTGTCAAGCATTTAAATTCGGCTGTTGTGTTCTTATTGGCACCAAGACAGTTTCTGGAACATTTCATCGTTTCTGTTACACCTGATATTACTGAATCTTCGGGCAAATGTCATGCATGATGACATGCTCATTTGACTGATTTATTTCTACTTGTAGTTGATTTTTCTTGTATCTGCGTTCCATGACAGAAGAAAGAATTTGGAAGTTCATTTAGTATTTATTTAGCTTTCAACAGCATCGCACCCCTCAATCCGTTTGTAGCAATTGGCATTGACCCGTTATACAGTAGGAATGTGTACAGTACAATACATATATATACGACTTTAAAAAAGAAAACTATTCCAAAACAAATCAATATGCAATAAAAGGTAAAAACAAATAATTGCGTATTCTTCTACAACTTAACAATCAACTCACTTTTTCTACTCATCAATATGTAGGAACGATTTATGTGTTTACCACGCAAGAAGATAGGTAGTTATCTACCTACTTTAAATCTAACTCAACACATACCTTTGAATAACATACAACAATGATCAAAATATTTTTAGAGTTCTAAGTAAAATGAAATGAAAAAAAAAAAGTTAGACTAGTTAAGTCAATCAAGTTATTACGATAATATAATGCAACTCCAATGATTGTTATTTTTGGCGTCAATGTCAGACAAGAAACATCCGATTCGACTTTGATCCCAATATTCTCGTATTATTTTGTTAGGTATATTGTAGTGTTGGCTTGACTTTCACCGACTCCAAAAATAATAATTGTAACTGCATTATATTATCGTAATAACTTGATTTATATTTAACTTGTCTAATATCTTTCACTTCATTTTACTTAGAACTCTAAAAATATTTTAATTATTGTTTGTTATTCATATGTATGTGTTGAGTTAGATTTAAAGTTAGTAGGTACCTACCTATATTCTTGCGTGGCAAACACATATATATTAACTGCATATTGATGAGTAGAAAAAGTAAGTTAATTATTAAGTTGTAGAAGAACACGCAATTATTTTTTTACTTTTTAGTGCTTATTAATTTGTTTTGGAATAGTTTTCTTTTTTGAAGTCGGTTTTTTTTAAAGTTTTGTTTATTATTTTATATTTAGTGAACCTGAAGAACACTAACCAATTTTTCTAAATATGGGTAGACCAACTAAACGGGCTGCTTATATGAGACAGCGCCGTTTAAATGAAACAAACGAAATCAGGGAGAAACGCCTAACTCAACAGAGGAAATACTTGCGAAGAGTTCAAAAATAGTCTTTCAAAAATGCGACTTTACATGAAAAAAGTTTTGAACACGGAAGCAACTTGACCATAACGACGTTACGGTAAATGACTCAAATATTCGGATAGTCTATAAACGATCCGACCGATTACCGCTAATATGCTCCTAACAATTGAAGAGTTCCGTTACTTTGTCATTGATCCCATAATCAGAACCTAACAAAACTCTCATCAAACTATCCTTGAAGTACATCCTTTCCAATAAAAACAAAAGAGAAAAAAAAGAGAATAACCGAAATCGGTTGGCGTAATATTGAGAGATTCGTCCATTTGCCGCGCAAATACTTAATGCAAATTTAAGACTTATATGGTTTTCTTATGGAACTTGTCAGAACTGGAGCAAATTGAAATAGGACCAACGGGAAGCACCAGCTTTCAAATAAAAAAGAATAATCAAAGTCGGTTTACACAATCGAAGGTTCTGAGGTAACAAACATAAAAAAAAATTACAGTCGAATTCATAACCTCCATTTTTGAAGTCGGTTAAAAACTATCTTTTATGACGTAGCGCATAATATAATCCATTCATCTGACGTTATGGTGAGTTCGTGAGTATTTGAAGTATCAGCGACAGAAAATGAGTTGAACAAACTACATCTTTAGTGACCGGTAGCTGTTTTGATAACATATTATAAATGAAGGATTGAAACAACATTATCTCCAACATTCCTAATTATATCTAATCGTCTTTCAGAACTCTAAATATAAATGCAGTGATATAGGATTCGGTTAGGACATCACCGTGGTTTTAATGGCTTCAGGGGCGAGACTGGACAAGAACCAATAGAAATTTGACTGCTCACGATACGTAAAATAAGTTATATTGGGGGCTGTGATATGGGATACAGCAGGAGTTTTAGAACCCCTGCCAATATGCAGAGTAAAATGTAGAGCGAGCAATCAATTTTATACTTACCCCTGATAATCTGAATTCAGGTCTGACCTCGTTGTCTTTGCCGCAGTGTATTTTCTCGATTTATTACTATAGGTACTTCATCAAGAAAGTGAAGGAAAATACGGCACAGGCCATAACCGTTTTTATAACCGCATTTAAATTTCATTAAGTACTACTAGAAACGTGGTGGTGTTCGCAGTCGTTAACAAAGTGCTTCGGTTATGAAGATGTGTTTCACTTCCTTCTAAAAGTATTTTATAAGCAATTAAACTACAAATGGTGATGTAATAGAACTTTTTTTATTGTAGCTCATATTTTTAACATTCTTTCCCTATTGTTCTCATTGGATTTACAGAAGCCGATGGGCGGAGCGTAATTCGGTGTAACAGTGACGCTCCTACTCTCGCTGACGTTGGATCAGCCCATCCGCTGCCAGAGAACGGCGTTAATTAAATTTGCATTTCATTTTTAGGACTCCCATAAATTTCTTGCTCGTAATTCTCACGTCGCTCACCCATATCACGCGGACGCCATAACTTACTGGTATGATAACTCTTTAGCCCTTCCAGCTTTTTTTCCACCTGGCAGCAAATTGTGGTCTGAAATAGATTGCCGTTATAAAATTGTGAACGATGCGGCGAAACACACGAACGGTGACAAACTGGACAGTTGCAAGAGAACTCACGTTCCCTGTACCTGTGTGCGTGTGTGTATGAGTGTGTCTACGCGCGCGCACGCGCTCGATAGAGAGAGACAGAGAGAGAGAGAGAGATAAAGAGAGACAGAGATAGACGCGGAACGCAGGTAGAAATGGCGTGCCACAATCCGAGCTCCGTGCAGGAAACGTTTCTTTCTAATCGTACCTTCAAGTCGACCAGACGATCAGTCACAAAAGGAAATCTTTACGATGATTAATATTTTTTGAATTAATTTGTCCACAGTCACACAAAAAACATACCACTTAATTTCCATGTGCGTTTTATTTTAATGGAATAATGTTGATTCCGACAATAGTACTGTGTGTGACTGACGAACCTGAGTTATGAATATGTAGATATTTATGACATCCAACCAAGGAAAGTAATATCAAATAGCTTATAAAGATAACAGCTGAAACTCCATGACATTTACATGAATTTGTCAGGCGACACCGCTAGCAGTGCCATCTGTTGGCTCGAATTGTAGGCTATACTTGACATCTGTGATTCGGTATTTTATTTCACTGCGTACCAAAATTATTTTCGATGTTTACATTGTTAGGTTATTTAAGATATTATGTTACATGATAGTTATTTTAAAGTCAGAAGACTTACTGATTTTTCAAAAAGGATTCAACGGACGTTACCAACATCAATACACTACACCGCTGCCGCAAGAAAAAGCATAGCCTTTGTTTCATTGTATTACACTTTAGGTACGAGAACAAACAACGCAACATCGTGATCTATTAGTTATTTGGTATACCATGTCAATAACAGCGCCTCTATCGGATCTTTGCTATACTACGTTGCAATTCAAGCGTAGCATACTCCAGAACCTATAAATTATGATATCTTTTCTTTCCCTGATCCGATTTTGATGAAATGAAGCGTATACTGTAAGTTGCACCGAGGTTCTCTCAGTTGACCTATGAAACCTTATGAAAGATCGTGTAGTACTCTTGGAGATTTGCTGTACTACACCATACTTATAAGCAGTGGCGTAACTATGGGGGGGGGGGGGGATGAGGGTGATAGAACCCCACCCCCAGAAACCTAAAAAAAAAAAAAAAAAAAAAGGAAAGAAAGAAATTATATGACAACAATCTGGTAAAGGTAAAGATTGGAAACTCGGGGTGTTTTACCATAAGCTTTCATAATCGCCCAGCGGACGTCGTCCAGAGCACAGCTCTCCAGTGGCGTAGCAGTAATTTATCAGTTGTAAGTGTAACCGGCTTCTCTCTAGAAGCTACCTATTTTTACTTTTCAGTGCGTCTTTCCTTGAGTGCATTAAATTTATTGTGTGCTCGCGTTTTTATTTGATTCATATTCACGTTAAATATCTGGTTAGTGTATTATTCCGCCGTGTGAACCGCGTCGCGACAGTCGTCTGTCTTTATTTTCTGATTAGAAGCGACATATAGTATTTTGATTTTCGTCTACACTTTCTCGTCTCAATTTGTAAAGTTATACTGAGCTGTCGTGCGTATTGGATTCACATTCGCGTTCTAACGAACAGTTTAGTTTTCCTTTGAACGCATCGCGACTGTAGTTTTTGTTTTTGTTGGCACTGTAATCATGAATAGGGACTGTGACTGCTGTGTGCGGATGCAGTCTGAGCTGGTGACACTTCGCTCCCAGCTTCAAGCTGTGTTAACCTCGGTTGCACAGTTGGAAGCTGCGATCGATGGGCGTCGTTGTTGTTGGCCGGCGGTGGGGACCGAACGGACTCCCGTCGTCTCCACCGATCGGCCTGCGGCAGCGACATGCCCTGAAACTGCTAGCAGTGAGGCAGACATCCCACCCGTGGTTGAGTGGGAGGTTGCTCCAGTGCGTGGCAGGAGGCGCAAAACATTCCGGGGGACCGATCGTGAGGCCTCCCCGGTTCGTCTTGCGAACAGGTTTGAGGCGCTGTCTGCTCAGGACGACGTTCCTGAGTCGGATGGTGTCTCTCACCCTGTCACCACCCAGCCTGCAAGATCCGGGCTTTCACAGAGGGTGGGTTTACTTGTAGTTCGGAGCTCCAACATTAGGCGGGTGATGGAGCCCCTTAGAGAGATGGCTGCCAAGGAGGGGAAGAAGGCCAACGTGCACTCCGTGTGCATGCCGGAAGGAGTCATTCCAGATGTGGAACGGAACCTCCCGGATGCCATGAAGGGTACGGGGTGCAGCCAACTGCAGGTGGCTGGTCACGTCGGTACCAATGATGTGTGTCGTTTCGGATCTGAAGAGATCCTCTCAGGTTTCGAGCGGCTAACTGAAGTGGTAAAGACTGTCAGTCTTGCTTGCAAGATGAAAGCAGAGCTCACCATCTGCAGCATAGTTGACAGGACCGACTGTGGACCTCTGGTACAGAGCCGAGTGGAGGGTCTGAATCAGAGGCTCAGACGGTTCTGCAACCGTGTAGGCTGCAGATTCCTTGATTGCGCCATCGGGTGGTGGGTTTTCGGGTTCCGCTGAATAGGTCAGGAGTCCACTACTCGCAGGAAGCGGCTACACGGGTAGCGGGGGCTGTGTGGCGTGGACTGGGCGGTTTTTTAGGATAAAGAGCTTCGGGGAAATAGAAAATGGGCAATCTCAAAGGGTTCAGGTGGATCACAGGAGAAATGTAGATCCGGAAACTATCGGTATAACAGTTGTAAATTGTCGTAGCTGTGTCGGGAAAGTTCCAGAACTGCAAGCGTTTATAGAAAGCACCGAAACACACATCATTATAGGCAGCGAAAGTTGGCTCAAGCCGGAAATAAGTTCAGAAGAAGTATTTTCAAAAGATTTATCGGTGTTCAGAAAGGATAGATTAAACAAAATAGGTGGGGGCGTGTTTGTCGCTGTCAAAAGTAGTATTTCATGTAGCGAAGTTGAAGTTGATAGTTCGTGCGAGCTATTATGGGTAGAGGTTGTACCCGAAAATCGTAAGAAGTTAATAATCGGTTCCTTTTACCGGCCTCCCGACTCTGACGATACAATAGCAGAAAGGTTCAAAGAAAACCTGAGTCTAATTACAAAAACGTACCCGACTCACACGATAATAGTAGGTGGTGATTTTAATTTACCCTCGATCTGTTGGCGAAATTATATTTTCAAATCAGGAGGTACGCATAAAGCATCGTGTGAAATTGTACTCAACGCATTCTCTGAGAATCACTTCGAACAATTAGTTCATGAGCCAACTAGAATTGTAAATGGATGTGAAAACACACTTGATCTCTTAGCAACAAATGATCCTGAGCTCATAACGAGCATCAAAACGGATACAGGTTTTTGTGTCCCAACTTCGTCGCCGCTTTTGTGTCCCAGCCTCGTCGTAGGTGTCGGTGGCCGAGTGTAATGAGACCGACACAGGAATAAAGATAGCACGCTGGTGCAGGTACGGAGGGGAGCAGCCAGAAACTAGAAACACTAAATTAGAATGAGATATATATATTGCACAGAATTTACACAATACTTAACTTTTACATAGTACTGCAGAATGCTGATACATAGTTGTTAGAGGCCTGCCTAGTGCCTAACTGATAGCCAAGCCTTCACTGGTGCCTATCGGATTCCGAAGTCTTTACTGGTTCCTAACTCAGTCCCAAGTGAACGATGTCGTTCAGTGGTGGCCACGAGCGGAGATGCAGCAGAGGGCGCTCGTGGCTGACGTCGTAAGAACGCCGCGCCGTGCGTGCATGGCGGCTCGCGGCGAAAGTAGGTGGCGCGCTCTTTGTACTTGTGCGACACCACACAGGTATTAGTGAACACAGAGCTGTAGTAGCGAAATTGAATATCGAAAGTCCCAAAGTTACCAAAAATAAACGCAAAGTATATTTGTTCAGGAAAGCAGATAGAAACAAAATACATTGCTTCTTGAAAGACAGCTTCCACTCGTTTCTAACACTAAACGTAGGTGTAGACCAGATGTGGCTCAAATTCAAAGAAGTGGTATCGACAGCAATTGAAAGTTTTATACCTAATAAATTAATAAAAGAAGGAGGCGATCCCCCTTGGTACACAAAACAGGTTAGGACACTGTTGCAAAAGCAAAGGAAAAGGCATACTAAATTTAAACGAACACGAAATCCCCAGGATTTGCGATTGTACTCAGAAGCTCGAAATTTAGCGAGGATTTCAATGCGAGATGCCTACGACATTTATCACAACGAAACTCTTTCTCGTAATTTGACTGAAAACCCAAAGAGATTTTGGTGATATGTTAAATATACTCGGGGAAAGTCACAAACAATACCTTCACTACGTGATAGTAATGGCGATCCTGCAGATGACAGCGCTACTAAAGCAGAGTTACTAAACTTAGCTTTTAGAAACTCATTCACCAAATAAGACGAAACCAATATTCCAGATTTCGAATTACGAACAGATGCCGTAATGAGTAACATAGAAGTAGATATCATCGAAGTAGTGCAGCAACTAAAATCACTTAATAAGAACAAGTCTTCTGGTCCGGATTGTATACCCATTAGATTTCTATCTGATTATGCTGAAGCGATAGCTCCTTACTTAACAGTCATATACAACCGCTCTCTCATAGAAGGATCTGTACCAAAAGATTGGAAAGTTGCACAGGTCACACCTATATTCAAGAAAGGCAGTAGGAGTAACCCACTAAACTACAGGCCTATTTCATTGACGTCAATTTGCAGCAGGATTTTGGAACATATCCTGTATTCAAATATTATGAATTATCTCGAACAGAACGATCTATTGACCCAAGGTCAACACGGATTTAGAAAATATCGTTCATGCGAAACACAACTAGCTCTATATTCACACGAAGTGATGGGTGCTATCGACAAAGGTTCGCAAATCGATTCCGTATTTCTTGATTTCCAGAAAGCTTTTGACACCGTACCTCACAAACGGCTTTTAATCAAATTGCGTGGTTATGGTATATCGCCCCAAATTTGCAATTGGATAGGGGATTTCTTGTCAGAGAGAACACAGTTCGTAGTAATCGATGGTAAGGCATCGACTAAAACAGAGGTGATACCGGGCGTTCCACAGGGTAGTGTTATTGGTCCTCTGCTATTCCTTATTTACATAAACGATTTAGGGGAAAATCTAAGTAGCTCTCTTAGGTTGTTTGCAGATGACGCCGTCATTTACCGTCTAGTAAAATCATCTGAAGATCAAAACCAACTGCAGAACGATCTGAATAAGATATCAGTATGGTGTAAAAATTGGCAATTGACTCTAAATAATGAGAAGTGTGAAGTCGTCCACATGAGTACGAAAAGAAATCCGTTAAACTTTGTTTACAACATAAATCAATCAAATGTGAAGGCCGTAAACTCCACAAAATACCTAGGAATCACTATTACTTCAGACTTAAACTGGAAAGAACACGTAGATAATATCGTGGGAAAGGCGAACCAGAGACTGCGTTTTATTGGCAGAACCCTTAAAAGATGCAACAGAACTACTAAAGAAACTGCATACACTGCGCTTGTCCGTCCATTTTTGGAGTATTGCAGCCCAGTGTGGGATCCTTATCAGGTGGGTTTGACGGAGGACATCGAAAGAGTCCAAAGAAGGGCAGCTCGTTTCGTATTGTCGCGATACAGGGGAGACAGCGTTACGGAAATGATACAGGATCTGGGATGGGAATCATTACAACAACGGCGCTTATCGCTGAGGCGTGGGTTACTTGAGAAAATCCAATCGCCAACATTCTCCTCCGAATGCGAAAATATATTGTTGGCTCCCACTTACATAGGTAGAATTGATCATCAGAATAAAATAAGAGAAATCAGAGCTCGAACAGAGATTCAGGTGTTCTTTCTTCCCGCGCGCTATTCGAGAATGGAATGGGAGATAAATAGTATAATTGTGGTTCGATGAACCCTCTGCCAGGCACTTAAATGTGATTTGCAGAGTATCCCATGTAGCTGTAGATTGGATGGGAGTGAATTAATCTTCAACGGGAATGGTAGATGGTAGTCTGTCAGGAAACTGACTAAAATTTTGCTCATCAAGCAGATCTATCCCCCCCTCACCCCCCCCCCCCCCCAAAGCCAAGTCCTAGTTACGCCACTGCTTATAAGCATTGTATACACAACAACTTCAAATTGCGATATCTTTCCTTCCTCTGATCTGATTTTGAAGAAACTAAGCCTATGTTACTCTCCAACTATTCTCAATTTACCAGTGGGAACCCATGAAATTTCGTGTAGTACATTTGGAGTTTACCCTCAACAAAGAGACATACACGATGGCTTTTAAGCAAATGATTAAATTATGATATCTTTATTTTTTTGTGATCCGATTTTAATTAGTGAAGCCTTTATGTAGCCGCACGATGTTCTAAAGCTACGTGTCAAAACTCCATGAAAATCCGTTTGGTAGTTTTTGAGGTATACTTGTTCAAAGAGACAGACAGACATGATATTCTTTTTTCCGTGATCCGAATTTTATGTAACTAAGTCTATATATTTCCCAGTTACCCTCAAGTTACCTGTGAAACCCCCATGGAAATTCGTCAAGTAGTTTTGGAGATAAGAGGTTTTTAATAGTTTAAAAAAAAACAGACACGACGGTTACTGAAAACACTTAAAATTACGATGTCTTTTTTTCCCGTGACCTGATTTTAATAAAATTATACCTATGTGTTGATCCAAACTTTCCTCATGTTTCGTCTGTAAACCGCATGAAGATTGGTCCAGTAGTTTTGAAGATTGAAGGGAACAGCGACAGGCCTACATTTACAGATTTATTATCAGTATAGGTTTCCATTTCACGGGTCTCCTTGTTATTAGATAACAGTACCACATCACTCGATGTTTCACTATTGAGCTCTATGATACACTGTCAACACTACCTCACCAGCGTCCAACATCTGCTTTTACAACTGATGTTATTTACAAACGTCTTCATTCGAAGATATAACACTCTTTATACAGGTAAGTTTTTGTTTGTATATGATACAGTCGATTATTTAGCAAATAATTTCGTTAATATTAAAGTGCAAAGGTAAATAATAAATTATGTCTATATTGTTTGCATAGGTTTTTACCCTTAATATGTTTGTATATCGTTAGTTAAAAGGACAAGAATAAATTCATACTATTGCTTATATTTATTCATAGACTAGTCTGTCCTAGAATATTAGTAACGACTAGGTTAAGTTCATTGTGTTTAAATGACAGTAGGTGTATGGTTATTCTATTATTGTACAATTGAAGGAATAGGCATTTAGATGTAGATAAAGTAATTATACATTTGTTTTGACTTGCATATGAAAGAGCTGTCATGAGTGGTGGGGGAGGGGTGGTGGTTTGGGGGAAGGGGTTGTTTGGGGAGGGTGGGGAGGGGTGGTAGGAGAGAGAGGGGGGCTTTTGATGAATTACTTTCTTTATATTAGTAAATTCTCGAAATTTTGGAGGAACAATTTGTTTTTTAGTTGACTCACCATTAAGCATGTTTCTGGATGCTGTATTTGTGTTGACGAGGATCTCAATTTCTTCAAGAAGATCAAGTTTCATATCTTTGTTGGCAAAATGAAGTATTTGGAGATTCTTTTGACTGTTGCCTGCAGAATGACTTTATTGGGCAAGGTGTGTGGCAAAGCTGGATTTGTTTAAGTTATTAAGTCGGAGTGCGTCCATGTGTTCTTTAAATCTTGTTGTGAAGCTTCTTCCAGTTTGATCAAAATAGAAACTTGGACATGAACTGCAAGTTAGTTTGTAGACACCTGATTTTTGAAATTTTTGTGTATTTGTTTTTGTGTTGTGAATAATTTTATTTTGTATTTTGTTGTTTGTGGAGAAACTTATTTTGATGTCGTGTATCTCTTATAAAAAGCCGGCCATACAGTCGTAGTAAGTAAATGAATAAATTTCACGTAAATTTCCAGATACAAAACACGACCTAAACAACGTGCAAGTCGATTTATTAAATTATGTTTCCATCTTCCCACAACAGAGCCCGAATCCATCATCACGCTTAAAATGACCCTGTACCATATGCACCATCTGAAGGTGAACCTGAAAAGGTTCGAAAACCGGTTAATGGAACAGAACAGAATCATTTCAACTATAAGTGACAGCTTGCACTTTTCTTAAAACATATTAAAAATCCTAATGCTGCAGATTCAAAAAACGAAAAATAAATAAATAAATAAAAAGCACAACATAAAGAGAAACGCCGTAGTTAACAACAGAGCAATGCAGAACAGGACTCTTAAAACACTGTAACTTTTATTTTTGAAGGAAACCGAAATGGAAAAGTTAATTACCTCAGAGTTTCCTCCTGAAACCTGGTGTAATAAACAAAATGCAATACATTAAGGACTTGAACACTATTGTGAAGAAATATAAACGCTTTACCAGAACAAAATATTGCAGCTAGGAAGAAAGAGAACAGAGCATAGCTTTCAGAATATCTGTAATATGTAAGTCAGCAAGGAGGTTACGACTGTTTCACCTGACAAAACGGTGTTTTCTTAATAAACATGTGAAAAATGGAGCTTAGAACACATTAGAAATACCCTTATGTTGTCTTCAAATGCGTTTGCTTATACAAGGAGAAATAAATTTCTTTCACTGTGTCATTCAGTACTCTAAACATGGGCAGATTAGCTTAATAGTCAATCAGGAGCTTTAAACAGTCATATGTCAGCAATACCTTTTGAGACCAGCATACACATTAACATATTGATGATGCAGTAACAAACAATTTATTACAGACAATCATAAAAACACTTGAAGGAGTTGGGATTCTGGTTCTGACAAAAGGGCGATGAATTTGGGAATGTGGAAACAGACTGGTGTAATCTCAACCAAAACATGTTTTTTATAACTTGTTAAAAATAAAAGGATTTTTCAATACACTGCAATATCTTAAGTTATTACGAAATCCTTTTACTGGCGACAGAAGCACCCTGTTTGGCGGTATTATATTTCTAGAACATCTTTTGCAGCACCAGCTAAGTGACCTTCGTGTCACATTTCTGTGAACAATGGAAGTGTAGAATACCTGGTCAGTTATTCGTGCTGTGCAAGCTGTGAGATAAGTTCTACATAGAGATCATAAAGAAAGTTTATTATAATTGAGTGTTCTGGAACTGGTGTGTGCTCATATTAGCCTTAGAAATGTTTCTATTAAGTTGGAATTTATAGCCATCGCAAACTAAATGTCAAGTACAATGATTACTGCAAGCAGGTCTAATGTTCAAATGGTTGTAAATCTATCGGACCAAACTGCGTGGTCATCAGTCCGTAGCTTACAAACTACTTAAACCTAGATAAACTAAACTAAGGACAAACACACACACACATGCCCCAGGGAGGACTCGAACCTCGACGGCGAGCAACCGCGCGCTCCGCAGCGAGGCGCTTTAGACCGCTCGGCTACTCCACCGCGGCGCAAGCATGTCTCAAAATGTTCAAACAACTTACGGGTATGCTGCCGGGTGACGTCGTCGACAACCGCCGATGTTTCGGCAGGAGGACACCCTGCCATTCTCAAGGCACAACTGCACTTACGGAAGCAATGTGCAAGCGTATTTAATACCTCGGTTTGCAAAGGGTAAACAAGGAAGATAACACACACAGTACAAGTCACTGCAGAGTCAACACAACCAAAGATGACCAAACATCAAAAATATCGATAGTGACTTAATCAACAGGTGAGGCAGCATTAATTTTATCCCTCTGTTTTTTGACGAGAGACAGTGCCGGATTCCAAGCAGAATTTAAACAAAAACCGCCATCTCTGTTTATAAGGTCGCTTGCTAGTTTAATTTCAACAGCTTCCTTAATAACACTATCCCAATAGGTGGAGGTGCATGCCAGGATCTCCGTGTTGTTGTATTCCATAGGATGACCGGTGTTCTGCAACAGCGGATTTGTTTGGCTGTTGTAAGCGCGTGTAACGTTTATGTTCAATACACCGGTCTTCGACAGTCCTGATTGTCTGACCAATATATGACATGCCACAACTGCAAGGAATACGATATACACCTGCCTTAGGCAAACCAAGATCATCCTTTACGGACCCCAACAGGGCCTTTTATCTTAGAAGGTGGTCGAAAAACACATTTCACATCATATTTCCGCAAAATACGACCAATCTTGTTGGAAATGCTGCCTGTGTAAGGCAAAAAGGCCATAGATTTAGGTGCCACTTCATTACTGTCGTCACTCACCCGTTGCACAGAAGGCTGATAGCGCAATGCATGTTTTATCTGTCTCTCACTATAACCATTCTGACGAAAGGTATCCTCGAGATGGGACAACTCAGCTGACAAACTTTCAGGGTCTGAAATGACATGTGCCCTGTGAACCAAGGTACGAAGTACTCCTTCACTCTGAGCTGGATGGTGACAACTATCAGCTCGCAGATACAAATCTGTGTGAGTAGGCTTCCTATAAACAGAATGTCCCAATGTACCATCAACCTTCCTTCTGACCAACACATCCAGGAAAGGAAGACAGCCATTCTGTTCCATCTCCACTGTGAACTGAATATTCCGGTGGATTGAATTTAGGTGTTCCAAAAAACCATTTAAATTCTCACTACCATGAGGCCAAACGACAAAAGTGGCGTCTACATATCTGAGAAAACACGCAGGTTTCAGAGTCGCTGACGCTAAAGGACGTTCCTCAAAATCCTCCATAAACAAATTGGCCACAATAGGTGACAACGGGCTTCCCATTGCAACTCCATCAGTTTGTTCATAGTACTGACCATTGAATAAAAAGTAAATGGAAGTCAGCACATGTCGAAAAAGATTTGTTAACTCGACACCAAACTAAACCCCAACTTCGGCGGTTGTCGACGACGTCAGCCGGCAGCATACCCGTAAGTTGTTTGAACATTCATTACGCCGGGAAAATTTAAAGTCTCACAGGTCTCAAAATATGCCTGTTTGGCATATCTTTCTCTTCGTTAACCTTTACTTAAGGGACACATCGCGTCACTACACAACTGTGCACGGATGCTGGCCAGTTGACGAGAAGGTGACGAAGCGTGTTTACAGCCAGGCGACCCACTCCTGGCCGCCCCTCGGCTGCCCTGGTATTGGGGGCAGAGTTGCCGAATTCGAGTGAGGGATTAAGTGACCCTTTTCCAGTACCCTTCTTGTGCTCGTTAAAAGTTTCCGAGTTCGAGAGTGCGCGTCTTCGTCACGGGTCGCTAGCTGCCCAGAGCCACCGCCGCCAGTTTCGCTGCTTCGTGACCACTGCATACTGGCGGTCGGTCGAGGAACAGCGGAGGAAAGCCTTGATCGCTAAAACGGTGACATTTAAAACCTGTAGGAGAGCAACAACTGACAGTAACCGTTGAGGAATTCAACGTCGCATTCTATCATCTACTCATGCCAGTGTTACCTATTAATAGGGTAATAATAAATAATATTGTTGATAATATTCATATTATAATATTAGATGTTTTTATAATAATTACGATTGGTAAACTTAATGCAATTTCTACATCAAAAATTAGGAAGAATGCTGCAATTAGGAAGAATTGAATTGAAAATGGTATTCGTGCTGATCTTTTTCTGCATCAAATCCATATTCAAATGGTGATCTTTTTTCTCGATCGTTAATTGATTTTTTTGAAGTGTGCGTTCCCAACCGCTCTCACAGTATACCATCATCGCAGATGGGATACCGTTATGGAACGTTCTTATTTATTACATTTGCAGTTTCTGTTTTGCACTGCTTAGACATAATTTTGTTCATTATGTTTCAGCCTCTGCTGCTCTTTCCGCAATATCTGTACAATAATTTTGTAGTTCGTGTAAAAGGCGCCTACGAATCTGCTGACAGATTTTCTCATTATAGATAAGTTGATTTTATTATCTAGTTTCTTAAAAGGTTTACTTTTAATAAGTCCGTAGTTTTATGAGGTTATTGATCCTCTTATCGGTTTATTTTCTGAAAATAAATCCCCAGTGTCTGAATGCAGGAGAATGAGAGATAGAAATTATAATCTGTGAAAAAAGGGCAAATCTTTGTTGTGACTTAATCGAAAAGTGTTGGATCGCTGCCAATGTTGCGCTTTATGACCATGAAAAATATGTCAGTTTTTCTAGCTGAAAATAAATTAGTACAATTTCGTTGAGTAGCAAAACATAAATTATATGTCAGTTCTGTAATTGACCATATGACATATACCAAGGACGGCCAAAATGACTACCAATCACTTTCACCACATCGTTAACAGCATCCATCTAAAAAGAAAGAAACAGACCAAACCAATTAATTCATAAGATTAAAGTAGGTAGGGGACTGATGACCTAGCTGTTTAGTCCCCTCAAAAACCAACAACAACAACAACATTAAAGTAGGTATTTTGAAGAAAAATTATAACTCACTGAAATGCAACACATAATATTGTTACTAAAATATTTGCATAGATTGTGCGACTTTAGATGATCTTCATGTGTTGACCAAACTAAGCTGTATTGGCAAAACACACCGTTCACATATTGTGATATGTTCGGCTCTGTTAAAGAAATATGCCTCGATATAATCTTAGGTTAGAACCATACACGTCTGCTTTCATGCCCAGCAACTATAATAGCCGCAAATATTACAGTCAAATACTCTATGCATGGGCTATTATTTGCGAAACAAAAATGAAATATAAAATAAAGATAAATGACTAATTAGTAAGAGGTTTTACTCTAGCATTTGCAAATGATTTAGGCAACGCCAGATAACTCAGATGAATAATGTTTATTCAAACACATCTCTTGTCCCATAGCAAGTGGTCCTACACAAACAAACAAATAAATTGGAAATAGACCGTATAAAACTATTAGAACAGGTACGTCAACAGTGTTAAGACAATGGTAGAAAAATCCCCAACTAAGTAATTATTGACGATGCTCAGACGTTGAGTCAATTTCGCGATCACACAACACGAAATAATCGTCAGCTCAAAATAGTTCAAATCTTAATCCAGCGAATAACATATAAACACTCGTAAAATCTCGTGTACACCCACTATTCAGTTACAGTTCCGTAATGAAATCGGAAAAAGTTAAAGTTCTTAAACTGGCACTAATTAGCTATTGCCAAGTTAAATTCCCAACAAAGCGGTCATTCGCCACACAGATTCTAACACCCTCGAAATGAAGCACTTCAGCTACCAGGCAGGACCTGCTTCTTCCAAGACGAGACATAAAGTGTCTTTATAGCCACAAGAAGCTCTCCTCACGAACAGTTCAAGTATTTTACTTGATCACAGCAGTTTTCCTCCCTACGACTATCGAATTAGCTGATTGCCATCCCCTCAGAAAGCAGCAGAGTTCATAACATGAAAGATTTGTTTTGACTTAATTTTGACCTCTTCCACACTAACTTAATAAATTAAAAATATTATGAACAGTAGAAATAATATATGCAGTAAACAAATAAACAACATTCATGAGCTTTAACGCTCATACTTTACAATATTTAGGGAATATTCATTAAATAGTTACACCAATATAAGAACAAGAGAGGCATATTGTGCTGCTTGCAGTGGTTGAATTACTATGGAGGATACAATCATCTGATTATATTTCTAAAATAAATTGATACAAATCTGTTGCTTTCAAGATGATAACTTGAGGTAATAAGCTATCATTTAAGACATAGTTTGTTGAAATCGCATGACTCATTCAAAAATTGATAATTTGAAGTTAAATTGTGGTATACTGTAATCAGATTTTGTGAACATTAACTTTCGTAGTTCTCAAGCTATTAAAGTTATTGTTGGTTCGTGGGATGCCCCTAATTTTCCTGACACCTAGACGCTTTCAGAATAAAAGCGAACATAACACTGAGATTTATTATTTATTTCTAAGTTAACAGAGTGTCAATTTTTAAGCATATGCAAGAACGTCCACTAAGAGATTTCCCAGTCATCTTAGCTCTCCTATAGAAGCACGGGTGGCGCTTACTTTGAAGGCCAGCTACGTCCTTCTGCCAAGTTACGTTTGGAGTTTTACTTCACAACTATAATCAGATCGTCGGCATTTACCAGTAATCTAGAAACTGTATCGTTAGCCTGCAATTTTCCAGATACTGAACACGTATTACATGATTGAAACAACGTCACTTATGGATGCTGTATACACTACGAAATTCATAAGGAACTAAAAATTTGAGTGCTGGTCTGCTAAAATCGCTAATACTGAACCGAAACCTAAGTTGTATCAGTGCGTTAAATAATCATTTCTTAAGTCTTATTTTAAGGCTACACTGCTCAAAACAATTAGGGGATCAGGTGAGATATCATACACAATATTCATATTGTAACATATGTAATTCACACATTCCAGAATGAAACTTTCACTCTGGCAGATTAAAATTCATTTCAATCTGGAAACATCCCTTAGGCTGTGGCTAAGCCATGTCTCCACCATATCCTTTCTTCCAGGAATGGTAGTCTTCCAAGGTTCGCAGGAGAACTTGTGTGAAGTTTGGAAAGTAGGTACTGGCAGAATTGAAGTTGTGGGGACGGACCATGAGTCGTGTCGGTATAGCTCAGTGGTAGAGCGCTTGCCCGCGAAAGGCAAATATCTCAAATTCCGCTTCCCGGTTCCGGCACACAATTTTAATCAGCCAAGAAGTTTCAGTTTAATTCACATATTGGTTATAGTTATAATTTGGGTGTGGTAGAGCACGATATGCAGCGGTGAAATGGCCGAGCGGAGCAAGGCGTTTTGCTGCGGAGATGTGCGGTTGCTCCCTGTCAGAGGTTCGAATTCTCCCTCGGGCATGGGTGTGCATCTTGTTCTTAGGTTAGTTAAAGTTTAAGTAGTTTGCTAGCCTAGGGTCTGATGATCAGAGTAGTTAAGTCAAAATAGATTTACAAACATTTGAAACAGTACGATACTTTGCTTTTTAGTTCTTTACCTGAGGTTTTCATTGCGTGTATGGGGTACCATAATAATGAAAAAGTCATCCTCGTTGCCCTCGAATATGGTGTGTGATCACGTCGGACGGTCACCTGCATGGTACGGACAGTGTGAGATTATCAGGGATAACTGACCATTCTTCTGTGAGTGCAATATCCAGCCCTGTAATAGGGATGGCGGTTATCGCTCAAAAAACCGGTTTTCGGTTATACCGGTTCTTTCCATCTCCAGTTTAACCGCACCGTAAAAATTGCTCAAGATAACCGGTATTTTAAATAACCGGTTTTCGGTTTTTAATTGCTATTATTTCCAGTAAAAAAGACATTTTTATATATGCACCAAAGCTGCTTTTATTTGAAATGCTGGCTAGTTTCGGGCTTAGCCCATTTTCTTAAGCCACATTAATATATATTTTTATTTGGATACTGCTTAGGTCACGCTGTTTGTTTAAAATGTTTAAAAAAACTTCCAGTAGAGTTCGACCGAAACATATTTTGCGGCCGAAACAGAAACCGTTATCTTCGGTTCTTCTAGTTTCTGCCGAAACCGAAAATTACGAAATTTACTTAAAATTTAGGTAAATTTACGTTACACGACAAATCACCAGTCTTTCCATATTTTGCAAGATCCCCTCCGAATACTACGCCCTCTTGACTGTGTGCAAGCCTAGCCAGGAGTCTGTAGAAGACGACATACGAAGCATACAGATTTACTGGCCTAGTATTTCCATCCGGCAGTTGCGAATATTTAGCCAACCCTCCATAAGTTGGACTTGTGAACCAGCGCATAGGAATATCTCGTTATATACACAATATATATAAGTTACAGTCAGTAAATGAACTTCAATCAGTGCTGCAGATGTATTTCGAAAAATAAAGTCACAGTTTCGACTAACAGTATGATTGTTGTCAGTTTAAATTTACGAAAATTGAACTAGAAAAGCTGTGTACCACATGATCTAAGAATGTTCAAATGGGTGTGAGTTCTTATAAGACCTAACTGCTTAGGTCATCGGTCACTAGACTTACAAACTACTTAATCTAACTTAAATTAACTTACTCTAAGGACAACACCCACACTCATGACCGAGGGAGGTGGGAGGACTCGAACCTCCGACCGGAGCAGCCGCGCCGTCCGTAACGTGGAGCCTCAGACCGCACGGCTACCTCGCGAGGCCCCACACAATCAATGTTACCTAAACCCATATTGGTTATTAAAAAAGGCCTCGCTTTCAAGGAATCACATTAATAAAACCTGTTAGCATAACAATATGATAATACATTAAAAGTTGTTATTCCAAGCTTAGAGAACATCACTTACATAATAGGTATATCAATCGAATTTACCTCTCTTCCAAGGAACATTTTGGATGCTTTCTCCTTAAATGACACAGCATGTTTGTAGTACTTTCACCCGTTTTCAGCTTACTACTTTTTCGGCGTTCATGAAGTAAAATTTCGGCATTCGGCATGACGTTACAATTTATTACTCGTAAACTATTAATTGTATTCGCGAGAGATGTTACAGACAGTATACACACATACCACTGAACGTTCGTTCGAAATTGTATCATAGTACGATACACAGTTCATGAGATATACAGTAATAAACAATTACGTTAAGGAGAAACCGCCACATCACGCATGACGTTTTGATTTGTTACGTCATTCTTACTATCTCTATTCGCGAGTATTTTGCATACGTTTTACATATGCACCACTGGATGTACTTTCGAAATAATATCGTATTACGACATGTAGTTCAGGTTCTATGACGTCAGAGACATTGAAATACATGAAACTTCGCCCTAAAAAAGATGAGGTTGTAATTTACTACATCTTTACTACCAAATCAATTTACAACACATTTAGCAGGCTGTTTCCTAATATTACTCTCTACGAACCTGGTATAATGTCTTTGTAGGACCCATAATTCAGGAGATATCTATATATAAAAGCTAAAGTTCACTCAGTCACTGACGAAACACGAAATCTCTAAAACTACTGCACCTAAGGAGCTGAAATTTTGCCGGTATGTACTTTAAAGGTAGAAGATGTTAGCCAAGAAAAGAATTTACGATAGGACAGAATGAAGGTGCATGGCGGAGTATACTTTTCCTACAGACTGACGAAATCTACAGTTCAATTCCGACCTTCACGAAATTGCACGCTTGACCTTCAAAAGGAAGGTCACCGTCTACCTAAAGTTTTTACGGTGCATGGGGGAGAGTATCTTGCAAGATAAAAACCGATCCCTAAGTATGTTGGTCGCACCATAACTCGAGAACGACTCGACCGATTTCACAGATCCTTTTTTGTTGTTTTCGTTATTCTCAGCACACAGGTTGTATGAAATAAAACGGGAAAATTTGAGAACAACAAAGTGCGTTTTTCAATGTGACTCTGTGTTTCTATTGCATAAAAATCTATAGTTTTGTTCCGATATTTATGAAATTTCGCACACTTCACCATAGAAACAAGAGGAATGTCACTGTCTGTATAAAATTTCGTTCAGTGCACGGTGAAGGGTACTTAACATACGAACTTTCTACAAAATGTGTAGGTTTTCTTAGATCTTGATGAATTTTTGCACACACGACACTTATACCAAGAGGAGGTTCACAAGATACATACATTTTCGTATGGTACGTGACAGAGGGTGCCTTGCAAAAAAACATTACCGAGAAAGGGAAAGGTGGAAACGAACGGAGACATGCGAAAGAAAGAGATGAATGCAGATAGAGGAGGGAAGGGGAATGTGGACTACGAGAGTGTAGAATAAATAAACACCCGGGCAACGCCGGGTTTACAGCTAGTGTTCTCTAAAATCGCTTTCAGGTCGTGGAAATTACGACTAGGGACACTCCAATAGCTGCAGTCATCTCCGTTTGTATATGTCACGGTTCCAACCTTCGCATGACTGTCTCCATGCCATACCTTCGGGCGAGTCACGTTGTTGCACTACGTGCTCACTATCCAATCTGACCCAACTGTTTGTGTTTTCCGTTTGGTAGAGCAAACACACCAACACCCTCTGGAACACCTTTCTGTTATTACCACATTCTTGTAGTCTCCACTCCATAGAACCACCAGAAAGATGTCTAACCATTTTAGTCCATTCTGCTGATGAGAATACTTCAGAATATAGTTATCTGAATAAATCCTCTAATTGTTTTGACCAGTATACACAAAATGAGATGTCAACGTATGCATTACATATTCAAATCAATTATTTGAATGTGTAATCCAGACGTTGACGTTTCACTCCATGTATTTTAACCCTCACATGGTATCAGCTCTACAAAAACGTGCTGTATGCCTGGGGTCTTTTTTGACTCCAAAGTGATTCAAGCGACTTTATGGAGATAAAATTTGAAATATGTCCATAAAAAGTAGATATAGTTTATTGAGAAACATGTGCACAAACTTGATATTACAGCTTCATAGTTTATTAATATAATTAAGTTACATATAAGTTGTAATTACTTACTACATGTTTAGTTTGTTTGATCCCAAAAATTATATTAATACAAAATATTCATAACCCACACACTATGTACTGATACTGTAATTTATGAGTACTATGTATAATATCATTTACATGGAATTTGATTAGAAATACACTTCTACTCGCTGTCCGTGTCATATGACGAAGAATAAGTACACATCACATTTATCCTAGCATATTCTTTACTGACAAATTTGTGGCAAGAGTCACGCCGTTTTCTTTTCAGATTTGGAGCATCAGCTTCAGGGTTATAGTGTTGTATTTCCTTTAGAAGATCCTTGAAACCTGAAGATATTATTGCTGAACGAATGCGTTGTGTTCTGCACTGGGGCGACAATATTCGTCGTTCAATGTGAGGTTTGACTAATTCTTTTCCTAGTTCTGAGAGGAATGCTCGTCTTGCATTTTTACTTTTCATATCATGTAAAAATTTACAATGCAGAACGTAAGCATTGAGACAATGCAGCTCTGTAGAATCAAGTTCAGTTCAGCGTTCAGGAGTTGGGTACAGAATTGTATTACCTTTAGCATAATTATTGGTATGCATTAACTATTATAGGAGTTGGGTACAGAATTGTATTATCTTTAGCATAATTATTGGTATGCATTAACTATTATACTCTGCATGTGATTAGTCATAAAAAGTTTGAAACAATATGCCCTTGCCGGTAATTGTGGTCTAAGGCGACGTGGAATATGAGCAGTTTCACGTATTACACTCATTGAAACCTACTTGCGCACAATCAGTTGGTAATATGTTATACGTTATGTGTCCACTGTTAGACACAAAAGTAGGTCCACTGGTTACCTGAATACCATTATCATCTTCTTCACACTCACACATATCCACTTCATCTCCAACATGTTCATCTTCCTCTATCATATCTACATCACAATCACTATATCCTCGTTTCCAAAAATTGATCCATTATCACTGCCACTCCTGTAAATCTGCCAAAACCTGTTCGAGAATGTGGCCCCTTGCAAAACGTATATCACCAGCCATTTCGAATAAACTATAACACGCCGGCCGCGGTGGCCGCGGGGACTGAGACGCTCCAGTCACGGTCTGCACGGCCACTACGATCGGGGGTTCGAATCCCCCCCTCGGGCATGGATATTTGTGCCGTCCTAGTTCGTAAGTAGTTGATAAGTAGTTTGTAAGTTTAGGGACTGATGACCCCGTAGTTAAGTCCCATAGACTATACAAACATTTGAACTATAACACCACGTCTTCTTTGCACAAAACTCAAACCCAGTCTGTGAATTTGTCGTAACAGTGCACGTAAATGTATTTTCTATTCATTGTTTACAACAATGTACAAATGAATTTCGGTTTATAAGGTACATTGTTGCCAAGATTTATTTTCGTAACAGAAATTATATATGACACTGAAAATCACTTATTGTATACTGGGGTATTTTCTGATCCCAATGCAAAAATTTCAAATTGATGTACAGCAAAATTATATATAACCATAAATATTTTACCCAGTTATAATAAGAAGTCCGTGTATAGCTTATCTGGAGGATGAGTTGTGTACACCCACGTTAAAACTCTTTATTTATAGTTAAATGAGCCTTGGGGTCTAAAACCGCCCCAGGCATCATGCGAGGGTTAATTGGAAATAAATTGAGCTGAGTTTGTATTGCAGACGTTGACATTTAATTTTACGTATTTTAAGTGTAGGAAAAAAATAAAATAAAAATAAAACGGTTACAGACTTGAAACTGTACTGAGAATACCCATCGAATTCACGACATCGATATGCTTTATTCTTACATATCACAACCACCGAGCTGAAATTTCTATTACTGAGCTCCAGTTTTCCTGCCGAGTCGTCTAGGCAAGGAGCAGTCGGCCCCCAGAAGAGTGCGACAGGCGGTAGCGGCGGCGGTGCCTGCCCCTGTTCCCGTGGGAGATCGGCGAACCGGCTCACTCTCAGCTCAGCCCTTGGAATTTATCACTCGCCCCTGGCAGCAATTAGGCGCCCGTGCGTCACGCCCACGCGACATCCGTGAAAACAACGCCGGCAAAGCCACCCCGCGGAGCGTCGTCGTTCACTGGTGGAATTCTCCGCTGCCTCGGCGTAGCGCAGAGTTTCTCGACCTCTGGTCACCACGCGGCATTGGGTACTTCGCTGCTCACCCTGCGCCGCCCTGCTCTTCATAGTACAGTCTGTCTGTAAACTCGTGACCGAGCGGCGACGTCACCAGGGGCTTCTAGAGGGTTGCACACAAGGCTACACAGGCCCTTCCGGTCGTGCTTCAAATAAGTGTCGACCCTGAGAGGAAAACAAGGCTTTACGGTTAGAGAAAGCTCCAAAGGATGCAGTGAAGCAATCGAAAATGACGAGCATCAAAAACTCTATCATCCGATTAAAAGGACGGGCAAAGGAAATCAGTTGAGTGAATTGTATTCTCAATGGATACCGTTAAACTCTGTGATTGTTCGTTTGTCATCATCATCATCATTTTCCAACTCCAGTTTCCCGGGTGTGGTGTACAAGCGCTCGCCATCTCCTCCTGTCTTCATACATCTTCTGTTCCAGAATGGCCGGCCGCAGTGGCCAAGGGGACTGAGGCGCTTCAGTCACGGTCTGCACGGCCAGTACGGTCGGGGGTTCGAATCCCCCCTCGGGCATGGATATTTGTGCCGTCCTAGTTCGTAAGTAGTTCATAAGTAGATTGTAAGTTTCGGGACTGATGACCCTGTAGTTAAGTCCTATAAGCTTTACAAACATTTGAACATTTGTTCCAGAATGTCTTCTCATTTGTGTCCTTTCTCCTCCACATCTGATCTTACAGTCTCTATCCAGCGTTTCCTTGGTCTTCCCCGTTGTCTTCTTCCTATGAGGTTGAGGTTGAAATACTTTCATTAAGTGCCCATACCACTGAAGTCTGCGTTTCCTTATGCTGTTGGTGACAGGAACCTCAATACCAGCTACTTTTCTACTCACATCATTTCTAATTTTATCCTGTCTGTTTGTTTGAGTCGTAGTTCTAATGAAACTCATTTGCATTGCCTGAATTCTACTGAGGTCTCTGTTTAGTAGGGTACATGTTTCCAAGCCGTATGTAAGGATTGGAACGAAATATGTATGGTACATGGTTGCTTTTGCTTTTTCTGACATTTTATCATCCCAGAGAAGATTCCTTATTTGACTGTAAAAACTGGAATCTTTCTGTGTTCTGCTATTTGTTGCTTAACGGTGTTGTCTTTAGAGATCATGCTTCATAGGTATTTGAAATGACAAACAGATTCTACTTTGGCCCCATCTAGAAATATATTTGATGTTGTTCCTTGCCTGTTGATGGTCATTTCTACTGTCTTTGTTTTACTTATCTTTAGTCCGAAATTTTTAAATTGTTGTTCCATTCATTCAGTTTCCTCTGTGCTTCAGCTTCTCTCTTTCCCCATACCATCAAATCATCGACAAAAACAAGGGCATTGGGTTGCTGTCTATTTTCTTGATAGATTTTATAATTTTGTTCATTACTATTACAAATAGGAGTGGTGATAGGTTACTTCCTTGCTGGACACCTCTCTTTGTTTCGAACCATTCTGATCGTCCGTTGGTTATCTGGACACAGTTATAACACTTTTGGTATAGCATTTTGACTTCATCAATCAGATACTTTGGCACCTTTAGGTTTTCCAAACAATCCATTATCTTGCTTCGAGAAACACCGTCATATGCTTTTTAGATGTCTACAAATATAATAACAAGATTTCTTCCATACTCCCAGTACTTTTCTGTTAGAATTCTTATTGCAAAAATAAGATCCATAGTACGTCGGTCTTCCCTGAATCCATCTTGTTCTTCCTCAAGCAAGGGTTCAACTACCTTTCTAAGTCTCCCTTCTACGATCTTTTCTAACAGCTTCAGTGTGCGGGACAGCAGCGTGATGCCTCTGTAGTTTCCACATTTTCGCCGATTGCCCTTTTTAAACAGAGGGATGATGACTACTTTAGTCCTATCTTCTGGGATTTTGTTTTCTTCGTTTGTATGGTGTAGAATATCCGCTACCAGTTTTTTAAACACTTGTTGTTTTGCCGTTTTCAATTATTTGACTTGTTCAGTCATCATCACAGTATTTGCTTTGTATTTACACAGTGATCTCCGGCATCGAATGCTGAAATGTATAAGTGAACGTTCAACCATCTGTAGGTTTCCGTTATCCTGAAACCACATACATCACCTTCAACTGTGCCTGGTAGCAAACCTTATTCTACACCTTTTGATAGAGTTGACAAAAGATCATCGAATCACTATATAAATGGTATCATGCAGGAAATACTTTCGTTAAATCCAATTTGAAACATTTTTGTGATTTTTATAGCCTTGATAGTCCCATGTTGCACATCGTGTTGGGTAAAACCCTTCTTTGGATTCATATTGACGACAATAATTTGTTGCTTCCAGTAAAATTGTCCCTAATGCCATTAACAGCAGGACCCTGCCAACCTTTCCTGTAATTAATGTTTTCGTCGACCTAAGTTTCATCGATATGAAATAGCTAACTTACTGCGCTGCTCCGCTGATTTCAGGTAAATCTCATTTCAGGAACTGTCTTTCATAAAATGTCTTCCTTCCATCAAAAATGGATATTTTAGAGCGATGAGTAATTTGCATGATGTTGGGACTATCTCAGCATTTATTTAAATATTCTCCACCGTCTGTCAAACCACCAATTTCCCTGAAACTGACTGTGAACAAAGGACTTCGTTTAAAAATCTGTGTGTTTTGTCTTGGCGATTCAAATAAATCTTGTGGCTGATTTTCCGCATTACTTTGTGATGCGTCCTATTGTGGAATAGAAGTCGTTTGTATAAAATGCAGCCCTTTGATTGGGCCTGGTAACATCAGTCGACAGTTTTTCTTGTGCCGCCTCTTTATCGTAAACTACAAAGCATTAGAGACGAGCGAACTGTCGGTACTCCGAAAAATGCCTCTTTCCCGTATTTGCACCTTTTCTTCCTATGTAGTACGTTTGTCCGTAAAATATCCATCAACAAATGTACAAAGTGATCTGATTGACGCTGATAACTAAAATTACACCAACAAAATCGTCGTAAGTCACTGGACTTTTAGCTACACCGCTAAGGAGGTAGCGATCAACAGATTGTTGACGCCACTAGTGCTTTGGCAGGGATCTTCGCGGAAGGCCACTTCCCCCAACAAGAGCGCTGCTTGGTCGTGACAGACTATACTACTTCATTCCTAAGTCACACGAACGCGATGTAATTAATTACACACTATACATACTATCGGTGTTCAATAAAAAGGTACAAAACGACACTTTGGTATAATTAAAGTCTTTGTTCGGAAGTAATCACCAAAGGTCTGAGCACAACTATCCCGAAGGATTCCCTGTTGCCAGAATTCCTGTGGCTGTGACAAGAGCCAGTACTCTACTGTGTCCTTCAGTTTGTCGTCCGTGTTGAAGCGCTTCCCTTGCAGATGATTTTCAGCGGACCAAACAGATAGAAGCCACAGGGCGACATGATCGGGCTGTAGAGCGAATACTCAAGCTGTTCCCACTTGAACTTGGCCATGGAGACGTGTGAACGCGCTTTATCATAGGGCAGAATCAGAGTCAATGAACAGACCAGGCCATTAGCTCTTGATGGATTTGCATAGGCTACGGAGTTTCACATTACAAATCACTGTTAATGGTTTTTCGTGCTCGAGGAATTCGATGAGACTCGGACCTCGGACGTCGAAAAAGACGGTGAGCATCACCTCGCCTGCTGAGGGCACAGCCTTCAATTTTTTAATGGGAGATGACGACGCATGCTTACCGTAGCTATATGTCGCACTACGTTATCCCTAAGCGGCATATTCAAATTTCAATCAGTTTGGTTGTTATGATGTATCGAACCTTTTCATTTGAACACCCATCGTAAGAAGGGACAGACTAAAGTGGAGATACAGTCACCGAAAGCGTCGGCGGGGCATAGGTTGGCAACGCATCACATTTCGCGTAGTCAATGACATACCAGTTTGATTTTTGCAAAAGAAACTGATCCATTTACTTTCACGTAGGCAAAAATCAGCTCCATCTTTTCATTGAAATACTAATTGCTTGCAGTTTGAATTGATGAGTGGTGAACAATATTTCCTAACAACTGACTCTCGCAGCTTCGTCCCGGCATGCTGTAACACAACCGCGCGAGCACACGTAAGTTACCCTACACTGAGTCACTGACCATGATCTCTACTTTTATAGATAAGACGTTTAATACATTTATGGAAAAATGTTTGCGATTGTATCCAGGTACGCTCCGCCGTGGCGGAATAGCCGTGCGCACTGAGGCGCCATGCTGCGGTGCGCGCAGCCGTTCGCCGTGGAGGTTAGAGTTCTCCCTCGGGCATGGGCGTGTGTGTTGTCCTTAGTTCAATTTAGTTTAAGTAGTTTGTAAGCATAGGGGCAAATAACCAAGCAGTTAAGTCCCATAGATTTACAGACATTTGAACATCTGAGGCAGGCACCTCTAAGTCTGAAACAAATCGACAGATACGAAGTGTTACAATTAGCTGGATCACAATGGAAAAACAAATTTACTAAACTAACCTGAACTATACAATTACACAAGACAATGTAAATCCAAAACCAACTCAACGGTTGAGGTCCAAAGTTTACAATGCTTTTCCTGGGTAGCATGCCCGAAATGGTGCACAAACCCTGATGTCGAAGTGCTGTGGCAAAGGATGCTGGTATCCTCTAGAAGGTTTGCAAGATCTCTTATAATACAAATATTGTTAAATTACATATTTTTGGACAAACTATAAAACTATAAAAAGAAGGCCCTACAATAAATGTTAATATTTAAAGCAACAATTAATATGGCAATATTATTTTAATGCGCTACAGAATTTAACGGAAATTCAATACGAAAAACTATGCGTGGCTGCAAACCACGTTAGTTTAAACGACCACTAACTACTGGAGTAGTTCGTATTCCAAAATAACACAAAGGAGAGTAAATTGCACGCGGCTTTTAGCTGGTATCTCAATAGTGCGAGCTTGAGCTGACTTGTATATCCTGACAATTGCAAAGGACACTTCGAAACCCATAATTACAGACGATTTAATCAAATGTCAGCACATGCAATTACAGACTAGGAGTTAAGCAGCATTAGTTAGGGGAGGGAGGGGGCGGCAGCCAACTGATTAACAACTCCCATGGCCCAAGTACACAAAACAAACATCACATAACCACTAGAAACCAGCAGTATATAATTACATTATTAATTATAAGCATCAAGCAATTAAATAACTACACCGTTCAGGTAGACAGCTGACAGCTAAAAGCTAATGTAAACAGCAACAAATTACTCTACAGAAGACTTGCCGTCCGTTACAAATTGCACTTACAACGATTAAATTAATGCCCTTCAACAGTCAGGGCCAAATTCACAATTGTATTAGTAAATAATTTGGAAGACACTACTAATGACTCCATCACAAAATTAAATGCTAGGGAAAGATTATTTACCTTGAAAGTACGTATCAAACTACCTCCATCTCGCAACACTGTACAAAAAAAGCAGGGAGAGAAAAGTTTCACTGCCTTTGAAAACTTGTCCCTTTTGCAATACAGCGGACAACAGATGAGTGAAAAGAGCGTTAAGTTCGTCTAGATTAACTGGCGTGATAACGGGCTGTTTAACTAATGCGTGTCTTCTAGCACTGAAATCTAATCCCAGATTAGTACATTAATACGCTCACCGGTATGATTGCGTGCAACTTCTGCGGCGTGATCGGGGAAGCGCAGTCGCCAGCGCCTAGGTACAGAATAGGAAGTATATAAAAGGACAGTCCTTTGTAATGTGTGTCCCAAAATGTACTGCGCATGCACGATGTCTGTCACATTGAATCCAAGTAAAGTTCTGTGTTTCAAGGGAAATGCGACGGTGTATGATTTGGTTATTTTCTTAATTCCGCACTGTAGCTAAGGAGCTTACAGAATAGAGAGGATGCGGAAGAGAAAGCAGAGGGCAGATCTGTAGGCAGCCAAATGTTGTGCTCGACGCCATATTGAAACCGAGTCAGCGTCTGATAGCTGCTTACATGGACAATTTTGATAAACGGAGCTAATATCACCGACAAAATGATGTATTTTAACAGAAATGTCAATTTTGAACCGCAGCGGTAACCGGCTATCGTTAGGTGTTTATTCGGTTTTAATATGGCGTTGAGCGCAAAACTTGGTACCATGAAGATAAAAGAATCCACTCTATCTTTTCCCCTCTGTTCTGTGGCCTAGTACAAAGGGTGTTCAGAAAGTTTTGCACAGTCGCCTCCAATTTTTATTTTTTATTTTTTGCAGGAGGAGAATGACGTTTTTTTTGTGAACATACTTGCAACATTTAGCTGTATGTTGATACATAAAAGTTTTTTTACAGGTGAGCCATAATGGACCGTGAAGTGGCTGTCAGGTTGCGATAACGATCTGTGATGAAGTTCCTCTTCACGACCGACGATGACTCTGCCACATTGATTCGCAGGAAGTTGCTTCCTTGTTTATGGGGAGGACACTGGATCGCAGCAGTATCCAGCTGTGGTTGCACATGTTTAAAGGTGATTTCTCTCTGGTGGACAATTCATGATGCGGTAGGCCATCGACGGCAGTGAGTGATGTGAATAAGGAGACCATTGATCAAATCATCCAAAATGACAGATGACAGAACAGCTTGTTGAAATGACTCGTTTGCCATTGGGTAGCATGGTATCACTGGTACAGTCACTAGGGTACAGAAACAGCTGTGCACGTTGGGTGCCTAGATTATTGACAAGAGAAATGAAAACGATGAGGCAAAATGTGTACGAGGGTCTCATGAAGATCTTTACTGAAGAGCGGAAATAGGGTTTTGACGGCATCATTAACCAGGATGAAACATGGTTGTTTTTGTCCGAACCTAAGAGAATAACCCGATCTATTGAGTGGCGTCATCCAGGTTCCACTCGGAAGAAGAAACCAAGACTTTTACGAACAGCAGGCCGAAAGCTGAGAGCTTCCTTGTTCTGGGAGCAGCGAGGTGTCATTTTCATTGACTTTTTTGGTACCTGGCACTAACATTAACGGGGACCGTTACCGTTTGTCAGTGGACAAGCTGCGACGTGCCGTCAAGAAATGTTCAAATGTTTGTATAGCTTGTGGGACTTAACTACGGGGTCATCAGTCCCTAAACTTACAAACTACTTATGAACTAACTAAGACTAAGGACGGCACAAATATCCATGCCCGAGGGGGGATTCGAACCCGTAGTGTCCGTGCAGACTGTGACTGGAGCGCCTCAGTCCCCTCGGCCACCGCGGGCGGCTGCCGTCAAGACCCACAGACCACAGCTTCAGGGTCAGCTCACCAGACTACACCATAACAATCCCAAAGCCCATACAGCCCTTATGACGCAGGAGAAAATAACGAAAATGGGTTGGAAAATTATTCATCCTCCCTACAGTCCTGGCTCCGTCTGATTTTTACCTCTTTGGTCGTCTGAAGGCCCATCTGCACGGTAAAACGTTTGAGAAAGACCTCATTTTCTGTGTCAAACGATGCTGTAAACGTCAATCCCCAGACTATTAACAAAGTGCATTTACAACATGGCAAGAACGTTGGGCCAGATGCATCACAGCTGATGGAGGCTACATTGAGTAGGTTCAATGTGTAACTCAATGTTCCTAGTATGTTAAAAAAAAATTCATTCTCCTCCTACGAAAAAAAAGCCTGTGATCACCACACTGCCGACGTCTCTTCTGCCATGTCGAGCTGTCGGGCATGATGCTGTTTGCTGCTAATTGGTACGTGTTGCCACCTCTCTAGGCTCCCGATGTGGCGGTGGAACCTGAACTGCAGACATGGATTCTTACAGCCTAATGCTGACCACTGACAAAGACGTGCACACCCGGATACAGTCATGTTTCCATAGGCACCCGCAAAGAAACAATATACCTGAGAGGGGAGGTAACTCGGCAGAGCACTTTCTGCCGAAAAGCAACAGTCCTTATTACGCATAGTGGTCAGGCACAAACTTTCATTCAGCCAGGAAGTTTCATGTCAGCGCATACTCCGCTAGTCGGACATCCAACCCAATACAACCCCGTCATGTGACAGTAATTGGAAATTCGTGACAAAAGTTGTATATAATATCACCGCGAATTAGCGCTTCACTAATCTACACTCTGGTTTCCCTTCAAAATGAATAAATTAACAAGTACATGTACTTTCTCTCTTGCAGCTCTTCCACTTGTATTGATAACATCTACAACTATATGGATACTCTGCAAGTCACACTGAAGTGCATTCAGAGAGCTCATCGACCACTTTTATGACATTTCTCTATAGTTCCATTATCTAATAGCTCGCGGGAAAAAGGAACACTTAAATCTGTTTTCGATCTAATTTCTCTTATTTTATTATGATCATCATGTCTCCCTATGTAGGTGGGTGTAAATAATATATTTTCGCACTCGAATGAGAAAGTTGGTGAAAGAAATTTCACAAATAGATCTTGCCGCAGCAAACAGTTTCTTTTAATGATTACAACCTCCACTCGTGCATCATTACAGTGACACTGTCTCCTCTATATCGCGATAGTACAAAACGAGCTGCCGTTATCTGAACTTTCTCTATATCGTCAGTCACTTCCACCTGGTATGAATCCCACAATGCTCAGGAATACTCTAAACCAGGACACACAGGAATAGTGTAGGCAGTTTCTTTAGTCTCTGTTTATAATATTGAGGAAACCCGGCAAAATTCCTTGTCACTGTGGAAAAGTTTACATCGGTCAGACAATCCGTACAATTCAAGATCTATGTACTGAACACCATCGACACACAAGATTGCTTCAACCAGAGAAATCTGCAGTAGCTCAAAAAAAAAAAAAAAAAAAAAAAAATGTTCAAATGTTTGTAGAGTCTATGGGACTTAACTACGGGGTCATCAGTCCCTAAACTTACAAACTACTTATGAACGACTTACGAACTAGGACGGCACAAATATCCATCCCCGAGGAGGGATTCGAACCCCGACCGTAGTGGCCGTGCAGACCGTGACTGGAGCGCCTTAGTCCCCTCGGCCACCGCGGCCGACCTGCAGTAGCTGAGCACTGTCTTACTGAGGGACATAAAACGAAGTATGAAGAAACAAAAATGGTTGCTTCTGCGTCTCGCTATTGGGACTGCATTTTAAAAGAATCGATCGCAATTCGTCTTTCAGACAATATTATAAACAGAGACAAGGGGTTTCCTTTGAGTAAAATGTGGAATCCTTTACTGTTTGACATAAAAAAACAACGGTCTCTGGTGAATAGCGATCCATCGTTTACGCCGGCTTCTACCACTGGCGGCGCTGAAACGTAGAGGGCAAAACTGTCAATTTTTGCGCACGCGCCCTCGGCCTTCCGCGGCGTATATAGGGGCCGCCGCTCGCGGCTTGTACTCAGTCTCGGCGAATCGGTGTACCAGCACTGTCATCTGAGGATGGCGGCCAGGTGGACGTTTTGATCCGGCAGCAAACCCGTGAAGAATATTATGAAACTAATGAACTACCTTATACTAAAGACGACACAAGCATCCATGCCCGATGGGAGATTCGAACCCCCGACCGTAGCGGCCGTGCAGACTGTGACTGGCGCGCCGCAGACCGCTCGGCCACTGCGGCCGGCGCTTTCCGTATCAGTCAGCTTGCACCACCCAATGGTTTTGTGATATTCAATTCATCTGTACTTGACACATAACTCTACAATTTCCCTTTAAACAGCTTGAAAAACGTCAAGATTTTTTCATTCCGTTTCTCATATTCAATTCGTGAATTAATACTTATTATATCAAGTAACAAGGTACTTTATTCAAAGAGTAATAATATCAAACTGATGACGTTTTTAAAGGAAATAATGAGTGTACATAACTGATTTAATTTCGTGTAGCTTATCCCGATAAGTTTTCTTATGTGGTGGATGGTGTCTGTACGTTTTGAGAGGAACGCCCCGTTTCCAAAGGTGACCTGTGGGAATTAGCACTCGAGAACTGTAAACAACATTCACTTCATCTTTACAATCGCACTTTCCAAAAGAGTGGCAATACAAGTAGGGTACCTCAGACCTTCGAGAAACTCAAGCAGATGAACATCTAGAAAGAGAGCGGCTAGCTCTTAAGATCTTTTCAATTTCCCTTCTCACTCTAAATTTCTCTCTCTCTCCCTCCCGTCCAGCGCTGGGCGGGGCCAGAGAACTGCAGTGTCGTGAAGGATAATGTTATTGGTGAAGACTATCTGGCATAGAAGGAGAAGTTTTCTCGCTGCCATTAGAGCCACAGAAATATAACAAATTAATACGAGGCGCGTCCAGAAAGTAAGTTCAGTTTGGTAATAAAATGAAATTGTACACAGATACAGAAGAAATTTTTATTGCACAAAATTCTACAACTCTTCTACTACTTTTCCACGCATTTGTCATAGCGTGGCATCAGGTTTTGTATACATTCTTCATAGAAATCTGCCGCCTGTGTTTTCAACCAGTTGGAGTTTCAGCTCGTCGTCATTGGTGACGTGATGATCGCCAAGGAAAGACTTGAGACTTTTTCCTGGATCCTGTCATCAATCGCGTGAACCAGTTCTTCTGTAACCTAAGGTGGACGGCCACTTCGTTCTTCATCGTGCACATCACTACGCCCGCCATTGAACTGTCGGACCCATTTTCTCACCATCGAATCACTCATCGCATTTGGTCAGTAAACATAGCAAATTTGCCGATAAATTTCACTTGGTTCACTTTCCTCGCATTCAGAAACCGAATCACCGACCTGATTTCACAGACGGCGGGATTTTCAATTAACGCCGACATTTCAAACAGGCACAACAAAGCGTACGTAACTGACGGCGATCTCCAAATGGCGCACGTTATTCTCCTTGATACACTTCCTCTACAGCGCATGTGCGGAACTGCAATCGCAGCGCCGGCCGCGGTGGCCGAGGGGACTAAGGCGCTTCAGTCATGGTCTGCACGGCCACTACGGTCGGGGGTTCGAATCCCCCCTCGGGCATGGATATTTGTGTCGTCCTAGTAAGTAGTTCATAAGTAGTTTGTAAGTTTAGGGACTGATGACCCCGTAGTTAAGTCCCATAGACTGTACAAACATTTGAATTTTTTTTTTTTTTTTTTTTTTTTTTTTTTTTTTTGCATTCGCAGCGCTGCAACGGAGATCAATTGAAACGGAACTTACTTTCTGGACGCGCCTCGTAAATCCTAGGATTGAGGGAATGATTTTCTTTTCTTTTTTTGAATAAGCCACGTTGGCATGTAAACTCATCTGTAATTCACCCAGACTTTAGAAGAAAGGGAAGCGAGAACGAGTAAGAAGTTTCATTTCACTTGGCTCCTAGCTCTTCTCTCGTACAATAAGCAAGACTCTATCACTTGGCCTCTCGTCTCACAGAATCGAACGATGGACACAGTGTTCTGATGTATTGGCATTTAATCATCGACCAAATTCTGTTTGGCTATGCGTGGTAGAAAAAAATCTAGTACTGCGTACTGCCTGGCAGACAGACTTCTGTTTCTTCCTCTGCTTCGTCAGATACATTTGTGTCCGAGTAGTGAAGTAGCAGAGTCTGATTAATATTACAGCTACCCAAAAGAGAGGTTAATTTGTGGGTTCCTAACAGGAGAGCCTAACTCGAGTACTGGATATTTAAAAAGTTCTCTAAGGATCACTAATTCCAATGCATAATAGTTCTACTGACAACATTTATTTTTTAACAAAATCTTGTGTTCATTTTTAATTTGTGCAAGGTTTAAGATTAGGATTTGTTTGCTGATGCACTCATACAGTCGCCTTCGTGAATTATCATTGGGCTAGCCGCAGTGGCTTGCGGCGCGCCAGTCACTGCACGGCCGCTACGGTCGGGGGTTCGAATCCCCTCTCGGGCATGAATATTTGTGTTGTCTTTAGTATGAGGTAGTTCATAAGTAGTTTGTAAGTTTAGGGACTGATGACCCCGCAGTTATGTCCCTTAAGCTTAACAAACATTTGAATTATCATAGGATTTTGGTACCTGATTTCAGCTTAGGGCAGGTTAGACGTAATCTCCAGATCCGGCGCCTGTCTATCTGTCAATACAGACGCGTCATGCAACAGGAAAGCCGCCTCATTGCGACTGTTCGTCGTTGCCGCTTTGAACTCAAGGGTAATGTGTCGCACAGCCTGGCCCGCTTATGGAGTTTTCCTGCGCACTCCTCACTCGTTTCTTACGATGCGTTGATTTCTTGGTAGTTTGGATATGTCTTTTTATGTCTTTTATGTATTTTTATTTGAATCAATACTGTACATTCACTGTTAATCGTTTTTGGCTTATCTTGTGGAAGTGGTAGAGTAAATGTTAGCTGTTTTCATCCTCTCTTTTTTTCACGTCAATATTCACAGTACTCAACCATGACAAAATGTACTACAGATATATTCAATATAATTTGATGTTCATTGCTTCAAGTGACGTCAGGCATTTCAAATCAATGTTCAAATGTTTGTAAATCTATCGGACCAAACTGCGTGGTCCTCAGTCCGTAGCTTACAAAGTACTTTCTCTCAAGCCGGTAAGTCCAAACACAGTCAGGAAATCGATTTTGCGAATTCGTTCAGCAGCTGCAGGGCATGATAATATTAATGTACACATGATTAGTAGTGTCATCGACCCGCTACTACAAATTATAACTGACATCTTTAACAATTCTCTGACTTCCAGTATCTTCCCAACATTATGGAAGCATGGTCTTATTAAACCATTACCAAAAAAGGAATCTGCCACAAAACTTTCCGACTACATACCTATTTGCATCCTACCATCACTATCCAAGGCCTTGGAATATATAGTCCATGAACAGATAACTAGCTACTTAACATCACACGACCTACTAGACGAATATCAATCGGGTTTCCGCCAAAGTCGCAGCACGACGACTGCTCTTATAAACGTTACAGACGATCTCAAGCATGCTATGGATAACCAACAGGCGACAATTATGTGTTTTTTAGATTTTAGCAAAGCTTTCGACAATGTCGATTTTGACATTTTACTCGCTAAACTATCTAATCTAAATTTCTCTACAAGTGCTATTGAGTGGTTCCACTCATACCTCACCACCCGTAAACAGTGTGTGAAAACAGCAAAAAATAGGTCAAAATGGAGGGATGTTGTATCAGGGGTTCCACAAGGATCTGTACTGGGGCCGTTACTCTTCTCACTATATGTTAATGATGTGTCCACTGTTCTGTCCCACTGTAAATACCATCTATACGCTGATGACTTACAATTATATCTCAGTGAAAGTCCTAAAAACCTAAGCAAAGCCATCCAGCAAGTAAACGCAGACTTACTTTCACTATCAAGATGGGCACATAGTATGGGATTGAAACTGAATCCATCAAAAACACAGGCAATCTTAGTGGCCCATAAAAGACTCATCACTCCACAGTTCAGAGAAACTCTTCCACCTTTAATACTGAACGATACACAAATACGCTTCTCTCATTCAGCAAAGAACTTAGGAGTAATATTTGATCAGCACTTAGACTGGACAGAGCACACAACGAGAGTCTTTAAGAAGGTATATGCATCACTTCATTCACTGCAGAAATATAAAAAAGCATTTCCTTTACAGCTGAAAAAGAAGCTCGTTGAGACATTAATACTTCCCAATCTAGATTATGGTGATGCTATTCTGCAAGGACTATCACACGAAAACTCACGTAGGCTGGAGCTGGCGATGAATTCTTGTATCCGATACATTTGTAACTTACGTTTCTACGACCATGTCAGTCCCGCATACCAGCAGTTATCTTGGCTACGTGCAGATAAGCGTCAAAGCTATCGTACACTATGTTTGCTACATCGCTTTCTCAATCATTGCAAACCTTCATACTTATCCTCAACGATTATATTACTATCTGAACAGCACAGCAGAAACACACGCTCTTACCAAAATAACACTCTCTCTCTACCTTCACATAACACTGCAATCTTCTCCAAATCATTTTCTGTATCGGGAACACGTCTGTGGAACAATCTTCCTCAAAAGTTAAGAGAAATAAAACCAATAAAAAACTTTAAAAGACAACTAAGGGTTCACCTTCTGTCACAATAGCCATCTTTTCCTCCACTTACCAGTCTGTAGCCCACTGTTGTCAATTCCTCCTCCCCCCATAAATGTTTCCCTTTCCTTTCGCCAGCAGAGATCTCCATTCATATATGTCTCCACTTCCTCACATCCATTAGCACTGTCATTTTTCAATCTTCTCCTCTTTCACTAACCATTTTCTCTCTTCAGTTTATTTTAAACTTAATTCAAATGTGAATATCTCATGTTATTATTAGTATTACTTTGACTTTGTGTTATTATTATCATTATTATTATTAGTATTATCATATATTGTTATTATTTAATATTATTAATGCAGTGTTTTTGTGATGAAATCCTTTGTTTATGATGTTCCTGATCAGATGTAAGAGAGGGCCCTATGGCCTTAATCTGGGCAGGTTAAATAACCAAATAAATAAATAAATAAACCTAGGTAAACGAACCTAAGGACAAACACACACACCCATACCCCAGGGAGGACTCGAAGCTCCACGGCGAGCAACCGCGCGCTCCGCAGCGAGACGCTTTAGACCGCTCGGCTACTCCACCGCGGCAGTCAGGCATTTACGTAGAGTGAAGTAGTGTTGAATGTGCTATGAAAATATTGTAAGTGATAATTAATTTTGTTCATATTCGGAATAAACTACGAAGATACTTAAATCCCTATGTCCGTATAATAAAAGAAGAAATATGAGTGTTCTTCATTGATTGATAAAACGTTCTCGGTTATCAAGCCGCGTCATTTCGAATAAAATACTTGTGCTTTCGATGATCACCTCCGCCATCGTCATTAGGAGTTCACTGACTACCGGGTCAGGTACGGTTTCCCGCTTATATACGCACGATGACATCATCAGCAGCCAAACCGAGGACGTTTTATCAATAAATTCCGTCGAGAAAGACTCAGAAGACACATGTACTTCATTAATGTCTGATGTTCCGTTTCCTCAAGTCCATCTCTTTATAGCAGACTATTTGTGATAAGGCAAGTAATTTTTTCCTGAAGTTTGTGTTTTTAGCAAATGCCAGACAATACTAAATGTGTGCATGCAGTCTAATTAACGTGATTTCTCTTACTTCAGTCATTTGTAAGTCCGTGGTACTAACTTTTACGATATGAATGAGAGATCGTATGGCTTTTATATCCCCATCGTGGTTCTCCCGCCTACTGCAAGTTTTCTTATTGACCATACTTTAGGGATTTTCGTGTCAGTGATGATGAAATTGTCGATGATGACAAACACACAACACCCATTCATCTACCGCGAACACTAGAGACAACATACACACACCCATGCCCGAGTGAGGACTCCGACGGCAACAACTGTCCGCTCCGCAGCAAAGCGGCTTAGAACGTTCGGCCACTCCACCGCGGCGCAATGTATGCTTATTATTTCCTACTCGTCCAGCATATACTGATAATGCAACACACTGGAGAAATTTTCAGTATCAAACATATTACTGTAGTGCCATTTAAGATGCTACTGAATGCCTGAAGCCTGCCGAGGCTCGCTTGCCAACAGTTGGACTGCCGTGACTGATTTATACCCTGAGCCTCTTTTACACGATAGACTTTCTTGCCTCAATTGACTCCTCGAGACGAGTGGTTCTACTGTAGCGGCCATGGCGTGTTTTTGCCTCTACTGAGTCTCGTCTGTGTCAAGTGTTCGTTTTCGTCTAGACCAGGCCTCTCCAACTCGGGTGCTTGGTGAGCACCGGGAAAAGCACCGGTGCTGTGCTGCAGCAGTCGGTGGTGTGTAGTGGGGCACGTGAGGCAGGCACAGCGCTGTCAGCGCAGAGGTAGCAGGGAAAGGTGTTGACGACGCGCGGAGCGAGGCCACAGTCGTGTTGTTTGTGAATTATCAAAACCAATAATAATTATGTCCAATTTTGTTTATAGACAAAGTTATATTGCGCTCCTTATTTTATAAAAATTTTCAACATTCTTTGTTGATCTTTGGCATCGCATTGAAGAAACTAATTTTCTCATATTAGGTACAATAGTTTTGGCAGTTACAATTCGAAATACAGCTTGCAACAATTCATTAAACTTGACCTTCTTTTTATTTCGTTTATATTCATAATTGTTCACAAAGGAACGTTGCTCAGAAGATTGCAACACATTTTAAGGCAAGGACATGAATCCTCAGGAATTCTTGTTCAAATGTTTGTGAAGCTTAAGGGACTTAACTACGGCGTCATCAGTCACTAAACTTACAAAGTACTTATGAACTACCTTATACTAAAGACGACACAAACATCCATGCCCGAAGGGGGATTCGAACCCTCGACGGGGAACGTCTCGCGCATAGTAGCATAGCATTTGAATGCGCTCGGTCGCTCCGCCGGGGCGAACTTTTGTTCATCAAAGGCTATATATAAAGAAATTTAAATCACTAATGGTAATAGTGGTCTGTCGAAATTGAATTGTACTGTAGTTCTTTCAGCTCAATTTGGATATTTGATGGGGCATCCTGTGCGTGCACAGAAAGCGGTACCATAAAAATTTTGAGTGCAGTTTTATTTTATTTCTTCAAACCTATCTTAGATATTTTTATGTAATAACTGTGTACTCCCGGATGTGGCCATAGGTACAGTTAAAAAAAGTATATTTTTGGTTTTCTTCAGATCGTGGCAATAGTGCTTTTAATTTAGTAATCAGATCCCTTCTGTCTGTTCCTTCAATACCCTCGCGTGTTACGGAATGTTTATTTTCGTAGTGACAGCTAAAAAATGTTCAAATGTTTGTAAAGCTTATGGGACTTAACTACGGGGTCTTCAATCCTTAAACTTACAAACTACTTATGAACTACTTACGAACTAGGACGGCACAAATATCCATGCCCGAGGAGGGATTCGAACCCCCGACCGTAGTGGCCGTGCGGACCGTGACTGAAGCGACTCAGTCCCCTCGGCCACCGCGGCCGGCGTTGTGACAGCGCTTTTATATTTACGGTAGAGTGTTATATTAAGCACTGTGGTTTCCCATCAGGCTTAAAAGATCTTCCTATTAAGCATTAAAAAAATGTTACACATAAATCCGAACCTTTTGTGTCATACTAAGCTGTCGCAAGATAGATTAACAGTGACCTATTTGATATGGTTCAGAACGGATATTCAGCTCATCCAAGAAGCGTTGTATCTTGTCACACACGTGCTGCGGCACGGCGAGGCAAGAGTGGTGGGTGGAAAGCACCGGGACCGCACGGCGCGGCACCGGGGCGCGCAAGCACCGAGTGGTCGAGTTGGAGGGGCCTGGTTTAGACGTTAGCTCCAAATTTGTAGAGCAGTCTGCTGTGCAGTTTCGCACCTGGACGATAAAGTGAAATTATGAAGACACTTTTTTCCGCAGGGGAAAGCAATGATAATAGTGTATTATGACCAAAGGAAAATAAATAGTGGATATTCTTGTCAAAGACTAAAATGTTCACACACACACACACACACATATCCGAGGGAGGATTCGAAACTCCGACGGCAAGCACCTGCGCGCTTTGCAGCAATGCACCTTAGATAGCTTTTTTTTCGTTTTTGTTTTGTTTCGTTGTTTGTGTTGCTTGATCCGCTGCTGAGCCACCGCGTCGGCGTCGCTCGGCGACTCCACGGCGGCTGTCAAATATAAAGAGGAAAAATCTCCACTCTTGAAAATTTTTTAAATTCATTTACATATAAATTTATCGGCCCAAGAAAATATATACCTCCAAACACATAAATCAATTATTCATATGGTGTCTGTTCTTTTCGGACATATCCGAAACATTTCGACCGTTTCAGAGTAGTCATCAGTCCGTAGCTTACAAACTACTTAAACTAAGGTAAACTAACCTAAGATCAACACACACACACACACCCATGCCCCAGGGAGGACTCGAACCTCCGATGCCGAGCAACTGCGGGTTCCGCAGCGAGACGCCTTAGACCGCTTGGATACTCCACCGCGGCTGTCGTTCGATAATTCGGACTTTTTAACTGGTGAAATAATTTTCATTAATACACGTTCGGTATTTACGCCGTTATTTATGCATAGTGCATGTTTTTCTGTAAAACGTAAATATTTTTCTTTAAGGTTTTTGGTCTCTTTTGAAGGAGAATGCTAGTTGAAATAATACTAGTTTCTACTGTAACATTTTCAAAAACTCGAGAAAGCAAACAACAGAAAAAGTTTAAGAAGATATGAAAGCATTTATATAGTTGGAAAGAGCTCAGTCAGAATGGGTTAACTTTCGATGTTAGGACGCTAGTACAGTTCCTTGATAAAAAAAAAAAAAAAAAAAAAAAAAAAAAAAAAAAAAAAAAAAAAAAAAAAAAAAAGTTCAAATGTTTGTTAAGCTTAAGGGACTTAACTACGGGGTTTTCAGTCCCTAAACTTACAAACTACTTATGATCTAACTAAGACTAAGGACGACACAAATATCCATGCCCGAGGGGGGATTCGAACCCCCGAGCGCAGTGGCCGCGCAGACCGTGACTGAAGCGCCTCAGTCCCCTCGGCCACCGCGGCCGGCTTCCCTGATTCTGCGCATGCGTAGTGTGCAGCATCATCGGACATTTATTGATCATGGATGTAGAAGCGATGTGGCTGCGGATTCACAAACAGACACGAAAGGCGCACGTACTGCGAGTAGTGGGTTTTGACCAGAAAATCGCTCGTGTAAAACTGGCTTTATGTCAGCACCACGCTACACCCGGCCTATCTCATGCATTGTCTAGCGCCTAAAGCTCCTTCTCAGAACAGGGCCACTGTTCATGCCCTCGTAAGCCCCTTTTAGTTCAAGCATTAGAGAGAAGTGGTTGCAAAAATTATTACATGAAAAAAAAGATATGAGCGTGTAGGAGATTAAATTTCAAATAGAGGTTCTATTTTATGAAACTCGAGCGTAGATGGCGAAATTTGCCGAAAAAATTCACAAAGTTCCAAAAAACGGTTTTTATTAAATAAATAAAAAACGACAACTCTGTTGGGAAAATGTTAAATTAGAAAGTTGTAGCCCTTAAAATAACCTATCGATTGCTTTTTTGAATGTATCGATTGATTTGATACGTTTCTTGTTACATAGAAAAAAAACACTTAAATTTCATTAAAAACTAGATTCCTTATGACTCGACAACATCCACGTTTACAAACTTCCTATTTACCATAAGTATGGCAAGAAATAAGTCAAAAAAGACCATTTTCGAAAAAATCAAAACTATTCAGTATTGTTTGAGATATATCGACTTTTTGAAAAACGAGGCTCATAGAAAATTGGCTAGAGTTGGTCAGAGGATCGACCTAGAGTAACGGTTCTCCATCTGTTTTCTTCGTGAAGAGTTTTAATATCATACTATTAAATAATTTTTTAGATTTTGTTAATTATAAGTATCAAAGAATGACTTTAAAAATCTTGCACTTTTTTTGGGCCCGTTTTCTTCAACTGTCTATTTCTGTTTTTATGTTATGAAAGGAACTGTTAAAGAACCATGATCCTGATATTTTTATACAGATTTTAAAACCAATAATGTTGCGCTACGACCTTCTGGAGCCGATATTTATTTCTTTAAAAAAATCTAGCGGACGTAATTTACATTTTCAGCGAAGTGCCCCATGGAGCTTAATATTGAGTATTTTCACTAGTAAGTAAAAAATACTTGGATACGTTGCATTGTTTTCTAGTGCTACTAATTTCCTACACACTCATATTTTTTGTTTTCAGGTAATAATTTTTGCAAATTTAACATTACGCCGTGACAGGATGCTTGGACTGTAGACCAGTGAAGCTCCTCCCATATCGCCTCCACACCACAGAAAACAAGAGCAGTTGGCCTCTAATTACCATGTGCAAATAGCAGGCTATCCACAATCACTGTCAAACTACTCAATCTACAAAAGTGTCCTAGTGTCTCTTTTGAATTATAAAGCGTAGCTAAAGCTGACCACACTCGGCTGTGGGTAAATGTAATGTGAAATGAATTGTTCCTGCAAAATGACTTAAACTAACCTAAGGCAAACACACACACACACACACACACACACACACACACACACACACACTGCCTTGCCCGAGGGAGGGCTCGAACCTCCGACAGTGAGCAACCACGCACTCTGCAGCAAGTCGCGTTAGAGCGCTTGGCCATTCCACCGCGGCCCGAGAAAACACGTCAAGCAGATCAGTAACCTGTTTTGCATTGATGATGCTATAAGGCATGGAACAAAAGGAAAAGACGTTTTCACAAGAAATCAGTATGTATTGTAGTAACTTTTGTTTGTCCGTCTTCTGCAGAAATAAAAGTATCAGATGGTTTACTGTCTCTTGAGTATGCGATATATGCCTACCCAAGAGACAAGGGAAAAAAAAAAAAAAAAAAAAAAAAAAAAAAAAAAAAAAAAAAAAACGTTTTCTACATTATACCAATTACCCCTCCTCTCCCCAATTTCTCTGTCCACCTTCTCCATCTGCCCGCATCGTCCCCTTACTCTTATTTCCAAAAAAAATGTTCAAATGTTTGTATAGTCTATGGGACTTAACTACGGGGTTATCAGTCCCTAAACTTACAAACTACTTATGAACTAACTAACTGAGACTAAAGACGGCACAAATATCCATGCCCGAGGGGGCATTCGAACCCCCGACCGTAGTGGCCGTGCAGACCGTGACTGGAGCGCCTCAGTCCCCTCGGCCACCGCGGCCGGCCTCTTATTTCCTCCCCCTCCTCCCGCCATCAGTTCAAATCGTCCCCTGTTCCTGTCCATATTCTCCAGGCCTTTCTTCTATTTTGAACTTCTCCTTCCTCTCTCTCTCTGTCCTTTTCCATCTGTCCCCTATCTCTGAACGTCTCCTGATTTTATTCTTTCCGTCTTTCATGTCCTCATTGTCATCTTTGTGCCATCCATTTCCTCCCATCCTCTCTCTCTATCCTTTGTCCAATTCATCCTCTCCCTCTGTTGTCGTCTCTCTTTCTCCCACCATCTCTGTCCTTCCCTCATCCGCCCTATTCTGTGTGTCGACCCATTACCCTGTTATCAACTACACCGTTCTATCGTGGTGTTCATTTGCAGAGTAATGTAACAAAATGTGCTTGAACTGTATGGAGGGGCTAAGAAGGTGATATTCATTGTACACACAATTATGTCTTATTCTGTTGATTTACATTATACGAGTTCAGAGAGGATATAAAAGTATTTGTGTTATTCTGGTGTTAGTGATACGACAGTAATAAACTAAAACCACATGCATGGCGATTTCAAAGATATCTTATCTACCTTACTAAATTTTCAATAATTGTAGAATAAAGCAGCCGAACAAGTTGCACTTTTTTGAGATACTTGATCTAGATTTCGGCACCAACTATGGGGCGTCCATCAGAAGATTAAAATTAATACTCACATGGACCGTAAAATTATGAGCGATATGCTCAAGTCCAAAAGATAAATACAGTTAGAACACATGCTAGCCAACTGTTGGCTGGCGAGCAGTACGGCAGCCTGACTACGGCTAGCCACTCCTTTTTGTAAATGTGACTTACTAGCTTCTTGCCAGCATGTGTTCTAACTGGATTTGAGCATATGGCTCATAATTTGGGGCTCATGTATTAATTTTAATCTTCTGATGAAGGGATCCATAGTTGTGCCGAAATCTAGATCAAGTATCTAAACAAAGTGCAACTTGTAGGCTTTCCCGGCGATTCGGGTGTACTGCCGGTGTCCGCGTCTTTCACTCATGGAACACCTGATGAAGATGCCGAGTGTTTGACAGATGCGGATCACCGGCAGTACACCCGAATCCACGATATGTCAAAGTGCAACTTGTTGCGCTGCTATATCCTACAATTATTGTGCCTCATGCATGGTGTAGCACTTATTCACCCATCTCATATTTTTTAACGTCGTATCCCCTGAAGCTTGTGCAGTGCAATGATCCAGTGGTCTGTATTCAGTGGTCTATAAGACTTCTGTTCGCGAAATATATTGTGATCAAGGACATGAAACACGTCCAATGATTGTGTGGTCGTGTTCCATTTTTGAACGCGCTCTATATGGAATTTTAACGCGCTCTACATCTGGTGTGTGTTGGGGAAGGTTTTGGCGTGGCCTTAGAGCTCCACTCTTGCTGCGAGCTGGACTCGCATTCGGAAGGATTGGTGGTTCGAATCCACCACCGGCCATCCAGATTTAGGTTTTCCGTGATTTCCCTAAATCGCTCCAGGCATATGCCGGGATGGTTCCTTTCAAAGGGCACGGCCGATTTCCTTCCCCATACTTACCCAAATACTTCGAGCGTCAGCTCCGTCTCTAATGACCACGCTGTCGACGGGACGTTATACTCCAAGCTTCCTTCCTTCCTTCTTGCTGCGACCGTGGAAGTAAGTACTACGTCGAATCATGCTGAGGGGAAGGTATGGTGTTAGAACTTTGCCTTATTTGTGATCAGGCAGTCTTGGCTTATCAGTGATAGTTTTCTTGATTAATTCTTTCTTAATTTACAGAATTCAAGTAATTCGGTGTAAATTTAGTATTTGCAGTTTCATTCTGGTGATGATTTTGTGTCCGTTTTTTTCAAGTTAGAATACTCATGTGTGGCCTTCAGCCTTTGTGTAAACTTAGTATATTTAAATTTTCTTGTTGTTTTTTGACTAACGTTTTCGCGACGCGTCTGTATCCGCGAGTGTGCCAAATATTTCTGATTTTTCTAGCTTGAATCCGTCTTTCCTGTCTCGTAACGGTCATTACTTCGGCCTTCAACCGTCAGCTTTTATTAATACAAGCTTTCTTCTATATCAACTCTTGCGTGTGCTTTACTTGCTTATTTTGCCTTTTCAACAGTAATGAAAAATGTAAGTCCAAATGGTTTTGCAATGGAAAATGAAAACGATAAATTGAAACCAGTACCTAATAATATAACATTATTTATTGAAGATAAATGTATTGAAAAAGGTCAGGAAGTAGGTAAATTTGATGAAATACATCCATCACCTAAAATACCTAGTTTTAGTTTAGGTATTAGTCCTGTATCAAACAACACTCCTACAGAAGCAAATTCATTTGTGGATGTCAAAATGGTTGTTCAGATGACAACTAAAATTACTATATGCACTAATTATGATACCTATAATTCTCAAACACATACATTAAGTCATTCTGATGAAATGTGGATGATCTTCTTTTGTAAATTCTGTGTAATTCCTCATGGTCACACAACATGTGGTACTTAAGGATAGTATACCACTGCCTCCCCACACATGGGTTGGTTTGGTGCATAGTGATTTGTAAACTTGTCCTTCAAGACACCCTCTGTCTCGTCAAGACTCCGCCGACGCTTCGTTTGTAGCTGCTATCAAGTGATCCTTTATGGGTAAAGTGTCACAAGCATTATACGCATGTCTGGCTTCGAATGACTGAATGTGCTTTCATCTATCCATTGTTTGTTTGCAATTTTCCTCCCACTTTACCTCCATATTCATAAAGGGCAGAAACAATTTAATTACAGGCAGTAACTTTGATTTAACTCACTTTTGTACAAGGTGTATGCTTTATTGTGCTTAATTTGGTCTCACCACAATTATTTGCTTGTTATTTTATTGAATAGATGATGATTTAAAGTATCAAACAGTTCAGCTATTTGCTAAGTCTGTATTTGTCCACATAAGTATTCTATATCAATTATATACTCATAAATGACAATCATTTAAATGTATGAGTGTTAACAGGGCAAGAACCATACAGAGCTTTAATTTGAAGACATATTTACTTGGCTCCGCAAGATGGCGGACTGGCTTTCAATCGACAGCTAAGCTTTGCATTAGCGCCGTCTCCCCTTATTTTGACCCCATTCGTTATACCCCTGTGTTGTAAGTTACAAGTCCGTAAAGACCATTCACATCTGCAAGGAGACTGACAGCAGAATGTGAGAAAGAAAGAGATCATGGCAATATAAGAGAAAAATAATGGGTTGAAAACAGTGGTAGGAAGACAATGAAAGTGGAAGAGAAGGAAAATCGCTAAAAAGGAATGAAAACATTGATAGTGGGTGAGAGAGAAACACGAGGGAGTGCTAAATTGACACTGCTAGAGAGATATAAAATACAATTATTTTTGCCGAAACCATTGATAAAACGGTAAATAAACATATTGTCCGTAAATGCTTGGCTGTTGTGTAAACTACCAACTATGTTTAAGTAGTAGTTTTATGTGCATAATGCACACACTTTCAGCCTCACTGACACACGTAGCATTCTTCATATGAGCCATCTTACGTCACAAGTTACACCGAAAGTCAGAATACAATTTCCTGGATGTATAAGCTGAAATAGTATGAAGGACGGACAATAATAACCATGCCATCTGCAGATGCGTGAATATTTCATAACATGCAGAATTTTTATCTCTTCGACAGCCTGATCATTAGAGACAGAACACGAACTGGGATTACGAAAAGATGGCGAATAAAATCGACCGCTGTCTTTTCATAGAAACACCAATCGGCATGTTTGCGGTGCGATTTAGGGAAATCCTCCTGAATGCGAGTCCAACACCTCGCTCCGTACGTAAATCCACTGCGTATGTGTTTTTCACTTTCTTTTAAGCCTGTAATAAACGTCACATGTTGTGCTTGTACGGGTGTACGTGTATATATAGGGTGTAGCAAAACATGTGGGAAAGCTCCGTCAGCGCGGGACTGCTCATGCGCGCTAAGGTGCCTTGCCGAGCAGTGCTTCCTATCGGAGGTTAGAGTCCTCCGTCGCGCATGGTTGTATGCGTTGTCCTTAGTATAAGTTAGTTTCAGTAGTTTGTAAGTCTAGGGACTGATGACCACTGCAGTTAAGTCCCTTAGCTTTACAAACATTTGCGAAAGCTCCAGGGGATTTGATAGAGGATCTGACAAGCAGAAAGTATCCTACACAGACGACTCCATCAGGAGCCACGCGCAGAGCGACCACATGAATAAAATAATGAGGAATTCAGGGAAACAGCTTTGGACGCATGAAATCTTTATTGCTTTTATTTCGGCAAATCTATTTCGGTCACTGAGTGGCCATCTTCAGTGCTAAAATACATCTAAAAAATATACTAACAAAGTGTGCAGAAAATAGAACTCGATCTCTTTTACAATCAACACAAAGAAAGCTTCTAATAACATACCAAGAACAGGATGCCCTGTGGGCCCAAATAGTAACAACATTCATCAGTAACAAAATTCATAAGAGAAAGATGTCATGGTCCAAGCAAAACTGATTTGTGAAAAGCTTCGCACGTAAGCTGTGCATGTGCAGTGATTCCTAGTGCCCTCTATATAAATTACTGATTTATATCAAATTTAAAATTTAAAACAGAAGAGGATAAAGGTTACAGACCATAAAATAACAGTGTACAACAAAATAATTTAACCAAAATGTTCATAATTAAGTCAAATACCAAGTGAAGACGCCCTCTGCTACAACTATCCAACGTCTTCGGAATGAAAGTAATGACAGTACAGCATTCTCTTACATCTATTAAGCAGGCAAATGACAAAATCCATTGGATAAGGTAAAAACAATAAAAATGAAATACACAAAATATATTTCCCACGTCTGGTAATACGAAGTTCAGTCTGAGTACATCAGTGCCCTCTGTTATCACAAGTAAGTACAACACAGTAAATGACCTCTGTTAACGTAATTTTCATTACTCTATCAGGTCGGTGCCTGATACCATTGTGCCGCACGGATATTACAAACAAAAATGTACACTGAACAGGAGCCCCAACATTCATGTAAATGGGAACTGTCGGCCGCGGTGGCCGAGGGGACTGAGGCGCTTCAGTACGGTCTGCACGGCCACTATGGTTGGGGGTGCGAATCCCCCCTCGGGCATTGATATTTGTGCCGTCCTAGTTCGTAAGTAGTTTCTAAGTATGTTCAAAGAAGTTTCGGGCGTGCAGCCGCATAAAGTTTTCTTCTTCTAATATTTCGGCTGAGAAACGTTCAGCCATCTTCAGAGACGAGTCGAAGACTGACGCTCCAGCACACGCTTCGTGCTTATATACGCGCGGGCCGCGATACTGCGCATGCGGCCACAGATACGACAAGGCGCCAAAGACGTTACTCGGCGGCAAGGAAGTACACGTGTATGTAAATTATGTCTGTGGCTGCATGATCGATTACTGCGGAGATATCGATGTATTATTATCTGTGCTGTGGTGGCGTCTTTGTAAATTTATCAAAGAAAGTGCCGGATTCCATGATTTATCTAAAGTGAAGCCACTGTCCCTGTTAATCAAATTCGTCCCCAAACGAATTTCTATTGCTTCTTTCACTACTGAGTCCCAGAAAGATGAAGTGAAAGCTAAAATTTTGACGTTTTCGTACGTCATGGAGTGACCAGTATCAATACAGTGCTCTGCCACTGCCGATTTATTTGATTGTAAAAGACGGGTATATCTCTGGTGTTCCGTGCATCTTTCCTGCACTGTACGTGTCGTCTGTCCTATGTACGAAAGGCCACATTCACATGGGATCTTGTAAACCCCGGCCTTCCGGAGCTCCAAATCATCCTTGTTAGAACCCAAAAGTGCTGCTGTCTTTGGTGGGGGTCGAAAAATCACTTTAACATCGTGTTTGTTCATAATCCGTCCGATTTTCGACGACAGGCTCCCAACATATGGCAGAAAAGCCATAGATTTAAAACTTTTTGCATCATCTTCCATATTCTTTTCACGTACCGTTGGCTTTGTACGTAGTGCCTTATGAATCTGCTGTGGAGAGTACCCGTTTGCTTCAAAGACTCTCTTCAGGTGTAGAAGCTCGTCCTGCAGACTGCTCTCATCAGCAATGACGTGTGCTCTATGGACCAGTGTTCTAAATTTTTGTAACTTATCTTTTTTTTTTTTTTTAAATCACCTTATTTTTAAATCACCTGAATTCCATCCATAACCAAATCCAGTTTACAATGGAAGTCGAAAAAGATGGATGCCTTCCTTTTCTGGATGTGATGGTACGACGTAAAGACGATGGCACCTTAGGACATTCAGTATATAGGAAACCTACGCATACTGATTTATACTTACATGCAAATAGCTGTCATCATCCATCCCAGAAGATGAGTGTTCTTAGAACACTGGTCCATAGAGCACACGTCATTGCTGATGAGAGCAGTCTGCAGGACGAGCTTCTACACCTGAAGAGAGTCTTTGAAGCAAACGGGTACTCTCCACAACAGATTCATAAGGCACTACGTACAAAGCCAACGGTACGTGAAAAGAATATGGAAGATGATGCAAAAAGTTTTAAATCTATGGCTTTTCTGCCATATATTGGGAGCCTGTCGTCGAAAATCGGACGGATTATGAACAAACACGATGTTAAAGTGATTTTTCGACCCCCACCAAAGACAGCAGCACTTTTGGGTTCTAACAAGGATGATTTGGAGCTCCGGAAGGCCGGGGTTTACAAGATCCCATGTGAATGTGGCCTTTCGTACATAGGACAGACGACACGTACAGTGCAGGAAAGATGCACGGAACACCAGAGATATACCCGTCTTTTACAATCAAATAAATCGGCAGTGGCAGAGCACTGTATTGATACTGGTCACTCCATGACGTACGAAAACGTCAAAATTTTAGCTTCCACTTCATCTTTCTGGGACTCAGTAGTGAAAGAAGCAATAGAAATTCGTTTGGGGACGAATTTGGTTAACAGGGACAGTGGCTTCACTTTAGATAAATCATGGAATCCGGCACTTTCTTTGATAAATTTACAAAGACGCCACCACAGCACAGATAATAATACATCGATATCTCCGCAGTAATCGATCATGCAGCCACAGACATAATTTACATACACGTGTACTTCCTTGCCGCCGAGTAACGTCTTTGGCGCCTTGTCGTATCTGTGGCCGCATGCGCAGTAGCGCGGCCCGCGCGTATATAAGCACGAAGCGTGTGCTGGAGCGTCAGTCTTCGACTCGTCTCTGAAGATGGCTGAACGTTTCTCAGCCGAAATATTAGAAGAAGAAAACTTTATGCGGCTGCACGCCCGAAACTTCTTTGTACAGTCATTGCGCCGCGAAAACATGAAGATGCACAGTTTCTAAGTAGTTTGTAAGTTTAGGGACTGATGGCCCCGTAGTTAAGTCCCATAAGCTGTACAAACATTTGAATTTTTTTTTTTGAAATGGGAACTAAACATCCCATTCGATAGTGTCAGTAGTTGTAAAACACGATACCATTAAAATAATTAGTTACATTTGCTAAAAAAACATTTAAAATATTACAAAGACATCAAATCAAAAGCATCTGCAACAATTCTGTTAAATTATCAAATTGGGACATATCGTTACCATAGAACAATTGTACTGAATACTGAACTAATTAAAGTATTTTATTGTACATAGTTATTTTATGGTCTGTAACGTGTATCCTCTTCTGTTTTAAATTTTAAATTTGATGTAAATTTTCTCAGTTTTAATGTCTTAACCACGTCCGTATTCAGCAATTTATATAGAGAGTGCTAGGAGTCACTGCACATGCGCATCTAATGTGGGAAGCTTGTTACTAATCGGTTTCGCTTGGACCATGACAGCATTCTGTTGTCAATATTGCTATTGATGAAAGTTGCTAGTTATGTGGGCCTACAGGAAATCCTGTACTACGTATGTTATTATATGCTTTCTTTATGTTAATTGATTGTAAAGTTTGATTCCTTTTTCTGTACACGTTGAAACACGTCCACATAACATATTCCATTTAATTGACTCCCCAAGAACAAATGTTGACGAGCTTCAGACTTTTTTTTTTTGGAGTGTAGCAAGACACTCGACTCGCAATATGTGAGATACCAGGCATTATATATTGATTTAGTTCTATCTGTATGTAAAATTCTAAGTGTCTCTGTTGTACATGAGCCCCCAAATATCTATTAGTGTGTACTGTGATGTGCTCCCACTGGCCCTGGCTTCCACAGAATGAATGAAACTTTGTATGTAAGAGAGTTTAGGAAATGCTAGGCGCACCTCGTCTGTTTTGTGTCGTCCTTTCTTTCAAACTCTTGGCGTTGAATGTCTCTGGGCGAGAAGTAGGTTTGCCAGCTGCTGAGCAGAACCCAGTCTTATCAAAGATTCCTAATGTAGCTTGCTCTTAACCTCCTTGGCCGGGGGTTGGTCAGGTACCTGCCTGACGAACGGTGACGCTCTCTGGGCTCCCCTCTACTACCCCTCCTCGGTAACAGCTAGGCAGTGGTCAAGAGAACTATTCATTCGCTTCTTGGTTCCTGGTAGGGTAAGTACCTCTGGGTTTGGTTCTGCGGTGGCCTCGTGGCTCGACTTAGTTCAGGCTCCATGGTCGTACTTATGCCTTTTCGTGAGTTTCATTCCGGAAGTAGCAGCTACACTATGTGTAGTAGTGAGATTTTGCTTAATTTCGTACAGGATTGCTAATTTTATGTCGATTTTTGCTGGAATCAGATTCCGAGGCTCTGATGGTGTTTTGTTAGAATAATTCTTCACTTTATAACTTTTAAATAATTTCTTCACTGTTTAAATATGTTCAGTGTCTTTTGCGTTCTTATCGTAGTTGAATTGTAATATTTTTTGGGTCTCGCAGTGCCTATACTGTTCGTACTTTGTCGACAGAACACGTGGACAATATCAGACTAAGCCTTTAGCTTTTCCATCATTCAGTGCAGATGAGTGGTTAATAATTGTATAGCTAATTTGCTAATGTGTTTCCTAGTGAGTGTAGCGTGATAATTTTCCCTGAAAATTGTCCATTCTAACTTGTAATCTGTGTACTTGTCGGCCCACGTGTGCGCCGATTAGCGTGTTCCCTGTCGTGGTTATTACCATTAAATAGATCTGTTTCCTCTGTGTAGAAAGAACCATTGCACGACGTATATCATGTTTTTAAATTTTCATGAAATAGAAATATTTCACTTCTCTGAATTTTTGTGACCGAACTCTGTATTGTGCTGTAGCAATCTGTAACCTTGCTTATCTAATAGATGTCATTCCTCTGATCAGAAAGAATGGTTACACGATATATTTCGCGACCTTATTCTCTTCAAAATTGGTTTTGTTAACTTTTGCATGTTTTGTGTTCCGACTTAGTAGAGTGCTGTATTGATCTAACAACTTTAACCTTCTGCAGTTATCTTCTCCCTGTGCTAAACGAACGCCAGAGCGATCTTATTTAGATATTATTTAATGAAATCTTGATTTAATGTATTGTTAGAAGTTCTAGGGAAACTTTAACTTCCATCTGTACACCGCACTTTGTAGTCTTAGATCAAGTGCGTTTGTTTCTGATAGTTAAACATGAGCCTAAGCCACTAGCTTGACACGTTATGGAAGCGAAGTAATATTTCATTGTGCGCGAGTGAACCTTCGACCTGCATTCTCCACATTGCTTGGCTGTCGTCTTGCTGTATTGGTGTCGGGTGCTTGGTAAGTACCTTTATGGCTTGGCGTATGAATCTGTGTGTGAATGTGCTGCAATTCCTCCGTTCCCCCCTATGAAACGTGATCGTAATTAACCTGTACTCAACTTTGCAGGTGGGCAATTTTAGGGCCATGTAATTGTGGATATTTTGAATATTTTGTAAGGTGTGTTTTTTATTGTATTAAAAAAAAGTTCTTCCCCCTTGTTGTTCTTGTTTTGAACAATAAATTAATTTGTTTAACTATAATCCTTTTGTGATAATTTAAATTCTCCCCTCATCATATATTTTGGATTAATGTGGGGTAATTTGTTCATGTATCTTGTGTCTCTGCTTCCTTCTGGAGTAGTGGCGTAGCTATCATAGGGCTAGGCGGGGCAGTGCCCCGGGGCCCCCGAGCTCCAGGGGCCCCTCGGCCTTCGTGACCGACGATCGAAAAAAGTTACAGCAGAGCGTCAAATTTTTTATTTAATTTTTTCCCTCCCACCCTATCGACCATCATATCCCCTTCCCCTCAAACCAAATACAAATATAAATACATTTACTGTACAGTACTGTGTAGAAGTGTACAGTTCGAATATCCGAATACACCGGTTTTCCGAATATCCATGTCCCCAAATTACTTCGGATAATAGACGTTATACTGCATATTGTAGTTGAATGAAGGAATTTCGACTTTTAATTTCTCCTGCCGAAAGTACCCCACATGGACAGTTCACCAATTATGTAAGGAAATTGTAATAAAATATTCATTATTAGAATGTGAGGTTGCCGCGGTGGAGAAGCCGAGCGGTCTAAGGTGCCACGCTACGGAGCGCGCTTTTGCTCGCCGTCGGAGGTTCGAGTCCTCCCTCAGACATGTGTGTGTGTGTGTGTGTGTGTGTGTGTGTGTGTGTGTGTGTGTGTGTGTGTGTCATTAGGTTAGTTTAAGTAGTTTGTAAGCTACGGACTGATGATCACGCAGTTTGGTCCGATAGATTTACATTTGAATTTGAATGTGAGGTTACGGAAGTATTTACCGCAGTTTTATTCTTCTGCAGCAGCCGAAAGGTCGTTTAGCAAGTTAAAAATTAACAAAACGCATTTGAGATACAGTATGGCTCAAGCTCGGCTCGGACATTTGGCACTCATAGCAATCGAAAACAAGGTTGCATCAAGACTAGATTTAACAGACCTTATTGATGATTTGGCAAAAACCAAAGCCAGGAGAAGATTGTAAAATAATTGTTCAAATAAAATTGACTATTTAATTGTTCCCTTATTATTACCATAATGTACTGCAGTAACGAAAACGCTTACCGATAATTACCGATCAGAAATCATATCTTTGCCAACATCTGCAATCTAACAGTTTGAAGCATTGTATTACTCCAGGGAGTATTCTTTCATTCTGACTTCAAGTGAGGACACACGAACGAAATCCCTGCGACTTGAAAAACGCCTCTCATTAAGTTGGTGATACACAGTGAGGCGCGAAAACTAATTATGATTTTTTTCAAGGACTAATAGTATTCGTGTTACAATAAATAGAAAAATTCCCAACTTTTAGAAAACAATGTTTTAACACCCTGACTGCCACGTGAGTTAAATATAAGTCACAGGAAGTCTTCTCTTCGGGTCACGTGAAGTAAATACAACTCACGGTCATTTTTCCATTTAAAGCTCCGTGGTGCAGTTGTAACAGTAGCGTGCTGTGACTTGGTGCTACAGTACGTTATGGCCCCAGTAACAAATCATATTCGTGGTCTCCAGTTTTCAAGAGCTCAAGAGTAGTTATTGACACTTGAAATCGTGAATTATATATAACTCATATGGCCCAGTCATATTGGAGTTTCCTTGTTTTTATAATTTATTATTTGGTGTTACATATTACTTATACAGTAGATTGTATATCACATATACTTTTAATTACATTCTCCAAGTCTAATTGCAACAACCAGGATACAGACTGAAAAAACTGGGTAATTCCACTTCGTAACTCTAACACCTGCATGCAGTGTGCTTTATGAAGAAAAACTCTTCGCAAAAATATGAGTCACAATTTCTTACATTTCCATGTAGTTTGTTTGCATTTCTTGACAGCTTGCTCTCTTCCAAATTCATTCTTCATTTTTTCGTAGCATCCGTACACCTATGACTTACTGCTCCCATGTTCACAAAAGCACAATCTGCAGGCAGCTCGGTGGCTACGGTGAGAGATTTCTCAGGGACATCGGCATCTTCAAATGGAGAATTCTGTGATTGAGATGATATTGTTGATGTATCGGTAAATCACAAGAGCATTTACCAGTGCTGACCCTGTCAACAGTTCAATTGGAAGATTCCTGTTCCATTTCACACCCCGCCTTCATTTGGTGAGAGAGATCTATAAATGACTGATTATAGCCAGTTATCATTGCTGGTTTTTTCTTTGTGCCCCTCTTGGTTTGAACTTCAACTTCTTCTTCTAGATGAGCAGTACTCAGCATCAACACATTCCTCTTATTTTTCCATGTCAGTAGTATCTTAATCTTCTTCATAACTTCATCTTAAAGCTTCTGTACATGCCTTTGTTCATCTACATAACTTCTACGAGACACTTTCTCCGGCTACAATATCAACGTGTTACGGAGCAAACAACACCGAATAGAGACTGTAGTAACACTGCAGAAAAACAATAATGGAACTGTACGCAAATAATGTTGTGGAATGAAAGACTTACAGGAGTACCAACCCAAAATTATTAGCGACATAGCAAATGACACACCTGGCATTTTACTCTGGCGCCATGTGAGTCATATGTAACTGATACAAAAAAAAAAAAAAAAAAAAAAAAAAAAAAAAAAAAAAAAACCATAAACGAAGGTACTAAATTGTAATATTTTCAACTTACTTGTACTTCAATAGCTTACTTCGAGCAAACTAAAGCAGAATATGGAAAAAAGTAAATAGTCCCCGCGAGTCGGTATCCCAAGTATACATTTGGCAGCTAATATGTTAATATAGTTATTGTTAAACAGAATGGACTAAGACAAAATATTAAATGTGTACAGCATATTTAAGTACAGTAGAACAGTATTGGGCATATGATTTGTTGTGGGGATGTGACAGGTGACAGCAGGAAGGGTTGGGGGGACGGGTGGAGGGTAGAAGGTGCGGGAAAGGGCAGACCGCTGGAATGGTATGGCTTTGCCGTTCTTTGTGCGCCTGCAAAACGAATAGCGAGAAAGCGAGCCCCCGCTCAGTCTACCCCATTACATCGCAAAAGGGAATTAAATTACAAGGTGTTTTGCAAAGTTATACCGACCCTCCCACAGTGCATCTCATAAATGACGGATGACGTACTGCGCAGACAGACCTGGAGAGTGCGCATTTTCCACAAAATGCGTTGCGCCAGGAAACAGGCAAGTTTGTTTCCACAAGTGCGTTAATACTGAAAGGAATACCGAACAGAATCTACATACCTTTCTACTCACAACCTTGCAATGGAAGGCCGGAAATGGATTCGGCATTCTGTAGCTTTTTTTCTGGGAACGGCGCCTTCTCATACCATAAGAACTATTCGCTCTTCAATTTACGTTCATACTAACACTATACTCTCCGCCGCAGTCTGCCCAGTTCTTCTATGTGAAAAACAAACAACTTCTCTGTGTTTTAAAGTAATGGTGATAATGCAGCACTTCACGCAATCTTTTAAGGTACGTTTGTACCCGCACACTATTTGTTTATTCTGCCATATAAAGGTTTAATTACATTCATGGATTAGAAGTTTCATGTAATAATTACTTAGTCTCAATAGTGAATTGTGCATCAAGACGCTGCCCTCTACCCCACTGTTAGGATAATAAGCGAAGATATCGACTTAAGTTATTTTACTTATTACTTTTTCCTGGCCAGACACTAACTTTATACTTCAAGAAGCCTGGTAGGGGCACGGCTCGATCCAAAGTATTTCATCAAACAAAATCCGGCAACTTACTTTTAATGAAACTATCCTACACGAATATTTCCCCTATTTTCCTTCTTTGACTGAGGTGTCAACGAAATGAGCCAACAGCGCAGCAGTTTAGCGAGAGTGAGTTGTCGGCACTGACAACAGTCCGCCTGCTGTCACCGCTGACGAAAAATATCCCACGGGGCATTTTCATCTGTATGTACTACCCATTTCCAACTCCATCTCTATCCCTCTGCAAAATTTCAACCAAATCACCTAATAATTTTTGAATGACAGCAAAACAAACAAATTTTCACAATTATATTAGAGAGTACGATTAAATAATATTAAATATGTCTTCCAGTGGGCGGTATGGAGCTGATGATGAAATAGTTTTGCATCTGTACAGTGTTAGTGTAAAGAGGTCCCCAATGTCATTTTTGCCCCGGGGCCCTTGGTGACATAGCTACGCCACTGTTCTGGAGTAGATAATAGTTGCGTTTCCGTTGCCAACATTTATTTCTGATTTAGATCCATGACTGCGGATCATTATTTAATTGTGTGCAGTCTCCTCTAAAGATTACAGTAAAGGTAGAACTGTTGGCTTAACTTATAAAATCAGAGTTTTGCTTAAGGGAACTGTATACTTCCGCCGCTGTGTGAATATCGCCGTAATTAGATTTTATGAGCAAGCAGTCAATTGTTAACTTCACAAACACGGCTAGTTAACAGTCAAAAGAACAGCGGGCGAGATTCAACGTTGTTAATTTTTTTATGTATTTTGAGCATGAAGATGGCCACTCAGTGACCGAAATCGATTCGCAGAAATAAAAGCAATAAAAGCTGTTCCCTGCATTCCTCATAAGAAGGTTGGTTTTCTTTCGATACCATGTTACAGGCATTTGTTGTAATGTACATAACACAGAGCACTTAACTAGGCATGTGCGTCATTTGTGTTGATACAGTGTAGTTTACTACATACAGTTCTCTACAGAAGGTGCTCAAAATTTCTACCACGAGCTGCAATGCAGGCGTCTATGCACCGCATCATTGACTGTCTCCCTGGTTCTCATATTCGAGGCGTCTGTCGCATCTGCTGACACCCTTGCTCTATGCGCAGACGCAGCAGTTTCACGTTATGAATAGGTGTGGCATACACAATGACCTTCAAATGTCCCCAATTTTATCAGTGACCCCAAGTCGAAAATATTCTCAGAAAAGTAAGTAGGATATTAATCACCGTATAACGATAAATGTTAATAAACCAAATAAATTTCTAATTGCATAAAATTTGCAATTATTGAGTATTCACTGAGAAATGAAAATGTTATGAATGGATATTTAAAGTCATTAGTCATTTTGTTGGATTTTTGTTGATTAATGTTTAACGTTTCCGGCTAGCAAAGATAGATAACAATACGACACATATCTGTAGTAAATCGAAGCCCGTGGGATCTTGTTATTTCTATGGCCACTTTCTGTACACTAGTTATAAATAAATTTTAGACATTATTTAAAATTTTGTAACTGTATTTCACAAAATAAATATCTTTTACATGCTATGTATTGCGTCCGACTGATTTCACCGATAGCGGAAGACTGAATCATTTATTACAAAACATAGGAATGTATTATTATCTTCATTTGTCATACCAGAGTTATTTATTGCTAGCTGTGTAATTAATCTACCATTGATATTTTTTCTTTTCATGAGCTGGATCAAAAATGAAATATATCATTTTCGAGAGAAAAAAATAAGAAATATTCCATCTTAAAATTGAAAGAAAAATTAATATCCCCTTAATATTCCTCGCTTCCTACCACCAAACTTAAACTGTAGAAAATATTTGTAAAAATTTATGCCACTTCCTGTGGTTTGCTCGCTCTCCCGTCATCAATCCACTAGGCTTCTACTCATTCTATTCATAACGTGGAATTCCTGCGTCAGAGCATAGAACAAGGATGCTAGCAGATGCTAGCTGGAATATGGGAACGAGCGAGACAATGATACGGCGTATAGACGCCTGAATTACAGTTCATGCTGTAAGTAGTAAACTACACTGTATCAACACAAATGATCTTTTTGTAATTTGACTCCGTAATGGAGGTTGTGCCCACCTCAAAATTGTAATAAAATCAAGAAATTTCTAGCTTGGTGGCCGATATTTATTTTAAAAAATTACTCATGATGGAGCACCATAACTGTTGTAAAATCAAGTTTCTTGAGTCACAAATTAAAACAACATAAAAAATATGCACGAAAAAATGTTACATTTGTATAAGGAAATTGCATACCAGAATGCAGGTCATAACGACTCATGTACTCCGCATAAGAGATTTAACAGTCAGGTCCATAAAAAAACTAAAAAGGTCTTTCTAGTAGATGTTACAAGTTTAAAATGAGGTAGCTGCTTATGTTCACCTACGCAGCTAAAATTGCAAGCAGTTGGTGTCTGGCGCAATCTTTATTTGAGAATATGGTAACATTTTGGAAAAGATAATATTTCATGTATAAGTAGGTGTACACTACAATACGAGATAAAATAGAGTTTAAAAATAAAAAGTGCATAGATTAGGACCTGACTGTTAAATTTGTTTATGCGGAGTACATCAGTCACCGTGACTTGGATTCTGGTATATAATTTCATTATATAAATGTAACATTTTTCCTATATATTTTTACGTTGTTTTAATGTCTAACTTAAACAACTTGATGTTACACCACTGATGTTGTTACAACGTGGGAACGAAATCGATATATAATTTAAAAGAAGGAAAACAAAGTAAATACTTCATATCGCCCACCAAGCTGGAAATTTCTTTAAGCGGTCTTTGTTATGTATATCGCAGCAAATACCTGTAACACGGTAACGAATGCAAATAAACCATACGTGCACAGGACATATTCAACAGAGCTTTTTCTCATATTTTGGTCGACCGTGTGTGTGTGTGTGTGTGTGTGTGTGTGTGTATGTAAAAGTCTCGATCAGCGGCATGGACTAATGTATTTACGTGACGTGAAGCGGCAGTATTGGCAACAGTCGCTGTGAATGCTGGGATGAATGGCGGCACACAACGTTTACAAGATGTGAAAATGAATATGTTAACATCACGTTTGAATAATTTTATTTCCGAAATGAATCGCAGCTTTCGAATGTAGAAGATCGTACACTACAAAACTACGTTTCTCCACATGCACTGTCTTTCTGTTCAGATGTAACACTTTGTTGTTATGTAAATCGAAATACGTGTGTGTCTGTCTCTCAAATGATACGAATTAAAAAATATTTTTCAGTGTTCATAATTTGGTAAAACGCTTGGAACAATTTAATCTGTACTCCTCGGTTACTGCCTAACCACATCCTTTAATATCATGACATATTCGTAAAAATCATAACATTCGCTCACAACAATTTAAGCTGTACTCTTAGATTCCTACCTAACCACAACCCTTAAAATCATGACATATTTCTGAAAACAATATTAGTCGATGTACCCTTGTACACTCAGTAGTTGAATTATCGTACACGCCATAGGCTACTCGAAATGTACTACGTTGCCAACCTAACACTGCTAACGGACGCACCGCGACGCTACCCATGTCGCTGATCGAGACTCTAACCGCGCGCGCGCGCGCGCGCGCGTGTGTGTGTGTGTGTGTGTGTGTGTGTGTGTGTGTGTGTGATGTAACACTGTTCAGATGTAACACTTTGTTGTTATGTAAATCGAAATACGTGTGTCTCTGTCTCTAAAAGGACACAAATTAAAATATTTTTTTCAGTGTTCATAATTTGGTAAAACGCTTGCAACAATTTAATCTGTTCTCTTCGCTTCCTGCCTAAACACATCCTTTAAAATCATGATATATTCGTAAAAATCATAACATTCGCTCACAACAATTTAAGCTTTGCTCTTAGATTCCTGCCTAACCATGAAATCATGACATATTTGTAAAAATAATAATATTCGCCAATGTACCCTTGTATTGTCAGTAATTGAATTATCGTACACACCATAGGCTACTCGAAATGTACTACGTTGCCAACCTAACACTGCTAACCGACACACAGCGTCGCTACCCATGTCGCTGATCGCGACTTTAGCCGTGTGTGTGTGTGTGTGTGTGTGTGTGTGTGTGTGTGTGTGTGTGATGTAACACTGTTCAGATGTAACACTTTGTTGTTATGTAAATCGAAATACGTGTGTCTGTCTTTAAAAGGATACGAATTAAAATATTTTTTTCAGTGTTCATAATTTGGTAAAACGCTTGCAACAATTTAATCTGTTCTCTTCGCTTCCTGCCTAAACACATCCTTTAAAATCATGATATATTCGTAAAAATCATAACATTCGCTCACAACAATTTAAGCTGTACTCTTAGGTTCCTGCCTAACCACAACCCTTAAAATCATGACATATTTGTAAAAATAATAATATTCGTCGATGTACCCTTGTACACTCAGTAATTGAATTATCGTACACGCTGTAGGCTACTCGAAATGTACTACGTTGCCAACCTAAAACTGATAACGGACGCACCGCGACGCTACCCATGTCGCTGATCGTGACTTTAGCCGTGTGTGTGTGTCTGTGTGTGTGTATGTGTGTGTGTGTGTGTGTGTGAGAGAGAGAGAGAGAGAGAGAGAGAGAGAGAGAGAGAGAGAGAGTGAGAGAGTGGAAAGGGCTGGCTGTGGGTGGTGGAATGGGGTAGGGTTGGGGTGGCAGTGTGCCCGCTGACCAGGCGAGCGGCGGCACGCGAGTTCGCGTTCTGCGCGGCGCGGCGGCGGCGTGGGCGGCTATCGTATCGACGTATCGCGCCTCCGGCGTCGCCTTATCTTGAGCTACACCGACCGCCGAGGCTCACGGCCTCCGCCTCCGAAACGTCCTCGACCTAAATGCAGGCGCCGCAGTCCGTGCGCAGCATTTCCGTCACTCTGCTGATGTGCTGTCGTATCTCGTCCGCAGTTATCAGAACTTTCACGAGCGGAACGCAGCTATTTCTGTCTGGAGATAGGCGGATCGGTAACCGTCTATTCAATTTCCCATTTCATTATAATGTTAGTAGTTTTAGTACCCACAGTTCCCCAGGTTCGTATACCGTTTGTAACCAGAATTGCCCGGGTAGGGCAGAGTTTGCCAAAACGGGCTCGTTTGATAATACGGGATACCCTCCCTATCTCTTCAGTAAGCGCTGCTACCTACTTGCTTTTGTACGTTACCACTTCTCCGCCGACAATGACAATGTCCAGTGTGCATTTGTTTGTTGTGATTCGTTTAATGGCTCACGCGCTTGAGAATTAATAAATCTGGCAAGTTTTACTACACACTTTTTACCTACACATAGTAAAGAACTGGAAAAGGTATATCAATGCTAGTAATATACTATTCTCAGCCTTTATTTATGCGAAATAAAAGCCTCTGAATCTTTCAGTAGTCACCACTGGTGAGATACGTTGAAACGAGTGTGTGTATAACTTTTTTTATTTTTTTTTATTTTTATTTTTTTTATGTTAAAACATGAAACCTTGTCTGCATTCAAACAAAAATGTGTCACCGGTCGTTTGTGGAGTGACTGTTACAGATAAAATTTACCAACAAATCAATGTGCTGACCCTGTCTCTTAAATCAACTAATTAAAGTATGAATTTCAGTGTGATTCTGTCCTTGAAATTTATTAAACGCATATGACACTGAACCAAGTAAAATTATGTGTGATTGTTTAGAACGCAACGGGTAACACAACAAATTAAAATCGCAATCTGACTGAATTCTAATCTCGCATATTTGAAAAGTAACGTCAGCTGAGGTTATTTCATACTGTACACAGTACAGTAGTCACCAGTCTATACTCAATTCAGCTGCGAGATCTTATTACTGGAATATTTTGTCGCTTCGTATGAAATAATACTCGAACTAGAATATTTTTAAAAAAATTAATTAGTCATCAGTCACTTAATCTGGCGATATGCATTACACAACAATCACTACACTGTCTCAATTGGACTTACGTGATTTTTAAATCTGATTATCTTTATAAGAACGCAACTGAATGCGAATACCTTCTTTTTCCTGTAACTATTAATCCTATTAATTAACTTAATAATGTGATCTTTCATCAATACAACAAAACACTATTTATGAATTTCACGTCGACTACCTATGTGTTACTTTTATTCTCACTAGTTATGGAGATTGATCTTATTAAGGAAGTAACTTAAGCCAGTAACTTGCTTTGTCAGAGGGCGCTAACACAAGACAAAATTAATCTTCAGAACGATGAAAGCAAAGGGAACTGGGTAGGTGACTTCAGCTTAAATCAAGACTAGCAACTTTTTGTTAACTAACTTCATTGATAAGAAACGCTAAGCACCTACTACAACAATTATCATACAATACTACAATTACAATAATAAGTACACAAAATTTACCTTTTTGTTTCTAAGAGGAAATGCGTATTCACAGCTAGTGATACAATGATCTCCACCACAGGGCAGACTTTCGTTCTTCCAAAATAATTGAGCAGAAATATTAATGCAATGTGGCTGCCTGAGCTACCAAACAGGCAGGCAGCGTCTGCTTCACACAACCTTCGCTCTCCGAGTCTAGCCACCGACAGACTACTCCCATTTGCAAACTGCCTTGCTCGCTACTACTCAGGTCGGAGATAATGATTACTCTCTGGCTTATGACACACATTATAAAATTGTCCATATCAAAAAGTGTATTCAAAATAAAATCAGAATGTTGTTGTTGTTGTGGTCTTCAGTCCAGAGACTGGTTTGATGCAGCTCTCCACCCTACTCTATCCTGAGCAAGCCTTTTCATCTCCTCATAAGAACGACAACCCACATCCACTTGAATCTGCTTATTATACGCGTCTCTTGGTCTCCCTCTGCGATTTTTACCCCACACACTTCCCTCCAATGCTAAATTCACAATTCCTTGATGTCTAAGAATGTGTCCTACCAATCTATCCCTTCTTTTAGTCAAGGTATGCCAGAAATTTCTTTTCTCCCCAATTCGGTTCAGTACCACCTCATTAGTTACGCGATCCACCCACCTAATCTTCAGCATTCTTCTGTAGCACCATATTTCAAAAGCCTCTATCCTCTTTCTGTCCACACTGCTTATCGTCCATGTTTCACTCCCATACAAGGCAACACTCCATACAAATGCCTTCAGAAAGGACTTCCTTAGGCTTAAATCAATATTAGATGTTAACAAATTTCTCTTTTTCAAAAACGCCTTTCTACCCATTGCCATTCTGCATTTTATATCCTCTGTACTGCGACCATCATTTGTTATTTTACTGCCCAAGTAACAAAACTCATCTACCTCCTTTATTGTTTCGTTACCTAATCTAATTCCTTCAGCATCACCTGATTTTCTTACACTGCACTCCATTACCCTAGTTTTACCCTTGTTAATGTTCATCTTATATGCACCTTTCAGCACACTGTCCATTCCGTTCAATTGCTCTTGCAGGTCATTTGCTGTATCTGACAGAATTACTATGTCGTCGGCAAAACGCAATGTTTTCAATTCTTCACCCTGAACTTTAATTCCTTCTCCAAATTTCTCCTTGCTTTCCTTTATAGCTTGCTCAATGTACAAATTGAACAACATTGGGGAAAGGCTACAACCCTGTCTTACTCCCTTTCCAACCACTGCATCTCTTTCATGCCCTTCAACTCTCACAACCGCTGTCTGGTTTTTGTACAAGTTGTAAATAACCTTACGCTCCCTATATTTTACTCCTGCTTGCTTCAGAACTTGAAATAGTTTGTTCCAATCAACATTGTCAAAAGCCTTCTCCAAATCTACAAAAGCTAGAAATGTTGGTTTGCCTTTTCTTAATCTATCTTCTAGGATAAGCCGTAAAGTGAGTATTGCCTCCCGTGTTCCTACATTTCTCCTGAACCCAAACTGATCTTCCCCGAGGTCGGCTTCTACCAGCTTTTCCATCCTTCTGTATATAATTCGTGTTAATATTTTGCAACCATGACTTATTAAACTGATGGTTCTGTAGTTTTCACACCTGTCTGCACCCGCTTTCTTTGGAATGGGGATTATTACATTTTTCTTAAAGTCTGAGGGTACTTCACCTGTCTCATACATCTTACACACAATGTGAAACAATTTTGTCATGGCTGGTTCTCCCAGAGACTTCAGTAGCTCTGACGGGATATCATCTACTCCAGGGGCCTTGTTTCGACTTAGATCTTTCAGTGCTCTGTCAAATTCATCTCTCAGTATAATATCTCCTATTTCATCATCATCTACATCCTCTTCCCTTCCTACAATAGTGTCTCGAAGTTCATTTCCTTTGTAGAGCCCCTCTATATACTCTTTCAGAATATCACATAGAAATGGAATGTGCCAACGTACAGCTCAAGTACCAATAAAATTGTGCCACGGCAGAACAACAGTTAAAATATTATAAAATATGCAAAATATGCAGGGGCTATTTAAAAAAAAAGCCTATTGACTTATTTTTACACTTTTTATAATTTAACAATATAATATCGATGATAGATTAATTACACAGCTAGCAATAAATAACTCTGGTATGACAAATGAAGATAATAATACTTTCCTATGTTTTGTAATAAATGATCAAAGTCAGTCTTCCGCTGTCGGTGAAATCAGTCGGACGCAATATGTAGAATGTAAAAGATATTTATTTTGTGAAATACAGTTATAAAGCTTTAAATAGTATCCAAAGCTTATTTACAACTAGTGTACAGAATTATACTACGAAAACAATTGCAAAAGAAATAAAATGAGTAAGCTCGAATTGATTTGAAAGTGGAAGAGGAGCAACGTCGAGGAAATGGAGTGTATATAATCAGCTCGTAAAATAATTAAGCAGCTTCTATGCTACTAGCCAAAGAGAAAGATCTTTACAGTTTAATTAACATGAGACTGTATGTGTAAAAACTGAACTAGAGTAACACTATTGTTGTTCATAAGATTCCACTCCGTGGCGCCGCCGACCTGCTACGCAACGGGTCGCCGCATATGCACAGTCGGGTCGTATCAATCAGCATAGCAGTATCAATAGCGGCAGCATCAAAGCTGGTCGCGGCGGCATTAAAACCGCTCACAGTGACAGCAGCACACGTTCTCAGTGGCAGCATCACGTTGGCGACCCATTGTCACGTTCACTTGTGCTTGGCAAATCATAGTTACGTTGTGATTTATTACGTGTGTACTATTTCAATTTTCCGGTGCCAAACTGTTTAATAAAAATAAAAATATGTAAATATTGAAAAAAAAAATAAATAAAACTCTCCCTTATATATGGACTCATTTCGTTTGTTAGTCTATCGCCTGCTGACCCTGTGTCCATTGGCTTTTGTCACACTCGCTGACCATTACAGTTTCATTTCCAAGTAGCTCAATCCATATGACGCCCTATCTCCTAAATAATGTGTTCTTCATTAATATAATTTTACAGGTACATAGAGTGGCATGTAGACTCGAATTTACGAAATTGCAAAATGCGCCAGGAATAGAATTAGTATTAAAACGTAATAAATCACAATCTGATACCTGCTGGTGTGGTTTTTCATGATTCTTATTGTTTACGACCTCATATCTTTTGAACTACATGTTTCTTACTGAGATATAATTTCGAAGGTACATGAAGTGGTATACGTGCATTCGGGCTGCCAATTGTCTCGTGAATACACTCAGTAATGTAGAAGTAATGCATTGTAACGTCATGCCAAATGCCGTAGTTTTAGTAAGCGATAATTTGTCAGCGACAAATAGTTCCATACTGATTTGAAATTACTGTCGAGTTTGTTGCAGGTCTCATTCTCAAATAGTGGTTGAATGAAGTGTCTCTTATGAGGCCGTTTCCTGCGCTTATCACTGTTTGTTTCTCCTGATCTACGATTAGTACGTGTTTTTTTTCCCTACAGCGGTAGTTTCCTTTCAGTAAAGGCACGGTCACAGGGTGAGATTTTTGTCACTGGTAGTATTCCCGGCGAGTGGTCGCAGCTTGATCTAGCTGCTACTAGCCGGTCACAGTGAACTGTTGTTTTGTGCGAGTAGGTAGTAGCTAGTGGAGTTCAAAAAAAAAAAAAAAAAAAAAAAAAAAAAAGAAAAAAAACTGCGTGGTCATCAGTGCGTAGCTTACAAACTACTTAAACTAAGGTAAACTAATCTAGGAACAACACAAACACCCATGCCCCAGGAAGGACTCGAATCTCCGACGGTGAGCAAACGCGCGCTGCGCAGCGAGGAGCCTTAGACCGCTCGGCTACTCCACCGCGATCGCTAGTGGAGTGTTACGCATACCTCATTCCTCGTATATAAGGTCGAACAAACAATTTCGAATACTTTTGAAACGATTGATTAGTTCGCCTTGTACAGAGCTAGGTAGCCATTTGTTAAGTTAAATACAAAGACATAAAAATTAAAAATAAAGAAGCAAGAAAGCAAATGTGTTCGCGTCTGTATTAGTCCAAGAGAAAAAGTGGGTGCCTCTGAATTGCTATTGTGAATCCACTTCCGCGGTTTACTGAAGGAAAGTTTGATGAATTACTTGAACTGGCTACACTGATGAGAACTGTGATTCCATGTAAGACAAGACTAGAAATAGTTTCGCGTTACTTGGCAAGTGGCCATAGCCTGAAATCTATGTAGTATTTATTCACAGTTTCTCACAACAGAGTATCAACCTTTCTACCAGATGTTGATGAAGCCATACACTATCACTTGGTACCATTTATCAATGTATTTATTTCAGGTACACAACCGTACGTCAAGTAAGGCACATATTTCTGTACCCATCATTAATGTAGAATTCGTTAATTTCCACCATTTCCTTGGGTTTACGGAAAGTTTAGCGGTCAAATAGCAGCTTTCAGTTTGTTATTCAGAGCGGCGTACTGTCCTGCTACGTCGCTTTCCGTATCTCACAAGGAGACCTTCAGGTCTTGAAATTCAATTTAGGATGGGACTTTTGGGACTTTGCAGGATAGTAGTTTACTTCGAGGGCGTCCACTCATAAAAGTTTTAAAGCGCACTATCCAGAAAATACCGAGAAAAAGGGCTGTAAAGTATAACCGCAACGTATTATATGTGTTATAAACTAGTCAACGAGGAAGTACAGGAGTAAAGCGAAATAGATAACTGTATGAAGGACGTAACATAACCTTAGCACATGCAATATGGATTTTTTGTAATTATTTTTGGGAAACAGAGCCATTATTTAAGTCTTCTTTTTTTTTTTGAAGTAATGGAAATTCAGTATGACTGATTTATTATAAAATGTTTTAGTAGATGTAAAGGTACTTAAGTATGGCGTTTTAGTTTCGCCGAAACTAGTTATTCATAATAAAGACAAACCATAAAAGTAAAATAGTGAGTGTTGCCTGTGAGTACATTGCTTAAATGTCTCCATCATAAATAAAGCGAAACAGCGGGGGCAGCAGCGTGTCCGACTGTTCCGCAACTGATCTGGGTTCTATCCTACCCGTGGAAATTATTCTCATTATTTGTTTTAAAAATAATAACAATATTTAAGTAAAATTAATTATATCATAAAGAAATGATGGCTGCAGCTAATTGAAATTTTATTTACAATATATTTTTATTGAAAGGTCGAATAATTCGAAATGCATTTTACAATTAAGGTATGTAAATTGAAGCGTTAAATACTACTACCATTATAATTTTATTGCAAATTTAAGAGTTATTGTAAGCTGTGGAATCATTATAAATATACGTTGTAATTTCGATGAACCGGTTTCTTCATGGAAAAGCAGAGTACAGCTGTTTCACTATTTTTTGTATACGAACAGGCAGGCGGTCGGGAAGTGTCAAATAAATAATAAAAGTTTTTAAAAAGTGTTCTACAAGGCAGGTTCGAAACTGAATCGTCCACATGAAAAAGAGAGCGCGCTACCACCTAAGCTATTTGGCCGTGCTGCTGCAGACTCTTCCGTGACAGTATTAGCACAGTCTAACATAAACAGTCACGACACTCCCACTGAACTTCCTTATACACTGCGACAGCAGCGCTCCAAGCGGCCGGCAAGCTACATTCCTGAATACTGTACTGGATGAGTGCGAGTAGTGTTGTTTATATTGATTGCAACATACTTTCTACATTACGGAAAGTATTTAGTGCCATAAAAGTAGGTAATAATAAAAACTCCACATCTGACTTTCTTACGTTTCGTAAGATTTCTGACAAGGTATGAAAGGTTACATCAAAAAACAGTTCATTTACATTATCTTCTAACATACAGAATTGATTTTCTATTACAAATAATAAAAGTCTACGAAACACGAGATCTGTCCTTTGGCAGAAAGACGTCGCTTTTCTACTCAGGAACCGTAAAGTTTCTTCACTGCAATTCCATTACAATCGGAGAGGGTAGAAAGTAGGAAGCGTATGTAAAATGCAATAACTACAGTATGTAATGTACCAAATCAGCCACCACAGCAGTAGCTGAAGGCAAAACGTCACAGAATTGCTAATAAAACGGCAAAAGCAATCACTGTTACCCAACAAAGAAGACACCAATTTCACAATTGTTGCTACAGCTCGACTACAAACAGCAAAAATCTTCGAATACTGGCTTCTAAAGCAATTACACTCAAAAGTATATGCGTATAAGACAGACGAGAGAAGTCTAAAATGTGAGAATCAGACTACATAACGAATTAATATGCGTAACACAACTGACCACAATGTAAATTTATCTTTCTCTCATATTTTTATTCTACTTACTTTCAACAGAATAAGCTGCAAATATTTGTTCAAGACGACTTTGTTCTTTGTACCACGGAATCAGTGAAATTCGGCTGTTTTTATTGATTTCCGTTTATGTATGTGGTTTGGTATTTTACTAATACTTGTAACGCAAAAATAATAGTAGCTACTTAGTCAATACGTACAAAATAATTAGAAATACGAGGGGACTGAGGCGCGCCAGTCACGGTCTGCACGGCCACTACGGTCGGGGGGTTCGAATCCCCCCTCGGGCATGGATATTTGTGCCGTCCTTAGTGTTAGCTAGTTCATAAGTAGTTGGTAAGTTTAGGGACTGATGACCCCGTAGTTAAGTCCCATAAACTATACAAACATTTGTTGTTGAAAACTAGAAATAAACTTTGTCCTTCGGCGGCTTACCCACCACTAGGAGCGCTAGTGTCGTTGTATCTGTCAGTTGGTAACAACTTCCACAGCAGTGAGCAGTAGCGCAGCCAGTATTTGGTTCTGGGGGGGGGGGGAGGCAATTTTCTTTAAATAAAGCATGGAGGTCCGGGTTTGATTCCCGGCCGCATGACAAATTTTAATTCAATGCTTCACCTTTATATATACATGTTGCATCTGTTCCAAAAGAACAGACGTCACTTATGATCCTGCAGTTGTTATTGTTTCATATTCACAGAATATATGACATTAACTGCGAATGGGCAAAGCTGAAAATGCACCTTCAAGGACTACCTAAGCAAGCCTAATAAATTTATTAATCTATGACTTATTATTAAGATTTTTATAAATAAACCAATTATACTACCAAAACAATTGCACAAGAAATAAAATGAGTAGGTTCACATTAGTAGAAGAGTTGGAGTTGGAGTGTATATAATCAGCTCGCAAAATAATTAAACCTTTTATGTTACTAGCCAAAGAGAAAGGACTTTTAAGTTTAATTAACATGGGACTCTATGTGTAAAAATTGAACTAAAATAATACTGATATTGTTCATAAGATTACACTCGGTGGTGCCGCTGACGTGCTAAGCAGCGGGTCGGCGCATATAGCAGTTAAAACAGCTCTCACAATCAATCACAGCAGCACACGTTCTAAGTGGCAGCATCGCGTTGGCGACTCATTTTCACGTTCACTTGTGCATGGAGAATTATAGGTACGTTGTAGTTTATTACACATGTACAATTTTAAATTTCCGGTTCCTAGCTGTTTAAAATAATAAAAAATGAAAAACAATAAGAAATAATAAAATCAAACAATCTTTGGGAGTTGCTGGGGGGGGGGGGGGGGGGAGGGAGGTTCAACCACAGTAGCGCACAACCCTTTTCCCTCTCCCCCCCCCCCCCCATGGCTGTGAGTGTCGGGACTGTATATGTTAGACTGTAGATTATATCTGCTGCGCTTAAAGCCTTAGAGCCGTTTTCCCGGAATTTTCTGACTACTGCGCTGTAGGACTTCTGTGAGCCGACACCCTCGAGGTCTACACCACTATACTGCGAAGAGCCACCCTGAACTGAATTTCCGAGACCGGAAGCTCTCCTTGTCAGTTCATCGACGAGCGTTGTCCTTCAATTACGGGGTCAGTGGCCCGTGTCGCTGACCTTGGAGCGGCCGCCACGTTAAAAGGATTCACATCGACCAGCGCGGAGGGGCGGGGGTGAGACCGGCGAGGGGGCGGGGGGGTGAGCCGAGTCCCAACAAAACACGACCCTCTCGCAATTGCCGAATTTGCATTCGGAAATAACCGCTCGTTCCAGATTTCGGTTGCAGTGAAATTCACAAAATAATCTCGAAAGAAAACTGCGGGGCCCGTTCATGATTGGACGCTATACCAGCACCGCTACAGTAAATGCGAAAATAATGTTTGCCGGATTGTCGGCGATGCGATTGGACGAACACGCCGTCCTGGAACTGCCGGCGGCACGGACTGCTGGCTCCACAGTGCACTAGCAGCTACTGTCGACGCGGTAGCTGGCGCCACTGATCGTTTTATTTGCGCGCCAGCGGTTAACCCAATTAACAGGCGCAAATAAGTGTTTCCGTGCTTCTATTCATTCGATGTGCGAAGCATCATACTCCTATAGCAATGCGAAAAAAAAAATGTTTTGCCTGTAATTTTACTGTCGACTTTACAGAAGACTTGAATTCAGTGTTAAAACCAAGCAACGGTTAATTAATTAATTAATAATTAGATAAACAGGGTGTTCCCCATTTTAACTGAAAATATCACGAAAACTACACGTCGGATCAAAACAAGGTACAATTTGTTTGTATCGGAGAGGTACCTCGAATGACCTTTACTTACACACCCCCTCGCCACCCAACTCATTGCGTGGGTGGCGGGGGAGGGGGGGGAGAAGCAACTTTCAATTTTTCAGGGGTGGGACCAACCAGGTTTTATCGCAGATTACGTTTGTACCGCAAAAACTACATACGTTTCGTCTTACGAGGAGAGGACGCCTACTCGTCATCGCCGATTTCGTCCAAATTTATGGTACATATAGGGCGTGGTGAGACACGAAAGTATGTATCTTATCAACTGTCCCTGCGACGACGTATGTAAAAAAATTCGCTATTGCGAAAAAATATTGAAAAAGATCGGCTTCGTATTGACAAGGTCGCGGATTAGACTCCAACCAGCCACACATTTTTTTTTCTGCTCCTTGGCATTGCGTACAGCTACATATTGTTCCCGTAATTATCGTGAGGACAAGATTAGATTAATTGCAGCACGCACGGAGGCATTTAAACAATCGTTCTTCCCACGCTCAATACATGAAAGGAATGGGGAAAAATTCCTAATAACTGGTACAGTGGGACGTACCCTCTGCCATGTATTGCACAGTGGTTTGCAGAGTACTGATGCACATGTAGACTGACGTAACAATTAACCGCATCATCATATAGGTTATTTCATCATTTTTTTAAAGGGACTATAGGTAACGCCTACTTGGAGACGTTGTGTATGTAAATCTTCGATTCTTTTGCAACTTCGAATCCCCCCTCGCGCATGGATATTTGTGCTGTCCTTAGTATTAGTTAGTTCATAAGTAGTTTCTACGTTTAGGGACTGATGATCCCGTAGTTAAGTCCTATAAGCTATACAATCATTTGAAACATTTTTGAATAATTATGACCGCATCTTCCGCACGTTAAGATAATATGCTTGGTTTAAATAATGACGTCCAAAATGTTCAAATGTTTGTACAACTTATGGGACTTAACTACGGGGTCATCAGTCCCTAACCTTACAAACTACTTATGAACTAGCTAAGACTAAAGGCGGCACAAATATCCATGCCCGAGGGGGGATTCGAACCCCCGACCGTAGTGGCCGTGCTGACCGTTACTGAAGCGCCTCAGTCACCTCGGCCACCGCGGGCGGCTAATGACGTCCCATGCTGACGTTGTGCACATATAAATACAAAATAATATATAATATGATGATGCGGTTGTGAAGTCAGTAGCGTACGCAGTGCCAAGGAGCAAAAAAATATTTAAAATACTGTATGGTGACGAATTACAGTGATGATAATTTCATCAATATTTTTTCGCAATAGCGAATTTCTTTTAGAGTCACGGTATAAGGTATGGATGTTCTGTCAAGTTGTGACATCTGATAATTTGTGCCGGGCCGGGACTCGAACCCGGGTTTCCTGCTTTTCGCGAGCGATTGCCTTAACCACTAGGCTAGCCGAACGCGACTCCAGGAAAGGGATGAATGCAGTTGACTCACATGTGCAGTCAGTGTGGCATATGGAGGTTTGGATCGGTCTTGGAATCGTGTTCGCCTAGCCTAGTAGTTAAGGCAATCGCCCTCGAAAAGCGGGAAACTCGGGTTCGAGTCCCGGGCCGGCACAAATTATCATATGTCACCATTTGGTAAAAGATGCACACCTTATACAATGACGCTAAAAAACTTTCGCTATCTCGAAAAAAAAAAAAATATTTGCCGCCGGGCGGAATAGAAACCGCGAACTTTCAATAACAATCCGATCCCTTACCGGTTTTTTTTTTTTTTTTTTTTTTTTTTTTTTTTTTTTTTTTTGTGCCTCCCTTCTCCCCTTACAGCCCATCCTTACTCTTGCTTTCCTCGGCTAGCTTTCTCCACTATGCTTTTGTAAATTGATATTATTTCTATTTTATTTATTTTGAATGCTATCTACTGCTAACTGACGTCCTCCAAGTTCGTCTTCTCGTATATAATTTACTGCTTACGCAGTGGACTCCACAATCGATTTCGATTGTTTCTTTCATTCTTTTGATAATTCTTAGGGCGCGCTGAGCCACGGCTCCCGGCACTGTTTAGCCAAATACCTCTTCAGCCTCTCTCAGGGGCAGTTGATAAGGTGTATATGGTGATAGATCCGTATCAAAATTCCTTTTATTTATAAACGCGTAGCCATCTTGAGTCCCCACTTGTTTGCACTATCATATCTCACCACACCCTACATGTACCGTGAATTAGGACGAATTCGGATATGACGAGTAGGCGTTCTGTCCTTATTAAACATTTTTCAGTTTCGCCAGAAATGGCGTTGTAATCAGCGGAATCGAAGTAAGCCCACAGCTGTAATTTACTACATGCACCCAATGTCCATGTAATATTCAATGGCACGGGAGACCCCACATTTAAACTGCGAGAGCAGGACACGGCAGTAATTCGCAAACCTTTGGTTCATCGTTTTGTCAATTGACGCCATCATGTTACGATGACTTCAAAGTGTAAACTCAGAATGTCTGCATATCGTCACGCTGGTGGCGGATTACAACAATCTGGTACAGTCGTATGCCACAAGGAGCACTTTCGTCCCCTTGGAATAGGGAAGTCAACGTCGAACGTTTGTCGTGCAGGCTTACTTGTGCCGTAGTGTGTGGAATGCGCTTCACATTTTTTTCCTTCGTTTCGAACATGTCGAAGATTTATAGAAGACATTGTCTAAAAAGATTCTTAAAGTTAAGGTTATTGTGTGTTTGTTACTTTGGTGAATGTCTTTCCAGTACATGGCCGCGGTGGCCAAGCGGTCTGCGGCGCGCCAGCCACGGTCTGCACGGCCACTACGGTCGTGGGTTTGACTTACACCTTGGGCATAGATATTTGTGTCGTTCTTAGTATTACCTAGTTCATAAGTAGTTTGTAAGTTTAGGGACTGATGACCCCGTAGTTAAGTCCCTTAAGCTTAACAAACATTTAATAACACCTACCTACAATTCGTAGACAAAATGTGCGAGTAGACGATGCATACTGCGACTGTAGATTTACGGCGAATGTTAAGCGGAATGTTGACGCTGCTTTCGACATGTATGGCGAGCATTTTGCATAGAATGTTCGCTTTGTTTTGTATCAAGGTTGTGAACGCCTTTATGTCTGTTGGCAGGGTACAGATTGCCAAGCGGAAACGAAGCAAACCTGTTAAAGCTAATGAAACTGCAGTACTAGCAGCAGTACACCGCAATAAGTGTTCGGCAATTACACCGCGAGTGTGGTATGTTCATCGGCAGTTTTTCCAACATATCGCATTGTCATAGGTACCGTCCATATCACATGTCACTGAATCGAGATCTGCATGGTGACGATTTCCATAACCGGATTTTTTTTTTTTTTTTTTTGAGTGGGCACTTCAACAAATACGAACTACCACCACATTCTTTGTCGAGATATTGTTTTCCGATGAGTTTACCTTTACAAATCATGCGAGCGTTAACAGACATAACACACTTTACTGGAGTGTAAACAGTCCCCACTTCTTGGTCAGTTTCGGTGTGGCACAATGGAGAGAAAAAAATTCATTGGCCTATATTTTATTCATGACAATTGAATGGATGCAAATATGGACCGTTTTTGCAACAGGAACTATCGATACTACAGCACGATGTCGCCATGGACGTCCGGCAACATATGTTTCAGCATGTCAATTATTAGACCATGTTTACAATGGTCGGTGTATCGGCAGAGGTGACCCAATTAAATGGTCATGTTAGGTCACCAGATTTTTACGCCACTAGATTTCTATCTGTGGGGTTATTTAAAAGGTAAGGTGTACCAGCAAATGCCAATAGGCCGAGAAGACGCGATCGAGCGCGTACGTAACGCTTGTTCTGACATTTTCACTGATATGTATCAGGTAGTCGCTGATCGATATGTCGCAGGTATATAACGTTGTGAGTGAAGGTACAAAGGAAAGCCATGAAGTACTGGCCTGTCTTATAGTGCCATTCAATATTAAATGGACATTGAGCGCCGCGGCGGAGCGGCCGAGCGTATTAAGGCGCTACGCTCTGCTGCGCGAGGCCTTTCCCCGTCGGGAGTTCGAATCCCCTCTCAGGCATGGATGTCTTTAGTATAAGTTAGTTTGTAAGTTTAGGGACTGATGGCACCGCAGTTAAGTCCCATAAACTTAACAAACATTTGAACATTTTTGGAATTGACTTGCATCTTGTAAATTAGTTGTACACTCATTTCGATTGCGCTGTTTACAGCGGCATCTCTAGCAAAACGGAAAAAATGCATGCAGTTTTTGCCGTACAATCGTAATCTGCGATAAAAACCGGGGGTTTACAATGAAGATTTTAAAATTAATCCCAGCCACTCACACATAGGGTTGGGAGGTGGGACAGTATAGTAACATTGAAAGTCCCTGTACGATATAAACAAATCAGTATTGTACCTTCTCTTTGCCACTCCCATGAACCACAGACATTGCCGAGGTGGGGTGGCTTGCGTGCCTCAACGATACAGATAGCCGTACCGTAGGTGCAACCATAGCGGAGGGGTATCTGTGGAGAGGCCAGACAAACGTGTGGTTCCTGAAGAGGGGCAGCAGCCTTTTCAGTAGTTACAGGGGCAACAGTCTGGATGATTGACTGAGCTGGCCTTGTAACATCAGCTAATGTGGCTTTGCCAAAACAGTTACTGCGAACGGCTGAAAGCAAGGGGAAACTACAGCCGTTAATTTTCCCGAGGACATGCAGCTCTACTGTATGAACATATGATGATGGCATCCTCTCGGGTAAAATATTCCGGAGGTAAAATAGTCCCCCATTCGGATCTCCGGGCGGGGACTACTCAGGAGGATGTTATCATCAGGAAAGACAACACTGGCATTCTACGGATCGGAGCGTGGAATGTTAGATCCCTTAATCGGGTAGGGAAGCTAGAAAATTTAAAAAGAGAAACGGATATGTTGAAGTTAGATATAGTAGGGATTAGTGAAGTTCGGTGGAGAGAGGAACAGGATTTCTGGTCAGGCGAGTACAGGATTATAAATACAAAATCAGTTGGGGGTATTACAGGAGTAGGTCTGATAATGAATAAGAAAATAGGAATGCGGGTAAACTACTATGAGCAACACAGTGATCGCATTATCGTAGTCAAGATAGATACAAAGCCAACACCGACAACAGTAGTACAGGTTTATATGCCAACTAGCTCTGCCGACGATGAGGAGATCGAAGAAATATAAAAGGAGCTAAAGGAAATTATTCAGACAATTAAGGGAGAGGAAAACTTAATTGTTATGGGAGACTTGAATTCGGTAGTAGGACAAGGAAGGGAAGGGAAGACAGTAGGTGAATATGGTCTGGGCAAAAGGAATGAAAGAGGAAGCCGCCTGGTAGAATTTTGCACGGAACATAATTTGGTTATAACAAACACCTGGTTTAAGAATCACAAAAGAAGGTTGTATACGTGGAAGAGACCAGGAGACACCGGGAGATACCAGATAGATTTTATAATGGTAAGGCATAGATTTCGGAACCAGGTTTTAAACTGTAAAACATACCCAGGGGCAGATATAGACTCTGACCATAACTTGTTAGTTATGAACTGTAGGCTGAAACTGAAGAAACTACAAAAAGGTAGGAAAATAAGGAGATGGGACCTGGATAAGTTGAAGGAACCTGAAGTTCTTAAGAATTTCAGAGGGAGCTTTAGGCAACAATTGACAGAAACGGGGGGAAATAAAACAGTAGAGGAGGAATGGGTAGCATTGAGAGATGAAATAGTGAAGGCAGCAGAGGACAAAATAGGTAGGAAGGCAATACCTACAAAAAATCCTTGGATATCACAGGAGATACTAAATTTAATTGATGAAAGGAGAAAATATAAAAATGCAGTAAATGAAACAGGCAAAATGAAGTACAGACGACTAAGAAATGAGATTGACAGGAAGTGCAAAATGGCTAAGCAGGAGTGGCTAGAAAGCAAATGCAAGGATGTAGAAGAATGTATAAATAGGGGAAAAATAGATACAGCCTACAGGAAAATAAAAGAAACATTTGGAGATAAAAAAAACAGCTCTATGAATATCAAGGACTCTGATGGAAAACCAGTTCTCAGCAAAGAAGGGAAAGCTGAAAGGTGGAAAGAGTACATAGAGCAGCTCTACAAAGGAAATGAACTTAGAGACAATGTTGTAGGAAGGGAAGAGGAAGTAGATCAAGATGAAATAGGAGATACTATACTGAAAGATGAATTTGACAGAGCACTGAAAGACCTAATTCGAAACAAGGCCCCTGGAGTAGATGATATTCCCTCAGAGCTACTGAAGTCTCTAGGAGAACCAGCCATGACAAAATTGTTTCACCTGGTGTGTAAGATGTATGAGACAGGTGAAGTACCCTCAGACTTTAAGAAAAATGTTATAATCCCCATACCAAAGAAAGCAGGTGCAGACAGGTGTGAAAACTACAGAACCATTAGTTTAATAAGTCATGGTTGCAAAATATTAACACGAATTATTTACAGAAGGACGGAAAAGCCTGTAGAAGCCGACCTCGGGAAGATCAGTTTGGGTTCAGGAGAAATGTAGGAACACGGGAAGCAATACTCACTTTACGGCTTATCCTAGAAGATAGATTAAGAAAAGGCAAACCTACATTTCTAGCTTTTGTAGATTTGGAAAAGGCTTTTGACAATGTTGATTGGAATAAACTCTTTCAAGTTCTGAAGCAAGCAGGAGTAAAATATAGGGAGCGTAAGGTTATTTACAACTTGTACAAAAACCAGACAGCGGTTGTGAGAGTTGAAGGGCATGAAAGGGATGCAGTGGTTGGAAAGGGAGTAAGACAGGGTTGTAGCCTTTCTCCAATGTTATTCAATTGGTACATTGAGCAAGCTATAAAGGAAAGCAAGGAGAAATTTGGTGAAGGAATTAAAGTTCAGGGGGAAGAATGGAAAACATAACGTTTTGCCGACGACATAGTAATTCTGGCAGAGACAGCAAAGGATCTGGAAGAGCAGTTGAACGGAATGGACAGTGTGCTGAAAGGTGCATATAAGATGAACATTAACAAGAGCAAAACTAGGGTAATGGAGTGCAGTCTAAGAAAATCAGGTGATGCTGAAGGAATTAGATTAGGAAACGAAGCAATAAAGGAGGTAGATGAGTTCTGTTACTTGGGCAGTAAAATATCAAATGATGGTCGCAGTACAGAGGATATAAAATGCAGAATGGCAATGGGTAGAAAAGCGTTCTTGAAAAAGAGAAATTTGTTAACATCGAATATTGATTTAAGCCTAAGGGAGTCCTTTCTGAAGGCATTTGTATGGAGTGTTGCCTTGTATGGGAGTGAAACATGGACGATAAGCAGTGCGGAGAGGAAGAGGATTGAGGCTTTTGAAATATGGTGCTACAGAAGAATGCTGAAGATTAGGTGGGTGGATCGCGTAACTAATGAGGAGGTACTGAACAGAATTGGGGAGAAAAGAAATTTCTGGCATACCTTGACTAAAAGAAGGGATAGATTGGTAGGGCACATTCTTAGAAATCAAGGGATTGTGAATTTAGCGTTGGAGGGAAGTGTGTGGGGTAAAAACGGCAGAGGAAGACCAAGAGATGGATACAGTAAGCAAATTCAGACAGATGTAGGTTGCCGTTCGTATGTGGAGATGAAGAGGCTTGCTCAGGATAGGGTATTGTGGAGAGCTGCATCAAACCAGTCTCCGGACTGAAGACCACAACAACAACACAACCTTCTCTTTGATCCGACGTGAAGTTCTCGTGATATTGTAATGTCTTCAGTTAAAATGAACACCGTGTATATTCAGTTTTATATTTTCAGTTTGTTAAATTATATTTGAGCAGAAACGTAAATGTAGATAATAAACTTTCCTTGTGGAGTATCACAAGGAATACATTTCCGTCATTCGAGCAATGTTTGAGTACTGGTCGTCAGTAGGGCATTCGTACTAGAAAGGATTAGTAGAGGAAACAGAGAAGACCCAAACAAAGCTGAACTATTCGTTATAGGTTTATTTAGTAAGTGCAAAATTGTTACGGAGACGTAGATGTAGATAACATCGGCCAAATTCAATGAGAGACGCTGGAAGAGACGAATTATACATTGCGATGTAGGCTAGTGGGAAAGTACCGAGAACATGCGTTTCTGGAAAAATCATTTAACATCTTGTTATCTCTTACATCGCGGAAAGACCACTAGGATAAAATTACAGAGACCAGAGAGCACACGGAGCCTTATCTTTTTACCTCGAATCATACGTGATTGGAAGAGGAAAGGAAAGGAAAGGAAAGGAAGAGGCGACAATAGTCCACAAAGTATCCTCCACCATACACCGAGCGGTGGCTCGCAAAGTATTGACGTAGCAGATCTAGTATGCACAGAGGTATGCAAATGACAGTGTTACTATGCTGCCTGCATGAATGAAGGAGAAAGACCTTATAAGATATATGCAAAAGTTTGAAAATTTTGTGTAGTATGCATGTCCTATGGATTTCGTCAAGTTTTCAGTCTTAGATTCAGTATAGAATGAAGCTCATTTATCACTATGTCAAACAAAGTGGATTAAATCAAATTATGCACAGGCTTACAGCTTTCGTATGATAATGATAAGTTCAAAGAGTGAACTAAATGTCGAGCACAGAGCAAATGGAACAAGCAAGAAGCTACATTAAAGCTCTAATGATCAGCTCTGGGGGGACGCGTTAGAAGTAGTGCTCAGTATAAAGGTGACAGGTACGCCATGTACTCGTTGCAAACACAAACAGAATACCTTCCTACGACGTCACTTCACACTCTGCGTCCAACACTAATACTTTCGGTGCTCTTAGTAACTGGCAACGAGAGGGCATGCTTTTTCTAGGGACTCGGTCTGCTTCTGATGCTCTATCGCAGTTGCGGTGCGTATGAAACATTACAGTATTCATTCGTTCGAGTAACTCTTGTTACGGTTCCTTCGATTAACGATGTTAAGCTAACCTTAATTAATAGGCTTAAACTCTTATTCCTTACATGTTTAACGTATGCAAAGAATAGGTAGAATTCCGCTGTTGGTTTGTTCAAATATCTGTAAAGCTACTGGATCAAACTGCAATGGTCATCATCAGTCCCCAAACTTACAGACTACTAAAATTAACTGTGAACTAACCCAAGGACAACATACACACCCATGCCCAAGGGAGGACTCGAACCTCCGACAGCGAGAAATCGTGGGTTCTGCTGCAGCTAGGCGCCGTAGAGCGCTTGGCCAATCCACTGGGCTTTTGGTTAGTGTGTGAAGTGCTGTACTACGTTTTACCACTACACATTATGTACCATCTGCATTGTTATAATTAATTACACAGGAAATGCAACTCCCCGTGAACTGCACAGACGCTGAGGCGAGCTGGCCTGCGTGCATCAGCGACACAGATAGCCGTACCGTAGGTGCAATCACAGTGGAGGAGCGTGACGAACGTGTGATTCCCGAAAGTAGTATCCTTTTAGTAGTTACGCGGGGAACAGTTTGACAGATTGAATTGGCATTGTAACATCAGCGAGCGTACTGCTGTCACATGGTGTTACGGCTGAAAGCAAGGGGGAACTACACTCGCTATTTTTTTTTTTCGTGTGATCATGCAGCTCTGTTGTACAGATACATCTTGATGTGTTCTCTTAAGTAAAATATTCCGGTGGTAAAATGATGTGCTATTTTTGATCTGTGGGCGGGGACCACTCAAACGGATGTCATCAGAAAACACAAAACTAGCATTGTATATCACTTAATCTACTAGGTGAATTGAAGAGGGTAAATTTGTAGTTTGAAATGAAATATTGTGAGAATTATAGAAATTCGATGTCAGTATGAATAGGTAATACATTCAGTCAGGGGTAAACCAGGAGTATGATAATTAATGAAAAAATTGGAATGCGAGTAAGCTACTATGAACAACGTGGTATAAAAATAATTATAGCCGCGGTAGCCACAGACACCCAGCGCATTTTATATGCTACCTAGCGGTTCCGAAGATACGAAGATTGTAGCAAGGGTATGATGAGGTATTGTTCGCACAGTTAAAGGGAAACTTGTTTACAATAAGCAACTGCAGTTTGGTTGTAGGAAAAGGAAAAGAAGGAAAAACAGCAGGTGTACATGGACTCGGGAAAAGAAATGAAAGACGAAGGTCCATGGTACAATTTTACACAGACGATAATGAGTTCATCAGTAACAGTTAGTTTAAGAGTCGTTAATGAAAGTGGCATGCGTGGAAGATACCAAGAGACACCAAAAAGTACCACATGGATTTTCTAATCGTTAGACATAGATTTCGTAACCAGGATTTAAACTGTAACATGTATCCAGTGGCAGATGTAGACTCTGACCATATATTGGTTATGAACTGTAGATGAAAATTTAAGAAACTGTAAAAAAAGAAAAATAACGATATAGAATGGGGATAAACGGAAGGAACTTGCGGTTATTAGATTCATAGTAAGTATTAGGCAATGACTGAAGTAGAATGGGTTACGTTGAGAGACGGAATAGTGAAGGCAGCAGAGAACCATATACAAACATGAAAAACTGTTGTGTCACCACTATTCAGGAGATATAACAGCAACAACTATATTTTAGTTCTCTTTAAAGCCCACGAAAACAGAAATTGACAAATTCTTCAATAACCTGAATTTATGTTCCAGATTACAGCATACACCAGTACCCCTAATAACAGGTAACACGTGCTCTTGCACTGATACGTCGTGGCAAATGTCCAATAGTTCGTCAACGGACGGTTAGTCCAGACTGACCCACTCCTCAACGGTGGTTCGGCCGGAGGGTCGTTTCTTCCAAAACCAGCGCTTGTCTGGAGAACATCAGGCCATTCTAATCTTCCGATGTCGTTATCATGAAGGAACCCATTCACAAGATGTGCACGCTTAACGCGAGAATTGTTGCCCATTAAGACGAATCTCTCACCGAAATACTGCAGTTATTGTTGCACTATATATCTGGGGATGTCATTCCTGTACCGTAAAGCCGTTTGATGGCCTTTTACGACCACACGTGGCGTTCGGTGGCTACACATAATGCTACCCCTAAACATCAGGGAACCAACACCTTACTGCACTCGCTAGACGCTGTGACGAAGGCGTTCAGATTAACCAGACTGGCTACAAATCGTCTTCGACGAATTTTTCACTTAGGGGCAGATGCGAGTCTCCAATTCTGGCGAGTCCATTCGGCATGCTGTTGGACCCATCTGTAACGCGCTTTCCGATGTCTAGCTATCAAAGCTGGACCGCGCCATGTATGGCTGCAGTTATGCTGGATGTCATGCAGCCTATTACGTACAGTTTGAGTCGAAAAAAGACGTCCTGTGACTACACAAGTATCATTAATCAACATGATGGCGTTCCGCTCAGGGATCCTCCGTGCTGAAGCCCGTTTAATAGCAGCCATCAGCTTCTGCGGTAGCTTTTGGGCGGCCATAGCGAGGCAAGTCATCGACAAGTCCTCTGTACCTCCTCCGAATAACATCGCCATGGAACCGTTTGGAAACTTCCCTTGATGATAATCCCTTCAGACACAAAGTAATATTGCGGATACGATCAAACATCGGAATTAACCTAGGCATGGCAGAACTACAGTCAACACAAGTCGTGTACTTCCTTCGAAATTAGAAATGATTGGCCATCTTTCGCAGTCCGTCGCATAAACACTGATCATGCGTGGTTCGGGTTTAGTGACGTCTATGGACAATCTAAGGGCTTGTTTTACTTAAATTTATCCATGTTATATGAGTATTTTTTTAGGCCTGCGACTGTATTATGTGATATTTTCATGAAATAATTAATACTGCATCAGTAACTATTTACTAATATTTAATTAGCATGGCGCGTTTCGGCAGCATACTGCCATTATATATATTTACATATGTGTATGGTTCACTTTGTGTGCCAGAAAGGTTATGGATCGAGCAATAGACCTAAACAGAAGAATAATTCTGTCACACATAATGTACGTTATGTAACGGAATTATTCTTCTGTATAAATAATTGTATAACGCACCCGATGATAGCAGCATGCTGCTGAAACGTTTCATGCTAATTAAATATTTATAAAAAGTGACGCAGTGTTAGTTATTTCAGAAAATAACTAAGGATTTATGTTCCTGATATGGTATACAAAGACACTATTCAGGAGACCTTGGAACCAAGGTGATCAACACTTTTTGTGTGTGCAATTAAGAAGACAAAGCGTAGTAGAAATCCTTGGATATAATGGGAGATACTGAATTTAAATGATGAAGGGAAGAAATGTAGAAATGCAGCAAATGAAGCAGGCAGAAGGTACAAACGGCTAAATAATGAGTTTGACAGGTAGTGTAAATTAGCTAGGGTGGAGTGGCTAGAGGAGAAACGTAAGTCTGTACCGAAATGTATAACTAGGGGACCTTTGGAGAAAAGAGAAGGCGCTGAATGAATATCGAGAGCTCAGATGCGAAGCCTAATAGGTGTTGGTTAATTTTCTGACTTCTGTGTCTGTCCTTTCTCTACTATCATGTTATATACTTAATTGTATATCATTCTATCAGTAATTAATTTTATTGCTGTTATATCTTCTTATTCCCTGTACTTTTAGCTCTGATAGGGGAAATGGGAGTATTAGAATAGCTTTATTGTATTAAATTCATTTCGTATAGAATCTGCAATTCATTTATTCTGCTGCATGGCTTGCTAAGGGACGTCGTCCACATTACCGTTACTCGGGGGCGAGGTACGAGCCTTGAGTTCGCGGCTCTCTACAAAGGGAGGTCGGGTCAGTGCCTGTATGCTCAGAGTAACATATACAGAGGAGCAACCCCCCTAAACCACTGTCCTACACTTCCTCGTAGTTCCGTAAGATGCTAGCAGGTGCCAGGCGGATCGCTGGCTTAGGGTGCCTCTCGCACGTTAGAGGGTAGCGCGGAGGGGAGGCAGAGGGGAGAGCTCGTGCCGCCTGCCACGAGGCCACGGCTGTGTCCAGCTTGCTGGCGTTTGAGGGGAGGTGGTGGTGGGGAGAGCTGTTACCTGCCGCCTGCTCTGGCCAGTTTAAAGAGATGCTTCTGACCGCAGCGCCATCATGGGACATCTTACGGAACTGCTGGAAACCCTCCCTCCCCGCACCCCTGAGCGTAGGACCGGACCCTTACGGAGGTTTCCCGTCTGTATATATTTGTCTGTGCCGTACGCCGCGCTCCGCTCTTTACCTGCCTCGTCCGCCAGTGGAAGCTTTACAATGGGCGTTTGTGGCTGTCCGCCTGCGACGGGCGTGGCGCCTTCGGTTTAACGAAATGCAGCGGGCGCTGAGGCGGTGACGCCGTTTGATCTTCACGGGAACTCGGTATTTTCCATCTGTTAACTTGGAGGAATAGCGAAAACTTTGACATTTGTTGTATTGCTGGGACCACCAGGCTGGGTGAGAAAGGAAAGCAGAGTGCGTCCCACACGGTGGGTGGGTCCCGCAGAGAGCTGTATACAGCGCTGCCCTGATGGCGACGGCTGACTATTTTTGCAGATTTTTCTAAGAATCTAGCTGGACTACCTGACCAAGCATGGGTACTCCGGCAGGTTGGGGGAGGAATGTGCCTTCAATTGGCGGGAAAGCGCACCATTGGCCGATTAAATATTTTCTTTTTGGAAGGCAATTGGTAGCTATCAGGTTTTCGGTTTGATTGGACAGATGTTTTGAGGAAAATTCCGATTGACCTGAGGGTTCAACGTTGGTGGCTCTCCTCGCGGCTTCCGAGTTTTGGCGATGAGCAGAGAGAAGGTGAGAAAAAGGACACACTTATGAGTACCGGCGATCGGAAAGGTCTCACTGCTCGGTGCTAACCCGTCGTCGTGTCGCGAAATTTTTCTAAGTGTGCAGTTTGGACTTGTATTTTACACCGTTTTGGTCGGTCGGGAACTTTGATTATCTTTCAGAGTGTTGGTCTGTTGGTAGCACACTTTGAACTTTCCTTTTGTGTGGCATCGTCATCTGCGACCATAGTTAGTCTAGCTTTCCGTAGACACAATTATTTGCTTATCGTGTGTCGCTTCCGCAAGCGCACACAATAGAGGTAAATATCCCCCACTCCGCGGCTTTGGCGCAGTTCATACTTCATGTTCAGTGCCGCCCGCCGCTGAGCCTGATGACTGCCAACGACGCTGCTGCTGCGAGTTTCTGCATGACCTCTATTTGGGTATAGTATATTGCTTGCACAACCCCGACCCCTGATAGGGCACTGATTATTGTCATCAGTAAGCGTCATGTTTTCTGAGACTTGTTTCAGTTGCAAAGTAGTTGCATTAATGATCGCTAGGATACTGTATCTATAGATAAAGCCAGTCATGTAATTTTGTATTAAGTGTTTTATTAATTCATGTTCGAACTTTGTATATGTTGACAGTGACAACTAGTCACAAACTTTGATTTTTCTGTTAGGCTGCATTATCTTCATTGTTAAATATAATCATTTATTTACATCATTAAAACCCCTTATTTATTTTGGTGGGTTTTGTTTTCATGTGTATAAATAATGGGGAATAATATATCATTTTGAGATCTTAACTTGTCGCCATTCGACGGTTAGGATAGGCTCAGTTAATTTTTCTATGTTTTGATATAAAATACTAGCTGAAAACGCGGCGTTACCCGGGTATTTATGTATTAATTCCTGACATTTTTCAGGTATATATTCATTTGTATACGGGCTGCATGTCTGTAAAATCTCTTGGGATTACAATTAGTAGTAAAGAAGTAATACATTAAAACTTGGTGCGTGATGGGGCGGTTTTCCATGAACGTTACTGTTTATGTGCTCATATCTCATGAATTACGTGTCGTACTGTGATACAATTTAGAAGGTACATTGAGCTATATATGTGTATACTGTCTGTAAAATTTCCTGTCGCTACAATTTGTAGTGTTCAAATTATAAATGGTAACGTCATACCGAGAGCCATAGTTTAACTCCATAAACAGCGGAAAAGTAGTAAGCAAGAAACGTTTTTTCTTTCATCATTTTACTATGGTTGCCAGCGAGAAAAATTTTAATAAAGGTTTGAAATTATGTTTGAAGTTTGTCGCAAGTCGCTAAGTACTGTCATTCTCATACAGTGTATTTCGAAAATCTCGCCGCATTATATGGCATTTTTGCGATTTCTATTGGTTATGACGTAATATCTTTCGAACCATGTGCCGTATGTGATTATTAACCATGCAGAAATTGTTACCTCACGGTAAGGCATGTGTGTACCAAATTTGGATCAAATCGGTCCAATGGTTTAGGAGAAAATGAGCAGCATTGTCACAAAATGCAGCAGTTTTTCGCGCATCTCATTGTTTATGACATCATACCTCGTGAACTATATTTCGTACGTGATTCTTACACTTACGGCAAACGTCCTCGTGGATTGAAGCGTACGTGAACAAAATTTCGTAAAGATTGGAACAAAACTGTAGATTTGTATGCAACACGTACAAACATACGGACACTCTGCTTTACATATTAGACAGTGGCGGCCCATGATAAAGATAAATTTGCAGAAAAATAACTTGTTACATATTAAAATCAATCTGGATGTATGCAAATTAGATTGTAGGGTCAGGTGTTTGCTTATTTATCAGACAGATGTTTAATGAGTAATAAACTGTCACATCTAAACGCCTACACCACGACAACACACGCAGCATACACGTTTCAAGCCAATACTAAGCAGACAAGGAAAATATGGAAAGAAATATACTGCAAGAAGAAATTGACACAGCACTGATAGATGTAATCGGAAAAAGGTCGCTGGAAAAGATATCCTTGGAATAGCTACCCACGAAATACTTTACCGCCTGTTGTGCAAGATGTATGAGACAGGCGAAATAACGTCTGACTTCAAGAAGAATGGAATATTTTAAATTCTAAAAGAATGCATATGCTGACAGGTGTGAAATTACACAACTATCCGTTTAATTAGTGATGGTTGTAAAATGGTAACTCCTGGCTTCCACACTTGCCAGCAACTCTGTTACGTCACACCTGTCGGCCGTCGGCGTTCAGCGTTCCGACGCCAATGGGACGGCCGCCTTCTTTTCCGCACTCGGAACTGCGACGATAAAAATACTCACCAAGAAGGTCAAATGGAAATTACGATGAAGTAAAAGTAAATACGAACAATTGTACGTGGCATCAAAGACTAGTACCGGGGTCTCCACCACAGGCAGGTAACGCATTTTGGTGTCAAATGGACTGTTGCAGATGGAGGTTGTGATTACTGACCAGAATGTCTCAGCTTTTAAAAGAACTCACCAGAAATAACAGTGCTGGTCGGCTGCGTTCGTCCTATTGTCGTACGATTACGGGTAAATGGTCGAAGGATGGTCAAGCCACGAGTACACCACAATATGTTGGATGTTTTACGTCTCAGCAATGAACAAACAGCTTTGTGGCAATTAAACTGCAACATAAAAAAGTAAAGACTTCGAATCTACAGAAAGAAATATCTTTTACTATATGGTTATGCGTTTTGAGAGAAGTAACCGTAAACAGTTACTTTGTAAAATTGTTTGGAGGTTGTGACTTTTCAGGCTTTCCCGGTGGAGCTGTTTCAAATGCACTTTGCGGTTTTGCAGCCGGAAGATATTGTGCATCTGAATATTTCATCGAGGCAACTGGCCGACATCTTCAGGTTGTGGTAGGTACTATCAGTACTGCAAGAGGCGACTGGTGGTAATTGCGCGGAGGCTGCGGTATTTGTCAGGGCGAGAGCAGAGAAGACGCATGCGCGAGAGACCGTTCGGAGTTGGTCGGTAGCGGCGCTCCTGCTGCCGTCTGCTGGGAGCCAAGGAGTCGTCTTCCGCGCGTGCTCCGTGGGCAGTGACTATGCTGTCAGACGCCACAATGGTGGATCTGCGTCGCTGCGTTCCTTCGTCTATCAGATTTTGTCGTACCTCCTTTGCTTTGATTGCAGCCAACGCTGGGATCCAGGCCGCGCTCATCAGAAAACCTGCACCCTGTTGATAAGATTGTCCGCCGTACGGATATGTATAACCTCCTTGAAAATACTGTTCCAAAATGATGACACTGACGACAGAACTTCAGTTTTCTCATAACACATCCGATGACCTGTGTCTCTGCTACTGCTGACAGTGCTCTGGTACTGCTGACTTGCTATGTTGTCCTAGGCAGGTGTGGTGTTGGTGTTCAATATAGCGCTCTTGCACAGTTCGACTGTGATGGCATACAGGATGACTTAGACAACATTTCTAGTCGTTGCGAAGAATGGCAGCTAGTTCTCAATGTAGAAAAATGCAAGGTGATGCGCTTGAATAGGAAAAACAATCCCGTAATATTCGGATCCAGCATTAGTAGCTTCTTGATGCAGTCGCGTCGTTCAAATATCTGGGCGTAACATTGCAGAGCGATATGAAATGGAATGAACATGTAAGGACAGTAGTGAGTAAGGCGGACAGCCGACTTCGGTTTATTGGGAGAATTTTGGGAAGATGTACTTCATCTGTAAAGGAGACCACGTGTCAAACGCTTGTAAGACCACGTCTTGAGTATTGTTCGAGTGTTTGGTCTAAAGGAAGACAGAAGCAGTTCAGAGGAGAACAGCTAGACATGTTACTGGTAGGTTCGACCAATGCGCGAGTATAACGGAAATGCTCCGGCAACTCAATTGGGGATCGCTGGAGGAAAGACGACGTTTTTGCGTGAATTTCTGTTGAGGAAATTTAGAGGGCCGGAATTTGATCTTAGTGCCACCCACTTACATTTCGCGTAGTGATCACAATGACTAGATAAGAGAAATAAGGGCTCGTACGGAGGCATATAAGCAATCTTTTTTCCTCGTTCTATTTGGGAATGGAATAGGAAGGGAAATGCCTAGTGGTGGTACAGTGTACCCTCCGCCACTCACCTTACGGTGGATTGCGGAGTATATTTGTAGATGTAGACATGTCTGCCCTATATAAGATTTTCCGCACTGACGTGGTATTTTGTATACGCCGCGTTTTCGGAGGCCAAGTTCGTATTTGACCGAGCACAACAGATTTCTTAGTTTTGCTGACGGACGATGATCTCGTTTCTCTTGGCGGTTGCATAAAGAGTAATTTTCAGTGAAACGACAGCATAAAATTAACGGTAAATGATGCACATAAGAGACCAGTGGACGATTCCTCAGGAACTGTACTCCACCAACAAAGGAAGTAGGTTACGGAACACTTGTTTTGTCAATAATTTACTATTGCTCGTCAGTATGGTATCCGTACCAGGTGGAATTTAAAGATGCGATGAAGATCCAAAGAGAAGTAGCACGCGTCATTTAGTAATCGGAAGATTAAGGTTAAACGTCCTAACGATACTGCCGCCATTGAGACGATTATGCATCATGCAGACGATCGACCAACTGCTTTGGCAGAAGCTGCAAATTAGTTTCTGGATCACGGTATGCCAAAGTCAACCAATGTATCACTTCCTCATACTTATATCTCGCAAAAGGCTATGAGGATAAAATTAGAGCCCGCACGGAGACCAATTCGCAGTCGTTTATTTGTGAACCATACGCGATTGTAACAGGAAGACGATGGTAGTGACACTTTGTGTCCTTCGCCACATCCCACGAGGCTCAGATGTAGACCTGAATAAGACGCGATTTATTGTAGATTTAACGACAAAACACAATGCTGGTGCAGGCACAAGAGTCACGGTGTAGACTGTTCAGTGAAAACTTTTTGCAATCTTCGCAACCAATAGAAGAGTATTAAGTGTTTGGAGGAATAACTTTCCGTGTTGTACTAGGTTGGTGGTCATACGTACAGGGTGCCCAGAAAAAGACTCCCCGATTTCAAAATTAAATATCTCGAAAACAAAGATCGATAGAGGAATGCAGTAAACGGTATGTTTATTGTGAAAGCTGTAAGAAGTTTATACAGCAGTTTGAAAGAATAGTTACAAAAGCTGCTAACACATGGCGCTGTAATCGCCATACGTAATGCCTACTATATATAGTGATCCGAAGCCCAGAGCGATCAGTTCCAGTATTGAAACGTGAAAGGAGGTTAGCGTACCGAAGGAAGAGATTAAAACCGTGTACTCCATAGAACAACGCGTTTTTCTGGTGATAGAGTACCACAGGTTAGAAGAGAGTCTTACGGCAACAAGGCGAAGTTTTCAAACACGATTTAATGTTCCAATAGGACCCTATGCGAAAACCATTCGTACGCTCTTCGCAAAATTTCAACAAACAGGCACCGTAACGGATGATCTAGTGGGGCATGTTGGCCGCAAGCAAACCGCAGTTACGCATGAAAATATGGCCAAGGTTTCTGGAATTATTGAGCGAAATCCAATGTCATCCGCCCGTAGAATTGCATCGGAGACTGGTTTGAAGCGTTTCAGCATGCAGAAAATACTGAGAAAGAGCCTACACATGTTTCCATTCAAAATTTCCACGCACCAGTCAATACACGTACGAGCTAGGCAACAAAGGGTTGCCTTTGCTAATCAGATGCTCACAATGATTGATAGTGAAGGATTTGATGTTGGCTGCATCTGGTTTACAGATGAAGCACACTTCCACCGGAATGGATAGGTGAATAAGCAGAACTGGCGATTTTGGGGTTCCGAAAAGCCATATTGGTGTGAAGCGAAACCTCTGTATTCTCCTAAAGTTACTGTGTGGGCTGCAGTATGCAGCAGAGGCATTATTATCCCTTTTTTCATTCGAGAAACGGTCACTGGCGCACGTTACGTTGCAATTTTGGAACAATGTGTCACCACACTGCAAGCGACTAGGCACTGAATGGTTTATACAAGATGGAGCCCGACCACATCGGACCGAACAAGTGTTTCGCTAACTTGAGGAATACTTCGGAAATCGAGTCATTGCTTTGTAATATCAAAAATGTTGAAATGTTTGTAAATCTATCGGACCAAACTGCGTGGTCATCAGTCCGTAGCTTACAAACTACTTAAACCTAGGTAAACTAACCTACGGACAAACACAGACAACCATGCCCCAGGGAGGACTCGAACCTCCACGGCGAGCAGCCGCGCGCTCCGCAGCGAGGTGCTTTAGACCGCTCGGCTACTCCACCGCGGCGCTTTGTAATATCCCAAATTTACTGGTGCAGGCATGGATTGGCGTCCATATTCGCCGGATTTGACTCCCTGTGACTTTTTTTTGTGGGGCACAGTGAAAGACATGGTCTACCCGAAGCATGCCGCCACGCTGGACGAGCTTGAATCGCTCTCTGTGCCATGTGAATCCATTTCGGTTGAGACACTACGAAATGTGATGGCGAATTTCATTCTTCGTTTGCGCCACCTATGTAGTGCCAATGGTGAACATTTTGAAAACATTGTAATGTGATTGTTTGTAAAGAGTGTTTTCATACGGTTATTTCACTTATGTATGCTGATATGAGCTGTACAGCGTACAGCGCCATCTGTTAGCAGCTTTTGTAACTATTATTTCAAACTGCTGTATAAACTTACAGCTTTTACAATAAACATACCGTCTACTGCATTCTTCTATCGATCTTTGTTTTCGAGATATTTAATTTTGAAATTTGGGAGCCCTTTTCTGGATACCTCGTAGGTTCGGTGTGATACAGCCGTTTGGCCGCTCTAAACAGGTACCATGCCTCAGCACTAAACCGCTGCAGTCATTGTTATGTTTTGGGGAACTGTGTGACCTATGTGTAGACATCGCGTGCCGTATACGTCCGGAATTTCTCGAAAATCTTTCGAACGTCTTGATTACGCTATGATCAGATGAGCCCCGATTTTAATAAGTCACTGCAAGAACTGTCTACTTGCATGTCCATTGGGGGCAAAACCCGCATGACTGCTCGCATTTGTGCCTTGTTAGAATAAATACCAGATCTCTACCCTGCGGTACAACAAGGTTAAAAATCGAGCGCGGGGTCTATTTTGGGCAAGCGAGCCCAGCGCCGCTCGAGAGGCGCCACAGGGGGCGCCAGAATTTACTGTCCACTCTGGTGGCCGTTCGCAGCCCTAAATCCGACCAGCTGGTCGACGCCAGGGCACACTTCCGCGTCGATTTATGCGGCTCGAGCCGCCTTCGTGTGCCTGCTCTGCGCACATTCGTTACGTTAATTTACCGACAGGGCCAAGACTTAAAAAGTCACCCAGTTGTAAATTTTGTACGTATAATGGCGTGTTTCCGCAGCATATTGTGCGTGTTCCAGAAATTATATCAACATAGCCCAGTTCCAAGGGAAACAGGAATGATATATCGTGAATCTTGATTAAGCCTTCAGTAACTCCTTGGCCTATACGGCCTTGACAGCCCACTGCTGGAGTTCTCGTGGAACAAAATAAATAAGCACACTGGACAATAAATTAGTACGCAACCCCAAACCAACACATGTTGATTGTAGAAACTCCTTTAACAGTAATACGGGAAGAGAACCCGCAAATTTCTTTATGTGTGACATGTCGAGCTGAAACAACTCACAAATACTCTAAATCTGCCAACTTTATTTTATTTATCGTATGGCATTAACACTTAGACATGTAAGGTACAGGCGTTCTCAAAACTATCAGAATGACCAGAATTGCATTTCGCCTGATTCGCATGCAACCCAACTAAACTACCTGTCTTGCGGGTACTCTAATCGCTCCTCGATACAGTCGTTTGACTATTGAAAATGGTTCCAACAAGTCAGCACTGGAAGACACTGTTTTGTATCACAATAACTCAAGATAAAAGGATACCATGATACTACAAATATCAAGGAACAGTGTCCTTAAGGCTTGTAAGCTCACATGTATTACAAGAAATGACATACATTATTACCTCATATAGGTTATCCACTTAGTAAGTTCGTCGTATTCATGACTGATGTCTGTTGGATGGTCTGGGTTAGATTCCAGCTTGTGCTGATGATTTTTGATAGGGAGAGAGAGATTCTATTCACTTCTGGCCACGCAAAGTGAAATGTTCAAATGTTTGTAGAGCTATCGGACCAAACTGCGTGGTCATCCATGCGTAGCTTACAAACTACTTAAACTAAGTTGAACAAACACACGCACCCATGCCCCAGGGGGACTCGAATCTCCGACGGCGAGCAACCGCGCGCTTCGCAGCAAGGCGCCTTAGACCGATCGGCTACTCCACCGCGGTACTACCCCAATTGAAGAAGGTATAATGGCATTGTAGTCTGAAATTGACATTTAACATGATATTCCTTCTCTACAAAGTAGAGGTTAGGTTAAACCAGCCGGCCGCGGTGGCCGAGGGGACTGAGGCACTCCAGTCACGGTCCGCACGGCCACTACGGTCGGGGGTTCAAATCCCCCCTCGGGCATGGATATTTGTGCCGTCCTCAGTATTAGATAGTTCATAAGTAGTTTGTAAGTTTAGGGACTGACGACCCCGTAGTTAAGTCCCTTAAGCTTTATATATATATATATATATATATACTAGTTATTTATTTCTAGTAAAGAAAGAAGCGCTATGTAGGGTCACAGGACACTTATTCCATATTTTATTTGAGCTTTTGTATGTCGATAAAATTGGTTCTGGACTGGCAATGTAGCTCAGACCGCCCTTAACGCGGAATTTGATCCCTTCGTGACAATACAGTTCGACTGCAATTAGTTGATTGTTCAAAACTGCAGATTCCTCAACATCTCCACATATTGCGCGTGAATGGGTTCGAATCCAGCTCAGCACTACAGTTTCAGTCGTGTATTATCAAGCTCTAGCACGAGAACACCTGTCTGCTGGTGGATAATAATTGTGATTTTCAATATATTTCCATTCGTTGTCAAAACTAACGGTATCTTACGATTTTGACTCCCTGTGAGACGCAGAAATATTTGTGAGATCACTGTACGTTCAAGGATGTTATTCCGAGCTGCTGCTGGAGAAAAATTCGGTAGCTGTCTCTTTGAGTGTAGTCAACAACGTTATGTATGGGGTTCGATTCCCAGTCAGCACTGAACTCTTCCTCGTATTATTTCTAGTTCAAACATGCTCAAATGTCCCTGCTGGTGTAAAAAAACCCATATTTAACGTTCCTTTGCTCTAGAATGTAACAACGATAGGTGCTGGGTTGGAGTCCTGGAAAGGACTCCTCCTTGGCCAATGACGCAACCCCCCCCCCCCCAAGAAAAAACTGCGACCAACCTCCCCCCCCCCAACACCCGAGAGATATTAGGTTCTGGATTCGGAAGATAAATTAATTTTGTATATAAACATTGGTTTATTGTTAAAAAAAGTTATGAATAACTATGAATAAAATAGAGCCCCCCAGGCTGGCCAAAAGTACTATATTTTCAACCCCGTCCCCCAGAAATTTCAATGACGCAGTTTGCGTCATGACCCCCCCCCCCCCCACCCCCTCTTATGGCCACCTTTATGTTGCACATTTTCTCCTAAACCACTGGACCGATTTCACCCAAATTTGGTGCACATATTTCTTACCGTGAGATAACAATGCTGTCGGGATAAGAACCACGTACGACACATGGTTCAGGAGATATAACGTCATAAACAATATAGTTGCAAGGAACTGCCACATAATATGACGAGACTTTATTTACACACTGTATGAGAATTAAAGTACTTAGCGACTTGCAACCAACTTTAAACATAATTTCAAATCTTTATTGAACTATTTCTTGCTGACAACCATAGCAAAATTATGAAAGGATAAAAGTTTCTCGCTTACTGCTTTTCCGCTGTTCGTGGACTAAAACTACGGCATTCGGTATAACGTTACAATTTATAATTTCTATACTACAAAGTGTAGCCGCAGGAAATTTTACAGCAGAATACTCACATATAGCTGTATGTACGTTCGAAATTGTATCATGGCACGAGACGTAGTTAATGAGATATGAGCACATAAATAATAACGTTCATAGAAAACCGCCCTATCGCGCACCAAGTTTTAGTCTATTACTTTTTTACTTCTAATTATATTCGCAACAGATGTTACAGACGCACATCACTTATATAAATGAATATATACCTGAAAAATTATGCTATTATACAACATATAACTCAATAAATATGAGATCGTGCGAATTTTATATGTCATTTGTGTATTGATTGCTATCATTATTTGTTTGGATACTGCATGTATAATTTTGTAAGTTATGCAAGACAGCCTTATTTCTAATGTATTCTCCGATAAATATAACAACTTTTTAGAACAAAGAATATTGGACAGAGAGAGAGAGAGAGAGAGAGAGAGAGAGAGAGAGAGAGAGAGAGAGAGAAGGGATAGGAGAAGTACTAACTCAAGGCAGAAATAAATAAATAAATACCGGGGCAACGCCGAGTTTTTAGCAAGTAATTTAATAAACAATTAATCAGTGGTTTCATACATTCAGACCATAGTCACCTGTACAGTAAATGAGTGAAATCTGTTGTAGGTTTTCCAGAGAAAAGTCGATGTGCTCGTCGGTTGGTATTATTTGTATGCCGGATATCAGCGGGTGCGACAGGAGCGTAATACACTTTCCGCACAAATTAGGCAGGGATGCTGCTTTCAGTGGAAGTGGGTTTTTCCGTTAAAGTATAGATGTTACCACGCAAAGGTCATTTAGGCCGGAGTGGTTCTAGGAAACCTGCTGCATTTCATCCGTACTTTTTGTACCAATCGATTCGACACGTCATTAATTTTCTTTTTTACTTCCACCAGAATGTTTTCGTAGATAGGTTTACCTGAGCCTTCTAATTCGGATATACAGGGTGTCCAGAAAAGGACTCCCTGATTTCAAAATTAACTATCTCGAAAACAAAGATCGATCGAGGAATGTAGTAAACGGTGTGTTTATTCTCAAAGGGGTAAGAAGTTTATACAGAAGTTTGAAATAATAGTTACAAAAGCTGCTAACAGATGGCGCTGTAAGCGCCATACGTAATGCCTAGTATATATAGTGATCCGAAGCCCAGAGTGATCAGTTGCACTATTGAAACGTGAAAGGAGTTTAGCATACCGAAGGAAAAGATTAAAACCATGTACTCCATTGAACAACACGTTTTCTGGTGCTAGATTATCACAGATTAGAAGAGAGTCCTACGGCAACAAGGCGAAGTTTTCAAACACGATTTAATGTTCCAAAAGGAGTGGGGCATTTTGTCCGCAAGCAAACCGCAGTTACGCCTGAAAATATCGCCACAGTTTCTGGAATTATTCAGCGAAGTCCAATGTCATCCGTCCGTAGAATTGCATCTGAGACTGGTTTGATGCGTTCCAGCACGCAGAAAATACTGCGAAGGAGCCTACACATTTTTTCATTCAAAATTCAAAAGCACCAGGCCATACCTGTACGAGCTAGGCAACAAAGGGTTGCCTTTGCTAATCAAATGCTCACAATGATTGATACTGAAGAATTTGAAGTTGGCTGCATCTGGTTTACAGATGAAGCACACTTCCACCTGAATGGATACATGAATAAGCCATATTGGTATGAAGCGAATCCCTGTATTCTCCTAAAGTTACTCTGTGGGCTGCAGTATGCAGCAGAGGTATTGTTGGCCCTTTTTTCATTCAAGAAACGGTCACTGGTGCACGTTACGTTGCAATTTTGGAACAATTTGTCGCCACACAGCAAGCGTTAGAGGATCGACCAGGCACTGAATGGTTTATGCAAGATGGAGCCCGACCACATCGGACCGAACAAGTGTTTCGCTTTCTTGAGGAAAACTTCGGGAATAGAGTCATTGCTTTGGAATATCCCAAATTTACTGGTGCAGGCATGGATTGGCCTCCATATTCGCCGGATTTGAGTCCCTGTGACTTTTCTTTTTCTTTTTGTGGGACATAGTGAAAGACACGGTCTACCCGAAGCATCCCGCCAGGTTGGACGAGCTTGAATCGGCGATCTCTTTGGCATGTGAATCCATTTGGGTTGAGACACTACGAAATGTGATGGCGAATTTCATTCTTCGTTTGCGCCACCTCTGTAGTGCCAATGGTGGACATTTTGAAAACATTGTGATGTGATTGTTTGCAAAGAGTGTTTTCATACGGTTATTTCACTTATGTATGCTGATATGAGCTGTACAGCTTTTGTAACTATTATTTCAAACTGCTGTCTAAACCTCTTACAGCTTTCGCAATAAACATACCGTTTACTGAATTCCTCTATCGATCTTTGTTTTCGAGATATTTAATTTTGAAATCAGGGAGCCCTTTTCTGGATACCCTGTAACACTCGCCATAAATATGTAGTTCACTCTAATATAGTTCACCGAAACAACAGACGGACTGTAAACACAGCGAGGCGCTTGGCTAGGGGCACCCGCTCAATGGCGCCGCATCCGATTTAGGTGTAAAGCGTTTGTGTGTGTTATGAGGGGTGATATTAGAGGCTGGCTAGAAACTTCATCTTAAAGGACAAGTTGCTGAATAGCAGCATAAGAATTACGCTGTCATATTATATATGTTTTTTTTCTTTGTAGTCTGACTCGCGCAAGTGTAAACTGATTATGTCATCCTACAATATGAATCCAAGCAAGAAGCGATCAAAGAAGAAATAATTAAGTACTAGGGACTGATGACCCCGTAGTTAAGTCCCATAAGCTTAACAAACATTTGAACAATTAAGTACTTAATGTGTATAAAACGGAGCTATTGTGTTCATAACAATAAATGAGAGAAATTGTTATAAAAACACCTGCATCTACGGGTGCTGGTCGTTCCTCAGTTTATCATATAGTAATTGATTGCAAGGCCACACACTCTTTGAAGTCTTGAAAAAACATAATAGAAGCTTACAGAAAGACTTTCACATAAATGTGATTCGAACGAAAGTACATGATTTGTTGTTTTGTTGACATAGTTCTTATGGTCGTAAGCGAAAATGCAGATTTGGGGAATTTTCAAAGATTCTGTGAATTATTAAAAGAAATAAATTTTGAATATTCTTGGCGTCTAATACCACTACTATATAGCAAAACACAGAACCGCTTTACACCCGATACGGACGTTTTAATTCCAAATTATTAATTTATCCACCAACAGACACAAAGTTTATGTTCTTTTATTTAACGACCGGTTTCGGAATTGCATTAAGACCATCTTCAGGCCCTATACAAATTAAATTTCAATTCAATGCTGTATCCATAACATCATGCTGTACGGATGTCATACAAAATGTAAAGAAGAATTAATGTTATGCTGAAACCAGTCGTTAAATTAAACAACATAAACTTTACGGCTGTTGGTGAATAAGTTAATAATTTGGAATTAAAACTCGACCAACAGCCACAGTCCATATTCCATTACAACATGGAACTACATCGATTGATACATAGGTAGCGATATTGAGCGAGCACCCCGTTTTTGTCCACTCCTAGTCAGCGCCTCGGTCTGTTTACAGTCTTTCTTTCTCTCTCTCTCGTTTCGGTGAACGGAATATAGTCCCGTTGAACTGATGGATCTTTAAGTAATTGGATTACATAAGTTACAGGAGCGGCACCCTTTGTTTGATTTGGAATTACCTTCTGGACTGCAGGAACGAACTTACTGTAGTATTCTGAGGTGCTATCCACGTGTCCCAGCGGGTAACAATAGGATCAGGTGGGAAGGTAACACCTGTAAATTGTTCTCTGAATGCCCACACCCTTACCGGTGCTTTACAAAAAGCATTTCTTTACCTTGGAGATTAATAAATAGAGAACGTTTGGCTTACTTGTGTGCTGCACGGTTGATACCATGACTACACAAGTTAAATGCAGCATCAAAGGGTAGAACACTTGGAGCAAATGAAATGCTGCAACCATACGAGCAGCGGCATCTCTCAAAGTCAGAAGAACTTTATTTTCATCTATGCCATTTGAATATGGCAACTTCAACCATGGACGTAGCCAGGGGGGTGGTTTTAGCGGTTCAGAACCCTCCCGAAATTTTAACGAAGCTAATAAAAAAGGGGCAGAAATAGTCTAAAAATCGATTGGCGTTTAATCTTTGTCATCGCTGCCTTTTCAAACTGTTAGCAACGGCTAATGTATGCAATGTGACGATCCGATTTTTTCTTTTTCCCTTATCTTTTTTTTTACCAATCTTTCCGTTATTATTTTTGACTGCTTTCCCTCTACTCAGGGTTTTCCTGTTTGTTCAACAGTTCATTATTGAAATAAAAAACAAGTGTTAAATGACAAGAAGAGATATCAGGGAACTGTCCTTAAGGCTTGTAAGCTCGCATTTATTACAAGAAATGACATACTTTAAATGTTAGCACTCTCATTATTACGTCAGATAGGTAATCCACGTAGTAAGTTCGTCGTATTCATGACTGATGACTGTTGGGTTAATGATACGTTGATATACTTATGGTCTGGGTTGGATTCCAGCTTGTGCTGATGATTTTTGAAACGGAAAGACAGTAGAAGAGTCTACTGAGATTGTGTTCTAAGTATGCGATCAATAGATTTTCTGGAACGATGTTCATTACATCATGATCTGGAACTGTTTCTTTATCTGCCATGTTAAGTTTTAGGGAAGATGCAAACAAAATCACTTACGTTGTGTGTAAGCAGCTTGGCAATAGCCTCAGGAAGCAGAAACCATCCGAAATCATCAGTCGAGTACGGAATTTTCTGCCTTCATTATTTCGAAAATAATCGCCATTACTGTAAACAGACTTATCCCAATGCGAGCAAGATAATGCACCTCTTCGTCCGAAGCAAATAGACAGCCGTGCATGTCTATTTCGACTGTTATTAAAAGACCCACGTCGTATTTTTACCTACGTTCATTTGTTGAAAACCCCTCCCAAAATCAAATCCTAGCTACGCCTATGCCTTCAACCCATAGTTGAAAAAGTGTGTGAATGTTTGTTGGTTCCTCTTTTGGATTTTTTTTAATCAATCAGATATGTTATTCATGTCGCATCTGGATCCAACTACCTAACAATCAGATTTTCAACGCGCCCATTGCGATTTTTGTTGAAACCACAGATATCCATATGGGAAAACTCCCCAATATATTGGCGCGGACCCCACGTTAACCGACTGCCGGCGAGGCGCAAGGGATATTACGCCAATTTTCGGGTGCTTTCACACCCCTTGCAGGAGAAATGTCAGTCGAAGAGGCCCACGATAAGGCACCGTATCAGTACTAGGGATCATCCACCAATTAGCCAGCATTCGTATAGAGTGTCGCCAGCTGAAATACGGATAATTCGGGAGGAAGTGGAGAAGATGTTGCACGATAACACAATTCAACCTTTGGAGAGTCCTCGGTCGTCTCCGACGTCCTCGTAAAGAAGGATGGCACGTGGCAATTCTGTGTCGACTATCGGCGGCTGAATAAAATCACAAAGAAAGATGTCTTCCCCCTGCCGCGCATTGACGATACCTTAGACTGCTTGAAAGGAGCTGTATACTTCTCAACTATGGTCATGCAGACAGGTTACTGGCAAATCGAGGTTGATCGAAGCTGACAGGAAGAAGACGGCTTTTATTGCAGCCGAGGGCCTCTACGAATTCAAAGTACATCAGTTTGGATTATCTAATGCTTCAGCCACATTCCAACGCATGCTGGACAACTTGCTTCGACACCTTAAGTGGACGACGTGTCTTTGCTATTTAGATGACATTGTCGTTTTCTCGAAAACTGTTGAAGAACTGTTTTGAAATGTGTTCAGACTGCAGGACTCAGCCTCAATCCAAAGAAGTGCCTCTTCGTCGCCAAAGAGATAAAAATTTTGGGGCACTTAGTCAACGGAGATGGTGTCCGTCCTGATCCAGATAAAGTAAGGGCAGTCACAGAATTTCCAACTCCTCAGCACATTCGTAATGTAAGAAGTTTTCTCGGGCTATGCTCATATTACCGATGTTTCATAAAAGGATTTTGTAACAAGGCACGTCCATTGCAATAACTTCTGTAGGGAGACGCCAAGTTTTACTGGGATTACACAAAAGAAAGAGCTTTCCTGGCCCTTAAGGAGGCTCTGACTTCCGCACCAGTTCTGGCCTTGTACGACGAGACGCCAGTGGTTATAGGATTGGTGCAGTGCTTGTACAAGTTCAGGAAGGTGCTGAAAGAGTACTCTCAAAGTCCGAGATAAACTTCTCTACAACTGAGAAAGAATGTCTTGCACTTATCTGAGCTATCAACAAGTTCCGGCCGTATTTATTCGGCAAACCATTCACCGTCGTGACAGACCACCATTCTTTATGTTGGCTGAATAGCTTGTAGGATCCATCAGGTCGACTTGCAATATGGATACTAAGACTCCATGAGTATGACGTCACAGTGGTATTCAAGAACGGGCGCAAAAGCAAGGATGCCGACTGCCTTTCGAGAAATCTATTAGTGGAACACAACAGCATGAATGAAATTACGGCCCTCACTGAATTTGGTGACGTTACAGCTGAACAGAGGTAAGATCCAGCACTATTAAAAATCATAGTGGCCTTTAAGAAAGGAGAACCCACCAATGGAGAGTTCCAACTTATAAACGGGACATTGTATAAGAGCAGCTACGATCTACAGAGCCCCAAATGGCTACTGGTCGTTCCAGCTCATCTCCAGCCAGCAGTTTTCAAGTATTTCTACGTTGCTCCAATATCCGGTCATCTGGGATTCGTGAAGACCATAGACAGAATCAGACGCAGGTATTACTGGAAATGTCTCCACCGATCCGTCAACACTATGTGAGACACTGTAAAGAGTGCCAGCGACGGAAGCATGTGCCGCAATTACCTCCAGGGCATCTCGTACCGATTCCACGTGCAGCAGTTCCATTCCACCGAGTTGGGATCGATCTTTTAGGGCGGTTCTTGATGTCGACAACCGGTAACCCATGGATAATAGTCTGCACTGACTACCTCATACGCTACGATGTCACCGAACCTGTGTCGACTGCAGAAGCTCCAGAGATCGCATAATTCCTTGTAGAAGACATTATTTTGAAGCATGGAGCACTACGTGTGATGATATCTGATCGTGGAAAAGTATTCCAGTCAAAACTATTATCATAGGTAATGTCACGTTGCGACATTGTCCACAGAATGACAACTACATACTGCAACCTCTCCTCCTCCCGTCAGGTTGTGTTACCTGGGGCCTAACTGCCCTCCTCAAAAAATTGGTGGAGAAGATATGCATTTAATGTTTAATATTTAATTTGAATAAAGTGTTCCTCTTCTTAGTTTTGGGCCTACACCTTAATCTCAAGAATGATTAGGTGACTTGAATGGATAATGCAAGTTTCACTAGTAAGATTGACATTTATTATATTTAAATTAGACCCACACGCACAACACATAAATTAACATATAAAACTTCAACACTGTGTGCCACTATTTTCTAAAGATCAGCCTTACAATTTCAAAACGAAACCTCAGTCTTATTATACAACCGCACCGGTCAGCAACTCAACTGCTACTACTTCTACAATGAACACCACTGCCACTGCTGGCGCTACAAGTCAGCGATATTACAAATACCACGACTCAGTTCAAAGACATAGTAGCAAAGACATTAATCCCTTACAATACCATCCTCAGACAAATGGTCTTACAGAATGTTTTAACAAGACGTTAGCAGATATGCTGTCGATGTAAGTCGATGTCGAGCAGAAGAATTGGAATACAATACTGCCAGTCGTGTCATTCGCTTATAATAACGCAAGACAAGACACTACTGGCTTCACATCGTTTTTCCTGCTACATGCCCGTGAAGCTGAGACGACAATGGGTACGCTGTTCCCGTTCCAACTGGGCGACACTCAGGATGACTATGTGAAACAGCTCATCACCAGGGTCGAAGAAGCAAGACAGCTGGCGCACATGCGGACACTGGACGCCCAGGAGAAGGACCATCAGCGGTATAACGACAACCACCGACCTGTTGTGTACAGCCCAGGATATCTGGTATGGATTTTTACCCCTGTACGGAAAGTTGGACTATCAGAAAAGTTATTGACAGGCGGCGTATGACACGATACGACCAGACGTCACATACGAAGTTGAGGATTATGAGCCGAGATAGATTGTTCGCCTCCTCCGCATGAAGCCTTACTAAGATCCTGAAGAGCAGATAGGCGAAAATGGCTTCAAGGACTCAAAGGACGCTAATGATACTGATGAAGCCACGCCAGGAACGCCTGTCGTCGATAATCGTGAAGAAGGGAAGGATTATCCAGAACTGCTGTACATAGGACCCATGACAAGAGCAAGATCCAGGCCCCAAAGGGAAGCTAACAGCGGGTCGCTGTTTCTTCAGGAGAGGGAGCGTTGCCGCGAGACCCCACGTTAACCGACTGCCGGCGCGGGGCAAGGTTCAATCGCGTCTACTGGCAAAAATTTATTTCTTTGTAATTAACATTTCCAGAATGTTCTACCTGTTTCTTATGTTCACTTGTAATTTCTACTTGTTTATTTTGTTAACTACTCTTCTAATTTCTGGTACATTCTGTGTATAAATAACAGAGCACTCTGCCCGAGGGGAGTCAGTGCTGCGTGTACGTTTCATTTCGCAATAAACCTGCTTTCCGCATATGTGCTGTGTTCAGTCGACAACCCTGCCTTCTAAGTCAAGCCTGCTTCCATTTCAACGCGACAATATTTTCTAATTCTTTGTAGTGCATCGGTATAAGTAGAGTCCGTATATTTTTACGCACCTTTGACTCTGTCGATAGAGACCAATGAGAGTGCTTATATTTTCTTCTCTTTCTGATCATTGACTTCAATGCTTCTATAATTGATTCTTCGAAACAAGTATCTTGGAAATAGAAGAAATAGGTGTCTTTTAGGAGTTTAATGCTGAAGTAGCCAAAAATTGGCGTTAACGTCTTTACAGGTTATTTTAGTTGCAATATAATTAGCAGTTTCGATTTTAATTAGTCATGAAGCGTGTATGTACAAGTCTATTTCCAGATACGAACTCAGGTGAAAAAAAAATAGTTTTTAACCTCAAGATACGCTATCTACTGATCAAAGTTTACATTAACTGGTATAGTGCGAGATGCATCAAGAAAGCGTTTCCATTTAAAAAAAAACAAAGACAACACTGTTAAAAAATATTTGTAACAGGTATAGCAATGTTACAGCTATTTTTAGGCTTTGTCCCCAAAAGAATTGAGACACTTGTAATATTATGGGATCAACTTTTGTTTTCTTGTGTGTCTTCTGTAAATGGAACTATCGTGTGACGATGGTCATCATCTCCTACTGTGAAACGGTGTAGAAACTGCGACTTGACATTCAGAATAAGAGGCGTGGAATGCTTACTGCAGGTGTTATGCTGCTCCATGACTACTATCGGTCCAATACGGCTTGGCTCACAACAATTGCTTTGGACAAGTTCAGCTGGAAGCTGTTTGATGATCCAGCACACAGTCATGATCTGCTTCTATCATTTCTTCCACATCAAGAAATTCCTCCCCTCAGGCCATCGTTTTGACAAAGATGAAGAGCTGAAGATGACAGTCTAACACTGGTTCCATTCCTAGGTGGCAGACTTCAACTTGACTTCAACTTGATCCCATGACATGAAAAGTGTCTATGTTCTCTAAGCGCCTGTCGAAAATAGCTGAAACATTGGCGCACCTGTACGAGTGCATGGTCTCACAGTGATATGAGTGAATAAAATCTTTCGGCCTCCAGCTGTGTCAGGTGGTTAGACTCCCACGAGCTTTCATCCAAGTTCTATGCCATTGTCAGGTGGTGAATGACTGCTGCATCATCATAGCCTTGCCACAGTACAGCCATGCTGCTGTGAGGCCAAAGAGAAAGACAGGCCATGGGGTGTGCACATGATGTTACGTAAGCAAGGTAGTCCTGAGCTGGCGTGATCGCTAGCTGATTGGTCGGCCACTGGGGCACAGCCCACTGCCTCACAGTGGCCAGTCACTCAGCTAGCGATCTCGCCAGCTCAGGACTACCTTGCTTATGTGACATGATATGTACGCCACGGCCTGTCATTCTCGTTGGCCTCGTGCTGCTGGTTGTGATTTCACTGGAGCTGCCTGCCACGCCATATTTGTTGTTTACTTCCTAAGTTGGTTGCGGCCACTTTTGTCTGCTGGCTGTGACATCACTGGGGCTCGCTTTGAGGCCAATGAGAAAGACAGGCCCCAGTGCGCACGTTATGCCATGTAAGCAAGGTAGTTCTGAGTCAGCATGATCGCTAGCTAAATGGCTGGCCACTATGAGACAGTGGGCTGTGCACCAGCGACCGGCCAATCAGCTAGCGATCGCGCCGATTCAGAACTACCTTGCTCACGTGGCATGACATGCGCGCGTTGGCCTTGGGCTCACTTCTTCGTCACTTGTTCGCCGTGTTTGCTTCAACCTTGATATGGCCGTGTCCCAAGCTATTGGTGATTTCGTTCATGACAGGATATTTGGACAGTGCTACAAATGAAGACATTGAAATTAAAATATCAAAACACTATTAATAAGGACGTCAGCTTGCTGCTCACAGGGGAACGTCCCCATCGCATCGATTTAGTTAAAAGTTGGCACAGTGAATAGGCCTTGAAAAACTGAGCACAGATCAAGCGAGAAAACAGGAAGTAGTTGTATGGAACTATGAAAAAAATACACAAAATATAAAAACTGAGCAGTCCATGCGAAAGATAATCAAAATCAAGCAGGTGCTGACCACAGCAGCACTGTGGTCCTGTGGCTAGCATGAGGATCGGCAGAGCCAAAGGATTTTGGTTCGAGCCTTCCCACACACGAACATTTTAATCTTTTCATTTTGCTTGGACATATGCAGATTGTGACATTCTACACACAGAAGAATTCGAATACGTAAAAAAACATATGTTTACATAGAAAACAGGGAACACTGTGCGACTGTGAAACTCTTGCATTCATTTGTTGCCGTTTATATAACAAACTCTCATGTTTTTTGGGAGTCATTATCACATCCACAAGAAAACATAAATTGGACGAGGTAGAATCTCTTTACCCATTCACCAAGAGTGCAAGTTACGAGGGTCGACAAGAGATTCCTGACACAATACCATCACCAGTGTTGTATAGAATACATAAGACGTGTTTTCCTATGGAGGAATCGCTTGACCTACACCTTGCGATCAAATGTTTTAGGTTCCCATTGGAGAGGCACTTTCTTTTTTCTACTAATAGCACGGTTTTGCCGTGAGGTCGCAAAACACATACAATGAACTGATTACAGCGAACAGGGACGTCAATGAACGGACGGACATATCATAATTTTGCGAAAATAAGAAAAATAAGCTTTTTGTGCGAGAGAAGGCTTGCACCAAGGACCTCTCACTCCACAGCTCGCCACACTAGCCACAGGACTACAGTGCTCCTATTCCCGCAATGCGTTCGACGTTTCGCATGGGACGTTCAGTTTTCTATTTTGCTTATTGTTTCATAGTTCCACACATCTTCTTTCAGTTTTCTCGACTGATCTGTGTTCAGTTTTTCACGGTCTACCCATTGCGCTAACAAATGTGAGTGGGGTGCGATGGGGAGGTTCCCTTGTCAGCACAGCTTGAGAGCCGGCCATAGCGAGGTTGAACGGACGTGGCGGACAAGGGACGAACAAGCGAGCCCCCAGTGACATCACAGCCAGCAGCCAAAAGCGGGCGCAACAGACGAGATGTAAGCATTACCAAACACGGCGAGGCAGCCAACTCCAGTGACGTCACAGCCAGCAGCGCAGCTATATAGCGGCAAGGCAATGATGATGCAGTAGTCACTTACCACTTGACAATGGCCAAGAACTTGGCCGAAAGGTCGTGGGTTTCTAACGACCTGACGCGGCTGGTGTACATGTTGACAAAGTTTTTGATGTAAATATCTTGTCTTTGTTCTTCCCCAATAGATAGAGAATCTTACTTCTTGAATGCGACTTGTGTATTGCGAACTTTTCTCAGAAATTCTGATAAGAAAATGTGTATTTGTTGATGAAATGCACGATGAATTTCCTTTTTTTAAATCAGAACTGCAAACTCAGAAATTATTTTTCTTGTAGTGGAGGTCTATCTAACGTTGCCCAATACATTAATGTGAAGATACACAATTTAACTGTTTCAAGCAAAACTTCGTCACAAAGTGTGATGGCTTTTGCTATAAAATGAAAGAAAAGTGATCTTTTAGGAACGATGAAGAAAAGTATATTACTTCTGAGGAAGAATTATGTAAATACTGATACTTGATGGCAAAACTGTAGACGAATACCTTTCGTTTAAAACAAAAATGAAGGAAATCGGCCAGGTAGATTGGTCTGGCCGACTGACTTCAGTTTTCGTAGATTTTTTTTGAATATATAAGATTATCATAGAAATTCTTGGTAAATGTCATCTCAGGGTAAAAATTGTTGTATTTTGTGGTGACAGCTGCAACAAAAAGTTTGAAGGAGGAGAAAGAAGGATAAACCAATATTTTGCGAGACTTATATCTTCTGTTGAAAGTGTAGGCTGGACAGCGATAATAGAGCATAATTCAGTGCAAAACAGTGCTGATTCTCCCGGCAGTCATAGGTACCATTGCGAACTAATTTTTTCAGTATTTCCACAAATAGTGTCAAAGCCAGAAGGCTTTCGTTGAAACCAGCTGGTAACAGAATTATCGATATTTATGTGGAATGTTATCATATTTTTTGTGTGAAGAAAAAGTCCTACAATCTTAAAATAATTTTTCAACGATCCTCAACCACTGCTTTGAATATGATTTTTATAGAGCCAGTTTAAAATACTTTTGTCAACATAAAGACTATTGAGGTAGCAGATATGTCTCGGAATGAAGTTTTTGAGCACTTAGAAATGTTGATAAATGTTGAATAGAGAAAGGGGGAAAAATTTCAAACTATAAAAACTCAATCATTGATAAGTGCAAGATGGCTAGTTGAAAGATTCTGATTGATTCGACGCTTCAAGTCATTAATTGATATTGCTGAGAAATGGGCATACCCATTTCATGTGGTGAAAGTATTTAACTGTATTCAGTTCATACATCCTCTTCTTTGGAAGTCTGCTCAACAATAACTTAAAACATATCTGATCTTCACATATTTCTTTTGGAATATTTTCATCACTCGACATAGTTTTAACAACGTTCACTTCCTCAAAAACCTGAATTGAAAATTCATGGACAACTGTGAAGTGTGTTGGAGAAAATTGTCTTTTATTTTCAACTTACTTGGATCTGAAGATATCAGTTGCAAAATTTTGCTGTTGATTTAGTGGTTTTGAACTAGCTCTAACTGGCAGTAAAGCTACTGCAGAAAGTTTGTTCTCATTCAGAAATAGTTTATGGACTGACGAAATCAACAAAGTTACTCTGCAAACTTTGAAGGAAATAGTTATAACAAAAACTTATATAATAAGTGCAGATTTTTATGACATTCTGTGTGAAAATACGAAATTCATGAATTACATACATTAAGCTGCAAAATAAATAAATAAATGAAAATAATTGAGAGGGAAATAAGGAAGTAAATAGTAATAATTGCCCATCCTAAAGGCAATAAATATTTAATTAGGAATTCAATTTATTTGTTTTCGTTTGTTTGTTTAATTTTTGAATTAGCATATGCTTTCATTATTAGGTTTTCTGTGTATTCAGTTTGTCTTCTCACAAAGCCTACTAATTCCTGTGCTTGTTCCGCTGGTTTCATATTGTTTCTGCAATTAGGTATATTTCTTGTGTTGTGATAACTGTTTGGTGAATGTACAAATGTTTGTAAAGTAATTGGACGTAACTGCAGTGGCCATCAGACACTAAACTTACAAACTACTTAAACTAACTTATCCTAAGAAAACACACACACACACATATACACACACACACACACACACACACACACACACACACACACATGCCCTAGTGATGCTAAGGACTCGAACCTCCGACAACGAACGGCCACACGCACCCCAGCAAGGCGCCTTAGCGCGCACGGCTATACCTTCGCGGCAACTGTTTTATACTGAAAAGTCCCACTATCTGCTAACACAACCTATTCTCAAAAAGTGTTTTCGAGAAAAGAAAGGGATGGGCGTAAATACTGAGAAACATTAGTTTTGACTCTTGCTATACCAAATATATTCAACAAATTTGTGTGATTATGACTGTGTTAATGAGTGTCACAAAAGTTGGGTATTTTTGTAAACTTTTAAGGATGGCCGTTGTGAGACAGTGGGCTATGCCTTAGTGTCCAGCCAGTTAGGTAGCGATCGGTTTGTCTCAAGCCTTTATTGATGACGTGACATGAGGTACGCGCCACGGCCTGCCTTTCTTGTTGGCCTTTCTTGTTGGCCTTGTTGGCCTGCCTTTCTTGTTGGCCTTTCTTGTTGGCCTTGTTGGTCTATGCCTTAGTGTCCAGCCAGTTAGCTAGCGATCGCTTTGTCTCAAGCCTTTATTGATGACGTGACATGAGGTACGCGCCACGGCCTGCCTTTCTTGTTGGCCTTGGAGTAGGCAGCGATCGCGCAGCTCACTGTGTGGCCACGAAGAGACTGCCTAGAAAACAAGGCTTCACAACAGGTCATGCCCACGTCACAGCGAGAGGCCGCGAATGCCAGCTGACTGGCCGGCCGCTACAAGGCGGTGGGCGTGCCTCAGAAGCCTTGTCTTCTATATGGTGTCAGCTGTGTCCCAGCGGCCAGTCAGTTAACAGCGCGGTCGTGGTATGTGATGTGACAGAACAGCACGGAGGCCTTCTCTTCAGGTGGTGTTGGCACAGGTAGACGAGTGAGGCCGAGGCCTGTCACATGGCGAACCCGCCTGACACGAAGTTGCTGCAAATTCAAATGTTCAAATGTTTGTATAGCTTATGGGACTTAACTATGTGGTCATCAGTCCCTAAACTTACAAACTACTTATCAACTAGCTTATCCTAAGGGCGGCACAAATATCCATGTCCGAGGGGGGGATTCGAACTCCCGACCGTAGTGGCCGTGCAGACCGTGACTGGAGCGCCTCATTCCCCTCGGCCACCGCGACTGGCGCAGTCGCTGCCAGTCCATGACGCCGGATTGATATGTTACCGGAGTAGGCAGTTCAATAGGAGTGGACATCTTTGTAAAGAGCAATTATAAATGTTGGGAAGAAGAACAGATGCACAAGGATGCTAACTGCGAAGTAACTATGGGTAACAGAAGAAATACTTCAGCTAATAGACCAAAGAAGGAAGTAAAAACAGAATTAAAAGTCACTTAATGAAATAAAAAGGAAGTGAAGGGAAACCAAGGAGAAATAGATGCAGGTAAAATGTGAGGAAATCGAAAAGGAAATGATCGTTGGTAGGACTGACTCGGCGTACAGAAAAACCAAAACAGACTTGGTTAAAATTAGAAGCAAGGGTGGTAGCATTAAGAGTCCAATAGGAACTTCACAGTTTAATCTCCCTCAACTGTATATGTAAAATTAAATGTCTCTGCCAAATTTCATGGTGATCGGTCACATGGCGCCGAAGTCTGGAGTAAGGTACTCTCTGCCTTGCACCGCACGAAATGCTACGGAAACAGTGACATCAATTTTGTTATTAGGGTCAAGTATGTAAAATTTCATCAAGATGGGAATAAAAATATAGTTTAGTGTAGAGTTGTGTCGGAATATGTTATATAGTCCTCTCCACTAAGCACCATACGTATTATTATACAGGTTGAATCACTTAACACTTGCCCCGCAAATATTGCGGAAACTGAAAGTGCGATTGATGTGCGGTTTTCCCAGAATGGATTGGTAGTCAGGGGCTCGTATTTTGGCCCACTTTAGGTAACGGTAGTAACGCTAAAAGTGGGCATTTGCGATCGTCTTTTGACAGCTCGAAATTTAAATGAAAATAACGGCTTAACTATTCAACTGACACCAAAATTGAATAACCGAATTTGTAGAGGAGAAAATTCTCTACAACTTTGCTCTCTTGTGTTTTTTTCATATGTCGTAGCGTTTCAAAGATATTTGGAAAAATAACGGCGATTTTGGGATGTACGTATGTCTGTCTGTCTGTCCGTAACGTGTTCCCTGTTTTTAAGACGAACCGTTCAACCGATCAGCACCGAATTTTACAGACTTGATTGTAGACCTCCAGAGACCAGAACCTCCCTCTTTCATTTTTCGGACAAAAAATACGGCACTAATATAAAGAAAATGCCGTTTGTAATATAACTGTAATTGCAAACGAACCGTTCATCTGAGAAAAAAATTGAATAATCTAATTGGTAGAGGAGAAAATTCTCTACAACTTAGCTCCCTTACGTTTTTTCATATCTCGTATCGTTTGAGACATATTTGCAAAAATAACGGAGATTTGACACCCTCCATTGAATTAACGAAAACCAACCGTTCGGAGATGTCACGTGACATTCCTCGCCCAGAACTCTCTCTGGCATCTTGCGTTGCGTATTTGATGATTTTCTTATTGTAACTTACACGTTGTCATTTCAAAGCAATGGCGCACTGAAGAATTAACAAGAACATATAGTTCTTCGTACGATAATCTAGTGTCTACAAATGCCATATTAGCATCAGTTAACAACGGCCACCAATAGTATGAGATTAAAAGGACTAATCTTCTGCTTGATAGCCGTAGCGTAGTGGGTAAAGCGTTGGACTAAGCCGCTAAAGGTCGGTGATTCGAAACCCCCCACTACCTACATTTTTTTCCTAACAGGGTTTCAGACACTCTTATAAATTAATTTTTTTTATTATTTAGATTATTATTTTGGTCCAAAATGTTTTCACAAACTTATAAAACTACAAATCTAAAGTGGGCCGTAAAACATGTCAGTGCGATTTTTTAGTCAACAAACAGATTGTAATATTACTTAGAAAACGTATTTTTTATGCAAACATACTACAGTACAACTTCTGAATAACGGACATCAATGGGGAAAATAAAATTGTCCGCTTTTAAGAAGTGTCCGTTATTAAGAAAAGGATAAAAATACGAGGCCGCGGCGGAACGGTCGAGCGCATTGACGCGCTATGCTACGATGCGCGAGGCCGTTCCCCGTCGGCGGTTCGAATCCCCCCTAGGGCATGGATGTTTGTGCCGTCTTTAGTATAAGCTAGTTCATAAGTAGTTTGTAAGCTTAGGGACTGATGACCCCGCAGTTAAGTCCCTTAAGGTTCACAAACATTTGAACATTTTTAAATACGATGTATAATACAGTACAGTAAACACTCGTTTATCGGAAATGACCGGGGCGGCGGCCGGTTCTATATAACGAAAATTTCGGATATACTGAAGTACCCTGTTTTAACGCGTGAAACACCCCGAATTGCATCAATACAGCAAAATATGATCGTGAAAAGTGCATATATAGAATGTTATTGATGTGGACTAAATAAGCCGGCATGTTTTTTATTTAAAAATTGTGTGTGTGTGACAAAACATTTGATACATCTATCCCCTGTACTACTCATGCCTAAAAGACAAATCAACAGTACGCTGTACGATCACTGTTAAAAGCTCAGCTTCGTCTGATGTACGGACAACAGGCGAAAAGTGTTATCAGTTTCGACAGGGCATGTCGCACTGTATAAAGAAATAACGTACCTCCTGTACTTCCAATGAGTCCCAGAAGATAGCAATGGCATGAAACCTCGCAATACGAACAAGAAACACGCTAAAACATCAACCAACACAGGCACGAATTGTGACACTCGGACTTTTTACACGCGTCAGTGCACTGTTTAGAAGTAAACTGCCGAAAAACACCAGCGAATGCGTGGCTCCAGGCGCAAAGAAGTTGAAACTACTAGTCTAGTGTCAGTCTAGCTAGGCAAAAGCGTAGCTGCGCTATGCGTCAGACAGCGGCAATGTGAGCCGCGAAAATCGGAAAAAATTGTTGGGATAAAGCGAATTTCGGATAAACGTAAGTTTACTGTACGTACAATGTACTGTGGGTAGAAAAGTATTCTTCTATTGATAAACATTGAATTAAATTAGTGAAAAATTGTTTTTATTGAAGTACAGTACTGTATTAACAAACCTCCATACACTAGCATTACTAAAATTCCCGTCGTGCTTTCAGGTGCATGGTTTGAAATAATCGTGTATTTTTTTCTGAACCAGAGAGTCACTTGTGATTGTCTTCGCAATATGCGTTTCAAGAGCTAACGTTAAATTGAGTCTCATTTCATCACTTTTCACTAAAAAATGGTGTTTCAGTTTTCTTACCTCTTCCACAGCCTGCTTACTTGAAAGTGGAATGATGTCCGATTCAGTTATGTCATCTTCATCTTCGTCTCCATCCTGTTGTCCATTCTCAACATTGTCACCACACCCTTCTTGATGAAGCTCCTGGATGAGTTCACTTACACTAGTTGATGTACTTTCAGTAAACAGCTCATCATCGATATTAGCATATCCCTCAGATGCACCGAATGCTTCTACTAAAGTCTGAAGTTCATGTTCATGTTCCTTCAGGTTCTTTTCTTCTACAATGTCGGCAATAGCTGGAGAACAGTAATTGAAAGTGAACCCTGCCTTCTTAAAACAGTTGTTGACTGTAGTGGATGCTACTTGTTTTAAGGCTGAAGAAATCCACAGAATTACATCCAATACATTGATAAATTTTCTGAGTTCATATCCCGATTCAACATTGTCCATTCGAGTTAACATATGCCTCAACACTTTTTGCCTGTAAAACACTTTGAAATTTTTAACAATTTCCTGATTCAGTGGTTGGCACCGTGAAGTTGAATTTGGCGGCAAAAAGATTATTATTTTAACATTTTTAGTGCCGCATCGCAATGGGAAGTGGCATTATCCATAAACAATACCACTTTCCTCCTTTGTCTTCCAATTCTTCTGTCAAATGCGGACAACCATTCAGTCATTATTACTCTCGTCATTCAAGATCGTTTATTAGCATACCACTCGACGCTCAATTTACTCAAATCAATGTCTTTAAAACATCTAGGCTTCGCAGCCTTACCAATAATTAACGGCTTTTCATATTCACCTATCATATTAACGCACAGTAGAACAGTGAGACGTTCTTTTGAAATTTTGCCTCCTGAACGGTTTTCACCTTTCAAAGCCATTGTTTTACTGGGCAGAGCTCTGAAGAAAAGACCAGTCTCATCACAGTTAAAAATGTTTCTTTCTTCATAACCCTCACAAAAACAGTTATCGTTTTTTGCCAATCTAACGCAATGTTTTCGTCCACTGAACTTGATTCACCACACACAGTTCGAAAATATATGTTGTGCCTACTCCTAAATTTGTCGAGCCAACCTACAGATGCTTTAAAGTCGTGTAGCCCTAACTCCTTGGCGAAGGTGAGTGCTTTCTCGCGGATCAGAGGTCCGCTAACTGGCAAGTTGTTGCTGCGAGCACGGCAGAACCATTCGAAAGTCAAACTGTCCACTTTTAAGCCTGGTGTGTTGGGAAACGCGCGTTTGCTGGTAACGTTATCATGTGCAGTCCACGACTTTAGGATGTCCTTTTTGTTTTTCAAAATGTCACTGACCTGTGGTTTCCCAACAGCAAACTTCATGGCCATATCTCTAAAACTAAGCTTCTCCTTTTCGTAAACATTGATGATCTCGACCTTTGCACTCAACGTTAACCGTTTTCGTTTCTGCGACGTTTTGCACTTCAATACGTAAATAAACTCACTCGCTCGAAGACAGAAACAGTACTGCCTCACTTTCCCTTTTGAGTGCTGTAGACAGGAACTCCCCCGAGCTCCACCTTTCCCCAGGTGTTGAGAACATCGTTTGCCGTGTCACTTGGGTTTCCCCGAGCGGCAGGCTAAGCCGGCAGCGGCAGCTATCCCTGTGGTACGGGCCCTTCCTTTCCACTTGCAGTGTAGGTAGCAGCACAGAGTAACACATACAGAGGAGAAGCCCCCCCTAAACCACTGTCCTATGCTGCCCTCGTAGTTCTGTAAGATGCTAGCAGGTGTCAGACGGTTCTCCGGATTAGTACCGGTAGACGACACTAGAAGCGCTCCTGAGGGTAGCGTGGAGGGGAGGCTGAGGGGAGAGCTCGTGCCGCATGCCACGAGGCCACGGCTGTGTCTGGTGTGCCGGCGTTTGAGAGGAGGTGGTGGTGGGGGCAGTCGCAACCTGCCGCCTGCTCTGGCCAGTTTCAAAGGGCTGCTTCCGATGGCAGCGACATCATCTTATGGAACCTTCCCTCCCCGCACCCCTGAGCATGTGGCCGGGCCCTTACAGAGTTTCCCGTCTGTATATATTTGTCTGTGGTAGCAGGTACTGAGATTAGGCAGGCCTCAAGGGAGCAGCAGTATGCATGGCTGTGGCCGTCCGTTATTTGGAAGTTTCACTTGTTGTTGGGGGATATATTGCAGTGTCCGCATCCGTTATTGAGAATATCCGTTATTCGGAATAATTTTAGCGTAAAGGCTAGTGTTGTTATGCACGGGAATTTTAAAATGTCCGCTATTGAGAGGAGTCCGCTATAGGGAAGTGTCCATTAAGGGAAGTTTTACTGTATTTGTTAAATGGAAAAATGGTTATTTCTATTATGCACTGCATTTTTCGACACTAGCTGTGTACAAAGAATTTTGAATGACATTTTTATCATGTTTAGTTTGACAGCTACAACCATTCAAACTTTCGGGGGCGGAGGCAGCGATATCGTAGCCGAGTGGCTAGCCCCTGGGACACGGCCCACTGTCTCATGATCACCTGCCAGTAAGCTATGCTGTCATAGCCTCCGCCCCCAAAACTTTGAATGACTTGGTCTCGGATGCTGACTATTTACCTCAAGAACTGCAACATCGCAAGAATGTGTTCAACCAAAATGGCTATGCGGTCAGATAGATCAACGGGATTTTGAGTTTGGCCGACCACCTGGACCAGATGAAGGCTTAGTTCTGTTACTTTTCTTCCTTATGTCTGCCAAGGATTTTAAAGAAACAGAAAATCAGGTGTATTTTTAGTCCGCCAAGAGAACTTCTTGGCTCTGTTAAAATTGATTTAGGCCTAAATAAGCCTGGTGCTTATAAAATACCAAATGAGTGCGGCAAAACATACGTTAGATTAGATTAGATTAATATTTGTTCCATAGATCATGAATAACACACTTCGTAATGATGTGGAGCGTGTCAATTAAATGAAATGTGTCTGTACATACTATTACATGTCACTTAATATTTGAATATTTTATTTTATTTTTTAATTTTTTTTATTTTTTTTTAATTTTTATTATTTTTATTCTTTTATTTTTTCCTAAAGTACTAACTTTTATCTAGAAATTCATCTAATGTGTAGAAGGAATTGCCATTCAGAAATCTCTTAATTTATTTTTAAATGCTAGTAGGCTATCTGTCAGAATTTTGATACTACTTGGTAAGTAAGCAAAGACTTTTGTGGCAGAATAATTAACCCCTTCCTGTGACAGAGCTAAATTTAACCTTGAATAGTGTAGGTCATCCTTTCTCCTAGTGTTATAGCTATACATTTGAATTCAGTTGGATTGTTAATAACAAATGTCATAAGCGAATATATATATATATATATATATATATATATATATATTGTGAAGCTACTGCAAAGATTCCTAGATCCTTAAATGTCTGCAGGATGATCTTGGGTGGGCTCCAGCAATTATTCTGATGACCCGCTTTTGGGCGATGAATACTTTCTTAATAAATGATGAATTGTCCCAGAATATGATGCCTTAAGAAAGCAGAGAATGAAAATAGGCATAGTATGCTAGTTTATTGAGTTGTACATCACCAAAGTTTGTAATCATCCTAATTAGCATAAGTAGCTGAGCTCAAACGTTTCAGCAGATCTTCAATGTGTTTCTTCCAATTCAACCCCTCATCAATGCATAAACCTAAAAATTTTGAATATTCTACCTTAGCTATAGATTTCTGGTTGAAGTCAATATTAATTAATGGTGTGATGCCATTTATTGTGTGAAAATGAATATACTGTGTTTTTTCAAAATTTAAAGAGAGTCCATTTACAGAGAACCACCTAATAATTCTCTGAAATACTTCATTGACAATTTCACCAGTTAATTCCTGTGATTCGGGAGTGATAGCGATACTTGTATCATCAGCAAAGAGAACTAGCTTGGCATTAAGAACAGCAAAGATCCCAGTACCGAACCCTGTGGCACCCCATGCTTGCTAGTTCCCCAGTTTGAGGACTCGGCTGTTTTTTGTATATTATGTGAATTACTTTTATCAACTTTCTGAACTCTTCCAGTTAAGCATGATTTAAACCATTTGTGCACTTTTCCACTCATACCACAGTACTTAAGCTTATCTAGAAGAATTCCATGGTTAACACAATCAAAGGCCTTTGATAGATCACAAAAAATCCCAACGGGTAATTTACGGTTATCCAGAGCATTTAATATTTCATTAGTGAAAATATGCATTTTCTGTTGAAAAGCCTTTCTGGAAACCAAACTGACATTATGTTAGAACTTTATTTTTATTAATATATGAAGCTACTCTGGAATACATTACTATTTCTAGAATTTTTGATGGAGCGGTCAGAAGTGAGATTGGGCGGTAGTTGTTGACATCCAACGTATCACCTTTTTTATGAAGTGATTTGACAATAGCATATTTCAGTCTATCAGGGAAAATACTCTGCTCCAGTGAGCTATTACAAATGTGGCTAAGAATCCTACATATTTCTTGGGAACAAGCTTCTAATACCCTGCTGGATATGCCATCAATGCCATGAGAGCTTTTACTCTTGAGAGAGTTTATTAATTTCCTAATTTCAGATTGAGAGGTGGGTGTGATTTCCATTGTATCAAACTGTCTATGTACGCCCTGTTCCATTAACTGCCTAGCTTCTTCTAATGAACATTTGGATCCTATATTCTCCACAACATTTAAAAAATAATTATTAAAAATGTTTTCAACTTCTGACTTTTGTTTGTAATTTTTTCATTCACTTTGATGGTAATGCTGTCTTCCTGTGTTCTTGGTTGTCCTGTCGTCCTTGTTATAATATTCCAGATTGTTTTAATTTTATTATTGGATGTACTAACCTCAGACATGATGCATATGCTTTTGGATTTTTTAATAACTTTCCTTAATACAGAACAGTAGTTTGTATAATAGTTGAATATTTCTGCTCACCACTCTTTCTTGCTGCCAGATACAATTCCCTTTTCCGGTTACAAGATATTTTTATACCTTTGGTGAGCCATGGTTTTTTGCTTGGTTCCTTACAATTAAATTTGACTAATTTCTTGGGGAAACAGTTATCAAATACCCTTACAAAAGTATCATGAAATAAGTTATATTTTAAATTAGCATCAGGTTCCTTGTACACTTCATCCCAATCTAACTGCTGAAGACTTTTCATGAAATTTCTAATTGTCGAATCATTAATTGTATGAACAACTTTGGAGGACAGATTCAAATTACTGAAAGGAGCTATATCATATAATGTAACTAGCTGTGCACCATGATCAGAAAGACTATTCTCAACAGGACATGCACTGATGTTGTTAAACCTATCTTGGTCTATAAAAGAATTGTCTATCAATGTGCTGCTGTTCTTTACTACCCGAGTAGGAAAGTGAATAACAGATGTCAAATTGTAAGAAACGAGTAAGACTTCCATGTCATTCTTCTTATTACACTCTTGCAGTGAATCAACATTGAAATCCCCACAGATAATAATTTGCTTCCCCCTATCTGACAGATAGCACAACAAGGCATCCAACTATTCCAGGAATAAATGAAAGTTTCCTGAGGGGGGCCTATACACTGTGACAATTATAAAAGAACCACCCTTCAGTTTAAGCTCACAGGCAAATTGGCCATACGATTCGTACCGTCAGTGACAGATGTGTCGAACATCACCACGTTACGTGATTGATGCAGCTTAATAAATCCACAGTGGCTGAACACTGTCTCTCAGAGGGACACAGGATGTTATATGACGAGATACAAGTTATTGCAAATGTCTCACGCTACTGGGATTATAATCCATTGAAATAAGAATGACAGATAACACAATAAGTCGTGACAGTGGTTATTCGCTGAGTAAATCATGGAATCCTGTGTTGTCAGACCTTAAGAAACACCGGCATATGCATCAAACGGTCACAAATGACAATCCTTAGCGATTTATCGTTTTTGACATTACTCACCACTGGAGGTGCTGCAACTTCTCTCGCGCCAGGGGGCAGCAGCTACGAGTAAATGCATGCGCACTGTACTTAGAGCAAGCGCTTTCGTACTTTCGTTTACCTATATAGGGCAGAGTTGTTAGGTGCATGATAAAGATTATACGCATAGCATAATTTCCGAGTCCTGTATGATATACGACACTAAGTGAAGGATTATAGGCGAATATATGATAATTTTCGATTGTTACGTTCTTAGCGAGATACCGTCACGGAACAAGTTGACTCTGCATATATTATAAGGTTATTATCAAGGGGGCTTGCGCTTAGTTGAGTGTAAATGGGCATTGCAGGGACCTTGTTGTGCAGTAAGGTTCATTTTAGCGCTGTGTGCTCATTGCACTTCGACAGAAGCGCCACTGGGCCGCTACAGGCGGAGCATTGCTTCCAATCTGAGGCTTCACACGATGCCACTCGGCAGAGCTGCAAATTGCCTAAGGAGATGCTCCGCGCATACAGATAGTCTGCAAGTGCGTCGGCGTGGCACTAGCAGCAGCGGACCATCAAAGTTTCTCGCGGCAGCATCAGAGCTACCAGAGGTACTCAGAGCACAAACGTGCCTGTTGTCAGTGGCGGTAGCCGCCCCGGCCGCGCCGTTTGAAGTATCGGGCGGCGCAGCGAAGCGCTTCTCCATGGGGGGTAAGGGCCTAACAATCACCAATGGCGTAGCTATCATAGGGCTAGTCGGGGCAGTGCCCCGGGGCCCCCGAGCTCCAGGGGCCCCTCGGCCTACGTGAGCGACGGTCGAAAAACGTTACCATAGATCCTTGAACACTTTCATGTTCCCCAATTACTTCGGATAATCGAAGTTCTATTGTATATAATAATTTAGTTGGATGAAGGTTTTCCGACTTTGAACCTTTTGAACCCTGACCAACAAACCTCAAACGCACGAAATGAAATCCAAAAATCCTCAGAATATAAACATAACAAGGTCCTTTGCTTGTCCGCTAAGACGTGGACACTGCCATGGTCAGCGTATTGTCGGTTGAAGTCGGTTGAATCTTTGCGAAATAACAGTGAATGGTGCTAAATTACTAGCACGGTGTTTGACAGTAGACAGTGTGACCACATTTGAATATGAAGTCTCTACAATGTATTATTACAGAACGGTGCCGGCCGCGATGGCCGAGGGGACTGAGGCGCTTCAGTCACGGTCTGCACGGCCACTACGGTCGGGGGTTCGAATCCCCCCTCGGGCATGGATATTTGTGCCGTCCTAGTTCGTAAGTAGTTCATAAGTAGTTTGTAAGTTTAGGGACTGATGACCCCGTAGTTAAGTCCCATAAGCTGTACAAACATTTGAACATTTTTTTACAGAACGGTATTATTATGGTAACTCAACAGTTTGTGTAGTGAATTCCCCAAGGGTATGCTCCATAATCATAGATCCCAATGAAGTGCTGTAACCAATTGCGCTCTGAAATTCGTGCAAGAAGAAGAGAAAATATGGTTACTTTGTCACAACAGTAAATTGTGCATTCAAGACACTACCCTGTACCCCACTGCCACTATAATAAGCGAAGATGTCAACTTAGTTGTTTTACTTATTACTTTTTCCTGGCCAGACATTAATATATACTTCATGATGCCTGGTAGGGGCACGGCTCAAACCAAAGTATTCCATCAAACAAAATCCGGCAGTTTTCTTTTCTGAAACCATCCTACACGAATATTTCCCCTATTTTCCTTCTTTGATTGGGCTATCAACGAAATTAGGCTGGTCGGTATGGAGCAATGACCTAACAGCGAGGAGTTTAGCGACAGTGAGATGTCGGTACTAACAACAGTCTGCCTGCTGTCAGTGCGGACTTGACTCTTCCCAATATGCTTCGCAGCAGGGGGGCATGTTTTCATGGTTAAGTAATACTTCTTCATTGTATTCTTCCCTCTGCAAAATTTCATTCAAATCCACTCAGTAACTTTTGCGTGGAAACATAACAAACAGACATTCACAATTATATTAGAGAGTATGATTAAATATTATCTGCTGCCTGGCACATAATATTTACTTAGTAGTCTTTAGGTTTGCCTTATTATGTCTTGCAGTGGGCGGTAAGGAGCTGATGATGAAGTAGTTTTGGATCTGTACAATATAAGTGTAAAGAGGGCCCCAATGTCATCTTTGCCCCGGGGCCCTTGGTGGCATAACTACGCCACTGACAATCACTCAGTTCTTCGAGGTTTCGTTGTGTAGGTAACACCCTTTGTCAAACATAACATTTCTTAAGAGAGTGTAATGTCAAGCAGTGACAACGAAATGCGTGGACTTTCTACGGCAAAGAAAAAGAAGATGCAAAGAGGTGAGTTGCGTAAAAGTGAGAAACGTCACTAAAGGCTCCAACAATGTCGCACTGCATGGGAGGAGGATCCAGCTTTTCCTTCATGGTTAACAAAGGATCCCATTAATTTCTACAAGGGTAAATGCAAACACTGTAATGAATCTGTAGTAGCTATCCTAACTGCATTAAAGAGAATGTCTATTAATATTATCAGTGTACGCCAAGATAGTAGTATGCTAAAAATACAGATGTATGATATTTTCAGTGGTTGTATGATATTTTTGTAGTGGGTTGTATGATTCTCTTGCAGTGACTTGCTATCAACACTGATATAGGGCCAGCTGTTCTTTCACTCAGTCAAGGCGAGAGCGGCTTAGCTTCCTCACCAGATGATGGCGACCAGGTATACCGCGGAAATATTGTGTACAGATGTGATGATCCGGCTGGAAACCCAACAAGAATTTGATCAAAAAGAAACTTGCAGAAAAGATACAAAATTGTGCTTCTAATTAAATATGAGAATTAATTACGTTCGAAAGAAAAACGACGAGATCGCAGTATGATTAATTAATTCATTGACGCCCGGTTTCGTTGGGCTATGCCGTCAATATCTGGCCGTATAAATTCTAGAATGTGGTCATGTTTATTTTTTATTTTATTTTGTTACTTTTTAAAAATTAATCATACTGCGATCTTGGCGTTTTCCTTTTGAAGATAATTAATCAGTACAGATCGCCTCCATCCTGCGATGTCAGGTAACGTAAATATGAAAATGTTCTACCAGGAACAACCGTCCGGCCGAGATGGACATCATCGATTCACCACTTTCGCCGATCGCACCGGCCGGTGGACCACGCCCTGGAAGCGTCTCCCTTCGTCTACAATAGCAAGGGGCGGGTAGGAATACCGCTCCTTCTAACTGGTGAAGGTTTTCTAACAAATATGAAAAAAGAAGGGTTGCTGCCTATCGCCTTTCCTCGCAGACAGGAAGTTACACTCACCTGCTAGTCTGCTGTCTTTGGACCTTAAAGACGTCGTACTTCTTCTCTTGGCAGGTGTTTCGACGCCTTATTTAATACTCATTAATTGAAAAGAGGACAGTAAGAAAGTTACGGAAGAAATGGGCAGAATTTTGGGATGAAATCTGTATTCATAAAGATATGACGAATTTGAGGTAGCCCTGTTGCATGTTAATATTGTTTCACAAATAAATTCCGCCACGAAAACACCTTGCTGTAGGTAAAAGTAACAATAGTCAATAAATAAGCACATTTAATACAGATACATGTGCAGTCCCTAGAGAGAGCGGAGAGTGGTTGAATCAGAGAGAATGTTGCTAGCCATGAAGTCGTAATACTAAAATCAGAGCAGGGGCAAACGGCCAAGCTTACCTCACTATAAACTGAATGGTAAGTGTACCGGATGCATCCACTCGTCCATCATTGTAACAGACGCGGACGGTCCTCAAAGTCACACTTTACTAATACGGCGGTATTTTCCGCTCTACAATGCTCGCGAGGTCGATACTTCGAAGCTCTGCAACCGAATGGCGGTGCGTGTCTGTTCGCCGGACACGGCACCGCAGTGTGCTTCCGCTGTTCAAAAGTAGTCCCTGTAGCCAACCTTACAGGTAAGGGAGAGGAACCGTTGGCGAAGCTTAGCCCTTGCGGGCGGCACTGAGTCTCGGACACTCAGGTTGGGACACCTGTTTGGAGCGCGGGACAAAGCTGGTATGCCTCCGCCACGGCGTCGCTTCCGGTTGCTTTTAAATTTAACGGCTGCAGGAAATTTTCCATTTTGAGCAATTTCTAGATTAACCAAATGGGTAATGTAGAAATTATTCAGTCTCATTCGATTGTCCTTTAAGTAAGCAATCATTTTATCATTCTGTGACGCTTCTTGGTTGGTGAAAATTAATAAACCGTCGTAAATTAATTGCTTTAATTTTGCTACTTGTTAATTAAGGTCCCGTCCGGTCTGTTATTGGTATCGGGGAGTTTGTAATTTTACTGGTAACTCGAATCCGTGGTCGGAATAAAATATTAAATTTAATTTTGCTCTGATTTCTTTCTTATGGCACAGCCGTTGCGGCCGTGTATTGTGTGTCCTCAAAAAGTCTGTGCTTTACATCCTGATGCTAGATCCTATAACTTCTCAATTGTTTCTATAAGTCAGGTCGTTCTCCCGGCTGCCGTAAGCCTTATACTACGGTGGTTCTTAGATTTTTTTCGGGGGGGGGGGAGAATGCAGTATAATAGGTCGATATTACACGTAGTCGACCGCGGCTAAGTAGTTCAGTCATTGCAGGAACGCGACTGTAGCGCCACCGCGTGTCCAGGTCGTGCACGCCGCTCGGCACTCAGTTCTAATAGCTGGGGAGTACACGGCAGTCACCACGAAGAACTCTTTGCTTAGCAGGTTAGCGTCAATTGCCATCGCATTCATTGGTAGGGATCCTTACTCTATCTCATGTTCCTGAAGCAGCTGTAGGTAGCAAGAGACAAGTATCAATCTCCGAACTAAGCAGTAACAGACTTTGTCCTGTTGGGCAGCTTCGACTACGTCAAGCCCCTCCCCAATTAAGTCGCGCTCCCCCCCCCCCTCTTCCTTCTACGCTCTGTCTCCCTCTCCTATCCGTCTCCCCTGCAGTTATTATGCCCCTCCCCTCCCATCCCGGTCCCTTCCTTCCACTCCTCCGTGCCTCCTTTCCTCTCCTGTTCCCCTGCGGGTCCTCTGCTCACCTTTTTAACCTGCGCAATTTTAACCATTGGTGTCAGTGTTGCGCTATTGTGATCTCGAAAAGTTGTAGTGACCGCAACCGCCATCATCGGCAGAACTAGTGTTGCGTGTGTATTTTAGTCTCCGTCCTTCGTCGCAGTCTACTTATTATTTTAACGTACGTTTATTTTAGCCACCGTGGCAACATTTTGTGCTGACTGTGTGTTTGCTGTGATCTCTTCTTACCGTTCACATTCGCCGCATTGTCTCCATTCTATGTAGTATTGTCTCCGTTTATTGTCTCCATGTTTGTATTTTTATTCTCCTCGGCCATGTATGTCTTCTCGGCTGTAGAGTGGCGCAGAGGCCGCTGTCAGCCTGCCCTCGGTTGGCATTTCAAAACCCAATAAAGCACCAAAATAAATAAAGAAAATATGTCAAGTGCCTAAAGACTCTACAAAATACTTCGAGAAGACATCAAGTAAAAGTTATGTATCAAGTTTAACAATTGTCTTTCGTGTAACTAATACGAGTGTCGGAACTTAAATGGTGGCAACAGTATGCAATGGAATCGACAATTGTCGCTGATAGCACACGTTGTTGACACACCTACCTTACTTCCAAGAAAATGGACTCCTCCGTCCCACGTCACCGGCATGCTTACAATCGAGGGAAACACAGTTATTTGTGAGCGAGCGGTCTAACGTAACGGTGTCACTATGTTTTCGAAACGGGAACAACGAACTTGGATCAAGATTGAATGTGCCAGAGGTCGTATAGAACGACAGTGTGATCAAGGTCTTCCAGAGGCGTGCGGGGAACGGCATTGCAAGTTGAGAAAAACCCTCCAACGATGGTCGGCAAGCTGTGGCAAACCGTCAATGGAGCATCACCTGCGACCAACTTTGCGAAAGAAGCGGCAACACTTTCTGTGCAAACCATCCATCATTTCGCATGTCAATGCGAGGGCGCATACAGCACAATCTGTGGCTGCTCTGTTCGGTCGATGGGACTGTGTACCATCCACCATACTCCCCGGACTTAAGTCCCTGTGACTTTGATTTGATTCCGAACATGAAGGAACCACTTCGTGCCATTCGCTTCAGAAATGTTCCTGAGATTCGACAGGAAACAGACCGCTCCATTCGCACCATCAACTGAACAGGCTCTGATAAAGGTATACTACGTCTTCAACATCGCTTTCAAAGTGTTCTACACAACTTTGGTGACTACTCTGAAGGACAGTAACAGCTGCTAACATGTAACGCTTTTGTATCGGTTGTGAATAAATGGTTGCCACTATTTAAGTTCCAACCCTCGTAAATGCAACTTTCTACAGAACGCTATAGTTTTTGCGCCTCCTAGTAGCAACCACGATATCCTTGCCAGCACAGACAAAATGTGTGTACGTCTTGTGAAACTTTATAACACCGCCCCAGTGAGGCCTAAATAGCATTGATAATTTAAAAGAGTTTTGAAAGATTTGAAATCATATACGACAAAAATAATATTCCGACAGAATTTCTAAAAAAACAATTGGAGGAAGTGGTAATAGGTTGGGTATTCAATATATTGAGGACAATCTATGAGAGTGGTGATAGTCCATCAGACTTTCCGAAGTCAGCAAGGGGAGGCAATTGTGCGAACTGCCGCACTATCAGCTTCACCGCTCATGGATCCAGGATACTAACAAATGTAATATACAGGAGGATGGAAAAGAAATTTGAAGATTTATTAGGTGACAATCAGTTTGACTTTAGGAAAGGTAACGGTACCAAAAAGGCAGGCCCAACATTGGTAATGGAAGCAAGACTGAAGAAAAACAAGACACATTCATAGGACTAGAAAAAGTTTTCGACATATGTTTGAAATTCTGCGCCGCGACGGAGTGGCCGATGCGCGAGGCCGTTCCCCGTCGGGGGGTTGAATCCTCCCTCGGGCATGGATGTTTCTGCTGTCTTTTGTATAAGCTAGTTCATAAGTAGTTTGTAAGTTTAGGGACTGATGACCCCGCAGTTAAGTCCCATAAGATTTATATACATTTGAACATTTGATTTTAAAATTCTGCGAAAAATACGAGTAAACTGGAAGGAAAGGTGCGTAATAAATAAAATGTACAAAAACCAAAAGGGAATAATAAAACATTAAAAACACAGTACCCGTCGAAGATTCGAGTCCTCCCTCGGGCACGGGTGTGTGTGTTGTCCTTAGTTTAAGTACTTTGTAAGCCTAGTTTAAATCCCATAGAATTACTAATATTGGAACATTTTGAAAAACAGAGTAAGATAGTGCCACCTTTCTCGTTTATACAGGTATTGTTCAATTTACACATCTAAGAAGCAATAGCGGATAATAAAGGAAAGACGGAAATAAAATAAAAGTTGTAGGTGATATCAAAATTTAAAGTAGAAAGACATCAATTATAAGATTCGTTGATTACATTGCTCTCCTGAGTGAAACTGAAGAATTACAGCATTTGTTGAATTGAATGTGTAGTCTACTGAGTACAGAAAATGGTCGGAGAGTAAAACTCGAATCGGGGAAAGTACTGAGAATAAGTAAAAATGAAAGTAGCGGATAGTTGACAGTTAAGATTGATGATGACGACATAAAAGAAGTTACAGAATTCTGCTACCTTGGAAGTAAAATAACCTACGACGGGCGAACCAAAGAAGACGCGAAAAGTAGACTGGAATAGGGTAAGAGGATACTCATGAGTAAGAAGAGTCTACTGGTAACAAACATATTACTGTGAGGAAAAAAATTCTGTGAGTATACGTTTCAAGCATAGCTCTTTTTTTATTTTTTTTATTTTGGAGTAAAACTGGGCAGTGGGAAAACCGCTGCAGAATTGAATGATTTGAAGTGTGGCGCTAAAGACAAAAGTATAAAATTAAGTGGAATGATAACGAGTGAGGAGGTTCTCTGTAGAATGGGCGAAGAAAGTACCATATGAAAAACACAAGAAGGAACAGAATGATTAGACATAAGGGAAGAACCTCCATGGTGCTATAGGTATCTATAGAGGGTAAAACCTCTAGGCGGATATATCTAACAAACAAGTGAGGATGTAGAGTGATAGGTGTTACTCTGAAATGAAGTGTTTGGCGAGGGAGAAGAATTCGCTGCGCGGTGCGCCTCAGACCAGTAATAAGGCTGATGAGTTGGGGAAAAAAAAGTGATAGACCACAGGAAGAACGTCTTTCAGCAGGATGTTTAAAAAAGAACTCCCTAGTAGAAATTTAAGGGGAAATTAACGAAAAATTACATCAATGAGTACATATCATGAAAGAGAATGCGGCGCGGTGTAGTAGCCGATCGGTCTAAGGCGTCTCGCTGCGAAGCGCGCGGTTGCTCGCCGTGGAGGTTCGAGTCCTCGCTGGGGCATGGGTGTGTGTGTTGTCCTTAGGTTAGTTTACCTAGGTTTAAGTAGTTTGTGAGCTACGGACTGATGACCACGCAGTTTGGTCCGATAGATTTACAAACATTTGAACATTTTTGAAAGAGAGTGCCTTAAAGTTTTGGTTAATGTTAGTATACTTCAATGTGGGATCCATTAGTTGCCTTGCACACGTCGAGGCGATATTCTACTTCTCGCCACGTATTCAGCAACATTTCAGGTGTAACTGTCCGAACCGCAGATTGACGTCTCTGAACTTTTCACTGCACACAACGTTTATTATGTGGCCACAAAACAAAAAGTCCAGTGTGGTTAAGTCTTGGCTTCGTGGTGGTGGCCAAGGCATTGGGCCAGACCTGTCTATCCACCTTCCTAGAAAGCGAGTGTCAATTGCCGCACGCACATGGCTACTGTAATCTTTGTGGAAAAACACAAGTCCCTTTTCCGCTTCAATATCATTCATTTGGGAAAAGACGTGCTCTGTCAACATATCACAATAGAGGTCCCCGTTTATTTTTAGGCCGGTAACGCACTAGGCAGCCAGGCAGCGGCAGCCAAAATATTGAGCAGCCAGTTGGTGGCAGCTAGCTGACGGACAGCTGCGCCCAATCGGCAGAGCGATATGGAAGATGTGATAATCGTCCACCTTTTTTCCGAAAAGAATCGCAAAGCAAATAAGAGATATTGAAATCATCCTCTGCTTGCGGAGCGGCACTCGAAGGGTTTATTTAAAAATTACTTCAAGGATCTTCGATACTACCCAGATCGTATTTTTATGGACTTAACTAGGGGTCATCAGTCCCTCAACTTACAAACTATTTATGATCTACCTAATACTAAGGACGGCACAAATATCCATGTCCGAGGGGGGATTCGAACCCCCGACCGTAATGGCCGTGCAGACCATGACTGACGCGCCTCAGTCCTCTCGGCCACCGCGGCCGGCCCCAGATTTCTCTTCGTTTTTGAATTTCATGAATAAATTTCTCTGTGTCGAATGTCATGACAGCTTGGAGACAATGTGTGGCTGCTTCGTCAAGTGCGCGGAGATTGCTGGCAGCCACACGCGTTCACTGCGAGGCTCGCTGTTCGCACTGGCTGCCCGCAGCCAGCTGGCTGCCGTGCAGTCGGCCGCGTTTTGATGGCTGCCGCTGCCGCATCCACGAATTCGTAGCTGCCCAGTGCGCGGCCTGCAGCCTGGCTCCGCAGCCTGGATGCCTAGTGCGTTACCGGCCTTATTCTACAAACATGAAACACTACCGGTTTCATTGAAAGAGAAAGAAAAATGACGGATAGTTTTTGCTGTAGGTGGTTCACCACTAACGTCTAAAATTACGTTACAATGGTACAACTGACTCAGTTTCACAAGCCAAATAACACACTGCGCTTTTTGTTGCATAGTACACATTGTTGTACAAATGTTCAAATGTTTGTAAATCTTATGGGACTTAAATACGGGGTCATCAGTCCCTAAACTTACAAACTACTTATGAACTACTTACGAACTGGGACGGCACAAATATCCATGCCCGAGGGGGGGTTCGAACCCCCGACCGTGGTGGCCGTGCAGACCGTGACTGAAGCGCCTCAGTCCCCTCGGCCACCGCGGCCGGCACACATTGTTGCTGCACTGAACTGGAATGAACTGTGGGAAAAGAGGGAGGGGGGATGAAGGACAGAAAACAGCACTGATGCCATCACAAGGTCAAGCAGACCTGTCAACTGCAGGGGAGAAAAACTTGAGGAGTTGTTGAATCAAATCCCAGAAACTAAAATAGTGTATGTCACTTTGTACAGATACCAGTACACAGTAAAACTAGGGAGTTCTTTTTCGAACATACGATATTATGGACGCATTAGACGTCGTCTAACGCCCAGAATGCTGTCTGATATAATGCGAGAAGTTCACTGTAATTATAACACACCTGTATACTTATTAATTGCATGAAAACGTCAAATATGAGTGTTATGAGTTCCGAAAACCCGTGCAGTACACAGTACCCAGCAGTAATTTTTCTGTTGTTCCAAACCCTCTATTTCATGATGTTGCAAGGCAACAGATCATAAATTTACAAATAATATCAAGAAAATCAGTTTCATGACAATCTGAGCAAGTGGCAGTCCACACATTTTGGCTTCAAGGAGCTGGATTGTATTTAGTGCCATTAGGTTGGCAAGAAAAGTTGGTTATTTATCCTTTAAAATCGGTTTCCTACAAAAAAAGTCATGCCATAGAAAAAGCTGGAAAAGTATAATTAAAAAATAAGTTGATGTGTTTTTTAGGCTACTGTAGTAGTATAAGACTGCGTCACACTGGTCCACGCAGTTACAGTCTTAGTAGCGTAAAGGGTGTCTCAAATTTCGTTGGTAACGTTCTTTTAAAATGCAAGTCACGCTGCAGGTTAAGTACTCCGAAACTCCAAGCAGGAGCAGAGATTCACTTAAAAAGCGGTAGCTACGATACGCTGTCGTTTCGAGGATTCCATGGCTTCGGCGTCTCGGAAGCCGAGCTGAATACATATCTTGCATTAAGACATTAACTGGAGAATTTAAACTGGAAGAGTGCTTGCGCTGAGGGCGGGAGGGAGAAATGGAGGAACGTTAGGAGCAGCTAATACGCTACTATTTGTTTGGCCAAGACATATAAAAAACGTAGCATACGTAGGTTAACTAATAACGTAGATGGTGCATTTGCGGCAGTATAGAAGGAATTTACATTCTCTGATGCAGATACTGGATATTTATGCGCGACCTGTTTTTTCAATATTGACTGTAAATATGGGTTCGATGCTTTAGTCCACCGCCAAACTCATCTGCTAAGAAATAAACTGCTGGAGAGAAAATATTATTTCAACAACTTACCCAATGAGGTTATCGTAACCGGGGAAGATTTTTATCACTCACCCATCCGACGATAAAAAAACGTGTTGTTTGTGGAACTGTAAGGTAACTCTTACATGTTAAGCGAATGAAAACTAGATTTTATAAATGTGTGAAATGTTTACGTAATTCTAATGTTGCATAAATGTCACCTCTTTGATGATGTACAGTGTAATATTTGTGTATTGTGTGTAAACGTAATGACTTTTTGTCATCTGTTCAGTGTAATGTATATCGTAATTTTATTTTTTATGTAACTGATTTGTAAATGCATTTTTTACCAATTGTATTTATTTATGATGTCTTATTTAATTATCTAAAACGTTTTGCTTTGTGTGGAAATTCAAAGATCGATAGTTGCATAAAAGACCAAAGACAATGATAGACTGGCGCTTGCCGGCCCCCTGTGGCCGAGGGGACTAAGGCGCTCCAGTCACGGTCTGCATGGCCACTACGGTCGGGGGTTCGAATCCCCCCTCGGGCATTGATATTTGTGCCGTCCTAGTTCGTAAGTAGTTCATAAGTAATTTGTAAGTTTAGGGACTGGTGACCTCGTAGTTAAGTCGCATAAAAAAAGACTGGCGCTTGCTAGTGTTAGTGCAGGCAGCACAGCAGTATCTTCCGCCCCATGACAATTATCGGACGTACGTATCGCGGCTCGCAGAGTGCTCGATAGTGAAACAGTATTGTTTTGAAAGTGAAAAGTATTACAAGTGTTAAAAGTGAAAGAAGTGATACATATTAAATAAACAAGTTATTCATTCGTCCTGCTCAAGACAGGATTCGTGCGTGCAAAATCGGTTTCCGTCGTGTCGTGAGCAACGGGTATAGCGGACGCTAACGGTCGCTGATAAATACACGGTACGCGAAAATCAATCATCATACTGCTGTTAAGCTGAGGAAGGAGGAGCAAAATGAAGAATTTATGTGAAAGAGAAATCTTGGAAGCTGATGATTGTATTGGAGAGAAACATCGTCAATGTGATTGTAATGGGCATAGGTAACAATTGTATATGCATGTCAAACTAATTGTAATTAATGTTAAATGTAACTTTGCCTGCTGAATTGAATATTTACAAATATAAAATTAAAGTTATGTAATTTCTCCTTTTTTGTAATGAGTAGTAACCCCATTCTTGAGCTAAGTATCAAAGTATATTGACGATAGTAGCACAATCTTCCTTTCCTTACAAAAAGAGAGAGAGATAACTTGAATGCAAATTCAGTAATGATTATCTTGACTGTGGTAGACGCCATTATTACGATACCTATTGGTGATCAGTAAATGAACGCGGATAAGATTTTGATAATCATTAATATTGATCAAACACTAATTCAAAATAATAATAATTCAAATATTAATTATTGGATAACTTAATGTTTGGACGCTCGCTGAAAACTTAGTTCAACAATTCTTGCGACCGCCAAAATCTATCTTACCAGAACCAATCATTTTTTCAATAAACGAATGTAAATATTTTCAAAGCTTAACATACGTAAAACTTGCAATTTTGCCAAAAGAAGTGCTATTTATAAAATATTGAGATTAGTGGTTGGTTTGCACTCACCAACCAACCACGTCACCTTGATTATCATAAAAAAGTCATTATTCAAAATTATTGCTATCATACACGTGCAAATTACAAAATACGCTTTGCACATACACGGTAGATTTATTTTCATCTATCTGGTGTGTGCACGTCTCCGAAAGGAGATTGTAAAGATGGTAAAAGTATGTGAAATCTTTTGTAAAGTTGTCAGATCGGGCCATAGTTTTGTTAATTACATTAATTGGTTTGTAAATTAATCAAAATTTAATTAAATTCACTTGACATTTTAATTACGAGTTTAAACGTAGCTAACAACGAGTTTAATATCAGGTCAGATATGTAACACAATCATTATTACACATAATACACGTTTACTTGTCAAATCAAAAAATTAATTTCAGTAACCCAAACACCAACGCATCTTTCCTTCCCTTACAGAACATTTGAAAATTCTTCACGTGATAGAAATGGGTTTCCGCTAAAAGATGTAAGTTCTTGAAAGATTTTTCATTGGTGTCAAGATCAGCGATAATTCTAGCAGTGATGACAGCGAAGATAGACGTGCAAGCGATAACGGGTTGGAAAACATTTGCCGCGCGGGAGTAGCCTAGTGGTGTAATGCATCATGCTACGGACTGGCCGGCCGCTCCCGCCCGAGGTTGGAGTCCTCCCTCGGGAATGGGTGTGTGTATTGGCCTTAGTGTAACTTAGTTTAAGTACTTTGTAAGTCTAGAGACTGAACACCATAGAGATTGGATCAATAGGTTTACAATAATTCGAAAATTTGAAAAAAGTTCATGTGCATTTAATTGATGAAGCGGGTATTTGAAACACGGGGGGGAAAAATTAAATGATTGTAGCACCTGTGAAAAGGAAACAGTAGTTTAAAAGAAATATGTTAATCATTTTCTAGAGAAATTTTCCTATGGCGTAATTGTAATAGCTTTTGAAGAACTTTATCCACTTTCAACGAAGACCTGTTAGATATTTATAGGATCGCCACAGCTGCGTGATTGGATTACCGATTTCCTGTCAGAAAGGACACAGTACGTTATAGTTGACGGTAACTCGTCGATCAGAACAGAAGTGGTATCTGTCGTTCCCCAGGGAAGTGTTACAGGGCCCCTACTGTTCCTCGTTTTTATAAACGATTTAGGGGGACGTAGAGTAGCTCTCTTAGATTGTCCAAGGATGATGCTGTCATTTATCGGTTAGTAAAGTCACCAGAAGCTCAAAAACAGCTGAAAAATGATTTTGATATATGCAAAAATTGGCGACTGAATCTTAATAATTATACATGTGAAGTCATCCATGTGATGGCTAAAAGAAATTCGTTAAACTTCAGTTACACGATAAATCAATCAACCGTCAACTCAACTAAATACCTAGGAATAACAATTACGAACAACTTAAGTTGGAAAGACCACATAGAAAATTTGTATAGAAGGCCAACCAAAGGCCATGTTTCATTGGCGAAACAGAAGATGCAACAGTTCTACTAAAGAAACTGCCTACGTACACTTGTGCGTCCTATTTTGGAGTATTGCTGCGCATTGTGGGATCCGCACCAGACGGGACTGACGGTCGATGTGAAAGTCCAGAGAAGGGCAGCGCATTTTGTATTGCCGCGATATAGGGGAGAGAGTGTCATGTAAATGATACACGAGTTGGAATGGAATACATTGAAAGAAAGGCGTTATTCGTTGCGGCGAAATATATTTACGAATTTTCTTTCACCAACTTTGTCCTCCGAATGCCATCATATTTTGTTAGCACTCACCTACAAAGGGAGACATGATCATCATATTAAAATAAGAGACATCAGATCGAAAACCGAAAGATTTAGATGGTCCTTTTTCCCGCGAGCTATTAGGTAGTGGAAGTGTAGAGAAATATAATAAAAGCGATTTGATGAACCCTCTGCCATGCACTTCAATATGACTTGCAGAGTATCTATGTAGTTGTAGTAGTAGGAGGAGGAGGATGTCAGTAATTAGCTTTCTTGTTTCGATTAATGTTAATTTTGAACAACACATTATTGACGTAGGAGTAATCGACATAAAAAATAACGAAAATTTGAGTGATAAATAAGCACAACAATATGCCCACCATTCGCGGTACCTGTTCATTTATCAGTTTTCGCTGGAGAGACCATACATGACAAAATGAAGGATTTACTTATAAGGTAACTGAGAGACACTAGCCACGGAATTTCCGAACATTCAAGGGATTGAAAAAAGGTTGATCGGAGGTCTCCTAAGAATCTGTAGACTTCTCTTGAAGTTCAGTGTGGCAGGGGAGGAAAGCAGCTGATCCAAAGTCAGTAAAAAATGTAGTCAGAGCACTGCAGAAGGGGTAGAGTGGTGATGTGCAAACATGCACTTTACGGGAAATTTCCCAGACTTTGGAGATGCCTGGCGTGTAGGGTACATAAAAACCTATGAAACATCCTGCATTGATATCTGTATAAAACATCCGATGTCTAAGAGTTGCTTCGTGGTGACATGCAACATGACAAACGTTCGCTCTAGAATTTCGTGTTCGCATGGAAGGAACGTCAATGGCACACGCTGTGAGGATTTGCGTGCCAATGTTATACCAGCCCTTTATCAGCGTGGGTGTGTGGGTAGGATTACTTATGCAAGATGGGGCTCTTCCGCAAATTGCACTGACAGTGAAGCGGCATCTGCAGAGGCATTTTAGAAGTGCTACAATTATCACCTGTCATTTCCATATCCACCCCCATGAACCACAGACATTGCCGAGGTGGGGTGGATTGCGTGCCTCAAACGATATAGATAGCCGTACCATAGGTGCAACTGTGGTGTCGCACAAGTCCAAAGTGCGCGCCACCTACTTTCGCTGTGCGCCGCCATGCACGCACGGCGCGGCGTTCTTACGACGACAGCCACGAGCGCCCTCTGTTACAACTCCGCTCGTGGCCACCACTGAACGAGATCGTTCACTTGGGACTGAGATAGGAACCAGTTAAGACCTTCGGAATCAGATAGGCACCATAGAAGACTTGGCTATCGAATAGGCACTAGGCAGACCTCTAGCACAACTATGTATCAGCCTTCTGCAGTACTATGTAAAAGTTAAGTATTGTATAAATTCTGTTCAATATATATCTCGTTCTAATTTACTCTAGTGTTTCTAGTTTCTGGCTGCTCCCCTCCGTACCTGCACCAGCGTGCTATCTTTATTCCTGTGTCGGTCTCATTCCACTCGGCCACCGACACCTACGACGGAAACGAGACACAAAAGCGGCGACGAGGCTGGGACACAAAAGTGGCGACGAGGAGTGGACCAGCCCGCTTGCAGCAGCCAGACAGCAGCAGTCGGAGCAAGCAGAAATTGCTCCCGCCCACCCACCCTTATAATAAGTTTTTTGGGGGAACATTTTCAGTTACGTGTGTTGTGGACTTTTTTGTTGCAGAGCGTCCTCTTTCATATTGCATTTGTGTTTTGTTATAAGTTACTTGTATGCGCGGCGCCTAATCGGTCAGCATGGCCGCTAACCCGAACCCAAACTTAATGGAAATTATTCAGTTACAGACGGCGCAAATCACTCAACTACTGCAGGCGGTATCGCAGTTAACGGCACAGGCTGCTCACCAACAACAACAGCCGTCACATCAGCAGCCCACACCTGCCGCTGCACCGCTTCCTACATTTCGCCAGTACAACGAACGTGAGGAAGAATGGAGCGACTATTTCGCACAATTTCAAGAACTCGTCGCGGCTCATCAAATTACAGGTCAGAGAGTGAAGAACCTTTTCTTATCGATTTTGGGCCACCAGACCTTCGTATTATTGCAAAAACTTTTCCCTCACGCATCTCCTCGTGATGTAGACTTTGAACAAATTGTAGATGCACTGAATGCTCATTACGATAGAAAAGTTCTCGTAGCCGCTGCGCGGTACCGATTTTTCAGACTGAAAAAATTACCGGAACAGACCCACACGCAATGGAGTACGGAATTGAAGGGCTTAACCCGCCAATGTAAATTTACTTGCTCTTGTGGCGTTATGTTAAGAGATGCAATTACGCAGAACATTCAGGACCCCAGAATTAGGGCAGCAATTCTTAAACAGTCTGACCCCTCATTAGACAGTGTACTGCAGCTTATTGAAGCGCATGATACCTTTGACTTAGCAGATGTAGAAATGCAAAGCCACAGTGTTAATTCAGTGCACCGTAACGGACGCTTTCCTAGCCGTAGTTCTCATTTTAGCACTAGTGCTTCTTATTTTTCTACCGGCCGTGCTGAACAGACAGTAAACAGTAGCCAGTGTAAAAGTGCGACACAAAGGTCGCCCCGTCGTGTTAGAAACAGTAATTTGAATAACGGGCGCCAACGCTCATTTCAGAAAAATGTTCGTAAGTCTTGCCCTCAGTGTGTATCTCGCCACAAACGTGCGCAATGCCCTAGCCGCAACGCAACCTGTTATCAATGTGGCAAATCAGGACACGTACAGACGGTGTGTATGCAAAATAAAAATTCCAAGAACGGTACCGTTAAGTACAGTGCTTCGCAAAATGCAAAAACAGTTCATACAGTAAATGTTATAGACGCTGTGGAATTGAACAGTGCTTTGCTTGATTCTCACATGCAAGACATTTCTGCACCTATTGCAAAACTATGTAGTGAGCCACGCCGCAAGCGCCACGAGCTCGTAAATCTGTGCAACGGAAAAGGGTTCGGGACAAGCAAAGTGACAATGTACAGTGCAATCCTGTAGTGAACCTAGTACCTTCTGCAACTTCTTATTGTAAAAGTGCCCAGTACTGTGTAGCTAGTGACAGTAGACATCAAGTAGCTGCTAAAGAGTGTAGTGCAGTAGTTACTGACTCTGTAGTAGCCTCGCATTGCGCGGACGCCGATCCGGCGGTAGTGCCATCTAGTGACAGTGATATTAATCTGTGTGCCGAGTCTGCGCCGCTTACTTCACTACGCAGCCCGCGCATGCGCAAGCGTAGTAAACAAGTTCAATCAGACGTTGCCCACATTCGCGCACCTGCCAAGCGCCACAAGCAAAACCTTTTTGTGACTCTTTACATAGACAATAAGACTGTGCAATTTCAGCTTGATACTGGTTCCGCTGTTACTTTAATGAATAAAGACACTTATGAACTGCTGGGTTCGCCAAAATTATCGCCGTGCCAACAAGTGCTAACAGCGTACGCAGGTCAAAATATTCCCGTGCTAGGAACGTGTAGCCTGCCTGCTTCTTTTCAAGGTGTTACGAAAACTGTCTCTTTTGTAGTTCTTCAGGCCAAATCTACACAGAAAATTTTTGGACTAGATGCGTTTGACTTGTTTGGTTTATCTATTCAAAGGGATGTGCTTCAGATTTCATCAGTAGTGCCTCAGGACAAAATCAACGCATTGTGTGAAAAATATGGTGACTTGTTTTTGCCGGAACTAGGTTGTGCAAAAGACTTCGTGGCACATGTAACTTTAAAAGAATCTGCCGTACCAAAATTTCGTTAAGCTAGACCAGTGCCTATCGCAATTCGTGATAAAGTTGCTGAAGAACTTAAACGTTGGCAAGATAGTGGGGTGATTTCTCCTGTTTCTGCGAGTCAGTGGGCCTCGCCTTTAGTAATTATACCCAAGCCGTCGGGAAAACTCTGTGCGGACTTCAAATCAACAGTGAACACTCAAACAATTGTAGACACTTATCCCCTGCCCAGACCTGAGGAACTGATAGACAGATTAGGACAGTCTCGCTTCTTTTCCAAGATTGATTTAGCAGAGGCATACTTACAGATTCCACTTGATGACGAGTCAAAAAAGTTTTTCGTCATTAATACTCACATGGGCCTTTTTCAATTTCAACGCCTACCCTTTGGCAGTTCTTCCGCCCCCGCTATTTTCCAGCGCTTTTTGGAACAGCTGACAGTTTCTGTACCGTGTTGCTCGAACTACTTAGATGATATTGTGGTATCCGGACGTACAGTTGAAGAACATTTATCAAACATGGAGTGCCTTTTCAAAGTGTTGACTGCTGCAGGTCTACGTTGCAATAAAGCAAAGTGTTCGTTTTTTCAAACTGAAATAGAGTACCTAGGCCACGTGATTAATGCCCAAGGAATCCATCCCTTACAGTCACATGTTAGAGCAATCAAAGACTTGCCTCCTCCTAAGAATGTGCATGAATTGCAAGCAGTAATGGGAAGGCTTAACTATTATTTCCGATTTATTCCCAATGCCTCTCAGATTGCAGCTCCACTGCATCACTTACGTAGGAAGAATGTTCCTTTTGTATGGTCTAAAGATTGTCAGGCTGCCTTTGACAAACTAAAGTCTGCACTACTCAGTGATGCATGTTTGATTCCCTTTGACCCACATAAGCCTGTAGTGTTAGCAGTTGATGCCTCGTCATACGGTCTGGGTGCAGTTTTGTCGCATCGTATTGGATCTCACGATCGACCTATTGCCTTTGCATCCAAGCTACGGTCGACGACGCAACATAATTACAGTCAGATAGAAAAGGAGGCCTTAGCAATAATTTACGGCGTCACAAAGTTTCATCATTATCTCTATGGCAGAAAATTCTATTTGTTGACAGACCACAAGCCTCTCACATCGTTGTTCTCACCCACAAAGCCAATTCCGCCACGTACGGCACAAAAGCTTCAGAGATGGTCCTTGATATTGTCTAATTATCAGTATGAGATTATGTACCGACCTACCACTAAACATGCCAACGCGGACACACTTTCCCGACTTCCGGTTGGCCAGGATGTGTCGTTCGATTCTTCAGAAATGGCATGTTGTCAGATAGGCTCCAGAGATGCCTCCGCTGTCGCAGACTTCCCTTTGAACTCTCGTCGGGTTGCACAGGAAACAGCGGCGGATGCAGACTTAAGTGTGGTAGCACGTTTTGTTCGCTCAGGGTGGCCTGCCAGAGCCAAAGACATTGATCGGCGTCTGGTTCGACGTTATTTTGCACAACGTCATGCATTATCTTTAAGTCAGGGAGTTCTGTTGTTACATACGGACAACGACCACACAAGAGTGATTGTTCCTCGTTCCCTGCAACGAGAAGTGTTACGCCTCCTGCATCAAGGACATTGGGGTATTGTTAGGACAAAGCAACTGGCCAGACGTATGGTTGGTATGGACGCTCAGATAGAGAACATGACGTCACAGTGTACTGTTTGTGCGGAGCATCAGGCGGCTCCTCCGCAACGTTTCTCAGACTGGCCACGCCCCAAGGGACCATGGCAACGTTTACACATTGACTTTGCCGGACCTTTCTGGAATACGCGCTGGTTAATTGTTGTAGACGCTTTCAGCAAGTTTCCTTTCGTGATTGCCATGAACTCAACGACAGCGTCTAGTACAATCAGTGCCTTAACATCAATGTTTTGCATCGAAGGTTTGCCTGAAACTATCGTCAGTGACAATGGACCTCAGTTTGTTAGTGCGGAATTTCAACAGTTTTGTCGTGTGAATGGCATTCAGCATATCACCATCTCACCTTTTCACCCTCAGTCCAATGGTGAAGCAGAACGTTTCGTTCGAACATTTAAGTCACACATGGAAAAGATGAAAGGTCGGCACTCCAGGCAGCAAACTCTTCAAATTTTCCTGTCTACGTATCGGTGCATGCCACGTGACGGCCCGTCTCCTGCCGAGCTGCTACACGGCCGCCGTCACCGCACTCTCCTTCACCTGCTGCAGCCTCCCACGCACAGAGTCGGTTCGTATGGCGCTTCGCGTTTTCAGGTTTCTACGCCGGTGTCGTACAGGGTGTTTCTGGCAACAAGACAAAATGGACGCCGGGCACCATTCAGCGCGTGCTCGGTCGCAATATGTATGTTGTGCGTTCTTCCACAGGGTCGGAGCTGTGGCGCCACGCAAACCAATTGCGCCTGCACAGGCCGCGCGATCCTGTCTCGGGTTTCTTGATTCCAGACCCAGTTCACCGCCAGGGAGCACAGCCACATCGTTCGTCCCCGGACTACGAGATCCCTATGGACGTCGACGCACCTCCGACGCAGTCGTCGCCGGCGCTGTCGACGGACAGCGTCACCGAGAGGGACTCCGGGACCGTGCGGGCCCTCCCAGCTTGGGCCACGCACCTCAGAAGAAGATGACCTGCTCCCTCTGGGAGGGGGTGTGCGCCCTTCCCCAGGTTTCGGCGGGTTTCCTGGAGGATCGCAAGGCGGATGCCGGGGCGCGGACGGCGTCTCGATCCCGGCCTCAGCTACGACGCCCGTCCCACCAGTAACGCCCCCGCCCAGGCTCTCCTCCCAGTGCCGTCGCCGTGGCCCTCAGCCCTACGCCACGACGGCGCGGCGGTTTGGGGGGGAGGGGTGTGGTGTCGCACAAGTCCAAAGTGCGCGCCACCTACTTTCGCCGCGCGCCGCCATGCACGCACGGCGCGGCGTTCTTACGACGACAGCCACGAGCGCCCTCTGTTACAACTCCGCTTGTGGCCACCACTGAACGAGATCGTTCACTTGGGACTGAGATAGGAACCAGTTAAGTCCTTCGGAATCAGATAGGCACCATAGAAGACTTGGCTATCGAATAGGCACTAGGCAGACCTCTAGCTCAACTATGTATCAGCCTTCTGCAGTACTATGTAAAAGTTAAGTATTGTATAAATTCTGTTCAATATATATCTCGTTCTAATTTACTCTAGTGTTTCTAGTTTCTGGCTGCTCCCCTCCGTACCTGCACCAGCGTGCTATCTTTATTCCTGTGTCGGTCTCATTCCACTCGGCCACCGACACCTACGACGGAAACGAGACACAAAAGCGGCGACGAGGCTGGGACACAAAAGCAACCACAGCGGAGGGGTACCTGTGGAGAGGCCAGACAATCGTGTGGTTCCAGAAGAGGCGCAACAGCCTTTTCAGTAGTTAAACGGCAAAAGTCTGGATGATTGACTGAGCTGGCCTTGTAACATCAGCAAACATTGCTTTGCCATGTAGTTACTGCGAACGGCTGAAAGAAAGGGGAAACTACAGTCGTTACTTTTCCCGAGGACATGCAGCTCTACTGTATATATGTATATGATAATAATAATAATAATAATAATAATAATAATAATATCGTGTGGCACATTGGCCTGGTGCAAATCTTTCAATTGGATGCCACTTCGGCGACTTGCGTGTATTTGTGAACTTTCCCAGGTTTATAGGAGCCGAAGCAGAGACAACGGACTTTCATTCTTCATAAATAAATGAGATACACGAAAATACCAGCAACTGTATTAAATATCTAAATTTTAGGGGAAAAAACACCCCCATGAACCACAGATACTGCCGAGGTGGGGTGACGCGTGCCTCAACGATGCAGATAGCCGTACCGTAGATGCAACCACTGCGGAAGGGTGTCTGTGGAGAGGCCAGACAAAGGTGTATTTTCTGAAGAGGGGTAGCAGCCTTTTCAGTAGTTACAGGGGCAACAGTCTGGATGTTTGAATGAGCTGGCCTTCTAACATCAGATAATGTGGTTTTGTCATGCAGTTATGCAATCGGCTAAAAAGCAAGGGGAAACTACAGTGTAACTTTTTCCGAGGACATGCAGCTTTACTGTGTACTATATGATGATGGCGTCATCTTGAGCAAAATATATTACGGAGGTAAAATAGTCCCCCATTCGGATTTACGGGCGGGGGCTACTCAGGAGGATATCGTCATCAAGAAAAACAAAACAGGCAATCCACGGATCGGATCGTGGAATGTTTCAACCCTTAACCACGTAGGTAAGTTAGAAAATTTGAAAAGAGAAATGGATAGGTTAAAGTTAGATAAGGTGGAGATTTGTGAAGTTCGGTGGTAGGATAAACAAGATTTCTGGTCAGGTGAGTACAGGGTTATAAACACGAAATCAGTTGATGGTAACGCAGGAGTAGGTCTGATAATGAATAAGAAAATAGGAATACGGGTAAGTTACAGCATAGTGTACGCATTATCAGAACAATGTAGCAACACCGACCAAAGTAGTACAAGTTTATATGCCAACTAACTCTGCCGAAGATGAGGATATCGAAGAAATGTATGAAGAGATAAAAGAAATTATTCAGAAAATTAAGGGATACGAAAACTTGATTGTGATAGGGGACTGGATCTCGGTAGTAGGAAGAGGAAGAGAAGGAAATGTTGTAGGTGAATATGGACTGGGCAAAAGAAATTAAAGAGGAGATCGCTTAGTAGAATTTTGTGATGATCACCAACACTTGCTTTAACCATCATGAAAGAAGGCTGTATACATGGAAGAGACCAGGATACACTGTATGGTACCAGAGTGACTTAACAACGGTAAGGAATAGATTTAGAAACCAGGTTTTAAAGTATTTCACATACCTGGGGCAGATATAGACTGTGACCATAACTTATTGGTAATGAACACTAGATTAAAACTTGATTTTGTTCAATTTGTACGTTGAACAAGGAGTGAAGGAATGCAAGGACAAATTTGGAGAGAGCATTAATGTTTAGTGAGAAGAATTAAAAACTTTGCGGTTTGCCGCTAACATAGTAATTTTGTCAGAGATTGCAAAGATCTGGAAGGGCAACTGAACGGAATGGATGGTATCTTGAAAAGAGGGTGTAAGATGAACATTAACACGAGTAAAAGAAGGACAATGGAATGTAGCGTCATAAAGTCAGGCGATGCTGAAGGAATTGGATTAGGTAATGAGTCAATACAAGTAGTAGATGAGTTTTGTTATTTGGGTAGCAAGATAACTTCTGATGGCCGAAGTAAAGAAGATATAAAATGCAGAATGGCTATGGGAAGGAATTGTTTCTGAAGAAGCGAAATCTGTTGACATCCAATATTAATTAAAATGTTAGGAAGTCCTTTATGAAAGCATTTGTCTGGAGTGTAGCATAGTATGGGAGTGAAACGTGGATGATATGAAATTCAGACAAAAAGATGATAGAAGCTTTTCAATGTGGTGCTACAAAGGAATAATGAAAATTAGATGGGTAGATATCGTAATCAATGAGGAGGTGCTAAACCGAATTGGAAAGAGGAGTTTTTGGCATATCCTGACTAAGACATGGGATAGATAGGTGGGACACATTCTGAGACATCAAGGAATCGACAACTTAGCATTAGAGGGAAGTGTGTGGGGTAAAAATCGTAGAGGGAGACCGAGGGACGAATACGGTAAGCAAATAGAAAAGGATGCAGGCTGCCGAACTTATTCTCAGATGAAGAGACTTGTAAAGGACAGGGTAGCGTGGAGAGCTGTATGAAACCAGTATGCGACGGTTGTCCAGGTTCCATCTCCTAACTTTTATACCTTTCTGCAGTCTATTAAGTTTTATCTGCAGTTCATAAAAGTTAAGGCCAGAGGTAATATCTGCACCTGGATATGTCTTACAGTTTAAAACCTGGTTCCTAAATCTATTCCTTACCATTGTAAAGTCCATCTGGTATATTCCAATGTCTCCTGGTCTCTTCCACGTATACAACCTTCTTTCATGATTATTAAACCAAGTGTTAGTGATCATTAAACAGTGCTCTGCACAAAATTCTACCAAGCGATCTCCTCTTTCATTCCTTTTGCCCAGTCCATATTCACCTAATACATTTCCTTCTCTTCGCTTTCCAACTACCGAGTTCCATTCCCCGATCACAATCAAGTTTTCGTCTCCATTCTATCACTGATTTCTTTCATCTCGTTATACATTTCTTGGATATCCTCATCATCAGACGTGCTAGTTGGTATATAAACTTACTCTACTGTGATCGGTGTTGGTTTTGTGTCTATCTTTGCTACGATAATGCGTTCACTATGCTGTTCATAATAACTTACCAACATTCCTATTTTCTTATTCATTATCAGACCTACTCCTCCATTACCACCAACAGATTCAGTATGTATAACCCTGTAATCACTTGACTAGAAATCTTGTTAATCCTGCCACCGAACTTCACTAATCCCTACCATATCTCACTTTAATGGGAAGAAAAGCGTCTCTTCTAAGCGAAATTTGTTGATATTCAATATTAATTTAAATGTTAGGTAGTCCTTTCTGAAAGCATTTGTATGAAGTGTAGCATTGTGTGGGAGTGAAATGAGAAGGATAAGGAGTTCAGACAGAAAGATGGAAGAATATTTTAAATGTGGTGCTACAGGGGAATGATGAAGATAAAATGGGTAGAGCACGTAATGAATGATGAGGTGCTCAACAGAATTGGGGAGGAAAGGAGTTTCTGGTCACTGGGGCGCCGTGCTGCGGTGTGCACGGCCGTTCGTCGTCGGGGGTTCGAGTCCCCCCTCGGGCATGAGTGTTTGTGTTGTCCTTAGGTTACATTACCTTAGTTTGAGTAGTTTGTAAGCTACGAACTAATAACCAAACAATTGAGTCCGATAGATTTACAAACATTTGAACATTTTTGAGTTTCTGGCACATCTGAAGAGATCCTAAGAGAAGAGAGAGGTTGGTGGGGCACATTCTGAGACATCAAGGAATCGCCAACTTAGCATTAGAAGGAAGTGTGTGGGTTAAAAATCATAGAGGGAGACCGAGGGACGAATACAGTAAACAGATTCGAAAGTATGTACGTACCGTACGTATTCTCAAATAAAGAGGCTTGCACAGGCCAGGGTAGCGTGAAAAGCTGCATAAAACCAGTCTGCGGACTGAAGACTACAGCAACAAAACAACAAAAACAACAAAGGGAAACAAGATTTAGCCCATATTTTCCTGTATATATCTGTGTACTTCTTAACGGTATCTGTCTTTACTACTGCCCCGGTGGAATGGCCGAGCGTTCTAAGGCGCCTTGCTGTGGAGCGTGCTGTTGCTCGCCGTCAGAGGTTCGAGTCCTACCTCGGCCATAGGTGTTTGTGTGTCCTCCTTCGGATAACTTAGTGTATGTAGTTTGTAAGCCTAGGGAATAATAACCAATCAAGTTTATTCCTTTAGATTTATAAACATTTGAATTTTTTTGTCTCTACTACTACTGCTCTACATTCTTTTTTCCTTGAGTATAGGCTGATGTAACTAAAGATTTTACTAAACATAATTTGGTGAAGACCTCTCATCTACAAAATAAATATTTTTGCTAACGATGATGCACTGTTAGCAGCTGGGTGTAATCCGGATTTTCGAGTTATTTAAATATAAAATTCAATAGAATTCACAAGTCAACTAACTACACAATTTACTAATCTTTCTTTAGTAACTATCTAAATTCTATAAATTTTTTTGTTATTAAATACATTGCTTTACTTATGGATGTATTAAATCTGTTTACCACTGACTGCGAATCGCGTTCACAGTTACCGTATAAAAGATCGATGAACAATTTGAAATACAAGTGGATGATATGATAGAGCATGCGCTGGAGATAGGACGACACGTATCGTAGTTGGGGTTTCGTTGTAAAATACATCTTTGCGTGTTTCCAAAGGTAGAAAGAGATGTCAAACTGGGAATCGCACAAGCCGTTACACCAGACGTCCGTCTAATTCAACGATCAGGAAATTTTTATTAGTATTTGTGATGCAACACAGGACGAGTGAACTGGACTAACATCATGTTGTAGCCATATACACTGTCGAATATCCGAAGGTACCTCTTCTAGAAGAACGGGCAAAAATGTACAAGGGAAATCTTCCTACGAATTCCCATTTAGCAAGCTTGCCATGGAGTAAGTTGCTCCAGTGTAGCTCCAAGGCCATTCATGTTGTACCTGACAAAAGGCAGTGTGGATTTTCGCTGCTCAATAGTGCACATCCTGGGGAAACGTAGAATCGTCTCTAAACCGCTGCAGAGCAAACTGAAAAAATTGTATTCAGCGTTCGAAATCAAGTCGTTCTAGTGCCCGGTTAATGCCAGACGATAGGTTCAGAATTTATGTCAATGCAAGATGCGCATGATACTCGTCTGGTTGATTTTATATTTCTTGGATGTATGTACCAACATACGGATTCGTTAGAGTCGTAGCCAGAACAGCTGCCTCGTGTGATCCGTCAGTTGTAGTCTTCTCTGTTCGCACTAGTGTGTTAATAATTTGGAGAAATCGCCTGACGCTTCGGACACTGGCGATCGTGTCAGAGCCTTTGACAGCTTTTCTTTTACCTTCATCATATAAATGCAGCACTTCCAATTCCTCCTTATCAATGCATTATGTTTGCGCGCAAGGAATACTGAAGCAGAAATGAGCAGTCCCCAGTGCATACAAATAAACACTGAAAAACGTCACTTTCTTTCGAGACGCTTTCATGTTGTTTTTTCAGCTGTGTCCATACAAGAAACGCGTAAGCCCCTTTATCCTTCGGGGAAATGGCGACACAGCGTTCGAATGACAATGCACCCTTTTGGGGGGGGGGGGAGGGAGGTAAAGATGGCGGTCGCTCTTGATGGGGCGCGCCTCATTACACTTGGAAGCGGGAAAGTAGGTATTTTTTTCGCTAGCGGCATGGGAAGCAAAACGTTTCTGTGCAATGCGATTCGCTCTCCGGCCGTGTTGTCAGAGGGGTGATGGCAGGGACTCCCTCCACTGTACGGATTGTAAGACGAGCTATGCCGTGAAGTTAGTTGTTAAAATTAGGCAGTTTAATATTGGGTAAGGGTTATGGTAGGCAACTGCATTGTGGAAAGACTGCACAACACGTCGTCCCCGGACAAGCTGGCTGTAGCATAAACACACTTGGTTTTCATAGCACTTTAGGTTTAGCTGGCAAATAAAACAGTTGTCTTTTAGCTGCCATATGAAATGCTTCGGTCTTAATTTTGATACTTTTAAGCTGGCCCAACGACATGAACGACTACATCCTTGGGTGCGCTTTTGCGGGAAGAGTTTCTGCTTTTTCATACAACCAGTCACCGACTAATCTCTGCGATCTAACCAGGTACGAACATAATTTTTTCCCTAATACGCCAGCTTCACTCTGGTTTACATAGGAGTGTAACTCCAAAATTTTTGACTGAAAGTAATGAAAGCTGTAAGTTCTTGTCTTCGTGCTGTGGTGTTTACTGTTGTCCTTTTTTAAAAATGTAACTTACAAAGGTAACAGCAAGTATGGCATAAACGGATTTTGATGAGTCTTGAGGGAATTTCTCCAGACCACCAAGCTAAAAGGATTTGTTCCAGTTCTCCTTGGTTTCCACGAAAATCGAAGTCAAAGTCCCGCGCGTAACTCCTATACCTCGAAGTCAAAGTCCCGCGCGTAACTCCTATACCTGTAGTCTGTGCCCGTCGGTGCCGGCCGGCAAGCTGCTTGCCTGCCACGGAGACGACCCGTGTTCAGGTCGTGCTAGAGTCCTTTTTTCACACTTCTCACAATTGTGCACAATTATGTACTTTTATAGCGATTCTATTGTTAATGCTTGAGTTTTTGGTCATGATAACAACTAATATTAATTGCCGAAAATGTATTGCAACGAAATAGGAGCGTGCATTTGCGGTATCAAAGTTATTCCACCCAAGCGAACCCCGTAGTGCCAACCATGCATTGTGTATTTTTACCGTCAGGTAAAACTCTTCATTAAAGATGCTTCTGAATAGTTAACAAATAATCGCGAAATTGCTTTACGACAGTAGTCTACACGAATATAATCGTTAGTGCTGCATCAGTTCTGTGCGCCAGTCTTCCTTTCCGTGAGTAAATATGCCTGGTTTGTGTCGCAGTTACTTGACGAACGATCAATTTTTTTGAATGTGAACGACCAGTGTTTTCCAGTATTGCTGATGAAAACACCGTGCATCTGTAAATCGGTAGCATTTATTAGATGTGCGTGGTACTGCAATGTTCTGTGCTTTCTGTGTTTCTATGATACTTATCACCCACAATTTTGTACACGTGTTGAAGCTAGTGACAATTGTGACAATGAATAAATAAAATTGTACAATAAATGAAATAATGAGAGGTCGTTGTGTTATATGTTACTATACTGACCATTTACTCAAGCGTTAACATAAGAATGGCTATGTATGCATATATAGGGTGAATCACCTAACACTTGCACCGCAAATATTACGGAAACGGAAAGTGCGATTGATGTGCGGTTTTTACAGAATGGATTGGTAATCAATAACTCGTGTTTTAGCCAATAAACAGATTGTAAAAATACCTAGAAAGTGTATTTTTTATCTAAACATACAATTTTTCAAATGAAACAATGGTTATTTCTGTCATGCAATGGAATTTTTGTCACCAGCTGCGTACAAAGAATTTTGAACGACATTTTTATCACGTTTAGTTTGGCAGCTGCAACCCTTCAAAATTTTGGGTGCGGAGGCTGACTGGCTGGTGGTCATGACAGTGGGCCGTGCCCCAGGGGCTAGCCACTCGGCCAGTCAGCTACGCTATCGCAGCCTCCGCGCTCGAAACTTTGAACGGTTGTACCTGCCAAACTAAAAGTGGTAAAAATGTAATTTGAAATTCTTTGTACACAGCTGGTGTCAAAAATGCCAGTGCATGATAGAAAGAGCCATTGTTCCATTTAAAAAAACTATATGTTTGTATAAAAATACACATTCTAAGTAATATTACAATCTGTGTGTTGGCTAAAAATACGATACCCTGACTACCAATCCATAATGTGAAAACTGCCCATCAATCGCACTTTCCATTTCCGCTATATTTGCGGTGCAAGTGTCAGGTAATACACCCTGTAATATATATATATATACAGTATAGTGCTTCATAAAAAAATAAGGAATGTTTGCACTTTTCTGTTATACCAGTGTAATTTTGATATAAAAGTATTTTGATTTTTAATTGTATAAGAACTTAATGTAACTATTCTTACACGATGTAACTTTGATTTTATCTTTGCAATTGGAATAAGTGGACAAGAAGCATCAATTATGCACAATCAATCGTCGGAAAAGTATAAAAAAAGGTTCATGGTGGATTTGACTACGGGTCATCTGCTTGCCAGCCAACTGCCTTGCCGGACGCACTACACTGACTCACTCACAGACGGCTACGGTCTACACGTATACGAGTTAAGCGGAGGTCTTTGATCTCGATTTTCGCGGAAACCACGGCGCGTTGGAACAAATATTTTTAGTTTGGTGGTCTGGAGAAATATCCTTACAACATACCTGCAACTCCTCAAAATCCGTTTATACCATACTTAGTGCTCATCTTGTTAGTTGCTTGCGGTTTTTCTGTGGAACTTATTTCATATTAGGGCAGTATTAATCGTTGATTTCGTAGAGCACAAGTCGATTCTGTTCACACAGATTCGACATATGGCATACGATTCACAGTATCTCCACACCGCCGGCCGCGGTGGCCGAGGGGACTGAGGTGCTTCAGTCACGGTCTGCACGGCCACTACGGTCGGGGGTTCGAATCCCCCCTCGGGCATGGATATTTGTGCCGTCCTAGTTCGTAAGTAGTTCATAAGTAGTTTGTAAGTTTAGGGACTGATGACCCCGTAGTTGCGTTCCATAATAAATAAATAAATAAATAAAAAATCTTCACACCAGTCGCTGCAGACACGACGCAGCTCATATGTTCAGTAAGGAACGTGCCGTAGCTCCGGCAGCTAAGGAGATCCAAGATCGTGGCTTTGTGCTGCTTCGATTAAGTGTAAAACCTCTAGGAGATTGAATGTCAAACTTATTTCCTTTCGCATTCTGGGTAAAATGCGACATCAAATTTCTCTGATGAAAACACGCTTTTCTGGCTGCTGCTGTTGTCATCTTTGATAAATAATGTATATTCCGCTGTCCTTGTGTGATTTGTCTTTTCCGAGAATTAAAGCAAAATCATTTAAACTAAAATCATATCTTTCACTAGATAGTCCATCTTGTTTAATTGATTTTGGTGTTCTTGTTAATCAGCGGATTAAGCTGACGCCAAGCTCTGCTGTGATAGACTATCTGTGACAGAATAAAACGTTGGCACTGTAATGAACAACAGTAAGGGTCTTACAAATAACATGAAGACTGTCAAGCTTAGGAAGGAGGAAACGATGTTTTGAAGGAAGGAACCTTTAGTTGCTGTAAAATGGAAGTCACCCAAGGACATATACTGTCTTTCAGCCAGATATCGATAATCTTCAACTGTTATTAGTAAAACAAAGGAGGAAAAGCAGACTTACATAGATTGCCAGATGTTTAATATGCTATAGCAACGGTAAAACTGGAGTAGGAGGGTTGAAATGCTCTGAAGTTTTATTATCCTGGTTCTTTCACTTCTTCCTTGTAGCAATAGTGTCTAATTGGTGTGTGCACAAATAAACAGCAAAGAAGGCACCATCTCTGTAAGCTTCATCAGGAACTTAGTTAAAAGGTGGACTAAATACAGACAGATTGTTTGGTCGACACTTTACAGACAAGATGCACCCTACAGCACGCAAACAAAATGCAGCAAATGGCTGTAAAGTGTGTGGGGATAAAGAGAAGGATGAATCTGGGAAAAGATCAGACTAGGAATACGATGGTGGTGCAAACAGAGTAATGTGGTCTCTGGGTACGACGCTGTTTCAAAGAGTATCATACTGTAGGAAACTATGCTTGCTAAAACAAAAACTGCACTTCCATATTGAATTTTTCTTGTATGCATGTTTCTTTCAATAAAACTGTTCTTTTGTGCATGTTTATTTCTTACAAACATCCAAAAGAAAGAGTTGTAGAAGTTACAATTTTATTTTGGGAAAAATGCTACTTTGAAAATTATAGAAAAACTTACATTTAGGAAATAAATTGTTTAACAACATAAGAAAAAGAAAGTTTCAAACTTTAATATAATGTACTTTCTACAGGTCTTCTTTAAAAAAAAATTCAGGATACTCGTTGAAAACTTTCGGTCCACAGGGACAAAACCTGTGGAAATGTCCCAGTACGGAAAGCGTTAAACTACAGTGCTCAATGTCGTTGACCTCGCTTTCAAATTCAAGGCCATTTCTCGTATTATTTTTCAAATCGTTTCACCATCGACATCAAAAAACGATTTATCACTGTACTTGTCTTTCAAGAGCTTTCAAACGCAGTAATAAAACAAGTACTTGTTTCAATATCTCGGTTGATGACAGCGCTAAAACATTAATCATACAAAAATATACGTGCCCCTCAAAAAGCAGTGCTGGCTTCTCTTCAGCCTAGCAGTTCGCACCAGTTCCAATGTTTAAAATATTTATTGAAATTCTAGCTGAAAGGTTTATTTAAGACGAAAAAGTAAACCCCATAGCGAGCTCAACTGCCCTAGTTCTGTTTGGTAGACGTCAGCGGAAGTCACTTCGTGTTGCGACTTTACGCTGTATCCTCCACCGCATTCATTACAGTGGTCAGATAAAATATTAATTGAATGGTTAATCAGTTGCATTGCTTGGGATAAGAAATTGGTAGTACTTTTCCCCAATTAAGTAATCATAACTTTAAGAAACACAGAAGCTCTGTATGTTTCTCAACATGAAATTGTCAATACTTCAGAATAGAAGTTTCCCAAACACCATATCTCTACACGTAAGTTTTTGTGTAAAAACATAAACACATGTCACCTACACTGGTGATCACTTCTCACCAAATTTAGAGCCCAAAAAGCAACCGTTCGCTGCGCAAATGCTAACACTCAGTCCGATCGAATCACTCCTGTCATCCAGGAGGATCCTTCTTCTGCCAAGACTAAACACGGAGTCCAATTTCCGCTCACCCCTTCCCTCACATCCACCCTCATAAACACACATTTTACACCAGTTCTGACCCTTGGCCGCTTCCTCATTGGCCGATCACCATCCCCCCAAAATAGTATACACATTAACACGCGATATTTCTTTAAGTAAAAGCTGACCATGTGAAACCACTTACTTACTAGTAAAACATTATTTAAATACAAAAATATTAATGTTCAGTCCCCAGAGAACTATTAATTACTATTACAGAATGAAATTAATAGACAAACCAGCTTTCAAGAGCAAGTCCGCTCGTACCATACAATATTTGCTTAAAATACTGGCAAATTGTACAAAAAAATCGTCACACTAAATTAAATACGAGGGGCGTCCAGAAAGTAAGTTCCGTTTGGTAATAAAATGAAATTGTACACAGACACAGAAGAAATTTTTATTGCACAAAATTCTACAACTCTTAAACTACTTTTCCACATAACTGCTAAAATCGTAGGCACTTGTTATAGCGTGCCACAAGTTTTTGCCTGCATCCTTCACAGAAGGTTGCCGCCTTTGTATTAAACCATGTGGTAACAGCTCTTTATCATCGTTGAAGTGTTGACCACCAAGGACAGATTTTAGGTTTAAGAAGAGATGAAAGTCGCTAGGAGGGAGGTCCGAGCTGCATGGAGGATGATCAAACAGGTCCCATTGAAATTTCCGTAAGAATTGTTTGGTCACATTCGGTGTGTGAGGTCAGGCATTATCGTGGAAAAAAAAACTTTTGACAGTAATCCTCTTCTTACACCTAAAACTTGTCCTTGGTGGACAACACTTCAACGATGATGACGAGCTGAAAGAACATGTTATCACATGGTTGAATACACAGGCGGCAACATTCTATGAAAAAGGCACACAAAACCTTGTGCCATGCTATGACAATTGCCTACAAAATTTCGAAAGCTATCTAGAAAAGTAGTTTAACAGTTTTAGATTTTTGTACAATCAATATTTTTTCTGAATCTGTACCCGTGCGTTTTATATAACCAAACGGAACTTCCTTTCTGGACACGCCTCGTATATGAGAGGTAAATCATGGTGCTTGCATTTTCAGTGTTACTGTGGAGAATTTATATCAGCTGAAATCACTCATTAAATAAATATACAGAGTGTTACAAAAAGCTACGGCCAAACTTTCAGGATACATTCCTCACACACAAAGAAAGAAAATATGTTATGTGGACATGTGTCCGGAAACGCTTAATTTCCATGTTAGAGCTCATTTTAGAATTTCTCTTTGAATGTAAATTGAAATAATTCGTGCAGACAATTGTCAAAATACCCAATTGTTTCGTTAGTATGTACTGTACTTCCTCGATTCACCGCATTTGTAAACATTGCACTGACTGAAAAACCACGTTGGTGATGGACACTAACCAGTTGATGCTACGTACTGATGTGCTTGATGATAGTACTATAGAACAATGAGTCGCATGTCAACACAAGCACTGAAGTAAACATTACTTTCATTCAATTGGGCCAACTGGCGGACATACTAACGAAACAATTGGATATTTTGACAATTGTCTGCACGAATTATTTCAATTTACATTTAAAGAGAAATACTAAAATGAGCTCTAACATGGAAATTAAGCGTTTCCGGACACATGTCCACATAACATATTTTCTTTCTTTGTGTGTGAGGAATGTTTCCTGAAAGTTTGGCCGTACCTTTTTTAACACCCTGTATAAGGCTTTCAAGAAGGTTGCTGAGTTTGTTGATATTGTATGACACCTTATATTTTCTATAGTTCGATATAGCAGTCAGAAACATTTTTAATTTTTGGGATATTCAAATTATTTTTAAAAACACGAGATATGCGTAATTATTCTGACATCTTAGATGTCTTCAATGTTGACGGTAAATAATTTTATAGATTATTTGATTTTATTCTGTGGAACTCCCATATATCCTGCAGAGACATCCTCAAGAATCACTCGGCTAAGAGCCCTCATTAGTTTTGAGTACAAAGCATGGGCCGTTCCCAGATTTTCGCCGATTTGCACAAAATCCCGACCGATCGCTGGGTTCGACCACCACCACCGAAAGAGAAGGCCGCGGCGTTCTCGTGTGGCGTCACGCAGCGTAGGTCGCGATCGCCTAGTTCACTGGCTGTCCTACAGTAGGCCGCAGGCCACCAGACTCTAGCAGCCAACCACTCAGCTACGAGCAGCGGCCTAATCGGCGTGACGTCACACGAGAACGCCGCGGCCTTCTCTTTAGGTGGTGTCGGTTAAATCAACACCACCTAGAAGACAAGGTCTCACAACGGGCCATGCCTACGTCACACTTAGAGGCCGCGGCCGCCATCTGACTGGCCGACCGCTACGCGGCGGTGGGCGTGACCCAGCGGACAGCCAGTTAGCTGGCGGCCGCAACCTGTAAGTGTGACGTAGCACGGCCAGTTGTGAGACCTTGTCTTCTAGATTGTATTGGTTTAATCCGCTACCTCTCTACTTGACGTGTTTGGCATCTGCTCCAACCGCTCGCCGTGGTCCGCTACCGGCCAGTCCTTTAGCTTTCCAAACTATACCATTACTTACCTAACTGCACCACTCTATGGCCATTACTTCTGTAAAGTCACAATGTCAATGAATTTAAATAAAAAATCTAGTTATGTCCGGTACACCTTGAAAGGTAGAAAGAATCTTTTTCCTAGCTTACAGCACGTAAAATGTGTAGCCTGCGTTACATCAAATTTTCAAATGTTTGTAATTCTTATGGGACCAAACTATGTTGGTCATCAGTCCCTAGACTTACAAACTACTTAAACTAAGTTAAGCTAACCTAAGGACAACACACACACCAATGCCCGAGGGGGGATTCAGACCCCCGACACGGGAGGCCGCGCGATCCGTAACGTGGCGCTCCAGACAGCTCGGGTACCCCCGCGCGCCTGATTTACATCATGTAGCTGAAACAGTGCGTCTAAAATATGACAAAGTGAGTACGCTGATAACTTCTTAATTAAAATAAAATAATAATAATAATAATACAATTGTTTGATAATAACACACAGAGCGCAAAGTTCTTAGTGATTGGAAAAAAGCGCAGGTGACTACCGTTTATAAGGAAGGAATGAGAACTGACCCACACTGATCCTGTACAATTTTGGAGCATATTCTCAGTTCGAATGTAGTAAAGTTCGTTGAAACGGAAAAGCTTCTTTCCATGAATCAGCACGGGTTTAGGAAACATCGTTCATGTGAAACTCAGCTTGCCCTTTTCTCATAGACATCTTGCGAACCATGGATGAAGGACAATAGGCGGATTGTTTATCTCGACATCAAAAAGGCGTTCGACGCGGTGCCACATTGCAGACTGCTAACGAAGATACGAGCTTATGAAATAGGTTCACAGATTTGTGACTGGCTGGAAGACTTCCTAAGTAATAGAACACAGTACGTTGTTCTCGACGGCGAGTGTTCATAAGAGTGTATCGTCAATCATGCCCCAGGGGAGTGTGATAGGACCGCTATTATTTTCTATCTATATAAATGGTCTGATGGACAGAGTAACTTGTATTTTGTGGATGTTTTCTGATGATGCTGTAGTGTATGGGAGGGTGTCGTCTTTAACTGACTGTAACAGCATACAGGATGACTTAGACAAAATTTCTAATAGGTGTGAAGAATAGCAGCTAGCTCTCAATGTAGAAAAATGTAAGGTGATGCGCATGAGCAGGAAAAACAATCCCACAATGTTCGAATACAGCTTCTTGATGCTGTCGCGTCGTTCAAATATCTAGGCGTAACATTGCAGAGCGATATGCAATAGAACGAACATGTAAGGACAGTTGGGAGTAAGGCGGACCGCCGACTTCGGTTTATTGGGAGAAATTTGGGAAGACGTACTTCATCTGTTGTACGACCACGTCTTGCGTATTGCTCAAGTCTTTGGGACCCGCAGCAGATCAGTTTAAAAAAAGACATAGAAGAAGTTCACAGGCGAGCAGGTAGGTTTGTTACTGATAGGTTCGACAAATGGGCGAGTGTCACGGAAATGCTCCAGCAACTCAATTGGTGATCGCTGGAGGAAAGACGACGTTCTTTTCATGAATTTCTGTGAGGAGATTTAGAGGGCCGGAATTTGAAGGTGAGTGTAGTACGATCTTGCTGCCGCCTACTTATATTTCGCGTAGAGATCACAAACACAAGATAAGTGAAATTAGGGTTCTTACGGAGGCATATAGGCATCCTTTTTTTCTCGTTCTATTTAGGAGTGGAATAGGAAAGGAAATGCCTAGTAGTGGTACAGTGTACCCTCCGCCACGTACCTTACTTACAGTGGATTGCGGAGTATGTATGTAGATATAGAATTCAGTCATATGTTGATTTTTATCCTATCGAAGTTATCCTTGAAAGTGTTACTGCATTTAGAGATATACCGTCGATTTAGCTTTTCCACCACAACGTATTTTAACCAGATGAGGACCTGATTACACGTTGCCATCTTTTGATCTATTTTGATGAAGTTGGAAAGATATTTTAAATTCCGGTAAGTTTATCGATGTCTGTTTCATGTTATTGAAAAGCCTTACGTTCTTGTTCTACGGCTTGGGCGGTTCGACACTTTTGAAGCCGCTAATTCAGGTTGCATTAAAGACGCAAAATTATTCAAGCAAAACCTTATTTACTGCTAATTAAATTTTGTACTGTTGGTTATGGCGAAGACGAAGTTGGAAGTCATTGATAGCTTGTGAAATCTCTGACGATTACTTAAAAGGTTGAAAAAATTTTGGAATCATCCGGTGGAGTAATGGGTGATCCTACAATCCATAATATGAACAAAGTTATCAGATCAAATCCCGATTTTTCCTTTACAACGGTAACATATTTGGTGCCAAAATGTAAAAGAATTTCAGCTTGGTCTGCCTTTATGCAAAATTTGTTAACGGAGATATGCATCTGTCACTCCTTGTGCCGTGTGTAAATGGATATTTTGTATACAAAAACGTTCTGCCTATTAAACGCATTAGGATAGGTACAGAAAATTTGAGTAAATTTGTTGTGTAGTATTATAGATGAAAATAAAGGTAAAATGAAAATGAAACTGAGTTTTGATACGGAATGTTTCAGTTGTTTTGCTACTTCATTGTGCACATTTAGTGACATGATACTGCATGAATGCATGCTTTATGATTTGCTTGTACTTGAAAATCTGTACTCTGCATGTGGTTCTCTTGACTTATTACCCAAGTTTGGAAAAGTGGTACTTGTTTCTTCACTTTACTTTCTCTTCACCTGAGAAAATTAGAGACACAGTCGTTCCTCTCTCAACGGACGCGAACAGGAGAGCGGAGAAAGGAATGCAGTGCATTCATACGTACTGCGTAATCCTCTAAAAGATGTTTGGCTGAGGGCACCTAGTACCACTACTAGTTAGCATTTTTGCTTTTCTGTTCCACTCCCGTGTAGAACGACGAAAAAAGGAATAATTGTTTGTATCTGAACGAGCCCAAATCTCTCTGATATTTTGTGCTCTTTACGCGAAATGTAGGTTGGCGGTTGTAGAATCTTTCTGCTGTCCATTTCAAATTCTGGCCCTCCAAATTGCTTCAACAATGATTCTCGGAAAGAACGTCGTCTTCCCTCCAGCGTTTCCTATTTGAGTATCCTAAACATTTCAGCAACACTCATGCGTTGATCGAACCTACCTGTAACAAACCTTGCGTAATGGCCCGCTTCTGAATTGCCTCTATATCTTCTTTTAAATAGATCTGGTGACGATCCCAAACATTTGAGCAATACTCAAGACGGGGTCGCACAAGACGAATCACATCTTCCCTATAAACCGAAGTCGACCATCCGCTATTTCCACGATTGTCCTTACATGCTCGTCCATTTCATATCGCTGTGCAGCGTTACGCCTAGAAATTTAATTGTCGCGACTCTGTCAAGCAGCACTCAAACTAATTATATATTCGAACATTACGAGCCGCGGCGGATTAGCCGTGCGCATTGGGGCGACGTGCTGCAGTGCGCGCGGCCGTTCGCCGTCGGGGGTTCGAGTCCCTCCTCGGGCGTGGGTGTTTGTGTTGTCCTTAGGTTAGTCCATCTTACTTTAAGTAGATTTAAAAACATTTGAATATTTACAAACATTGTGAACATTACGAGATTGTTTCTCCTACTCATCTGCATCACCTTACATTTTTCAACATTCAGAGCTAACTTCCATTCCTCACACCACCTAGAAATTTGGTCCAACTCATCCTGCGTCCTGATACAGTCATTCAATGACGTCACCCTCTTGTACATCACAACATCATCAGCAAACAGCCGAAGATTGCAACTCAGTCAGTAAGGTCATTTATATAGATAGAAAATAACGGTTCTATTAAATTTCCATAGGGCATTCCTGACGATACCCTAGTCTCTGATGCCATCGAGGCCAACGTATTAGGTTCTATTACTTTAAGTAGTCTTCGAGCCACTCACTTATTTATGTACCTTTTTCATATGCCCGTACCTTCGTTTGCAGTCTACGGTGAGGCACCGTGTAGAAGGCCTTTCGAAAATCGAGAAATATGCAGTCTGCCTGTTGTCCTTCATCCATAGCACGTAAGATGTCATGATCGAAAATGGCAAGCTGGGTTTCACTCGATGGATGCTTCCTAAAGCTGTGGTGTTGGATGGACAGAAGCTGTTCCATCTCAAGGAAATTTACTATACAGGTCGTTCATAAAGTCCGGGAACACTTTGAATTATTTCTTGCTCAAGAACAAAACATTGTACAGATATCATACATATGCCATTTTGAAGAGAAATCCTGAAAGTCTTTTTTTTTAATACCGCCACAGCGTAGTTTGGTACTTTGCCGGTAGCACTAGTCGCAAACACGGCCAGTTCAGGTGCTATACAGGACATGGAGCGGCCCCTGTCGACAGGCAACACTCATGGCACGGTGGTGTACCGGAAAACACTCTCAAGAGGCTGCAACATGGCCCAGTAGGAATATCCAGTGACGGTGTTCTCGGCGAAGAAGAATGGCCCGTACAGTTTTCGACGTGACAAGGAACAAAACACAATTATGTTATTTGACATGTTGTCAGGGAGGCGGTCTATATATTTTTGATTAAGTATACAATGTCTATGTTCTTGATCGCAAATTTAAAAAAAAATTCTGAGTCATCCTCGGATCAGTTTTCTGGTTTGTCAGACAGTATGACCTTCCAATCATATTGTAATTTGATGACTGGAAGGTTATACTGTCTGGTGCCAGAAACAACGATTGACAAACAAGAAAACTGATCCGACGAAGACTCAGAAATGAGTTGAAACCGGTCATCATTTTAATAAATTTGCGGTCAAGACCATAGACACTCTCTACTTATTCAAGACAAAATTACCTTTGGGAATCACGCTCAAATTCAGTGCTTTCGTGCGGATTCTTTGTACTCCAGGTTCGACAATTATGCCTGTTCACTTTCCTATTAGTGTGAAAATTGGCTTCGTCTCTAAAAATGAAGCGATAAACAATGCTATCCCCATGCTCATTGTTGCAACTACGAATAAAACTCAAAATGCTTGTATTTCTAGTCGTCATTGAGCTTCTGAACCAGTTGCAATTTTGAATGGCTTCTCAGACAGCTTCCGTCGCAAGACTCTCCACACTGTCATAGGAGCCATTTAGAGTTCAAGGGATGCACGACACTCCCATTTCTTTAGACTCTTTATGAATGTATATCGTACGAGCGCCACATTCACTTCACTCACAGGCACAAATAACCCGACGTAACGAATTTGTTGTGCCATTGGTATATGGTCTTGCTTGTTAGTCATTTCTTACCGTACTTGGTTGTATTCAGTCACGGCCTGCACGGCCACTACGGTCGGGGGTTCGAATCCCCCCCTCGGGCATGGATATTTGGGCCGTCCTTAGTATAAGGTAGTTGCTAAGTAGTTTGTAAGTTTAGGGACTGATGACCCCATAGTTAAGTCCCATAAGCTTAACAAACATCTGAACATTTGAACTTGGTTGTAAACATCCGTTGAACAGCTGTAGCACACTTCTTTTTGTCGACACACAGAAAGCTCGCACCGCAGCTGAACTCGCCATGTTTGCGTTTAGTGATGATTATCGGCTAATTACCAAACTATGCTGTGGCGACAAACATGAAAAACATATGTATGATACCTGTACAATGTTTGGTTCTTGTGCAATAAATAATTGAAAGTGTTCACGTCCTGAATTAGAACTGAGAATCAAAGTACCAAACTATGCTGTGGCGACAAACATGAAAAACATATGTATGATACCTGTACAATGTTTGGTTCTTGTGCAATAAATAATTGAAAGTGTTCACGTCCTGAATTAGAACTGAGAATCAAAGTACTGTCTGCAAGGTGGGTTACGCAGTATTCAGAATTATGCCGTTATGATATTTCCAACTTTCATTATGCAGAAGGGTAAATTTATCAGTCTGATGTGAGGGACCCTAGCCCGGAATTCATATGCGAAAATCTATTCGAGTTTCGCCTTAGACTTGCGCAACGCTCGAACTATGGACCCGAACTACCTACAAGTTAGCAAGGTACAGAATTCCCGTTGAATACTCCTAATTACCATCAGATAAGGTACCCTATTGATAGACTAGTATGGTGCGCGTAACTTTATGTCAGAGAGACACAGTAATGAACCCCATATATCTGCGAGAGTGTCACAAGCTGCGGCTTCGTCGCTGAAAGTTCTGTACCCGTTCTAATATTTTCAGTGTCGTAGGAGATCCTCTGTATTCTGGACAGTGTTCAAAACAATAACGCAAAACATTCAAGAAACGTACACTATAAATCAGCGTAGCTCTCTGTCAGTATATATCACGGCTGCGCGGAATGTTCGCGTCGTCAAGGCCGTGGCGCAAGTGAGCGACAAAAGCGAGCCGCAGCTTCAAGCGACAAATCTCAACCGCATGTAAAGTTACGCGTCTGTCCTACGTGAGTGACATCTGCAGCGCTGCCCGTCAGACGCGACAAAGGGGGACGTTTGAGATTCAAACGTGCTTTAATCGTGTCACTGTCGCACGCGCTGCAAAGTGTCGAGGCGCGTTGAGAACCGTCTGGTTGGAGAGGTTACATAGGATTTTTTAAAATTATTTTTCAGTCTTCTGTATTTTTATTCTGAGTGTTAATTTTATTTACACTATGATTAACGTGTTTTTAACAGTTACTCGCATTTGTGTGCCTTCTGCATAGTAGCAACAAAATTATTTGAATTAACTGACTGTTCCGTCAGTTCTTGACAGAATATTTTATTCATTTTGAAAATAGCTTGTTAAATTTTCTATGAAAGATCTCGGGCAGCAGAGATCTGCAAATGCAAGTTAAAACGCTCACTACTGCTCTAAATTACTTTGCGAGTGGCCACAGTACTTGTGCAGCAGAAATTTATCTAACTGATCACTCCTTAAGGGAGCATCCAACGTTTTAACAAAGAAAAAATTAATGTAAAAAAAGGAATAGATAATTAAACATGGGACGGGGAGCATGAAATTATAAAGCAGAGGTTTGATACTTAAATCATCATCTAGTCAATAAAATGAACAAGCAAATAAATTTGGGGAGACCAATTTAAGCACAATAAACTACACACCTTGTACAAAAGTGAATTAAATCATAAAGTTACTGCCTGTAATAAAATTGTTTCTGCCCTTTATGAATATGGAAGTAACGTGGGAGGAAATTTGCAAATACACAGTGGATAAAGGAAAACACATTCATTAACTCACAGACACGAGCATAATGCTTGCAACACATTACTCGTGCGGCAACACTTGTGTCGGCATTGTTTTGACGAGATAGCGGGTGTCTCCAAGCACAATTAAAATCACACTATGCACCAAACGAACTCGTGTGCAGGGTAGCAGTGGTTTCTATCATGAAGTACCATGTGGCATGAGACCAAGATGAATTACATAGAATTTATAAAAAGAAATTAATTTAGAATAAGCAAGTAAAGCATCCGTGAAAATTCATATAGAAGAAAGCTAGTATCGGTAAAAGCATAGCTGAAGGCCTAAGTAATGACCGTTATGAAAGCATGTTGTGCAATCGGTCATACCAAGACAAGAAAGATGGAATAAATCCAGAAAATCTGAGAATAATTTAGCATACTCGTGGATACAGACACGACGCAAAAACGTTAGTTAAAAACAGCTAGGAAATTCAAATATGCTAAGTTTACGCAAAGACTGAAGGCCACAGACGTGTATTCTTACTTGAGAAAACCAGACAGAAAATCATCACCAGAATGAAAATGCAAATACTAAATTTAAACTGAACTACTCGAGTTTCGTAAATGAAGAAACACTTCGCCTCGCATAGCAAAAGAATTATTCAAGAAAACTGTCACTGATAAACCAAGACTGCCTGATCACGAACAAAGTAGAGTTCTAACAGCATGCTACCCCTCAGCATGACTTGACGATATACTCACTTTGGCGATTGCAGCAAGAGTGAAGCCTCCGGCCACGCCAAAAGCCTTCCCCTCCATACGCCGGATGAAGGGCGCGCTAAAAGCGATCCAGAGTGCGTTCAGAGCCTACTGTCTACCAACCCCTGCTACCTGAAGAAGATAATACCCTTTACTAGAGCTCCAGAGAGGTCTTTTTTGTCATCTCTTTAGTCCATGATTATGTTGGTACTACACTAAGAACAGGCCACCTCACCATCTTGCCAAATAAGCTTGTCTCTGGCCACCCAGCAGACGACAGTGCAGACGACGTACGAAGCCATGCGTTCTTAACTAAAGTAAATCAGGCCTAAAGCGCGAGGCGGCGACTGTAAGCCATTGCGCGGCGGTCAGTTAATATTAAAAGCAACCTTCCACATTCATGCGAACACACAAGTTCAATCACACAGGTTGAAACATATATGTATACATGGGGCATTGATCATCAATAAAGGAATAAAAATTGACATACAAATAGAAAATATTATTGGTGGAGAAACACTTAAGAGTAATGAATACTCAAAAGGGAACATGACCACACATTCAATGAAACACACGAGATAACTGTGAAATATTCTACAAATTTATTGTTTTCACTCACCGGTTTTTGGCTATTACGCTATCATCAGTTAACAGTACAGAGATATAGCGATGCAGCTGAGAGTTTACATTCAAAGATCTTAAAAGATTCTGTGTAGATAATACATGTGCATTAATTTTCAAAGAAGACTAGTATGACAATAAAAATTCGTAAAATATGACGAGTTGCACTTTGACAAGATATAAAGTACAGCATTTGTCCTAAGAAAATAAAGTGAACAATAGACATTGGCTGAACAGATTATTTTAAGTTTAACAGGTCAATCATTTGGTACATGAAGGTTGAGAATAAACTGAATTAGACATCTGTGAACATCTGTAAAACATTCACTTTATTTTTCCCCTTCTATGTACCAAATATTTGACTTGTTAAACTTAAAATTATTTAGGCAACAATGACAATGGAGGAACACAGCGATCTATTTGGTACAATTAATATTAAAAAGCATTCTTCCTCGCAATAAAAAATTAACAGTTTTAAATGACCGGTTTCGACCTGTTGTAGCTCATCTTTGGAATAAAATGTAGCCTTCAAGCATTAATGCAAATAATTACAAAAACACCTAAGTACTACTTTAGATGCCACATAACATACACACAGAGTAATGTTACGGCGTTTTACCAATGTGGTCAGTGCTGCACTCGGCTGGGCTGGGCTGTCCTGGCTGTTCTCCTACCAGCAGGTAACTGTTGACTAGTGGCCGTAAAGCCTCTGGTTAAATAGTGTGTGATTTTGGCGCCAAGTCAGCAGCAGCCAATGGGAAAAGGCTTTACAAAGAGAAGGTTCTGAGTGACGTATAAATTAATATAAAGTCTGATATTAAAATATACATAAATAGAATTAAGAATTATAATAAAAAAGGATAATATAAAAGTGCTGTGTATTAAAATAATGCGCAACAAATCTAATCAACGGGTGAGATTTAATCATTACTATTAATTTGCAACGAAAAAGGTTATTATAATCAATATCTATGCTAATGTGGCTAAAACATATGTAGACCCTATTTTACTATTTTAAAATACTGCGTAATTATTATTTTTTCTTTTTTTTATGGGACTTAACTACGGGGTCATCAGTCTCTAAACTTACAAACTACTTATAAACTAACTAATACTAAGAACGGCACAAATATCAATGCCCGAGGGGGGATTCGAACCCCCGACTGTAGTGGCCGTGCAGACCGTGACTGGAGCGTCTCAGTCCCCTCGGCCACCGCGGCCGGCACTGCATAATTATAAATTTAGTATTATTTTTATGGTGCAATGCCACATAGTTAGTCGTTAGATATTTCGCTGTTACCATGGTAAAGGGAGGTTCAAATATGGTAGCAATTGGTGAAGCCGTTGTCATGCCAACACGGTTTTCAGTAAAATATCTTGATAAATGTGACTTTAGTAATTTAATGTGTTTGGTACAGTGAGAATGTGTGTTTGCAATTAAAGATAAACTACATTGGGAAGTACTTTAAAAAATAATTTGCGGTGTTCTGTAAAGTAATTTATAAAACTTTGCACAAATAAGATGTGAAAGGTTGTAGTTGTAGGAATTAAAATATAAGATGGAACGGAAATCGAACCAGCAACCGTAAAACTTACAACTTAGGAATCCAGAACGCTACTCCTGTACTACCCGACTGTAAAATTGTCAGTGTAGTTTTAAATGTTTTAATTATGTCTTTCGATAAGACTTTCCTTGTTGTTGATGGTTTGTACTCACAAAAGAAAAAACGCATCGACGACATAGTCGAAAGTATCCATACTCGTCGTATTTGCGAATAATTTCACTGGAGATCTTCATAGTCTATTTTCTTATTTGGAGTTATGACTGAAATAGTCCACGAAAATTCCTCGCATTGTAAATTTACTGCACAGCACTCCTTTTAAGCCTTATTTCCTAAAGTAAATAAAACATTATTGCCTTACTCTGGAGCTATCATTATTCTACGGTTTATGGGTGCCAGATTTTAGAAACAGCTGATCGGTTCTAGCGGCGATCGTGTAAGGAGAAGCTGTCGCGCTCACGTAGGACACACGGCCGTGTCGTCGAATGTCTCTGTTTGTAGCTGCAGTGTCGCGTTGTTGAATGTCGCGCGCTGTCTCTCGCTTTTGTCGCTCACGTAGGACCCGGTCTAAGGCGTCATGATACTGACTGGGCGGTCGTTCCCGTCGAAGGTTCGAGTCCTTCTCCGGGCATGGGTGTGTGTGTGTGTGTGTGTGTGTGTGTGTGTGTGTGTGTGTGTGTGTTTTGTCCTTAGTGTAAGTTAGTTTAATTAGCACGTAACTCTAGGGACTGATGACCACAGTAATTTGGTGGAATAGGTTTAGAAACATTTGAAAATTTCTATGCCATGAAGCAGTCATTCGCGATTAGGTTCAATTTCCTCGCGACTCTTAATTTACTTTTACGTCTGAACTACATTATGTGAGACGTTCGTGAGTCCCCTCTCACAGGAGGGTTTCCTTTACCTTCGATCTGACACTGACGCTGCACTTACTGTCCGTGGCTCGACGCGGCACAGTTGCTGAAGGCGGCCCTCCAAAAATCCATAATGGAAACCCTCTGCCCCACTCACAGCTACACGGAAGGTGACGTTCGTGGTAGTCGCAGATCGATTCCTCGCAGGGTCGACGGCCTGGAAGCGGGCCGATAGCCGACCGTGGCCCGCGCTGGTGGTCACTCAGCCGCCCAGGTGTCGCAACGCCCCCACTGTTAGGCCCAGGCGCCACCCGCTGCAGCGGACGTCACGTGGGCGTCTCACAACAGTCCACTGGCGCAACCCGCATGAGACTCGCGTGCAACCACATTGACTATCCGGCAAGTAAGTTGCGTCAATCTGGTACAAGCAGTGTAAAGCCCCTTTTACACGATGAACTTTCTTGTCTCAGTTGACTATTCAAGACGAGCGTGTCTACAGCAGCGCCCCTGGCGTGTGATTTCCGTACTGCATCTCGCCTGTCTCGAGTACTTATTTTCGTTTAGACGTAAACACCAAAAAACTGTAGAGCTGTCTGCTGTGTGGTTTCGCATCTTAATGAAGAAGTGAAATCACTTTTTACATAGGAGCAGGAAAATGATAATTGAGTTAATTAATAACGAAAGGGTAATTCATAGTTGATGCTCTCCTCAAATATCAAGTAGTAAATTTTGCACACAACTGAGAAAATAAGGAATAGTAAAAGTGTCATCCAAACATTTCAAAACTTTCACGTTTATTTGCTGAAGAAACTTTATTATGGCTAACACATCAGCAATATTCAAAATGCAGTAAAAAATTTACTGTTTAGTTTTCATATCTTGTCTTGTTGCTAACCGTCAAAATAACATCGAAAATAATTTTCTCATCTAATAATGCTGTTTCTTTCACTGTTGAAATAATTTTTGTTATGTATTTATATATTGACGTTTATATATTGACGTTCGTATTTATAAATAGTGTAGACCTTTTCCCAGTAAAACTAAAACAAAAACAGGAATTAACAAAAATCGACTTTCAAGAAAATATGAATTGTGAGCCCAATGTTAGAATTCCCAGACTACTAAACAAGGGTCGACGGTTCGACAAGAAGTTCGCTAGCTTACACCACAAAAAACTCAAACCGCCCGTTTCTACATAATAAATACCCGTTTTGAATCAGAGACGTCACCCCAAAAAATGAAAATAAGCAAAGTACACTACTTTTGGGCTCACAAACCCTCTTCTCTGCGCTGCCTCAAAAAACGGCGGTCTTGGAGACGTCTGTACTACGTGAAAGTCCACAACATCGTTTACGGGATTAAGAATGTTGACGTGACCATTGCAACCAGCATCGTTGCACAACTGATGCAGCATTTTCAACTTGTGTGACAATTCTTCGAAAGTTCCTCCCTGCCACTTCAGAAGGCCACAATATGAACCGGTTCAAACACGCTTAGTTGGATGTAGGAAGCACAAGCGCGTCTTCGTGGCATGCCCGCTTCACAAATTGATATGGGGAGAGCCTATTTGCGACCTAACGAGCCAAGGAAGTAACCGGCTGCTCCTGTCAAACATCCCCAGATTTCCAGAATGAAACTTTCACTCTGCATCGGCGTGTCCGCTGATGTGAAACTTCCTGGCAGTTTGGAAAGTAGGAGGCGAGGTACTGGCAGAAGTAGAGTTGTGAGGACGGACCGTGAGTCGTGTCGGGATATCTCAGTGGTAGAGCGCTTTCCCGCGAAAGGCAGTCCCAGGTTCGAGTCCCGGGTTCGGCACACAATTTCAGTCTGCTAGGAAGTTTCATTCCGAGGTTTATTCTGGTGCAAGCTCTGTCCTGCTAGACGCCATCTTCTCTTTCGTGTTTTCATGATTTTCTCCTCATAACTCACGTGTTATTTCAAAGTAACGGCAGACTGAAGAGGTAGTACGATTAATTATAAACTAGTCAATAAATGCCATATTGGCGGATAAGCCTTGATATTGGTGAAAATGAGGAACAGAGACACATGACTCAATTGTTTGCAACGTAGTGGATAAACGCGTTATGTTTGGAAGCTGATGGGCGTGGAAGGTTGTTCGCCTCCAGCTTCCAACAGCAATTTCTTTTTACCTTGAGTCTTAAAAGTTTTCTTACACTGTTATTAATTAAATATAATTTACATTCTTCGATATTTCGACATATTTACGTGTACAAGCGCTTTCTCTAAAAAAGTGCGTTTGTTCTATTTAGTGAACATACCTTGAAATATGGACCAACGAATTGTAAACATTGTCTTCTGAACTACCTGCACATAAACTGCAGGCAAACTGTAATAATTAATGCTGTCATGCTTATCCAAATAATTACATACTAGAGCTCTAAATGTTCAAATGTTTGTATAGCTTAAGGGACTTAACTACGGGGTCATCAGTCCCTAAACTTACAAACTACTTGTAAACTACCTTATACTAAAGACGACATAAATATCCATGCCCGAGGGGGGATTCGAACCCCCGACCGTAGTGACCGAGCAGACCGTGACTAGAGCGCCTCAGTCCCCTCGGCCACCGTGGCCAGCTACTAGAGCTCTGTAAAAACTGTTGTTTTTTAACGAGAAGTAGTGCCTTCTTTCTTTTTTGCAACAGCTGTAATACACGATCTTGCGTTCTATATACATTATTTATGGGATAAATGTACTAATACTGAAGCTTATTTCACGGAACCACGGAACTCAAGAGCTTTGTCTATATTTTGGAGTCACTGTATGAATCTATATGTACCAGCACGTAATTTTCGACATTTACAGTGTGTCCGCACTTTATTTTCACATAGTTCAGGAGGCAATGTTCACAATTCGTTAGTCCAATTTTACGGCATATTCATTAAACAGTACAAATGCACTTTTAAGAAAAAGCGCTTGTACACGTAAATATGACGAAATATCGCAGAAAGTAAATTGTATTTAATAAATAAGAGAATGAGAAAACTTTTGAAATTCAAGGGGAAAAAAGAATTTGTCGTTGGCGGGACGCGAACCACAGCCCACCCGTGTACTTTTCATAACCTAGACACGTTTATTCACTGCCCTCCATGGAGTACTTATCTGAAGCGTCCCTGTTTCTTTTTACTAACAGTATCAGAGGTTACCGGCCAATAAGGCATTTTTTTGACTCTAACTCACAATTAACGATGTGTTTTTGTTACTTCTTCAGTCTAGCATTGGTTGAAATAGCAACACGTGAATTATAAGGAGATAATCATGAAAATACTAAAGGGAACATAGCGTCTCTGCAGGACAGACTTTGCACTAGAGCAAACCTCGGGATGTTTGAGCAGCAGCGGCCGGCTACGTCATTTTGACACTCCCTTGGCTCGTTCGGGTGCAAATAGATTTTCCAGTTGATAAGAGCCACACGGCTGTAACCATCCCCTATTAAAGGGTCTCAAAGATGGCGCTATGGCTCTCTGTAGGCGGACAACGTTGAAACCATTACCAGTACATCTACTATTTACCAGGTGACACCTGCCATCATCGGATGAAAAACGGTATACTATTTTTTTCCGGCAGTGTAATAAATCGTGAAATATGTATAACAGTTTTCACTAAATCTTGATACAGTAATGTACAGTATCAACTGCTTTTTGAAATTTACTGTGAACTGTTACAGCTACAAGTATCATAAACTTCGATAGTTAATAACACTTTTTATTTAATTATAACAAGACAGCCATTTCGTAGGTAAAACAACATTTGATGTTAGGCAATTGATGTTAAATTCCGAGCTTTGGCCGCCTCTCTGCAAGATTCCAAAAGTTGCTTTTCGAAGTGCCACTCAGCCTAAGGGTGAAGATTGCCAAACTTTTATACAGAGACAAATTTTAGGCACCTTTCAACCAAGCTTCAAATTTCTGCATCACAATGGGAAATAATTATGGGGTTTCAAAAAGTGACCCATTAATAATTTTGTGCACTTTACTAAAAAAATTATAACTTGTTCTAATATGAATCAGTAACGACTAACGGAGGTAAAATTACTGTTTTACACATCTTTCTACAATGAAATCTGTCTTGAGAAAAGTTTTCATATTGTTAATGTTTTAAAATTCGTGTCTTTTTGTCAGCAGTAAGAAGAGGAGGTAGTTGAGAACCATGCGCTTATAAGTAAAATCTCATACTTAAACATCCCGGCGACTTCTGCAAAGGAGCTTGTGCGTCCTCACGTAACTACGCATCGATCACGTGTGTTCTATTATTGATAACTGGCAGTCCCAACTGGCGGAAGCGACTCACTTGACAAGCACAGTGCTGACACGCAACTTGGTGCGGCAAGTATTACGTTAGTAGTTCCTTTGCTGGGAACAGATGTTCGTATACTCATTATTTCGCCGCTGGAGAGGGTTTAAATTTGAGAAAGGTAGTATCAATATGCCTTCAGATTACGTTTGGTAGCCGCGAATGTGAAGTGGACTCGCAGACTGCACCTAATAGCGATCTTTGGCATGTGCTGCGTCTTCTCCTAACAACTCTTTTCATCATATTCGGATAGCTGTTTAGGGTATCGGCGCAGTAACGTTGCTATCATCATTACGGGAAACGTGATGTTAATAGTAGAAATGGTGGTCCTTTGTATCTGGAAAGTTTTGCAGAAAGTAATGACGACTGCAGTAGTCGAAACAAGATCTCAAGAGTGTGGGAAGATTGTGATATTGTCAAAAATTAATTTGTATACTTATAGGGGATGACGAAAGACTGGAATACATTTGAGAATATAGTGCTGCTATTCTGAGATGAAACGATCGGCGCAGTAGAGAAATTCAAAATCTAATCTTTGTAAACGTATTGTACCGAAGTGCTATGGTCATCAGCTTATAGCCGTACAAACTACTTCACTTACCCTAAGGACAACACACATATCCATGCCGGAGGGGGGACACGAACCACCGGTGGGAGCGACCGACGCACCGCAATGTGACGCTCCAGAACGCACGGTCATTTCCGCGCGGCAGTAAACTTGTTTACCGCTTTGTCTCTCATTACTGTTTTCCATCTTATTTGCTTATAACATAAGTACAAGTTTACCCGTAGTGTGCTGTTCATTTTCATGTGCATTCTTTATTTACTGCAAGGTAATTAGGACGAGCCTGATTACTAGGAAGTTAACACGCAGGCCATGACCGTCTGAATGGCCACCTGTACTTGAGGGTTCTGCAGAACTCTGTCTCAATTATCGGAGAACGTACGTTTGACTGTTCGTAAGAGACGGTCGATACAACACGAAGGTGTACCGCCTCACTTCACTGTAGATGTCTGCAACCTACTGGATGCTGTAATTCCTGGACGCTGGATTGGAGGGTAGGAGAGGGAGACCCTATTCCATGGGCTGTGAGATCAACTGACCTGAATCTCTTGGTTATTGCCTTTGGCAATATCTAAAATCACTATTGTATGACACGGCAAAGGATACGCAGATAGAATTAGTTGCCAGAATTGTAGATGATTGCGATGTGACTCGGAAGACACTAGGGAGATTTGCCAGGGTGCGTCAGAACTTTGTTGGCCGATGTCATGCTTGCACTAAGGTTGATGGCCGTCAGTTTCAGCACATCTTGCGAGATACAATGCAACTGGTACGTTCATCTCGTCAATGATTTGCAGTTAACTGTAAGTAATGTAAATAAAGAAGTACAAATATGTAATCTATACAATTAAGTACTGCGAAAGGATTTGCGGAGTAAAGCAGCACGTGATGGTTACCATTTCCAATTTGGCGGCATTCTCTTTGTATGGCCTCTACAGCACCGTCTTGGTTAGCGCTTCGCCAAGCCACGTCACGCCACAGCACGGAACACAGTGCCGCGGGTTGCCGACACTTGAAGGCGCCTGCCATGGATCACAGTATTGATATTTCATGGGATTAGCCCTGCGGTAAATGAGGACGCACTACCTATGCTGTTGTCAGCACCACGAGCTACGTGATTGAAACTCTGCGTAACTGCTCTGCCAGTCAGTCATTCAAATCTTCAAATTTTTATAAAGCTAAGTGACCAAACTACTGAGGTCATCAGTCCATAACTAATAAAATAATGTATGCTAAGGACAACATATATACCCATACGAGGGAGAATTTATAGCTCCCAGGCTGTGCGGCAGTAAGCCATTACACGACACAACTTAGCAGTTTGCTACCAAAAGGACATTCCCAGTATTAATTATACTTCTATTAATTAATAATCTCCGTCTACCTAAACGTTTTAAAATAATATTGAATTAAAAAAAAAGCAGAAGAATATAAACCACACCAATCATCAGTGAGAGAGAATATATACTTCCCCATCAATTTATATTACTAGGACTCACAAGAAACCTTCAGCTCTCGGAAATTCAATTCGGAATAAGACTTCGCAGGATTGTAGTATACCTCAAGTGCGTCCACTCACAGAACTCAGAAAGCGCACTATCGAGAAAATTCCGAGGAAAAGGAATCTAGAGGTTAAGCGAAGCACATATACAGGGTACACTCTTGATGGTCGTATCCGTGTTTGGCGACATCGCGGTGAACGCACATTGGAAGCATGAATTCGTATTCGCCATACTGGCGTATCACCCGGCGTAATGGTATGGGGTGCCATTGGTTACACGTCGCAGTCACCACTTGTTCGCAATCGACGGCACGTTGAACAGTGCCGTTACATTTCAGATGTGTTGCAACCTGTGGCTCTACTCTTCATTCGATCCCTGCCAAACCCTACATTTTAGCAGGATAATGCACGACCGCATGTTGCAGGTCCTGTACGGGCCTTTCTGGATGCGGAAAATGTTCGACTGCTGTCCTGGCTAGTACATTCTCCAGATCTCTCACCAATTGGAAACGTCTGGTCAATGGTTGCCGACCAACTGGCTCGTCACAATACGCCAGACACTACGCTTGATGAAATGTCGTATCGTATTGAAGCTCCAAGGGCATCTGTACCTGTACACGCCATCCAAGCTCTGTTTGACTCAGTGCCCAGGCGTATCAAGGCGTATCAAGGTGGTTGTTCTGGGTATTGATTTCTCAGGATCTATGCACTTAAATTGCGTGAAAATATGTCAGTTCTAGTATAATATATTTGTCTATTGAATACCCGATTATCAGCTGCATTTCTTCTTGGTGTAGAAATTTTAATGGCCAGTAGTGCTTTTTTTATTACCGCGTGAGAGGTCCTTTGTACAGCTTTAGTATATGTTTTGATAAGGAAACAGCATCGTCAGCTACAAATAAATACGGCACTGCAGCTTGAGCTCCTGATAATGTCTCTGGTGGATGCGTATTCATTAAATTTTCAGCACAAGTATTTCACAGAGTGGATTGTTCTGAAACACTCCTCCATTACAAGCTCTCCCATTACAACCTGCATGTAAATTTATACTATGTATCAACAAGTGCTAGTAACACGACGATGTTCCTTCTTTGTAATTGCTGTAGAATCATCCCATACATATCGGTGGTTGGCTGGGGTAAGAACGAGACTGTGGAATTAATTAACCTATCTGACTTCCGGTTCCCAATTAAGAGGTGACTTAACCGGTACTCTTCTGTTGCTGTGAACGTTGCCAGCATCGGACATCGTCTCTTCTAGCAGGGTTTTCTGTTAATAAGTGAATAAAAATGGCAGCAGTACAGTATTACGAGGTAGCCTATTACATCTTATAAAACAATTACTAATTATTGCTGCAGGACAAGACAAACAAAACGAGAGAAAACGTCGTAAAGAAAGAGCATTTAAATAATTTGACCGACCTTTAAAAAGAGATGCGCAAATCGTTGCATACTCAGTAAACTCGCGAACGAATGCGATTACATTAATCGCGAAACCCTTCTCGCTGCAACTGTGAAGTTCATGTCGGTCATTGCGAAATACCATCAACATCGAACATGGCGGCTACCGCACGATCGTGGAATGGTCCTTCATAAATGGAGCCGCGGCGGATTAGCCGTGCGTACTGGGACGCCATGCTGTGATGCGCGCGGCCGTTCTCCGTCTGGAATTCGAGTCCCCTCTCGGGCATGGGTGTTTGTGTCGTCGTTAGATTAGTTTACCTTAGTTTAAGTAGTTTGTAAGTTACGGACTAATAACCACGCAGTTGAGTCCGATAGTTTTACAACAATCAGAACTGGAAGCAACTGAGAGCGGCGACGTCGCTCACACCCAGTGATTCTTCCACCGATAAAACTATTAACGTGTTACCATCCCGACCCAGAGTACCAGTTTTTAGGGTGACGGCCTGCCGTGGAGGCAACTCGATAGAGAGGGCGGGAACAGAAGTGCCCTTCCGCGAACGACACTCTGGCTCACCGGATTTGAATTTAACGGCTTCGGCAGCCTTTGTGGCTGATCGCCATTTTATCAGTTCATGATATTAATTTTTCCAGGAACCAGAAAATTGTATCGTCCTCACAAAACGATCGTCCTCTAGTCAGGGAAGGAGATGGTGATACCAGATTTTCTGGGAAATTTTGTTTTATAGGATTCATTTTAGTAACTCCCTGAATATTAATCGTACCGAACTTTGTAATAGATCAAACGAATCGTCATTTTTTGTGACTTGAATTCGTTATCGGGAAAGTAAGAGTTACTTTATTTATATTCACTCTCTTTATCATAAAGTCTGGCAATGTGGGTCATGACATCTTTGTGCTCGTCTTCTACATCGGTGGTAAAAGTTCCAATTTCTTTCAATCTAAGGATACAATACCCTGGAACTGTTTTCATGTATTTCTCCATTTAGTTTCTGTTGATGGCATCAGAAAGAGGTAAAACCTGATATAAATATCTCACAGGACTTACGTACATATTGGGATTGTAAAGTAAGTGTAACGCATTGTATATCACACAGACTTAAAACTGACGACAGAAAATTAAAATTATGAAATTCTCTGTTTTTGTATGAAAATTCCTGATAGGAGAGTAGCAGTTTGAACCCACAAATTGTAAGATTCAATTCTTAACACAAACTTTTATAATGTACGGACAATTCTTTTTAAACCGCTTAAGTTAAAAAAAAATACTGTTGTATATAGATTGGCCAAGGGACGGATCAAGGAAATATCTTTTTGGAAATTGTTGAGAGAACCACTTTATTGAATTCATTGATATTTATTATCAATTAAGAAGAGTAAATGGAATGCTAGAGGTTTGTTGGTTAACTGAATGTGACAAATGAAGATCGGCATTGAAAAAAATTGTGGCGTAGGCACTCAGGAATACGCTTCTTTTTGAGAGTAGGTCTACCACATCTGAACAATAATGATTTTCTTACCGTACTTTTAAGCTTACTGAAATGTCTTGTTACATTAAAGTATTTCGGTCCTGTTCTGAAGAAATGAAATAAATCAACTTACTTTTATGTATGAATCCTTCAATCACTGGTAAACTGCTTTACACGTTTCAGGAATAATTAAGGTTTTCGTGCTTAAACGTATTCTGAATGAAAACGTTAGGCTTCTGTAGCTTTCTGCAGTAGTCAGAAATCTTAGTATTAGCATTAAACTAAGGAAAATTATGGAATTAAGTACAAGTATGTACTCTGCATATAGCATCATAGTAATAGTAGGATATATAAAGGTACCTACTCACTGCTTTGAAGCTCAGATACATTCTCGCTTTACGGTGTGTATCTTAGTTATTCCTACTAAACGAATAATTCTGTCCCACCTGTCCACAGAAAATTTTTATTCGTTTCCTTATTCTGTAACCTTAGTTCATTTTGTAATAGACTGTGTAATTACCGACCGCTGTCTTTAAAATCGTTGGTATTGTCCACCACCTTCTGTTTCTCCACTGTAAATTTATTCGTCAACGTTGCCAAGCTATAGCCGCTGCAGTGACTGCATGAACAGTAGCTGCCACTTTTAGTTGGTCATCGACCATTCTCTAAAATAATGTTGCGGCATCCACAGTCCTTATTTGTTGAATTAAGAAGAATACTGTTAGGACTAAAGGAATAGGCTCGCAGGCTGTACTTGATGGACCCTCTATGTTTGTAGGAGCTACTTTTCATTTCAGTTAGAGAAGATGAAATTGCTCACCAAGGTAGTGGATGGCTTACTGTAGTATCGTTCGTGTTTCTTATTACTCATAGGACATTTAGTATTAGTAAGTTTATTATAAAGAAATAGGTAAAAATTTTTATTATTGTAATATGTCTTTTATTGTTTGCTCTTGTAGTAGGTGTATGGTGGATGAAAAGGAGAGTGTACATATATGGGTTAAAGGTGCTGGTGTTTGAAAAAATGTTAAGATTAAAGCAGATTGTACACAGTATTATCATAAAAAATGTGTGACATTGAGGAAAAGACTGCACATTCATCTTGCCAAAAGCCGAGAAATGATTCTTCTTTGTGATGCAACTCAAAGGTGCACGCAGGGATGATCTCTCTGTGAGACACCAGTAGGCATCTCTGTGAGCAACAGTATTTATGTTATCAGTCGTGTTCAAATAAGTTCTTTAGTGGGCAAAGATCTTTAGAGAGCAATCCATCATTTATGATAGCAGCACTGCTGTTTAAAGAAGCTATTTCCAATCACTTTCTGTTGATGGCATCTGAAAAAGATAAAATTTGATGTAAATATCTCACTGGGACTTTCATATACACTGGATCTGAGAAGAAAGAGTAACGTAAAATGCTGAAATAATTGTTTATTACTCAGATTTTATCTTAATGAGAGAAAATTATAAATTATGAACTTCCCTGATTCTGTGTGAAATTTCCTCAGGCAGGAGAGAATCAGTTTGGGCTCATAAATTGTATAAGGATCTTAACACAAAATTTTATAATGTAGGAATATTTTTTATACTGCCTAAGTATTAAAAATATGTCCTTACATATGTATATACCGTGGCCAAGGGGGAAATCAGAGATACATCTTTCACGCAAAATATTTTAAAGGAATTAATTGCTTTTTATTATCAATTAAGAAGAAGAATGGAATGCTAAAGGTTTGATGGTTAACTAAATGTGGCAATTAAAGGTTGGCACTGAAAATAACTTGTGGCAGAGAGAACCAGACACACTCTCTTTTTCGACAATAGATCTACCACATCTGGACAACAATGATTTTCTTATCGTAATTTTAAGCATAATTAAATTTATTATTACATTAAATTAATTTGGTCCCGTTCTGAAGAAATATAACAAATCAACTTATCTTCATGTATGAATCCTCCAAGCACTGGTAAATTGCTTCACAATGTTCAGGAATAACTGAGGATTTAGTGCTTACAGGTCATGTTGTTCAATCTGTTAGACATTAGTCCAAGCATTAGGGAGAAATGGATGCAAAAACTATCACCTGAAAACAAAAACTATGAGCTTATAGGAAATTAAATTTCAAATAAGAGTGTTTACTTCATGAAACTCAAGCTTAGATGTTGAAATGTGCCAAACGAATTCTCAAAGTTAGAAAAACTTTTTTCTTTTCTAATTAAATACGACAAATCCAATTGGGAAAAAGTAGAAAGTTATGGGCCTATGGGCCTTAAGATTATCTATCGATTGCTTTTTTGTACGTTTCGATCGCTTTGTTTATAACTTTGCGATTTTTTGGCACATTTTGCTATTCGGCTCGAGTTTAATGAAATAGAAACTGTCTTTGAAATTTAATTTTCTAAACGCTCATAGTTTTGGTTTTGACGTAATAATTTTTGAAAATGTAACACTACGCCGTCACAGAGTGCTTGGAATACATTGTGTGTTCAAACACAGCAGCCAGATGGCATGCCAGTCCTTGGAGAAAGAAGTTGCTCCATCCTATTGCTCCATTTTTTCCCCAAGAAGTGAGGCCACAGACAGGTTGGTGATTCAAAGCCAAACATGCAAAAGGGTAGTAATGGTGAATGACAATTAAATGCTAAATGGGAGTAGTTTGATTGACGTTGCCGGATGCAGAAGACTTCCTGCATCAATTGCTCTGTCTAGGATCACATTATTTTGATCAATTTCGATCAAACTGGAGGAATCTGTCAGAGTAAACACCCTTATATCTGACTACTATCCCACTGTACATTTACTGAAACGTTTTGTAAAAGGCTATATTTCGGGGTCAAGTAGCGTTCATGCTTAGCATCAACAAAACCTAACACCTCCATACTGAGAACTAATTTTTCTAACTCAACAAATGTAATCTCTTTACGAGCAAACATCAAAAGCGAATAATCCTCCCATCTAATGCCTAATAATATTCTTGCGACTTTGCGCTGTATCCTTCACCGCATTTATCATATCTTAGATTAAAACAAGTGAGACTATACTCTGTAAGAACCTACATATTGAGCTAAGTACGGTTCTCATTTACAAGTTTGGTTCGATGTTTTCTTAGGGTCGAACCTTACATCTCTGCTTTCGTGCAGATGATATCTTTTACCTATGATCCTGTAGTTAAAAAACACTCTATAAATTGGGAAAGCAAATAAGAAATATTACATAAAATACATGGTTCATTAATAAAAAGGATTTCATTCTAACGTTTGCAAATTATGTTTGCAGAGTCATAGATTTATTTGAATAAGTTTATCCAATTAAACTGGTTCCTAATTAGAATTGGTCAGATGAATTATTAATCATAAATGGAATAAAGTGGTTAAGCAGTTACATTGTCTGTGATAAGAAATTGGTAGCGTTTTCCCATAATAAATAATCATAACCTTAAGAAGAACAAAAACTTCATGAATCCCAGATGACCGGATATTGGAGCATCGTGGAAATATTTGAGAATAGCTGGCTGGAGACGAACTAGAACCTCCAGTGGCCATTTGGGGCCCAGTGGATCCTAGATGCTCTTAAACAACTTCATGAATCCCAGATGACCGGATATTGGAGCATCGTGGAAATATTTGAGAATAGCTGGCTGGAGACGAACTAGAACCTCCAGTGGCCATTTGGGGCCCAGTGGATCCTAGATGCTCTTAAACAACGTCCCGTTTATAACTTGGAACTCTTCCATTGGTCGGTTCTCCTTTCTCCAAGGCCTCTATGGTTTTTAATAGTGGTGGACCTTCCCTCCGTTCAGCTGTAACGTCACCTAATTCAGTGAGGGGTGAAATTTCATTCATGCTGCTGTGTTCCACTAATGGATTCCTCGAAAGTCAGTCGGCATCCTTGTGTGACGTCGTACTCTTGGAGTCTGAGTGCCCATCTTGCTAGTCGCCCTGATGGATCCTTCAAGCTAGTCAGCCAACACAAAGAATGGTGGTCTGTCATGATGGCGAATGGTTTGCCGAATAAATACGGCCGGAACTTGTTGATAGCCCAGATAAGTGCGAGACATTCTTTCTCAGTTGTAGAGTAGTTTATCTCGGACTTTGAGAGTATTCTTGACCTTTAACTTGTTCAAGCATTGAACCAATCCCATAACCACTGCGGTCTGTGTGAAGTTCAGCTTCCGCATTCTCGCCGTACAAGGCTAGAACTGGTGCGGAAGTTATAGCCTCCTTAAGTGCCCGGAAATCTCTTTCTTTTGGCTCATCGCAATAAAACTTCGCGCCTCGCAGCAGAAGTTCTTTCAATGGGCGTGTCTTGTTACAAAATACTTTTATGAAACGTCGGTAGTATGAGCACAGCCCGAGAAAACTTCTCACATCACGAATGTACTGAAGAGTTGGAAATTCTGTGACTGCCCTTACTTTATCTGGTACAGGACGGACAACATTTCCGTTGACTAGGTGCCCCAGGATTTTTATCTCTTTGGCAACGAAGAGGCACTTCTTTGCATTGAGGCGGAGTCCTGCAGTCTGAACACACTTCAACACAGTTGACAAGCGACTCATGTTCTTCTTGAGTTCGAAGGCAGGGTTGTCAACTGAACACAGCACTTATACTGACAGCAGGTTTATTGCTAACTGAAACATACACGCAGCACTGCCTCTCGGGCAGAGTGCTCTGCCAATTATACACAGACAGAATGTACCAGAAATTAGAAGAATAGTTAACATAAAAAAATGTAGTTAACATAAGAAACATGTAGAACATTCTGGAAAAGATAAATACAAAGAATTAAATTTTTGCCAGTGGACGGGATTGAACCGGCGACCTTTAGCATCGGAATCGGTGACGTTATGCATTGCGCCACGCCGGCAGTAGAGTATGTTGTGGTCTTGAGGCAATACTATTAGTATCTGTACACAGACCCCAGTAGTTTCAAAAGGCCTGTAACGGAAACAAGTGAGAGAAAAAAATCTAAGTCTTGGTAAAAAAAAAAAAAAAAAAGAGAGAGAGAGAGAGAGAGAGAGAGAGAGAAAAAAAGAGAGAGAGAGAGAGAGAGAGAGAGTGTTTCTTTTTCCAGAACCGTTTAAATTATTATGTACTACAGAATGTACGCTTTGTCCTGAAATTAGCGTATTTGTTTACAGCCTAATGTGAGAAAATCATATTGTTCGCTGCTTGAAACGTTTGCTTCTGTACTTCAAACTGCGTTCTGTCATTAAGAATTCAATGTCCGCTGTATAACAGACGGTTACCTAATTGTAGCAGAGTTCATAGAGTGTAATACTAGCGGCAGTGGGCGTGATGACTTATTAATGCAGTCTACGGTCAGAGACGGCGCAAGTTGAGCGTGGCCGTGTCATTTGTGTGCCACCGCCGCCGCCGCTGTGCAGCGGCAGAGCGCGCCGTTTAGCGGCCAGACTGCAGCGCAATTAGCGACACGCCGGCTCCGGTTACGCCCCGCCTGTCGCGAGGTCATTTCTGCTAAACGGCCGCACCGCTCCAGAAGCCGGCCAGTCCGCGTGACCCAAAGGCAGCGCGGTGCGACACACACACACACGTGCCGCTTGCTATCTGGGACGCCCCGATAGCCCAACACGCACCGGGTGCTTTAATTGCGTCCGTTCCAAGCAACTTTACAACCGGGGCATGCGCAGTTGCTGCTGCATGTCGTGGCAAATAAAATAATTCTGCTGACAGCTGGTAACATTCGTATATTTAAATTTTTGTAAACCTACTGCACCAAACTGTTGTGGTCATCACTCCCTAGCCGTACAAACAAACTCAAAGTAACCTAAGGACACACACACTCCCATGCCCGAGTTAGGAAGCTGTGCTGTCAGCGTACCTCCTAACCAGCTGGCAGCACGCCATGAACGCAAGCTCGGCGGGTCAGCCGAGTCAATCGCTTGCAGGCGCCAGACCGCGACAAACACGCGACTGTAACTAAACATAATATTTTCGACCTTAATGGGGCCCTTCTCTTGTCGCAGCGTAGCTGAAAACCAGCGAAGTATTCCTGCGCCGGTTCCCGATATGCCGGCGATCGCCTTTTAGGGACCACCAAGGCGACTCACCCAGTCAGTCTTGCATCCGCCAAGCAAACGACAAGCCGGCCGCGGTGGCCGAGGGGACTGAGGCGCTCCAGTCACGGTCTGCACGGCCTCTACGGTCGGGGGTTCGAATCCCCCCTCGGGCATGGATATTTGTGCCGTCCTTAGTATTAGCTAGTTCGTAAGTAGTTTGTAAGTTTAGGGACTGATGACCCCGTAGTTAAGTCCCATAAGCTTTACAAACATTTGAACATTTTTTTTGAGCAAACGACAACCTCGTGGAAGACTCTGAAGAAGAAGAAGAAGAAGAAGAAGCCCGCTGCGAAAGAAGACACCGAAGACCGCTCGACGCCGTACCGAGGAACCACTCCGGCTGCTCCAAAGGACTTGTATAGCCACCTTCGACGTAGCGACACTTGTAAATAGAAGAAATTAGTTGTAATTAATGTGTTCTTCAAGAAGAAGATTGTGTTCACACAATAGAGGCGAACCTCCGATGGAGAGCAACCTCGCGCTCCGCAGCTACGCGCCTTGTAGCGCTCGGCCACTCCTCCGTGGCGATCCGTTTATTCACTCCAGAATCTGTTCCTCACCTAACAGCAACACCCTCAGATACTATGAAAAAAGAATGAAAAAGCAACCTACGATATCAGAGAATCATTGAATTATGCCCATCGTTGTCAGTGATTCTTCCGTAACGGTTTTACTTTTGCATCTACATCTACATAAATACTCTGCAAATCCACTAAAGTGCATACCAGAGGGTTCATCGAACCGCTTTTATGATATTTCTGAGCAGTTCCATTCTGTAATAACTCGCGGGAAAAAGGAACACTTACGTCTTTCCATTTAGGATCTGATATTTCTTATTTTATTATTATGGCCATGTCACCCTAACAAAATATGTTCGCATTCGGAAGAGAAAGTCGGTGAAAGAAATTTCGTAAATAGATCTCGTCGCAAGGAATAACGCCTTTCTTTTAATGATTTCCACCCCAACTCGTGCATTATACGCGTGACACCCTCTCCCCAACATCACTATAATACAAAACGAGCTGCCCTTTGAACTTTGTCTAAATCTTCCGATAGTCGCACTAGGTGTGGACCCCACAATGCGCAGCAATACTCCAAAATAGGAAGCACGACTGTAGTGTAGGCAGTTTCTTTACTATAAGTGTTGCATCTTCTATGTGTTCTGCAAACGAAACGTAGTCTTTGGTTCGTCTTCCCTACAGTATTTTCTACATGTTCTTTCCAATGTAAGTTTTTCGTAATTGTTACTCCTAGGTATTTGGTTGAAATTACAGCCTGTACATTTGACTGATTTATCAACTGAACGTTTTCTTTTAGTAGTCATATAGATGACCTCGCACTTATTTTATTATTAAGGGTCAATTGACAATTTTTGCACCGTGAAAAATCTAAATTATTTTTTCTGGTGATTTTACTAACCAGTAAATGACACCATCATCCGTGAACAGTCTAACGGAGCTACTCATATTGTCTCCTAAATTGTTAAAAATAAGGAACAGCAGGGGCCATATAACTTCCCTGTGGAACGGAAACACGGAATCTACTTGACATCCCCTGTCGATAGCACTCATCACATCATGTGAGTAAAGAGCTAGCCGTATGTCACAAGAACGACAGTTTCTGAATCCGTGTTGACTATGGGTTAGTTCGTAATATTAGAGGAAAGTAAATGTTCTAAAATCCCGCTGCAGACCGACGTGAATGATATAGGCGTATTGTTTTGCGGATCACGCCTATTGCATCTCTTGAATATTGGAGTGATCTTTGCAACTTTCCAGTCTTTGGGTACGGTTTTTTAACTGAGCGAACAGTTGTATATGATATCTAGGCATGGGGCTATTGCATTAGCAGGCTCTGAAAGGAACCTAACTTGTATACAACTTAATATTTTACAAAAGTAAAAGAATCATCCTTATCTAGTTTTACAATAAACAATTATGTTAGCACTCACGCCTAAGTTATAAAAAGGTTTTATATGAATCCAACTATCTTAGTCAAATTAGTCAAATGTGCCATTAAAATCAACCGAACGAAGTAAATAAATTTTTCCAACCACTGCAAACGAGGGCACGCACTGAGGGAACACCTCTTTATTCATTAAGGGAAACAGCCAAGATCACTCATAATTTTGTTTTTAGATGAGATGTTTCGGCAAATTAAGTTGCCATCGTCGGATCTTTCATTTCATTCATCACAACACAGAAGACAGCTTTTAAAAACATATTTATTAACCAACATATTTGTTGGCTTCTCATAATAACCATAATATTATATTTAAATAATGCTTTTATGTGATGTGGTCACATGATACGGACATTCAGAGATGTTACACCTGCAGGTTCCAGTGTGAGTGGGAATCGATCGTACTGGACGTAACTGAAAGATACGGGTGCACCATTTTAAGCTACTTGCGCTCAGTTTTAGTGTTCAGCAATTGTTCTGTGAGAGACCTGGGGAATGGGCTGGTCAGAGGTAACTTCCGAGCTGCTTCTGTATTGGGTTGGGTCAGCTCGGCATGGACAACATGCACGCTTGCATCACTTACGACGAATTACTACATACGTCAAATATTCATACCATCTGTTAATGACTTAAAAAAACTGTCATTGGTACTATTTGTGTGATATGAAGTTGGAACATACCGGAAGATTCCATGATGACGTTATGGAGAAGGTTAATTGTATCAGACTGAGTCTGGAAAGGATCGATTGAAAAGTTATATGCGAAAATCGTTCTGATATCTCTAAGAGTATAAAACATAATACCGGTACAGGTGTACATTGCTTACTGAAATATATCGCAAGTGTTATTTGTGAACGATGTGACCCTAACCAAGAAAAAGAGTCCATCGTTAGTTTGGACTTCGGATTCGTAGCCACCCGAATCTGAGTGGCTGAGACGTCGGTAAGAATAGGTCCTGTTTCGATTGATATAGCTTCAATTTACTGGTCTTATGGAGCCACGTGAGAAGTGATGATGAAAACTCACAATACGAAGTCACAGACTAGATCGCAATTTATTTAAAAGCCCTTTATTTACCGATTTTTAATGAGAGAGTGCCATCTTCATATTAGTGTAATGACTTGCTAATTGAAAACGGTAATCAGTGAGTAAATGACTTCTAAATAAATTGAGATCTAGGCTGTGACTTGCTCTTGGGAGTTTTCATGTAATTTCTCAGATCGCTGTCCTGATGTTGCAATGTCAGGTAAATTTAACATGTGACAAGTGTTGTGCCCGCAAGGCCTGTCGAGACTGAAGAGGGTGTTCAAACGACACTGAGGGTATTAGAACAGGCACGAGAGAAGGTCATTTTGAACTCTTGCAAATACAGAAGCAGGTTGTGAAACCTGAGCAGGTAATTAGTGTACCGTAGACGTTTTCGGTCTCTCTGACATTAAGGGTAGGGAAAATTATCTGACGGTACTGAGGAATGCTGAATGTAAAAGTACTCGTAAAATATAATTTTTATTTTTTGAATTTTTCATTAGAAGTGGATATATATAACTCTGCCTTTGGTATTTTGTCATGATCGGTAAACTTGATCTGATGGATTTTAAATATTCATTTATAATTATTTTTATTTTGTTTATTATTGCACCAGAAAACTATTTAGAAAATATTTTCTCGTCAAGTATATTTCAATACTATCCTGCTTTCCAACTGTGGGAGTACTTCTGAGCTAAAAGTTTCGTAAATTAATTTAAAAAATGAAACCGTCTAATCTGAACTTTAGGAGAATAACACTGATCTCAAGTAAGTGAGAATCACACGACGAAATAACTGATTGGCTGTCCATTGAATTTATTATTAAGTTTCACTGATCGAAAATTATTATCTGAATTAACATAGCTTTTACTCATCGAAATTCAATAAAGTCACAATCGTTATTTCGTTTCAGTTCTTTCATCGTAACGCTACTTAAGTGGCCAAAATGTCGCAATTAAAATATTCCGCCCATGTTCACAGGGGCACCTAAGGAGAGCTGAAATAAAATTGTTAATTCCTCTCAACTCCGCCCAGGCGGCGGTTGCTCGCTGCAACAACTATCAAGTTTTGCTGAAATATCTCAGTTTGGGAATCAACACTTATCTGAATCACATAAGGGTGTTCGATATGTGTATTTTAACATATTTGAGTAACCATTGTACACATAATAAATACCATATCCATTTTTCAGATTGTACATAATAAAACAATTTAACAACGCCTATATAGAAATTACGTATCTCTTAAAAGATGTCCTTTCTCAACCTAGACCTGACCAACAAGAAGAATGAGAAGCTTTCCTTACTATTATTTATACATGAAGAGTAACATAAAAATGTTTTATATAATTAATTACAGTCACTGAATTTTTGACACATATAAAGTATTTGGTGACATGATGTGATTACACCAGTGGCACAATGTAAACGGTATTTTCACACACATTTTACATAATGTTATTGAAGTTCATCAGTGAAAACGCCAACTAAAATGGGAAGACATCACATGATATACATCATTATTAGCATCGCTGGGAGGGGTGATTAGTTCGAAAGGTGCACAAGGCATATCCCTTACTTCCAGTACATATTTAGCCTTCTCCTGATTCCTGGAAGGTCGTAATATCATGACGGAATCGCCTTGAACAAAAGAAAAAAAAATCACAAGGTGGTCACTGTTCTCTAACAGCAGTGGCGGATGGTGTCTAAAATGTTTCTAGGTTCGCCTCTTTTAGCTTTTTACAATGTTTTCGAATAATTGATATTCTACAGTAGCTTAAAGTATCGCTCAACTGTAAAATTACCTGACATTGAGTTGAATGTACTGTGGGGATAAATGACATCCTTTCTTTTTCGAATATTTAAGAAAACGAAATTAATTGTTAATTTTTATAGTATAAAGTTTGGACCCAGTCTGATACGGTAGGGTACTAAACGATTAGAAATACCTACGGCAACCAGTATTTTCTTCATTTTTAATGTCAGTTAGTTTGTGCACATCAGATTAAAATATTATTTCTAAGCGTAGGCCTAGTTAAAATATTTTGTGGCACCAGAGCGTTTGTGGACGTATTCCATAGTACTTTTGCTTAATGAGAGAATGAAATAATAAACTTCGTCGGTCCTTTTACCGGTGTAGATGGTTATAAAATTTGACTGATTCTCAAGGAACTTTCTTATTATTTCAGGTGTTAGTTTAACTATTAAAATTTTAATAAATTGGAAGCAGTTCAAATTTTACAACTAATCTTACTTGTATCATCCTCTATTGGTATTGTTTAAAAAATTAAATTATTGAATTTCAGTAGAAGATTGTTTTAACATCATAAACAGTTAAATCAAGTACAGTTTCTATAGGGTAAATGAATGTTTTTTGCAACTGTTAAATTGGTCTAATTAAGATAAGAAGCGTTCCGCTTTATTTTAAAGCATCTTCAGTGCTCAACTCCAACAATATACATGTTTTTATTCTACATTTTTGTACAGTTTTACTGAACTAGACCATGGACAATGCTCATGCTGTGGCTATATATAATTCTAAATATAATTAACTACTGAAATCACTCATGTTTTCTATGTTACCTACATCATATGTTTTTCCATTGCACTCACTGTCTCTCGATATTTGAATCAATCTTCTTTATCAAAGCCGCCTGCAACTGGCCATTTATGTGGTCTTGAGAGATGAGTTTGTCTTTTCTTTTGAATCGATCGTCTGTTAGCTCTGTTAATGTCTGTCTGTAGTTCAATTGGTGTGTGTGTTTGTAAATAAGTATTTTATCGCAATGTGTATGCATGTATGTATGTGTGTGCGAATGTGAGGCGGATCTTTGTATATTTATTTATTTTTGTGTGTTTTCTTTCTTTTAAGTTTCTTGGCTCGACATTGTGAGATGTGTTCATGTTTTGTTACTGCCAAAATTGGCGCCTCCTAGCAATCTATGTTTGTCTGAGCTGAGTATTGTGTGTGTTTATAAGAGGTTCATAGGTTCTAAGTTTCTGTATCTGTGTTAGGGATTGTTGTTGTTAATTTTGTCATATTATATGGTGGGATTGAGGGGAGGTTTCTTTGTCTACTATATGTTGCATTAGTTTAAGTAGCGTTTTGTTGCTGCTATTTACTTGGCCAAAAATAAAGAAACATATACCTAGTTAAATAAAAATTTATTAAATTTGTTGTAAGAGAAATTCTGATGCACTTAATTTTTTATTTACTTCTTTAAGGATATGGGGCATGGACTACAGCCAGTGTAGTTTAACAACTTCTACTTATTATTATTATTATTATTACACACGTAACATGCCTTTTATCAGACCACGCGAAACGTTCATGACTACTTGTTCTTCCTGTTCTTCCAGTATTCCTTCATTCCTTCACTAAAGGCTCTCTTCCTATCTTCAGACCACTTTGGTGCTGTTATCTCTGACAGCACTTCCCCCTTGTACACCTTGTGTCTTAAGACAACTTTGTCTATTATGTCTTCTGAATCTAGATCAATTTTGACTTGTATCTACATCTACATACATACTCCGCAATCCACCGAAAGGTGCGTGGCGGAGGATACACTGTACCACTACTAGGAGTTTCCTTTTTCTATCCCACTGCCAAATAGAACGAGGAAAAGAAGAATGCCCTCATTTCTCTTATCTTGTCCTTGTGATCACTACGCGAAATGTAAGTATGTGGCAGGAAGATCGTACTACACTCACCTTCAAATTCCGGCCCTCTAAATTTCCTCAACAGAAATTCACGAAAATACCTGTATGCTATTACAGCCAGTTACAGACGCCACCCTCCCATACACCACAGCATCATCAGCAAACAGCCGTAAATTACAATTTACTCTGTCCATCAGATCATTTATATAGATAGAAAATAATAGCGGTCCTATCACACTCCCCTGGAGCACACCTGACGATACACTCGTCTCTGATGAACACTCGCCGTTGACACCAACGTACTGCGTTCTATTACTTAGGAAGTCTTCCAGCCAGTCACAAATCTGTGAACCTATTCCATAAGCTCGTATTTTCGTTAGCAGTCTGCAGTGTGGCACAGCGTCAAACGCCTTTTTGAAGTCGAGAAAAACACAATTCGTCTGTTGCCCTTTAACCATGGCTCGAAAGATGTCAAGAGAGAAAAGGGCAAGCTTTAATATGAACGATGTTTCCTAAACCCGTGCTGATTCATAGAAAGAAGCTTTTACGTCTCAAGGAAATTTACTATATTCGAACTGAGAATATGCTCCAAAATTCTACAGGAAACTGATCACCAGCACTTTTTTCCAATCACTAGGAACTTTGCGCTGAATTAAAGATTCGCGATAAATGCAAGCTAAGTAAGGGGTCAATGCCGCAGAATACTCTTTGTAAAACTGAACTGGTATTCCATCCGGACCAGCAGACTTATTCGTATTTAGCTCTCTCAGCTGCTTCTCTACACCAAAAATACCTATTACTGTGTCCTCCATTTCGGAATTAATACGTTGATCAAATGATGGCACATTTGTGCAATCCTCCTGCGTGAAAGATTTCTTAAAGGTTAAATTTAGATCTTTCCGTTTGTTTTCTTCTATTACTGCCCGGGAATGACCAACCTGTGATTGGATAGTGGGCTTCGCTTATCGATTTTACATAGGACCAGATTTTTTTCGGATTCTCGGAAAGATCTTTTGTTAAAGTATGGGTGTGGTAATTATTGTATGCTTCAAGCATCGATCTTTTTATAGACGCACGAATTGGTACTAACTTTTGCCTGTCATCATTTGCGTGTTCTTTTTTGAACCGTGAGTGCAACAGTCTTTGCCTTCTCAGTAGTTTCCTAACATTATTATTAATCGACTTTGCAGGCACATAGTTCTCTAACCCTGTATGTACATTCCACAATTCCTCTACATCTATAGTACCGGAACTAAACGATGCCCATTCACTTTTTTAGTGCGATCCTAACAATTGCTTATCGGCTCTTCATAACAAAAACAGCTCCTAGCCTTCTTGATTGGTTTATGGTCTTTGGTCACCATCGACGCTATGTCGATATCATGATCACTAATTCCTGTCTCTACTCAGACATCGTTAATAAGGTCAGGCCTGTTCGTAGCTATAAGGTCCAAAATATTTCCATTGCGTGTGAATTGCCGGTTTAACTGCTCGAGACATTTTTCGGAGAATGTGTTCAAAAGTAGCTCGCAAGACTGCTTGTCTGTACCGCCTGAAATGTAATTAGAGAGGTCATAATCAACTCTCTTAAGGTTGAAGTCTCCCCCGACATATATTACGTGGCCCGGATACCTAAGTACTACCTGGTGTAGACTTTCTTTGAATGACTCTAAAACTGCTACAGCAGAACTGGGAGTGGGGGCGGTAAAAACACGCAACTATTAACTTTACTTCTTTTAGATCTGTTATACGTGCCCAGATAAATTCACTTTCAACCTCGATCTCAGTAGAAACAATATTTCTATCCACAGCGATGAACACTCCTCCTCCAGTTGTGTCATTCCACGCCTTGCTAAATATTTCTGAAATTTCCACATCATGATTTAGCTAGCTTTCGGTGGCTAAAACTATCTGAGCACAATAATGTCCATGCAGTGCGGCAAATTCGGAAACTTTGTTTTTAATACTTTGAAAGTTCGTGGCCAATATTTTGGCTGTAAAATTTTTGAGCCGAATGCAGCCTGAATTCGCTGACTAGTAGTTGACAGGCGAGTGCTCATCAGAGTTAGCGCCCAGCCTTAAAAAAAAAAAAAAAAAAAAAAAAAAAAAAAAAAAAAAAAAAAAAAAAAAAAAAGACATGTGCACTCCACAAGTACTCTGTTACCCGAGTAGCCGCTTCCTTAGTGTATTGCACTCCTGATCTATTTAGGGGCGTCCAACAATTTCCCATCCGATAACGCAGATCCAGAAATCTGCAGCCATGACTGTTACAGAGTCGGCGAAGGGTCTGCTTCAGACCCTCAACTCGGCTCCAAACCAAATGACCCCGATTAACCCTGGGGTAGTGGTCTTGAGACACTTGGATGTACCTGAGGATTCTGTTGGTGAGTCTGGTCTGTGGAAATCTGCTGCTGTGTCCATAAAATTTTAATCTCCTCTTTCTAACATCCGCTGCGATGTTAGAGAACTTCTCTGTCGTACCCCTGGAGTGAAGTCTATAGCCGTGGTCTGTAATTATTGGTCCAATAATTTTTCCACTAATTTTTCTTTCCTGTGTGAGGATGTTCTCAAGGTCGGTCTTTGTGTGTAACATCAGTGTCCCACTGGCATATAGCACCTCCGGTTTGATTACGGTGTTGTAGTGACGAATTTGGTTGAAGATGAAAAGACATTTCTTACTATAGATATCCTGCGTTTTGTATAAAGCTCTTTTCATTTTCAGTACTCTAGTATTCTGCACAATTTACTCTTTTCCAGTATCATTTCGCCTAGGTACTGTAAATGTGCAGCCCTGTTAATCTTGCCATACTTTGTGTTCAAATTTGGTATGTTTAGCTTCGTGCAGAAGAACTCAGTTTTTTTGAAAGGATATTTGTAATCCCACTTTTTCCGCGCAATCTTTGAGTATTTCTATCTGTCTGATTGCTGTAGTTTCGTTATTATTATAATAATTAGAAAATTCTAACTATTCTTTTAATGCTGTAATTTCAGTATCCACTGCCAAAATCGTGTCCCTTACTTCCCAATGGTACCAAAGCGTACTATAATTGCATTACCACTATACACCACGATAATTAAGATAACATAATCAAGGCTACGTAGCTTTTTCGTTGCTCAGCAGAATCGTTTTAGCATAACTACACTTCGAATGTTCTACATCTACAACTACATAGGACACTCTGCAAATCACATTTAAGTGCCTGGCAGAGGGTTCATCCAACCACCTTTATACTATTTATCTCCCATTCCATTCTCGAACAGCGCGCGGGAAGAAAGAACATCTGAATCTCTCCGTTCGAGCTCTGATTTCTCCTATTTTATTCTGATGATCATTTCTACCTATGTAAGTGGGAGTCAACAATATATCTGTGCATTCGGAGGAGAATGTTGGCGATTGGAGTTTCATAAGTAGCCAACGCCGCAGCGATAGGCGCCGTTGTTGTAATGATTCCCATCCGCTTTAAAACTAATTTGACACGATATTCTACTTCAGAAAACTACCTACTGCAATACCCAGATGCTCGTACATTGTTAACAACTTTTGTTCGTCGTATGTACTTTTTTTTCTAGAATAACGTTTCAACAATGTCTGAGCGCCTGATGGCCTTATTAGCCTGAAATGCGACGTGTAAAATTATTTTTATTTATGAAAGTCAAACAGCAAAGGTATGAAGTTAGGACATTTTGTAAGATGCTCACAGATTTTAATTATAATATATTGAGAATCTTTACGCTTAAGTTTAACTTTATTTGGGAATGGTCATTGTACTATAGTAAAAGAAGGAAGGAAGGAAGTTTTAGAGTTTAACGTCCCGTCGACAGTGAGATCATTAGAGACGGAGCTCATGCTCGGAAATTTTGGTAAGGATGGGGGAAGAAAATCGGCCGTGCCCTTTCAAAGGTACCATTCCGGCATTTGCCTGGAGTGATTTAGGAAAATCACGGAAAAGCTAACTCTGAATGGCTGGAAGTGGATGTGAACCATCGTCCTCCCAAATGCGAGTCCAGTGCGTTGCCACTGCGACAGTAAAAGAATGGCGCAGCTATGTATTGCTAAACGTGTACGTAGCGTGTTGTCGACATTTATCTTGGCTTGCTCGAAATAATTCAGGTATAACCAATTTTCATCTGTCAGAAAGAGAAAAATCACTGCGACAGAACATGTATCATTATTTATTACTGGCTATCGAAGAAGAATCTATTACAGGGCAGACGTATCTCAACGTTACCGTTTCATCACACACCTTCGCAAATAATTGTGCCAAGTTTCATTCATTTCAAGGTCTGCTGTAGGAAAGTTTGATTTCGTTTCGTAATGCGTAACTGATTTCTTACAACTGGTGGAGTTTCGGAATAGCCAGAAATATTCGTGTTATTGACACGCGAGGCCACAAATGGACATAAAATCTCGCACGTTTCTGTGATGAATTCCAGTAGAAGTTGTCACCCATCACAAATTATGAAGTAAGGAGAGAATGTAAATGCAAATGTTCCAGCACACACAACAAATTCGACAGGAATTTTTTGTACGTATCTGGGGCAACTATGCAGTGTTCTAATTAAGGCTTCGAAACAAGTAACATCCACAAGGGATTGAAATGAAAAACAAAAGGTGTCCTTATGTTTATGTAACAAATTATCTGCTTTCGAGTTGTATAACGAGAAACAATGATGTAAGTTTATTAATGATGGCCTCTGCTTTGGGTTTTAGAAAGTGCTAAACAACTCTTGATAGCTTTCCGGTTTTAATCTGCCACGTATTGAAACAAAGTAACCAATGCTGTCCTAAGACAATGATCGGAAACTTAGTTCTTAGCAAAGAATCAGTAGCTATTCGTAATATCTAATATTCCACGCTTATCACTCGGAGTTTCTTCCATAAAAGGGATTCCCAATCAATGTAAGCAACTAAATTTGACTTCAGACATTTTATAAGCAAATTCCAATAGTAAAAAAAGTAAAAAATCTGTAAATTAAATCTTCTGCGCTAAATAGTTATTTTCGTTCTCAGTCACTCACGCTTGTATGTTAATGCACTTGAAATACTTTATTTTTCAACTGAATGAGAAACACAATTCAAAGATGTAACCTATCTTGTAAAATATTTTACGTTTCGTGTGTATATTGCTACCTTAGATAGATTGCATCTTCACGCACACACACACACACACACACCCACACACATACACACACACAAAAGATACTCATGGCTATGATAGAATTCCAGTTCATTATTGAGTTTTATGTAATATTTCGATACAAGATACTTTTTATCTCTTATAGCGCAGATGTAAAGAAAACGACAATGCCCGAGGTTCGTCACATAGCAGTTGGGATGAGAATATTTTCCTAAAACTAGTTCTTTTCCCAACACAGAAGGACTCATACAGTAACTCTTTATTTTCAATTTAACTGTAGTATCGACAACTTCATTTATGACTAATACAATCATATTATGTAGGTATAACCTATGTCATACTGTTACAGTAAGATTGAAGAATATGGTCGTGCATATTCTGTGATAAATGCATAATGTTATAATGAAGCTGTAGAACGTAATGGGCCAAATATAGAGACAACAAGTTTGAAGTGGTTATCACAACTTCAAGTTTGAAATAAAGAAGTTTTCAGGAGTGGGAAATGGGCAGTTGGAGAAAAAGAAACTGCAAATTGTGATGACATAGGTATAATAAAGACAGGTGATTTATTGCGTAAAGAGGCAGGAAAGAGCAGTGGAGAGGAATATCTCACCTAAAATTATAGTAAAATTTAGGAAGAAAGTATTTGATCAGGCAAACAACCGTCACCGAGGATCATATTAATTGAATAAAATCTACTCCAGTTGCCCACAATATTTATATCGATCGCACGACTTGGTTTGTAAGCTTATATCAGCTCAGTTTTTCAGGTAAAAGTGATATTTATGTTGTTAACGATTTTTAACGTTAATGATTCTTATTACATTATTCTTAACAATATGTGTTGTTTTCGTATGTTTCATGTGCATTGACAACGGTGCAACCCACTAGAATATCTTCTCTGCCGGTGCCATAGATGATATAGCTGGCCATCAAACGTCGCGGGTCGACTGCTACAGAGCACGAGAAGATCTTGTTAAGGGACGCTGTTGCCAATCGTCATAATCGAATAAACAAGAAAAAAGAATTACTAGTATTATTACAAAAGTTTTGCTAGTTATGTATACTACAAATAGTTCCAGTTAGTATCTTGAATCTCTACAAGAATGTTCTGTGTATATTTTATTTTACTGATTTGTGTGAAGGGAAATAAAATTGAAAATTTCACTTCAAGTGTCACTGTACTGAAGAGTGTCATTTCAGCCATTAAGACAGCCGAAACTTTAAATATTGTGCTGAATTATATTTTTGAAGATTATTGCAGGATTTATTCAAGACTTTATACAGTTTTACGAACTCATCATCAGTTTATATAATGTGTAAAGTGTGTTCGAGTTTGTGAATCGATATCCTACTTTACAACTGTGGTTTATAAAACAATGGAGAATTATCGAGGAAATATTTTGAAGAAATTCTAAGGAATAGACATTCACAGTTTGACTTATATTGACAATCCAGTTGAAATTCACATTCCTATTTCGTACAAGAACCTTCTTCCTTCTTCAGGCGTATATATAATGTTGAACAAAATTTAATATTTCTTTTGTGTACGGATGGCGTGGTGACGAAGTCGCACATGGTCAATAGCTGTCGTTCACAATTACTAGCAATTCATATAACAGACTTCGTTCCGGCGCAATGTTGGGAAATCAAGGAAAAGCAAAATCAGAATGGCCGCAGGTGGATAGGAACCGCCGTCCTCCCGAATCCGAGTCCAGCGTGTATTTTGTAGTGGTAACCGCAGCAGCACATTGCTGCTAGTGCTATAGCGGCAACAGCTGACAGCTAGGCGGGATTCAGATGCCCTGGAAACGGCAGACTGTTAGCAGAGTAAACAGGAACAGTTTCGCAAACACATCTGAGAGCGAATCGGCCAGGTAGGCTATTTGCTGGCGATTGACTGGTACCAGTAACAGCTGCGCTTCGAGGAGGCGGCTGGCTGCGGCGGAAGCCAACTGATCTACCACGCTGCGAGAACAACGCTTACGGCAGCCTCCAGTATTGCACTCACTCCACCTGTAAGTGAAAGCGTCAAGTAATGAGCGGGTGAGGGAAACGGATTGTTCAACGGTCAATGGTTCTCTGTGTCAGTCGAGACCTCTAACAAGGAGACCATTTGGGTGTCGGTTTTTAGATTTTTTAAAAATATATTTATCGTACGTGAATGTCAGAACACAAATAACCATCAGCCAAAGCCATTCCACCCAACTCTCAAAATGTCTCGAGAAAATCGACTTTGGAGTTTTGCAAGTACTTGTAAGTACTAATAATTAAAACAGTTGCAGCATCTGTCTGTGTAGCTCAGGTGATAGCGTTCTAGCCTTTCAGCTGAAGTGTCGATGGTTCGAATCCTGCACTGGCAATTTTTTCATTTCTATTCTTTTTGTGTTGGAATACTTACACAATTTTAATATCTATTGGTAATTTTTATGAAAAATGCACGTATTTTTGCTTAATCGTAATTTTATACATTTTACAAAATAATAATGGTTTCAAAAAAAAAAAAAAAAAAAAAAAAAAAAAAAAAAAAAAAAAAAAAAAAAAACCATGAGTTACAGTTTTTACAGTACTGACTTCACTATTAGTTGCGGACGGAAGTGTTTGATTGTTGAGTTTGTGAAGAGCTTCGACGCTGTTTTTCGGAAAGTCATCTCCATAGCTACTGATGGTGTTCCAAGCAGCTAACCTACTCAACCATCGTTTTAGGGGCCGCCAAGTTACTTAACTTGTCAATATACTCTTAAAAACTGACACAACACGTGGACTTACAAACCCAAAATGTTTTATATAATTGACTTCGAAAACAAAGAAAAAATATATTCGTTACAGTAGGATTCGAACCACCGACTTCATGGTTGTGAAGCCAGAACGCCAGCACATGAGCTACACGAATGGCTCCGGGTTCTGTACACAGGTGAGTCAAGATTTTGTGTTCAGCCGAAGAATCATCGACCACTGCTTGAACATTATGCTTGAGGCTGAGGGAATTGAACGAATGTCACGGCCATCTAGTTCACCAGATTAAACCCGATTGACCATGTCTGGGATGGACAGCAGGCAGGCAGACGAGCATCTAAAAAATGTTCAAATGTTTGTAAAGCTTATGGGACTTAACTACGGGGTCATCAGTCCCTAAACTAACAAACTACTTATCAACTAGCTTATCCTACGGACGGCACAAATATCCATGCCCGAGGGACGATACGAACCCCCGACCGTAGAGGCCGTGCAGACCGTGACTGAAGCGCCTCAGTCCCCTCGGCCACCGCGGCCGGCGACGAGCATCTCCCACAGCGGTTGCAGAACTGGAAGAACGGGCAACATATCCCTCAAGTGGTGGTTGATAACCTCATACAGTGCAGGTGTGCAACTATACTGGCCGCCCGAGGTAATCATACTTTATATTAGAAGGCAACGAGAATGACTTTTTCATTATTGTGATAGTCTCATGATACCTCGCTGGAAATAAACGCCATGTAAATCTCAAGTAAAGAGTTGAGACATCAAAATATGGTACTGTATCACACGCAAATTACAATTGTAACCAATATCTGAATAAAATACTTTACCATATCTATGGCCGAGGGGTCTGCGACGCGTCAGTCACGGTCTGCACGGCCACTACGGTCGGGGGTTCGAATCCCCCCTCGGGCATGGATATTTGTGCCATCCTTAAAATTAGCTAGTTCATAAGTAGTTTGTAAGTTTAGGGACTGATGACCCCGTAGTTAAGTCCCATAAACTATACAAACATTTGAACATTTTTGAACCATATCTATGTTGTGTACAAAATCTTATCTGACTACCCTCTACTTATTGTGAGTAGTGTATATGTCGAGATCACCAATTTTGGTGTTTTCTAACAACTTTTATTTCTACTGTTGTGGCTTTTTGTGGTTTACTCTCACTCCATATTCTATATTCATGAGACTATTCATTCCATTCAATAGATCCTATAAGTGCAATTTAAACACTAAAACATTTAAAGTCTTAGATAAACACATACATTTCATTTCCGTATTCAGTATATATATTTCACTAAAAGTAACTACAGAGATGAGAAAAATCTCCCAAAGAAGAACGCAAGTTCGATCTCATGTCCTACCAAATACGTCTGGATTGCGATTCATCTTGTGAAAAGAGGGGAAGGTTCCGGCTGACGACAAAGGCGAGGTTATCGATATTGATGATTAACACGTTTTAAAGGGTTTTGCAATAGTTTAGCGATTTTAATTTTGACCATATTCAGAGAGCAGGTGGTCCATGCTACGTCCCATGTTATAAATAATTACAGAGGTTACCTTGATCCCGTGTGCGGTTCCACTAGGGAGACGCTTGTCAATTGTAATTTGGTTGCGCTGATTCCTGCGAGACTGCGAGAGTAGTTCGGGCGTCGGATTTTTGGTTGTCGGGAGTGCAATAGTGCCCTCCTTATGATCTATTTCTAGTCTGGGGCAATGTCTTAGAAACCCTTTAAAACGGACCAAATTCCCGGTTCCAACCAAGGTTTTCGGGAGGTTTTCCTTGGTTGTAAGAAGTGTGCCGAAACTGGTAAACCCCTCCCATTATTCCCAGTTGGGATCACTCTTTGCCCCACTATCAACCTGTCTGATAATTGGCTGAATGACAATTGGGTTCCCCCTTTGCCTCGCTATCAGCTTTTCTGATAATTGGATCAATAGTACCATGGCTATTTATGTGCTAGATCTCAAACAGCTCGCTCCACTCCCCTGAGTCGCTTGTACACCCATACTACCACACAGCTTAAATCATACCAAGCACCCAATACACATTCCGAACACTACATCGCAGCGAGGGGCGCACCCAGGCTCCCATGAATGCAGGGCTGCATTCCACGTGCACCAGTACATACAGTCAAAATCCTCGAGGACACCGCCTAATCATTATATCATCCGTCTGGACAGCCGGCAATGGCTCCGAAACTGCCGAAACCTGAATTTCGTAGTTCTGGCTCCAAAATTACACTCATGGCCATTAAAATTGCTATACCACGAAGGTGATGTGGTACGGACGCGAAATTTAACAGAAAAGACGATGATGTTGTCATATGTCAAGCATTCATTTCAGAGCATTCACACAAGGTTGGCGACGGTGGCGACGCCTACAACTTGCTGACATGAGGAAAGTTTCCAACCGATTTCTAATACACAGGTGACCGGCGTTGCCTGGTGAAACGTTATTGTGATGCCTCGTGTAAGGAGGAGAAATGCGTGCCATCACGTTCTCGACTTTGATAAAGATCGGATTCCAGCCTACCGCAATTGCGATTTATCGTATCACGAAATTGCTGCTTGCGTGGGTCGCGATACAATGACTGTTAGCAGAATATGGAATCGGTGGGTTCAGGAGGGCAATACGGAACGCCGTGCTGGATCCCTACGGCTTCGTATCACTAGCAGGCATCTTATCCGCATGGCTGTAACGGATCATGCAGCCACGTCTCCATCCCTGAGTCAATAGATGGGGACGTTTACAAGACAACAATCATCTGCACGAACAGTTCGACGACGCATGCAGCAGCATGGACAATCAGCTCGGACACCATGGCTGCGGTTACCCTCGACGCTGCATCACAGACAGGAGCGCCTGCGATGGTGTACGCAACGACAAACCTGGGTGCACGTATGGCAAAAAGGAATATTTTAGGATGAATCCAGGTTCAGTTTACAGCATCATGATGGTCGTATCCGTGTTTGGGGACATCGCGGTGAACGCAATTTGGAAGCATGTATTCGTCATCGCCATACTGGTGTACTACCCGGCATGATGGTATGGAGTGCCATTAGTTACACGTCTCGGTCACCTCTTGTTCGCATCGACGGCACTTTGAACAGTGGCCGTTACATTTCAAATGTGTTACGATCCGTGGCTCTACCATTCATTTCAGCAGTTTAATGCACGACTGCGTGATGCAGGTCCTGTACGGGCATTTCTGGACACGGAAATGTTCGGCTGCTGTCCTGACCAGCACATTCTCCAGATCTCTCACCAATTATTGAACTGGCTGGTCACAATACACCAGTCATTAATTTTGATGAGCTCTGGTATCGTGTTGAAGCTGCATGGGTATCTGTACCTGTACACGCCATCCAAGCTCTGTTTGACTCAATGCCCAGGCGTATCACGGCCAGACGTGGTTGTTCTGGGTACTGATTTTTCAGGATCTACGCATCCAAATTGCGTGAAAATGTCATCACATGTCAATTGTAGTATATTTGTCCAATTAATACTCTTTTATCATCTGCATTTCTTCTTGGTGTTGCAATTTTAATGGCCAGCAGTGTATTTTGGTAGCAATAGAAATAAGGTAAAAATTTAATAAAAAAATCTGTTCCTATTTCACCCCCTGTCTTAGTAGTAATTAATTTGGATTATAAGTAAAAATTTAAAAAGAAATAATATTTCCTCGTTTTTAAATTCCTACCAAGAATCAGAAACTGAATCTTTATAGGTCTAGCTTCAAAATTCTCTTCAACTTGCACCAAACTGCTATGGTCATGAGTCCTTAGACTGACTAACTTCTTAAATTAACCTAATTACAAACAGCAGGTATTTTCTGTGATTTATCAAAGGCATATGATTGTGTGAATCATAACATCCTTTTTAATAAATTAGAATTCTATGGTGTCATGGCAGTTGCTACAAAATGGGTCAGTTCGTACCTCACTAATAGGAAACAAATGGTTTCAGTGTAAGTCACTAGTAAATGAAGCCATCAGTCATCATCAGATTGGGAAGAAATTACATGTGGTGTCCTACAAGGATCCATCTTAGGGCTATTTCTTTTTCTTGCGTACATTTAGTAACCTCTCATCAGTCACACTGCCAGAAGCAAAGTTCGTTTTATTTGCAGATGAAACAAGTATTGCAATAAATAGCATGTCGAGCATAGTTCTAGAAAGGTATGCTAATGATATTTCCGTGAACATTAATAAATGGTTTTGATAGCCGACAGTCCTTTTTCTTTAACACTCTGTGAGCAAGATTATCTGTTTTATTCATATTACCACTGCTAATTTACCAGGGCGTTAACATTCACCTCTCCTAACAGGCCGTCACAATTCGGAACCATTTGAATGATAAATTGTTTGACCCTGATTTACAATATGGCCTCTAATTACCCACTAATTAAATACATTTTATTATGCAATGGATAACGCTAGTTCCGTAAGCACATTTCCGATTCTTACATCAGATCTAACATATTCACGTCTACTCTGCTCCAGTTCCCAGCCATCTCCGCTGAACCTGTTGGAAACCTCGCCCTAACCGCTGTCCAGTTAAACTTCATCTGCGGAGCTCTCCCATTGGCTGGAGGCATAATGTGACCCACCTAACTACCCTCCAAGATTCGCGCACCGCCGGCTAGCACCCTCTGGTTCCACAAGAAAATCTCTGCTGTTCTCTCAGAAATCTAAGATTGGCTATCCTACTTGGAACTTTCTGATTCTGCTAACCCGCAACAATCTCTGCTTTCATACCACCTCTGCCACAGTGACACATTCACACAGATGGGAAGGGAGATGGGTACTGTGAAACCTAGCTCCTTAAATTTTCTTTATTTATAGCATTTCCCCGTCCTCTAGCCTCTATCCCTAATCTGTAATTCGAGAGGAAGGTGGTTCAAATCCACCTCCGGCCATCCAAATTTAGGTTTTCCGTGACTTCCCTAAATCACTCCAGGTAAATGCCGGGATGGTTCCTTTCAAAAGGGCACGGCCGATTTCCTGCTTCATCCTTACCAAAACAATCCGGGCCTAAGCTCCGCCTCTAATGGCCACGCTGTAGATAGGACGTTAAAGCATAAGCTTCCTTCCTTCCTTCCTAATCTGTACTGGAACAAAATATAGACCAAATTGCCCTTCTTAGCTGGTCTAAAATAAAGGACTCAGCCATCCTGTATCCATTAATAAAAATGAAAAAAAAAATATGATAGGAAAAAGTAATGAAGCGATCTAGCATTACCACTTCAGTTGAAAGTCAACTCATTGACATTAAACTTTGGAAAGACTCACTACATGCAGTTTAGAACATGTAAGAGATTTCCATCCAGCATATGCATGAAGTATGAAGAAGAGCAGATAGAAGAGGTTTACAGTATTAAATTTCTTGGATTACAGCTCGATACTAAATTCAGTTGGGGGAGCACACCACAAAACTGCAGAAACGAAGAATTTTGTAGATCTAATAATGGATTCTGTTTATCCAGTCAGAACCAAATTGAGGGCCACTGCAACACAGGGACTCTTTTCTGAACAATAATAGTGCGGGGGCCGTGTTACAAAGAGCGAGTTTCTAAATAAAATTCCGACCGCAGATTCACATTACAAGAAAATTACCAAACTCATAATATTGGGAACGGGTTTCTCAGACTACTAATTAAAGAATGGATACAATTAACTGATGAACACATTATTTCCTTCGCAATCGGAGACGTCATTAGGAGGAGCAATTTTACGGGCGACGGGTGAATTATTCCTAATAATTTTGAAGATTACTTCGAGGCGTAAGAATAGCAGGCCTCTCTGCCTTCACAGAATTGGCGCTACTTTATACACACAAATTTCTCGGCGGCCGCCCTCTCGAGCGCTCGGAGGTTAATTTGCTCGACTAGTACCAGCACTAGAAAGTGACCAGTTAGCGTAGTCTACATCTGCTTCTATATATCGTTAATCTGCAAATCGCAATGAAGCGCCCGGCAGATAATTCATCGAAACACGTCATTTGTCTACCATTCCATTCTCGAATCTCTCTGTTAGAGATCTGATTCCTATTGTTTTCAAAATTGGGTAGAGGGTATCAATCAGTCGTTGTTGAAAATGTTGATCTCTCTTTATGCAGATCTAGATTTAGACCAGTACTGCTACACACTATAAATGCATCATTTTAAAAGAAGATGATATGTATTTCATTGCTCGCCTTGGACATATCTACACACATTTCTCACACTTAGTTCAGATACCGTATATGAACTGTGCTACATGTGTGTTGACATGTGCAAGTCCCTTTAGTACTCATACAGATACGTGGCACTTTCCATTATTTAGAGTTAATTGCCAATTTTCGCACTATAAAGAAATATCCTTACGACTTTAGTAGACGATAAACGACAGCATCATATGCAAGCAACGTAATAGGACTGTTCACATTTTCTCCCAATTAGTTTATGTAGCTGTAGAAATTTTTTTAGCAATCAGTCGTAAGTATTATTTATTAACAGATCTAGATTTCGAGCACTGTAAAACATTTCGACCTGCATGCTGGAGGTTATGTTCGTACTGATAGCTAGTTTATGTAGCTATAAAAGATCAGAGGATCAATAACACTATCCTGGGGAACAACAGATGTCACCTCTGCTTTAGTCGATGCCTTCCCATTAATTATTACGAACTGTCGTCTCTGGTAGTAAATCTCCAATCCAATCTCATTTCTGAGACTCTTTCCATAAGCACATGATTTGATTAAAAGTTGTTTTGTGGACACTGTGCCAAAAGCCTTCTGGAAATCTAGAAATATGGAATCGATCCCTTTCCGGTAGCACTCTTCACTTTCCGAGTGAAGACCTAGCTATGTGTCACAAGAACGATACTTCTCAAATCGGTGTTGGTGTGAGTCGGCAGAACGTTATGTTCAAGGTAATACATATTGTTTGAACTCAGTATATGTTCCAAAAACTCTGCTGCTCTTCGATGTCAAAGATATAGGTCTGTAATTCTGTGGATTACTCCTATTGCCTTTCTTGAATATCGTGCGACCTATGCAATTTTCCATTGTTCAGGTGCAGATCTTTCGTTGAGCTTTCGGTTGTATATGACTGTTAAATAAAGACCTGTTGCATCAGTATATGCTGATAGGAGGGTAAATCCATATAGATACTAATGTTATAAATGAGAGAAACGATCTGACGAGTAAACCGCTTAACCGATTTTGATGAAATTGGGCAGGGAGATTACTTGAACACTGAAGAAGAGCGTAGGCTACGTTAGAAAGTGTGTAGTTTAAGATATTTGTTCATTTTAAGTTTATAACCACAGTCTAACATACACAGTCGCGACAACTGACAGTTGCAAAAACACTAGAGGTGGCCAAGCTGACGAAGGAGTAATGTTTGTTCATAATTATGTTTGTACGTAATTAACGAAATGATTACAGTAATTTTTGCGTTACAAGTATTAGGAAAATTAATGTAAAAATAGCCGAACATCGCTGCTTCAGAGGGATAAAGGACAACTTCGTCATGCACATATACTTACGAATATGTTTATATTTGCAGCTTCTTTCGCAGAAAGTAAGTAGAATATAAACTTTCGTCATGCACATATACTTACGAATATGTTTATATTTGCAGCTAATTTCGCTGAAAGTAAGTAGAATATAAACATAAGAGAAACATAAATTTCTATTATGGTCTGTTTTTACAATGACAGGCAGAATTTTTTTTACGCTTATCAATTTGGTATGGAGTCTAATGATTCGCACATTTTTACACTTCACTCGTTTTTATTGAACGCGCGTATGCTTTTCAGTGTAATTAGTTTCAAAAGCCATTTTTTAAGATTCTTGCCGTTTTCGGTTCAGCTGTAGCAACGATTGTAGAATTTGTTTCTTCTTTGTTGGGAAACAGTGTATTGCTTTTGCCGTTTTATTGCCACGTTTGTCATGTTTTTCCTTCAGTTACAGCTGTGGTGGCTGATTTGGTACGACAAATACTGTAGCTATTGCTTTCAATATATGTTTGCTACCCTCCACGATCACCGAGTTTACTGTAATTGTAGTGAAATAATCTTAACATTACTGAGTGGAAAAGCGGCGTCTTTCAGCCTAAGGGTAGCGCTTTGGGTGTTTTCTAGCCATTTTTTTTAAAAATATTTGATAGAAAATGAAATTCTTTATTAAAATCCTGCAGGTGACAATATAATTGTAACTAAACTATCCTGAAATGTATCGTTTCTTAAGTTGTCAGGGATCATAGGACACCTAAGAAAGACAAATGTGGAGCTATTTTCAAGTTACTACCTATTTTTATGGCACTTCATACGTTTCCTAGTGTAAAAAGTATGTTAAAACCAATATAAACGGTACTATCCGCACTCATCCAGTATCGTTTTCAGAAATGTAGCTTGCCAGCCGATTGGAGCGCTGCCGTCGCGGTGTATAACAAAAATCAGGGGAGTGTCGTGACTGTATATGTTAACTGTGATATAACTCGGATTGTGTAACAAATGAGTATCAACGTTTGTCTAAAGCGGCCTCTACACGGTCAGTAATATTGACAATAATATTGTGCAATATTACTATCGTCCTCTTCTAGACTACTCAATAATATTGTGCAGTAATATTGTGGTGTGAAATGTTGGACGATATTATTTCTTTACTTTGTTGCAAGTCGGAAAAAAAGAAGATGGATGAAAAACGGGTATAAGGAACGTCAAATATTCACGCACTAAACAGCAAACATAACAACATAGCGCGATATGTCAAAGATATTGTGAATACTGCACACAGATTGCACAATATTTACAGGCAGCGCAATATATTTAAGAAGTTTTTGATGTTCTCAATATTATTGTGCTTCTTCTCAATCGCGCCTCTAGACCGTTAATATTATTGCGCAGCCGGGAAATATTGTCAATGTTATTGACCGTGTAGGGACCGCTATAACTTTTGAGACGCTTGAAGACCCCATGGAAAAGCTATTTATTCTTTGAAGTTTGAAATTTATCACATTTATAAAATACTTTCAATGGTTGATACGTTGTACGTAATACGATAAATCATAATGAATACAGCGCTTACACAAGAAGTCAACGTTTTCAATTATAATTCACACTGTGTAGCTTCTTCATTCAACGGTTCAGTCACGATGTAACAAACAGAATCACCTTGAATCTCATATAATTTATACGTTGTAAAACATATAGCTTCTTCAGCCAGAGGTTCAGTCACAATGTAACAAACAGAATATCTTTTCGTATGTAATTATGTCTATCTTGATTTCTATAAAGAAGGACAGTATTTACCGTCACTCTACGCACGGTTTATTTTTAAACCGAAAAAGTGAACAATTTTATTTCATCCTTATGATCCTGGTCATAAGTTAGGAACAAAGTTGCGAAATATTTGTACTTTCGATAGTCTTTAAAACGTATGCATAAACATCAGCACGAGCGAAGCTGATAAAAGCTATTCAGTATATAATCTGGACCCTGAAAATTAATTTTGCTTCTATGTTATTCATGTTGGCAGCTGTTCTTAATTCGAAATCTAGAATATCTATTTCGTGTTTAGTAACTCTGCTGTAGCAGCACTGTCATCGGTGGCATCGCCTAGTGAAGGTATTGTTTGTGTCTTGCCCACATACATACATTACTAGACTGGCAAACTTTCCCCTCTGACTGAAGCTTGATGCCGCCATCTTGCCTTTCCTCACGTCAAAAAGTTTCCGTACGCTACTACTATGATCTGCTGACACGATGTGAAGTTGTAAGCTTTATTAGTTGGTCTGAACATGATTTACATTTGAGCTAACACATCCGCAAGCGTTGAATTTAAAACACAGGCCTACATTGTCGAATCGTGTTATGAGAAGAACGTATTCCGTACGATTAAATTTTACTTAGCGTCCTGGCGGCCTCGCGTGATTATGTTGTTAATCAGACGACGTTGGAATTAGCCAATCGCGTGACAACGAAAAAGGTCATGAAATCTTCGTTTTACGAGGGCAATTAATAGTGAACGAGGGGTACAAACAAGAACCTGTCAACCATAGAGTAGGAACGGCGTTATTTATTTACTTCATCGTCTGTACGAAATACTAATCTAGTCACTCTGTGTTGATTTCTAAGAATATTAACATCTTGCCAAAGACTTTCTATCGTTTTGTTGATGTTGCCAACATAATCATGAGAGGCGGCCGGTATGGTAGGTAAATTTTTACCGTTACCTACAGTTAAAGTAGAAGTATTTATCTGAAAAACACTCAGAAGAATAAGGTCATGTGTTATCCATGACGAAAAGCACATTTATAACGGTCATACTATTAAAAGAAAAGCCGAAGTTGATCGAAACTGGTATCAGATTAATAAAAACAGGAAACATGGCTCATTAGTGTGTGTGTGTGTGTCAAAGCAGACTTCATTTCGTAAGAAGTCGCAAAAGAATAAGGGTACGTGTTATCCACTATAACAACACTTTTATAATGGACATACTACTGAAATAAAATCCGAAGTTGAATGAAATTGATAACACAATAATAACAGCAAATCAATGAAACTCCTTACTGCAAAGTGTCGAAGCTTACTACAGCTGACAAAAAAATTACAGTCATATACAACACACGAATTTCCCACATGTCAAAACCCTAAAGACAGCGTAGATAAGTCAGTTCATCCATATTTTTACGACTCTTTTCTGTAATAACTCACACGACTGCTCGCACGTTTAAAGTATAGAAATATGGCAGCGAGACTTCACTGACACCAGTGATACAGTATACGGGATTGCAAGTCTAGTAATGTATGTCTGTGACTTGCCCCATAAAGTAGAAATATCTCTGGAGTGAGCATCGCATTCTGCGCATGTTTTCAACATTAATCTGGAATTGTCGCGTGATCTAGGGTCGTCGCTGTTCGTTAATTCACACTAAGCATCACGTCACGTAACGTCATGTTAGGGTTTTTCGGCAGCAGAGTTTCAACAACGTCGTCGTCTGGTGACATCGAAATTTATTTTCGCCGGGCTCTGTACTATGACAGTAGCTGATTTGGATGTTTCTTAATTTTCAGTTTATGACTCCGATTTGTTTCCGTGGTGATCTGCAAATGTAGCATTAAGAATTGAATTTTTTCCGTTGAGTATTGTTCCAAAAGCGATGTCGGAATGTCAGATACCTCAAAATGAAGACTTACTGCGGTAAACAAAGCTGTGCTTTGGTTTGTGTGTTTGAATATTGGTCAATGGTTTCGCTATAAGATTTATGTCGATAATCTGAAATGACGTTTTTCTTCTCAGCACTTTCCCACATACAAATGATCAAGAACATGACTTTACTAAGGTTATTAAATAATTTTATAGTTGTTATTTTCTCAAATCTGACACTATACTACAATTTTTTATCACTAATGGTAGTTACTCCTCCACCTCCATTGCTCGGTACAGGACAAAGCAAGTTGACTTGACGTAATGTACAACTAGACGTGACGGCCATTGTGAATTAGCCTTTTGCTTTCCGCATTGTTTAAAGGTTATACAATTTGTATCATTGTCCATGTCCATATTTTTCCAGACACTTTTGAAGGCGTAGATTTACTCTCAAGTCATTAAGCGATTCGAAAGGATGAAAAGTCTGTTATCTTGTCAAAGCCATTCCATATTTTGGTTGTGCTGGACTATATGAGATTGCTGAAGACTACGAATTTGAGATTTCGAATCAAGTTTGTTGCAAAAGATGGATTTATAGCATTGCTTACGTTCTCGACAAAGTCGGACACACTTTATAAAATGTGTAACAGTAGTCCACTCATAAAATTGATTTTTTTGCAGTGCTGTCATTCACAGATAAATTATAATTCTATGATTCCTTTGTAGCACTTTTTACATTTGCATATTAGCAGCTTAAGATACATGCTCAAGCCTTATAAATAACGATAGAAAACTGCAAAATATGGAATAGCTTTGACAAGATAACAAACTTTTCATCCTTTCGAATCACTTAATGACTTTAACAATATACTGTTCAAATTTTCAATTTGCACACTTCACAGGCAAGAACTTATCACTTTCGTTATAATGACACAGTTTACTTGAACAGAAATTCTGTTAAATTTCACTTAAGGCCTCGTCCATGTAGTGTGGTAACGAAAGAGCAAGAACATCATTATTTATTTCACGGTCAACACGAAAAATCCCTCTTATTCTATGTGATTGAGCTTTCAAATACCATTAAATGGTTGTTGCCAACATCAGTACACTACGCCGCCGAGGTTGTAAGTAAAATTTTACCCAGAATTACCAGCATTTATATTCGCCAGTTGCTACGTGTGAGTGTGAGTCACCTTGAATTTGCATTTCCGGTGATTCATCGTAGAATTCGCAGAAATCGTAATTGATAAAATTTTGAAAGGATAAGTTGTGAATTCCAAAACTTCTGTTTTAAACCGTGACAAATCACTACTAAATGTCACAGCTACCGAAAAGTAGCATTCATAAAAATCACTGTTATCGGACATTCACTGTTTAGTTCATCCCCATTACAGATAAATGTACGTCGTCCCGAGATCACGTGACCATAACGACAATAGATGTTGACAACAAAAGTTCTGCTCTGCGCGTCTGAATGCTCTCTCCACAGATATTTCTACTCTATGACTTGCCCCAGGTATACGAACCAGATGACAACATCGATGTATGAGACAGGCGAAATACCCTCAGACTTTAAGAAAAATGTAATAATCCCCATTCCAAAGAAATCAGGCGCAGACAGGTTTGAAAATTACTGAACCTCAATCTGATAAGTCATGGTTGCAAAATTTTAACACGAATTATTTACAGGAGAATGGAAATGCTGGTAGAAGCCGACATCGGGGAAGATCAGTTTGGATTCAGGAGGAACGTAGAAACCCGGGAGGCAATACTCACTTTACGTCTTATCTTAGAAGATAGATTAAGGAAAGAGAAACGTACGTTTTTAGCTTTTGTAGATTTGGAGAAAGCTTTTGAAAATGTTGACTGGAATACACTCTGTCAAATTCTGAAGTCAGTAGGGGTAAAATACAGGGAAAGGAGAGTTATTTATAACTTATACAAAAACCAGACCGCAGTTATTAGACTCGAAGGGCATGAAAGGGAAGCATCAGTTGGGAAGGGAGTAAGACAGGGTTGTAGCCTTTCTCCGATGTTATTCAATTTGTACATCGAGCAGGCGGTGAAGGAAAGCAAGGAAAAATTTCGATTAGGGATTAAAGTTCAGGGGGAAGAAATAAAAACATTGCGTTTTGCTGATGACATTGTAATTCTGTTAGAGACAGCAAAGGACCTGGAAGAGCAGTTGAATGGAATGGACAGTGTGTTGAAGAGAGCATATAAAATGAACATTAACAAGAGCAAAACAAAAATGATGGAATGCGGTCTTAGAAAATCAGGCGATGCTGAAGGAATTAGATTAGGTAACGAAACAATGAAGGTGGTAGATGAGTTTTGTTACTTGGGTAGTAAAATAACATGCGATGCTCGCAGTACAGAGGATATAAAATGCGGAGTGGCAATGGGAAGAAAAGCATTTTTGAAAAAGAGAAATTTGCTAACATCGAATATTAATCTAAGTGTAAGGAAGTCTTTTCTGAAGGCATTTGTGTGGAGTGTTGCCTTGTACGGGAGTGAAACATGGACGATAAACAGTGCGGACAGGAAGAGAATAGAGGCTTTTGAAATGTGGTGCAACAGAAGAATGCTGAAGATTAGGTGGGTAGATCGCATAACTAATGAAGAGGTACTGAACAGAATTGGCGAGAAAAGGAATTTTTGGCATACCCTGACTGAAAGAAGGGTATCGCTTGGTAGGACACATTCTTAGACACCGAGGAATCGTAAATTTAGCATTGGAGGGAAGTGTGTGGGGTAAAAATCGCAGAGGGAGACCAAGAGACGCGTATAGTAAGCAGATTCAAGTGGATGTGGGTTGCCGTTCTTATGAGGAGATGAAAAGGCTTGCACAGGATAGAGTAGGGTGGAGAGCTGCATCAAACCAGTCTCCGGACTGAAGACCATAACAACATAATAATCAACTCGCCGTATTTAGAGGCAGAGTTCCGTTGAGAAAACCACTGTGAGCTTCTCGTATTGAAGTCCTCGCTAACTTATGAGCTGCTGTGCGGGATCTCCAATCTTGGGGATACTGTGTGAGGAGGGATGTAATATTTTGTCGGCGTGTGAGCAGTATGTTCCCCAGCGGATGCGGTAGGGCGGCGTGGCGGCCGGCGGGGCCCACACATCGCCACGGCAGCCACAGCAGGCCCCTCCCACTCGTTAGCGGCTGCTGCGGTCGGCCACTCCCGCAGGACTTCGTTATCTCGCCGACAGGTGGGGCTGCTGTCCTGCCGGCTAGGCAGCCTATATAGGGACAGTGGCCAGTCGGCCATGTCTCTTATCATACTACGCGCGGGACGTGCAGTTAGGTAGCGATCCAAACGGAAATGTAGTCATGTTCACTGATTCTTCCGTCATTTATTGTAGAACAAATTCATTATTAAAATCATCATCATCAGAGACTGATTATGCCTTTCAGCGTTCAGTCTGGAGCATAGTACCTCTAATAAAATTCCTCCATGATCCCCTATTCAATGCTAACATTGATGCCGCTTCTGATGTTATGCCTTTCACTTCAAAATCATTCTGCACCGAATCTAAGTACTTTCTTCTTGGTCTACCTCGACTCCTCTTACCCTCCGCTGCCGAGCTCATGAGTCTCTTAGGTAACCTTGCTTGTCCCAAGCGTGTAACATGACCCACCATCTCAGTCTATTCGCTCTAACTGCTGCATGTATGGTGTTCATTCCCAGTTTTTCTTTGATTTCCCCCTTATGGACACCCTCCTGCCATTGTTCCCATCTATTAGTACCTGCAATCATTCTTGCTACTTTCATATCTGTAAACTCTACCTTATGAATAAGGTAACCTGTATCCACCCAACTTTCACTCCCATACAACAGAGTTGGTCGAAAGATAGAGCGGTGTACTGCTAACTTGGTACTGACTTCCTTCTTGCAGAAGAGAGTAGATCTTAGCTGAGCACTCACTGCAGTAGCTTTGCTGCACCTCGGTTCCAGTTCTTTCGCTATGTTGCCATCCTGTGAGAAAATACATCCCAGGTACTTGAAACTATCTACCTGTTCTAACTTTGTTCCTCCTATCTGGCACTCAATCTGTTTGAATCTCTCTTCCACAGACAATACATTCGTTTTGGAGATGCTGATCTTCATATCATAATCCTTGCACCTCTGATCGAGCTCTGAAATATTAGTTTGCAACATTTCATCGAATCGGCCATTACAACTAAGTCATCGGCATATGCGAGATTGCTTATTTTGTTTTCAGCTACTTTAATCCCACCCTGCCAGTCTACTGTTTTCCACATATGATCCATGAATAGTATGAACACCAGTGGTGACAGGTTACAGCCTCGTCTTACCCCTGAAACTACCCTGAACCATGAGCTTAATTTGCCGCCTACTCTAACTGCTGCCTGACAGTCTACGTAAAGCCCTTTAATTGCTTGCAAAAGTTTGCCTCCTATACCATAATCTTGAAGAACTGACAGTAGTTTCCTCCTGAGAACACGGTCATAAGCCTTTTCCAGATCTATGAAACGTAGATACAATTCCCTTTTCCACTCATACCACTTTTCCATTACCTGCCGTAGGCTAAAGATCTGGTCCTGACAGCCTAAGAAGCCTAAACCCACACTGATTTTCATCTAACTTGTCGTCAATTAATACTCGCACTCTCCTTTCAACAATACCTGAGAATATTTTGCCTACAACACTAATTAGGAGATACCTCGATAGTTTTTGCAATCTTTTCTGTTTCCATGTTTGAAAATTGGCGTGATTACCGCTTTCGTCCAGTCAGACGGAACCTGCCCCGATTCCCACGCCTTTTCAATTATCCTGTGTAACCATTTGAGACCTGATATTCCACTGTATTTGATCAATTCCGACTTACTTTCATCCACCCCAGCCGCTTTATTGCACTGTAAACTACTGACTATTTTCTCCACTTCCTCAAATGAGATTCGGTTTCCATCGTCGTTCCTATCCCATACCTGAAAACCTGACACATCAATGGACGTTTCACCTACATTGAGCAATTCTTCAAAATATTCCCTCCATCTGCTCAAGGCATCCACAGGATTAACTAGCAGCTTCCCTGACCTGTCCAAAACACTTGTTAATTCCTTCTTCCCTCCCTTTCGAAGATTGCTAATTACGCTCCAAAATGGTTTTCCCGCGGCTTGAACCAGAGTTTCTAGCTTGTTTCCAAAGTCTTCCCATGATTTCTGCTTGGAGTTTGCAATAAATCCGTTTGGCTTTGTTTCTTTCTTCGACATAACTTTCTCTGTCTGCCTGATTTCTAGTATGGAGCCATTTTTGAAATGCCTTCTTTTTCTTTTTACAGGCTGCCTTGACTGTGTCATTCCACCAAGCTGTCTGCTTCTTCCTGCCTTTACACACTACTGTTCCAAGACATTCTCCAGCTGCTTCCAGTAGTGTGTCCCTGTACCTTGACCATTCCTCTTCCAGTGACTGTAAATCCCGAGATCATTGTTATGTATTTGTGCCCAATTTCCTTGTCTTGAAGCTTCTCCACTCTTATCCTTCTACACATTGGCCTGACTTTCTGATTTTTTGGCCTCAAAAAACCAATTTCACTGCAGATTAAATAATGATCAGTATCATCAGAGAACCCCCTGAAAACACGTGTGTCCTTGACTGTCTTCCTGAATTCCTGGTCTGTTATTATGTAGTCAATGACAGAGCTGGTTCCCCTTCCTTCCCAAGTATAGTGGTGAATGTCCTTATGCTTAAAGATGGAGTTTGTGATAACTAAGCCCATACTAGAACAGAAATCCAAGATCTGTTTTCCGTTCCTGTTGGCTTCCATATCCTCTCCAAACATACCCAAAACTTTTTCATAACTTTCTGTTCGATTTCCTATCCTGTCGTTGAAATCACCCATGAGTAAAAACACTATCCCTATCCTTCACTCTAACAACTACATCATTAAGTGCAAATCTGTCCATCTCATCTTGATCTGTCCCCTCAAAGGGTGAATATACTGCCACAATCCTAATTTTCTTGCTAGTGATGGCCAAATATATCCACATCAGTCGTTTATTAAAATTAAAATATACAATTTTGTGTTCGTTTACAGGTCTGTTTATTTTACGAATCGATTTTCGGCTTCTTTGGCCGTCATCATCTACTGAAGTTTGGTCAAAGAACTTGCGTTTTCAAGAAACCAGAAGTGATTTTAAACGAAGAGAAATAAATTAACTTATTTGATAGAACAGTTACAATGGAAATCAATATTCAAATGAAAATTTATAAATTAATAGTACTGCAAAAAAGGAAACACTGATACTATACATTGAGAAACAGTGCAAACATAACAATTTCTTGATAACAATGACTACAGTGAATAAAATAAAATTAAATAAGAATCTGAAGTTTGAAGAGTTTGAAGGGTTGTTCCAAACACAAAGTGACACAAAAAATAAGTAATATAGAATAAGTATTAGAAACCTGGGACATTATTATAACTAAATAAACAAATAGACAAAAATAGAGGGGTGGGATAGGAGGGTATAGGTGGGGTGCATTGGAGAATTGTAAATCTTAACAAATTAGAGATATACACTCGAACTGAGAAACGGTGAAAATAAACATATTCAGTTATACTGAGCGAAATTAAATAAATAATTAATGTAAAGGCAGAGTACAGAATAATTGGGAATATTAGTACTGACAAAGAAAGATATTAAACAAGTGTGATACATTGGAAACACAGATATTAACACAGAAAGAAGATAAAAAGTGGCTGTACCAAATTTAAATTAGATTTACAAATTCATACCCGTCTAGTAATTGTAAGACAAACCTATTATAAACATATGCTGACACAGAAATACAGCAAGGTAAAATTAAAAGATACGAGAATTGAAGGAATACATTGGAACAGACGTGGTGAGCTGCATTGGAAATTTTGAAGATTAGAGTCGGTTCAGTAATGGTGATCTATTCAAGACTATTTAATATTAAGCATGGACTGTGAGCCAGATGTTTGATTATTTTTAAGGCCTTTCTAAGGCCTCTAGTAGATTGAGTTTCTGGCTGTCATTTAACGGTTAAAATAAGGCATCAGTTCGACGTATGACGCCAAAACAGATCTTCTAGCTTAATAGTACCTATCTAAATAAAAGCCATTAATATATGTTTATATTGGCATAATACATATATAGGCCAAGAAATTTGTGCAGAGCACAATTTAATCATCACAAACACTTGGTTTAATAATCATAAAACAAGGTTGTATACGCAGAAGAGACCAGTAGACACCTCGAGGTACCATATTGACTTTATAATGGTAAGGCTAAGGTTTAGAAACCAGGTTTTAAACTGTAAGCCTATCCAGGCTCCAGAGGATCATGTAGGTATGAGGTCAAGGCCTAACAGAAGTCCTTGGATAACACAGGAGATAAAGAACTTAATTAAAGGAAGGAGAAAGTATAAAAATGCCGTAAGTGAAGCAGGCCAAAGGAAGTACAGACGACTGAAAAATGAGCTAGACAAGAAGTGCAGATTGGCTAGAGGAGAAATGCAAGGCCATAGAAGAATGGATAACTAGGGGAATGATAGATACCGCCTACAGGAAAAATAAGAGAGACATTTGAAGACAAGAAAAGCAGAGGTATGAATATCAAGAAAACATTGGAAAGAAGGGAAAGCTGGAAGGTGGAAACAATATATAGAGGGCCTGTAAAAAGGAAATGAACTTGAAAGTAGTATTCTAGAAATGGCAGACGAAATAGAGCAAATGAGATGTGACATACAATATTGATGACGTTCCGTCTGAACTGCTATTATCGTTATGAAAGCCAGGAAGATACTTTGCGCCTGATATGCAAGATGTGTGAGAGAGGGAAAATGTCCTCAGACGTCAAGAAGAGTATAGTGATTCCAGTTCTTAAGAAAGCAACTGCAGACAAATGTGAAAAAATATAGAAAAGTCATGGTTACAAAATACTAACACGAATTATTCACAGACGAATGGAAAAAAACTGGTGGCATGCGACTTTGGGGAAGATCAGTTTGGATTTAGGAACAAGCGACGCAATACTCACATTATGACTTACCTTAGAAGATATGTTAGGGAAAGGGAAAATGTTCAAATGGTTGTTAAGCTAGTGGGAGTTAACTGCGGGGTCATCAGTCCCTAAACTTACAAACTACTTATAAACTAACTTATACTAAAGACAACACAAACATCCATGCCCGAGGGGATATTCGAACCCCCAACGAGGACGGCTTTGCGTATCGGAGTATTGCGCCTCAATGCACTCGGCCACTCCGCCTCGTCTAGGGAAAGGGAAACCCACGTTTTTAGCATTTGTAGATCTGAAGAAAGATTTTGACAGTGTTGACTGGAATACTTTTTCAAATTCTGAAAGTAGCAGGGGTAAAATATAGGGAGCGTTACAGGGCATTGAAATAAGTTCAGGGGTGAGGTTGAAAATTTGTGGACGACGGGGATTCAGACCTGGATTTCTCGCTTCGAGCGAGCAGTCGCCTTAACCGATTACTCAATCCAGCCCCTTTTCGCAGCTTTAACTGTATTCCTGCGAACGATCGGGCGTATTTGTGCATCCGCACAGAACCTGTCATATGGTGTGAGTTCTTTCGGCCATATCCGATCAATAATCATAAGTATGCCTCCAACAAGCAAATGATATTTTCTCTCAATCAATAGTGTCTATTTTTTCGATCGTGTCCGCAAGAACAGACACAATATCTATCATCGTAAGTATATCAAAAACTGCAACGCAGTGGGCATTAGAAACGCAATGTGCAATGAGTTGAGAATTTGGGTCGGACGGAAATCGTGTTTGGGTAGCATTATTGGATAAGGTGACTGCTGGTCGGAGGCAGGAAATCCATGTCCGAATCTCAGTACAAATTTTTACCTTTACCACTGAATTCCTTTCAATGACCTGTAACAATCGAAATGTCTAAGTCAGTGTCAGCCACTGCTCCGAGACACACTGCGAACCTTTCGAAACTGTTCGCAGATGGTGCAGCTTTCAGAACATAGCAAATCGGAATACAGTACCAATTTGCAGGCTGACCTAAAAGATGACATTAATAATAGCCTGGTGTTTTTAGGATGCTGCATAGGACTGTAGCGGTATTCTTGAAATTTAATAAGAACAGCAAAGATTTTACGCCTCACTAATATATTCCCCCTCCCTATTTGCAGCAATCTGCCAACGCTGAGGTAATTTCGAGATTCCGCGACTATAGAAATCATTTGGTTTAGAGGGAACAATTCCTCGAGCCATCTTCAGAGCGCATTTTCATCCAGGTTTGAAAGTTTTTTTATGGTTAATCGCTAGTGAAACACATCCACTGAATGTGTAGTCGTGTTCTATTTTGATTTACTCATTAGCCTAAAGTTTTTCTGCACCATTAATGTTATCTATCTGTGTGTTTTTTTATTCTTTTTAATAATAATCAATGCCCCATGTTTATATATGTTTGCCCCATATTTATATATGTTTCCACCCGTATGATTCAACTTGTGTGTTCAAGTGTATATGGAAGGTTGCTCTTAATATTGACTGACTGCTACGCAATGGCTTACAGTCGCCGCCTCCCGCTTTAGGCCTCGTTTTGCTGTAGTTAAGAACGCATGGCTTCGTTGTCGTCTGCACTGACGTCTCCTGTATGGCCAAAGACAAGCTTACTTGGCAAAGTGGCGAGGTGGCCGTGCTTTTAGTGTCGTACCAACCTAATCTGGGGTGAAAGAGGTGACTAGAGACCACTCTGGGAGCGGTTGTAGAAGGGGTTGTCTGGGCCAAGTAGCAAGGATTGGTAAACACTAGTCTCTGAACGCACTCTGCGTCGCTTTTAGCGCGCTCTACATCCGGTGTATGGCGGGGGTAAGTTTTTCCTGTGGCCTTAGATCTTCATTCTTGATTCTGGCTACGATGACTGTGGAAACAAGTACTCCACCGAATCATGCTGAGGGCAAGGCATACTGTTAGGACTTTACTTTCTTTGTGATCAGGCTGTCTTGGTTGTTCAATGATAGTTCTCTCGAGTAATTCTTTCGCTATGTGAGGCAAAGTGTTTCTTAATTTACAGAACTTGAGCAAATTCAGTAAATTTATTATTTGCATTTTCATTCCAGCAATGATTGTGTGTCCAGTTTTGCTCAAGTAAGAATACACGTGTGTGGCCTTCAGCCTTTGTGTAAACCTAGTAAGTTTAAATTTCCTTCATGTTTTTAACTAATTTTTCACAATGCTTCTGTATCCTTGAGTATGCTAAATATTTCTGAGATTTTCTAGCTTGAGTCTGTCTTTCCTGTCTTGTATGACCAATTGCAGCATGTGCTTTTGTAATGGTCACTTCTTCAGCCTTCAGCCACACTTTGGTTAATACTAGCTTTCTTCTATACGAAATCTTGCGTACTTACTTGTTTTACTTGCTTATTGTAAATTAATTCCTGTTTGTAAATGTTATGAAATTCAGTGTGGTACCACACCACGTGGTACTTAAGAATAGTGAGCCGCTGCCTCCCCACACATGAGTTCGTTTAGTGGGCAGTGTACTTAGAATTTGTGATCAAGACACCTGCCATCTCGTGAAGACGCCGCTGACGCTTCGTTTCCTGCTGTTATCGAGTGTTCCCATGGAGTAATGTACTGCCAAGCATTATGCGTGTGTCTGTGAATGAATGAATGTGCCTTCAGCTACCCATTGTGTGTTTGCAAAAGGGCAGGAACAATTTTATTACAGGCAGTAATTATAAGATTTAATTCACTGTTGTGCAAGGTGTGAGCTTAATTTGGTCTTCCCACATTTAGTTACTTGTTCATTTTTCTGAATAGATTATGATTTTAAATATCAGACCTCTGCTTTATGATTTTATGCTCCCCATCCCAAGTTTAATTATCTATTCATTTATTTCTTAACATTGATTTTGTTATTGTTAATACGTTAGTTGCTCCCTTAAGGAGTGAGTAGTTAGATAAATTGCCTTTGCACATGTACTGTGGCCAATCATAAAATAATTTAGAGCAGCAGTGAGCGTTTTAACAACTTACATTTGCAGATCTGAACTGCCCGAGATCTTGCTTATTTTATTAACAGGCTACTTTCAATAGAAAGTGGAAATTGTCAGATTCAGAGGGCAAGATCAGATTAATAAGGTGGATGCAGAGTGACTCCCCAACCCAATTCCTCTATAATGTTTTTGTCAGCCTAGCAGAAAGCGGACGGGCGTTATCGTGGAGTAGCACCAATTCAAGCAAACTCCTTGGCCGATGTTAATCGAGATGCCTCAGTCATTGATAGCGAATGTCAGTAGTTCTCGTTACACCACGGGGAAGCAATTTGTAGTGCAGCACACCGCCTCTGTTCCTCCAGCTTGATGTCATTATCTATTATGGATGTGCAGATATCTTTGTAAGGGGAGTTGTTCCTTTATTTTGGCTCTACCGTACCTTCCTTATGTTATCCAAGCATAAAAAGAACATTTTTTCTCAACAGTAATGATACCGTTTACCAGTGGTCGGTGTTCTTCATGAGCCAATTCATGACAGGGGACCACAGATGCACTATACCTATACGATAATTTATAATTTATTACTTCAGACTTCTTGGTTATGTGTTATGCATTACACATGTACCCGATTTTTGGAGATTCCCCTTTACATGTATAGGACACACGATGGTAGAATGATCACAGTTAATCCAAATTTCCAGATCTCAACTACACTAACCTGAATCATCGAGGGTTGATGTCTTTAAACCATCTTCATTAAACCAAGAAGATCTTCCTGAATGTCAAGAGTCGCTGTAGTCACTAAGTTTGAAGTGCTCCTTCTAATCATGAGAAAACCATCGAGTGTAGGAAACGACACTATCTCTGGAAGACTTGAAATCAAATAACACAGAAGTGGCTCTTAAATGACTATTCAATTTGGTGAGTAGGTTATATGAAACTGGCGACGTACCGTCCGACTTTTGGAAAAAATATAATCTAACACATTTCCGCTCACCGCAAGGGCAAACACGTGTGAGAACTACTGCCCAGTCAATAACACATACATCCAAGCTACTGACGAGAATAATACACAGAAGAATGGGAATCAAAACTGAGAATTTGTTAGATGACGATCAGTTTGATTTTAGGAAAGCTGAAGGCACCAGAGGGCAGTTCTGAAGAGTGTCTGATAATGGAAGAAAGACTGAAAAAAATCAAGCCACATTCATAGTATTTGTCGGCTTTGAAAAATCGTTGGAAAGTGTTAATTGGCGCAAGATATTCGAAATTCTGAGAAAAATCAGAGTAAGCTGTAGGGTAAGATGGGTAATGTAAAAGCGAAAGAAGTACCAAGAGGAATAATAATACTGCAAGCACAATAACGAAGTGCTCTTATACCCCTACTGTTCAATATATGCATCAAAGAAGCAATGACCGAAATGAACAATAAAATAAAAATAAAATTTAAAAAAGAGAGGGAAAGAATAGAGAAATGGTTAGATACTGATATGAAAATTCAAGGTGAAAGGATATCAAAGTTAAAATTCGCTGATGACATTGCTGAATGGAATTAATTACTGAATACGGACTGGCAGTAAACTGAAAAAAAAGGAACTAATGAAAAGTAGTAGAAATGAAGGTAGCGAGAATCTTAACAACAACAAAAATGGTGATCAAGACGTAGATGACGTCAAGGAGTTCCATTACCTTGGAAGTAAAATAACCTATAACAGACGAAGCAAGGAGAACGTAAGAAGTAGCCTGGTAGATGCTACGAGGGCATGGAGCAGGGGAGTTGCTGGTATCAAAGTATGGCCTTAAAAGAAGCTCAGTTCTCTATAGAAGTGAAACAGGAATACTGGGAGAATCGTAACACAAGAAACTCCAGGCATTTGAGATGTGGTGTGTACTGATAACGTATGAGGAGGTTCTCCGTAGAATCGGAGGTTATGGTAGATATTGACAAGAAAGACAAGGAAGAAAGGATTTGATTTAATGTCCAGTCGACGGGTGGGTCAATAGAGGCGAAGCACAAACACGGACTGTTTTTCTATTATAGATGGAGACAGAAATCGACAGTGTCCAGACACCATTCAGGCATTTATCAGGAGCAATTTATGGAAATCACGGAAAATCTAAATCTGGTAGGCCGGAGGCGGGTTACGAAGTGCTTTCCTTCCGAGTGCGAGTTCAACATTCTAACGACTCCTTCACTTTAAGATAACAGGGAGTAACCACCATGTACCTAAAGACAGCTGTATAGGACGTAGTGCGCAAATGTGGAGGTAGACACAACGTAGGAATTCGTGGTGGGTCGTGTCAAAACATGTAGTATGATGACTGAAAAAAAAAAATCGCAGAGGCTAAAGCAGAATGATTCGTCCCACATGCAATCAGTAAGTGCAGCGCATCTGACTAGTGGGTATGGCACTTGGGTCCGAATTCCGGCCTTGGTAGAAAATTTTAACTCTATGCTTCTGCATATACGAGACATACGGACCAGCCTTGACATAAACAACAAAAAGCTCTACGAACTACACCTATTCCTGGCAAGAAAGTTGGATGTGGAAGACTGGGAGAAGGTCGATAGGCTGACCTTCCAACAAGCCACGAGGTCTACTGAGAGCCTCGCCAGTCGTCAGATGAATAAGTTTGCCAAGCTGCAGCCGGTCACGACGAAAGAAGAACAAACGCTGGATACGCAAAGGACAGTGGTAAATCTCTCAAGCCACACCTTAAGTGAAGCAGCTACTCAGATCCTGGCTAAGGGACTCAATTTTGCTATCGCACCGAAATATGTACCGAAGGAAGACATCATTGAATCAGTTGAGACGTCGGTGCGTCATCTGCCACATGCCGAGGCAGAGAAGATCCGACAAGAAACGGTACGAATCCTGTCTCAAGCGAAACCACCAAAACAAAACATCAGCAGGGAGGAACGCCAGGCCATAGTGGAGTTGAAGAAGAATCCTGACTTAGTAGTGATACAGGCAGACAAAGGCAACGCCACTGTCATCATGGATACACCAGATTACAACAAACGAATGGAAAATCTTCTCGGCGATCCCATATACAAGAAACTTAAGGGTGATCCGACGGCTAAGATAACCAGGTCGACGCAGGCGCTGCTGAAGCAAACCAGGATGACCTTTGACACAGCCAGAAGACTCATCCCACAAATTCCGCAGGCACCGAGGATGTATGGGGTACCGAAGGTTCATAAAGAGCATTTCCCTTTGCGTCCTATAGTGGCCAGCATTAATTCACCCACATACAAGCTGGCAAAAGAGCTGGTACCAAAGCTCCGACATCTGGTGAACCACACAGAGTCATACGTCAAGGATTTGACCCATTTCGTGGCACTTTTAAAAGAGAAGAGTGTATCAGTCACGGATCTGATGGTTAGTTTCGATGTAACATCGTTATTCACTAACGTACCAGTGTCAGACACAATTAACATATTAGAAGAGCGCTTAGCACCTGACACCTGTGACTTAGTACGCCACTGCTTGACGACCACCTACTTCAAGTGGAAAGAAGAATTTTATGAACAAACAGACGGTGTAGCTATGGGCTCCCCTCTTTCGCCGATTGCAGCAGACATCTTCATGCAAGCTTTTGAAGAAACGGCTCTCCAGTCAGCGCCACTACGCCCAGCATGCTGGCTGCGATACGTTGATGACACTTTCGTCATCTGGCCACATGGGGAAGAAGAGCTACAGAACTTCCACGAACACCTCAATCGGCAGCACAGCAAAATACATTTCACTATAGAAGTAGAGAAGAATGGAGTGCTGCCTTTTCTCGACGTTGAAGTCTACCGAAAGTCTGATGGTAAACTCGGCCACAGGGTGTACAGAAAGGCTACCAGCACAGGAAGGTACCTCCACGCCTCCTCCCACCACCACCCGATGCAGAAGAAGTCCGCCCTTCAAACTTTAACAAGGAGGGCCCACAGGATCAGCGATGCCGACCACCTACAGGTGGAACTACGGCACCTCAGATCCACCTTTGTGGCTAATGGCTATGGACTGTGCGAAATAAATAAAACAATGTCCAGGAGGAATGAAAACAATAGAGGGGAACAGCAGCAAGCACAAAGCATCGCCCTATTACCTTACGTGCAGGGCGTCACTGAACGTGTGGGCAAGGTTCTTCGTCGGGCAGGCATCAAGCTAGTCTTCCGCAGCACCAACAAATCTAAGGATTTCCTTGGTTCAACTAAGGACGCGGTTGACAAACTGAGTGATGCCGGCGTTTATGAAATAAGCTGCGAGTGTGGGCTGGTCTACATAGGAGAGACCGGACGAGCAATCTGCACGAGGCTTTCAGAACATGAAAGGCACATACGGCTTGGACAGCACACAAAGTCAGCAGTTTCCGAGCACCACAATCAGTGCGGAAAAAAGTTATCTTTCGGTGAGGCCCGCGTGCTGGCAAAACAACCTTTCTCAACGAGGAGGAAGATTAGAGAGGCTATAGAAATAGCGAAGCGTCCCGCCAATATGAACAGGGAGGATGGCTACAGGCTGCCGGCGTCTTGGCTGCCAGCAGTTGCAACGCTACGTGACGGCACCGCGCGCGGAATGACTCGCGCAGGCGCCCCGGAGACCACAGCGGCCGCGAACACGCAGAGCACCGGCCCGCCGCCGTCTGCGCCAGGCAACGTCAACAGCGGCACGACGCACCCGCTGTCCGTTCTCCCAGGTCCATTCCACCAATAGCAAGTTCTAATGCAAAAGCCAATAGGAAACGTCCCTTTTTGACCAATAAGGGAGAAGAATACAACACCCAATCATATGAAAAAACCAGCCATTAAAACACCAATCAGCAACGCCCCTTTCCACCAATGGCGTGCAAAAATATAACCACCAATAAAGGATAACCTACGCCCCCTTCCTCTCCTTCATCCGCTGGTATATAAACACCAAGCGATCGTACAGTCAGCAGTCAGACACAGACCCTGATGAAGGCCACCTGCAATAGTGGCCGAAACGTCGGCAAAGTTTACAAAATGACGACGCGGTATAATGCCCAGAAGAATTTTATTGATATTTACACAAGTTTATTAAATTCACTGTACATCTCCCTATCATCATTTTAAAGCAAAAATACAAAATATTCATTCACTAAATGTATCACCAATGGATTGAGACAAGGATCGTAACCTTACATTCATACCGTACATTCTTTACTCTCTCATACTGCACCCACGTGGCTATGCACAACATTCCCATCATACAAAATGATTTCCCCGCTGAAATAAAGACAGAATTATTACAACCAACACAGTTCCTGATGCTTTACCACGGAGGCCACCATACTCACATCCTTCCTCTTCGACAGCCGGAAACGTTCTCCCTCTCGTGGCCGCTTCCCGTCCTAACCGATCCTCCCGTTCCAGTTCGCGAGTAGCCGCACCCTCATTGGCTTGTGATCTAACGAGACCTTTTCTCGTTCTGAAGGAACTCGCAAGTCGCAGCCACTTGAGCATCTCATCCCCAAGGAAACCTCTTTGCCACACCCCAAAACTAAATTTGGCAAACCTACCGAGTGTTCTGCATCTCTGTCTTCCCAGCCGCGGCTTCATGCACACTTACAGACCCTCACACACACAATCACATAGGGTATAAGACGAGTTGGGTACTGTGGAGCAAAGCTCCTTATGTGAGCGACGCTCACTTATTTGTCCTGCAATAACAATTTTAATAAATAATAAAGCATTCTTGTCTCCACCGAGTACATCCCCCATTACAGTGGCACTAAAGGCCAAGCACACTTTTACGAAATGATAATCAGATGAAAGTAACGTACACTGTAGTATACAAGGATTTAATGGAATGATACTACAGTATCGTTTCAATACAAAAATGCATAAGACAAACTAAGTAAAATGACGACTAAACAGAAAAATTAATTTTGATTAAAACACGCACGGTGTGACAGTACTGCCCAACGAGTGGCATTCAGTCATTATGTTGGGAGAAATTTATCAAGATGGATTAAATGCACCGCAAAAAATGATCTTACCAATGCACAAAATTGTTATACTCTTTCCTTTTATTAATTTTGATAGCTTTATATCTATATAGACAGGTGATATTGATGGGGATGCATTATCTGTATAAATCTGTAATTTGGAAAAAAAAGAAACCATGTTAAACAGCTGTGAAGCTAGGACTCACTGTGTGCTGGTCAGCGGAGAGCTGGAGTATGTGTAAAGCGGAAATGGGGGTGGGGGTGGGAGGAGCTTAGTGATCGCTTGGAAATGCCATAACGTCAGAGGGAATTTACCATGCAGCTAGAAATGCGACAGTTTATTGTGTACGATTTAAATTCAGAATAAAACATAATTAAGACAGAAGTGCAACACAGTTTCTGAAAGGGTTTTATATGAGTAGTATGCTAGTTCCGGTTGAAGCGCACGATACCATTTCGCTACCTGGGCACATCCCCAGGCCCGCGCACTCGGGCAATTGCCCGACCACAGATCAAAGGATGTCGCTACCCATCCTTCCTGGAAGGACGAAAGATGATTGACAGTTTACATGTAATTGCATTTAGGTCCTTTTGATTGTCATCGACCCTACTTGTCCGACTGCTAATAAAAGGGCAGCGCCTTGCGCTTCTGGGAACAAACGAAAGATGATTGACATCAAACACACAACCGCCCCCCTCGACTTGCGCTACCTCTACCCTCAGACACACACCTGGCCGACACAACACCCCGTCCATCCCCGCCAGCCGCCTCCGTCGCAGCGTCCGCCGCCACCAGACGCCACCTCTTTATGCTCGCGACCACTTCTTAAAGGACGCCGACATCCGCCCCACCCACGAGGACAGAACAAACAATACTGCACTCAGGGATGATTGTCGACATCTCTAAACAACACTGACACCGCCAGCCGACCCCTACACGCAGGGGCGTACTGCACTCTTACAGCAACTGCACCTCGTCAGGTCAGCAGCCAATTAAATCGCATATTTATTAAGCGCGCTGCAGCGATCCCTACGCCAGATCTCCATTTTTTTATTTGCGTATAAAATTTTTAATTATGACAACCTATGTAACAATTTCCGCCGTTAATTATTCTCGGAAAAATAAAGCTACCATATTGTTCTTTGTATGTATTTTTAACAAGAATTTCGGTGTAATGCTAAAAAACAATTTTAAACATTTAGGACATAAATGTTTAGTTGGTCTCTGGACAAAAAATAACCGTAAACTACAGCTTGTAGCAAAATATTAAAACTCATATGCAAAATTTGCAAGTAAGAATTTACCGATGTGCAAACACTCCCATCTCTCTCCATGCTCTTTGCATAGACTACAAATACAAATAGGGGTTGGCTGGCGGGGCGGTGTTGTTTAGATATGTCAACAATCATTGCTAAGTGCAGTATTGTTTGTTCTGTCCTCGCAGATGGGGCGGGTGGTGGCGTCGTTTGAGAAGCGGTCAGGAGCATTGAGGGGCTGTCGTCTGGCGGCGGCTGTGGTGGTGGCAGCTGGCGGGGGGCGGAGGGGGCATCATGTGGGCCAGGTGTGTATCTGAATTTGAAATGATAAGCCAAAACGGCTTATTCTATTGTAAAGAGCAAGCCCACAATATGTAAAAACGTGTTTCATACAGAATTTTGCAACAGGGTTTATCGCATAAATAAGTACTGCAAATGGCGGGAAAGTCGATGTTGATGTCTGAATCGCTCCGTAGGAGAAATGAAATATAATGAAATGATAAGTTAGTTACTATGGTCAGTTTCATTGGTATTTGTGTTTCGTGTAAGTGTTTAAAGTTGTATATGTATGAATGTATGGTATACTTGGCAAAGTGTTGTACGTTGGCTAGGGGTGGCATTGGGGAAGTTGGTAACAAAAAAAAAAAAAAAAAAAAAAAAAAGTTCAAATGTTTGTATACTCTATGGGACTTAACTACGGGGTCATCAGTGCCTAAACTTAAAAACTAATTATGAACTACTTACGAAATAGGACGGCACAAATATCCATGCCCGAGAGGGGATTCGAACCCCCGACCGTAGTGGCCGTGCAGACCGTGACTGGAGCGCCTTAGTCCCCTCGTCCACCGCGGCCGGCAATTGTAACGTGTGGGTTTCTCCAGAGGACAGTTATAAAGGCTGTGCAGTAGGCCCGGGTGGTGCAGTGTGAGTTGTGCTAGTATCGCGATGGTGAAGCTATGTCGGTCTGTGCAGCGACCTTGTGAAGAGTGAGACTTTAAAAGTTTTCAGAGTGTAAAAGTGCGTTCGAACTTAGAAAGATTTATCGAGTGTTGCGAGTTACTGTTAAACTTGCAAGATTTCTTCTTAAGTTGACGAGTGCTACGTTGAATTTGAAGATTGCAGCGTGTAAAGTTTGGGCACTGTGACTTCAATAAAATTACGTTGGAAACTGATTGTAAAAGTGCATCTTTTCAGGTGGTGTTAGCTGAGTTCTCATAAACATTCATTCATTCGATATCTGTTGTTGAACATTGTTTTTGTCAAATAAACTGTGAATATAAAGACGGAGTATTTGCGACCAGGCACAGAGTAATGGAACGTTTTTTAATGCAATGAACAATGACTTGGTAGGCTAACTCAAAATATTTTCGGTAACGTAAATTTCTTCTGGGACCTCACGAGCTATATTAAGATACGCCAAGATACAGTGCTTTTACCGGTGACAGTGTTTTGATCCGATAAATAAACAGACTATTTAAAAACTTAAACAAAAGTGTCGTGAAAGTTATTTTTATGCAATGCACCCTTCTTCTCAATTTTGTTGTGTTTTAATTAATCATATGCAGGTGGGGACTGTGAACTAATTTTTATTATCCCATAGACAGAGCAGATCTTAAGGTGCAGTGAACATGTTAGTGTTAATACAAGATTTTCCACAGGCAGTCCTCATTTTAACCTCGCAACGAAAACACGAACATGTACTGGAATCGTTGGGAAAATTAGAACAAGTTATTGGTTTGAAATAAAATTTTGTGCTTACAAGGAGAGGGCATGACGTGTGGGTCACCGATTTCGATCAAATTTTGAATGGACTTTCAATATTGAATATAAAGAGACACGTATTTTGGCTATTTGGTAGTCTGAGAAATATTTGTGTTTTGGTTATTTTGTGATAAATTTCATCCTACTAGCTATGAGAACGCTGATACTAGACGGCTAGTAATTATGACTACTTAATAATGTACTTTACACGTTTTTATTTTATTTATTTCTTATTTTTATTGTTTTTGCATTATCACAAATTAATCAGCTGTAAACAAATAGTACATCTAATTTAATGTCAATCACACTTTCCGATACTCTACTTCAAAATATGGCAAGAAAAGGCATTACGAATATGTATTTTCAAATACTTAAAGATATTCCATGCATGGTAAATTACATTCATGCCTAGGGACTGTGGGGGCCAAAGCATTCAGTTGATGTTGGATCGTTGAAGATACCGAGACACGGCTAGAGTACAGTGAGGTCTTTCAGTGTAGAATGAAGTTGTTACCAAGTCTTTGGGGCCTTACAATCGTACGTAGGGTATATTGGAGGTGTGCTTTGAGGGTTTCAATATCTCATATTTATTGCCGCCCAGAATATTACACTCCCACCTGCAAACGGATAGACTTCGTATCGGTCCCTATTCTAGCGATTCTCCAGCCGCTAACACTCCTAGCCTCCGGTCTCAAACAAACCCTGTTCTCGTCAATGAACCTGACATTACTCTATTGTTGGAATAAAGTTCAATGTAGATGAGCAAGAACCAGTACATTCGATTAAGTCGTATCTGTTGGTTCAGTGCAAAACTTCTCGTTGATCTTTTGAAATGAAGCTCACCCTGATGCAATTATCTGCGCACTGTTTCCAGAAGACTTATCCAAGATTTTTGGCAGTTGATGTTGGGCACCTGTAAGTAGACTGTTGGAACTGACTACCCTGCACTGGTCCACCTTTCCCGTCACACCTTGAGTGACATTTAATCGATTGGCAACATCTTGCTTCGAATGGCCTGCTGAAAGTATAGTCACTATCTAGGCTCCATCAAAGTAAGTGTAGTCGTGATTTTATAACTTTTATTGAATACTGTACAACCAGAATATGAAAACATGGAAGAATAATCCGGTTTAGAGCAGGAAGCATATCAACGAAATCTTTTGCATAAATCCTACAACAGAAAAGAAAAAGCTGGAAACTGCAATATGCACTTATTATTTATTCACCTCACAATGACCTACGAGAAGGTAACACGAAGCAAATTATGGCAAGTTCTTTAAGAAACATCAGTCTTAAAAAGTAAGATAAAAGTGATTAAATGAATTAAAACATTGTATGAAGGATCATTTTCTAAAATAAAAAGTGGAAATAAAATAACGGAAGGATTACAATTTACGGACTGATTGAGAGATGTAGCCTGCGTCTGAGGCTCTTAAAGAAATATTTAAAGAACACTATAAAAGTACGGGGAAAATGTCAAAGTGGGACAGATAATCCAAAATAGTTATGTATAGTCATTAACCTCTGCAGGTGACCAAGTGCTACTTGAAAAAGGCTATGATGACATAGAATATGTGACAAAAAAATTGAAACAGAAAAATGAAAGTTTGAGATTGACAATAAACACAAGGAGAATAAATTTTTTAATTGTTAGCTACGAGTCTAACACCGATACCTATACGTAAGGGTAATAAATAACGCAACCCGAGAAAAATCAACTCTGAAATCGAACAAAGAATATCTGAAACAAAGAAAACAATTAATTCTCTAAATTCAGTTTAGAGGCTAAACATATAAAAAACCAGAAAACTCCAAAGATGTAAGAAATTGATGCAATGTATTCTTACTTATTCCTCAGAAGTATAGCAAATAAGTCAAAATAGAATGCTAAGAATGTCAGTGGGAAAAAACAACAAAGTAAAGCTTAAAACAGGTAGAAGAAGTGCCTTTGTCTCTCTACTGCACTGGTAAATGGTCTTCAAATCATGGCATTCTGTACCATTCTCTCCATATCTTTGCTGGACATCTTTTCTTCTTTCTGGTGGGATCAGTTACAGAATTTGTCATGGAAGTCTCTTCTTTTGTTTTTACCAATGCAGTCTTTTCGTCGCTATTATATCTAGGAGGGTGAGTTGGAAAATAAGTTTCCGCTGTCGACTGTTGTCAGAGTTGCGAATGAAGGAAAAAAAATAGAACGAGATATTAAACATAAGACATATCTTTAAGTTTCTACATAATTTTCAACTACATTGGGACTTTTGTCATATCGCTTTATGGGCTTCAAGAAGCCTTTCAGGAAAAAATCTGGGAGTTGCATATGGAAGAAGCATTGCGTCCCAGAAAACGGTGAATACCACTTTATCTGCAGACGGAGTGCTTTTGAACTTCTTTCGGACAGGTGATGACGGATGTTTCCACTCCATGGATGCGGCCTTCGATTTGGGCGTTTAATGGTGGACCCACTTTTCATCTCTCGTCACAATCCGAAACAGGAAGTCATTGCCATATTCGTGGTCGACCTCTACCCAATGGTGTATCGGTATCTTGCACGTGCGTGTTCACCTTTCGCCCATAGTTATTTAACGCTTCTTCCGTATTCAACGACCTAATTTTTTTTATGGACGGCTTTTTGCCAATGTCTCAATGTACTTGGAAATTATGTAGAAAAATAAAGATATGTCTTATCTTTAATGTCTCAGTCTATTTATTTTTCCTTTCATACACAGCTCTGCCCACGGTCAATAGAGGAAACTTATTTTTCAACTCCCTCTCGTACATATAATAGCGACGAAAGGATTGCATTAGTAAAGACAAAAGGAGAAGAGACTTCCATGACAAACTGTGTAATGGATCCCGCCAGAAATAAGAAAATATTTCCTGCAAAGACATGAAAAGAAGGGTACAGAATGCCATAATTTCAAGACTATTTACCAGTACATTAGAGCGACAAAGGAAAATAGTGTTTGGTTTCCGGAAGACACCGGCAGCAGTCATGATACCGAATGAAAAAGAAGAGATTTTATCAAAATATGTGACTCAAATGGCCACATGTTTTGGATTCCATTGACTTGAAAGAAATTTTAGTCCTTTGATTCATCTACCTGTGCCTGAAAAAAGGGCGTATGAATAATCAGACGCACAACAAAATGTTTCTATAACTATTCAGTTTTTACCTATTTTAATACCCACCTTAAAAATTTTTCGCTAGTTATTTTAGGTCTCAATTAAGACCTGATTCGCTCATGTAAGTTTGAAGCCTAATTTAGTGAAATATTTCTAGGTACAACTGCTATTATTTTAATCGTATGTGTACAAAACTTTACCTAATTTTGTCTGATACCCGTTAGTTACTATACATTTTTTGAAACGAGTTTAACGTATTTCTGCGCGGCAGAGCGCGTTGCGTTCCATTTGCACCGCAGCAAGCGGCAGACTCGCTAAACCAGCGACGAGGCGGCGGTAATGCGGACGCCTCCTAAATTTCGGAACTAAAGCCCTCGACATCTAGGCCGGCCAGTTAACGGCATCTCCAGTAGCCCTGCTGCTACTGCTGCTGCTGCTTTTATTCCGTAGTCTAGTTTTCCGACACAGCTTACGCCAGACAGAGTTTTCAACAATGCACGCAGCCAGTCTGACGCCTACGTGTAGAATGAATAATGTGGAACTTCTGTGGATTATGAGAAACGTCTCCTAGAGAAACTAATTCTACATATTTTGTGTTCGGTTGAGTCTATTTTTGGGGAAAGTTCTCATCTTTGCTACGGAAACATTAGTTGCCAGTTGTTCTCACCAAAAGTCTGTTAAAAATATAATTAAATTGTTTTAAAGCCAAAAACTCACTCCATTTCTCGACATAGTCTCCTTGCAAGGCTATACACTTGGCCCAGCAAGTTTCCAATTTTTTTCTACCATCGGCAAAGTAGGCTTTGTCAAACTCTGCCAAATAGTCTGTCACAGGGGCGACACTTCCCCATTCGATGTAAATTTATCTCACCAAGACAAATTTCCAAGTTGGATATAAGAAGAAGTCACTCGGAGCCATGTCTGGTGAATAGGATGGGTAAGAAACCAAGTTGTGCACCTTTGCCATGCCTGAACATTGTCTTGTTGAAACAGCACTTCCATGCCAATCTTGGACGTTTTTCAGTTAATTTCTGCATCAAACAATCCAGCAGAGCAGCATAATAGGTCCCAGTTATGGACCTGCTTCTTTCCAAATAATCTATCAGGATTATATCCTGGGAATCCCTAAAGACTAGACATCACCTTTCCAGATGACAAAACAGTGTTCGCCTTCTTTGTTGCACTCTTCCCTCTCGTCGTCCATTGTTTGGACTGGTCTCTGCAGTGTAATGATGGATCCAAATTTCAACCACAGTTATGAATCTGCACAAAACGTCCTGTGGATTGCACCTGAACAGTGAGATTCTGAGCAGAAATGTTCTTTCGTTTCCGTTTTCGGTTCAAAGTGAGCAGGCGCGGCACCCATCACGCACAGAGCTTCTTGATGGCCAGTTTTTCATGGAGCGTGTAATGCACATGTTCATTTGAGATACCTACAATATTAACTATATCGCTAACATTTAACCTTCGATCTTCCATTACCATATCATGCTCCATGGTGATTTCAACGAGTCGACCGGAGCGTGCTCCATCTTCCGTGCTTCTTCGACCACGTTTAAATTCATTGATCCAAATTTAAATGGTCTTCAGTGTTAATGCAGAACCCACATGGGTGTCATCCAACTCGGATGTGATCTGTGCAGATGTCCTACCCTTCAAATGAAAAAGTTTAGTGACGCACGAAATTAGGGTTTTTTTTTTTTTTTTTTTTTTTTTTTTTTTTTTTTTTTTTCATTCTAAGGTACTAACTACGCAGTTACCACTTCAGCTGGTAGCCAACAATCAACCAATAACAGCTGCCGTTCGAAACTTGCTGTAATATCCGTGAAAATATCAGGCTTATCAACAACAGTGCAGGTTCCGAAAATTTCCCGCTCTTTCATACAAGTTTACCAGACTTATCGAACCACCCTCGTATTATGGGTATCTGATGTCACATTTTATAACATTTGTAACCTAATATACTAATTCTTTTTTTTTCAGTTTTTGCGATATAGGGCGTAAAACGGCTGAGGTCAGAACTTAACCCTTTGTGGACTGCAACAGTACCGTCACGGCGACGGCCATATCGTCGCGGCAACCTACGACCGTACCGGTAAATTTTCGCTTTTCTGTCGTCTGTACGTGACGCCTAATTTCGACAGTTACTCCTAAATGTGAATGACTGGTTCTGCCATGTAGATCTACTTTCATTTTCAGGAGGCCTTGCCTACCTTAGCTCACAGAGGAACTTTCCTTGACCAATACCACAAATTGTGCAAAACTCAAAGAACATATTACGTGTGCAGTCAGATGACGCAATAATACAGAATGGAAGGCCACTAGGTTTGCGTGTCTGGAATGCGGTATTTCTGTACGTGTAACACCATCTTTTCAGGAGTACTACTACCTGATGAAATTTTTATTTATAATATGCATCCTTGTAATACCTATCAAATAATTAATTATATTACAATAACACGATAAAAGTATAGTAAGACAATAGCTTATTTTATTTAAAAAAAATATAACTTAACAAACCCAAAATCATCTAGTCCAGAGAAGCAGGCGAGTACATAAAACCTTAGTCTTCAATAGGTTAATGAAACCAGTTATGAAAATTATTCACAACTATAGCGGATCAGAATTAATATTTGTTACACCGTCAATGTTTGAGATCCTTACTAGCAGTGAGCTAGCATTCACTCTGCAACAAAATTTGGTATCGGATTTCAGTCTGTTCATCTGAGTGCCTCCAAATAAGACACATAATTATTATAATCCTGTTACTAATGTTGCAATTAAAGTCTTGACCGTATAATAGCACAAATAACTCTCCTGAAATTCATTCATTCTGTTCCCCGAGTACACATGAGATATGGTCCTCAAGGGAGGCGAAAAGAATAGCAGGAGTATAAATATGCAGCAATGCAAGACAGTTACTGCAGCAAGGGCAGTACTCACAAAGAGTAGTGAGCCCCCGGGGGTAGATATTTCTAGCCTAACAAGCCCCTCGATCAGGGCCGCACAGTGGATTATTTTCCTTTTACATACATATATATTATCAGTGGAATATATAAATAGATATTTCTTTATATAATGTAATGAGGATAAGCAGACAATCATTGTCGCAGATATGCACATAAAAAGGACACTCACGAAACGTAACTTTCAGCCACAGCTTTGTTCAGAAAAAGAGCACGCACTCACACAGACACATATTCATACAGCGGAAACTCTTGCCTAAATCGGGCGACAGTGCTCCCGAGCACGCCCTAGCGGAGTGAGTTGTGAACTAAAATTGGCAGAGAGCAGCGGATTTATATTGTGAGGCTCAGAAGACTTACTTGATTCGTCGACTTACTTTACACAACTAGGAAATGGTTGGAAGAGACCGTACATGTGTTGTATACGGTTGTAATTACTACAAACACGAAAGCAGACCGAAATATTTCTTCTCTGGAAAAATAACGATAATAGCTTAAGCAGGCTACTATTAGATCGACACAGATCATTTGCTTTTAACAAACAGTGTTTTTAACGCGTTGACTTACCTTATTTTTTGTAATTGGTTTATAGATGACAGCGGATAATTCGTAAGAGAAGAGCTGACTTGGATAAAATTTTGAAAATGTCAAGTCCAGAGCATTTCAATAAAAGCCTATTATCCCAGAGCGCTTTATCCAGAAACATTTCAGAAAAAAGAATTTGGTGCAATATATTCCTTGCGTATTGTTTTTTTTAAGGTGGATAATTTAATGTATCAACAAATGTAAAATGGCAAGGTTTATTTTAATGCCTTTATTCAACGAGTAGCCTAGATGAGACTTTAAACACACCATGAGGAAACCTTTACTGCAAGGTTTCTGTATTTAAGATTAAGTTATATTTTATGAAGCACAAGGCTAAACAGAATTTTTAATTAATGTCTAATATTTTTATCATCATTTTCAATATTTGGCTTGGTGCTGTGCATTCCACTCGGCTTCCTGAATCCTCATGGAAAGTGCATACATGTATAGAGGTCTAAAACTCATCACCTATCGTGTTATCTTCAATTCGAATCCTATCCAAATAAACTGTACAGATTATGAAGGGCATTATTTTCCGTTTATGCGACTGCAGTACACTGCTATCATTTTTTTTTCCAGACGCGTCCCGTTTTATTGACTATAAAACATTTGCAGTGGTCTGAAATGAACGTTATCTATTATTTGATTTGCTTCAATAGATCGAAAACAGTTATTTACTGGTTCTGTAAAACGTAGATTTTTGTTATCCTCTTACGGAAATTTTTTCTTAGTTTTTCACGTAACCTCAAGAAGCGCTTGACTTGTCACACAGATCATGTCAGAGAGGACTGCTTATTTTTTCAGCTCTGAACTTAAAATAAATTATCACCTAAAGTAATATCTTAAAAGACGTAACAAATGTAATCGTTACAAAGAAATTTTAGTATGCAGAGAAATAAAATACGGAATCACAGACGTCAAGGCAAATACAATATACAACTCGAAGCAACAGATGGCACTGCTAGCGGTGTCGCCTGACAAAAGCATGTCAATGCCACCGAGTTTACGCTTTTATCTTTATAAGCTATTTGCAGGCACTACTCACGCACACATGATACCGTCTCTGGTTAGTGGACAGTAATCAACGTCAGATGATTCGTGAACTCCCCCACGAAACTGGATTAAGGCATACGACTGAGCTTCGAATACTGAAGGAACACCTGGGCAAACGAAAAATTGCATCACGATGGGTTCCGCATGAATTGATATAATTCCGAAGATGAAGGAAACATTTCATGGCATTCGCTTCAGAACTGTTCCAGAGATTCGTCAGTCAGTAGACCGCTCCATTTGCACCATCAACAGAACAGGCCCTGATAACGGTATACTACGCCTTCCACATCGCTGAAAACGGGTTCTACACAACGCTGGAGACTGCAGGACATTAACAGGTGCAAACATGTAGCGCTTTTGTATCAGTTATGGATAAATATTTGCCACTATTTAAGTAGCAACCCTCACAAACGGCTTCTAATGAAATTGCGTGCTTATGAAACATCGCCCCAATCCTGCGAATGGATTCACTATTTCCTATCAGAAAGGACACAGTTCGTAGTAATTGATGGTAAGTCATCGAGTAAAACAAATGATATCTGCCGTTCCCCAGGGAAGCGTTATCCGTCCCTTACTCTTCCTTGTGTTTATAAACGATTTAGGAGACAATTTGAATAGCTCCCTTAGACTGTTCGCGAATGATGCTATCGTTTATCGGTTAGTGAAGTCAACAGAAGATAAAAAGCAACTGCAAAGCGATTTAGACCAAATTTCTACATGGTGCGAAAATTGGTAATTAACACTAAATAATGAAAAGCGTAAAGTGATACACATGACCACTAAAAGAAATCCGTTGAACTTCAATTACATGATAAATCAGTCAGACCTTAAGGTCGTAAATTCTACCAAATATCAAGGAGCTACCATTACGAACAACTTAGACTGGAGAGAACACGCAGAAAATATTGTGGGGGAGGCGAACCAAAGATTACGTTTTATTGGCAGAACGCTTCGAAGATGTACCAGCTCCACCAAAGAGACTGCCTACTGTAAGATTTTAAACTCTCACCCCGACCTTCATACTCGCACTACATGACACTTGTGCGTCCTCACCTGGAATACTGAAGCCTAGTGTAGGACCCTCACCAGGTGGGACTGACGGAAGGCATTGAGAAGGTTCAGAGAAGGGCAACTAGTTTTGTTTTATCACGTTACAGGGAGGAAAACGTCACGATTTGAAGTGGAAATCATTAAAAGAAAGACGTTATTCGTTGCGGCAAGATCAATTTGCGACATTTCAATCACTGAATGTGAAAATATTTTGCTAACACCCACCTGCATAGGGAGAGATGACGATCCCAATAAAATACAGGAAATCAGATCGAAAACGGAACGATTTAGGTGTTCTTTCTTCCCGCGTGCTATTAGAGAATAGAACGGTAGACAAAGGTTATGAAAATGAACCCTCTGCCAGGCACTTAAATTTGCAGAGTATCTAGATATGTATATTAAGTATCTAATGAGGAGGTGCTTAACCGAATCGGGGAGAAAAGGAGTTTCTGGCATATACTGAGTAAGAGAAGGGATATACTAGATGGACATATTCTGAGACATCAAGGAATTGTCAGCTTAGCATTAGAAGGAAGCGTGTGGGGTAAAAATCGTAGAGGGAGACCGAGGGACGAATATAGTAAGGAGATTCAAAAGGATGTAGGTTGCCGAACGTATTCTCAGATGAAGAGACTTGCACAGGACAGGGTAGCGTGGAGAGCTGCATCAAACTAGTCTGCGGACTGATGACCACAACAACAACTATGTAGATGTAGATGAACCCTCATTCATACACGTATCCATTTTTATAGATATGTGGCTGTAACTTCAGTGTATGATAACGAGCAGTCAGTGGGGCTCTGGAACTTGAGAACTGGAGGTACTGACATGTGAGGCACTATTGTACTACGTGTCACTTTTACTCTGCGAAATAATGTGGCACACTTTTTGTAATCTTCGCGGGTTTGCAGCCGGATACTAAAGTCTACTTGACACAATATTGTGTCAAGTTAATTTTAGTATGCGGCTGCAAACCCGCGAAGATTACAAACAGTTATTACGCCGGGAGAACCTTTGTGGTCACAATGTGGCACACTATTGAGTTTACATCTACATCTACATGGGACACTCTGCAAATCACATTTAAGTGCCTGGCAGAGGGTTCATCGAACCACAATTAAACTATTTATCTCCCATCCCATTCTCGAATAGCGCGCGGGAAGAAAGAACACCTGAATCTCTCTGTTCGAGCTCTGATTTCTCGTATTTTATTCTGATGATCATTTATACCTGTGTAAGTGGGAGTCAACAATATATGTTCGCATTCGGAGGAGAATGTTGGCGATTGGAGTTTCGCAAGTAGCCCACGCCGCAGCGATAAGCGCCGTTGTTGTAATGATTCCCATCCGAGAGCCTGTATCATTCCCGTAACGCTGTCTCGCCTGTATCGTGACAATACAAAACGAGCTGCCCTTCTTTGGATTCTTTCGATGTCCTCCGTCAAACCCACCTGATAAGGATCCCACACTGGGCTGCAATACTCCAAAAATGGACGGACAAGCGTAGTGTATGCAGTTTCTTTAGTAATTCTATTGCATCTTTTAAGGGTTCTGCCAATAAAACGCAGTCTCTGGTTCGCCTTTCCCACTATATTATCTACGTGTTCTTTCCAGTTTAGGTCTGAAGTAATAGTAATTCCTAGGTATTTTGTGGAGTTTACGGCCTTCACATTTGATTGATTTATGTTGTAAACAAAGTTTAACGGATTTCTTTTCGTACTCATGTGGACGACTTCACACTTCTCATTATTTAGAGTCAATTGCCAATTTTTACACCATACTGATATCTCATTCAGATCGTTCTGCAGTTGGTTTTGATCTTCAGATGATTTTACTAGACGGTAAATGACGGCGTCATCTGCAAACAACCTAAGAGAGCTACTTAGATTTTCCCCTAAATCGTTTATGTAAATAAGGAATAGCAGAGGACCAATAACACTACCCTGTGGAACGCCCGATATCACCTCTGTTTTAGTCGATGCCTTACCATCGATTACTACGAACTGTGTCCTCCCTGACAAGAAAACCCCTATCCAATCGCAAATTTGGGGCGATATACCATAACCACGCAATTTGATTAAAAGCCGTTTGTGAGGTACGGTGTCAAAAGCTTTCTGGAAATCAAGAAATACGGAATCGATTTGCGAACCTTTGTCGATAGCACCCATCACTTCGTGTGAATAAAGAGCTAGTTGTGTTTCGCATGAACGATATTTTCTAAATCCGTGTTGACCTTGGGTCAATAGATCGTTCTGTTCGAGATAATTCATAATATTTGAATACAGGATATGTTCCAAAACCCTGCTGCAAATTGACGTCAATGAAATAGGCCTGTAGTTTAGTGGGTTACTCCTACTGCCTTTCTTGAATATAGGTGTGACCTGGGCAACTTTCCAATCTAGGTGTGTGTCTACCTCTTTCTGCGTGTCGCATGGTTTTACCCACTAGACACTGGAGAGAGAGCCGTGAGAGTGTGCACAGTGCCGTGACGTCAGAGGCGGGCACTCGGGCCCCCGCTGCCAGACACGGGCGGGCTGGCCGGCGGCGGCAGGGGTCGTGCCACCCGCGGCGCTATCGCCTTCTGGCACATTGCGCGCGCCCACATCCTGTGCTCTCGCCGCTGCCGCTGCCGCCGCCGGCCCCGTGTCCTTGCGCCGCGCTGGAAGTGGGACCCGCCGCGGCCGGCGACACGACACCAGGAAATGAGCCGACACTCGGCTTCCTGCCGCTGCGCTCCGCTTCTGCCCGCCGTCCCTGCCGGCCGTTACCCGCCTTTCCCCTGGACAAGGGACGTCGGCCTTGTCGCTTGCCGCAGTCCACTGCTGATGGGGGTCATCGTCGTCGGTGTCTTCAACTAAAATAAGGATACGTTTTTAAAGAAAACTAAATGACATGCAGAAGCAATGAAAGGTAAAACTGCAGTGTCTCTTGCCCAAGTTATTAGCATGATGCTTATGTTGGTATGTTGGCAACTTTGCCGCGAGCGACCATGGGGAAACAATAATTTGAGCGTTTCTGAACCGGAGACTCGAACGCTTTGCACCCTCAGGAAAAAAAAAAAAAAAAAAAAAAAAAAAATCTTGTCTAACCGATACCTAACCTAAGTTTCAGTTAAAATGATCACTGTTTCACACAGATCATAAAATAAGTAAAACATGCTATACCTGCCCTATGGTTGACTGGTGTGGTGTATACATCGATATTCTGAAGTGTCGCCAACATTTGCAGTGCGTGGGCAACAGACTCTGCAGTTTAGCCGAAATGAGAACTTTGAGGTTTACCGATCAGGGATGTATCTACATCTATATCAACATGGGATACTTTGCAAATGACATTTAAGTGCCTGGCAGAGGGTTCATGTAACCACCTAATACTATTCATCTCCCATTCCATTCTCGAATAGCGCGCGGGAAGAAGGAACACCTGAATCTCTCCGTTGGAGCTCTGATTTCTCTGATGATCTTTTCTACATATGTAAGTGGGAGTCAACAAAATATTTTCGCATTCGGAGGAGAATGATGGCGATTGGAGTTTCGTAAGTATCCCACGCCGCAGCGATAAGCGCCGTTGTTGTAATAATTCCCATCCCAGATCCTGTATCATTTACGTAATGCTGTCTCCCCTGTATCGTGACAATACAAAAAGAGCTGCCCTTCTTTGCACTCTTTCGATGTCTTCCGTCAAACCAACCTGATAAGGATCTGACACTGGGCAGCAATACTCCGAAAAAGGACGGACAAGCGTAGTGTATGCAGTCTCTTTAGTAGTTCTGTTGCGTCTTTTAAGGGTTCTGCCAATTAAAAACACAGTCTCTGGTTCACCTTTCCCACGACGTTATCTACGTGTTCTTGCCAGCTTACGTCTGAAGTAATAGTAATTCCTAGGTATTTAGTGGAGTTTACGGCCTTCACTCTTGATTGATTTACCTTGTAAACAAATACCTTATAAAGATAATAGCGGAAGCTCTTCGCTGAAGGGACTGAAAACCGTAGTCGTTTAGTCCCTTTAAAAATCAAACCATCCATCTTCGCTGAAATGCGCGACAGTGCTCCCAAGCACCTCCTAGCCGCGTGAGTTGTAAACTAAAACTGGGAGTGAACGGCCGATAAACACTGTGACACTCGGAACGCTTACATCATTAGTCGGCGTACTCTGTAGATGAAGCAAATGGTTGGAACGGGGAGTATATGTACTACATACGGTTGTAACTGCTAACTACAAACAGCGATTCACGCCTACATCTTACTTTAGGTTCCCGAAAAATAGAGATTTCTAAACATGATAGTTTATGGAGGATACTATTAGACCCACTGAGATATTATACTTTAATAAATAGTGTCTTTAACGCTTTGATTTGCCTTTTTTTATAAGTTCTTTGTAAATATAAGCAATGGGTTATTCGTAAGACTTTTGAGAAAGAACGGTCCGGAGCATTTGAATAAAAGCTATGTATTATGCCCAGATTACTTTGTTAAGAAAGATTTCAGAAATATCATTTTGTAAAGCGAAGGAAAATGTAATCTGTTCATTTCGTGTATTTAAAAATGGTAGTTAATGTATTATAACAACAAATACAGTTACGAATCGCGCGGCCTCCCACTTGAATAAAAGCTATGTATTATGCCCAGATTACTTTGTTAAGAAAGATTTCAGAAATATCATTTTGTAAAGCGAAGGAAAATGTAATCTGTTCATTGCGTGTATTTAAAAATGGTAGTTAATGTATTATAACAACAAATACAGTTACGAATCGCGCGGCCTCCCACGTTGGAGGTTCGAATCCTCCCTCGGGCATGGGTGTGTCTGTTGTCCTTAGGTTAGTTTACCTTAATTTAAGTAGTTTGTAAGTCTAGGGACTGATGACTAACGTAGTTTGGTCCCATAGAATTACAAACATTTGAACAACAAATACATAACAGCTAGACGACGCTTTAGAAACACCAGCCCAGTACCTTCTGTGTCAGCTGCTTGTATTTAAGCAAAAAATATATTTTACGAAGCAACAGGCTAAATAGAAATTTAAAATAATGTTTTACATTTTCGTTGCCATTTCCGTTCTGCTACCTAACTGCTTATGGAAACTGCGTTCATCTATATCGTTACAACTGAAGTCATGTACTGAGTTATTTTCATTTCGAATTACATCCAAATAAACTGTACACCTAATGAAGTGTATTATTCGACCGTCTACGCAATCACAATCAGTGCGATCGTTTTACACCAGACACATTTCGTATCACTGAATGTAAAACATCTTCATTGACCTGGAATGAGAGCTATCTATTATTTGATTTGTTTTCATAGATCGAAAACAGTTAGTTAGAAATTTGTAAAATGTTTCTTTTTTTGACTTACGGAGTGCCACAAACGAATAAAATTGTTACAATATAAGCAGCTGAATGTCTTCATACATTTGCTGTTAAAATATGTTAAAATTCAAATGTTTGTGAAGCTTAAGAGACTTAACTGCGGGACTATCAGTCCCTAAATTTACAAACTACTTATGAAATACCTTACACTAAAGACGACACAAACATCCATGTCCGCGGGGGGATTCGAACTCCCGATGGGGAACGGCCTCGCGCATCGTAGCATAGCGCCTCAATGCGCTCGGCCGCTCGCCGCGGCTTTAAAAATATGAATCACATCTTGAACATCTGAATCATCTTTCTCATCACACTCCTGAACAGAAGGTTCATCATCATCCTCATCAAACTCGGGAATATTTGAGTTGCTACACCCACTGCTATTGCAATATCCACACAAAACAGAACACTGTAAGCCAACACTGCAACAACGAGAATTTCATCCACATCCAGATTCACACTTGCAAGATATTAACTTTAAGATGACGTCGGGAGCAGGAGGTTCTTGCCGGTAATCGGCGTCTTACCAACACGATATTTCGATCGCGTTACTCGCGATCTTCATCCTGTGCTTGGTGAGATTTCATGCAGTGTGAAAAGGGTCCAGTATTAATGCCTGGCTAGGCGCTGTCTCATTGGTCCGCGCTCGGAGGCGCTCCGTTTTACGTCAACACAAACACCGAGATACTGGGATAGTGTTATTAAAGAATCAGTTGTAATGATGGTCACGCAGAATCTAATCAACCGTGACACGGGTTATCAACTTAGTTCCGCTTAGAACCCAGCACTCTTGCCACCATTGTAAGTGTACTGGAAGTTTGCCGACTGCTGGTGTCACCTATTGTAGAAACACGGCCTTTTTTGCTAAACGAGAACCCCTTTCGTTCGGAGGCATGAGGAATAGCATTTTATTTCATTTTTTAAATGTTAGTTTCTGCAATACTGTGCTAATCTTGCTGGAATTTTATTATGCTAATAATTTATCATTCTGTCTATGCATGTGGCAAGATGAACGGTTTCTGTCGCTGTGAAATGTGTTCTTGTTTTATTCTGTATGTGCATGTATGAGTATCTTCTAGCATGGCAGTCTGAGTGTATGCATCGGCTGCTGGCTGCGCGCTCTGCATCTCTGGCTTCGTGTCGATAGATAGTCGTTACCAACCTCTGCTTTTGATGCTACCAAAGAGGTTCCTCCACCCTTTTACCCTTTGGTTACATGTTGGCAATGCCCAGTAGCGAGCCTCGATAGGATGCGCGAGTTTAAGCTCTCCCCACCACCTCGGGTTTTTACCGATTTCCGGTGGTGGCGGAGGCTGGCGGGCCAACTGAAACTTTTTGTGACTGCGTTCCGACCTGGTAATACATTCTAATTTTCTTTCCTCCCGTGAGATGGTAGCGATTCTTTGTCTGGTGTTTAAGTTAGAACTTAGGTCCATTTTTCGGAATACGTTTATCCGATCATGTATGGAAGTGTATTCAATTTCATTTCGGTGATTTTGCGTAGGTAAACGCAGTGAATATGTAACTAATTCGGTTTGATAATGGCTGAGAATCGTTAACCTTTGTGAGAGTAGCTGGCGGTGTACGAACTCGGATTAATTTCTTTCTCGCTTTGTGAGATGCAACTAATGTGCGGGAATATTTTTATTCTGTATAGTGCATGTGGAATACTCTTTTCCATTTTCTCCTTTCGCGAGTGAGATGTACTCCACGTGGTGTGTTCATTGAACAAAGCCTTCAGCTACGCTTGTGTCTGTTTCTATGCCCTTCAGACGAGAAATTATGCATGTATCTTTCTGATTTCCATTAGTACCTCGCGATCTCCTCTCCTTCTATATTAAATTGTTCTTTTGTTTGCAAATTTGTACTTTGCATTCAGACCCCCAGTAAATTCTCTTCTAGCCTTGTACTTCCCCCTTTATTAGCTTGCTTATGAATTATTACGTACTTCTAGGGGTTGCATGCCGTATTTCTTAGTCGATTTACCCTGACGTTGAATTTATTCCACTTTTCTGATTTTTGAAGACTGGACTTCGTCCATTCGTGTAAAACCTTCCCAATCGCGTCTAACCGTAGTTCTTTAGCTTCCTTAAGATATGCTATGCATTTCTAAAGGTTGCTTGCCGTAGCTGTTTTTCTTTATTTTACGGAAATAGGATTTTGTATTTTTTTACTGGTTTTCGGGACCACGTGGTTCCTAACTCCGTTTTCAAGGGTTTAAAGCTAGTTACTTGAGTTCTCGCCACTGCTCACATACCAGTGCCTTACTATTGTGTATTCTTACTTCGTAATCTATGATTCCGTTGATTTGTGTTGAAACGAATACGACCTTTACGCACTTCACCTTCAGTGAGGTGCTGATATGTAACGTAGCAGACACGTGCCGTGTGTCTCAGTAAGTGTGCTCACGGTTTGATTTTAATGAAAATCTCGCCTTTATCGCGTACCATCTCAAATAAAGAAAGACAGACCAGAGCCACCTACGAAGTTTATTTCCTTGTGTTGTGTGGTACATCCTGGTTCGCTGAATTTCGCCTACGATAGCGGCGCCTGCTTCTGCTTCGTATCAGCACGCTGAGTTGGGTGAGTTTCGCTTTGCTTCGCGCGTGTGAGTGGATGAATGCTTGTTGATTGTAAATCCTTCCCCCGACGATGTTCAGTTCAGATTACTTTAAGTTAGTAGTTCAATGGGATTCGCTTTTATTGTTTAACAAAACTGGTTGCCACATTTGCTCATTTTTGAAATGAATAAATAATTTATTCTCAGAGAAATTTTGTTCTAATTATGAATATTAGTTCATGAATGTCCTCCCTTTTTTTTATTTAATGTTGTTTTTCACCAGTGCTGAGAACAAATTCAGTTGCATATTTTCGTATTTTTAATCCGTTGCGCCATAAATGTTCTCACAGCCAACTTCATGAAATGGTTTAGTTCGGGGTATCTTGTATATTAATGATTGTGTGTAATTCTCGTCATCTACGATGTGTGTTGGCCACCGCCTCTTTGTCTTCCTGCTGCTAATGTAAATTTTGAGTCAGTTCTAAATACTGGGCCAGGGAACAAGATTCTGTTGCAGGAAGTAGTTCACGCGAATCCTCTAGCTGTTTTTTTACGGCCAGAATTATATGTTTAAAGTAAGCTTTTAACTGGCCCCTTTCAGCCAGAATTAATTTTACAATTAACGGTAGTCTTTCAAGCTTAAGTGACGAGAGTCATGAGATTGAACGCCTAGTACAACCTGGAGGTGAATCATAACGTCACATGATAAAATTAGTAACTAACAAGAGCCCAAAAGTGCGTTCACAACAGTTGGAACAGCCACATCTAGTAAATACTAGAGTTGCGGCCATTGGCCGGTGCGGACGTCAAACGGAACGTCTTCAGCAGCGTGAATCAATGAGAGAACGCCTAGCTCCCACACACACGCGTAAATACTGGACCCGTTACACAATGGAATTATTCTCAGGGAGCACCTGATGGAGATCGCGAGTAACGCTATCGAAATATCGTGCAGGTACTGTACAATGCGGATTATCGGCAGAAAACCTGATTCTTCCAGATGACAATGTAAATAGTGACTGAAAACCAGCTGTTGTTTCAAATCATATTCAGTCCTATGCAGTGTGTGTTTAAAATAATATTGTGTCCAAAACTAATTTACGAGAGGTGGTTCTAAAAACAGGAAAAACATTGTGTCGTGTTGCGCACCAGCGGTAGTTGCAACATACAGCAGAGTGAGTGAGGCATCGAAGACTGATATGAATAATTTACTTCACAAACGTTTTGGAGATGATTGGAGGAAAATAGGAGATTTAGATCTCTATGCAAACATCCACTATGCATTTACTATTGGAAGTGGAAGTGAGGAAGAACTTTGTACATTAGTTTGTGGTTGCCTGGAAAAGGAGGGGCATTGTACCAAATGTGAAGCATACCCAACAGCATGGCCAATATGTAGATTCTGTAAATCAAAATTTGTACCTGAAGATTTAGATTTTTGATTCAACGATTTTGTTTATCATTGAAGTATTATAGCAGTTCTAGACATTGTACTTTCATTATGAATGAAACACACAAATAACTGTAAGATATTCTACATTCTGCATTCGATATAAAACCAATAACGTGAATATATTGTGTAATAAAATGGTTTCGAGAGTCAATTGGTAACAGAAACGTCGTTATGAAACGCTGTGCAGCAGAATTTTTGTGAAAACTTAATTTTGTATTCACGTTTATTCTATAACATGAAAAATCAATGCTTGGTTACATATTTAACTCTTTAAACGTGTTTTATTTGTATACTAGCTGAAAATCCGGCGTCTCTTGGGTATATATTTATTCTCCTTCCCCTTTGTCTCTCTGTCCACCTCTCTTTCCTCCTCTCTCTGCCATCTCCTCTTCTCCCGCCCACTCCCTCTCTCTGTTCACCTCATCGCCTCCTCGCCGCAGCGTCTCAACCACTGTAAAAGACGGCTACCCTGTGCTAGTCTTGCAAGGTTCGCAGGATAACACAAGTTGGTGCTCAGTACAAAAACAAGAAAACTTTATAAACCTGTGTTTTCATCAAGCTGATTTTGGAATAGAGACTGAATGGCATTTTTCAGCATCAGCTCATGGGAAAGGGTCTTATGACGGGCTTGGTGGCACAGTGAAGAGGTTGGCAGCCCGAAAAAGTTTTAAAATCCGTATGACAATCAAATTCTTACACCTTGGCAACTTTTCAACTGGGCAGTGGAAAACATCTCTGGAAGAAATTTTACATTTATAACTGAGGACAACTACTCATAAACAGCAAAGCATTGACAATTCCAGAGATTCTTAACATTTCATGAATTCACTTTTACAGTTTCCAGTACAACTGAAATCTTTGTCATGTTATTCTCATATGCTCCAAATTCATTACAACAGTTGACCATCAAACCACACTAAACACTCTCATTGCAAAGTACAAGTGGATACATAACTACAGTGTATGACAACAGTGGAGGCTTGCATACATTTTTGGGGAAGGTGAAGAAGCAGTAGAAAAGAATTTCTTCATCCATGTGACCTATCTCCTTTTTCGGGTATTTAGAGAAGCCAGATGTTATGTGGGTTCTTGTAGGGGCTATTCTATGTATGGCTAACCCTTTCACTCCAACAAGCTGCATATATACTCTGTCTGAAATGACATTGATTACAGTTGATTTCATGATAAGGTGTTGTGATAGACATAATTGTTCATAAATGCCATGTTCTAAACAAGAAAATAAATTTTAGAAAAATTATTTGGTGGTTTCTTATTGTAGAATCTTTATTCACGTCGGTTTTGACACTCATAAACACCTAGAACTAGAAAATCTTGCAAAATGTGATCCCATGATGATCCCAAAATGAAACTTGGGGTGGTGTGAGGGTATAGTGTTAGGAAGTTTTGCTATTTTCTTCATAATTTTAAAACTATGACTTTTTTTAGAAACTTGAAATTTAAAATTTATTTACAAATTTTTAAAATATTTAAATGTGCAACACCATAATGTAGCATACCAAATGAAAGGCTATCTTAATAGCTTTAAAATGACACATTTTCCAGGTCTCTATCTCAGTCGGTTCCAGAGAACATGGAATTTTACTATTCACGGGTGTAGTAATTTTTTACGATAATTAGAAACTTAATGCTTATTCAATGTATAAAGAATTGACAAAAAAATGGTTTTTATTGTTCGCATTCTCAAGTATGTAGGGACACTAGGTATACCAAGTTCCATCAAAATCTATGAATCTCAGTGTACTGATTTGATATGGAATGACCCTTATGTGAGTTAGAAGGATATAAAACCTACGTTGGTGATTCTCGTGTTACAAGCAGTGTGTGTACCACATTTGGTAGTTTCGAAGGAGACGCGGAACATATCTACACACATTCAGCCATTTTATAATATATATAGATTCCAGCACGCTAGAATTTTTCAGTTTTCTCCTAGTGTCATTAATTTTTTTTTAATTTATCACTGACATCATGATGACTTTATATATTGAAGGTTACTGATGTAATTCTTTCCGGCAAGTATGCAAAACCCTGCTTCTACAAGTAAGTAACCTGCTATGGAAAGATCTATGTGAGCTGAAACATACAAAATACCATTTTAGAGTGGTAATTTACGCTAAAATTTTTCATACGAGCTAATTTCATGATGGAGCAATCGACAGAGAGGAAGTAAACGATTATTAGAATATGATTCAACTTCAAAGGCCGTCTTGGGTTAAAGTGATTAATAGAGAATCTAAGGTAACTAATTGATGATCATAAAAACGAGAATGTAACAATTTTCCTGTAGTTAGAAGACTGTGATAAGCAGGGTGTTAGGATACTTTGTTCCTAATTGGAATACGAACTGGCAATATCCGATCACTGCCACCATCATTGCTCCATGCTACTGAATCACTGAGAATCAAAGTCAGTGCCGCGTTTGAGGTAGTCGGTGTGTGTGTTTGAGTGTGTGTGTGTGTGTGTGTGTGTGTGTGTGTGTGCATGTAAATGATTACATAGCGGTGTCCTTTGATCTCCTGTGACATGTTTCAATCGTATGCGAGACTAGAAATTGAATCTAGATCTCTGCCTCTATTTAGCAGGGACCGTTATATACACACTTCTGTCAAATAAGGTCAGCAGAAATTCAAACATTGCTCTGTGATGTACCTACGTTCGTAGTCAGGATGCTCATCATGGTTCCTCACGTTATTGGCCTACTCCGATGGATGGAAGGACATCGTCGGTGGTGATAATATAGAAATGTTATTTATTGTTCATCAAGGCATTGTGCAGTGGATTGAGATCTGAGGATGCAGCAATTGCCTTCTTCGAAGATATGGGTAGTATTGTTATAGGTTTTGTGGCTCTGACTGTTAAATAGCAACGTGTTGTTGTGAAGGAAGTCAAAGTAGACTTGATTGGCTTAGCTAATAAGTGGGTACATGTTTCTGTAAAATGTCTGTAGTAAGTCACTGTGTCATCCAGCTTCTATCACTTTTTGTAAGCTTTCTACCAAGTATACTCCCATTCACGTACACGACAATGAACATATTCACTCACAGGCGAATGCGGATTTATCTGATCGAATAACAAAGTGTTCCATTCATCCAATGGCTACTGTTAGTATTCAAGGCTAGTTTTTCCTGACACTGCAATAAATGCACAACTGCATTCAAGACGTTTGTTTTGTTCATTTTCCCTGTCTTTCAAACTTCTTTGTTTGCATTTTCCTAAAGCAACAAAGCAACTGTGATGAAGGTTGTTCCAATATGAGAAGAAACTCTCATTAGACTCCTTTTTACCACAGTGTGTTATTCTACATTACACGTATTTAAGGATTTTCGTTCAACTTACTACATAAAGTCATACGTCGTATTTTGACGTAGATTTAACCAGAGGTAATAACTTCATAATTTTGTGGTGGAAAATATTAACATCACCAGTAAGCTTTTGATTTCTTGGTAACCAGAAGTAGATCATTTTTACTGCAGTCGATTTAATAGACTTTAGTCGTCTACTGTACCGTTTTAAACAATTATCATTTATTACCTATCAAAAGTTGCGAAGATTTTTTTTTCATTTACATGTTTCAATTACTTCTGATTGTATTCAGATCTTGTGGCTGTGCCAGCTAGCCCTCTCGATTGCTTTGCAGGATCTGAAGATGATCCAAAGTAATCGAAACATGTGCCTGAAGAAAAATATTCGCACTACTCGACAGCCAATGGATCAGAATTGTTTTAAGAATTGGATTAGATGGGTGTCAGAGTATATCACCGCCTTTGCTTGGATCGAAATCGTGTCTGGCTGAGGAACTATGAACGATGTAATAGATACTATATTTGGCGGCTGTAGTAAACATTATATTTTATTTTAAAGAGTCTATAGTGGATGCTGTAACAATGTGGTTTTCCTTAAAAATTTGTTTGGTGAGATCATAAACAATTCACGTGTTACAAATCATTACTGTTACTTACTTTTTTCCCTTCTGCTCCATTATTTACGTTTTACTACTCACGTATTCGTTTTCGGTATGCTGCACGTAACTGACTGGAAGTACATTTCCCTATAAGAGTTTGTTCACGGCGAAGAAATCAGGCAGAAATACATAATAATGATTTCAGAAAGGTACCAGTTAGTTAAATGTGGTCATTTACAATCATTGGAAAAGGAATGGACAAGGTAAAGTGACGCACTATTTTAGTAGCTAGATAATGTCTTGGAACTGTAGTGTGTGATACAAGAAGACTCATTGGTGGAATGCGGCAGTCACAGCAGCCTATAAAAGAAAAAAGAAGCCGTTTCAAAAATGGCTCCAGACAGACAGACAGACAGAGAAAGTTCAAGAAAGAAACAAAACCGAATAGGTAATTGCAAACTCCAATAAATTGTTAACTTTGGGCCATCCGAGAGAAAACCGTTCTAGAGCGCAATTAGCAGTCTTAGAAATGAAGAAGGTATTAACAAGTATTATGAACAGGTCAGGAAAGCTGCTAGTGGATTATGTAGATGTCTTAGGATGACTGAGGGAATATTTTTAATAGTTTCCCAATGTATGTGAAATGTCAATGATGTCAGAATTTGAGGTACAATGGGATAGGAATGACGATAGAAACAGGATGACTTTTGATGCAGTGAGAGAATGGTCAATAGATTGATGTGCAATAAAGCGGCTGGCGTATTTGAAATTAAGTCGGAACTCATCAAATAAAATGGAATGCCAGGAATCAAATGGTTACAGAGTATAATTGACATGGCGTGGGAGTCGGGATAGGTTCCGTCCGACTTGACGAAATCAGTAACGACATCACTTCTCAAGCATGGAAACAGAAGGGATTGTAACAAATAGAGAGGTATCTCTTTAATTAGTGTTGCGGGCAAAATAGTCTCAGGTATTGTTGAAAGGAAAGTGCGAGTATTAGTTTAAAACAAGTTGCATGAAAATCGTTGTGCGTTTCGGCCTCGCTGAGGCTGTCAGGACCAAATCTTTAGGTTGCTGCAGATAATGGAAAAGTGCTACGAGTGGAACAGAGAGTTTTATCTATGTTTTATAGATCTATAAAAGGCTTATACCCGTGTATTTAGAAGGAAACTATTGTTAGTTCTGCAAGATTGTGGAATAGGAGGCAAATTTCTGCAGGCAATTAATGGTTTTTACGTAGATTGTCAGGTAGCACTTAATGTTTCACGATAGTTTCATGGGCAAAGCAAGGCTGTAACCTGTCACCACTGTTGTTCATACTATTTATGCTTCATATGTTGAAAAGAATAGACTGGCAGGGTTAGAACGCCCTCTGTAATAAAAAAAATCTGAGCCAAGAACACATCGAACCACAACGAAGAAACATGCAAGGAAAAGATCTACTAGAATCAAGATGTAGCATAGCAGATGAAGTGAGTGCTCAGCTAAGGTCTACTCTCATCTGCAAGAAGGAAATCAGTGCTGATACTAATCAGTGCACCGTTCAATCGTTCAACCAACTTTGCTGTATGGGAGTGAAAGCTGGGTGGATACAGGTTACGTTATTAATAAGACTGAGGTTACAGATATGAAGGTAAAAAGAATGATTGCATATATTAATAGATGGGATCAATGGCAAGAGTGTGTCTATAACAAGGAAATCAAAGAAAAACTGTGAATAAACACCAGAGATGAGGCAGTTAAATCTAACAGGCTGAGATGGAGGGGTCGTCTTACACGCATGAGAGGAAGCAGGTTACCCAGAGACTATGGCCGTAGTGTGCGACTTGTGAGAATCTCAAAAGAGTGGGAGGCAAGCGCTGGTACCCAAGTGGCTTAGGTGACCGCTGGCCCAAAGCGGGAGACCCAGCTTCGAAGTCCGCCTCGGCTCACATTTCCACTAGTCCCCATTGAGTAATTTCAATGCCGTAGTCCACCTTTCTTTCATCCTCGGTTCTTCCTCTCCTTAGTAACAATAAAAACACTTTTTCAAAAACTCCCCTTTGCGTATGTATTTTTTAATTTAAAGTTAATAATTACAATTTTCATATATGCTGGTTGATATGTCTCGCATATCCTGATTTCCTCCTGTTCTCCTTCTGCTTTAACCATCTAATATTATAAATTCCGTCCTCACAGCACTAAGAAGTATGGATTTTTTATTATGTTTTGTATGGTAATGTAATATTAAGTGCTAAATGTTATCAACAACTACTGCCTGTGTGTTTGTGATATCTAAAACAAAATATTTTTCTAAAATATGTATGTCCTGCAGACCACTTAATATTCCTTACAAATAATAAAATCGAAACACACAAGGTAATGTAATGACATTATTATTGAATGGCTCACATTTTCTGCTGAAGTATTGAGAGGTGCCGGGAAAACCCCACATTTATTTTCTTGTGTATTTCAATGTCTGTTTACTTTTATGTAGTTTTCCTTACAGTATCTTGTGGCCAAGGCAAATATTCCAGTAAGAGCAGACTTTGTTAACCCTTTCAGACCTGCATGCACAATTGTGCGTTTCTCATTTTACTAGCTTTATTTCTTTGTGATTCACGCTAGGAAGTTCGGGCCTGTATCACACAATCGTGGATGGACTGTGGTAACCTACGCAATGTGGTTTAATTCCATGTTTGTACAATGTGTGGCACCAGGAGTCGGCAAGAATGGCTTGCTGACAAGGTGTTGATATTATTATTTTGACATGTGAAGTTATCATATCTGACAGACAGCAAATTGATTTTATATGATCCTGTGATGTTATAATGTCATTTATTTCAAAGGCACGTTATTGTAAGACGGTGCATCTCATAAAACGTTGTAATGAAGGCCCAAAACAGACAATTGTGTGGGTACAAAATTTTTGAAAATAAAGTTTTTTTCGTTTTTTGTAATGAATTACTGTGTGTATTTTGTATCTTAAACGTCCCTCTCTATATTAATATCACATCACCTAAAACCTTGGGTATGAAAGGGTTTGAAGCAGTGAAATGCCAGGGCAGGTGGCCTTCCGCCACACGCACCCCATCGATCGACACAGGCGAGGGCGCATAAGAAATTTTGGCTCGGTCGTAACGGTTCTGAAAATACGATACCTGCTTTCGATAGCGTCCGCCGCCAGTGTACTGCATTGTCCTACGATGTCGGGACGCAGGGGAGACGGTGTGTTTCCAGTGGGTTCACCCAGCTTTTTCTTTGGGCAACTCTGGGCCATTGTGTATCAAACTAATATCGATAGCTTTCTAAGTATTTTGGGACGCCTGAGGCCATTAAGACTCAGAATGTGTCCTACCAATAGTTTCCTTTTTTTAGTTAAGCTATACTGGAAATTTATTTTCTCCCCGATTCTCTTCAGTACCCACTCGATGTACCCATCTAATCTTCAGTATTTTCCGGTAGCTCTAAATTTCATAAGTTTCACTCATCTATTATTCTGAATTTAACGTCTACATTTCACTCCAGTCCAAAGCTACGCCCTTAATAAATGCTTTCAGTAAAGACTTCCTTAAACATAAATAATAAGCACCATGTGCAAGGACGTAATTAATATTATGATCCTGTACGTATTTTAGCATTATCTGTTCTATCATCTATCATATTACAGTATTATGATAGTTAAATAGACTGTCAAACTTAATCGAGATTACTCTTCCAATTTAATACAGCATCCTTTTTTTTGACAAAGCCGTCTGCATTTTATATCTTATCTACTTCAGTCAACATAAGTTATTTTACTGCACAAATAACAAAACTAATCAACAGCTGTTATTGACTCGTAGCCTAATCTAATTCCGTATTCCATGGCTAATTTTCATAGATTACATTCCATTACCCCTGTTTTGCTCTTGCTAATAGCCACCTTATAACTTCCTTTCAAGACACTATTTAGTTAAATTGCTGTTGCAGGTCCTTTGCTGTCTCTGACGGATTTATAACGTAATCGGCAAACCGCAATGTTTTTATTCATGCACAATGAATTTTAACGTCGTTTCCAAAAGTCAAATTTGTGAAACGCTATTTCCAAATCTACAAAAGCTACAAACTCAGATTTGACTTTCCTTAATCTATGACAGGTCGTAACGTTAGTACTGCCTCATGTGTTCTAACATTTCTGCTAAATCCAAACTGGTCTTCCATCAGGTCGAATTCTACCAGTTTTTCCATTCGTCTGCAAATAATTAGTGTTAGTATTTTCCGCCAGTACTGCGAGTTCTGCAGTTTTCACACTTTTGGAATTGGAATTATTATATTATTTGGAACTGGCATTATATTCTTCATGAAGTCGGAGTGTAATTCCCCGCCGCAGTGAAGAGGCCGAGTGCTCTAACGCACCTAGCTGCGGAGCGCGAGGTTGCTCGCTGTCAGAGGTTCGAGTCCGCCTTCGGGCATAGGTGTGTATAAGTGTGTTATCCTTAGCATAAGTTAATTTAAGTGTTTTATAATCCTTGGGACTGATAATAGCAGCAGTTAAGTCCCTTAGATTTATAAACATTTGAACATTTTTTTGGTAATTACCGTCTCATATAACTTGCACACCAGGTGGAACAATTTCGTCGTGACTGGCTCTCCCTAGGATATCTGCAGTTCAGAGGGACCTTGTTTTGATTCATGTTGTACAATGGAATATACAGGGTGACTGACAACTTATTTTACATACTAGTTGCGTTTGTAGGAGGGACTTAGTAGATCAAGTTTTGGATAGTAACCAGTGTTAAGAAATGTCACCCAACGACGGCATAAGCACTTCTTAATCTTCGATACTGTGAAACAAATTCCTTCTATTGGAAACCCTTTACACTCCATATTTCGGAAAGGAGGTGCTGTTAACCATAAAAACAACAAAAATTTCTAGCAAACTTTAGACTCTGAACTGCATACCTATAGAGGTATGAGCATCTTAGATACTGTGAGACACATATCTCGTCTCTTCTAATAGTCAAGAGTTCATTTTAGACAATACGTTTACTAGAAATTTTTGTTTCTATTGGTCTATAGTGCCACCTCCAAAAAGATGGAAAGCAAAGAGCTGTTTTTCTTTCCTGAGAAGGGCAGCAAAAAGTATTCAGTGTGCACTACCTAGGAGAAATGATGATAATCGACGGTCAATAAGAAGTTACGAGACAACAGCGTTTGTGAGCAGTGAACGCCCAGTGAACACTTTTGTACATGAAATTCTATACGCGTGAAGTATAAAAGCAGCTAGTCCTTGAAGGTCGAAGCAAGAGGAGAAGGTCGATGGCGTATTAAGGGCAGCATCGCTGCGAGCAATCGACCCAGTGACCTCACCCCGAGGGGCAGAGTGGTATCGCAGCGGGGTCTCGGAAAGCCTGTCTCAACTATTGGTGCTGGAGAGAGCCGCCATTTGGTGCCTGCACGAGCTTACAGCAGATTGGACTCCTCACGAGACGCGAGAGCAGCAGAGTGGCTCTCTCCTTGACAACATCTCTCCTCTTGACAAAGCACGTTACTGAAGTAATACGTGCACCATAATTACATCTACAAAAGTACAGAAATTAAAAGTATAAGCACATTATGAAAAAGGCGGGACATAACCGAATCACTTATTTCGAAAAGGTAACGCTTGTGAAAATAATAAATAAATAAACAGGGGGTATAAAAACTGTTTATTTCACTGGCATAGCGTGAAACTAAAAGAATGATTACACGAACTGCTTAGGTATTTCTTATACAATGGTCATATAGAACATTAAACCACTTACGTAACATCTGGTATGTCCATCTTTGGCGCAGATAACAGCGGTAACGCGTCTTGGCGTGGAAGCAATCAGGCCGGTGGCAAGAGGGAGTTGGTACCTTATCTGCACACACAACTCAGATAATTCCTATGAATTCTGGGCAAGACGCCGACGACTCTGACGCCTAGTTCAGTCATCACATCTCAGATGTGTTCCATCAGGTACAGATCTCTCCAGTAGGACGGGAAGGGGGTTGTGGTTGTCATTGTAGTCTTTAGTCCAACGACTGGTTTGATGTAGCTCTCCACGCTACCCTGTCTTCTGCAAGTCTCTTTATCTCTGAATAAGAATGGCGACCTACCTCCTGTTGAACCTACTTACTTTATTCGTCTTGTATTCTCCCTCTGCGATTTTAAACCCCCCCTCCCCCCCCCCTCCACACACACACACACTTTCCTCAGGGATGTGTGCTACCAATCGATCCCTTCTCGTAGTCAAGATATGCCATAAATTTCTTTTGTCTCTAATTCTGTTCAGCGCCTCGTCATTAATTATGCGATCTGCTCACGTAATCTTCAGCATTCGTCTGTAGCACCACATTCCAAATGCTTCTATTATATTTCTGTCTGAACTCTTTAACGTCCACGTTTCACAGCGGTATAATGCTACACCTCATGCAAATACTTCCAAAAAGAACTTCTTAACATTTCATTTTAGATTTCAAACAATTTCGCTTCTTCAGAGATGCTTTTCTTCCCATAGCCATCCTGCATTTTATGTCTTTTTTACTTCAGCCATCAGAAGTTATTTTGCTACCCAAATAACAAAAATCATCCATTACTTACATGATCTCGTTACCTAATCTAATTCTTTCAGCGTCGTCTGATTTTCTTAGACTACAACCCATTAATCTTGTATTGCTCCCTTCAAGACACTATCCATTCCGTTCAATAGCTAGCACGTTTTCTACTATCTCTGACAGAAATACATCAGCAAAACGCCATGTTTTACTTCTGCATCCTGAACTTTAATTACTTCACCAAATTTCTCATTGCTTTCCATCACAACTTGCTCATTGTACAAATTGAGTACTTTAGAGAGTGGCTCCAACCCTGTATTACTCACTTTTGTGGCCTTCGACTTATAACTGCTAACTGGTTTCTGTACAAGTAGTAATTAACTTTTCGTTCCCTATATTTTACCCCTGCTGACTTCAGAATTAGAAATAGTGAATTCTAATCAACAATCTCAAAAGCTGTCTTCAAGTATACAAAAGCTAAAAACTGAGCTTTGCATTTTACTAAAGAAATTTCAAATTTGCTGCATAGGTTAGACCTGTTTTTATTTTGTCACTAAAGACTGTTTCGGCGCATTATTCCATAGTTCAGTGTCCTGCAGATATAGGTAATAAGTTGTACTGTACATAGTATTACGTATTTTTAATTATAAATGTTATTCTGAAAATAATAAAAAAGGTTTTTTACTTACGTCTAGATGGAATAACGTGCATATATCATCGTATTGGACTGTACGATGTATGTCAATTACCTTTTGGTATTGTAAAAAGTTTTTAAATTTCGTTTGACGGTAGTTGCTTTCATAGTTATGAATAGCAGTGTTTGTCCGTCTTTGCAACTACAATAAAAATTCGATTTTTCTCACCAGACGGGTTTCGTTCTAATGACAGTAAACGTCTTCAGTGGTCTGTAATAATAGAAATTTACAGTTTGTTTTGTTTTTAGATCAAAAACAGTTCGTTAACGAAACATGACGGCCTATTGTTTTGTTACTTACGGAAATTTTGCCTTCTTTTCGCCTCACATCATGGAATGCCGGTCTGTTTCATGCAGTACCGCCGATTCTTCATCCTGTGTCATTGTTTTGTCCACTACTTCCCTGTCACTTTTGCACTGCCCATATGTGTTTTTCACAGATCAGACGCGTTTGTTTTTGTTTTCACTGAGTCTGCACAGTGTGTTATTTGAGCTTTGCCAGCATCACAAAAGTAGTTCCTTTTCTATGTTTTATAATAAATTATGTTTTAGTGTATTTAGTTTTGATGTAAGCTGAATGCAATAGTGGCAAAATTATATATTTAATGCACAGTGGTGTTCAAATCGATCATCGGATTGTTGACTTCTTTACCTTTTAGAAAAGAGGGAAAATGTTCATTACGTATGAGGTAAGAATAAATGTACTTGTAGATTATAACGTATGTCTCTTATTCCCAGACATTTAAATGACGAATAAATTTCATTTCGACTAGGAATGTATCTCTTTACGAAGCGATTATTGATAATTGTAGCATGCACTATGCCACAGATATTTGTCATTGATGTATCTCTGACTTTTCACAAGATCTTAAATTAGATTTGTAAAAAATTAAATTTTGTGACTTTCATAGTCCACGAATTCTAGGGATCTTTCTATCTTGACGAATATTAAGAAGTCAGAAACTGGGGTAACAAATTTTCTCCTCTGTAAGCGTCACATATAAAAATGTAGACTCACAATGAAACTTGGGTACAACACCCACCTTCAGGTACCACCGGCGGCCACTGGATCATTGTAGCAGAGCTGTTAGTAGATACTCGTTGTATTCTGTGAAGTGTTGGCCTGGAACTGGCAGGAAACAGCTCTTCCTCTGTGAGTAGCTGACAGCGAGAGCCGGCGTGGGCGTGGTGTACCTGACCTGGGGCAAGGCGGCGTGGGCAGAGGAAGCGAAGCGCCGGTATTGGCCTGTCGCTAGCGCTGTTTACTGCCAGCGCCTGCCTGGCTTTGACGCAACGGTTGCCCTGGAAACGAGACGGCGCGCAGCGGCAGCCGGGGGCGAAGGTGTGGGGAAGGGAAACGAACGCCGGAACAGGGCCCCACGAAGGCCGCACCCAGTAAACACTACCAACTCTGGCTCCCTCTTAAAAAGGAAAAACGGGAAAAGTAATATAAGCTACCTATCAATGATAACATACAAAGTTAGATAAGTTAAAGAAAGTCGACAAAGCTTCACAAATTGATAGAGTGAAAGCTCATGACCGATTGACATTGTAGGTATTATATCTTCTGGGTTGTAAGGCCGTGTTCTTGGAATCTTGCTGCTTCCTAACGTTTCGTCCGATGCTGCGTCGGACTTCTTCGGAATGTTCGAATGTCTGTAAATCTATCGGACCAAACTGCGTGGTCATCAGTCCGTAGCTTACAAACTACTTAAACCTAGGTAAACTAACCTACGGACAAACACAAACACACCCATGCCTCAGGGAGTACTCGAACCTCCACGGCGAGCAACCGCGCGCTCCGCAGCGAGGTGCCTTACACCGGTCGGCTACTCCACCGCGGCACTTCTTCGGACGATGTCCGTCTGCTCAGTCTTGCCGCCTGACGGGTCGGGGGTCTGAGAGCTTCTTAAATACCGTCTAAAAGGGGCGTGGCTAAGTTCCACGTGATAAGCAGAGATGATCTTTGTCAAAGATAAAGCTATACTATCTAACCATGTCAAAGATAAAAACAGAACCACAGTCCTTATATCGTTGAGTTTCATAGTCTCTTCTTTTCGATTGCAATTATCAGTATGTTTGTATATTTCAATCGCTTTCCTATACAACCTTGGATAATAATTCGTCATAGAAGATGAAACCTCCGTCTCAGAGAATTTAACTATATGATTTCCCGATTGTAAGCAGTGTTCCGCCACAGCCGATTTTTCAGTTTTTCCAAGTCGGCGTAGGCTTTTGTGCTCCTTTTGACAACCTCCGAAGAAGTCCCACGCAGCATCGGACGAAACGTTAGGAAGCAGCAAGATTCCAAGAACACTGCCTTACAACCCAGAAGATATAATGCCTACAGCTTCACAAATTGTTTGCTATATCCGTAAATTTTGAACGCCCTGACTATGCTGTCAGACACAGGAGATACAAATTTTTTTAAAGATTTTTTTTTTAAACATCTACAGTTCTCAGTCGCAAGTTACAATTGAATGTAACCGAGGTTTCTGTGTCACAAAGGACATCTTATTCAGACAATAGGAGGTAAAAAGGTTAAACATTACACGTCAACTCAAAAAAATCAAAACCATAACATATCTGCCGTAGGCAGATAGTCATACCATAAAATAGGAACAGCAGCAAACAGTCGCTAGGGACCGCTGTGATGGTTGAAAAGCAACTGGACGTGCTAGTGTAGTAAGCGGCTGTGCGCGCTTGTCGTCATCTAGTGGCCAAATTAATAATCAATATAGCAGCTAGCTTACACACCATGAAGGTAGACGTTTGAAGCCTCCACTTAATATTTTACATAAAAATGGACATGTAGTGAAGTCATAACATATGCAGTTAAAATGATAAATTACAAAAATGAACTGTTTGAGCAGGGCCGTGAAACAACCTTAGTACATACGTCAGACAGACGTAACATCAGTTAAGAAAATGCATCTCAGAATCTGCAAGGATTAATCCGTCCCGGATGCTTTGAAGTTACTAAAGGAACGGCTTAATTCCTTTGAAGAAACTTTTACCACGCGGCTGCAACTGTTCATTAAGAAGAAGACCATCATTTAAGGACAATTGAAACTTACGACTGAGGGCTGTAGTTGTTTTAAAAGAAGTCTAATATAGTACAATCGCTGATTAACAGCCATGCATAGAGTATTATAAGGAGATACAGATAAGTAATTCGACAACACTGCAATTTCATGTGCAACAAGTACCTTTTCTTCCATTTTCTGTAACTTCGTGCCTAGTTAATGTATAAGTGTTTGTGCCTATATTTCACTCTGTAGCCAAAACTACACATAGCAAACGAATAGTATTTGTATGTGGTAGTAGGTATCAGTCTCCCATTGTGCACTATGGTGGTAGAGGGTTGATAACGTTAAGGGAGTGGAAGATATGGGAGTTTAAAGTTAACGACTTATATAAAATTCAACGTGTGGGTGTCAATATTTTGCTCTTCAGCAGGAACTACACAATGGAGACGAACGATCTCTCAGTGTTGTTATAGTACAAAGTTTCCCGTTGCAGACCACAGTAGTTCCGTGGCGGTAGGTATAAGGGGGTGGAAGATATAGTGGTTGAAATTCGTCAGCTTATATACGAGGCACGTCCAGAAAGTAAGTTCCGTTTCAATTTATCTCCGCTGCAGCGCTGCGATTGCAGTTCCGCACATGCGCTGTAGACGATGTGTATCAAGGAGAAGAACGTGCGCCATTTGGAGATTGCTGTCAGTTACGTGCGCTTTGTTGTGCTTGTTTGAAATGTCGGCGTTGATTGAAAATCCCGCCGCCTGTGAAATCAGGTCGGTGATTCGGTTTCTGAATGCGAGGAAAGTGAAAGCAAGTGAAATTTATCGGAACATTTGCGATGTTTACGGACCAAATGGGATGAGTGATTCGATGGTGAGAAGACGGGTCTGCCAGTTCAATGGCGGGCGTAGTGATGTGCACGATGAAGAACGAAGTGGCCGTCCACCTTTTGTTAGAGAAGAACTGGTTCACGCGATGATGACAAGATCCAGGAAAACTGTAGGTTTACAATTAGTGCTCTCGCTATGGACTTCCCCCCCAAATTTCACGATCACTGATGCATGAAATTGTTACCAAACAACTGAAATTCCGTAAACTTCCGTCATGTTGGGTAGCAAAGATTCTCACTGAGCAACACAAAACACAACGGATGGGTAGTGCACTTGAGTTTTTGACCCGTTATGCTGCAAGTGGCGAAGAATTTCTGAGACGGGTAGTCACAGGAGATGTGGGTATCGTACGACACCCCTGAGAGTAAGCGGCAATCAATGGAACGGAGGGACACTTCATACCCAACAAAGGTAAAGCCGAAGCAAAACATGATACCTCGGAAAATGATGTGCACAGTGTTCTGGGACTGGAAAGGCACCCTACTCATTAACTTCTTACCGCGTGGTCAAACAATCAAAGCAGATGCTTATTGCGAGACACTTCGGAATTTGCGCCGTGCAATTCAGAATAAGCGCCGGGGACTGCTGTCAAGAGGTGTTGCTTTGCTTCACGACCACGCACGACCACACACTGCAAATGTGACGAAAAAACCCCTACAGGGATTTGGCTGGGACGTGTTTGACCATCTTCCGTACAGCCCTGACCTCGCTCCTAGCGACTTTCATGTGTTCTTACATCTCAAGTCTTTCCTTGGCGGTCATCACTTCACCAATGACGAAGAACTGAAAGAAACTGTTTCCAACTGGTTGAAGACACATGCGTCAGATTTTTAAGAAGAAGGTATACAAAACCTGGTGCCACGCTATGACAAATGCTTGCAAAATTTCGGCAGTTATGTGGAAAAGTAGTTTAAGAGTTTTAGAATTTTGTGCAATAAAAATTTCTTCTGTATCTGTGTACAATTTCATTTTATTACCAAACGGAACTTACTTTCTGGACGCGCATCGTATAATTCGGACTGATGATCAGCGATGACACTATAACAGTAAAGAGGTTATATACAGTGGAACGTGATGCATATTCTTCAGTTGTTTTTCTGCAACAAGCTCACGAATAAAGAAAAATAAGTGTATATTGCAGTTTTAAAAGTAAAACTACCAAGAAAGACACCAAAGCGCAATAAAGAAATTTAGCGTTCTCGATTCGTTACTAAAAGACAGAAAACGGTACTGAAAAGAGAATCTACAAACGACAGACATTGTAAATTTGTAGACGTTGTTTATCTTACACTCTAGGCATTATCGATTTTTTGATGTTCCCATTCCTAAGGGGGTGAGATAGAGAATGAATGGTTTTTTGGAAAGTACGTTGCTATTGAGGCAATTTTGAAGCAAGAAATACAAAACTTGGGATTTATATTTTTGATTGGAAGTTTAAAAACACTTGTTTCGATATTTTTGGAAATTCAACCATTAAGCGGGTGAAATACGGGAAAATATTTAAGGCCTGAAGAGTCACTAAAAATATTTCGATGCTAGAAATGCGAAAATTTGGATTTGGAACCATGGTTATAATTTTAAAAAATGTGTTCCGGGATGTTTTGAATTCTACCATCAATGGTGCAATAGGGGGTGGCAGGTTGTATCAAAATACTTCATTACAAAAGCAGTTTTAAAGCTAAATCTATGAAAATTTATATTTAGAAGTAGAAACAACCAATGCAGACCATCCAGGCAACGTGTACAAAGGAGCGGGAATTAATCTAGGCCGGCCTCCGTGGCCGAGCGGTCTGCGGTGCGCCAGTCAAGTCTGCACTGCCATTCCACCATGCACACGGCTGGTATTTATTAAGACGTCTTTAGTACTAAATCTATTCGGAACACATTCTGTAGACAGTGCTTACATATACCACATTCGAAATTATATCATAATACATTACATTGTTGTTGACATGTGAGGATATACATAATTTAAGTTCACGAAAAACTGCCCCTTCACGGATCACCATCATCATCTCAGCCTTTTGCCACGTCATGTGGGGTCGGCGTTGCTTTGCTGAATCCTTCTCTTCCATGAATGTCTATGCAGTGCTGCTTCTCTGAGTCATCTTTCCGCCCGTAGGTCCTCTGCTACCTTGTCTTTTAATTTCAGTTTCGGTCTTGGTCTTCTCCTTGATCCTTCAATTTCCAGGTCTTCAACTCTTCTCCCCACATTACACTCTCCTCTTCTCTGCATATGTCCCTAGGGGCGCCACTTTCACTGTTCCCCTGATGTACTCATTCGTTTCGTGTCACCCCACCCCTCCTTAACATTCTCATTTCTGCCATTTCCATTTTTTTCTCTTAGGCTTCTGTAATTGACAAAGTTTCTGCGCTATACAGCATCGCAGGCCTCACCATAGACTTGTAAAGCCTTCCTTTTATTTTTATCACACAGTACTTTGCTCAGTTTCCTCCAGTTCATCCATCTACTATTTATCCTGTGCTGCATTTCGGCCTCCAGTGCTCCATCACTTTGCATGTAAGAGCCCAGGTATTTAAATTTCTTGACCAGCGTCAGTTGTTCTCCTTGCAGGTTAGTAAATGTGCAAATGTTTGTAAAGCTTATGGGACTTAACTCCGGGGTCATCAGTCCCTAAACTTGCAAACTACTTATAGACTACCTTATACTAAAGATGGCACAAACATCCATGCCGCAGGGGGGATTCGAAACTCCGACGCGGGAGCAGGTTAGTATATAGATCTTTGTCATTCTTTGTACACATATACTCTGTTTTTACCTTGTCCCTTCACGCATGAGGTTGTAATTTATTACGCTTTTACTACCAATTCCATTCGTAAAACGCTGCGCAGACAGTTTCCTATTATTACACTCTAAGAACCTGGAAAATTATGTTATTGTAGAACTCTTAGTTCAGGAATTAAGACGACTTAAGGATTGAACTGCATGAAAAGAAACTGAAATGGATATGTAGTAGGATAGCAGGCGATGGACAGAGAGGGATGAAGTATTAACGCAAGAAAGAAGTAAATACGCACCCTGCCTACGCTGGGAACTAACGCTAGTGTATATATAACAGTTTCCTAAGAAAAATGAGACGTCGCTAATACGTAATGCCTTAGAATATATTTATTCTGTTCTCATCGTCGGTTTGAGGTAATACTACACTTCGTAGATATTACTCGGTCGACGTCCTCGCTTCGCTGACGCAAGATTTAACCTTTTGCCGCTAGAGACGTGCGAATTGTACCGCGTAACGTGGGTCGTGTGTGGTGTTACTGTGTCATTGCAAGAAAACTTGAAGTGCGTCTTCTCTTTCAGAATGACAGTGTCAGACCACATCTGAAACAATCCGACGCCTTGAGTTCTCTGTTATCGACGAATGCACATACAATCCTGACTTCACCCAACCAATTTTCATCTGTTGTAAATATAAGGAGACGCATTTAATTAAAATTTGTGGTATGGAAAAGATTCGAACCTGGGACCTCCCGCTTACTAGGCAGGCACTTTACACCACTCAGCTAACACAGCATTATGGACGAAGTGACTTCAAGGACTTTCTACAAGCACGTCTCCCTCCACACCACATACTTTAATTCTGCCTCAGTGTTCCCTGTGAAATACGTATCAAATCACCAAGGCTGTCCTATATTGGAAAAGCACATCAGCTTCTTCACCATTGAAGCTATCTGCATACCCAATTTATCAAAGTCGGTTAAGCGGTTCAGTGGTGAAAGCATAACAGACAGCTTCTTTCGCATTTATAATATGAGGTAGGCCCACAAAGTAAGTTCCGTTTGTTTATATAAAACAAACGTGTACAGATACATAAAAAATATTTACTGTACAAAAATCTACAACAGTTAAACTAATTTCCTACATAGCATGGCACAAATTCTTGTATGCCTTGTTCATAGAAGGCTGCCGCTTGTGTATTCCACCATGTGTTTCAGCTCGTCATCATCGTTGAAGTGTTGGTCACCTCTCCTTATATTTAATACCTTTGGTGTAAAGAGACAATGTTTGTCTCAAGGAATTGAATTATTGTTGATAATTTTCATCTGATTCAAAATTTCAAGAACACATTGGTGGGTTTCAGTCTGATAGCGGTGAAGCGGTACAGGCAGAGGTCACCTAGTTACTCTGAAAACACAACCAGGCATCCAGCGATTACGCTATCAACAAACTGAACACGCGTTTGGAAGAAATGCGTTCGTTACCAGGCCGACTAAGTTCAGAAACAACGTGTATTCGAAGAAGAATGTTTACGAAGTTTGTTTGGTTTCAGTGGCTTTGGTGTTTTCAATTTAAAAATTAAGACTCATTACTTTGTAGATAGTCCTGTTACATTACACAAGCTAACGAATACGAGAACTGCCGGAATGATATTTTCACTCTGCTGCGAAGTCTGCGCTGATATGAAACTTACTGGCATATTAAAACTGTGTGGGTGGCCCGGAACACAAACCGGGACCTTTGCCTTTAGCGGGCAAACGTTCCAGCCACTTTGCTACCCTGAAACGCCTCACGACCCTTACTGACAGCTTTACTTCTGACAGTACCTCACCGCCAACCTTCCAAACGCTTGCCCGCCCAAAGTACAGGTGCTGGGTTCGAATCCCTCTTCGGCACAGACACTTAATTTGCAAGTAGGTCTTTAGCGCACAGTCCACTACCGGATGAAAATGTCGTGCTGTGGCTAAGCCCGGTCTCCACAGTATCCTTTCTTCTAGGAATGCTAATCCTGAAATGGTGCGCAGGAACATTCCTGTGAAGTCAAAGGTAGGAGACAAAGCACTGGCGGAAGTTGTGAGGCACAGCAGTGAGGCGTGCAGGTGTATCCCGCGAATTATGTACACTACACGGTCACTGGATATGACGACATCTTCATCAGTTTTATGGCGTATATGCGCACTGCATACTCGCGGACAAAAGAAGTTCAGAATTCTAAAAAGTTCTTCGGTAACATGATGGCCATAATCTTCGGAAAACTAAGTGCATATACAGAAGATTACTGGGACCGCACGGGAGTGGCCGAGCGCTCTAAAGCGCGTTGCTGCGGAGTACGCGGTCGCTCCCCATCGGACGTTCCAACTCTCCCTCGGGCATGGATGTGTGTGTTGTCCTTAGCATAATTTAGTTTAAGTAATTGGAAGTCTAAGGACTGATGACCACTGCAATTTGGTCCTATACCGTTACAAACATTTGAATATTTGAAGCTAACTGCTTAGACTATTTCTAATTTAACATTAAAAGTGCAAGTTTCATACTGTACAGAGCATGGAAAATTCGAAAAAAAGAAGGATCTTTGCTTTTGAATCAGTACTAATATTTACATTTCACCGTATTTACTCGGCTAGAGTGCCCGCAGATTTTCAGTGTTGTTTTACTTCTAAAATTGGGGCGGGTACTATAAATACTACAAAACTTGATAAATTCGATAGTGCCGTCGGTTGGTTCAAGATCGGGTGCATTTATTAATAATTTTATCTCACTATATATGAAATATTTTATTAGAACATTATTTTTATACACACAACTTCTATGTTACTCAATCACGCATTGTAAACTCGACAGCTCTCAATTTAAACGATGTTGTAAAGCTAATTCTCCGACCGGTGGTATTCATTTTCGTATTGTTTTCACAGTATAAATCTGAATTCAACACAGGAAAACGGAAACTTCGCAATACTGAACGGAGAATGGGGTGGGTAGTCAGCTATTTTTACTGTTATGTTGTAAAAATACCATTATTCTAGAAGTTAGCGGCAGGCAGTATTATATAATTTAGCTTAAATTAGTGCTGCCGAACTTCAAGTATCTAATAAATCACGAATTTTTGAGAATTTATAAATTTCGTATTTTTACGTCCAAAATTAAGGGAGGTACTATACGCTGTGGGATACTGTAGCCGAGTAAATACGGTATAAGAAGTTTATGTTCTGATGTGTGTTTGAAAGTATTGCCGCATTTTTGGTGAAGTTTGTAAATTTCTATTTATTCGTTATAATGCTTGTGGTGTTACCGGATTTATTGAAATAAATTACTGTTCATATAGAAGTAAAGTCGGCAGAGTGCTTGCCCGCGAAAGACAAAGGTCCGAGTTCGAATCACGGTTCGGAACACAGTTTTAATCTGTGGGAAAGTTTCATGAGAACTGCCGTTTAATGTTGAAGCGGGAAATCATCACCTTCGACTTGGGCGTGACATTAGTTTGACGTTTCTAACATATGTTGTCATGATCCATAGGAAGTACTTTTCCAAGTAGTTTTATTCTGGTCAGTATATATATATATATATATACCAAAATTGTGGTGTAGTGGAAAGTCTGATCTTATGTTTAGAGATAAGAAAAAGCAGAAATAGATCTGAAAACAGTATTCTGGCCGTCACAAATAAGTACTTCTTCGCAGAAAATAATTTCTGCTGGTCTTCAGAGGTTCACCTAGGACGTAATGGGCGGGACGAGGTTTTCACGTCGATAATTAGTCGACAGCCACTGAATTCCTCGGGCAGTCGCCGTGTGTTGAGGATACGGGAACTGTTGGGACGTGGGCGATAAGTCTCCCACAGCAAAGAGGATCGGAGGTGACGAACACTGCTGACGTCACAGGGTAGTGATTAGTGTGGATGGCAGCAAACAAGAAGGCGCTGAGAACGTGGGTGGTACAGTATTAACAAGAGAAAAAGTATGAGGGTGAGAAGACTCCGTGATACTGTATAATCGACTCCATCTTTTCAATGAGGCCATCTACTGCTCTACGGCTAACTTGGGCAGCAATGTTTATCATTGATTTGTTTTTTCGGTATTAACGTCTCGTCAGAATGATTCAATGAGGATTGGGAAAGTTACTTTTTTAAAGTAACTAAGCTACAGTTAAAGTTACTTTCCTGAAGGTAACTTAGTCACAGTTGTAGTTAATATACATCGAAAGTAACTGTAATAGTTAGAAGTGTCTTTAGAGTTATTTTTAAAGTTACTTTTAAAAATTTTAATTGTAATTCATTTGCAAATCCGTAATGAACCTCGCACATGTAGAAAAGAAATAAGCTTTAATATCAATCAATAATTAAATACATTAAACATACATAATTAATAATAATACATAATTAATGGATTGTTAGATAAATTGTCCACAGAATTTTGTATCTCAGTTGCAATGTTTGCTCATTTTCAACAGGAAGTGGCTAGAAACCCTTGCATATTTATTTCACATTTCAAAGTCAACCCTATTTAATTACTGCCCCCGCTGTTTATGAAGCATTGCATGAACGCTTATTAAACGTAATTCATTTATATTAATAGTACTGAAACATATACTTAATTGACGATATATTTATTTATGTTTTCAAATTTATCCAAATCGTCATTTTCAATAAAGGAAACTTCTTCAGCCTCAAAGTCACTCACGCTGCAAATGAATGTGACAAGGAATCCGCTGCTGTCGTCCCCTTTTCACGTCCCCGTTTAGCACACACTGCTGCCTCCTACAAACTTTCGTTTTTGCTTCAGAAAAAGCGCTGTAAAACAAAATGATGTCATTGCTCTTTCATAGGCCGCCAACTAACGTAAATTGATGACGACTCGTTTTCCAAAATAAGATAACGAATCCTATCGTTATCGCTGTGATGTTGAGAAATGTTTTATCGAAAGTATAGCCATTTTCTATAGGAAGTCATTCTTCTTTTTAATATTTTTATGACATCGAACCAAAGGCACTGCTCTGCTTCTTATTCGTGGCGAGTCAGTAAATATTGGTTCTTGTCTACTTCATTTCCTAAACGAACACACGGAAAGACAACATGTAACTCTGTAGGCAGACAGAGCAAATCCGAACACAACCCGTTGCAAAGGACCATTTAGTCCTAGCAAGCAAGCAACGATCATTGTTTCTTTTCCGCCACAGCCGCGGAATGTAGCTTTTGTGTTGCTAGCATGTTATGAAAATCGGTACCCTGGGTCAGAACTAGCAGCGAACAACGTTGCAGAACTTGTTTCAAAATCACTGTAAACGCGTCTTAACGGCAACAGCGAGCCATGAACTAACCTGTACATAAATTTTTAAGTTCGCTGTGGAGTTTGGACTGCTTTGAATTATTTTCCCATCACACAGACTGCAGCGAAAAGAATCACTTTTCCATCCAACTTCAAAAATTCGAAAACTTCAGCATAAGCTGGCCAAGACATGCGTGTGTCATCTTTCATCTCCATGTCGAAAGGAGATTGCACATTGTTTACATGTGATGCGTCAGGTGATTGTTATATACACTTTGTTGCATATAATTTTAAATAAAAATATTATGAATAAATTCATTGTTATAACAGTACTAAAATGTATCATTCATACGTTTCTAACATACGTTGTTGTAAAGATTTAATTTAGTAAAAAATATTGTTTCTTTTTTCTCTTCACTAAAATAAAATCCTTTTAATCTGAAATCTTGAGAATCTAAAAAAAAAAAAAAAATATACAGGGTGTCCCAGCTATCTTGTCCACTCAAAATATCTATTGGAAACAACTTTCACCGGTATGAAAGTGCGGCTGGGGCCCATTAATGTATATATTTGGAAACATTCTAAAAGAAAGCAAATATGTTTTAACACAAACTTAATTTTTTTTTAAATGGACACCCTATATTTTTTCTTCAGCAATCCATAGCACGACAAGTCACATAAACAATGGCGTTGATTGCATCGCAATGTTCCAATTACATCCCGAGATATTGCGACGAGAAGTTGACGCTTGAAAAACCCAAAATGCGCTGCTAGCGCACGTCCTGAGGCTCAGGCGTGAACCCCATGCTGCCTGTAATCGCGATGTGATTGACATGCGTAATCGCACTTCCATACTTACCAAGAGGTTCGAAACGAATAATACGGTCTGCTGCCATCCTCCATTAAAGTCGTACATTCCAGCAGGTATTTATCCCATAGGCTAGGAGTGATGCGGTTCTGTAACATATATTTGTACCGCAACGTTAGTCACAAAGTTAACTTCGCTTATCGTTAATCCGTTACTAAAAAGGTAATGCCGTTCAAAGTTAAAACTTTACTTTACTGTAGATCTAGCGCAAGTGACAGTGAATCATTCATTCATAATAGTAAAATTCATGTTGATGGTTTTAGTGAAACAAGAGGAAAACCATTATGTGCTTATGAGAGTTGATGGCAGCAGACCGTATTATTCGTTTCGGACCTCTTGATAAGTATGGAAGTGCGATTACGTATGTCAATCACATCGCGATTACGGGCAGCATGGGGTTCACGCCTCAGCATTAGGACGTGCGCTAGCAGCGCATTTCGGGTTTTTCAAGCGTCAACTTCTCGTCGCAATATCTCGGGATGTAATTGGAATATTCCGATGCAATCAACGCCATTGTTTATGTGATTTGTCATGCTATGGATTGCTGAAGAAAAAAATAGGGTGTCTATTAAAAAAACATAAGTTTGTGTTAGAAAACACATTTGATTTCGTTTTAGAATGTTTCCAAATATGTACATTCATGGGCTCCAGCCGTACATTGATACCGGTGAAAGTCGTTTTCCAATAGCTGTTATTGTTCCAGAGATATTTTGGGTGGACAAGATAGCTGGGACACCCTGTATATGTTACGCTACTTGCTACAAAAAAGTAGTGATATTTTCGATAAATCGTTAACCGATAAAAGTAACTTAATTACAGTTAAGGTTACTTTATGCGAGTAACAACGGCGTTACCGTCCGCTACCTTTGAAAAGTAACTGTTAGTAGTGACGGTGTTACAAGTATCGCGTTACTTCCCAACCCTGGATTCAATACTGTTTTAGGTAGGTGGCTAATCTAGTGTTTAGTTATCAATATGCAGTTGTTTTTGTCCTAATAGGTAAATTTTACCTTGCTACAGCCACCAATCAAGATTACTAAGAACACATATCGGGTTTTAAGTTTTGTTAATTATTATTTGATTATATTTTGCTAATAGCGTGGAAACAGGAGCTCACACGAGCGTGATCGTAAAGAGTTGAATTATGGTTATTGTGATAAATTGCAAGCTGGCAACTTTTCACTTGCAACTAATGTTACAGAACGACACCACTTGCGTAGTCATCATATTGTTTTATTTTGCTAAGTTAGGTTTGTTTTCTAGAGTTCAACAAAAGATTATTGGTCAACATTTGGCCCGCTTTATAAATTGAATAAGTTTATGGCTTCAAGTATTTGCATCCTGCACAGTACATCTACTCGAACTATGGGAAAAGGCATTTTTATTGTGGAATTCCTTGAAATAAACGCTCAGAAAAGAATAAAAATAACGAAGAATATAGAAGTGAAACTAATTGAAGTGGGCGTAAAATACATACAGATTAATTGCTTGGGTAACAAGGTTGATCGTAAATACTCTTTGGAAAGTACTTGCTAAAAATTAATGATGGTCATTTTTGACTGATTAAGCCTCTCAGTGTTCAGTCAATAGCATGGTCCCGTATTCAATGCTAACATTGATGTTTCGTCTGATGTTAATCCTGTTACTTCAAAATCATTTTTGACCTAATTCCAATACATTCTCCCAGGTCTCCCACGATTCACCTCTCCTCTATTGGCAAATTAATTCAGACAGAAATTTCTCATCGAATTTTATCGCACCTTGCAGCACCAATACTACCAGTGAACATTACTTTGTCTGTCTCTGCCTGTTTCATTAGAAACCAACGGCGATTCTACAAATTTAGGAGAAGTAGTCGGTAGAAGAGCTAAATCACGTCGTAAAAGATTCAGGACACAAAGTGCTGCTGTGTTATCTGAAGCTACCATGTGACTTGCCTGCTATATGACACATATCTGTTCTTAATGCATCTTTAATTTTTTAAATAAGAAATTGTTTTATCAAGAGGTCTAAACTGGATGTAGGACTGCAAATGTTTGATCGAACTAGTCAAATATGCTCATATCTTATTCATGAACTAACTTCAATGTTGCAAAAAACGAATGTCACTCGAACTCAAACTCAATATATTTCATCAGTTGCCCCTCATTTGTATATAATGGAAACGAAACTGTTCAAAAATTAGTACAAAAACGGTGCTATTTCTGCTGAATCATTTCTAGGGTGTTCTTAACTTCGATTAGAAAAATGATTGTGTTTCATTTTCACATATGCTCACCCACTTATTTCATAGTCGTCAAAATCAAGTCCATGAATTGCAGTAGAAATCGATAAACTAGAATCTGTATAGTTCTCAGTTAAAAATTGTATATATAATTGGGGAAATCAAGTTTCAGTTTGAAAGCAGACTTGAACAAAGGTGAAATTTTCAAAAAGACTTTACCGACTTCTCCATACTCGTCGGTACTGACGTTCTAACACGTGGAAATAGCCAAAGACCAAAATTCTAGATGTTTGGAAGGTGCTAATGTCGAAAATTTTACATGATTATCGCGAGAGATCTCTTTTGCGGTGGCAGAGGGATTGAGTTTATCGTAGTGCAGCCAATTATAGTGAAATACCTTTAAATAATACGCAAGTCTTCCTCATGAATGACTTCATAGTATTACTAATAACCACATAATAATTCTTACGGTAGTTCCTGAAAATTTTACCAGATTCCGAACGCAGCTGTGTTTGTAATGGCAAAAAATATATTTCTGTGTAATGTAATGGCAAATGAAAATTGTCTTGACTTATGCATCCACTCACCCTTCAGCAAATCGTCAAATTTCCACCTGTGCTCAGACTCGTTAAACACCTCCATATATCGCTCACCATCCTCTCTCCTCTCACATTTCCAGTTTTATTGTGGTCCGCGACTCTATCTACATATCCTGCCAACACTCCACCTGCACTCCACATGCTCTCACACAGGTGTTTTAGCTATCTACCTTTCCCGAACCACGGACCCTGCTCATCATCTACACCTCTTCAGAGCTCCCTCTTCCCACGTCGCACGACTTCCTCTGTCCTATTTTCTTGACCCTCAAAACCACTCCTACACTATGTGATCAAAAGTATCTGTACACCTGGCTGAAAATGACTTACGAGTTCGTGGTGCCGTCCATCAGTAATGCTGGAATTTAATATGGTGTTTGCCCACCCTTAGCCTTGATGATGGCTTCCGCTCTCGCAGGCATACGTTCAATCAGGTGCTGGAAGGTTTCTTAGGGGATTTGGCAGCCCATTCTTCACGGAGTAGGTCGGTGAGGCATGTCACGGTGTTCCAAAACATTCGAAAGGTGTTGTGTAGGATTCAAGTCAGGACTCTGTGCAGTCCATTTCATTACAGGGATGGTATTGTCGTGTTACCACTCCGACATGGGCCATGCTTTATGAACAGGTGTTCGATGGTGTTGAAAGATGCAATCCCCATGCCCGAATTGCTCTTCAATAGTGGGGAGCTTAAAGGTGCTAAAAACATCAATGTTGTCCTGTGCTGTGATAGAGCCACGCAAACCAACACGAGGAGCAAGCTCCACTCTGAAAAACACGACCACACAATAATGTCACAGCCTCCGAATTTCACTGTAGGCACTACACTCGCTAGCAGATGAAGTTAACCGGGCAGTCACCATACCCACACTTTGACATTGGATCGCCACATTATGTACCGCGATTCCTCACTTCACACAAAGTTTTTCGACTTTTGAATTGTCCAGTGTTTACGCTCCTTACACGAAGCGAGGCGTCGTTTGGCATTGACCTGCGGGGTTTGTGACTTACGGACAGCCGCTCGACCATGAATTCCAAGTTTTCTCACCTCCTGCCTAACAATCACAGTACTTCGAGTGGATCCTGATTTGGGAATTCCTGTGTGGTGGCCTGGATAAAACTGCACGACCCTCTTCAACTGTCGGCGGCCTCTGTCAGTCAATAGATGAGGTTTCCACTTCACTATCACATTAGAAACGGTGGGCCTAGGGATGTTAAGGAGTGTGGAAATCTCGCAGACTGCTGAGACAAGTGACACTCAATATACAAGACTACGTTCGGAGTCCTTGAGTTCAACGGAGCGTCCCATTCTGCTCTCTCACGATGTCTAAAGACTACTGAGATCGCTGATATGGAGTACCTGGCAGTAGTGGCAGCACAAAACACCTAATATGAAAAACGTATTTTTTTTTGGGGTGGGGGGGGGGGTGGGGGGGGGGGTTTGACGTGCAGACATTTTCCATCACAAAGTGCATATCACCACCACCTCTCACCAATTCTTGATCCTCGTTCCCATCATTCTCCACTTTTTGAGTCATTAATCACACGAATGATGTGATCTAGCACGCTAAGAATTCCTTTCCATCACCAACCTCTTTATTTCAGAGTAGCAATTGCACCCTATTTCCTCACTTCCTCACTACATGTGTTTCAATCTTTGTCTTCCCCTACAGTTTTTACCCCCTCTAGTACTAAGGAGATTATTCCCTGAGACATCAACATCTATCATCCTGTCCTATCTTGTCCGCGTTTGCCATACGATCCTCCTCCGACGAGTCTACAGACAACCTCACTTTCACTAATTTATCACTCTACATTAATTTTCAATATTCATTTGCACCGCCACATCTCAAATACATCGATTCTCTTCTATTCGAGTTTTTAACACTGTCTGTGTTACACTTTCGTCAAAGCTGTACTACAAAAAATCTCAGAAAATCGTTCCTCACATGTTTGCCACCAGTAGACCCCTTGGCCATGAATGCCCTCTTAGCGTGTATCAGTCTACTTTATATGGCCTCTGTTGCGTCCGTTAGGTTGGCCCAAAAATATTTGTGCGTAAATTTTTATTAAAAACATTCAAGAGCATAATTTTGCAGAAAACTGAACCTAAAATATACAGAAACTCTGCTACAGGTATAGCCCAATGGTAGAATGTATCGTTAAGTTTTTTGCTATTGTTCTCTGATCTGTTGTAAAAGGTCGGTGTACCTGGTACAAGTGTACGAGTAATTTTAATTAAAGAATATAGGAAATAATGTTATTTCAACATAAAATTGACTACCGTGTTTATATCATCCCCAGGTTCTATCGGAATTAATGCAGTTTAGTAAAAATGTGTAACTTAATAGTTAGCCACCATACTGCCAGAAGCAAATAATTTTTCTAATTGCAGCCGAAGTACTGCGCCGGCAGCTATCAGAAGCGATTAATTTTTATTTCTAACTTTTCTTTACAATATGGTAAATCTTTTCGGTAACATTTTTCAAATAATAAATTCTTTTTCATGTAGATGAAATCTGTGCAGGCTCTGACTCGATGACGTTTAGTGTACTTTCATTACGCATATTAATAATGATTATCAACTTAATTGTCTGACATAACTTTAGTCGAATCCACCTGTGATGAAGTGTTTTTAATTCAAACAATTTTTTTTCGATTCCGTAAAAATAATTGAGTGTCTCATACTGAACTACGAAACTGGAAAGTTGCACAGATCACTCCAATATTCAAGAAAGGCAATAGGAGTGATCCCCAAAATTACAGTCCTATGTCATTGACGTCGGTTTGCTGCAGGATTTTAGGACATACACTTTCCTCAAACATTATGGACTATCTCGAAGAGAACTACCTATTAACCTGTAGTCAACATGGATTCAAAAATTATCGTTCTTGTGAAACATAGCTGGCTCTTTACTCACATGATGTGATGAGTGTTATAGAAAAGGGATGGCAAAAATATTTCTTATTTATAGATTTCCGGAAGGCTTCTGACACTGTCCCTCAGAAGAGTCTTCTAATGAAATTGCGTGCTTATGGAATATCGCTACAGTTGTGCGTTTGTATTCCTAATTTCTTGTCAGAAAGGATACAGTAGGTTGTAATTGACGGCAAGTCAAAGAGTAGAAGTGATACCTGGCGTTCCCCAGGGAAGTGTTAAAGAACCCCACTGTTCCTTATTTCTATAAACGATTTAGGAGACAATCTGAGCAGCTCTCTTATACTGTTCGCGGATGATGCTGTCATTTATCGGTTAGTGAAGTCAAAAGTAATTGCAAAATGATTTAGATATCAACATGGTGCAAGAATTGGCAATTGACCATTAGTAATAATGTGTGAAGTCATCCATATTGACGACTAAAATAAAAGTCATAAACTTAATTTACATGCTGAATAAGTCCAAGATACAGGCCGTAAATTCAACTGAATACCTAGGAGTAACAATTACGAACAACTTAAAATGGGAACAACACACGGAAAATATAGCAGGGAAGCGAACCAAAGACTACGTTTCTTTGGTAGAACACTTAGAAGAAGCAACAGTGTTGGGGTTCCCTCCTAGCGGGACTAACGGACCATTTAGAGGAAGTTCAGAGAAGGGCAGCTCGTTTTGCATTAACGTAACATAGGGGAGACAGTGTCACAAAAATGATTCACGAGTTAGGATGGAAATCATTGAAAGAAAGGCGTTATGCATTGCGACGAGATCTATTTGCAAAATTTCTTTCATATTCTCCTCTGAATTCGAACATATATTTTTAGCACCCAGTTACATAGGAAGACATAATCATCAAAATAAAATAAAGGAAATCAGATCGAAAACATAAAAATTTAGGTGTTCCTTTTTCCGCGAGCTGTTAGAGAATGGAACTGTAGAGAAACACCATATAAGCAGTTCGATGAACCCTCTGCCATGCACTTCAATGTGACTTGCAGATCCTTATGTAGGTGTTTATGTAGAATAGGTAAATACGGCTGTATGGAATAAGAAAAGAAATAATAATAATTATTATTATTATGTTATATTGTCCTACTCATTATTACACCATTATGTATGAGGCTGACGAAATGTCTAATTACCACGATGGATAGCTAAAATTGGCGTAGTGCGTATTGATTACACCTTCCATCGTGGGTAATATTATTTCTGTGTCGGTAGACACTGTGAAAATGTGCGTTGCCAGAAGGGCAATTTGAGTGGTTATAAGAAAGTACAGGAGACAACGCAGTAAAGATCAAGTAACAGCGGTAGCATTACGCTTCAAGTCGCGATGCCCATCGACTAGAGCAAACAAAGCAGCAGGAGCGCGTTGCTATGCATTGCCACAGACAAATATGTTGCTCTGTGGCATTGCTACGCCGCTGTTGACCCACAAAGGAAGCATCCTTGACTCACCTTCGCTCCAGGGTGCCACCCTTGCTCCAACGGGAGTACGAGAAACTGCCTGACTGCTCTTCACCTCGCCGTGGCTATGTGATACCACACTACTTGTGGGAGTTACAGACAAACACCACTGACGAGCAGTGTGACCATATTTTCAAACACAGGAAGCAGAATCTACCGATTATGCAAACATAATAGTACCTAATTTACGTCACTTGTTTCATTTGCTTTTTGAAGTATGCAAGAAGTATAATATTCATTCACTCAACATCTTCACTGTGAATACAGTGAATGAAATCAATGGTGAAATACAGTTATGATCAATACTACGATCTGAGAATCGTGAAAGATAATCAAGTACATTTTTCACTCGAAAAAAATTAGTTTTAACATTTTAAAATTTCGGAGAATTTTGATTAAATTACATTTGTAATAATCAAAGGTAAAGCTTTAACTCTTGATATTTCATGGGTCCATGTATTATTTATTACAGAAATAACGTGTTCTGTTGACTGCAACTTCCCACCTGAAGGCTTAATAGCTGCGGTGGAGTAGCCGTGCGGTCTAAGGCGCCTCGCTGCGGAGCGCGCGGTTGCTCGCCGTCGGCTGTTCGAGTCCTCCCTGGGGCATGGGGGTGTGTGCTGTCGTTACGTTGGTTTACCTTAGTTTAAGTAGTTTGTAAGTTACGTACTGATGACCATGCAGTTTGGTCCGATAGATTTACAAACATTTGAACATTTTGAAGGCTTAATATGGTTTTTATTAGAAACGCCATCGGAATGGCAATCTGCTGGTTTTTTTTTTTTTTTTTTTTTTTTTTTTTTTTTTTTTTTTTTTTGCACAAATATATATCTTTTCCTTAGGGAAAATGATGGTTTTATTATAAATATCCCGTGAAACAGTGTTACTGTATGAATTTATTAAATGAAGACTCCATTAGGGGCAGTGTGCACCACGACCATGAAATGATAAATATACAAAGAAAATTTTGCATTGGTCGTAAATTTGTTTATTTTCCACTCTAGATAACATCATTAGTATCAGCTTGCAGCTATGCCTTGTGGCTGGATCAGTGAAATCAGTAATATTTCTAGGCGACTGTGCAAGTTGAACTGAGAATGCTATTCAATAGCCGAAATCGATCTGTAATAATAAATAAACAAATTTATGACCAATGCTGAATTTTCTTTGGGTTTGTATTTATCTTACATTGAAAAGCGAATGGTAATTAAATATGTTGACTCCGGTGGTAGACTAGAATATTTTGAACAGCAAATGTGTACGTATCACACTTTAAATGCATCACTTGTTATCACAGACAACAATCACTCGGAAATACTGAAACAGATTTACAGTGATTTTTGACTTGAATATGAGCCATTAACTTGTCAGTTTGCATACAGATATACGCGTATATAGTAACACACACACACACACACACACACACACACACACACACACACACACACACCTGATTAGGGAACGTTTATAGTAGGTAGGTAAAGAATAATTGCTGCAATATCACCAACAGTAAGATCATCATAATTTAACTCATCAAGTTTTGCAGATATTTCAGCTCATCTTAAATGAGCTGGTTTCTGACATGCTTCCCATTCCTTTGCTGTAGAATCAGTAAAATACTCCAAAACATATGAAATTTTATAAAAAAGTTTTGAGCTATTTATTTCCTTAAATCCAAAGATACTTTAGCATCAAACGCAGCACAGTAATTACGGCTAAGAAAAATCCGATTTCTCCTTAACCCTGCAGTAGTTGTGCGACTTTTCACACCGCCATTAGTGGCACTCGGACTGGCGATCCACATGGCATTAAATGATTTCAGTAGCAAGAGTCGACACAGTAACTGAGAATATGCAATTTACTATGTTTGGCTTGTAGCTTTTTACGTCAGTACCTTTGACAGAGCTGTAAATTCTGTCCAATTCCAATAAAATACTAAAATTCATAATACTGCATATTTGTATCGTAAACAAGATTAATGCACAGTGCAGTTTTAGAGTTTCTACAATAAAAGTCACAGCCTTCCCTTTTTTTAACTTTCATGCTCCAAACAGAGATAATAATTTACTTCATTCGCAACAATTGTCGTATTCTGAATAACGCACTCTCTATTTGATACACCGCAGTAGACACCTATCTGGTTCATTGTGGCTCTGGGTGAAAAACTGCAAAACACTGCCTTGAATATGGCCGACTTCTTTTTCAGACATTTTACTATAGATTAATTTCGTAGAAAAAAGAGAAAGAAAAACAAATGAAATAAATATATAAGTAACTGCATGAAGAAGAGACACTTCGAGCATAAACGATAATGTGGGAATAACGGCTTACCGACAACGCTAATTACATGTAACGCCGATAGTCGCGTAGGACTGTCAGTCCGCAACTGTTGAGCATGTCTCCACCGCTGCTCTAGTCCACGTAAAACAATCGAGTGACGTACTGCTCCTGACTGCAGGAAGGTACATAATTTGTGGTTTTAAGGTACACGCAGATGAAACGGAAAGAAAGAAAAATACATTTGTGAGGACTGTAAGTCCACGCGCGACTGCTGCAGGGTTAAAGCCTACAATAAATTGATACACAGATCACAGTTCGGCATGATTGCAACTCAAACATCATTCGACAGCCCATAGACTTACGATATTCATCCACTTTCAAACCACACAAAGAGCTAGAAAATCAGTAGCATAATGTGCGACTATAATATTACTACCGTTGGTGGACTTTACGTATCTTATCGGCGCGAGCGGTGTTTACAATGACTGTAGACAACATTTGTGGCAGATGCTACACTATTAACGAAACTTGCGTATATGAGTCCCATTCTTCATTAACTGAATAATTACTGATTTCCCTTGAATAAGACTATAATCATATTTCGCAGAATTTTCGCAGGATAATATTAAAATGCAGGATATTTTTGTTCCTTTCTAACATCGTGGCGGGTCGCAATATAAAGCTCCCTATAAAAGGCGTATCCTGTGAAATGCAGGACATCTGGTCACCCTACTGATGAGAAGGCGGTACGCGATAAGGTACATCTAAATCATCACCATCATGATGTCGCCGTTATATCAGTATAACAGGAATGGACTCCGGCTTTGCTTTAATCGCCGAAAAATCACTCACAGTGATATTGCAAGGTGTCGTACCATCACTAAAAACGAGAACAGAAGCAGCCCAAGTCTATCGATAAGACGGGGAAGAAATAGATCATCACCATTAATTTACGACACTGTTCCAAGGAAGACCGTAAAACTACCAGTCACAGTGGAAGTTGTTAGTAAGATGGCCACTTTCGTTGCATTCAAACGCGTTTCCTAATGTCCGTTGTACGTTACATGAATACCACACCCAGAAACCTGAAAATGAGCGAAATCTTCTTCATGTGCATCTCCATCGATCGTAATCTGCTGTAACATTGGAGCCTGTGTTGCCTTGACCAGCGTTCACGGCGAATGCCTTATAAGTGACCATATTGCGCTGAAGCTTAAAATATATATAAATAAAAAACTTCCTTGAAATAAATATCCTCTACCTCCGAAATGAGTATTCGAACATTGGTATATTCAATTCCTGCATTTGGAATGAGTACCACACTATTCGAACCATCTCTATGTCATACTTCAATAGGAACCTGTGTAGTTATAGGAGATCCATGATTTTTACAAAGAACACATAGCTCCGTGTCAAAATGGGTGTAATATACTTGGTTCGAGGTAATGTAAAAAATGTCAACTAAACAGTAATGGTTTTCTAAGGATCCTGGTAGCACATCAGTACCTTTTATCAAACGAAAAACTTACAGTACTTTTCGGAGGACAATCCTGGATGATATGAGGAACAGAATGGAAGCGGCGAATTGCGCTTTCAGAAACACACTCAACGAAGGTCGAGAGGAGTCAACGATGTCACACGCACACGAAGGCACAAACACGCTCGGCTTATAAAGCTGAATTATCACCTAGACCACTCTCCTATATTCCCCATTACTCTTATTTCCTTTGATAATCTTACATCCCAGGGTAGATCCTTCCAAGTTTAGTGTACGCGAAAGTTCTCCGTTTCAAAACCAGTGTCGTGTCCAAGCGCTATTGTAGGATCTGATTCTTTTTAAAGCTGATGTCTCTCTTTTCATCATTCCTTTAAAATCACATATGAAGACAGCATTTTTATGTCCATATCCTCCCAATCACACAATTTTAAACACTTTTAAATTCGTAGTAGATCTTTTTATGTATTTATCACCGTGTTTTGGTCTAAATGTATATCGGCTGAAGATCGGAATAATTTTAGAGCTCCCAGCACATCTCCCACCAATATGGAACGACGGCGATGAAACACCAATAAAAACTTACATATAATATCAAGAAACAGTGAACTTTTAAGCTAGAACAAAACTTTTGAAAGTGAGAGTGAGACAAATACAGTAAAAAAAAAAAAAAAAAAAAAAAAAAAAAAAAAAAAAAAAAAAAAAAAAAAAAAGGAGAGAGAGAGAGAGAGAATAAAATAATATTAGTTAATATTACTACTGACATAAAAAACCCTTCAATATTATTCCCCCAAACGTACAACAACTTCTTTATTATATATTACATAGATAAACATGGGACTTATATGAAAACTAAGGTTTTATATTATCTTTCTTTCCAACCCCATGAACCATAGACATTGCCGAGGTGTGGTGCCTTGCGTGCTTCAACGATACAGCTAGCCATACAGTAGGTGCAACCACAGCGGAGGGGTTTCTGTGGAGACAATCGCGTGGTTACCGAAGAGGGTCAGCAGCCTTTCTAGTAGTTGAGCAACAGTCTGGATGATTGACTGATCTGGCCTTGTAACGTCAGCTAATGTACCTTTGTCAGACAGTTAATGCGAACGGCTGAAAGCAAGGGGAAACTACAGCCGTTACTTTTCCCGAGGACATGCAGTTCATGCCGGAGGTAAAATAGTCCCTCCTTCGGAACTCCGGAAGTACTCAGGAGAATGTCGTCATCAGGGGAAGACAACATTGGCATTCTATGGATCGGAGCGTGGAATGAGAATCCCTTCATTGGGTAGGGAGGTTGTAAGTGTAAAAATAAAAATAAAAAAAGGAAAAGAAATCGATATGTTCAAGTTAGATATAGTAGGGATTAGTGAAGTACGTTGGAAATAGAAACAGGATTTCTGGTAGGGCCAGTACAGGGTTATTAATACAAAATCAGTTGGAGGTATTACAGGAGTAAATATAATAATGCATTAGAAAATAGGAATGGGGGTAAACTACTCCAAGCAGCGCAGTTATCGCATTATCGCAGTCAAGATACATACGAACACCGACCACAGTAGCACAAGTTTATATGCCCACTAGCTCTGCCAATGATGAGGATATCGCAGAAATGTATGAGGAGGTAAAGGAAAGTATTCAGACAGGTAAGGAAGAGGAAAAGTTAATTGTGATGGGGGACTGGAATTCGGTGGTAGGAAAAGGAAGGGAAAAGGACTGGGGGAAAAGGACTGGAGGAAAAGGAATGAAACAGGAAGCCGCCTAGTAGAATTTTGTAGGGAACATTGTTTAAACATAACAAACACTTGGTTTGAGAATCATGAAAGAAGGGTGTGTAAGTGGAATATTCCAGCAGACACCGGAAGGTACCACATAGATTCTTTTATAATGGTAAAATATAGATTTCTGAACCAGGTTTTAAATTGTGAGAGATATCCAGGGGCAGATGAACACACTGACCATATCTTATTGGTTATGAGGTGTAGCCTGAAATTGAAGAAACTGCAGGAAGGTAGACATATAAAGAGTGGAACCTGGATAAATTGAAGGATCATGAAGTTCTTGAGAATTTAGATGGTCGCAGTACAGAGGATATATAATACAGAATGGGAATGGGAAAAATACATTTTGGAAAAAAGAGGAATTTGCTAACAACGAAAATTAATTTCATTGTCAGGAAGTCTTTTTGAAGGCATTTGTGGGGAGTATTGCCTTGTACGTGTGTGAAACATCGACGATAAATAATGTAGACAAGAAAGGATAGAGATTTTTTGTAATGTGGTGCTACAGAAGGATGCTAAAGATTTTCGGAGAAAAGGAATTTTTGGCACACTGCAAACTAATGATTTTCGATTTTTCTCCTTAATTGTACTGTGAAAATTAGTTTCTTGCTAAATTTTATGATTCTACATCAATGGGAAGCGCGAAATACGTTTGGTTTATCAAGTTTTTGAGTATAAAAATAAATGACCGTATCTTTTACACTGAAGTGGAAACTTAGTCCCTTCACCTTAGGTCCTCGTATGTGATATGATTTGTTCTACGCTTTCTTAACATAAAAGCGACTTAAAAGTCGGTCAACATGCACGAACGTGCGTTACCAGCAATTTTTGTTATAACAATTAGTTACACGAAGATGCAGATATCCGCTATAGAAACGTCCCGAAGATGGTGGCATCGCCCACTGAGACAGTTAATCAATAAAAATAAATAATGACACCACAGCCGACGGTGCTATTATTATTCACATTATACACCGCTGTAGCCCCTCAAACTATACTGACGATGAATACAATTAAACTTAAAAGACAGGAAAGTTATCCTGTAAGGGTTTCACATATAGAGGTATGGAACCCTAAAAATGATGATGTGACTAGCGCATATGACAGTAACTTTTATTGTGATCTGTGTCCAATAAATCAGATGATTATCCTGCAGTGGGGTGGTCCAATAACGGTGGATCTACCACGTCTGTGCCTCTGCTGCTGCCTTCAGCTGCCTTCCCGGCCCACTGGGCTTAATTATCGCCCCGCCTGTTAGTCTCTAAGGCAATAACTTCCTGTGTGTGCCAACCTCCACAAAGGGGGCTGTTACACGTCGTCTTTGAGCCTGAGTAGTGCAAGTGTTTCCCTCATTCCTGTTAGGTAAATTGAACGTCTCTCTAGCTAAGTTCTCAATTACTGTAATTTTTTAAATACTTTTCGGGCATAGAAAACAAACGAAATATTATCTATTTGAACACTTAAAGTGAGATACATTACTAACTTTTATTAGTAACTACTTGATTATTTCTGAGTTCAATAATGCTATAAATTTTAAAATTTGACAGAAAGGCTAAATACATTCGTCTGTTTATGTCTGTAAATATCTTTTAGCTTCCACTAAATCTGGTTTTCTTCTGACTTATCATGAATAATTCTACGGGAAACGATGCGAAACGCCTGTGAGCAAATTGCCTACCACGTTTTACTTCAACTTACACATTTTTGAAAGATATCTTTCATCTCTATAACTCTTGAGATCTTGCGTGCTACTGAAAAGAATGAATTGACTCTGCTAAACATCACTATGCTTCTTGCTGACCATTTTCCTCGAACTATCCACGTCCTCTAGCACCCGTTTAACTCTTCTTGCATTTCCGCCGAAGTTATTAAGTACCTGGTAATCAACCATCTTCTAGAGTTTGTTGTACCCTCCCCTTTTCGTCTCTCAATATTAATCTTCAGCGAAGATTAGCGTACGATACATATATGTGTACAACGGATATTGGAAGGCAACAACTGTCAAGAACGCGCTTCCGGTTTGCAACACGAGTACAGTATTTGTAGTTCGGACAGTAGCCAGCAATTTCAATGTAAGATAGAAACAATAAGTCGAATGAACGTTAGATTTAAGCGTAGCATTTTTAATTGTGTTGGAATTGCACAAGAAGCAATGACGAGAGCTTGCATAGTGGCTAAGTTTTGTTTCTGGATATGAAAGAAATTATATGGCTAAATATGCAGTTGAATGGTGAATATAATTTCAAGATTTTCACGCTACTGCTAACTAAGTGCCAGTCTGAAACTTTATGACATGTTGAAATTGTATGCCAGATCGACATACGAACACATGTTTGTCTTTCGCTGAAAATGCTTGGTCTCAATGCGGCACATTATTTTAATGTTCAAATGGTTGTAAATCTAAGGGACTTAACTACTGCGGTTATCAGTCCCTAGGCTTACAAACTACTTAAATTAACTTATGCTAAGGACAACACTCACACCCATGTCCAAGGGAGGACTCGAACCTCCGACGGCGAGCAACCGCGGGATCCCTCACGTCCGATCTAAAAGATATATTGATAAAACAGAATCAATTGCTCGTCATATTCAGCCAGTTAATGAAACAGGTAAATCTTAAGTATACATCTCATGGTTTTCGATACTAAGGAAACTGAATCTATCACCAAAAATGGGAGCCATTCCAACCAGAAACTTTGGAAGATCTTCCCTCCGGCAACACTGTTTTCTCCATGCTTCGACTACACACTGAGGTGATAGTTCTTATCACCGTGAAGGACCTCCTTTTCTTCGGCGACGTGTAGCAACAAGATGCAGCAGGGACTAAACTATTCGTTGGAGGTCTCCTGCAGAAAGTCGAGCTGCCTCTACAGCCATTCTTAATTACGAAAATGTTGGTTTAGTAGAGTTTTGTGCACGAACTAACCCCACAATTGTGTTCCATAAATGTTCGAGGGGGGCTTATGTCGGATGATCTGGATGGCCAAATTATTCGCTGGAATTGTCCAGAATGTTTTTCAAACAAATCTCGAAAATGTGCCCCAGTTACATGGCGCGGTTCTATCGTTCTTTCGGAACATGAAGTCCATGAATGCCTGCAAATTGTTCCCAACTATTCGAATACAACCATTTACGGTCAATGACCGGTTCAGTTGGACTATATGGCCGGAAGTAAAAACATCGCTCACCATCGCACGTGCGCATAGTGAAGCGGCGACGGTCAGGCAGGGAAATGTCGACGGACAGCGAAGACGATTTATTGTAAGAGTATACTGCACTTAAAGTGGTATCGGTCCACCCTATAAATCATGAACTATCTCAGCGAATACCACCATTATTGCATCCGATAAGGAAATTCCTGTCCGGTTTTTTACATATAACTTCTTAGTCTCTTCAGAAAATCTTGCTAGTGTGAAATGTCTTGCATGTAATATTTTCTTATAGGGTTGTAGTTTCGTTTCAGTTTATCTAAAAGTATCTGCCATTTCGGCGTTCGTGTGATGATTAAAACAAGGGATCGTGTTATTATCTTACGCGGTTAACGGTTCCGGAAGACCGAATTCGGTATGTCGGACTCCTCTATGTCATTTTTCGTTTATACGTAAATGTGATGAAGTGACACCGCAGTGATATTACGCCAGTTGCTCACCGCTGGCATGAGCATGTTGAGGAATGTCAGTAGCAAGTGGTAACCTCCCCACGCCTCCAAAACGACTTTAGTTCTCCCGCAGGCCGCAGCTCACGTCAGTAATAAGAGTGCCCTGCGGGGCAGCGGCCAAACTTCGGCTCCCTCACTGCATCACGTTGTCGCCAGGTCAGAAATAAGAACTTGGATCCTCGTAGAAGAATGACAGTAACTTTATTGGTTATATATATATATCTCTCTCTCTGTGTGTGTGTGTGTGTTCCACATGTTTTTATAAACTACTGGAACGATTTAAACTACAATTGGTACATATATTCCTCACTATCAGACACTATACGCTTTTGGGGTAAGAATCTTCTACGACACTTTGATCAGGAAATATGATGTCATATACAATGAAATTTGTGAAACAGTGTCTTAGTTATTCATTTCTCCACTTAACGTAAATGTCCAATTTGAACAAAATATTCTTTATACCAGGAAATATATCACTGTGGTGGTTATAACCACCTACGACACTTACTTCAGGAGATATGTCAAAGAGAATTAGGTGAAAAAAACTGCCACATAATGCGACACGTGAATAGCGAAAATTTATTCATCCGCTATTTGGCAGCGAGGAAGAAAAGAAGGAAGTTTAGGATTAAACGTACCGTCGATACCGTGGTTACTAGAGACGAAGTTCACGCACGAATTTTTGGGTAAAAATGGGGAAAGAAATCGGCCGTGTCCATTTCAAAGGGACATTCTCGGCATATGTCTAGAGTGTTTTAGGGAAATCACGGAAATCTAATTTTGGATGGCCGAAGGCAAATTTGAACCACCGTTCTCCCGAATGCGAGTCCAGTGCGCTACCACAGCGCCAGATCGTTCGGTCTTGACAATGAGAGTACAAGAAAACCTTTCTATTCGATTCCAAACATTTAGGAAATATTTTGTCGCTGATAACCTCAATAAAATGATGGAAGCAAAGAAGTTTACCCCTTACTACTTTTCCACTGTTGATGCAATAAAACTACTGCAGTTCGAATACCTTTACAATTCTACACTAGTAATAAGATATTTTACACACATTAGACATATATACTAGTGAATGTACTGGACCTTCGAAACGGTAGTACGACAGATAGTTCATGAGATATGAGACCATAGAAAGTAAAGTTTGTAAAAATCGATCCATCACACATGAGGTGGTATTTTACTACCAACTCTATTCGGAACACATGTAGCAATCAGCTTTCCAATTTCCACTCTGTACCTGGAAAATTATATTGCTTTAGGACACATTATTAAGGAAACTGACGTCTTTAGGATTGGGCAACATGAAAGCAAAACTGAAACGGACAAAGAGAGGGGTAGAAGGATACGGACAGGATTAACATAATAATGGAATAGTAAGGATTACACGGGTCGAAATTAGAGGATCAGTTGCGATCTCTACATTCTGAAGTATTGTCATCGGAAGAATGAACTAAAATGGTTTGGCATCTTCCTGTCGGTTCTACGGTATGGAGACATAAACATTACCGCAAAGAGATAGTGATAATAACAGGAAGTTGCTGCAGACTGGGTTGGTATTGACTTGTGTTTACTCTACCAAAATATGACACAAGCAGTTGGATTCACCTAGTGTAGTGAGCAGGTAGTGCAATGCAACAACAGCGTGACAGCCGCAGCTATGGCATGGAGAGCCATAGGAAGGTTGGAAGTCGCATAGACACAGATGAAGTTGTCTGCAGCTCTTGGAGTGTCTCAAAGTGTAATTTCCAGGACCTGGACGCGATTTCAGACAAGAGGAACCGTTAAAAGAAGGCAAGGCGAAGATCGTCCACGGGTAACATTAGCAAGCTGCAAGCTGGATATTGCACTCATGGAAGAGTGATCAGATATCACTCAAGAGCTGCCCGATAACCTCATACTGTCCATGCCATGCAGGTGTGCAAGTTCACTGGCCTTCGGAGGTGATCAAACACCATATAGTAGGAGACCGAGAATGACTTTTTCACTATTATGGTAGGCCCATGGTGCCTCGCTCTAAGTAAACGACATGTAAACCTCAAGTAAAGAATTCAGCAAAATACCGTACTGCATCGTACAGAAATTACAATTGCAACGAATATCTCAATGAAATACATTACAATATTTAAGTATCACCTATTCCCCTAATTGTTTTGAGCAGTGTACATATCCAGGAAACGTCAGAAATTAACGCTAGTATGACAATAGTATGTGCTTTCGCCTGGACTCTTGTCTAATATCTTTTTTCGGAACAAAAGCGGCGTGATAAAAGGAGTCATCCATGAAAGTCCGACTGTTACATGTGAAAAGCTTATTTTGCTGCTGTCTAAAGTTGCACGTTGCTCGCGTAATCAGAAGGTGATAGGGATTTGTAGGCCCTAGCGTGGCAATCGGCAGGAAAAGCCTCGTGATCGAGACGCCTTGTCACGCATTTCCCGTCGTAGGTTCGATTCCTCCTTCGGGCGTGGATGTGTAAGTTGTTCTTAAAATATGCTAGTTTAAATAGTTTGAAGGTCTAGGGACCGATGTGATTAGCCGTTTAGTCCTTCAGGTATACAAATATTTGAACATTCATGGCAGTATTTTGGGGTCGAAGCTCAAAGAGGTGCATAAGAAAGAGAGAGATGGAGTACGGTCATGGACATGAGTGTGCACTACTGATAAAATTAACATTTCTAGAGATAATATAAACATTCTGCAACTACCACGAGGAAAATATTATCTGGATTTCAATGTTCACTGAAGTCTCTAACGAGACTGAAAAAGATGGTACCATTGGGTCTTTGTTCATAATCGACTTGTGCCAATTGCAACTTAAACCGTAAAGAACATGTAGATAATGTCGTGGGAAAGGCGAACCAGAGACTGTGTTTTATTGGCAGAACCCTTAAAATATACAACAGAACTACTAAAGACACCGCATACACTACGCTTGTCCGTTCTTTTTCTTGAGTATTGCTGTCCAGTGTGGGATCCTTATCAGGTGGGTTTGACGGAGGACATCGAAACGGCTTTTATCGCTGCGACGTGGGCTACTTATGAAACTCCAATAGCCAATATTCTCCTCCGAATGCGAAAATTCATTGTTGACTCCCAGTTACTTAACTAGAAATGATTATCAGAATAAAATACGAAAAATCAGAGCTCGAACGGAGAGAAACAAGTGTTCTTTCTTCCCGCGCGCTATTCGAGAATGGAATGGGAGATAAATAGTATAAAGGTGGTTCTATGAACCTTCTGCCAGGCACTTAAATTTGCAGAGAATCCCATGTAGAATTACTGGCTTTACATTAAAGTAACCCTATTATAACTCAAATACACCATGGATATCTGAAAGGATATCTGAAAGAATACTTACCTGATGGTCTCCATATTGTTTTCGTCATGTCTTCTCAGGGATATAAAAATGACCGCAGAACTCACTTGTAGGAAGAAATGTACTATCCCCGCAACAAGGATTTACTAGTTACCAAAGAAAACAAGTTTTTCATTATATCACTCTGTTGATACGTTAAGTTTTGATTGTTATGTCTGTGAAACAACATATGTAATTCTCACAAAAGATTTCAGAAGTCTTCCTTGCTCATTTGTCTTTTTAGGACAATTAGAACTTGATTAGTGTTGTCTACCACTCCTTTCACTGAGTGTGAAAAAGAAAAACTATTATACATAAATTTAAAAGTACCCATCAATACATAATGTCCGAGTAAACTACGAGCGCCTTTTTGAATTCGAATTGTGTCCACAGAAGACCTCCAAGTCATAACAAATAGAGCACCACTTCTTATAATCACCAAACAGGATTTCCTTCAATAACAGCAAAATACGTTTTTAGAGTTCTCAATAACTTTAATGAGAAATAACAACTCTATCTAATTAGCAAGAAATGCATCTTATACAGATTAATTTAAATAAAAAGAGCGAGGTTACTAAGAATGATATTCAAGAAAATAAATTCGAACAAATTTAAAGACCCAATATATAGTGAAGAACCAAAGAAACTGGTACACCGTCTTATATCGTCTAGATCTCCCGTGCGCAGAAATACGCAACATGACGTGCCATGGACTAGGCTAATGTCTGAAATAGTGTTGGAGGGAACTGACATCATGCATCTTGCAGACTTCTCACAAATCCGTAACAGACAAACGGAAGGAGATGTCTTCTGAAGAGCCCGTTGCAAGGCATCCCAAATATGCTTAGCAGAAGTGTTTAAACGCAGAAGAGTGTTCCTGGAGCCACTCTATTGCAGTTGTGGACGTGTGGGGTGTCGCATTTTCCTACTGGTATTGTCCAAGACCGTTGGAAAGCACAATGGACTTGCATGAGAGTGGGTAATCGGTTACGATTCGTACTGTCACCTTTCAGTCTCGTATCTAGACCTATCCCGTATCAATCCAACTACACACACCCAGCTGCACGGGAATCGCCGTTCGCTCTTAGGCGCCTTGCAGCGGTGTGTGCGCCTGCTGCCCGTTGGAGGTTCGAATCGTCCTTATCTTGAGCTACTCTGCTTTTAAGTCTAGGGACTGATGACAACTGCAGTTTGGTCCATTAGAGTTAGCTTTACAAACATTTGAGCATTTGCACACGACCCACACTACTACAGAGGCCCCCAAAGCGTCAACAGTTCCCTGCTGACATGCAGGGCCCATGGATTCATGAGGCTGTCTCCCTACTCGTAAACTTATTTCCACTTGATTCAATTAGAAATGAGATTTGTCAACCAAGGAACATGTTTCCAATCAACAGTCCAATGTCGGTGTTGATGGGCCCAGGCGAGGCGTAAGGCTTTGTGATGAGCAATCACCTAATGAGTAGATCTTCAGCTACGAAAGCTCATATGCATGATGTTTCGTTGAATGGTTCACACGCTTTCGATTGTTAATAGCCTAGCGTTGAAATTCGCAGCAATTTGCGGAAGAGTTGACTTCTGTCGATGAACGATTCTCTTCAGTCATCGTTGGTCCCGTTCTTGCAGGATCTTTTGCCGGGCGCAGCGATGTCGGAGATTTGATGTTTCACCGGATTCCCCACATTCACGCTGTAAACTGTAAACTCCGTCCGGCAGGTCTCTGGATACTGACCGGCCACCGTGTCATCCTCTGCCCGAAGGCGTCAACGGATGCGGTATGGAGAGGGACGTGGTCAGCGCCGCGCACTCCCGGCCGTTATGTCAGTCTTCGTGACCGGAGCCACTACTTCTCAATCAAGTACCTCCTCAGTTGGCCACACAAGGGCTGAGTGAACCACGCTTGCCAACAACACTCGGCAGACCCGAACGGTAACCCATCCAAGTGCTAGTCAAGCCCGACAGTGCTTAACTTCGGTGATCTAACGGGAACACGACTGCACGCTGCACTCGTGAAAATCCCCAGTACATCAATACATCGAAGAAGTTGTGTACCATCTCGGTCACCGACTGTAACACTAGATCGTGATAATATTGTAGCAGCAGTAACAGATCTAATACCTTGGTCAGAGACCTGTTGTGTTACATAGGCATTGCCGAGCACTACGACATCGTTGAGTATATATCTCTGTGTTTGCATATGCATGCCATACCTATACCAGTTTCGTTGATCTTGAGTATTATACCAGGCTCTAAAGAAAGTCTGTCGACTGCTGGATCGTACTTAAATGACGCTGCACTCAGTAGTTTACTATGTGAATAAACACATAAAAATTCCAGCAGCCCGATTTTTTTGGGGATCATAATCCTTTACATAAAAATTGAACAAAATTTTTTTCTCTTTATTGCTCCAGAAATTGAGAAATTGTACAACAATAATGTAGACATACCGGATTTGTGTTCCAGATTTTGGCATACTCCAACAGCCCTCATACCCTAATACTCTTGCATCGAGGTATTCTGTATTCGTCGTGGCATACTGTACAGGAGATCGTAAGGGCTTTTGGTCCTGATTGTCCTACACTTCAAAGCTCTCGGTTGTTTGGTCTCGTGCAAAAACAGCCTTTTTCAATGTACTCCAGTCACCGCAGTCTAGTGCTGCGATGTCGTTATCATGAGGGAACGCATCCACAAGAGATACAGGCTGAGGGTGAGAATTATTGACTTTTAAGACGAGCCCCTCACCGAAATGCTGTAGTATACGTCGGAGAATGTCATCCCTATACAGCATAGCGGTTCGACTGCACCCACTGGACGGTATGTCTAAGACGTTAAGGCTGACCTGGCTGCCTCCAAAACGTCCCCAATATTTGTGTGGTAGAAGGCAGATGCATCTGTGAACAACATTTGATGCCAATAATTAAAGTCCATTTATCATGCTGTCGGGTCCATATGCATAGTGCTGAATGGTGTCCAGGTGACAAAGCTGGAACTCGCCATGACGTAGGGAGTGAAACTGAATGTCATGCTGTCTATTACGTTCAGTCTGAGTCGAAACACGTCGACCTAGAGCTGCTCTAAAATCAATATTCAGCTTGGCGTCGTTGGTCTCATGGATGCTCGGTGCTGAAATCCGGTGAAATCAGCTGTTCTGGTAGCCTTTTTTTCCGAGCGACTAGAGCGAGGCACGTCATCGACAGTTCCAGTATGTCTGTACCTGTTCGTCCGTAGTGCTGCATTTCATTCACGTCCTAACAACGTCGCCCCATTCACTCCAAGACGTCGGGAAAGTTCCCTTGATGAAAGTCCCTCCTGAGACATAGCAACAATGCGGGTAAGTGCAAACGTAGGTTTCCGCGGCAGTTGTCACTATCAATAAAATTCTTCTGGGTATTATACCGCGTCGTCATTTTGTAAACTTTGCCGACGTTTGGCAGTCAGACACAGACCCTGATGAAGGCCACCTGCAATAGTGGCCGAAACGTCGGCAAAGTTTACAAAATGACGACGCGGTATAATACCCAGAAGAATTTTATTGATAATGCGGGTAAGATCCAACTTCGGAACTGACGTGCTAGGCATCTCAGAACTACAGTGAACACAAGCAGTGTACGTCGAATGTTCACATATTGCAAGCCCTTGGGACCAAACAGACTTTCATTAGTAATTCTTTTTACGATAAAAGTTCACCTAAGAAAATAACAAGGATACAATAATATAATTTAAATAACTCTTAGACGTATTTCCGAAACACGGTGTTTAATTTGCTTCCTAACGACCAAAATTGTTCCCCTGAGTCACAGTATGAAGTTGATGCTAGTTGACATCCTTCATGTAAGTATGACGGAAAGGTTTCCTGACACACACTTCGTAAATATCGAGGTACGTTCACAAAGTAAGTTTCGTTTCGTTATATAAAACAAACGTTTACAGATGCAGAAAAAAATATTTACTGTACAAAAATCTACAACTGTTAAAGTACGCCGGCCGCGGTGGCTGAGGAGACTGAGGCGCTACAGTCACGGTCTGCACGGCCACTACGTTCGGGGGTTCGAATCCCCCCTCGGGCATGGATATTTGTGCCGTCCTATTTCGTAAGTAGTTCATAAGTAGTTTGTAAGTTTAGGGACTGATGACTCCATAGTTAAGTCCCATAAGCTGTACAAACATTTGAACATTTGATTTTGTTAAAGTACTTTTCTTCATAGCTTCCAAAATTTTGTGGGCTCTTGTCAAAGCGTTGACAAGTTCTTGTATACCTTAATGGAAGGTTGCCGCCTGTGTATTCAACCATGTGGTAACATGTTCTTTCAGCTCGTCATCATCGTTGAAGTTTTGACCTCCAAACACAGATTTTAAGTGCAAGAAGAGATGAAAGTCGCTAGGAGCGAGGTTCGTGCTGTACGGAGGATGATCAAACACGTCCCAGTGAAATTCCCGTAAGAATTGTTTGGTTACATTCACCGTGCGAGGTCGGGCATTATCGTGGAAAAATTACACCTTTTGACAGTAATCCTCGGCGCTTGTTCTCGCAGTAACCATGTGACCAATGGTCTCGCAGTAACCATGTGCATTGATTGTTTGGCGTCGTGGTAAGAAATCAATCAGAAAAATGCCTTTTCTGTCTCAAAAAAGGTGCAGTTGACCCTTACAGGTATCAATATAGGCTTAGGCTTTCTTCACAGTAGCGTGTCAAGAACTGAAATGTAAGCCCCGTCCTTTGTTTTGTCTTGTTCAGTAACAATTTTGGGTACGCAACGTGAGCAGAGTTTTCGAAATTTCAGTTTTCCAGTAACAATTTCATGAATTAGTGATCGTGAGATTTGAGGAACTTCCTTAGCAAGGGCACTAAGTATAAACTTACGGCTGTTCTTAATCTTCAATTGTGTGAACCAGTTCATCAGTAACCACAGACGGGCGTCCATTTCGTTCTTAATCGTGCAATTGATCAGGTCCTTCATTGGACAGCCTGACTCATCTTCTAACCATTGAATCACTCATAGCATTTTGCCCGTAAACCTCACAGATTTGCCAATGCATTTTCTTTGGTTTTGTTTGCATTTATAAAACGAATAACAGATCTGATTTCACACGCGGCGGCATTTTCAATTACGGCTGACATTATAAAGAAGCACTACAAAGCACACGTCGACAGCAGCTATCTGAAAATGGCGTAGGACATGTCTTCTCCTTGAGCTAGAGTGACTGCCGTGCATGCTCGGATCTGCGATCGTAGCGCTGACACCGATAGAAATAGAAACTGAACTTTGTGGACGATCCTCGTATAGCGATTTCCGGAATTACATGTATGGGTCGTATAACGGATTTATACAAAATGTTTTCACTCTCTCAGAAACGATGTGATGCAAGTTGAACCAATAAACTGGCGGTCGCAATTCAATGCTATACGCAGCAATCACGAAAGCACTTAATGTTGATGAAAGTAAACAACATGATTAGTTCGGTGAGAGAACAATGTATGTAGCCTGGAGGAAAGGTATGAGGCACCAGTTATTGCGTGAGCAGAGAGTAGTTAGTTTAGGGATTATGATGACGTCACAGAGCAACTGTGCAGCTGTGCTGCCATGAGCAGCAGACAGCGGCCGCTGACATTTCGCCGCTAGCTACTCCGCTGCCGGCGCTCCCTCGCATATGGCCGCATCCCGCCAACCGCCGCAGTGCAGCCAATATAGACCGAAGATAACATCTGCATCTACATACATACTCTGTAAGCCAACCAAAAGTGCGTGGCGCAAGGTACCTACTACCTCTACTAGTTACATTCTTTCCTGAACTACTCCCGTATAGAACGAGGGAAAAACGGATGCTTGTATGCATCTGTACGAGCCCTAATCTCTCTGATCTTGTTTTTGTCGTCCTTACTCGAAATTTAGGTTGGCGGCAGTTGAATATTTATGCAGTCGGCTTAAAATTCTGGCCCTCTAAATTTCTTCAACAGTGTTTCCCGGAAAGAACGTCGCCTTCCCTGCAGCGACTCCCATTTGAGTTCCCGAAGTATCTGAGTTACACTTCGTGGTCCTTACACGAAATGTAGGTGTGCGACAGTAGAATCTTTATGCAGTCCAAATTCCTGCACTCTAAATTTCTTCAATGTTGTTCAAATGTTTGAAGAAAGAGTGACTCCTTTCCTGCAGCGACTCTCATTTGAGTTCCCGAAGCATCTCAGGTCCAATCGCGCATTGATCGAACCTACCCGTAACAAACCTACCCGCCCGCCTCATAATTGCTTCTATATCTTCCTTTAAATCAATCTGATGGGGATCGCACACACTTGAGCAATACTGAAGACAGGTTCGTACAAGTGTTTTATGTAGAGTTTCCTCTACGGACGAATAACACCTTCCCAAAATTCTACAGATAAAGCGAAGTCGACCATCCGCTTTCCCCACGACTGTCCTTATATGCTCTTCTATTTCATATCGCTGTGCAGCGTTACGCCTAGATATTAAACTGACGCGAATCTTTCAAGCAGCACACTCCTAATGCTGTATTCGAACATTATGGAATTGTTTCTCCTACTCATCTGCATCACCTTAAATTTTACAATATTAAGAGATAGCTCCCTGCACCACCTACAAATGTGGTTCATTCAAAAATGTTCAAATGTTTGTTAATCTTTTGGGACTTAACTGAACGGGGAACAGCCTCGCGCATCGGAGCTTAGCGCCTCAATGCGCACGGCCACTCCGACGCGGCTCGGTCCAAGTCTTCTTGCATCCTACTACAATCATTCATTGACGACATCTTGTACACCACAGCATCAGCAAACAGCCGCAGACTGCAACTCACTCTGTCCATCAGATCATTTATACAGATAGAAAATAATAACCGTTCTATCACACTAGCTTGGGGCACTCCTGACATTACTCTAGTCTGCTTGACGAACGCTTCCCATCGATAATGATTGGTGTTTTAGGGTGCTCAACATCGAGGTAATCAGTGACCGCCTTCCAGTGGAGGACAAGGCACTGTGTTCCATTACTTAAGTAATCTACGAGACACAAAAATGGGTACCTATTCCATATGCTCCTACCTTTGTTAACAGTCTGCCGTGGGACACGGTGTCGAAGGCCTATCGAAAATCGAGAATTATGCACTGTTGCCCTTCATTCATAGCACGCAAGATGTCATGAGACAAAAGGGGTAGCGGAGTTTCTTGTGATCGATGCTTCCTAAAGCTGAGCTATTACATGGACAGAAGCTTTTCCGTCTCATGGAAATTCACTATGTTAGAACCGAGAATATGTTAAAGAATTGTACAGAAAACTGATGTTAATGACATTGGTCTGTAATTATGTGGGTCATTAGTTTTTCCTTTCTTATAGACAGGAGTAACCTGCGCCTTATTCCAATTGCTTGGAACTTTGCTCTGGATCAAAGGTTCGCGATAAATGCAAGCTAAGTAAGCGGCCACTGGCACAGAGTACTCCTTATAAAAACGGATTTGCACCCCTCTGGACCTGGCACAGACTGCCCATGACGACATTATATGGCAACCAACATCTACGTCATCATCATTACGGCCGCGGTGGAGTAGCCGAGCGGTCTAAAGCGTCTCGCTGCGGAGCGCGCGGTTGCTCGCCGTGGAGGTTCGAGTCCTCCCTGGGGCATGAGTGTGTTGTCCTTAGGTTAGTTTACCTAGGTTTAAGTAGTTTGTAAGCTACGGACTTATGACCACGCAGTTTGCTCAGATAGATTTACAAACATTATCACATTAGCATCATCATTACGAACAATGTGAAGTGGAACTGACAGTTTTTATCATTCACAGATTAAATCAAGCATCGATTTTAAGATAAAACGGATCATTGTATTCCTATTCCACATTTAGTGATACAGTACACGATATTTCGTCGGAACTCCTAACACTGTTGCTATGGCTATAGTTTTTACATGTTACCAGCAGAAACGTTTTGACAAACCTTTTTTTTCCAGAATTGCAGTTCTTGAAGTTTGCAGCTACCCCTGGAGTAGAAGACAAAACATCAGTTGATAGGTAGCATTAGTTTTCTTAAGATTCCTCAGTAGTATGTAGGAAATGTTATGTTGGAAGTTTCATTTTGAAAATACAGAACAGTACCTAATATTTTATTTAGACAACCGATTTCAGCCCAAAGAGGCAATCTTCTAGTCTCGTGTACACAGGAAGAACAGATAAATAACTATTGTGAACAATCCAGTCTATGCCTTTAACAAGTGTTAATGTTACATATTTACATATGCCACCAATTATTAGCGATAAAATATAGTACTTATAATAGGGTATTAACTGTACATTTCAACAGTTGCAATCACGCTAACACTTCTTACGCTGTTTCATAAATGTTGTTAACAAAGCTTTAAAATGTTGTTCACACGGTATACTAGAATTTGTAGATAAACGGACACTGATCTCCATGGGCCAAAGGCCCTAATCAGAACATTTCAGCATTACAAAATTACGACTGTTACCAACAAAATCGATTGCTAATGGGTTAAAATGATAATACTGTGTAAATATCGAACTTCGAATGTTTATAATCATCCTCTCAGTTCGATGCCGCTTTCAAGAGATTGTGCCCCTATTTGTACTAACTACGCAATTGTAATAATTACGTACCTTTCACATTGTCTTAGAAAGCTGGACACTTTTCCAAGTTATAATTTTTCAAATCAGATACTTTGAATACAAGTCCTTTAATGTGTTATATCCATTAACGATGTTTATCTGTTCATAATGGGCCAGAAAGCATTAGACAAACGTTGCTTACTTGAAAAATTCTTCGCGGAAACTCATGAATGAGTTTTGTACGAGATAAAGCATGATGTTTTCTTTCAGGTGAATGAACATATTTCACCTGTAAATCAAGGTTGCTGTAATGTATAAAATATTCATTGTTTCAAAAAGTCCTGTAGTAGAAATTACATTTGTCAGCTTAAAAAACTAAAATAATATAATCGCAATGCAAGGAAAACACGCATCCACCAAGTTTCTCTATTTCTGTTACTTGTAAAAGGAACTATCAATACGTTTCACCTGAAAAATAAAAAATAAAAATGTCTTAATCGTATTAAAAGTAATTTTGGAGAAGTTAACTTTACTGTTACATGTATATGAGAAGTTGTTTTATTGCCAATATCAATTTTTGATTTCTGTTGTAATAAGAAAATCCGCTGTTCGTAAAGACAAAAACTCGTCTTCCTGACGCGAGTCACGCGTATTAGATGCTGGTTTCAAACCACAACACGGCAAAGATAGGAACACGCGCAGTTTATGTTATCTGTGTGGCAGCCAAAGTCCGGTAAGGGAGATATTATACTATCAAATCTTCTTTCACAAAATAGCTTTGTCAAAGAAAGTTGGACAGTATAATATTGATCTTTTGTCAAAGTAGCCTTTCGTGTAAAAATGATCAAAGAAAGCGTTCGTCTTACGTTAACAGCAGAGAGAACTGTGACCACTAGAAGCGCTAACATCGCAGTAGCAGTTTATGACGTATTAATGTACGACCGCGAAATTCGTGTGGTGTGTCGCCGCAATAACAAATTTATTACAGTTGTATGAGGCTGATTATAAAAACTAGCTGCATCGTGCCGAAATGGCGGAGCTCATTAGCGATCAAGTGAGGACTGGTTGCACAGCAGATGACGTAAAAAAGAAAATTAATGGCCTGCGCACAAGTATGGAGCAGAGGAGGCAAAAATACATTGTGGAAATGTACATAGGCAGGCAAATAATATTTACACGAAATATATTTACATATAGTTACACAAAATACAAAAATTTTAAATCATTTTGTTTACTGAAGATGCGACAGAGAACTAGCAAAAGTGGAAATACTGCATAGGCTCGTTATCATACAGAAGTTTATTAATTCCACCTCTTGAAATTCTTAGAGCAAAATACGACTACAGATGCAAGCGTCACCAACGTTGACAGTCCGCCATTTTCAACGCACTTTGACTGATTCTTTGTCAAAGAAAATTTGATCGTGTAATGTCCCCTTTTCATCGCGTCGTAGATTCTTTGTCAAAGAATAGTGGACAAAAAATTTCTGTCAAAGAAAACCTGATAGTATAATATCGGCCTAAACGTCACACAACGTTCAGGGGAGAGATACTGACCAAAGTATATCATATACGCCCTATCAATCTAGAACACTATGGACGTAAAATATGTTTCAGGTAATGTACGAAGATCAAATTGAAAGGGACATATCTGTCGGTGTTGGAGAAAGATTCAAATTATGACATTTTAAGTTATACTAAGAAGTACAAACAATGGCAACATCGACAAAGAGACAGTTTAGTATAAGAAAATATTGTCCAGTCACCTTCTAAACTAACAGGTTAACTAAGGTAAGGGAAGTACGTACTGGACGATAGTTTCAGAAACTTTTAATTTCTTTAAGGAAGAGAAGGAAGACCCAGGCGAGGTGAGAAGACTGGTAAATGTGTGGATCTGTGATGTAATATTCCCAGAATTTTTTTTTAGTAGAAGCGTTTATAATGTCTTCGTGCATCAGTTTAACGAGTTTCGGATATGTAACTGCAATAGGTGTATAAGTGTGTCTCGGTCATCTGTCCAGAGCAAGAAAGCGATATAGGGTGCATGTTGTATGGAAGACGTTCAAAAATGTTCAAACATTTGTTAAGATTATGGGACTTAACTGCGGGGTCATTAGTCCGTAAACTTACAAACTACTTATAAACTACCTTATACTAAATACAACACAAATATCCATAGCCGAGGGAGGATTTGCACTCCCGACGGGGAGCGGTCTCGCGTATCGGAGCATGGCGCCTCAATGCATTCGGCCACTCCGCCGCGGCTTAGAAGAGGTCCGAACATAATGAGGTAAGAGTGGATTAGTTTGGTAGATACGATAGGGAGGTAAGTAGTTGGTTATTGCTTCAGTCAAGGTTTGTTGTAGGAAGAAGGCAGCTTGGGTTATATCTTTAGGTGCATTAAAGGAACAAGGGTGGCTTTCGATATGGGTGGGAGTGTTCTCTTGGTAGGCATTCCAGTAGGTGCAATTGCATTCCTGGATCTGCTTCAGAGTCGTTCTTTGTGATGAGATTGGAAAGGAAAAAAGAACGCCTGCCGCGGTGGCCGAGGAGACTGAGGCGCTCCAGTCACGGTCTGCACGGCCACTACGGTCGGGGGTTCGAATCCCCCCTCGGGCATGGATATTTGTGCCGTCCTAGTTCGTAAGAAGTTCATAAGTAGTTTGTAAGTTTGGGGACTGATGACCCCGTAGTTAAGTCCCATAGACTATGCAAACATTTGAACATTTGAAAAAAGAACTGCACTAAGTAGGGAACTAACGCAACTGGATGAGTTGAGTTTGGGACCTGCTATGGATGTCGAGTTCTACGGCAATAATATAGGTGAGGAAGGATTTGTCATTCTAGGTGAGGAAGTTGTATGGAAGAGGATGATTTGGTCATTGACAAAGGGTGGCACAGGTATGTGAAATATAGAGTAAGGATGAGGTGTTCATGAGGATGGTTAAACAGCGGCCGTGAATCGATTTCAGGCAGGCAATAATTGGATTTGGATTATCAATTCTGTGGAGTTCATAAGGGGATCAATAGGTAATTTGGTGGGGTTGCAGGATATGGATATGATGTGTGTGTGTGGGGGGGGGGGGGGGGTTATTTCATAAGGAGGGATCTGTTGATGGGGAGGGAACAAACGTTGTTGCACAATACGTTACACTGATGCTCAGCAATGATGGCTGAAAGCAAGTGGGAAGTGGACGGACGGGGTTAGACTAGAAATGAGAATCGGGTGAAACTGAAGTGGGCTTGGTTCCGGGAGTAGATGGCAGTAACATCAAGTTGCAAAACAGGGCGGGTGTGGGAGAGGGGAACGTTCAAAAGGACTAATTTTTGGAGGATAAGAAGGACGATTTCTTCAGCTGTTGGGGTGAGACGGAGGTAATTAACGGGGTGAATGATCTTTAGGGGACCGTAAACTCTGTTTTTTAGGTGGGGGTTTGGCTTTACATTTGTGTGAAGTAGTGAGATGGGGTGCATTACAGGTGTTACAAATGAGAAGGGCACTCATTGAGGAGGTGGCGCGTCTTACAGTGAGGACAACTTGGTTAGTTTCTGCATTCGGGATAATGGTGGTAATTGTACTAAAGTCATGGCTTGAGGCTGGAATCAAGAGGGATCTACTTTGTGAAGTTTAAGGAATATGTAAGCGCCAGTTTGCGCTTGTCTGAAAAGCTGGATTTTGTCAGTGAAACCATGATCAGGGCAGAGGGAATATTGAGGTTAGAGTGGGAATTGATCTCCTGCACAACCTCCTCTGCCTTGATGTCAAGCTCTTCATTCTTGATCTCCTTCCACTCTGAATGTTGATACCACTGTAGTTTTATTCCGCCGATGCTTATTTGATGAATGTATTGGATAGTGGGGGTGAAGACTAAATTCCTGTCTTACACACTTTTTAATCCGGGCAATTCATTCTTGGTCTGCGATCCTATTGTTCCCTCTATGTTCTTGTGCGTTTTACATATTGCCTGTCTTTCCCAACAGCTTAATCCTATTTTTCTCGGAATTTAGATCTACTGCCAATTTATATTGTTGACAGATCTTTTCAAGTTGTCAAATCCTACGACTATGTCTTGGTTTTTCTTTAGTCTTGCTTCATTTATCGGGCTAAGTATCAGAACTGCATCTCGGGTGTCTTCAAATTTCCCAAAGCCAAACTGATCGTCGTCTAACAAATCCGCAGTGTTCTATTACACTTTTCAATTTACTATTATCGTCAGTAACATAGCATTCATGAGCTGTTAAGCAGGTTATGCAGTAATTCTCCCATTTATCGGTCGACACATCTCCGGAATTGTGTAGATAACAATTTCTCGAAGTCTGATGGTACGTCGCAATTTTTATAGATTCTACTGACCAACTTGAATAGTTGTTTCCTCCACAGATTTTTAAGAAATTGCGATGAAATGTTAGCTGTGCCTTCCGCTTTATTTGGTTTCTAGCTTTCCAGAGCTCTTTTAAATTCCTGCTGGTTACCCTACGTTTTCCTCATCAGTAATTTCTTTTATCACGTCTCGTCTTTAATGACCGCTATATCGACGGGACGTTAAACCCTAATCTTACTTCCTTCCTTTTTCTAGAACATCAGATAATTCTTCCCTTTAACAGAAGACGCCAACAAACCTAAACGCTCTCTTCTCTTCGTTTAAAAGTGGAATTCCCATTGCTTTCAATTTCACCACTGACTGTTTTGGCTTTATGAGTGGTGAGTCAAACTTGCCGACGATGAATTCTTTTTCAGTTTTTTTCACAATTTCCTTGCAACCATTACGCCTTGGTTTTCTTGCACTTCTTATTTATTTTATTCCAAAGTGATGCGTATTCCTTCATTCCTGAGTAAATTTTTATACTTCCTTCATTCTTCTGTTACCCACGGTTTCTTCCCAGCTGCTTTCCTTGTGCTGCTGTTTGTCTTTCGAACATTTACGATTGCTTATTTCGGTAATGTACTCTCCTCTTCAACTGAACACTCTGATTTAGTATTCCTCAGAGCAGCATCTACAACTTTAAAGAATTTTAAATCTGTCTCATTATTCCAAACTGGTTTGCTGTCCACGCTTTAGAATCCAGCTTTTAAAATGTATCACGAAGATCTTTCCATCGATGAAAGTTTCCGGAATAGGTACTAGCAGACAGAAACAAAGAAACAGTCACGAATGATCATGGATATAAGAAGTACAAGTGTATATCGTGATCTATGTCAGTCCATGTTTCCGAACCTAGCACTAAGGAGTACTGCTTTCCACTTAAATTTAAGCAATACAGCAAAACCATAATTAGAATTTTTATTGGATTTCATTATGACTCAAAAGACAAAACATCTCGCAGGAAATACTCCTGGAAAACGTGATTTTAATGTTGCATATACGATAACGATCTCACTGAAGTATGTGCACCAGTACGATGGCAAGGAAGAACAGCGTCCGTTCGGTACCAAAGCTTAGCGTAGAATGCTGTCCCAGGCAGGCCATAATTTGCTGTAAATGATTTACGTGGGAAGGCCTCTCAGTAGTTGTCGCTAGGCGAAGTCACGGATCTGTATTAGACGAAGGCAGACAGCCAATGTGAAGATATAGCCTTAAGTGACAGATAATTTTTTACGGCCATTGCTTTGTTAGATTTAGTAAATTAATGATAGGTCGTAACGTAGCTTAAGTGTTCTACCAATAGTGTAACATATAACACAAGCTTATTTACTTTTAAAAAATTATTTATATTTTTACCTTTATTCTGGCCAAAGGGCATTTTGTAATAGTAATTGTGATGTGAAGAACTGTTGTGTGAACCGCAGGCATGCATGTACAGGGAGAAATACCGATAGCAACAACCAAGTAGCTATAAAAAGAGGTAGAGGATCGTAAATGCGTGTGTGTGTGTGTGTGTGTGTGTGTGTGTGTGTGTGTGTGTTTGTGTGAAATGTGACGGCGAGGCCGTGCGCTTAGTTGAAGTGAGACGATACATTTTACGGGGGCACTCAAACGGAGCTATGTGATTGACAATTCGTGTTACTGCTGTAGCAGGTAATGAAATTCCAAACAAGCGTCATAAATGGTTGGCGTGTTAATAAACTGTGTCGTGTGCGTTACCGACAAAGCTTTTGCGACTAGACAGTGTAAACGTTGCTAGCGTATGAGCGAAACTGTACATCGTGAAGTCAGAGGTTCCATAAAACTACCTAATACATATTCACGTTTTAATGAACTGCCGGTGTGAACTGTACTGCTATTGCGAATGACGTGAAAGAGCATTTCCATTCACATTGGATTCGCGGTCACGGTAATCGTTCTTAACTGTTACTGTGATATCATGGTAGAAAGTGAGATAGACATAATACTAAGTACGGAAATGAGAATCAAGAGTAACATTTCGTAACAGTGAACATGACGTATTAGCTACAGACACCCAGTATCAGGCACTGGCCGGTTAAACGTCGTTGCGGATAATATTGGACGAGAAAAAGTCGTCTGTATGCTCAGTCATGTGAATGTGACGAGAAGTGCTGCAATAATTTCGTCCCCAACATCACAACGTGACGCCGACACGTCAGTACATTGGTACGTGTCTTCATCATAGAGCAGATAAACTGCAGTGCTATACACTCTTATCCTCAACCCCTCTACCCTCCCGTGACGATTAACAAAATATTCAGTTAGAATGATGAATCATTTGTTTTCATTTTAAAATAATTTTTTTCCTTTCGTTTAACGTTTTTCTTGCCAACATGTACCAGGATGAGGCTGATGGTACTGATCGAACTGAGAGGCTGATGTAAGTCTACACAATAATCCAGGATATTTGCGATGATGACGGTTTAAATGAACTGGAACAGGGTGTATTTCCACTGGCTGCTGCAATGTGTAGGTACAAGATAATTCATAGCTAGGTAGAAATCGTGAGCCAAAAAAGACGCAAATTGAGACGAAAGTAAACGATGAAATATTTTCCTTTATCAGATAGAAGAGGAGGGACGAAAGGGGAACAGAAGGGAGTGGTCACTCACAATCTAGGTTAAACAACAACATCGATCACTGGCCCTGCAGACCACGCGCTGCTTCCACAAGCTGCCTCCATTCCCTCCTGTTTTGTGCCCGGTTCCTCCTGGTGTCTTCAATCCCCAGGGCTGCCAGGTCCTTCGTCAGGTCGTCCATCCAGCGCTGCCTTAATCGTCTAGTGGAGCGTTTGGTGTTCGGTTTACCTTCTAGTACCATCTTCGCCTGTCTTCCTTCTGTCATACGGGCTACATGGCCCACTCACTGTATTCTCTTGCTCTTTATCTTCTGTAAGATATTTGGCTGTCCTTATTCGTCCTCCTCCTCCTCCCCTCTCCGTTATCTAAAATTGGTCCCCATATCTTCCTCGTTACTTTTCTTTCCAATATTAATTTTCCTTATCTCGTTCAGTCATGCTCCATGTTTCTGAACTGTACATTACCGCTGGACACCACCGTGTTATAGATTTTCATCTTAGTGTTCACAGAAACTGATTTAGAGCCGAGTGTCTCTATCAGGAAATGCATGCATTTCATTCCCACTGCTATTCTTTCCTTTATGTCCACTTTTATTTTGTTGTCTGTGGCAAACCAAGATCCCAAGTATTTGAATTGCTGTACTCTCTTGAGTCTCATGCTATTTGTCTGCAGAAATTCTTCTTGCCCTTGTCTTCTTTCTAATTGCATAAACTATGTTTTATCTTGATTTACTTTCAGCCCAACATTCCTGGCATATCTTTCAATTTGTTGGTACATTCCTTTTTACTCCTGCTTTGATTCACTTAGCAGGACTATGTTATCTGCATATGCGAGACAATATAAGTTAGCGTCCATCTGTACTCCAGCCCATTCCTGTTGCCTATACTCTCTTATTACTTTAAGATGACATTCAACAAAACACATGAGAGCGCGTCCCATTGTCTGAGACCTGTTTCAATCTTGAATGGTTCTGATGTGACTCCTCGGAAAAGTACTGCTGCCTTTGACCATTCCATGCAGCTCTGCACCATTCTCACTAGCTTCTCAGGCATTCTGAGGACACGCATTCCATCCTGTGGATGCTGTCATATACACGTTGAAAATCCACGAACAGACTATAAATATGTTTGTCATATTCCCAGTGTTTTTGTCTTAGAGTGAAATTGTGGTCTATTGTTGATCGGTTTGGTCGAAAACCAGCTTGGTATTCCTGTTACGTTGTTCTCTATGAATGGTTGCAATTTTCTAAGTATGTTGTTAGACAGTACCTTATATGTTATATTCAACAGGCTGATGCTTCCTTTCTTGTATGTTGGGCATATCATAGCCAATTTCCATTCTTCTGGAAGTGTTTCCTTCTTCCATATCAACAGAATCAGTTTATATATCTATAAGTGCAACTCTCACCTCCCTCCTCGATTAGTTCTGATGTTATTCTGTCCTCCCCTGAGGCTTTGTTTGAAGATCGCAATCAATTGCGATCTTCACGTCTTCTTCACTCACTACCCATTCCTCATCATCTTTTCTTTCTTCTATAATTACAGACAACCCTCATCATGGTCTGGGTGATTCACCAGTTCAGAAAAGTATTCTATCAATGTTTCTAGGATTCTTTGCTTGTAATTTATCAATTTGCCGTTCTTATCTTTAATGAAAACAGCTGGGTTCTGTAATCCATTTTTTTTTTTTGCATTGGAAGAAATGCCTAGAATTCTTGTTTTGACTCTCTGCCTCCACTTGTTCCAGCGAACTGGTTAGACATATTCTCTTCTCTGCTCTTAGGATTTCTATTCATCTACCTTCTGACGTTGATAAAATCTTCTCTTTTCTGCCCATTCTCTTGATCAGCAATTCACTTTTCCCTCGTCTTCCTTCTCTTTTCTTTATCCTTCTGACATATATCATTAAATCATTTCCTCTTCTTCGTTAGCTTCTTTCTTCTCAATGTATCCTCCGATACACTTAGTACCGTGGACTTTATTTCTTTCCACTTTTCCTCCACGTTCTCTCTTGCTTCCAGGGTCTCTATAACCTCAAAACAGTTTTTGATTTCCATAGTATATTGTTCCTTAATGGCACTTTCACGAAGTTTCTGAACATTCAAGACAGGTTCTAGTGACCCTTTCTTCTTATGCATGTAGTTGAACATCAATTTGAGCTTGCACACAACGAGAAATTGATCTGATGCACAGTCTGATCCTCTATACGGTCCTCTGGTCCACCAAGATGTGATCTTGAAAGGAGTACGTAATTTAATTTTCACTTAATTTTACTTGCCATTCAGCTTTGATCATATTTTGCTATAGAAATTTAAGCTATAATTCTGAAGAGAAAAAAATTATGTCATATTTTGTATCATTTTTATTAATCGATATAAAACGCTGTACTCATTTACATATCTCTGCTGTAAACCAAAGACTTTGTTTTATCTTTGGAGTGCGTCTTGCACTCGCAGTTATTTCGTTAAGAAGTCGAACTGTCGAGTAAGTCTGGTAACTCGCGAAAAACCGACAATTAGTTGCCGAAAGCGCCGAAGAGGATTTGTAATCGCTTGTAATGGAACGTGAATGTGGTCCACTGCTGGTGTATAGAAAACAATGTGATGCGCTCATTTACTTTACATCACGATCCAATAAAATTCTTCCTACAATGTCGTTTTCTCTTTTTTACACCAGTTCGGCTGTTACTAAAGTTGCATCAAGTATGTTCTGCAATTACGTATGTGTGGTGTCGCACAAGTCTGAAGTGCGCGCCACGGACTTCCGCCGCGCCGCCATGCAAGCACGTCGTGGCGTTCTTACGACGTCAGCCACGACGTCAGCAAGACTAGACTCAACAGCTTGGTTATTAGTCCCTAGCTTACAAACTACTTAACCTAAGGTAAACTAAACTAAGGACAACACAAACACCCATGCCCGAGGGGGGAATCGAACCCCCGACGGCCGCGGCGGAGTAGCCGAGCGGTCTAAAGCATCTCGCTGCGGAGCGCGCGGTTGCTCGCCGTGGAGGTTCGAGTCCTCCCTGGGGCATGGGTGTGTGTGTTTGTCCGTAGGTTACTTTACCTAGGTTTAAGTAGTTTGTAAGCTACGGACTGATGACCACGCAGTTTGGTCCGATAGATTTACAAACATTTGAACATTTGAACCCTCGACGGCGAACGGCTGCACGCACCGCATCACGCCGCTTTCTGATTTGTGTACAAATTGTATATACCTGTGTTTCCCTATATTTGAACCCTGATACCTTCAGAATTTGGAAGAGGCTTCCTAAAAATCTGTAAACGGATATATTATAACAAGCAGTGAATCCCCCACTGCTCTGATAAAAGGCTGGTCGAGCGTGCTTGTTTTTCAGGCACGTTCCAGAGCAACGAGTCCGAAAGGCCACAGAAGGAATGGTCGCAGTTTGTAGCCTGCGGTGGAGGGTGACCCAGTGGGTCGCGGCAGCGAATACAGAGCGCCGCTGAGCAGATTATCCTCCAGACCAATGTCCGCGGATCAGGCGGCAGCGCGCTGCCTGGGGATAGCGCTAAAATAATGCTCTCTGGGCTACGGGGATCTCGCGGCCAGCGTACTTATTTCCCTCGGGACGTGTTCGTCTTGCAGAAGTGGAAGCCAGAGGTAAGTGATGTGTCTGCTGCGTATCTGATCTGGCTCTGAAGCAGTGCTTTGAATGCTCGGGGGAAACGCGTAACAAAGACTTGTAAGCATGCTCCATATGAAGAATATTGTCTGAGTGTCTACACTTGTCTATTTGACGGGAAATGGGGGAAGGATCAATGAAATGATGTTCGAAGAAAGCTTACTACAAACACTTGACTTCTGTAAATCAACGTAAGAAGGACGGTTAAGATTCAATACTTCTTCTATGAAGAGCTCGGTAACACGACGTTAGACTAGTAAGATATCAACCACTACCTCTCGAAATTAGTACCAGCGCACTGTATGTCTTCCGGTCCACTGGTGTGGATAACTCTCGACGTAACTTTTTGGCTTTATTCGATGTGATATGATAGGGATTGAACGTGTATCGTTGCATTAAAGATGATAAATTTAATACAGAATTGATCCTGAAACACTTATTATTATTAATATTACTGCAGGCATCAATTACAAATTCAATATAAATTTAAATAAAATATAAAAAAAAATATATAAATAAATGAATGGAATTATTTACAATAGATAAATATTAAACGGCATATACTACACACACATCCAGACTCAATATAGCAAAATGTTTTGTTGGATGCGTCATATAGGTTTTTAATGCCTCCAGAAAACGTCTGATATGGACACTCAAAAAGTCGTTGAACGTATGAGTGCCACCGCAGTAGCACATACTATCACTAGTAAAGCCCCGCTTGTGCATGTTAAGATATGTAATGAAAAGTATCCGCACACGCTGCTGTCCATCGCTAATGCTAGATTTAAATAAGGTGTCGGCCCATCCTTAGCCTTGATGACAGCTTCCACTATCGCAGGCATACGTTCGATCAGGTGCTGGAAGGTTTCTTGGGGAATGGCGACCCATTCTTCACGGAATGCTGCAATGGGGACAGGTATCGATTGTAGGTCGGTGGGGCGTAGCACGAAGTCGGTGTACCAAAACATTACAAAGGTATTTTGTATGATTCAAGTAAGGACCCTGTACAGGCCAGTCCATTGCAGGGATCTTATTGTCGTGTAACCACTCCGCCATAGGACATACTCGATCGTGTTGACTGATGCAGCCATAAAAAAATTAACTCACAATAAAGTTCAATTTGTAAAGAGTCTGAAGAATTTTTTCGTGGCCAACTCCTACTCCACTGATTGTTATTGCATATAATATTCACGAATGTGAATAATGTCCTAAGCTGACTTCAGTAACAATTGTGTGCAGTAATATGGTGACATGAAAAAAGGATATGTTGAGTTTCACATTCCTGTGGACAATAGCTATCACGTCTCAAGAACATTTATGATGCTAAAACTGAGAATATGGTCAATAATTATGCATCAAACTGACGTTAAAGATATTGTTCGGCATCGGCGGAGTGACCGAGCTGATTAAGGCGTCATGCTCCGATGCGCGAGTAGTTTAAAAGTAGTTTGTAAGTTTAGGGACATGATTTCGCAGTTAAGTCTCATAAGCTTGACAGACATTTGAACATTTTTAGGTATTGTTCAAATAGTAAGCAATCTCTGTTGCAAATTGGAATCGTAGTAAGTTTCAGGTTCTTTCAAATTTACTGACCTGTATCGTTGCTAGATATGCTGACTGTCAGATTCACGTAGTTGAGCTGTGATGTTTTCATTAATTTTCCAGTTTGATGATGCGCTAACTGCGCGAAACTTGTAATTGGATACAATAAAGAAATTTAAAAAAAATCAAATGTTTGGAGATCTATGGGACAATGTGGTCATCAATATCTAGGTTTACAAACTACTTAAAGTAACTGACCGAGTGAGCACTCGAACCTCAAACAGCAGCAGCCTCGTAGTCTCTGACAAGGCGCCTTGAACCGCTATTACCCCGCAGAAAGCAGTTACAGTTTGCAACAGAGACTGCTCAGAATTTGAATTATTTCGCCACTGTTGTTATTTGTTTCATTTTGTTATTTTGGTGTCAGATTCATTGATGAAATTCAAGTACCGTAAACTCAATATTTCAAAATCCTGTGCACAAAAACTTCATACAAATGGAGAACTATCAAATAAAACTAAACAGCCATTTAAATAGAATTCATGTTGTGAGATACGACCAAATGTCACTTGTTGTTTAATTCCTGCTTCTCATGTGAGAGACAGTGTCAACTATCTTCAGTAGACTGGGTGAGTCATTAACTGTTGTCACCAAGAATAACTCCGAAAGTATTTACGAACTAAAAAGTTTGTGGGGAGAAAAGTTGCATTCTACAACGGATGCCAGAATGTGACGTAGGATTTTTGTTGCTAGTTGCCGTCGCTTCACAGATGTTGTTGTTGTTGTTGCGGACTTCAATCCGCAGACTGGTTTCATGCAGCTCTGCACCTGATCCTATTCTGAGGTAGCCTCTTAATCTCCCCATAAGGACGGCAACCCACATCCATTTGAATCTGCTTACTGTATCGTCTCTTCGTCTCCCTCTGCGGATTTTCCCCCGCACACTTCCCTCCAATACTAAATTTACGATTCTTTGATGTCTAAGAATATGTCCTACCAATCGATCCCTTCTTTTAGTCAAGGTATACAAAATTTTTTTTTCTCCCCAATTATGTTCAGTACCTCCTCATTAGTATGCGATCTACCCACCAAATGAAACTTCCTGGCAGATTAAAATTGTGCGCCGGGACCGGGATTCGAACCTGGAACCTTTGCTTTTCGCAGGCAAGCGATCTCCAGGAAGTTTCATATCAGCGCACACTCAGCTGCAGAGTGAAACATTCCTTGGGCTGTGCGCCGACAGCCTGTCAGCCAGCAGTCATCCTTATCGGCACCCTTCTTAATGATAACAACGTTCCCCTTTTTTCCAGATTTTGGGGAACTTTTGCGTTCTAAGGCATTCTTTGAAAAGTTTAGTTGCCTGAGATACCAACTGGGGGGGGGGGGGGAGGGGGGCGAGGAATTGCACTATCTCAGCCGTAATTCCATCGGGACCTGGGGCTTTGCCTCTCTTTAATTTTTTTGGCGACCTCCTCCTCTGAGAAGGGATACAACATTGCAACATTTGTATAGTCCTGGAGGACCCACTATGCCTCTCATCATCAGGGAGCAGGGTTTTTCGAAATCGGCGGTCTTTTAGTGAAATTTTACTGGCCGGAGTTTGAGGAGACGATGCTGACTGGTTTACAGAAAAAATGGGTTCTCGCGGGGTCTTGCACGGCAGATGCGGTATCGGAGACTTCGTGCTTTGCTCCACTGGAGTACGGACGCGTCTGCTCTCGCCCTGTTCTCTTAGTGGACGGACTCGGAGATGTTACTTATTGAGCTGATACTTGGACAGGAGAACTTGTATAAGTTTCAGGGTACACACAGAGATTTGTACTTGAGCTGAAAGTCCTTGGTTTCGATTTTGATTAAGTCAGCCAGCCAGTACTAGTGCACAGAGGTACTAGTTACGATATACTCAACTTCTGGAGTCATCTAGGCCTTCAGTACTTGTGCATACTTGTCTTCGCTAACTGAAGTGGCCCTGACTTGGCAGAACTACTTGAGATCGTAGGCACTGTGTACTGCCGAGCACACAGAGGCTGATAGGAGGGAGTACAGCTTCCGAGTAACGGAGCGTGTTTTTATTTCGTGGTCGCGGAAATTTTCAGCACACAGCCGCCCTGTGCCCACACCACTGCAGCGCAACGCCTTCACACGCAAGTCGTCAGATTGGTAATGTATGGCAAAGCGTTCGCCAGCAACAAACAGTCGTTTCATCAGGTTCTGCATAATAGTGGGATTGTGTAGTTAGGAAAATCAACCCTGCGCTGGTATTCCAGTTCAATTATTCCGTTGCGAATATTGTATCAGTTCATGATAGGGTTTTATTTTATTTTATTTATTGTTTTACTTGTCAGTCGGTGTTAAATTCAAGTTTCATAATGATCAGTGTAACGTCATATTCATCTAGATTATTCTTTCATATTTTATGGTAATTGTAAACTTGGATGTTCAATATAGTTTGTGTTTTGTATTGGATTTTCAGTGTGAGTCTTTTTTCTGCTTAAAGGTGATAATAAACATAGTGTTAAAAAGGGAAGAATGTTTTTCTAACATTAATAGTTATCAGTTACCTAATTTGCTAGCTTAGTAGATTTTTGGTGGGGAGAAATTATTAATTTATATTTTATGCCACTTGCAGGAAGTGGAGCAGAGATCGTCAATTACTACTGAATCAGGGCCATATTCTATCAATAAAATAATTTTTAATATCATGATTTATTATCATAGTATTAATTCAGGGTCAGCTGCTCCTGTGTCTCATTCCAATTTAATTCACATCCCCACCATATATGTTTAGCGTCCCCTGCCAATTTCCTTCCCGGAATAGTATCGTGATGCAGAAAATCTGTCATTAAGTGCAATAGTCGGAAGCCATTTGGTATTTGTTGCGAATAACCGGTAAGCATCAATCAATTGCACCTTAGTCATTTGTCAGACGTTTTTTGAAAAAACAGCGCCTTAGGGTCTCATTCATTTGGCTTTATACTTGTTTTAAAATTACCAATAGTGGTAGGCAGATGATAAAAATGAAATGCATAGCGGCAATGGGAAGAAAAGAGCTTACGAAAAAAAGAAATTTGTTAACTTTGAATATTAATTTCAATGTTAGGAAGTTATGTGGGGTGTGGAGTGCTGTACGGGAATGAAACATAACACTAGACCCCTGTACAGTAGTCTTCTAAATGTTATTTATATCTTGACTACGGTCGCCATCCCTTTATGACTCTCTTTGGAGCCGCCATATTACCTTCTGTACTGGCAATTTTTGTGTTTTATTATAATACTAGTAGTTTCTACTACTACAAAATCTATCTCGGTATCCGTAGTATTTTATTTACATACTAGTAGTTCCTACCACCATTAATTCGACCTTTTTTGTTCATTTTATTCTCTTTAAGACACGTTGTATAACGTTTCATTAGTATTTTACTAAGTGCCAATGTTATCATTTATTTCTTTTCTACAGTAACCTCTAATATGCATCACTGTTATTTTTCGTATTTTTAGCACTTTTCGAACGCTATGCACTCAAAAAATGTCTTAACGACCTTCACTTTTGATATGGCTGCATTTGCGTAACCATGACGATAGTCGGCGTCGTTCTACACACTTCTTTGACTAACAACCCACCATTTTAACTTCTGTGCTGGCATGACAACGGCTTCACCAATTGCTACCATCTTTGACCCTCCCTTTGCCATGGTAAAGGCGTCATATCTAACGACCCACTATAGGGCAATGCGCCATAAAAATTTAATTTAAAACAAAAATTCATATTTATTTACGTACCAGACGAATGTGTAATAAAAAATGGGGGTACCTATTTTTAAAAAATGCAGTTGATAACCGTTTGACGTATGGCAGCGCCATCTGTTTTCTCCCTTCACGCTAGAAAAGTTTTGTTCTTTGTAATTTTTTTCGATTGATGCTTATTTCGTGAGATATTTGGCCCAGTCACTATCAGTGGACCCCCCATATATATATATATATATATATATATATATATATATATATATATATATATATATAAAATAACGTATTTTATTCAGATATTGGTTACAGCTATAGCTTGTGTGTGATACAGCACGATATTTTGCTGCCTCAACTCTTTACATGGCGTTTAGTTAGACTGAGGCTCCATGCGCCCACATAATATTCAAAAAGTCATTCTCCTTTTTGGTCCAAGGCAAAAGGTACTTTGGTAAGTACTAGGAGACCTTGTGGCAAAAATTGGGGCCTGAGCCCCAAGGGTATGCACTGGATATACACCACGGTGATTAGACCCAGGATCACCTATGGGGCGGTCGTGTGGTGGAAGAAGGCAGAACAGCAGGTTGCTGCTAAGGAGCTTGGTAAGGTGCAGAGATTAGCCTGCTTAGCCATAACAGGCGGAATTAGCAGCACACAAACTTCTGGGATGGAAGCCATGTTGGATATGACCCCATTACAGCTTTGCGTCAAGATGGAGGCAGCGGCTGGTGCATACAGACTCAAAACTGGAAAAAAATAGAACTCTTTGGGATATCTAGAATCACACACTAAAATAGTGAGTGAGGTAAATATAGGAAAGGTTGAGGAAATGCCAGCCGACTATATTATATCCCCATACTGCTTCAACAAGCCTTTCAATATAACAATTGGAAGTAGGGAGCAGAGGGAGTAAATAGTTCGACACCGTACGGGGGATATTGTCTGGTTCACTGACGGGTCAAAATCAGACCAAGGCGTTGGGGCCGGGGTTTACAAGGTGCAGCCAAGACTGGAGGGCGTCATCTCTCTAGGGAAACTGGCCTCAGTATTCCAGGTCGAAATCACTGCCATCAGGGCGTGTGTGGATGAGAATTTGCGTAGGTGCTACAAAGACCGTAGCATCTATATCTATTCAGACAGCCAGGCAGCCCTGAGATCACTGGCAGCTCCTACAACAAGGTCTAAAATTGTTGCAAAATGTCACAGGGTTCTGGTGGAGCTAGGGGAAAGCAATAGAGTAAACCTATTGTGGGTCCCTGGCCACTCGGGGATCAGTGGCAACGAACATGCCGACAGATTAGCCAGGATGGGGCCAGATACTTCATTTATTGGACCGGAACCAGTCCTGACAATCACCAAGGCAATGATCAAAGTGGAGCTACGTAACTGGCACAGAAGACAGCACGTAGAATATTGGACCAAAGTCTATCAACAAAAACATGGCAAGGTAATGATGTCAAAGCCATGTTTTAAAAGAAGCTCTGCAATCCTGGGCCTGAACAGGAGAGAAATTAGACTCATGGTTGGATTGCTGACAGGCCATGGGAATTTCAAAAAACACCTACATACAATGGGAATAACGGAAGAGGACCCTAAATGTAGGATCTGTGATGACGGTGATGAAACTGCATCACATCTAATCTTCGAATGCATTGCATTGGAGAGAACATTTGGGACAACCAGACCCGAAGAAATTGCGTCTAATAAAGAACTGGTAAAGGGACTCCTTGCACTGATAAGGGCATTGGTTGGCTTTACTAGATATACAGGGAGCGATACCGCACAATAAACTTAATTTCGGTGCGGGCAGTGGCTGGTTGGACCAATATTGTTTTGGCTTCCCTGAGAAAATCAAATCAAATCAATCATTCTCGTTGCTCTATAATATGGTGTGTGATCGCCTCGGACAGTCAGTACACAACTGCATGGCATGGAAAGTACGAGGCTATCCATCAGGTGAGGGTTCTTTGATCGTTGTTCCATAAGTCCAATATCCAGCTCTGCGGCCGTTGTAGAAGGTGCGGGTCTGGCTGCAATGCATCTGCCCAATGCATTCTATACTTTCTCAATCGGGTTTAACTCCGGAGAACAAGCTGGCCATTCATTGAATTCCGTCAGCTTGTTCTCCACCAATGCAACCCTGTGGGGCAAGCGGTATCGTCCACCAGAAGGAACCCATTTCGCATGGCCCCAGCGTAGAACACAAGAGAAGGTCGATGGATCTCATCTCTATACCTCCGAGTAGTCAAAGTGCCATTCTGAACAACATAGAGGTCCTTACGTCCGCCAATACTGAATTCTGCTCACACCATTCGTCGATCGCCACGATATAGTGATGTTTTCTGCACATAAACAGGATTGTTGCGAGTTCCACGTTCTCTCCAGATGAGGGAACACAAAATCTTGACTCATCTGTGAACAGAACCCGACGCTATTCGTTACGAGTCCAATCCTGATTTTCCCCCTCTCGGTTTCTGCGGTCTAAACGGTATACTGGTTTTAATGGGACACACACCATAGACTTCCGTGCGTTGAAGCCACATTCCTGAAAGCGATTTTGCACCGTTTGTGTTGATGTTGCTCATCCTGTTGCTGCCTGGAGGGTACGTCTCAACGAGCTGTTAAGCAGAGATAATGGTCGTCTCTTGATAATGTTGTTACCCGTGGGCGACCTTGGCCTTGTCTTTTCTTAACGGTTGATGTTGTCTGAAATCGCGTCGAGGTCCAGGAAATTACACCTTGGGACACTCCAATAGCTGCAGCCACCTCCCTCTGTGTCTGTCCCACTTCAAACAATCCTATGGTACTCCATGACGTCGTTGTTGCATTGCACTTTCTGCTCACTACACTATCTGAACCAACCGCTTCTGTAATTTATTTGGCGAGTAAACTCTGGGGAACACCGACCCCCTCTGCAGCAACTTTCTGTTATTACCATTATCTCGGTTCCAGTAAAATTGTTGTCGCCACTCCGTAGAACCTACACAAAGACGTCGAACAATTTTAGTTCATTCTGCCGACGACAATACTTCAGAATCTATATCTACATAAGTAGTCTCGAAGTCACATTGAAGTGCATGGCAGAGGCTTCATCGCCTGATACCCTAATTGCATTGACCAGTGTACTTTATGTGGTATTCATGATAATAGATAAAAGTATTTTTTATGATTTTTTGTATAAAATAATACAGCAGATAACATTAAAACAACTGAAGGAATTTAGTTTACGTGCTTTCTGCCACTTATTTGACAAAATTCATTACATTCCGTATTATCCTGACAAAGATTTATAAAACAGCATTTCTGGATGTATATTTATTAAGACATATTTCATAGATGTATAGTTATAACGTACTTTAAGAGATATTGCATTTTAAATATATACTTTATAATGTATTTTGATAGGAGATTAAAACTTAAACTTTGTTGGTTTTAACTATAAATTGTCTTTAAATTCATAATGACGTGGATATTATGATGATACACTCTTTGGCACTGTATATAGAATGAATTACCTGTATATTAAACGTACTTGAACCAAAAGTAAATGTACATGATACAGAAAGTTTAACCTTAAATGCTGTCAGTCAACTACTGGGAAGTTTCCAATTTAGAAATTGAAAATGTTCTGTCCATATCAATGTGCCGTATTACCTCAATTTATTTATTTGACAGCCTACGTACTGATGATAGTCTTCTTTTTTCAAATAGCGAAATCGGTTAATAAAAAAAGAATAATTGTGACTTGCGACTGTTTTCAAACACTTGTGAGAAAATAAGAAAATCTGAGTCGAATGAAATGACGTTACTCCACTTCCTGGCACGGTCCACTCTCCTAAATTGTGCGAATAACTTTGATAATGGAGTACAGAAATTAATTCTGAAGTCACTTGATTTTTAAAGAATTGCCAAAAGGAGTGCAGGAATCGCATACAGAGGACGCAGAACAACTGCTTTTCTGTAGAACTCCAGAGGAAAATCGGTACAGAGCGGAAGCAGTATATAAGAAATGTTTGAACGACGAAAGAGAGCTGACGTCCAAGCAAGTTCTTCGAAAAGATTAATTCGTTTTGCAAAAAGTCAACAGAGTTGAAATTAATGCACAGCTAACAGTAGCTTTTGTAGTGCGCCGTTAGGTTTTTATCTGCAAAAATACAGGTATTTCTGAGAGGTAAACTTGATCAAATCGGTTCCAACTTTGCACAATGGTAGATACATAGATAAAATAAAAGAAGTATTTCTTTTCATCATTATGTGTTGTCGAGATACGCTGGTTTAAATACGAGCAAAATTTAGCACTAGCTGAGACTTGTTGGACCTCCAAACAAGGGTGAAATTCAAGCTTGATAGTATTGTAATTTCGTTTTTTATATTTTAATTAGTGAGTTAGTACAGTAAAATAATAGTGAAGAAATCTGGAAGACCTGATTCGAAACCCCTGCCGACTACGAAAGCTGCTCAGTTATGAAATTTTGGGAACCAAGCGAAATATTTTCTTGTCATAGTATCACAAAATATGAAAGTACTCGCTCCAGTTAAAAAGATGCGAAAGAAGACTTCTCTAGCGGCTTCAGAAACATGTCACTGAAAAAAAGCTTGGTTCTCTCATATTACACCCCAAGATGTATATCACTGTTTTTAATGAATCAATACGTTACTTCGTGTGACACAGTACATCACATTGTTTAATGTTACATGAGGTCTTATGGCAAGCATTTCATGTAACGTTATGCACTGTGTTATTATGGTAACATGACGGATTATGTCACCTTTTTATGGGCCAAGATTAGTTTAATATATCCTGATGAGAATGGTTTTTGTGATCATGGTATAAAGTTGCCATGGCCAACAATTCCACCCGGCGGTCGCGCCCGCGCCCTGTAGGCAGGGTACACTGTAGTTCACCGCCCCGGCCGCGACCGTGTGTCGCTGTTGTCGGCTACGGAGCGAGAGAGAGAGAGCTGCGGAAACAGTGAGACCGCACAGCACTGCTCTGCGCTGGACTGTCCAGCGGGCAGATCCAGTGTAAACGAAGTAACAGAGGAAGCGCAACTCTGTAATGTGGTCGAAGAACGGTAAAACATGCAAACCATTTACTGTTTAGGTAACAATTAGTGTTTGTATGGCAGAATCACTACGCGAAGCTTTAGAAAATATCCAAAACACGAATCGAAGAAAAACTTTTTAATTTTTTGACCCAAATTTGATTCTATTAGTACTATACATGCACACTCGACACACATACATTAGGCTTCTTCTGAAAGATATATGTTTCTTAAATGAACTAGTACGGGCTATACAGTCTCACTGTTACAGGTAAATATTTTTTGTTAAAACACAAATAAAAAGTTAACAAATAAAGTTGGTTTATGTTCTAGGAGGCGATTCAATTTTGATATTGTAGAAAGATATTAAAAAGCCAAGATCGCTGATCATCAATTTTTATTTAAGATGACCGGTTTCGCTGAACTATGTCAGCATCATCTGGTCCAATAAAATCATTTTACAAGGCCATAATCTTGTAATGACAATCAGTAGTTATATAACATAATTTACAGTGCATAGGTGGGTGCACTATGTCATTATAATAAAACATAATTATCACAGTGAGTGACAATAGCAAACTGTTTTATTATAATGATATAGTGCTCCTATGCTCTGTAAATTATGTTATATAACAACTGATTGACATTACAAGATTATGGCCTTGTAAAATGATTTTATTGGACCAGATGATGCTGACATAGTTCAGCGAAACCGCTCGTCTTAAATAAAAATTGATGATTAGCGATCTTGGCTTTTTATATCTTTCTACACTAACAAATAAATATTGGTGTTTGGTGCATTTTCCCCCAGTTTCTATTAAAAATGCTAATGAACTTCGGGTGCGAGCCGTTTTGACAAGCGCACTACTTCCCCCACAGCTGCAGTGCCTGAAGCATGCATGGGAGTGAGAAAGCTATATACCAAACGCTGTAAGGGGGAAACGAAGAGAGGCATTTTTTGCGCCAGAGTGAGGCTACTAAGTGGAGTTGTCAATGTCGTAGAGTACTTGGGATTTTAGCACTGATATATATTTGCTACCTTTTTTTCATTCGCCAAAGCAATAACTTTATTCTGTAATGAAATAAGCACATTAGGCAGTGTTCATGTGCACGTAAAAGTTTTTAACGATCAACAAATTACAATTCGTCTCAGTACCTTATATATTTGTCATTTGCGAGCGTTCATGCAAATGACCGTCAATGGGTTCTGAAAGTGCATGCACCTTTTCTGTTCACCGTCAAATAAATCTTATTGGCCGGCCTAACTCGACTCCTGATTGTCTTCTTTGCCGTTTCTAACCTATAGAGTGCGAGCGCTACCCGCAGATGCATGAAATTCAGTTTTACCCTGGCTGACTGTAGCGGCGTTCTTCCTCTTCCTGCTCGCCACTCTGCCACACACGCTGCTGCACACAGTACACGGGGCAGGAGCGCGGCAAAGGCGCCTGTGCCAACACTTCATAGAGACAGGGCCTTACAACAGCCCGTGGCCGGCGAGAAAGACAGGCCTCAGTACGCACAGCACGCCACGTAAGCAAGGTAGTTCCGAGCCGGCGCGATCGCTAGCCGATTAACTGGCCGCTGGGGCACAGCCCACAGCGTCATAGCGGGCAGCCACTGAGCTAGCGATCACGCCGGCTGGGAACTACCTTGCTTACGTGGCTTGATGTGCGCGCTAAGGCAACACCACCTAGAAGACAAGGCCTTACAACAGGTCGTGCCTACGTCACACTTAGATGCCCCAGCCGCCATCTGACGGCCCGACCGCTGCGCGGCGTTGGGCGTGCCCCAGCCAACAGCCAGTGAGGTGGCGGCCGCGGCCTCCACGTGTGACGTAGGCACGGCCTGTTGTAAGGCCTTGTCTTCTAGGTGGTGTTGGCTGAGGCCTGTCTCTCCCGTTGGCCGCGACAACAGCCCATGCTACGTCATACTGACCAGGCCGCGGCCGCCAGCTTACTGGCTGCCTGCTACGAGGCAGGGGGCGTGCCCCAGCGGATAACCATTCAGCTGGCAGCCACGGCCTGATCAGTATGACGTAGTACGGGCTGTTATAAGGGCTTGTCTCTAGGTGGTGTTGCCTGTGCCTGCGGGCGGGGGCAAGGACGCGGCGAGGTCTGCAGGTTGTGACAGTTAAAACAGTCCAGTGCAATTGTACATGAATTAAAGATTTAAGAATTACAAATTTTAGGAATATCCTACAGCAATTAGACTATGAAGAGGTGCCCAAGGAAGCCAATGCTAATTTATTTTATCTTATATCTGTAAGTGTATATGAACCTTGTTTCCTAAAGAAAATAGTTGAATGTAATTGTAAGAAACTAAGTAAAGAATCTGGCTTACTAAAGGAATAAAAATATCTTGTAACTGCAAACGGGAACTGTATGTAAAATCACGAAAGAGTAATGGCCAAGAAATAGTGAAATGTTATAAAGAATACAGTGCTACATTAAGAAAAGTCCAGAAGTAGACCTATGTGTAACTCATCATATTAACACCCCTGACAAAATAAACACAAATCAGTATATTACTGAAAGGGAAACAGCATAGGAAGACTGTATTACGATTAAATTGAATGAAAAATTTACTAACTAAAAGCCAGACGTTGATTTTTTTTCATGATCATGTTTTAAACATTGTTCAGAAAATAGGAACTAAAGGTTTATTACAAGAGGCGAGGCTGTTAATAAAAGAGGTCATACGTATGCAATTTCATACAATTATTGAAATTCCACTCAGATGTACTTTTGAAATTGGGAAAATAATAAACTCACTCTAAAGTGAAAGCTCCTGTGGAATTGATTGCATTTCTAGCTGAGTATTAAAAACTAATTCCCAACAGATAAGCAGAATTCTCAGTAACATACGTAATGGCTCTCTGTAACAGGTTACTCTCCCTGATAGACAGAAATTTGCTATTGTTAAACCAAAGCATAAAAACGGGATACGTCTAATGTCAACAACTACTACCAAATCCCACTTCTGAGAGCTTTATGCAAAATCCCTAATGGACCGTAGTAGTCTGCTCCCATCAAAGTACAACCCTACCTGCCAAAACCTACCAAAATTCTTGAAAAAGTAGTGTATTCAAAATGAGGTTCACATATTTGTAAAAATAAAGCAGTAAAGCTTTTTAACAGTAAATACTGTAAATACTTTTGCTGATCAAGAATGAAATGGGTTGAACCAACCGGACATCATTCTCTGAGAGCTCTCAAAGGCTCCTTGTGGTGTAAATAATGGAATTCTATATATGCTCGAGTATTGTGGTGTAAGTGGTACAGTACACAAATCGTTTAATTCATACTTAACTGGAAGAGTGCCGAAAGACATATTCGTGAGTGATGAGGAACCGCGTCCAACAGGCTTAGATCTTGGGTTCTTGGCTGTTTTTTATATATATTAGTGACTAGCAGTTCTGTATCTGCGTAGATGCAAAGTTAATGCTCTTTTATGACGGTACAAGCTTGAAATCACATCCAATAAATAAAAATTCTTCGATAATGAAATTGTAAATAATGTCGTTCATAAGTTTGCTAAGTGAATCTCTGCAAATAAAATCTTATTAATTTTTTTTTTTTTTTGACAGTAAATTTCAAGACACTATAAATAAATATAGATTTCTAAGTCTGTAGAATATTCAACGTTTTTAAGAATGTACATTGATGTGATATTGTATTGAAAGATACTCATTGGTGATATCACATCGACTTGAGGTCATTGGATATTATGAAATTGTTACGACTTATGCTTTTAGGGTTATTTGAAATTTTCGGTGATGCACATCTTAGAAAATTAGCTTACTATATCTATTTTCATTCACTTATTTCGTTTAGGATCATATTTAGGGGTAATTCATCATTGAGAAAAACAGCGTAATTGCATAATTTATTCCTCTCGATTAATACTTACTTACTTACTTTCCGTGTCCGGAACTAGACTTCTAACTTCCAAAAATTAGCAGCCAATATGGCTTTGTCATTAGCCTCCCTTAAGTCTTCCATTGTGCAGGGCTTTTCTAAATATGGACAGATAAGCAGGTGTTGAGGATCCTGTACAGCACCACAAAGACACAGAGTGTTCTCATTCTCTTTTAGGAAGCCCCATCGCTGCATGTTTGTCTTGCACTTTGGCACTTCTACCCTCATACGGTTCAGGGTTCTCCAGACTGTGTATGGCAGGTCTCCACCAGGTGCCAGTTCTTCTTTTGCTGCTTCATACGGGCTTATCAAATCCATTTCCCGCCTTGCAATACGGTTTTCTGCGGCCGACCCTTCCAGTGCTCGGGTACATGACAAGAAACTCTTCCTCGAACGAAGCCATCGGTCAGCAGGCTGGTGTCCATATAGAGGGTGACGCATGTCCTTTTCTTGCTTCGTTTTTTCAGCTTCGGCAGCAATTTCACGTCGTACATTGGGCGGTGCGATCCCCATAATTAAGTACATCTTGTGTACTGGTGTTGGTTTCAGGCACCCAGTCACAATCCGTGCCATTTCATTCACCGCGGTGTCAACTTTTCTCGCGTGTGTTGACGAACTCCATACTGGAGCGGCGTATTCCGCAGCTGACACACTAAGCGCAAGGGCTGAGGCTCTCAGGACTTTTGGGTTTGCACCCCAGGATCCGATAGTTAATTTCCTGATGATGTTGTTTCTCGCTGAGACTTTTTCCCTTGTGGCACTGAAATGATGTTTATAGGTCAGTGTGCGGTCCAGTATGACACCGAGATATTTGGGCGTCGGACAGTGCGCGAGTCGTTCACCTCTCCATGTAACATTCAATTCCCTATTTGCCTCCGCGTTCTTTAAATGGAAAGCACAGACCTGAGTCTTGGAAGGGTTCGGTCGTAGGTAGTTTGCCTCATAATACTGGGAGAGGGATTCCAAGGTACTGGATAATTTCTCCTCTACATCCAGAAAATTCGTACCTTGTGCTGCAACTGCAGTGTCATCGGCATACATAAATTGGCGCGTGGTGTTTGGCACTGGTTGGTCATTTGTGTATATATTATACAGAGCTGGAGCGAGGACGCTTCCCTGAGGCAGGCCGTTCCTCTGATTTCTCCACCTGCTCTTCTTACCCTGGAGACAGACAAAGAATCTCCTATTTTGCAGGAAACTAGCAATCAGTGATGTTAAATGATAGTCTTTTGTTACATCATGTACTTTCCTGAGGAGCCTCCGATGGTTTACGGTATTATATGCAGCTGTAAGGTCTATGAATGCCACTCCCGTGATCTCTTTTCTCTCAAAACCATCTTCGATATGTTGGGTCAGGTTGAGGACTTGACCGCAGCATGATTTGCCCTGTCGGAAACCTGCCTGCTGTGGGATGATGTGTTGTTCTAAGACGTTTTCTATGCGACTTAACGTCAGGCGTTCCAAGATCTTAAAGCAGTGACACAAAAGAGACACAGGACGGAAGTTTTTTGGATCATTAGGGTCCTTTCCCGGTTTCAGAAGAGCAACCACGCGGGCTTTCCTCCACATCTTTGGGATGTGAAGCCTTTCTACGCATGCATTCATCAGATCTAACAGCCACTGTAGGGTATTACTGCCGAGGTTTTTAATTTGCTCGACTCTCAGTTCATCGATACCAGGAGCTCTGTTAGTCTTCAGGCTGGAAATAGCTGCTGTAAGTTCTGACATTGTGAATGGTGCCTTGAGGTGATGGTTTTCCTCTGCCAGAACACGCGTTAATAGTTCGTGGTATTTTCTGCCACGGGTTTTGCCATTCAGGAGGAGTGTGGTGGCGACTTGGTCTGCAGTGACGTTAGTAAATTTATCATTTGACTTTGTGGCGTCACCGTTGAGGTTCTTTAGCAGTTTCCAAGCCCTCCTACTGTTTACTTGCATGTCCAGGTTCTCGACAAGGTCACGCCATTTGGCTTTGCGGTTCTCTGCAATGACTGACATGAGTTCATTGCCTGCTAAAAGAGTCTCATCATCAAATGGGTCATTATCGAAGAGCTTCTGGTATCTTTCCATTAATGGCTTTGCATCCTCAGAGAGTCCGGCGATATACGTCGATTAATGAATACATCCATATTTAAGGCAAGCGACCGTAATTTGGCATGTAAGAGATATAAATAATAATATATGCTACCTAGACTACATTTAAACCGTAATTTGGCATGTAAGAGATATAAATAAAAATATATGCTACCTAGACTACATTTAAACAAGTCAAGAAACAGACCATACATGGCCCCAATCCTACATCTCAGAGGGCCAGATGGAAAGCTCCAAATAAATAAAAATGACTGCATAAACACCTTTGCAGAAATTTTCAGAAACTCCACAATGTAGAACAACTGAAGGTTGTTGTTTTTGGTTTTTGAGGGGACTAAACAGCTAGGTCATCAGTCCCAACAGCGGAAGGAATGACTTACTTTCGCCGAGCCCACTGGCAGGAATCAGGACTCTGTACCAACCAACAGGGAAGAAATAGAGATCATCAAAGACCTTAAGAACAACAAGGTCCAGGTGAAGATGGTTTATTCGCAGAAATGAGGAAGCACGTAGATGACCAGTCCCTGCGGAGATCATTCAGAACATTTGGAGAACGGAAGTCATGCCAGAGGAACGGATCTCAGCCGTGATCCATCCATTACATGAAACACTATAGTGGCATCTCCTTCTTCTACAAAATCTTCTCTTAAACACTGAAACCTAGTCACCAAACAGCTTGACTCCCAACTAGGTAGGGAACTAGGCCTGAATGAGAATACTACCAGACCAAGCTACTTTGACGAACACCTTCAAAGTCAAGTTCAGGCGTGATCTCTTCACACAAGCTTTCCCATCCAGACAGTAGTCAAGAAGGGGGATGGCCTCTCGTGCATTCACTTCAACTGTACTCTGGAGAAAATCATTAGAGAAAGGACTTCGACATTATCACCAGCAGCAGGACTGAAGATTGGGTATAAGAAAGACAACCTGAATGTGTCCTGTATAGCCTTTGCTGTTGATTTCACCTTATTGGCTAACAGCATGGAGGAGGTTAGTCATCAACTACAGACTTTTTACAATGTTGCATCAAAAACTAGCTTGAGGATCAATATACAGAAGAGTGATGTAATCACCAGTAGCAAGCAGACTACTTCAACAATTGCACAAGGAAACAATGATGTCTGTAAAGTTCCTGCAGTCAAGTACTTGGGAAAATAGATTTCAGCAAACCTAGATCATAGACGCCAGTTTCGCGAAGTTATGAATTCCGTAAGAACATCAATACCACCGAGTACCTTTCCTAGAACATAAAACTAAGCAATGTAACTCGCTAGTAAGACCGTCTGCACGCTATGCCTCTGAGTGCCTCTTGTGGAATCTAAAAGCCCAACTGAGGAAACTAGAACTTATGTTGAGGAAGATCTTGAGAAGATTGCAGAACGACATTGACCATAGCTGTTTACATCTTCTCAATGCTACCGGTTTCGGTCAATTTACCATTATCAAGCGTTAGCAAAGATTAGCTAATAGCTTAACATGTCGGAACACAAAAATTCAAAATTGTAATTTTGTCACTGTGGTGTTATCAATTATTAGAGCAATGACAACAAATACTTATGTTACAATTTTGAATTTTTGTGTTACGACATGTTAAGCTATTAGCTAATCTCTGCTAACGCTTGATCATGGTAAATTGACCGAAACCGGTAGCATTGAGAAAAAATAAACAACTATGGTCAATATGTCGTTCTGCAATTATGTCAAGGCTGTTGTGCCCCACCTGTTTACCTTTCTAAATCTTGAGAAGAATACTAGCACCCATAAGAGAGTAAGACGATACCAACAGAAACAGGCACAATAACGAGCTCTTCGAACATCAGGAACACATACATTCACGTGTATGAAGAAAAGGCGACTGTCCTTCTATGGGCAAAAGACCCACCTGAATCACTTAAGGCTCACCAAGAAGATACTCACAGTCACAAGCAGGGGAAAGGCGTTCAAAGCCAAGTGGTTCACCTCTTTTAGATCAGACCTAGAGGAACTGCAGACCCTGTTACAGAAAACCGGGAACCGAACTCAATACCGACAGGCCATCCTGCAGGGAGTCTTCTCACTGTCTCTCACAAGCAAGAAATGTACAGGCACCACCAGTCGTAAAAGGACGGAAGGGAAGAAGCAGGGTCTCTGCTGAATAGCGATCTATCGTTTACGCCGGCTTCTACCACTGGCGCCGGCCGCGGTGACCGAGGGGATTGCGGCGCTCCAGTCACGGTCTGCACGGCCACTACGGTCGGGGGTTCGAATCCCCCCTCGGGCATGGATATTTGTGCCGTCCTTAGTCTTAGTTAGTTCATAAGTAGTTTGTAAGTTTAGGGACTGATGACCCCGTAGTTAAGTCCCATAAGCTATACAAACATTTGAACATTTTTGGAAGAAGCAGCCTCGCAGCCACAAGATACTGGGCAAGAAAAACCAGAAGACCGCAGCTGACAGTTAAGACGAATATCGCAATCCCTAGTAGACCGAAACGAACTGAAAAATAGAGTGTACTGCGGCATTTGGCTCACCCTGTATTTTTCAGTCTGGTGAAATATCGGACGCCATTTCAAAAGACGACGACAACAGCTCCGAAAACTGTCTTGAGCAGTTAAACCGGCAACCCATGCGTAATGGAAATATTTTAGACCTTATAGCTACGAACAGGCCTAACCTTATTAACGATGTCTGTGTAGAGACAGGAATTAGTGATCATGACATCGTCATAGCGTCGATGGTGACCAAAGTTCATAAACCAATCAAGAAGGCTAGGAACGTGTTTTTGTTGGGAACAGCCGAAAAACAAATGTTAGGATCGCACTTAGAAAATGAATGGGCCTCGTTTAATTCAGGGACTATGAATGTAGGCGAATTGTGGACTAAATTTAAGTGCATTGTAAATAAAGCGTTAGACAAATATGTGCCCGTAAAGACGATTAAGGACAGAAAAGATCCACCATGGTATAATAATAATGTTAGAAAGCTGCTGAGAAAGCAAAGACTGTTGCACTCTCGGTTCAAAAAAGGACACGCAAATGATGAAAGGCAAAAGTTAGTAGAGAATCGTGCGTCTATAAAGAGATCGATGAGCGATGTATACAATAATTATCACAGCCATGCCTTACCAAAAGGTCTTTCCGAAAATCTGAAAAAATTCTGGTCCTATGTAAAATAGATAAGCGAGTCACTCGTTGATCATTCCGAGGCAGTAATAGAAGAAAGCAAACGGAAATCTGAAGTCCTAAATTTAACCTTTAAGAAATCTTTCACGCAGGAGGACCTCAAAAATGTACCATCATTTGATCGACGTACTAATTCCAAAATGGAGGACATAGTAATAGGTATTTCCGGTGTAGAGAAGCAGCTGAGAGAGCTAAATACGAAAACGTCTGCTGTACCGGACGGAATACAAGTTCGGTTTTACAAAGAGTATTCTGCGACTTTGGCCCCCTACTTAGCTTGCATTTATCGCGAATCTTTAATTCAGCGCAAAGTTCCTAGTGACTGGAAAAACAAAAAAAAAAAATAAACGCAGGTGATTTACGTTTATAAGAAAGGTAAGAGAACTGACCCAGAGAATTACAAGCCAATATCGTTGACATCAGATTCATGTACAATTCTGGAGCATATTCTCAGTTCGAATATAGTAAATTTCCTTGAAACGGAAAAGCTTCTCTCTATGAATCAGTACGGGTTTAGGAAACATCGTTCATGTGAAACTCAGCTTGCCCTTTTCTCTCATGACATCTTGCGAGCCATGGATGAAAGGCAACAGGCGGATTGTGTTTTTCTCGACTTCAAAAAGGCGTTCGACGCGTTGCCAGACTGCGGACTGCTAACGAAGATAGCTTATGGGATAGGTTCACAGATTTGTGACTGGCTGGAAGACATCCTAAGTAATAGAACGCAGTTCGTTGTTCTCGACGGCGAGTGTATCGTCAGGCGTGCCCCAGGGGAGTGTGATAGGACCGCTATTATTTTCTATCTATATAAATGATCTGATGGACTGAGTAACTTGTAATTTGCGGCTGTTTGCTGATGATATTTTGTTGTATGGGAGGATGTCGTCTTTAACTGACTGTAATAGCATACAGGATGACTTAGACAGAATTTCTAGTTGGTGCGAAGAATGGCAGCTAGCTCTCAATGTAGAAAAATGTAAGATGATGCGCATGAGTAAGAACAACAATCCCATAATATTCGAATACAGTGTTAGTAGTGAGATTCTTGATGCTGTCGTGTCGTTCAAATTCTAGGCATAACATTGCAAAGCGATATGAAATGGAACACGTAAGGACAGTTGTGAGTAAGGCGGACAGCCGACTTCCGTTTATTAGGAGAATTTTGGGAAGATGTACTTCACCTATAAAGGACACCGCGTATAAATCGCTTGTACGACCACGTCTTGAGTATTGCTCAAGTGTTTGGGACCCGCAGCAGATCAGTTTAAAGGAAGACATAGAAGTAGTTCAGAGGCGAGCAGCTAGGTTTGTTACTGGTAGGTTCGACCAATGGGCGAGTGTAACGGAAATGCTCCGGCAACTCAATTGGGGATTGCAGGAGGAAAGACGACGTTCTTTTAGTGAATTTCTGTTGAGGAAATTTAGAGGGCCGGAATTTGAAGGTGAATGTAGTACGATCTTCCTGCCGCCTACTTACATTTCGCGTAAAGATCACAAAGACAAGATAAGAGAAATTAGGGCTCGTACGGAGGCAAATAGGCATTATTTTTTTCCTCGTTCCATTTGGGAGTGGAATAGGAAAGGAAATGCCTAGTAGTGGTACAGTGTACTCAGCGGCGCGCACCTTACGTTGAATTGCGGAGTATGTATGTAGATGTAGAACATACAGAAGAGTGAGTTAATCACCGATATCAAGCAGACTACTTCAAAAATTGCACTAGGAAACAACGATGTCTGTAAAGTTCCTGCAGTCAAGTACTTGGGGGAATAGATTTCAGCAAACCCAAGTCATAGACGCCAGTTGCACGACGTTATAGGGGGCCTATGAATCAATACCTCCAAGTACCTATCCTAGTTGATAAAGCTAAGCAGAGTAACTCGGTAGTAAGACCGTCTGTACTCTATGGCCCTGAGGGCCTCTTGATAAATCGAAAGAGCCAACTCAGGGAACTGGAACTTTTCTTGAGGAAGATCTTAGGAAGAATATTAGGATCCATAAGAGAGTAAGACGGTACCAACAGAATCAGGCACAATAACGAGCTCTTCGAACATCTGGAACAAATTCACATGTATGAAGAAAAGGCGACCTTCTATGGGCAAAAGACCCACCTGAGTCACTTCAGGGTCATCTAGAGGATCCTCACAGTCACGAGCAGAGGAAAGGCGTCGAAAGCCAAGTGCTTCACCATTGTTAGATCAGACTTAGAGGAACTGCAGACCCCATTACAGACAACCGGGAACCCAACTCAATACCAACAGACCACCCTGCAGGGAGTCTTCTCGCTGTCTCTCACAAGCAAGAGTGTACAGGTACCACCAGTCGTAAATGGACGGAAGAGAAGTAGCAGCCTCACAGCCACAAGATACCGTCAGAAGGGGAGAAATCGATCACAAAATTCAGTTTTTCTCTTGTTTTAGAGGGAACTTCTGGAAGAATTCGTTTCGAAAACATTACATGTAATCCTTAGGATTTCGAAATTATATCTAATGCTGAATATAGAAATAGCCTATTGTGGTTTAAAATTATTTTGATTTAAAGGTTGATCGCCTTCACTCCACCCAGTGGGGTGAAGCCGATCACTCATTTTATGAAGACCTATAACGGCTTCACTCAGATAATGGGGTGAAATCGATCGTCGTGTACATTGAAATATCTCCCAAGGTATGGTAGGCTACGTTTATATGAAGTTTCGAAATAGTAGAGGGTCTTTCTCAGGGACCAAACATCTATTACAATTAACAAATAGACTATTTTATGGTTAGAACATTGTATTTTCCTTAAATAAATAACTATTGTACATAAAATTATCTTGCATCATAAAGAATTTTCACTCAATGTTTGAAATGTCAGAATCTGGGAAACTGTAGCGTCCACGACCAGTGCCCTTGGGCTTCATTTTTGTTACAATTTGTGTGAAGGGAGTCTTTTGTACATCTGGAAATACACTTGATCAATCCATGAACTAAACATTCTTCGTATACTGAACTTAGAACAGGCTGCCCACCATATTTATATCTACGTTTGCCCTTCATCCACTCATTTAACGTTGTATAGGGCACACCGTAACACTCAGATGCTTTACGAATACTCTACTTCCCTTTCTTTATTTCGTGAACGGCATTTTCCAAATATACTGGATTGTAGTCCCTTTTTTCCCTCTCTCCCCACCTTCTTCACGTATGTTCGCGGCACGATCGATTTCAGCCTACAAAATACGACAATTCAATTTTTAGATCACTACTCGTCCATACAACATACTTCTGCTTTTGCAAATACATAAATCAAATGACAGTGAGTTCACTTACCGACTAACAGTCCGAAAACAAGAGAATTATATGACTATAAGGTCGTATTGTGACAGGTTTAGTCTTGCTTCATTCACAGGCCACCAAAGTGCGTATGTTTATATCCCACAATCCCCAAAATTTTTACAGGTAAACACTACTCTGCAACTCATTGACTTCCAACAAGTATGTGTAGCGTGAAGTTTCCGGATGTACAGCCTGGCGGAAGTAGTGTAAATTATAATGCTGTATTGCCGGTCTACTTCCCCCCACATGATCGACTTCACCCCTTCTGACGGTACTGCGCTAAGAAAAACCAGAAGACCGCAGCTGAGAGTTAAGACGAGTCTCGTGGTCCCTAGTATGCCAAAACGAACTGAAAAATAGGGTGTACTGCGGCATTTGGCTCACCCTGTATTTTTCAGTCTGGAGAAATAGCGGACGCCTTTTCAAAAGATGACATCAACAGCTATAAAATGGTGCTAACTGGTCTAAGCCGCAGAGCCGATAATAATGTGGAGGGTGATGAGAGAGATCAAAGACGAGTACAGAGATGGAGAGGCGAGATACGCAGAAGCGGCCGGACAGACGAGGGTGGAGCGGTGGCTGGCGGCGCCTGCCTGCTGCCTACGGCGCCTTTGTTTACAGCTGGACGGAGCGCCCATTCTGCCTCCCCCCCCACATCGGGGAAGGCGTCCGTCGTTTGCATGCTGGCGATAGCTGGGGGCGCGCGTAAACTTTGACTGCCCCGCCCGCTCGCCCGCCTCCGCCAGAGACGAAAATTTCCCAGCCGCCATTACTGGAAGGGCCCGCCGTCGTGAACGCCATTTTTTTCCCTCCCTTCCAGAGAAGCAATATTCGAGGAAGGATGTCCGGAACTGGCGCTCATTCAGTGGCTTGTCTGAGCAAAACCTCCTTTTTATACGCTTTCGTGCTTTCGTTAAAGCAGTTTCTGAAATCACCGCTCCAGCTAAAAGCGAATTTTTAATTTTGTGAGCTAACGGACTCCTCGTTGGGTGGCTGTCACCTCTCTCGCATGGCATGTCATTCCGCGAATTACGCGCAACTTGTGAGTAAAAGAGCAACTTAATTATTAAATACAGTGAACACAAACTTGTTTTGTTCTCTTAGGTACAAATAATGAGAGGGTACGTAAAATAAATTCAGGAAATCTTGAACTTTTAACTTCAGCGGTCACAAGTAAAGTGTCAAATAAAACGAGAGATACAGTGCGCCTCGGTTGCACAGTGGTAGAGTGCCAGACTACAAATCCCAAAGATCGCGGGTTCGATCTCCGCCAGGTCCTAGGATTTTTATCTGTCACTTTCCACTTCTTTCACCGCTGGCAGTACTGCTCATGTGAAAAATACCGAGTAGCACCGTGGTTCGGAACCCACGTTAAACTGTAGGTCCCCCGATAACTGGCTGGGTAAGTCAGTTCGAAGGTCGGAGGAAGGCAATGGCATACCACCTCCAAACAGGACCATGCCTAGTAAAGCACTGTGGTGTTCAAACCAATCTTCGGAATGTTGACTGCTTTACCTTTTTACACTTCTTGCTTACAACATAACACTGTAGACGAATATAATGAGTCGATAGCAGAATTTAATACACATAAACAATCTTTGAGACGGATTTTCGTCTCGATTATGTCAAAGACAATATTTATATCATCTTAACAGGATTGTTCCACTATGTCCATTGCCGAGGTGCTATTCCGCTGCATGGAGAGCCTTGGCAGTAGTGGCAATTATCTTTGGAACACAGAAGCTGAATTAAAGTTTGTGACGTGGAGGGAAATCGTACTTAGACTATTCCAAGGCGCTTTAATCGTTAGTGATGTGGTGGTCTAACGGTTAAGGCGTCTGCCTAGTAAGCAGGGAGATCCTGCTTCGATTGCCGGCCGCATCACAAATTTTAATTTAATGCTTCAGATTTATCAATAATCGTTAGAAATGGAGTAATATCTCAGTTGGGAAAGGACAGCGGAATGAACCGGCCACAATCTTATCAAAGGTAGGTGTTCCGGAATTCGACGATTTGAATATAATTGTATCTTTTTTTAACTGCAAAAAAGCACATGTTGCCTAAAGTCGCGTCAAACGTCGCAAAATCAATGGATGACAGGTGAGTCCTGAACGGTTGATAATATATAAGATCTGATGGTGACAGCCTAGACTACCGAAACCTGTATTAAAGACTTTTTGTAGCCAACTTAAGCAACTTGAATTTTTTTCAGTTAAAAAATTACAACGCCCCCAAAGTTTGAACGTATGTAAAATCATATGGATAGTCCAAAATATCACCAACTCTACTAACAACTACGAACCGAACCTTCCATGTAATCTTCTTTGCTCTTCTATTCAAACTTTACTTTCAGTGCCGAGTGCTACCATTTGGAATGTATTAGTGGTAATATTGTTCCATTTACATCTGTGGAACTTGTATTGCTTCGTAAGCTTTCTGTCGTTGAGTAGAGACAGCTAGAAATGGTTGCTTGTATTACATGAGAAACAATAATATTTCTACCTCAACACATGCCTGTAGTCTGAAACTTTTTGTAAACTCTGTAGCGCTGAGTATCCAAAACCTCCGGCAGCATTACAACTTTCCTTTAATATCCAATCAAGTAATGAGACTTGTGAAACTATCCCTCTCTTCATTGAATTCTAGGAAAGCACAAGTAAATACCTTGAAATTCTGCTAATCACGATATTTTCCACTTCACACAACAAAGCGAAGTAAGTCATAGAGGAAATTTGGATAATATGACGACATTAACGTTTATTATATTTTTCTGGCTCTTACTTTGAAATCAGATATTTTATTTATGGAAAAATGTATCTCTTTTGTAATAAAGCTCTTACACGTTTTCTAAGACTGAAGATTTTTAGCTAGACCTTTTTTTTCTTAGTGACAGTACCATTATTTAGAGAACAAGACTTTTATTGATGCTTATCTACTTATCAAATGAGATACAGACATAACATGTCTCCAATGCATTCCTGTAATTTAAACCCGTACACTGAGCAGAGCCTACTTCATCGACATGTTGACCTAAAGTAACTTCAGGGAAGTTGAACTTCCTAAAGACGTCTTTAAGAAGCTTACCATTCCTTACACGCTGCATTGCCTCTTTCAATTATTTCTTGCTCCGTTTCTGTCACCCTGTCTTCCTTATGAACTGCATAATTCGTCATCTTAACCGCAGTTGACATTTTATACATGCACACAATCTTACACAATGAATTCACCGTTATTAAAACATCAGTAAATCGACAAGGTTTAAGATGTATCAATTGATATGCATTAATACAGAAGTATTACTTGCATCAAACTTATTAAAACCACAGGAAAAATTGTTATAAAAACAGCACCCACTTCTTAGCCTCTGTTTTCAACAAACCAAAATGACCGAGAAGTTCTATTTCAAGTGACACGGCTGTAGCGCGCACAGAGGAAGCGGTACCATAGTGCACGTTAAACAATCTGTGGATTTATCGGAGAAATTAAAAACTCTTCATCTTAGACACCTCGTCAACTTACCCGACCATCCACTATATTAAAAATAATAATAAAAAATTCAATTGTTTATAATCCTATGGGACCAAACTACGTTGGTCATCAGTCCCTAGTCTTACAAACTACTTAAACTAAGTTAAACTAACCTAAGGACAACACACACATCCATGCCCTTGGGAGGATTCGAACCTCCGAAGCGGGAGGCCGAGCGATCCGTAACGTGGCGCTCCAAACCGCTCAGCTACTCCTCCCTATATTACGAATTAGACGTGAAAGTACAGTTGTCTTAACTTAACACCCTGCTTACGGTCTGATTGAAGTACGCTTCTACACATGTCTATAAAGTTCTAAACTCTCCGATTTTCTTTCTTCTCAAATTTACCCTACACACAATAAGAACCACAAGATTACGAACAACTGGTTTTTAATTGTATCAAGATGAAAAAAATTTAAAATTTAACTCAGATACTGATATATGGAAACGGGCAAAATGTCCACTAAAAGTTACAAGGACATGACATCTTGCTACACATATAACTGTTGATAATACCAGTAGCAATAAAAATAATAATTCAAACTCTCATCGACACACTGGAGATAACCGACAATGGCAAGGTACATTTTACAAAAGCACACTTGATAATTACGACTCCTGAATTAGAAACATATTTGAATTGCTTATAGATCGCAACCTTAACGATAAACATACATTTTGACATAGATCAAAACTTAGAGTCGTAAACCTTGTGAGCCAGCCCTTTCAGACCACTCAGCAGTGCTTTTATAGCCATTTGTGAGTAGACTTGTAACACATCACTATTAATAATTGTTGAAGAAGTTTGTCATGTGTGTGTAACAAGTAATCCAAACCCTTCATAATTATAGTTTCGGTTATATTTCCGTATTTACTTGTAATACAAAAGTTCTTAGCAAATATTAAATCTTTTGCTGTCCAAATATAACATAGAAAATAATAGCTTTGAGATAATCATTCATCTATTGGTCCAAAATAAGCTGGCTCTAAACTTCAAGAATTCTGTGTCTACAAATGGAGGCATTCTTCATCAGTTGCTATTTAAATAATGGAGACTAAAAACAATGTCATTTCCAATTGAATGATTATTTTGTTTTACAATAATATTCAGAAACCAGCCAAAAGTACACAAAGATAATACTTCTATGAGACCATTTATTGTTCTGAGTTTGGAGCAACATAGCACATAGCAAAATCAGTACATCAGTCCATAACTGAACATTGCAAACAAGAGCACAGACTAGTATAAATAGTATTACAATTGATAAAAAATACACACACATCCCAAAATTTCAAAGCTGATGTCCAGTGATGTGGACAGCATATATACTTCATTCTCGCTTGGTAACAACAAACATAGTAAAATAAATACTAATGTGAAACCTACACACATAAACACCATCATAAGAGATCTGATACGAATAATGAGAGTATTTACTGAGCAAAACTACTTAAAAATTCGGATCAATGATGCATTCTGTAAGTAAATGTAGTTTTAAATGAATAATTTAATCCATTTACGACATGAAGCAGAATCACGCACCACACACAAGTAAATGTTTTTTATGGCTAAAACATAAAACAAAAGTTTTCGAATGTAACAAAAAATATAAATTGTCTTTTAACTCAGATAAAACACTAAAAATATTAGAGAATGAAAATGTAGAACTTAAAAAAAATCAGCTTTACATTAAAATATAAGGAAGCATTACAGACGTATACTATAATAACATAAGAAAGGTTCAGAAAAATGTTTGTAGTTCTATGGGACCAAGTTACGTTGCTCATCAGTCCCTAGTCTTACAAACTACTTAAAATAAGAAAAAACTAACCTAAGAACAACACACACATCCATGCCTGAGGGAGGATTCGAACCTCCGACCCGAGAGACCGCGCGATCCGTAAGCTGGCGCTTCAGGCCGCTCGGCTACTCCCGCGCGGCTGAGAAAAACAGGAAAAAAAACAGTAAAAACGTAGAAATTGTTTTAAAGAACAATAATTCAAAGAGTTTTAGGAATACACAATCCAAAAACACATACAACCTCCTCCCCTCTTGCGTCCTCTTAGTGAGGAGCCCTGCAGAAAGTCAGCAACGCTTATTGCAGTATGTAGAGTAGGGTAAGAATAGGAAAAATGAACGCAAGTTATAAATCACAATATTTTAATTGTAAATAATTACACAACTTAAATATGCTTCCTGTTAAACAGACTTGCAACAAAACATGTATTATTAAATAATTTTCTTTATATTGTCACGTTGCAATGGAAGGAGGCTTGACTTCGAAGGCAACACAGCACTTATACTGAAAGCACGTTTATTACGAACTCAACATACACGCAGCACTGACTGCCTCTCAGGCAGAGTGCTCTGCTATTTATACACAGACAGAATTTACCAGAAATTAGAAGAACAATTAACATAAGAAACAAGTAGAATTTACAAGTGAACATAAGAAAGATGTAGTACGTTCTGGAATTGTTAATTACAAAGATATAAATTTTTGCCGGTGGGCGGGATTGAACCGGCGACCTTCTGCTCCGCAGTCCGTGACGCTGTCCCCTGCGCCACGTCGGCAGTTGGCGTTCAGGGTCTCTCGCGACATTGCTCCCTCTCCTGGAGAAACAGCGACCCGCTGTTATGATCCCTGTGGAGCCAGATGCAATGTCCTGGATCTTGACCGTGTTATGGGGCCTCTGTATGACACTTCAAGAGAATCCTTTCCTTCTCCGTGATTATCGACGACAGATGTTCCTGTCGTGGCTTCATCAGGAACATTACCGTCATTAAAGTCCTTGAACAAGAAGCCATTGTCGTCTACCTGCTCTTCAGGATCGTAGTAAGGCTTCATGTGCAGGACGTGAACAATGTCACTTCGTTTTTGACGTCTCGATGACGGCTCATAATCCTCAACTTCGTATGTGACGTCTGACAGGCGGCGTATGACACGATACGGACCAAAGTATCGCTTCAATAACTTTTCTGACAGTCCAACCTTCCGTACAGGGGTAAAAATCCATACCAGATCTCCTGGGCTGTACACGACAGGTCGGTGCTTGTCGTTATACCGCTGACGGTCCTTCTCCTGGGCGTCCAGTGTCCGTATGCGAGCCAGCTGTCTTGTTTCTTCGACCCTGGTGATGAGCTGTTTAACATAGTCATCCTGACTGTCGTCCGGTTGGAACGGGAACAGCGTATCCATTGTCGTTTCAGCTTCACGGCCATGGAGAAGGAAAAACGGAGTGAAGCGTGTGGTGTCTTGTCTTGCGGTATTGTAAGCAAATGTCACGACTGGCAGAATTGTATCCCAATCGTTCTGCTCAACATCGACGTACATCGACAGCATGTCGGCTAACGTCTTGTTGAAACGTTCCGTAAGACCATTTGTCTGAGGCTGGTATGCAGTTGTCATTCTGTGGACAATGTTGCACCGTGACATTACCTCTGATACTAGTTTTGACTGGAATACTTTTCCACGATCAGATATCATGACACGTGGTGCTCCATGCTTCAAAATAATGTCTTCTACAAGGAATTTTGTGATCTCTGGAGCTTCTGCAGTCGGCACAGGTTTGGTGACAGCGTAGCGTGTGAGGTAGTCAGTGCAGACTATTATCCAACGGTTACCGGTTGTCGACTTCGGAAACCTCCCTAAAAGATCGATCCCAACTCGGTGGAATGGAGCTGCTGCCGGCGGAATCGGTACGAGATGTCCTGGAGGTAATTGCGGCACATGCTTCCGTCGCTGGCACTCTTTACAGTGACTCACATAGTGCTTGACAGATCGGTAGAGACATTTCCAGTAATACCTGCGTCTGATTCTGTCTAGGGTCTTCACGAATCCCAGATGACCGGATATTGGAGCATCATGGAAATATTTGAGAATAGCTGGCTGGAGATGTGCTGGAACAACAAGTAGCCATTTGGGGCCCAGTGGATCGTAGTTGCTCTTGTACAATGTTCCGTTTATAAGTTGGAACTCTCCATTGATCGGTTCTCCTTTCTCCAAGGCCTCTATCATTTTTAATAGTGTTGGATCTTTCCTCTGTTCAGCTGTAACGTCATCTAATTCAGTGAGAGCTGAAATTTCATTAATGCTGTTGTGTTCCACCAATGGATTCCTCGAAAGGCAGTCGGCATCCTTGTGTTTACGCCCGTTCTTGAATACCACTGTGACATCGTATTCTTGCTAGTCGAACTGATGGATTTTTCAAGCTAGTCAGCCAACACAAAGAATGGTGGTCTGTCACGACGGTGAATGGTTTGCCGAATAAATACGGCCGGAACTTGTTGATAGCCCAGATAACCGCGAGACATTCTTTTTCAGTTGTAGAGTAGTTTATCTCGGACTTTGAGAGTACTCTTGACGCATAGGCTATCACTTTTTCGGCGCCTTCCTGAACTTGTACAAGCACTGCACCAATCCCATAGCCACTGGCGTCTGTGTGAAGTTCCGTTTCTGCATTCTCGTCGTACAAGGCTAGCACTGGTGCGGAAGTTAGAGCCTCCTTAAGTGCTCGGAAAGCTCTTTCTTTCTTCTCATCCCAGTAAAATTTGGCGTCTCCCTGCAGAAGTTCTTGTAATGGATGTGCCTTGTTACAAAATCCTTTTATGAAACGTCGGTAGTATGAGCATAGCCCGAGAAAACTTCTCACATCACGAATGTGCTGAGGAGTTGGAAATTCTGTGACTGTCCTTACTTTATCTGGATCAGGACGGACACCATCTCCGTTGACTAGGTGCCCCAGGATTTTTATCTCTTTGGCGACGAAGAGGCACTTCTTTGGATTGATGCGGAGACCTGCAGCCTGAACACACTTCAACACAGTTGACAGGCGACTTAGATGTTCTTCAAATGTTTTCGAGAATACGACAATGTCATCTAAATAGCAGAGACACGTCGTCCACTTAAGGTGACGAAGCAAGTTGTCCATCATGCGTTAGAATGTGGCTGGAGCATTACATAATCCAAATGGCATTACTTTAAATTCATAGAGACCGTCAGGTGTAATAAAAGCCGTCTTCTCCCTGTCAGCTTCGTCATCCTCGATTTGCCAGTAACCTGTCTGCATGTCCATAGTTGAGAACTATGTAGCTCCTTTCAAGCAGTCTAAGGTGTCATCAATACGCGGCAATGGGTAGACATCTTTCTTTGTGATACTGTTCAGCCGCCGATAGTCGACAAAGAATCGCCACGTGCCATCCTTCTTCTTTACGAGGACCACCGGAGACGACCAAGGACTCTCCGAAGGTTGAATGATGTCATCTCGCAACATCTTCTCCACTTCCTCCCGAATTATCCGTCTTTCAGCTGGCGACACTCTATACGAACGCTGGCCAATTGGCGGATGGTCCCCAGTATTGATACGGTGCTTTATCGTGGGCCGTTTTGTCTGACTTTTCCCCTGCTGAGGTGTGAATGCACCAGAAAATTGGCGTAGTATACCTAACACCCGCTGGCGTTGTTCCTTGGTTAGTCCAGGCCCTATTGGCAGTTCCACGTTTGTTTCCTCCAGCGTGTTGTCTGTACTAATAGCAGGGCATGGGTCTTCATTGATGACGTTGAGCTCACCGTCCTGGATTGGTTCAGCTGTCCCGAAACACATTCCCTTGGGGATAAGTTGTGACTGCTAGTGACAATTTGTGATCCAAATCTCTCCTTGACCACCGGTAATGCTTAGTTTTCCCGGGCGCGGCGGCTAGGGGAGCGGCTGGTAGCTCTGTACGGCGACGATGAACGGCTGCGGCGAGTCGGAGAGCGACCTCGTCTAGGGTACGGCGATGGGCTTCTTCCCATAGGTCGACTGAACTCATCAGCAGGTGACTGCCTTGGATAGAACTGCTCCGACTGCTGACGTCTTGCGGCAAAATAATCATCAAATACTCGCCTCCTCTCTCTGCAGTAGCGTACGACATGTCCAGGGCGTCCACAGTGGAAACACAGTGGTGTGTCGTCTTCTGTCCTCCAGACGTCTGTTCTTCTGCGGGGCGTCATAGTTACCGGGGGAGTTGGCTGTGGTCGCGTCGGCCGGTTAATGGGTTGCCGTTTGGCGGCTGAAGCGTGAGTCATAGCAAGGCGACGCCATTCTTCACGTCGGGTGTGATTGACGGGGCAGACAGGAGCTAATGTTTGAAATACCTCGTCCTCAGCGGCGTTGGCTACCTCGTGGCTCACATCCATGGCCATAATCTGATGCTCGCTCGGTCTAATAGTCCCAGCTGCCATGCACTGTTGTAATTCTTCTTTCACGATTTGTGGTATGAGAGAAGCCAAGTGCTGCTGGTCTTCCACAACGACCATAGGGACTACATTTGGGAGTCTGTCATACTTCTTGCGTCCATCCCTCCTTTGTTGCATCTCTTCAATCCGCTGGCACCACTTGATGAACTCTTCTGTCGTAGCGACCTCTTTTATCAGAAGAGCTTGGTACATATCTTCTGCAATTCCCTTTATCAGGTGCGTGATTTTGTCCGCTTCAATCATGTTCGGATTGACTACGTTACACAGGGCCAAAACACTCTGTATGTACGATTGTGTCGGCTCACCATGTCGTTGGGCCCGGTTCTTCAGTTGTTCTTCCGCCGAGCGGATTTGTCACTGGCGGTCTCCAAACGTCTTCTTAAGTTCCTCCTGGAACGTCTCCCAGTCATTCAACTTGTCTTCGTTGTTTCCGAACCATTGTTGGGCTGTTCCATCCAGGTAGAAATAAACGTTGGCCAAGCACATCGTATGATCCCACCTGTTGTACTTGGCGACTCGGTCGAACCCTTTTAGCCATTTGTTGGGGTCCTGTCCAGCATCTCCCGAGAACACAGACGGGTGTCTGATGTGCATCTGGCTTATTGCTGGTTTCGTCTCCATCGTTTTTCTGATAATACGAACTTTTGGAAGGATGTACTTGGTGTATCCCTTGTATTCCGGTTCCAGTCCGTGTAAGCGACGGCTTTTACGTTGCCTAATCGGAGCCACGGTGATGCAGCTGTTGCACAGTGTACCCGGCGCCTCCACCAAACAATGTCACGTTGCAATGGAAGGAGGCTTGACTTCGAAGGCAACTAAACACAGCACTTAAACTGAAAGCACGTTTATTACGAATTCAACATACACGCAGCACTCTCAGGCAGAGTGCTCTGCTATTTATACACAGACAGAATTTACCATAAATTAGAAGAACAGTTAACATAAGAAACAAGTAGAATTTACAAGTGAACATAAGAAAGATGTAGAAACTTCCGGAATTGTTAGTTACAAAGATATAAATTTTTGCCGGTGGGCGGGATTGAACCGGCGACCTTCTGCTCCGCAGTCCGTGACGCTGTCCCCTGCGCCACGTCGGCAGTTGGTGTTCATGCTATCTCGCGGCAATATTATCAACGCCATGGTGGAGTAGCCGAGCGGTCTAAGGCGCCTCGCTGCGGAGCGCGCTGTTGCTCGCCGTCGGAGGTTAGAGTCCTCCCTGGGGCATGGGTGTGTGTGTTGTCCTTAGGTTAGTTTACCTTGGTTAAGTAGTTTGTAAGCTACGGACTGATGACCACGTAGTTTGGTCCGATAGATTTACAAACATTTGAACAATTTTATACTATTAACAAATATCGAACAAAATATGTAAAATTTAACAATTTTCTTTTATTATCAACCATTTATGTATAGACGAAATATGTGTGGTTAAAATAAAAATTATGTTCAAATGTTTGTATAGGTTATGGGACTTAACTACGGGGTCATCAGTCCCTAAACTTACAAACTATTTATCAACTACCTTATACTAAGGACGGCACAAATATCCATGCTCGAGGGGGGATTCGAACCCCCGACCGTAGTGGCAGTGCAGACCGTGACTGGAGCGCCTCAGTCCCCTCGGCCACCGCGGCCGGCAATAAAAATTACATTCGTTTTTGTTAATAATGGATTTCTTTTTTAATTCATGGTCAAATATTCAGTTGTTACTGTAAAAATATAACAGCTACAGTTAGTATAATACAGATACACTCAGATAAAAGAATGCAGACTGAAAGCCCTTAACTGTTGAGTTAAAATGGGAAGGTGACACGATTATCTTAAAGGTGAAACACGTCGACTGAAGGTGTGAGCGTGTTCTATTTTGAGTTTTGAACTATAAAAAGGTCTAATTTCATTATTCTAAAGTGCTTCTCCGCCATTAATTTTGCTTATCTGTACATACTTTATTTATTCATTTATTAATTATCAGTGCCCCATGTTTATATATGTTTCATCCTGTGTGATTGAACTTGTGTGTTCGTATGAATGTGGAAGGTTAACATTGTCTGACTGCTGTGCAATGGCTTACAGTCGCCGCTTCGTGCGTTAGGCCTCGTTTACAATAGTTAAAAACAGTTTGGTATCAACATAATCATGGACCAAAGAGGTAACAAAAGAGACCTCTCTGGAACAGTAGCGAGGGAGATAGGCTTTGGACGCACCCTAACATTCGTTACGGCCAGGGAACGCTCTGCGTGTCCTTCGGACCGCCGATGTGAGTATTTCGTCGAATCATGCTGAGGGGATGGCATGCTGTTAGAACTTTATAGTGATCAGGCATTCCTGGATTAATACCGAGAGTTTTTCTTAGTAATTATTTCACTAAGCGGTGCGAAGTGTTTCTTATTTTTCAGAACTCGAGTTATTTAGTGTAAATTTAGTATTTGTATTTTAAATCTGGTAATAATTTTTGTGTCCCGTTTTCTCAATTTAGAATACACAAGTGTGGCCTTCAGCCTTAGCGTAAACTTAGTACGTTTGAATTCCTTGCTGCTTTTAACTAACGTTTTCGAGTGGTGTCTGTTTCCGCGAGCATGCTAAATTCTCTCTCGAAATTTCTGGATTGATTCCGTCTTTCCTATCTTGGTATGATCGATTGCACAATGTGTTTTCGTAAGGGTCATTACTTTGGCCTTCATCCATGCTCTTTATAGATACCAGCTTTTCTCTTTTGAATTCTCGCATGTGCTTTACTCGCTTATTTTAGATTAACTTATTTTATGTAATTCACCATGTTCGTACACCACGTGGTACTTAAGGATTGTATGCCGCTGTCTCCCCGCACATGAGTACACTTTTAAATTGTGCTTGAAGACATCCGCCATCTCGTCAAAAACGCCGCCGACGCTTCGTTTTGCAACTACCATGAATTGTTCCCGATTGAGTAAGTGTCGCAAGTACGAGGGTAAGTCAATTATTATCCGCAAAGTAGTTATAAAATTGATTGTAATAAAATACGAAACTTACAAGAACATCATTTTTCGACATAGTCTCCTTGGGTTTCAATGCACTTCGTCCATCGCTCTACAAGCTTCCTTATGCCCTCATAAAAGAAGGTTATCGGTTGAGCTGCGAGCCAGGAGTGCACCACTTCCTTCACTGCTTCGTCCGAGTCAAATCGACGGTCCCTTAATGCCTGTTTGAGTGGACCAAACAAGTGATAGTCAGAAGGGGAAAGATAGGGACTATATGGAGGATGATCCAGTACATCGAATTTGAGTTTCTGGAGCATTTCAGCAGTGTGGACAGCTGTATGCGGACGGGCATTGTCGTGCAACAACACAACCTTCTGACAGCAATCCTCGGCGTTTGCTTCGAATTGCAGGCTTCAGTCTGTCAGTAAGTATCTCACTGTAACGTACACACTTTATTGTTGTGCCCCTTTCACCATAATGTTCCTCATGCATCCCAAAAAACCGCAAGCATCAGTTTTCGTGCGGACGGTTGGGTCTTGAACTTTTTCTTGCACGGCGAATTTGTATGCCACTCTCCGGCTCGTAATGATGGATCCATGTTTCGTTACCAGTAATCATTCTGTCTAAGAAGTTATCCCCTTCGTTACCATAGCGATCCAAATGTTTTTGCAGATGTTGAGGCGCGTTTGCTTATGCAACTGTGTGAGTTGTTTTGGGGCCCATCTTGCACAAACTTTACGAAACCCAAGTCTGTTGTGAATAATTCCGTAGGCAGAACCATGACTAATTTGGAGACGATGAGCCACTTCATCAATAGTTAATCGTCTCTCTGAGAGAATCATTTCACGTGATCGCTCAATGGTTTCTTCATTTGTGGCGGTAAACGGTCGTCCGGATCCTTCATCGTGCTTAACACTCGTGCGACCATTTCGGAATTTCTCAATCCACTCGTACACACTTAGTTGTGGCAAAACACTGCTCCCATACTGTACTGAAAGTCTTCTATGAATTTCGGCCCCTGATACACCTTCCGACCACAAAAAGTATCACTGAACGCTGCTCTTATTTGGTGCAAATAGACAGCGGAGCAGCCATGATAACAGCACGGCAGCGACATCGAAACTAACGTAGCAACTTGAAAATTGCAAAGATAGAAGAACAAATAAATAAAGGATGCGTCACCAACGTAAAACGACAGTATTACCAACATAAATAAAAATCTATCTATCTGTAAATCTATGGGACCAAACTGCGTGGTCATCAGTCCGTAGCTTACAAACTACTTAAACCTAGGTAAACTAACCTAAGGACAACACACACACCCATACCTCAGGGAGGACTCGAACCTCCACGGCGAGTAAACGCGAGCTCCACAGCGAGACGCTTTAGACCGCTCGGCTACTCCACCGCGGCTTTCTTTATCCTCTGTGTGTTTGCAAATGTCCTCCCGCGCTCCCTCCATATTCAGAAAGGGCAGAAACCATTTTATTACGGACAGTAACTTGATAATTTAATTCACTGTTGTACAAGGTGTGTGCTTCATTGTGCATATTCGTCTCGTTGGGGCACACGTCTCGTGTGCACCAGTCGCGCCGTCTCCGAGCGTTCAGCCGCACGTTGACCACACACGTTCAGACACGCGCTCCGTGTCCCGACGGGTTTATGAATGTGATCGTAAGTGCTATGAGCAATATTATGCCAATGTAGATAACACGGAGGGCTGCATCAAAGCAGTCTAGCCGCGGTGGAGTAGCCGAGCGGTCTAAAGCGCCACGCTGCGGAGCGCGCGGTTGCTCGCCGTGGAGGTTCGAGTCCTCCCTGGGGCATGGGTGTGTGTGTTTGTCCTTAGGTTAGTTTACCTAGGTTTAAGTAGTTTGTAAGCTACGGACTGATGACCATGCAGTTTAGGGTTGCCAGATCTCCGGGCGCCGCCCAGAGTGCCCGGGTTTGGAATGAATTCTCCGGGTCTACGGGCCAATGAGTCTCATCTCCGGGCTTGATGTAACCTTCACCTTAACTTTTTTTTTACGACGCTTTTTAAGTACTATGCTCATATAGCGACGATCTACAGCGAACTTAACGTAACTTAAACTAAGGACGAATACAACATCCATGCCCTAGGGGGGATTCGAACCTCTGGCGGGAGCAGCCTCGCGCACCGTGACAAGACGCTTCAGTGCTCTCGGCCATTCCCGGCCGGCTCCTCTCTAGTAATTATGAATAACTTTATATAAATGTCAATTTCTTATTGCAACAAAACGCTACTTTTCTATTCTTCCTCTGGAAACTTTTCGCTGTTGCGTCGTTGGTGATCTTCTTGGTGACCAGTTTGCGGAGCCTCAAGCGGCAACTCTTCGAAGGCGCAGCTGTTGATGTGAGCAGATTTGATGCTGCCGCCACTTCTGCTGCCACGCCGACTGAAGTGTGCCGATTGTTGATCCATAGCAACTGGCGGCCTGGCCGGTCAGTTGCGGCGTGTGAAGGCCACCCCTAGCAATGTTCCACCGGGTGGGGGGGGGCAGGAGGGGGGGATATTTGCTGGGAGGGAGATGATTAGTTTTTTTTTTATTTTTTTTTTATTATAGAATTCACGTGTAATCCTGGTTTGGGGGGGGGGGGGGGAGTTGGTCGCAGTTGGAGGGGGGGGATTGAGTCATTGGCCAAGGGTGAGGGGGGCACATCTGGTCTCCGGGCCTGCCTCGAGTTCAATCTGGCAGCCCTAATGCAGTTTGGTCCGATAGCTTTTTTGAAAGCAGTCTACAACTGGGGCAGCGCAGGCTGGCCTCACAGACCCGGTTGCGTTCACCGGGTTGCCTGCCCCTCAGGCGGCCACTTTGCCGCGCTGCGCCGCTGCGGTTGTGCGCGGCCCAGTGTGGGCGTCCTTGCGCCCCGGTGTCCCGGTTTCTGGAGAGTCAAGGTCCAGGCCAGGCGTCCCGGGGCGCCGCGCCCGGCAGCCGGCAGCGGGCAGGACGCGGCGGGGGCGGCACGTCCTATCGACCGGCCGCTCCCGGCAGGCGGCCGAAATAGGTCGCCCGCAGCGCGTAACGCCACGGCCGGCCATTCAGCCCGAGCAGAGCGCTGACCCCTGCGCGCGAGTGCTTCCTGCGCTGCTCCTGGACCCTCTCAACAGACGCCTCGCCGCCCCGCGTTACCGAGCGTGGCCCGTCGCCAGTGGGTGACCACCATTTGGGGACACACAAGTGCCGACCAGTGTATGACCAGGAGACCTCATGGAGCCACTTTGTGTGCCAGCCATATAAGCGAACCGACTTCCCCCAGTGCCAGCCCATTTTCTCAGTCTCCTTCCCCCAGTGCCGGCCATTTTTACAGTATTTCGTCCTGTTGGTACAGATTCAGGAATAATCATTAATATATTTTTCTTGGTCAGGAATAAACTATATTATTTCCTCTTCAAATACTTGCCCCGTACATTTGCCTGCTTTGTAAACCTTCATCACAACAATCAAAACAAAAAACGCTATATTCGGGTAGGTAAAAAATTGTTTTTTTTTCGTATTATAAACTATTTATTAATAAACATGGCAATGTTTATGTGATTACATGCAAATATCATGAATATCAAACATCAGCAAACGGCGTTTATTGCAAATAGTTCTTTTTCGATTGGTATAGCTGGAAGCAGGGCTGGACACAAAACCCTACTTTGCATACTGCACACTGGAATGAAGTATCCTTCCTTCTGGCGACTCCTGCTTCTTTCTTGCCCCTCTCTGAGCACACTCTACAAGTCTTTTGTGCCTTCTTCTTCCCTGGTGGAATGGGTATTCTTTCCAGGAAATATGTTCCATCCAGTCGTGAAAGCGCAGCACCACTTGTACCAGGCTGAAAGTCGGCGGTACGTGGTGATGACAAGTCTTTGCATACCGCAGTAATAAACTGGCTGGTAGAAATGTTTTTCTTTGTCACCTGAGTGTACAGAACACATGCATTTGAAATTGCCATCAAGATAATGTGGAATGATAGCTTTCTCCACCACTTCATTGAACGATGCTCAAATATCCCATAAGACATTCTTCAGTCACTGAGGTCGACACAGTGTCATCGCCATCAAAAACATCACTCAGATCATCTTCCGATTCATCAAGAATACGGCGAATCTCGGCGTCGCTCAAAGGCCTACTGCTTGACATTTTGCGTCTAACGCTTGCCCTGATGTCTCAAGGCAACTGAAACAAAGTCTTGTTTCGTAAAGTGAACAGTTTTGTGGCGCTTCCTAGTGGCAGAGATGTCTACTACAAGGGTTTGCCTCCCTTCTGATAACTGCCGTACAGATAATGCGCGCGAAAGCTAGAATTCGTTTGAGAACAACCGTCCGTAATATTACGGGCGCGGCAGTTCTCGCAAAGACACAGAGAACGTCATATTACGGGCGCGGCAATCTTCGAACAAACGACAGCAACGTAATATTACGGGCATGGCACTCTAACTGTTAAATAACAATCTGCCAAGTGACTACGTAGGCTTTCCCGGCGTAATGATTCATAATATTCTACTCGGGTTTCCTGCCGGATCAAAACGTCATCCGGACACAATATGTCGGCGGTCCACCTGGCTGCCATCCTCAGGTGACAGTGCTGGAACACCGACTCGCCGAGACTGAGTACAAGCCGCGAGCGGCGGTCCCTATATACGCCGCGGAAGGCCGAGGGCGCGTGCGCAGAAATTGACAGTTCTGCCCTCTACGTTTCAGCGCCGCCAGTGATAGAAAATGTTCAGATGTTTGTAGAACTTATGGGACTTAACTACGGGGTCATCAGTCCCTAAGCTTACAAACTACTTATGAACTAGCTAAGACTACGGTCGGCACAAATATCCATGCCCGAGGGGGGATTCGAACCCCTGACCGTAGGAGCCGTGCAGACCGTGACTGCAGCGCCTCAGTCCCCTCGGTCACCGCGGCCGGCGCCAGTGGTAGAAGCCGGCGTAAACGATAGATCGCTATTCAGCAGAGACCGTTGTTTTTTTTATGTCCGACAATAAAGGGTTCCACATTTTACTCAAAGGAAAACCCTTATGTCTGTTTATAATATTGTCAGAAAGACGAATTGCGATCGATTCTTTTAAAATGCAGTCCCAATAGCGAGACGCAGAAGCAACAATCTGACGGAGTGGCTATGGGGAGCCCATTATTCCCCATAGTCGCAAATTTATTTATGGAAGATTTTGAGGACAAGGCGCTGAAAACGTCGTTTTTAAAACCTACATGTTTCTGGAGGTACGTTGACGTCACTTTCATAGTATGGCCACATGGGAGAGATGTTCTGAATCGTTTTCTGGACCATTTTAATTGCCTCCATCCTAGCATTAAATTCACTATGGAGGTCGAGATAGGTGGAAAGCTTCCATTTTCAGATGTCATGGTGTACAGAAAGGGTGACGAAACATTGGGACAGTCTTTACAGAAACCCACACACACGGACCGCTACTTGCATGCAACAAGTTGTCATCCACCTTACCAGCGCACTGGTGTCCTGCGTACGCTGACAAAAAGAGATTTTGCCATTTCACACGCTGAAAGTCTAACTAAACAGATGGACCATCTGAGAATGGTTTTCAAGAATAATGATTACACTGACCAACAGATCTGCCGTGCTTTCCAGTTTGGACCGTCGCGGGAACCATAAGAAGAAACTTGCAAGTCGCTGGCTTTCCTACTGTTTGCTGGAAGCATTTCATCAAAAATAGGAAGGATTTTCTAACGATATGATATCCAATGCATTTTTCGTCCACCTGCTAAGGTTAGAGCGTTCCTGGGCTCAGTGAAAGATGACTTAGGATTGAGGAAACCCGGAGTATAGAAAATTCCTTGTCACTGTGGAAAAGTTTACATCGGCCAGACAATCCGTACAATTCAAGATCGATGTACTGAACACCATCGACACACAAGATTGCTTCGACCAGAGAAATCTGTTGTACCTGAGTACTGTCTTACTGAGGGACATAAAATGAAATATGATTAAACTCAAATGGTTGCTTCAGCGTCTCGATATTGGGACTGCACTTTAAAACAATCGATCGCAATTCGTCTTTCTGACAATGTTATAAACAGAGATAAGGGTTTTCCTTTGAGTAAAATGTGGGACCCTTTATTGTTTGACATCAAAAAACAACGGTCTCTGCTGAATAGCGATCTATCGTTTACGCCGGCTTCTACCACTGGCGGCGCTGAAACGTAGAGGGCAGAACTGTCAATTTTTGCGCACGCGCCCTCGGCCTTCCGCGGCGTATATAGGGACCGCCGCTCGCGGCTTGTACTCAGTCTCGGCGAGTCGGTGTTCCAGCACTGTCACCTGAGGATGGCGGCCAGGTGGACCGCCGACATATTGTGTCCGGATGACGTTTTGATCCGGCAGGAAACCCGAGTAGAATATTATGAACAATCTGCCAAAGTCATTCTAAAAAATTCTCGGGAAAATCGACTTTGAAATTTTGGAAGTACAATAAGTATCAATCATTAAATCAGTTGCACTACCAGTCGGTGTAAAGCAGGTGGTAGCGTTCTGGCCTTGTAACTGTACGGTCGATGGTTCGAATCCTTCTGTAACCATTTTTTAAATATTTTTTCTTTGGGTTCGAATACTTATACAATGACAATTTTTACGGTAAATGCAGTTCCTTATTTTTTTTTTTTTTCGTAATTTTCTGTATTTCATAAAATGTCGTTAATAAAAATAGGTCTCAATGGAAAACACATAAATTAATTTTTTACAGTATTAGGTTAACTATTAGTTGATGACGGTAGTCTGATTGGTCAGTTTATGAAGGGCTACGACGCTGTTTTTTGAAAGTCATTTCCATAGCTACTATTGGCTTTCCAAAACTAACAAAACACTTGAAATTGGACCTCCCAAAATGTTTAATATAACTGAATTTGAAAAAAGTCCATTTTAGAGGGATTCGAACCACCAACTTAAAGGGGTTATAAGGCCAGAACGCTACCACCTGAGCTACTTGTAAAACTTCAAAGTCGACTTTCTCGAGAATTTTGGAGAGTTTAGTTGATTGTTATTTGACTTCTTAACTTCACGTATCATAAATAGAAAAAAATTCTAAAATCCTATACCCATGTGGTCTCCTTGTGAGAAGAAAGCACCGACTGACGTCCCTCGGCTGCGATAGTCACATAAAAACTCTCATGTAGGCGTAACATAAAGCTTTCGCAATCACGGAATTTACATTAACTACGAATGGGTAAAATCCAAAGTGTACCCAGCCGGAATTCTAATCTTGTTCTCCTGCTTTCTAGGCATTTGTGCTGACCCCTACACTAATACAGACAGCGATCATCACAACTGCAGGGACGTAGTTTACTTTATTCTGACCTTTATGTACTCTACCTTTCCGTATGGGCTATTTCTTAGTTTATTTACTATTCTTCTCTCAATGTTATGAGTTTATTCAGATTTCTGTACATTTGGGAACATGTCATGGGGGCGGGGGGAGGTTCCTGGAATTGCAGTATTTTTAATTTTAATATTATTTTTCTGGTTATGTTTACCATCTGTGGATACGCATAGCAGGGGAAAGCTTTGCTGGCGGGCATTCGCACCCTCGGCCACAACTCTTAGAGAGCAGCGCCTCGAAAGCAGAAGAGGGACCCCTGGGGGGCCGCCGGCCCTGTGTGGCAACCGCAGCCTATAGGTCAGAGAAGTGGTGTGCAGTGGTCGGCCGGATGCAGGTGGCATTTTACCTGCAAAATGTTTTTCGGGAACGTGCGGCATATACCACACAATTCCTTGTAGATGGTTCCGGTGGACGCCAGCCCGGCGCTGCTGTTGAGAAAATCGGCCGTTCCGCATGAAATAAAATTGGCCGAAAAACGACAGTAGCAAGCCCTTTGGTCGCCAGGTCATTTTTGAAGACGAATTTGCTGACCGTTATCTGTAGAAGTTCTCCGAAGGCAGCAGAGCAGGAAATATTTTACTGTGATGAATGGTGGAACGTTCTGGGCGCTTTCCATCTGTCTGGGACAGCGGGAGGTAGGCTCCAGAGGCCATAAATGGCGTAACTCTTTTGGTCGTGGGACCAGGAGTGAGAGCGCCCTAAAATTTTTAGAGGGCAATCACCTTGGCGACGGTAAATTCTGTGGGAACATTGCTGGAGTGGCCGCAGCCTCTTGGTGGCCGCGGGAACCGCGTACTGATTCGCCAGAATTTTGTAGGTAGACAGCGAGCTAATTTTTCAACTCCGCTACACCATCTCATTGGGTATACAATTAGCCGTTCTTGCAGATTGGTGCGCCTGAGGTGCGAGGTGCGTGGCCGCTAGCGGACTTGCCGTGAGCAGACGCAGTGAGGAAAAGACAGAGAGTTCGGTGGAATCTTGCGTCCCGTAAGGACCTCTTGATACTTAGTGGAGTTACATGACGATTCTGCCTAACAGGTTGCAGTGAGAATACGGTCGCGATTATTTTCCAACTCACCTGTTGCCATCGCTTGTTGCTGCCGAGCCTGCTACGGTGCCATCAGCTGTAATTTGGATTGGGTAAAGTACTGCAAGCACCATCGACAGTGTGTGCTGCAGAGTGAAAGTTTCATTCTGGAAACATCCCCTAGGTTGTGGCTAAGCCATGTCTCCACCATATCCATTCTTCCAGGAGTGCTAGTCTTGCAAGTTTCACAGGAGAACTTCTGTGAAGTTGGGTAATTAGGAGGCGAGGTTCTGGCAGAATTGAAGATGTGGAGCGACACCGTGAGTCGTGTCGGGATAGTTCAGTGGTAGAGCGCTTGCCCGTGAAAGGCAAAGGTCTCAGGTTCGATACCCGGTTCCGGTACACAATTTTAATCTGCCAGGAACTTTCATATCGGCGCACACTCCGCTGCAGAGTGAAAGTTTCATTCAAGATTGGTAGTGTTTACCACTTCAGATAGTCACTCAAAAACGGAGAAAATCTCTTCCGATCCAAAGCGACACACATCATTGCTACCAACATGAGGCACATCTGCAGTTGGCTGCAACTTACACACTTCATGGCATGGCACTTGATGGCAATCCACGGCTGGTCAACAGGTATGCACACTGGTCTTCTTCCCTTCCCTAGCAGTCATATCCCTAAGAGGCTTCATTACCCACCTAACGTTGGAGCACGCAACTACAAGCAAACCATCCCTTTGTGAAAGCCCAGAACTTGTAGGCTGCTTGGTGACCTAAGGACAAGCGACTCTATCCGTCTCTAGAACATTGTCCGGCACAAATAGCGCCTCGGATCTGTAGATAAGGCGAATGGGTAGGTCTCTCGATCGTTTCTCTGGGAAGACTTCATTTTCTGCCACGAATTGGGCAACCTCCCATGTGACGACGGATGGGGTATCTGCTTCACTGCGAGCAGTAACGTAGCTGGCCGCAGCCGCGGGCACATCATTGATACAACAGACGAGCTGGACTTCCGCTGGTTCCCCACGACCGACCCACAACAACGGTGCCCCTTGACCGTAGCCTCCAATTGTGCAACTGATATTAACACCATCTGAAGCTGGGAGCGAAGTGCCACCAACTCAGTTCGCATCTGTATACGTTACAGTATATATCCATAACCACAAGGCCCAGATAAATGAACAACTAAAAAATGACGCGCTGTAGGACTCTACAGTGAGTAGTTACTTAAATGCCAGAACTGCTCCTAGAAGTTCGACCAATCAGGTCCAAAACTTGAGTATTAAATTACACAAGTGAGGCTAAATAAGACGATTTCGTGATATAGGCGGCGCAAATGCACAGTTATCAAACTACACGGTTTTCAAAAATGCTTGAGTGGACCTACTAACCTCTACCAACTGCAGCTACGATCAAAATGAAGATAAACAGCTGTCGCGATTCACATACGGGAAGACTACATTTTGTAGTGTAGATGAATTACTTTCTACTATTTTCTTTCCGTATTGTGTTCTGCTGAGTGATATTTACTCATGTTCGACTGTAAGGGGCTGATCCCATTAGCCTGAGAATTCCTGATGATCTTTATTTTCCACCAAATTAAGACTAATTGTTGTTTTTTAGGTTGATTGCGATACAGTACCTTCCGTGTCATAGTCGATAAGGAAAATGCTCTCGGATGCTCGCCGTGGAGGTTTGAATCCTCCCTGGGGCTTGGCTTGGGTGTATGTGTGTGTTTGTCCTTAGGTTAGTTTACCTAGGTTTAAGTAGTCTGTAAGCTACGGACTGATGACCACGCAGTTTGGTCCGATAGATTTACAAACATTTGAATTTGAATTGTTGAAAATGCTCCCATGGTCAGTTGGTTTAGACTGTCAGCTGTATTAGTACGTCTGTGAGGGATGGTGTATCACAACTAATCTAATAGAGTAATTTTCATTAAAAGTGCAGCATAATGAAAGTGGAAACAGGAAAAAAATTGAGTGAAATGTTCTGCATGCTCATGAGTACCGACGATTTACATATTAACGCAATCGCACAACGTAGGGGGGGGGGGGGGCAATAACACTATACGGTTTGTGTGTACAAGAAAATATAGTACAACTTATTAAGAAGTTGAACGTTATTGCTACCTCTTTTAGAGACAGTTTTGTTATGTCGTGTCTATCAAGCAAAGACCTGTATTATAATGTATGGAAATCTACATCCAAAGGATAATATTCACCAAAACTGCTGGTTACCCTTCGAGAATGCAAAATTGGACACGGAAGTAGCAGTGCGAATCGTTTTTTTTTTTTTTTTTTTTTTTTTTTTTTTTTTTTTTTTTTTAGTATTTCTGAATGTAGCGTCAACAATGAACAGATCAGTATGTGGAACTTCCAACGAGCAGGCTCTAAGGTAGGTTTAGTCATAATAACAGAATAGCATCTGGACATTGTTACACAAAATGAAATATCGTTAGCTTGAACTATAATTTGCTCAGCGGGCATTATATTTCTGGCGTGTTAAGGCTGTTGTGGCTCTTGTGGCCTCCAGTCCGGAGATTGATTTGATACTGCTCTCCATCCTGTTCTATCGTAGGCAAGCAGTTTCATCTCCTCGTAAGAACATCAACCTAAATCCATTTGAATCTGATAATGTATTCGTCTCCGTCTGAGATTTTTACCCCAAACACATTTCTCCAATGTTAAGGCTAGTGCCTCGAATGTAACAGATTTTCAAGGTGTTGATTTCCATCAATATAATACAAGATATTATGTTGCCTGCATTGTCCTGTCATTCTTGTGTACCAGTGGTTTTTTTTTCAACGTTTTTGCGCACACGACCCCCTTTCCAAGTAAAACTATTCTGGCGGTATCCTATATTATTGGGGGTAATTTTTTAGTATATTTTCCGGCATGGAACGCCTTTTTTGTTTTTACGTTAATTTCGACTGAAAAAAATATATGTTGCATAACGAATATTTCGCGTTGCAGGTGAGATTATGAAGTGTTTTTTTTTCTTTTTTTTTTAATTTATCAAAATTACTTATTGCCTCTCGTTAATGTAGCCATTGGTTGGCTCCTGAATACAGTTTTTATGCTTTTCGTTTATTCATCTCTAACATGGCATACTCTACTCATCGTTAACATGGCATACTCTACTCAAATTAGAACAAATTACGCAATTTTAGTATAAAACAAATTTCACTTATCTTGGGCAATTTTTGTATTGCGGAACCCCTAGTATACGGACATGCACTGGATTAGTTTTATTTTGTTCTAGTACTTCCTCCTTTGACCGTGATCCACCGAACAAGATTTTGCTACCCCTCTGCGGGTCGCGACTCACAGGCTGAAAAACACTGTTCTATATGAAAGGTATTCGATAGTTTGTCTTACCACTTTACTACCAAGGTACAAGAAATTTTAGTTGCTTCCTGTCCTTTCTTATGTTTGTTTGTTTAGTCACCAATGTACGAAACGAACAATTTTCATTGTTGAGACTTTATTTAACCAGGTACATTTGTGGATTACAATTCCCATTTAAAGAGAGGGTTTAGAGAAGCGAAACGCTTGTCATGGTCGGAAAAATTACATGAGGTGGTTGCAGCGTATTCCGGTTTATCAATGTCAGTTGAATATGAACAACCTCAATTAATCCTTCAGCTGCTGTCAAGTATGAACGGTAGCAATAGTTTAAATACAGCTAAGTCATATCACATTAAACGTTTACTGGTCCTCCCGATAGAAAAAGAGGTGATATACTTCCCAATTGACCGCGCATGTCTATGAACTTTCAAGTGACATTACTAATATCCTGAACATACCAACAAAAATTTCTCGATGTGCGCTACACACCTGGAACGCACCGCCAGCAGGAAACCACTTCTATAAGCTATCTCTGTTCCTCCGCTTTCCTGTTAGCTGAGTGCATGTTTCACGACTCAGCTACTGAGGGCTGGCTTGTTACGGAAAGTCATTACTAAACATAGCCATTTGTTCTGCGAGGTAGGACAAAAGCGGATGGCTTTTTTCCATTTCAAAAGAACGTGCAGTGGCAGAAAATGAGGTGATGACATATTAGCAATTAATCACGACTCCTAATTAGGTTTCTCACGGGCTGAAGCGAACACTAAAGCACGACGCATTTGTTGCAGTGTAAGGTTTGAGTCCTAATTTGACTAACGAGATACGTCCTCGTAAAGGACTAACTATTTTATTATTTTATAGCTCACTTAATTAATCTTCTTTTGTGCAACGTATGTGTTTTGCATTGACACCAATTTCAATTAAATGAAATATAAATTAATAATTATTTTTCAGTTATCCGTATTGAATTTACATCTTCAAACGTATTAAATAGGCACAACAGGTATCTGATACAGAACACTTCTCTTTGAAATACTTTCCGGAAATTTCATGTTTGAGCGATTATTAGTTTTTTTATTTGAGTTTATTTTATTTTTTTGTTTTGTTTCTTTGTTGTTGAAAATTTTTTTCGAGTGCTGCCAGATTGTTGCTGCATATTATCGATGAAATTTCAGATTAATGAAATGGAGCTGGCGCAATAATTGGGAAAGAGTTTTGTGCTGAACTCATGTACTTCTGTCCACATTTACAACTCTTATGCTGCGAAAAATATCACATCAACTGCTTGGCCTATTTCGTAGCTATATGGATACACCTCCTTGCGGAGTGTCTAGAAAATTGTTATTGGAACCCATATTTGATATCTGATATCGGATTTGGATTTACTATCTAAGTAATATTCCTATTCTCAAAATATCAGCACACGACGCGGATTTTGTTATTGTTATGAAAACATAAACAACCAAACTGAGTAACTAACCTTTACATTTTTAATGAAAATAGGTGACAGTGTAACTCTAAACTAATAGTCACATTTCATTTATTGAGATTTTCATGCATTTTCTGTAGCTCTTCTTTATGATGGTACTAGCAAACGCAGCAACGCTTCGCATTTGCTAAAATGTATGGGACACACATCCTAAATACTTTCTTCCTCTCTCTCCCTTTCTTTCTATGTATCTCTCTACCCCTATCTTCCTCTATTTCTCCATATTCTCCTCCCCCTTCCCTCTGTCCATCTTCTCCTCCATCTTATCTCTGTCCAACACCTACACTCCACGAAATTACCGCGATATGACATCGATTCAAACGTTGCAACACTGAACTATCGCTCCCAGTAGTATTCTTGTTCTCAAAATATCAGCATACGACGGAGATTTTGTTATTGTTATGAAAACATATAACAGCAGAACTGACAAACTAAACTTTTTTTTAAATGAAAGTTGGTGAAGTGTAGCTGTAAACTAATAGTCACATTTCTTTTACTGAGATTTTCACACAAAAATACAATCAGACTTTTCCTACTAACGTTGTGGTACATATAAGCCTTCTCGATGAAAAAGTACAGAAATGTGACGGTGATCGGTTAAACCAAATGTGCCGTCCCTATTGTCACCTATGATGGAATATGCGTACAAAAATTATGATTTTTGCACTTGTTAGAATTTTCCGACTTTCCATAGTAACCACCCGATTTTTGTTTAATTTTTCCAGGGCGAAACAAAATAACGAAAAAAAAAAAAATGAAAAGTTACCCCTCTCCAATGTCCGAATAGTGAGTTGTGGTATTGGAATCATTCAAAAATGTCCTGAAATACGCACTTTCAGTTTGTCTCAAATTTTCTAGTTTTTCGGTAGGTTTTCCAAAAATTTTCTTTCCTACAAGCCTTTTCTTGAGAATTACGAACACAAAAAACAAAAGAAAGTTCAGCCAAATTGGTAAAGCAGTTCTCAAGTGATCACTTATATACAAGCGGCAACTGCTTTTTATTAATATACGGTAGAGTTATCTTCGAATCACTCAAGGTTTAATTTTATAACACACTAGCAAAGCCGGTAACGGTTGGCAGTAGCTAATGTGTATGCGATATATACCCTAATCTCTTCTTCTCCCAATGTCTATCACTTCCTTCCTCCTCTATTTCCCCTCGTTTCTTTGTCCACGTCCTCCTCCCCCTATCTTTTTACATTACCTTCATTCCACTCCCTTTTATCCCATACCGTATCCATCTCCTTTCCCACCGCCCACTCTCCACTCTGGTCTACATGTAACGTTACATAGAGACTTTTACCGTCGCCAAAGATGATGACATATGGTGGCACTCTACCAGCGTTCTCTTCTTTGCAATCTATGTCTTTAGTCTATGGCATTCATTGTTTTCTGATTGTTTTAAAGATAGGGGAACGCAAGGGTTATGGTTTGGACTGACTCATTTTATGTCCTGGAAAATGATCGGACGTCTCACTACTGACCGCTGCTGATAATTTGTGAGAGTGGAGTGAACTATTTTTTTTTAATAAAACTAAAAAGAAGTCGAATGGACGTTCTTTCAGTAGAGTAGTTTATTTCCTTCAGTATTTCTAAAACAGTGATATATATAATGATTATGCATTGTTGGAAGCCATCTTTAAAATTATTCAGAATTTTGTCTTCAATATGGACTTAAATCTGCACAGGAGTTGCGAGCAGTGTTGTTATTAGACTATATCTTAAAATCCAGTTGATGTTTAATGACATTTAATTATGAATGTGAATTTTCTTTCAGAAACTGATAGGCTCATAACGTTCGTATGTATGATTGCAATACAGTTTCAACGGCGAATTGTATATTTCGATAGAAATTATTACTCTGAATTCGATGATTTCATACAGTGGGTACAATTTTAGCCGATTATAGTGTTACTTGCCGAAGAATTTTGCCTAATTTGAAACAAAACTTCATGTTAACGTGTTCCTCCATTGCTCCATGTCGCAAGACATGCGTTCTCACACTGACCCTGTTAGCTGGGTCTCAACGTGAACCTCCGCTTCACTGTAGTGCTTTGCAAAGATAGAGGGCGCTTGTCGTCATGGCTCGCAATGTGTATGTTTGGGCACATTGCCCTCGCCAGCTCGGTTTGTAAAACTTTTCAGACGCACCTAGTAGCTCACGTTGTCATCTTTCTGTGTTATTTAGAAGCATGTTAGAAAATAAGTAGTGTTCGCTGTTTTGAAAGCCGCACACTAGAGCCGGTCATCGCAGCCTTCAGGCTCGCTCGTATCTCGTTCCGCCTTGCGGCAGACTTCCAGCCACAGGGGGCAATGGGGCAATGCTAGTCAGTCGCGCCGAGCCTGCTACGGGCTTCCGCTGCGTTCGAGAGACTCGTAGGCCCAACAACGCTCGTAGAAACTCGTAGCACCGTTTCTTACAGGGCAATGACGACGAAAGGGGCCGTTCTGAGAATGTTACGAGATGGGACGTACGTTCTGCTGGGCAGGCCCACAACAAGCTGCGGTTGTTCCTACTGTGCTAATTTAATTAGAAATCTTTGTCATTTAATGGTAAATGGAGGAGATACCTATGATAATATCAGATTTTTCTGAAGTTTATTTTTGTCCCCATATTAAACAAGTGTGCTGGAGATTTATTTACACATCACTTACCTTCTAAAAGATACATGTTAAAACTTGCAGTAATTATGATATTTAAGCCTTCAGTGTATATCAGAATGTTGTTACAGATGCGCACGTTTCGCGCTCGTAACTGATATGCTTTGCGAGTAAGAGATCCAAAACATATATTTTAAAACATTGCCATCTTTGCTATACATTTCTTCCATACACTCATCTCTATCCACATCTACATATGTACATACTCCGCAACCCACCATAAGCTGTGTGGCGGAGAGAGGACCTCGTCCCGCTACTAGTTATTATCTTTGTATGCGTCCTAATTTCTGTTATTTTGTGGTCTAAATGTAAGCTGGCGGTAGCAGAATCGTTCTGCAGTCAGTTTCAAATTCCGGCCCTCAAAATTTCCTCAGCGGCGTTTATTCTAATTGTCACTTCATCTGTTTGGGAAAGATACGACTTTCATTTAATAGTGGACATAAATCAGTCTATTAGATTTTTAAATACATTTTTAAAATCATCCCTTTATCTAAAGTTCAGTTACTTAGTGACTCACAACGCCTATTATGCAGTTTTCTGATTAGGTTTCAGCTCCACTGAAAAGTATATTAAAGAGACTGCTATTAAAGACTATGTCTCTTGCTGCGGAGCGCTCGGTTATTCCCTCACACATGTGTGTGTGTGTATGTGTGTTGTCCTTATGTTAGTTTCAGTTAAATAGTTTGTAACCGTAGGGACATAACCACAGTAGTTCAATCCCATAGATTTACAAAAATTTGAACGTTTGTAGATTTGTAGGCACACACACACACCTACACACAAAAATATATAACCGGTATTATACAGAAGATGTTCTTATTGCGTTCTAAATTATTTTGGCCGCGGTGGAGTAGCCGAGCGGTCTAAGGCGCCTCGCTGCGGAGCGCGCGGTTGCTCGCCGTCGGAGGTTCGAGTCCTCCCTGGGGCATGGGTGTGTGTGTTGTCCTTAGGTTAGTTTACCTAGGTTTAAGTAGTTTGTAAGCTACGGACTGATGACCACGCAGTTTTGTCCGATAGATTTACAATCATTTCATTTCTAAATGATTTGGTAGTCCTTCTTGCGACTTTTAGATTTTGTAAAAGGTGAGCAATGAACTATTATCTTTAGATGTCAACGGTTTTTGTCGTCCTACGTAAGTGAAAATGTATTGCTTCAAATGTTTGTAAATGTAAGGGACTTAACCACGTTGGTCATCAGTCCTTAGGCTTACAAACTACTTAGACTTACTGAAAGTAACTTATACTAAGTATAACGCAAACACCCATGGCCGAAGGAGGACTCGAATCCCCAACGGCGAGCAACCGCGCGCTCCTCAGCAAGGCGCCTTAGAAGGCGGGACCACTCCACCGCGAGAATGTATTGATGGCATTCAACGACAGTGGACTGAAAAAAAGTATTGCTGCCACTAATCTCGCCAGAAAATATTGCAATCAGACTAATATTTGGCAAAGGGTGGTATTGTACATTAATAAAAAAGCAAGTAAACATAGCATATTTTCTTGTAAAACTAAATACCACGTGATCAAAAAGTCAGTATAAATTTGAAAACTTAATAAATCACGGAATAATGTAGATAGAGAGGTAAAAATTGACACACCTGCTTGGAATGACATGGGGTTTTATTAGAAAAAAAAATGTCCGACAGATGGCGCTGGACAGTAAAACGTCAGTGACTGCTACCGTGACGTTTGAGAGGTACGCCGATATGTTGCAGAATCGCATCATCCCCAGCCTGGCTGATAAACACCTGCTAGAACGTACAATTTTTATGCAGGATGGCGTTCACTCCATATTGCTAGACGCGTGAAAGATCTCGTCGTTTGTTAATGATCGTGTGCTCAGCCGCCACTTTCGTCATGCTTGGCCTTCCAGGTCCCCAGACCTCAGTCCGTGCGATTATTGGCTTTGGGGTTACCTGAAGTCGAAAATGTATCCTGATCGACCGACATCTTTAGGGATGCTGAAAGACAACGTCCTACGCCAATGCCAATGCCTCACCATGAACAGTGCTGTTCACAAGATTATTCTTCGACTACAGCTATTGTTAAGGAATGATGGTGAGCATATTAAGCATTTCATGTAAAAAAACATCGTCTTTGCTTTAATTTATTATGCTTATTACTGCTTTTCTGATCAGATGAAGCGCCAACGGACATTTTTTGAACATTTTTTCCCTTAGTTCTAATAAAACCCCATGTCATTCCAAGCATGTGTATCAATTTTTACCTCTCTATCTACATTATTTCATGATTTATTAAGTTTTCAAATTTATACTGACTTTTTGATCACCCGGTCGGTAGATTACTCGTTAGAGTCGTGAGCAGATCATCAGTGCCAGCAGACAACCAGAGACAAAAGATCGTGTATTTATATTATGTAGTACACTGGCATTGATCTTTTTTAATATCTGTCGTCGTCCATGACTATACAGTCATTTTTTTAAATATTTATCATCGTTTCATTTTTAAACAGAATCAATATTTTGTCAAGAGTTTTATAAGCTGTGATCATTTTCTCGTATTTATTATTACTATTTTTATGTCTTTTCATGTGCTACATTCCAAAAGACGATACACCAACTTGGCCGATTACCGTTCCGCTGCGAGTCCGACTGAGTCGCCTCGCTCGCGAGCGCCTGTGCTCGAGCGACGAACTGCTCGCTGTGCCAATATCGAGCTGCGGTCGCGCTGACGAGAAACGAGCGAGCTTGTTGCGCCTGCTGACCGACTATACCGCACACCAAACGAAAACATCCAGCGCCTGCAGTGACGACACCTGGAAGCATCCGTAGCACCCCCTCCACTACACGCAAAATTTGGAGTGGCCTCAAGATGATCAACTAGTTCGCAAACAATTTCAGAATTTTGCACTGTACACTATTTTATTTAAAAAAAAAAAAAAAAAAAAAAAAAAAAAAAAAAAAAAAAAAAAATCACAGAAAGAGCGATGTCGGCCCGAAATGTTTCCAAAAATATATAATGAGTGACTTTCTTTTCCAACGTATACTTTTGTAACACTCATTTGGTTAGATGATTCTTTTGAAACAATGCCCTGGGCTGTATCGCTGTCCTTTGCCCACCAGGGCCGGCCCTGTCGTGTACTGTGTGCGAGTGGCTGGTGCTGGGAGTTGGCAGCGACCACTCACCGGCTGTCCACCAGCAATACGCGGGGCTCGCGCCTTTGTAGATCAATATGGCGGCCGCCGCGACCACAGCCGCCCAACAAAGGGTGCCGTGTTACTGGCGAGCCGCAGTAATACCGCAGTAACGCCGCGTCTGTGCCGCCCCCACTCATCACAGTAAACACCGCACATGCGTCACATTACCTCACAGCTTACAGCTTTGGCCCTCCTCTATGTTATACTGATTGTGGTATTTATTTTTGGAGGCATACTAAGCGCCTTAGGACTTAGCAGCCTTTTTGTTCCTCAACAAACCGAGTTCATTTCAATAGTGTCAGAAGCTTGAAACTTTATACGTACAGTAAATAGACATCGGATGGATAGGTTTGTTAGGCTCTACATAGATATTACATGTAACATGTATTTTGTTCGGCTAAGATTTTTTCGGCTAAAGCTCACCATGTCCAGAGAGGGATAAAATTTATAAGCTAAAATTTAGGTGTCATGTACAGTAGGTAATTGTAATGTTTCCAGAATGAAACTTTCTAATAAAACCCCATGTCATTCCAAGCATGTGTGTGCGGAGTGTGCGCCGATATGAAACTTCCTGGCAGATTAAAATTGTGTGCCGGAACTGGGACTCGAACCTGGGACCTTTGCCTTTCGCGGGCAAGCGCTCTACCGACTGAGCTATTCCGACAGGACTCACGATTCCGCCCCACAACTTTACTTCCGCCAGTACCTCGCCTCCTACTTTCCAAACTTCGCTTTGGAAAGTAGGAGGCGGAAGTAAAGTTGTGGGGCGGGATCGTGAGTCGTGTCGGGATAGCTTAGTCGGTAGAGCGCTTGCTCGCGAAAGGCAAAGGTAACAGGTTCGAGTCCCGGTTCCGGCACACAATTTTAATCTGCCAGGAAGTGTCAGGTAATTGTAATGTTAGGAAACTTTTGACCAAAAACTGGCCACGTCCAGAGTATTGGGAATAGTGTTCATGAGCTCGTCGACTGTACAAGTGCTTGGGCATAACTCGCACTGCATAAAGTGGTAAGTAGTCTGCTCTTGTCCACAATAGCATAACACCGATTCATCCGATAGTCCCCATCTATGCATGTTGCTCTTTGTTCTTTCAACTTCAGAACGCAGTCTATTCAAGGACCTCCCGACGTCCTCCTTTCACCATGTCCTGAGGAAAGTTCTTCCGTTGGTACAAGCCAGTCACGGAAATGGACATTTTTAATCCGCCACATTTCTGTTCTGGTGTTCTATGGTGTATCGGTGAGGCATTGTCGTGTGAAGGAAACTAAGTCGACGACGTGCGGGCTGTTGCCCGAAAAGTGGATGTGCCGCAGACGTAACTGATTTTAGCTTCTCTTTGCAGGAAGCCACTTTGCGTCTAATACCAGATAGGGGGTGCAATACCAGATGGGCAGTGTACTTTAACCGTCGGTGCTGGCTTTAAGCAACCTGTGATGATACGGCAGGATTCTTTAAGCGGTATGTCCACTTCTTTAGCGTGACTGGAGCTGTACCACACAGGACATGCGTATTCCGCAGCTGAATAACACAAGGCTAGAGTTGTGGTCCTCAGTGTCCTGGGCTCCACATCCCACGTAGTGCCCGCTAGTTTGCGAACGATGTTGTTTCTTGCAGCTGCTTTCTGCTAGGTGTCTATGTAGTGGTCCCTGTAGGTGAGGGTTCTATCTAAGGTGTCGCCTAAATATTTTTCACTATCGGTATTCCGTCCCATGATACTTGAAGTTGTTTCGTCGCTTGTCTGTTCCTCATGTGGAATGCACGGTTGGGGGTAAACGAGAGAAGCCTCCCCGCGGAACGTATTAATACGTTCGGCGTCCCCCGAGAAACGGCTACGGCCGGTGAATTAAACCAGCATCACACAGTCATTACAATGGCTCATAAAGAACCCAAAAGGCTCTTTTCAGTACCAATATTGACCATCATCTCTGTGAACATAGGAGGTCTCTCATCTTCTAAAGTAAACCTACTACATGAGATATACTAGTCAAATAAATGCGTCGTACTTTGTATGCAAGAAACACTCAGGGACAACAATCATCAACAAACCGAGTAAAAATTAAGATATTTTCTGCTTAATCGTTGAATATACAACTGAATATGTGCGGGAAAAAGATTATACATATAAAGGAAATTTTGAATCAATAATTCAGAATGGCTTAAAAGTGATACTTCAAATGTTCAAATGTTTGTAAAATATATGGGACTTAACTGCGGGTCATCAGTCCCTAAACTTACAAACTACTTATGAACTAACTTATACTAAAGACAACACAAATATCCATGCCCGAGGGAGGTTTCGAACCTCCGACGCGGGAGGCAGCGTGAACCGCAACGTGATGCTCCAGACCGCTCGGCTACTCCCGTGCGGTTATAGTGATACTCTTTTGATCGTGAAGATAGTAACAATTCAGACACTTGGGCAACACAAAGTAATGTATATACCCATAAAATTCAGCTTGTTTGGATAACTGAAAATCGCGATACAAATCTTCATATTACCTTTTCTTGCACTTAACCACGAATTAATTCATAAAACATTATAATATGTGACAAGACTGTTTAATTGCAAGAATAGTAATGTTCTTTAAATAATTTTTTAAAATTGTTTCTGTTCGTAAAAAACATAGCATTAATATTATGCATAAATACGGTTGTCCTAATATTTTTAACTAACATTATCTGATGTCTCTTGCAATTTACTGGTTTATTTGGGCTGCTCTGTTGAACTTAAAACTGTGTAATTACTTTAATTTAGCTATGATAAATATGTCAGCAAATGCAGTTTCTGTTTTGTTTTGATACATAAATACTTTCATTACTATTGTCATAATTTTGTGCATATCTTCTTATCGAAAGATTCATTTATGTTATATAGATAAGCTATTTAATATGTTGCAACTTCCTTGTTCTAGTCTGTTCTAGAAATTCATGGAATGTATATATACCCGCGAATTGGCGTCTGTCGCGGAAGAGTTAGTTAGTTAGTTTTAAATCTTACTTCAGTCAATAGTCAGTATTTTTACAGCCATGAAGTCATTAGTCAGTCTTTAATCAGTCTTCTTTTTGTATTGGTACAGTCCGAGTATGTGTGTTTCTCAAGAAAATAAATAAATCTATATAGTATATGAAACGTGTCATATTTGTAGTTTCATTGATATTGAAGAACCCGTCCTTTCATAACAGTGTACAGGCAGGCGAGTTACTGGATCTACCACTGAACGACTGAATTTTATGAAACACCATTAGAACAGGATAACGAATCTTGAGGAGTCAGAGGTAAAGAACACATTGAGAATCAGACGAAACATCATGAAAATTCCACCAGCTTTAGCAATTTTTAAGTAAACTGTGCATTTTTCTAATTGAGAACATAACTAGATTACATTATTGGTAATTGTTAAAGAAAAGTGGCTCATTGTAATATTTCCGGAAATTAATCCAGTTTTAGGCTTTTAATTTATTACAATATGTGCAGAAACAGATTTGCCTATCAGGGAACTATTTAATCAGTTTGAACATTTTGGGTTATTAGATTTGAAGATTTATGAAGAAACATGAGGTGGATGAAAAACAAAGAAAAAGACCAGAAATAATATCGAAATATGCTCCTGCAATGCTACAACATTTTTGGGGTCAAAGTATTTACATTAATGAAAGTATTAACAGCAAATTGTATAGCTTGATGTTAAATCTTTTTCTCATTTGACTGCTTGGCATTTGCAGTACTGCTATAATTATTGTTCTCCAGTATACGATTGTAGTTAATAATGGATATTCAATGTGTTAAATAATTTGGCAGATTTGAAAGGTAATACGAAATTAATGACTTTTATTACGTTTCAATTTAGCATTACTGTAGTTAATTTTACGTTCTGTTACCAACATTCTCTACTTACTCTTCGATTAATGTTTTTTTTTCAGGTTGCAGTGCTAGTTTTCGAAAATATGTGTCATATAATATGTTATTTGTGAGTAGGCCTCGTGAAAGGAGGGTCGGGGAGGGGGTGGGGTGGAGAATGGGAGCTGCATTGATCTTACTTTTTGTAGATTCATGTTTTCATGCGTTAATAGGCTGATTGACCTGTGCTTCCTAACACGCACTATGTGATTTTTAATTGTCCCGCAATCTTATTCTGCGTGTTCAAAGTGTGAAGTTCCAGTTTTACTGACAATTGGCTTAAGGGGGGGGGATGTACAAGGAGGATTATGTATGGTCAACAGAGACAGGGATCGTGCTGAAATTATATGGGTGATGGTGGCCGTACTCTATGAAAGGAACCATCCCTCGCTCACTGTGAGCCTTCCTGTGTTGCAATTCAAAAGTTTGTAAACCTAACGGTCCAAGCCGCTTCATGTCATCGGTTCCTACAGTTAAAAACCCATAAACTATTTTAAACTAAGTTATGATAAGCTTACAGACACACATGTCCGATGGAGGAGTATAATCTCCGATGGAAGCGGCCGCGGTAATCCGTGACATGGGTCTCAGACCGCGCGGCCATTCCCGTGTGTGTGTGTGTGTGTGTGTGTGTGTGTGTGTGTGTGTGAGAGAGAGAGAGAGAGAGAGAGAGAGAGAGAGTAGTTATTTTACAACTGTATCAGAGTACCATTGCAAAATGCTTTTAAATCATTCATTACAACCTGTCCTTCCAATTTGGATTTTTGTATATAGTATTTTTCTTTCGTTATCAATTTCAGCTGACGTATAGCGCTGCATTTAAATGATTTAAATTATGTATTTTGTGTATTTCATGTTTGAGATGATGTATGAAAGTTGACTGTTGGTTCTTCAAAGTGCCGCGTGTTCAGTGCACCTAATGTTGAAATCTGTATTTTTCTGTCCAATATAATTAATAGAGTTGCAGTCTTGACATGCGAGTTGCGTTGTTCATGTTGGCTTGCTCGTTGCTGTGTGTCTTTTACTTTGGTTTAATTTTAGGTAGGCGTTTATAGGCATATGTAGGCGAGCCCCCTTCCTCCTATTGGCCTGTCCGCGAAACAGGCAAAGTGGTACAGAGACTGCGGGCGCCCCCTGCAGCCGAAGTACTGTAGAGTGACTTCTGCCGCTGCGACTTGCGTGGAACGCCGGCGTTATGGCGACTAGCGACACCACAACAGTTTGTTTGAAAATGATGGCCGCAGTTTGGTTCGCCTTATGCAGGGGTAGCTGAATCACAATAACACCATGCACAAGGCATACAGCCCAGTTCACGGCATTACGGTTGTAAGGTGCTACAATTCAATTGTTCAATTGTTTGTAAAGGTTATGGGACTTAACTACGGGGTCATCAGTCCCTAAACTTACAAACTACTTATGAACTACCTACGAACTAGGACGGCACAAATATCCATGCCCGAGGGGGGATTCGAACCCCCGACCGTAGTGGCCGTGCAGACTAAGGTGCTACTACATTAAATCGAATATCACAGTTGGTGTGTGTCCAGGGTACTGTGACCTGTGTGATCTACTTGAATGCCATCCCGCAAACCACTGTCATATTGTTTCTGCACGACAACCAAACTGCCATTCTAATGTACAAATGTTTGTAAATCTTATGGAAGATAACGTCTGTGGTTGTCAGTCCCTACGCTTACAAAATACTTGAACTAACTTAAACCTAAGGACAACACAAACACCCATGCCCGAGTGAGGCATCGAACCTCAGACGGCGAGCATCCGCGCGCTGCGCAGCATGGCGCTTTAGACCGTTCGGCCACTGCACCGTGGCTAGGATGCCATTACAAACAGGAAACTGCACGACCCTACGTTGCTGTTGCTGCCCTCTTCGATTCATAGGACTTTTCTTGTCGCATGATAATCATCAAATCTAAATTTCATGGGGTATGTTGAAAAGACGTGTGCAGCGTTGTGACCACAGGTGAACTTTGAACAAGGTGAATAAGTTAGTGGTGCCTGTGAGGGACTCATTTCCTCCTACGCAATAAATAATTTAAATGACTATCGTTTCTCCGGAAGATACTAATAAACATGTCATGTGAATATAATTTTCCTATCACTAGTCTATCATGGTATTCTGAATTTTCTGGATGCGATAAATCGGGAAAAAGTTCCACAAAAGTTTGAAATTACGTGTAAATTTGTTGTAAGTCTCTAAGTGCTTTCATTCTCAATTACTAAATGAATAAATTCTTGATAGACTTTGTGGGTGACGTGTCTTTTTCATTCGCCACTCCTACCCCTTTCATCGATACAGCTTCACTATAAATGCAATGTTATGACAGTAAATTCGTCATCGAATAAATAGCTTCAGCAGCGATGAGAGGTGATGTCACCAGGGTCATATTAGGACAAGGATCAACCTGTAACACTGCCGTTAACATTAACGTTAACTTAATCACTGGGTGACCCCACGTTCGTGAGGTGCTCCTAAAACAACGCTATGATTCGCCGCAGGCCTTTTCATGAGCTATAGATTTATTGCAAGGTGCTGTAGGGCATGAAACGGATTAAATGATAAGCCATGTATTACCTGTACAGCTCAATAACTACTGAGGGATTATGAAACGCGTTTGAAGTTCGTTAAAATGTGGATAACGCGGTAAGGAAGCAGTTTAGTTGAAGGGGAGTGGTTATATCTGGAAAGTGCGGTCAGGAATGGTGTAAAGAAAAACGTAGGTAAAGACAAGTAATTGCGAAGAATCCATGGGTATCAGGAGCAATACTTCAGCTGATGCATGAAAGAATGAACTACAAAAATGGTTTGGAAGAACTTGGGAGTACAGAAATCTTTCCACATTGGAATGAAATTAATAGGAGGTGCAGGGAAGCTTAGGCGAAGTGGTTGCAGGAAAAAGTGAATAAATCATGAAGGAAATTATCATCAATAGGGTGAACGCAGCACCTAGAAACCTTAACCTTCGGTGAAATTAAAAGCAAGGGTAGTGACATTAGGAATGCAATGGGACGGCCGCTCTTAAACGCAGAGAAGATACCGGACAGGTGTAGAGAGTAGGTACACTGAAGGCCTTTACGAGTTCTAAGACTAGTCTGATGACATGCTAAAGGAAAGAGTTGCGTGTTAATATGGAAGAGAATGGGGATCTATGGTTGGATTTCAAAAGAGCTTGGGAATCACTTGAGATATTTAGGTTGTGAAGTATTGTCATTGGCAGAATGAACTAGAATGGATCTATGTCTTTCTTTCGGTACCACGGAGTGGAGACAACAATCTTACGGCACCCGAAACACTGGTAATAACAGAAAGTTGCTGCAGAGGGGGTTGGTGTTGAAACGTGTACTCTACCAAATAAATTACACAAGCAGTTGAAAAATGTTCAAATGTTTGTATAGTCTATGGGACTTAACTACGGTGTCATCCGTCCCTAAACTTACAAACTACTTATGAACTACTTACGAACTAGGACGGCACAAATATCCATGCCCGAGGGGGGATTCGAAACCCCGACCGTAGTGGCCGTGAAGACCGTGACTGGAGCGCCTTAGTTCCCTCGGCCACCGCGGCCGGCCAAACAGTTGACTTTAGATATTGTAGTGAGAAGGTAGTGCAATGCAACAACAACGTGACTTACACGAAGCTATGATACAGAGATCCGTAGGAAGGTTGGAAGCGGGACAGACACAGAGGTAGGTGGCTGCGGCTATTTAAGTGCTCCGAAGTTTAATTTACAGGACCTGGACGCGATTTCAGTTAACAGAAACCGTTAATAGGAGGCAAAGCCAAGATAGTCCACGAGTAACATGAGCAAGAGATGACCATTATCTCTGGTTAGTAACCTGTCGAGTCAGGAGGATGAATGCAACTCAGTTGCAACGCACCTCAAGGCAACAACAGGATGTGCAAACTCGAGCACTGTGGAACCGCCTTCGGGAATGTGGGCTCTACGTATGGAGGCCTATGGTGGGTGTCCCATTAAAACCACGACACCGTTTAGCCCGCAGAAAATTGGCGAAGGAACATCAGGTTTGGAGTCGTAACGAATGTCACTGTGTTCTGTTCACAGGCGAGTCAAGATTTTGTGTTCAGGTGAACGTGATTCCCTCATCTTGAACGTGGAGCTGGGAGGAATCCAGCTTATGTGCAGGAAACCACCACAGTCTAACATAGCAGTCGCGACACTCACAGGTGTAACATCTGTTACCGCCTGGCAGCTGGGCGACACTAGCGCTGCAAACGGTGAGCAAGGAAGCTGCCTGTTATCGCCATATACATAGTATGGATAACTCTTTATTTTAGCACACTTTTCTACGTAATTCACGGTATGATTGTTTCATTTTATACTCGATGGCGTTAGTCTGATATCAAATGGAAAGGGTGAAGCTAAAAATAAACATAAGTGGAACTAAAACAGATGAATGAAATGACGAAACCTGGCCCCTACTAACGCATGAATACGTGCCGATCCGAATATTTTTGCAGGTTTCCGCATTGAAATCGATATAATTTACATCAAGATACATAAACAGTTATAAGCGTGGCCATGTAGCTTAAAAAATAAATGGATATGACACACAATTTCCTTTTTGTTTCTTCTGTGTCTTACATTTGAGGCTAGCTGTTAATAAAACTTCCAACTAACAGACGAAATACGTTGACAAGTATTGGCCTTGTTACGTTAACGTGCAATTTTTCCGAAAATAAAACGGACGAGAATGACCGCTGACGAACAGATTTGAATTTGGTTTAATATGTTCTACACTTATCGTGTCTCACCAGACGATTTTATTCTTAATTTACGTACTTTTAAGAATCTGACGGTATAGTTTATAATACGCATTTCTTGTGTTCCTCTGGACATCCAAACTGCAATGTATAGTTCTCTATGTACATGAGCCATTTTTCTACAAGTATCAAAAAACCCTTATCATATTTAAATATATGCACTTTTCAGATGAATCATAACAGAAACTTTCAGCAATATTGCCGGCCGCGGTGGCCGAGGGGACAAAGGCGCTCCAGTCACGGTCTGCACGGCCACTACGGTCGGGGGTTCGAATCCCCCCTCGGGCATGGATATTTGTGCCGTCCTAGTTCGTAAGTAGTTCATAAGTAGTTTGTAAGTTTAGGGACTGATGACCCCGTAGTTAAGTCCCATAGACTATACAAACATTTGAACATCAGCAGTATTACATCTCTATCTGGGTCCTTAGAAAATATGAAAAAGAAAGAAATGAGTTTTTTTTATTATTTTTTTTAGCTACATTTGATTGCGCTAAAATCATGCCCGATTCCAAAAAGCATTACAAAACCCTGTATAAGCTACGAGTAACACGATTTGCAATGTACGGAATACCGCAACCTCACTTGTGTCCCCTGCTGGCCGCCTGGCGCGCTGCTATCGCGGTGGGTAACAGAAATTCACTCGAGTGTCGTGACTGGTATCTTAGACTGTGAAACCACCATATCATGGTGGTGTACGATTGGTGTCGGCAGTGGTCAGTGTTGACGCTCTGACTCCTCAGAGGTATAGGGACGAGCTATCCCTCAAGAGCTGATTGATGACCTGATAATGTCCATGCCACGCAGCTGTGCAACTGCACTGACCATCCGAGGTGATGTCACACCATATTAGAGGACAACGAAGGTGACATTTTCTCTATTGTAGTAGCCCCATGGTGCCTCACTCTACGTAAACGCCTTGTAAACCTCAAGTAAACAGTTGAGTCAACAAAATATCGTACTGTGTCACACACCAATCTTCTTCTTATTTCTCTTGAGCCATGTTCCCGCACATGCAGGGTGGCTTTGTTAGTCAGATTTGGCTTATTAATAGTTACGAGGTGGCCTGATGCCCTTCCTGTCGCCACCCCATGCCCCGTGGGAGGAAATGTGTACCCCAGATATTTGTGTATTGTGTTATATGTGTGAAAGTATAAAATGTTACGAAATGTTTGCGAATCGTGTAACTAAGGCGGGACTTGGGGACCAGCCCGGTATTTACCTAGCGGGTTCTGGAAAACCGCCTAAAAACCACATCCAGGCTGGCCAGTAGTCCGACACCTTTCGTTAATCCGCCGGGCGGATTCGAACCGGTGCCAGTACGCCTCCCCTCTCGGAAAGCGGTGCGTTAGACCACACTGCTAACCGGGCTGGCATTATAACTGTAACCGATATCTGAATAAAATACGTTACCATATGTATATTGTGTATATCTCTCTTGATCTCCTAACTATTTGTAATCTTCCGTGCCTGCGGCGTCGTATATGTCCTTTACAGACATTGTAATGTATTAATTTCCAAGACGCTGTTTTTAATAAATTATTTGATTCGATAATCCTGTTTTAGGCGTGAATTCCATAGTCAGGTTAACTGTAAAACACATAGGTGGGTATACTATTTAATTTAACTCAATAATTGAAACTCAAAAATATGTACTATATACATACGGTAGTAGCTCTTCTTATCCTTGTGAGATCGCTGTTTTCTAATCCATTTGGTTCTTATTTAACAGATTTAATAGAACTGTTGTTGTAGTAGCTCTTTATATACAACTAATATTTATTTTCGTTTGTTATATAAATATTTGTAAAACTAATTTTTATTTATACTGAATAATTTGTATGTCAATTTTTTGTGAAAAACACATTTTACGCAATCTGAATTAAGAAATAATATCAACTTTGTTCTGAACATTCTAGAAACCATCATTGTCTATATATACGCGTGCGAGTACTCCATCTACTAGTCTTTGTGTGGCTCATATTGTGTAAACATCAAAGTGTCCTTGTAATGTGATGATGGAATATAAATTAATATTTGATGCAACATTTGTAGTGACTATGACATTCAAGAACCTTCAGTTATTTATAAGCAACGATTACTAGATGTAAGCTGGTTGGCTGACGGCGTCGATGACGACTATCAGGTGATGTGACGCGTTATTTTGAAATTGTTGTTTCTGTATTATAAAATAAGCAGAACATGTTAAAATCTCCACCTCCCTGAAATATGGCTCGGTTGCTGGAGCGAGAGTGCCGACACTGGCCTGTTCTCTACGCATCATTACGATGATGTTATCGGAATCGAGGTCTGCTTCACGTTCGTGGAAGGACAAAACTTGTGAGAGGAAAAAAATTGAAATATTTAACAAGAACTTCCCTCCAGAAGAGTTCCGGCAACTGTGTAACTGTTCGAGTATGCAGTACGTTCGGAAATAAATTAAATTATCGAAACTGAATGCCAGGAATTATCTTACCGACGTTCAGCTGAGCGGAGCACTATGGCTCTTATGGCTGATGACCAGTAATCTCACTCCAACATCAAAGTGCTAATTTAAAAAAGGTAATTAAATAAATGAATAAATAAATAAAAATATAACTCTTAAACAGAATTACAGAAATATGTGTAGTTCCATTTCTTTATTTTACGTAAGTGCTAGGTCAGTTCTGAATTTAACACTTCTTAGTAATACTACTATGTATTAAGATACTACTTGTTGAACACTAATGGTCGCGTCACTTGAAGAAACATTAGTGGTTGTGTTGTATTTGTGGGCTACAGGCGCAATATTGCACCGTTGGCTTTTGTGAACTTCAGATTTTGCAGTGAATAAGTAATCAAAACGAAGGGGAAAAAGGATTAAATACTACAATAGTAGTAAGTGAACATCTATTTTATGAAAATTAACAATAGAATGTTTAGTACCGCTGGCGCGCGGATTGCCTATTCTGGGAAAATGTATCTCTAAGATCCTACGTGATCATTCTAATGTTAATCAAAATATGCACGTAATATTTGTTTCTTATTTTAAGTCTGTGCTGTGTTTGTGACCAGAAAATTACGTCGGCCGCTGTAATATTACATCATGCTATTAAACGTAACACCCAGAAGATGGCCGCTTGGAATACTGGCCGAAACGTCGGTGAAATATTTGATATATTGACGATACAGACCAATAGAAGAGTTTTATCAACAATGAATTTTCTCATTTATTGATTAGTATTAGTTCCCTCTCCCTCCTAGTGCTCCCCAGTGAAATGAAAGGCAGAATTTTGATCGTAACTGCTGTCAACCTATCTAAGGTATTATTTTGCCATGCCGCTGTAATATTACATCATGCTATTAAAATATCTTGTATTATTTGTTCCTCTGATGCTGTCTTGTACCTCTATTTCATACAATTGTTATAAGCTGAAATTACTTATTCATTTTATGGCATCTGTGTACAAAACAAGATTGGTTTTTAAGGCTGTACTTCCTCAAATACTATGCAAATGTTATGTATTGCATTCTCATACGTAGTAATTACGACAGTGCAAAGAATACTTCTAACGTGACTATAATTCCGCGTGTCAGCTGTCGATCGTGTATTGTTGGCAGTGTTTGGCGCAGTTCACGAGAAATTACGAGAAGCGCTCAGCTGGTGCCCGCTCGGCGGCTAACGCGCCACCAGCGCCCGCGGGCAGCTAATGTTTCAACCCCTGATGCAGGCAGTGCCGTACCTCTCGTTTTGACAATCAAAGTGGGAAAATTTTATCGTAATCGGATGTCTGGTATATCAAAGCGTGAAATACGAATTTAATCCTAACAGGCGATGGCCATATATTTTGATTGTTTCGATTTTTCAGCTTTTCCTTTGATTTTTAACCTAATTTTTTTCCAAAGCATCCCTTTATAAAGGCGAGAAAATCACACACAAACACAAATTCAAATCCATAAAGCCATTTCAGAGTTTTAGTCGCAATAAGCTTATTGTGGAATCAGTGGGAGAGTGCACATATGATGTAAATCATACTGAATTGGAAGAGAGCTGAAAGTTGAAATACGCAAGAAACAGCTAATTCCTCTAACTGGGGAGCTATCAAAACTGAGGTTCCCACAAAGTTTGGTCTTGGGTCTTTTGCTGTTCTTAATACAGTCGTATATTAATGACTTCCTATTCCATATTCACGAAGATGCTGAGCTAGTTATTATTGTTGATGATACAACTGTAGCTATCGCGCCTGAAAAACTGGAATTAACTGACGAAATTGTAAATGATGTCTTTCAGATAATTAAGTGGTTTTCTACGAATGGACAGTCATTAAACTATGATAAAATGCAGTAGATACAGTTTCATAAGTAAACAGCATGAAACCATGAACGAATATAGACTTTGAACAAAAATCTGCAACTAATGTTTAGGTATTTGCATTGACGAGGGATTGAACTGGAAGAAACACATTGAAGATCTGCTAAAACTTTTGAGTTCAAGTACTAATGTTATCAAAGTGATTGCCAAGTTTGGTGATATACATCTCAGTAAATTAGCTTACAATGCCTGTTTTCAGTCACTGCTCTCGTTTGAGATCATATTCTGGGGAATTTAAAAGTGAGAAAAAGAGTATTCATTGTACAAAATTGCTGGAGCCCACCCAAGATCATCCTGCAGACATTTATTTAAGGATCTAGGGATCTTCACTGCAGCATCACAATACATATATATTCACTTATGAAAATTGTTATTAACAGTTGATCCATTTAGAAATAATAACAGCGTGCATTGCTACAACACCAGGAGAAAGGCTGATAGCCATTATTCAAGGTTAAACCAAAAATTGTCACAGAAAGGGGTGAATTATGCTGCCACGAAAGTCTTTGGTCACTTACAGTAGCATCAAAAGTCTGACAGCTAGCCAAATAGTATTTAAAAAGAAAAGTATTTCTGAAGCGGAAATCCTTCTACACTCTAGATGCATTTTTAGAAATTCCGCTAAAAAATACATAAAAACAATAAATAAATAAAAATACTTAAAATATTGTGTCACTGATACGTTCCACATCATTGCGAAATGCCGCATTTATGATCTATGGAACAACTATTAATCTAATCTATTGCCTTCATTTTGACTGAAGACTTTCAAATATCACGAAAACTACACGTGGGAGGGGCGGGGGGGGGGGGGAGGGGGGAAGGGAACTCAAAGCTTCAATGAGAACTTCCAGGTTTTATCGCTGATCACGATTATACGGCCAAAACTATATATGTTAGGTCTTAAACATATTTTTGTTTCGCCTCAGATGGAATCGAAATGAATCCACAACAGCTCAATGTCGAATTAACATTCTATAACGTTGCCCTTGCTTCGTATGATGCCATAATTGTTAAAAGTAGATTCCAGGATTATATATATATATATATATATATATATATATATATATATATATATATATATATATATATATATATATATATATATATATTTTTTTTTTTTTTTTTTTTTTTTTTTTTTTTTTTTGGACAAAGAATTGATGGTACCAAATGTTTGAACTTGAAATAAGTTAAAGCACAGCACAAAATGAACATTAAAGCAAATAAACTGCGGATTGCATATTAAAGTTGGGCACCATACAAGCAACAGCACGTTATAAAACTTACGGAAAGCATCTAGCTGGATCCTGCACTTCGTATTGTAGAAGCTGGAAATGATAACTTTTATGTCTTATTTAATAAGTGAATGTTCGAGATACTTTCCGCAGGAGATCAATGTTCAGACTGTTCACTTCGCTTTTCATTGTTGTGTGACCGTGGGTGGAACATGAAGTTACTGGTAATGAAAAAGAATGATCGGACTTCGTGAACTTACAAAATAAATGACTGCAGGTTCTAAAATCAAGCAAAGTATAGTATAAGGATGATTGATTGAAATTTTGCAGATAATGCGAAGCGATTGTAATGGTGTCTGAACATTAAACTATTACGGAAGTAGAGGAGCTGAAAACCTTAAGAAATTAAATATTTGGTGTGGAGGGATTCATTTAAATAAAAGACAAAGAGAGGGGATGATTTTAAATTTAAGTATTATATTTTTAAAATATCTTGCATCACAGTTACAATGAATGGATACAGGAATGGAAGACGTCCGTACAGAACGAACAAAGATAAGAGAGTGAGTAAAACTACTATCTCGGTTCCGTCTTCTCGCTTGTTTGGAAGTAAAAAATTACGAACGAAATTAAATTAGTTGCATTGCGAGTCAGAGGGAACCGGAGGCGATAAGTATCGCTGATCAAAGATAAACAAAAAATAAATAAAAATTTCAGTGTATCGTTACAATTCAGTGGCACGGGGAACCCTTCCTCTTTGCTTCGATGGTAGGACAGGCCAGTACTTTATGGCTTTCAGTTCTACATTTAATTCGCAACATTGTATACCACCGACATATCGATCAGAGGACTACTTGACGCGCCTCTGTGTCTGGGGTCCGAAGCTAGCGTTCGATGCTTTTGCAATTAATGTAAATGTTCAATTGTAGCACCTTCAACTGCAGTACACGCAGTAACCCGTTCTGAAAATAACTGGACAGGCGATATACCTGCGGAAATGTCAGCACAAGCGTTACATATGCGGTCGATCATATCTTCGCGGCCTCTTGGTATTTGGTAATCCACCTTATGCTTTAAATATCCTACAGAAAGAAAACTAGTAGTGTCAAATCGGGTAACCTAGCAGGCCATTTAATAGAGCCATCTCTGCCGATCCACCGTCCGTCGTAAACATGATCCAATACTTCGCGTGCCTTACTTGCTTAAAGCACTGGGAACCCGTCGTGCTGACACCACAAATGTTTCCTAACGTCCAGGGCAACATCGTAGAGTAGTACCGTTAGTTCCTGTTCCAAAAACTTCCAAATGTTCCAAATGTTTGTATAGTCTATGGGACTCAACTACGAGGTCATCAGTCCCTAAACTTACAAACTACTTATGAACTACTTACGAACTGGGACGGCACAAATACCCATGCCCGAGGGGGGATTTGAACCCCCGACCGTAGTGGCTGTGCAGACCGTGACTGGAGCGCCTCAGTCCCCTCGACCACCGCGGCCGGCTCCAAAAACTTCCTATATTTGCGACCTTTCAACGTGACATCAATAAAATATGGGCCAATGAGTTTGTACCCCATGATGACACAACTTACCTTAACCGTCCAAAGGCGTTACCATAACCAGTGGGGATTGTCGGTTAACGCTACCATGATTTGTGAAAACAGACTCATAGCAAAACAATACCGCGGCAATGAACGTGGGGGCGTTCATATTGGTTGAAGTTCCCATTCACAAAACTCCATCCGGTTATGGAAATCGTCTTCGTGCAGTTATTGATGCAGTGACACCAGGTATGAATGGTAGCAATGACGATGCAGTACGTTGGAAATACCGATGGACGTACCAAACACGCGGTGTAATACTTGCTGTTGATTGTGGTGTACTGCTGCTAGTACTGCTGTTTCATCGGCTTCCCCTGTAACTGGTTTGCTTCTTTTGCGCTTGGCAGACTGTACATTGCCACCAGGCGTTCACATCTTTGTAATAGAACGAACGTTACTGAATGTTCTCTACCAAATGCCCGGCATACATGGCAACAGGAGCCATGAATTAGAATAATTTCAACTTTTTCTTCTGTGGTTGCAGCGTGCAGCTTCTATTGGCACGTCTTGTCTACGACTGATAGGTAGGTGTGCAGAAAGTAAGTTGCTTCCTGTTCTACGTCTGTTAGATACATGAGCTCCGGTGACAGTGCTTTGCGTGTAACGATACGTCACAGTTCGCTATATGGCCCCAGTGGCGCAACGCATAGTCCTGCAGGATGTGTCAGAGGGATACAACGTTGCGGATGAGGTTTCCAGGTAAACTTTATAAATTACAGGCGTGTCCTAATCTGGCAGTTTGAATCTGGGACTCCCGTGCGACTGAATATTAAATGAACATTGAGCAGCAAGTTGTGAATTACAGTTGTGGACTCATTTTGATTCCGCTGATTTCAGCGCCTTCTATTGCAAAAAGGAAACATGTTTCAGACAAAACGGATGTGGTTTCCGTCGTAATATTTTAATCTTCGATAAAACCCCAGGATAGGAAATCGAACATAAGGTTATGAAAAGGTTATGGGTAAGTTTGGAGAGGATATGGAGGCCAACAGGAACGAAAAAAAGCTCTTGGATTTCTGTTCCAGTATGGGCTTAGTTATCACAAACTCTTTCTTTAAGCATAAGGACATTCGCCGCTATAATTGGGAAGGAAGGGGAACCAGATCTGTAGTTGACTATATAATAACAGAAGAGCAATTCAGAAAGACAGTCAAGGACACACGTGTTTTCAGGGGGTTCTTTGATGATAATGATCATTTTTAATCTGCAGTGAAATTGGTTTTGTGAGGCCAAAAGAGCAGAAAGTCAGGAACATGTGGAGAAGCTTCAAGACAAGGGAATTAGGCACAAATACATAACAATAATCTCGGAAAGGTACCAGTTAGTTGAATGTAATGATTTACAGTCACTGGAAGAGGAATGGTCAAGGTACAGGAACACACTACTGGAAGCAGCTAGAGATTGTCTTGGAACAGTAGTGTGTAAAGGCAGAAAGAAGCAGACAGCTTGGTCAAGACAGCCTGTAAAGAGAAAAAGAAGGCTCTTCAAAAATGGCTCCATACTAGAAATCACGCAGACAGAGGAAAGTTGAAGAAAGAAACAAAGCCAAACGGATAATTGCAGACTCCAAGCAGAAATCATGGGAAGACTTTGGAAATAAGCTAGAAACCCTGGGTCAAGCCGCGGGAAAACCATTTTGGAGCGTGAAATGTTCAATGATGTGTCAGCTTTTCAGGTAGAATGGGATAGGAACGACGATGGAAACAGGATCTCATTTGAGGAAGTGGAGAAAATGGTCAGTAGATTACAATGCAATAAAGGGGCTGGGGTGGATGAAATTAAGCCGTAACTCGTCAAATACAGTGGAATATCAGGTCTCAAGTGGTTACACAGGATAATTGAGAATACGTAGGAATCGGGACAGGTTCCGTCTGACTGGACGAAAGCGGTAATCGCGCCAATTTTCAAACATGGAAACAGAAAAGATTGTAACAACTATCGCGGTATCTCTTTAATTAGCGTTGTAGGCAAAATATTCTCAGGTATTGTTGAAAGGAGAGTGCGAGTATTAATTGAGGACAAATTAGATTAAAATCAGTATGGGTTTAGGCCTCTTAGAGACTGTCAGGACAAGATCTTTAGCTTACGGCAGGTAATGGAAAAGTGCTATGAGTGAACAGGGAATTGTATCTGTATTTCATAGATACAGTTGATTGTGACCATGTTCCTAAGAGGAAGCTACTGTCAATTCTACAAGATTATGGTATAGGAGGTAAACTTTTGCAGACAATTAAAGCGTTTTACGTAGACTGTCAGGCAGCAGTCAGAGTAGATGGCAAATTAAGCTCATGGTTCAGGGTAGTTTCAGGGGTAAGACAAGGCTGTAACCTGTTACCCCTGTTGTTCGTCCTATTCATTGATCATATGTTGAAAACAGGAGACTGGCAGGGTGGGATTAATATAGATGAAAACAAAATAAGCAGTCTCGCATATGCAGATGACTTAGTTGTAATGACCGATTCGATTGAAAGGTTGAAAACTAATATTTCAGAGCTCGATCAGAGGTGCAAGGATTATGGTATGAAGATCAGCATCTCCAAAACGAAAGTAATGTCTCTGGGAAAGAAGTTTAAACAGACTGAGTGCCAAATTGGAGAAACAAAGTTAGAAGAGGTATACAGTTTCAAGTACCTGGGCTGTATTTTCTCACAGGATAGCAACACATTGAAAGAACTGTAATCGAGGTGCAGCACAGCTAATGCAGTGAGTGCTCAGCTAAGATCTACTCTCTTCTGCAAGAAGCAAGTAAGTACCAAGACTGAGTTAGCGGTGCACCGTTCTCTTTCGACCAACTTTGTTGTATGGGAGCGAAATTTGGGTGGATACAGGTTACCTTACTCATAAGGTAGAGGTTACAGATATGAAAGTAGCAAGAATTATTGCAGGTACTAATAGATGGGAACAATGGCAGAAGGGTGTCCATAATGAGGAAATCAAAGAAAAACTGGGAATGAACACCATAGATGAAGCAGTTAGAGTGAACAGACTGAGGTGGTCGGGTCATGTTACACGCATGGGATAAGCAAGGTTACCTAAGACACTCATGAGCTCGGCATCGGAGGGTAAGAGGAGTCGAGGTAGACCAAGAAGAAACTATTTAGTTTCGGTGCAGAATTATTTTGTAGTAACAGGCATAACATCAGACGAGGCAACAATGTTAGCATTGAATAGGGAATTGTGGAGGAATTTTATTAGAGGTACTATGCTCCAGACTGAACACTGAAAGGCATAATCAGTCTCTAATGATGATGATGATGATGATGATGATCGATAAAACCCGGAGTTTCCCAATGAAGCTTTCAAGGTTGCCCCCAGCCACCAACCCATGCAGGCGGTTGAGTGGGGAAGAGGGAGTGCAGTATCATTGAGTGTCCTTCTCCTATACAAACTAATTAGTAACCTTTTTTTTGCTATGACATATAGATTCCGTGTTATTTGTTAGCCTTCAGTTAATGTGAACATCACACATAGAGAAGGCTGGCAGAGTGGGTCATAACAAACATATTTCACATACGCCGTTGAATAGCGTCGCGCGCCGCCAAGCGGGTAGGACTCAACTTGCTATCCGAATCGTAACAGTAGAGTGTTTGCAGAGAAAGTTTTCAATGTATTTGTAGTAGCAGGTAAAATGAGAAGCGTTGAAACCTTATCTAACAACGGTTACTGAAAGCGTTCTAAAGTACGCGGTCCTGCTTGAATGCACGCCGTGCAATAACGCTGTACTGATTGTCGCACTCTTTCGAACACTTCTGGCAAAGTGGATATTGCATCGGAGGCTGCCATAATTCGCGCTATCAGCTCTTTATAAGTTTATAGACAACATATTTCAGGTGGCGCCAGAAAAAAAGAAAAATCTGTGGGCGTAAATTCGGGGGTCCTCTGCACCCCTTTTAGTTCTCACTAAAGGTTTTCATCTAAATGCCTTAGCACTCCATGTGCAATGTGCGCAAATGCACCATCTTGTTGGTACCACATTTCCTGTCCCAAACTGAGTGGAACTTGTTCCAATAATTCTGGTAGAGTTTCTCGCAAATAAGTATAGGTAGGACTGCGTTCAGTCGCCGATAGAATATGTACGGGCCAACCAGATTATTGCTTAACAAGTGTAGTGGTGCAAAAATGATTCTTCTTTTATCGCTTAATGTTGACTAAAATGAAAAAAAAAAAAAAAAAAAAAAAAAAAAACACCTAAAGGAGATGGAAAAATAATCATTCATGTAAGAAATAACAATTGTATTAGTGGGTTTTGGCATACAATTTCAGATGTTTTGTTTTTATAGAAAGGTCGTAACATTGGGCATTATGTACATTGGGCTAATCAAGATGGCGGTGATCATCAGGGCGCTTGCAACATCATCGGCGTTCCGCTGTACACCAAGCTGACAAAGAAGATCTATAATTCTGATTAATTGTCATACATACATGTGACGGGATAGAAAAATTGAAGGCGAGGCAAACTTACTTAGTTTTTCCAATAGTCATTGTAGTCAGTCCGTTTGTTGGAGGCCACGAGTAAAGCAGTCTGTGAAGGTCTGTGGCAAAATTTATACAGGGACTCATATCTTCACACTAGAAAGAGTATGTTGTTTAAGAATGTCTGGCCAGTATTCCAGTTCTTTTTAATCTGGAGCTATTTCTCCGTTTCGTTAATTTAAAAGTGTCGTAATTTTGAAAGGTTTAGAGCACAAAAGAGAGAAATTGCATTCTAGTGTTTCATTTACGAAGATGAGTGCTGACTAACGCGGGATTTATCTCACGATGTGTGAGATTTTTCACTTGTAGTATTCTTTCTCAGAGTAAGGAAGGATTAATTGTGTGTAATGGCAAGTCTGCGTTTATTAATTTTGGAGGGTACAGTCGGACCACGAGTGGGATCTGTTACACTACTGGAGCGAGATTTTGTTCCCCTCACAGATTGTATTGTAGCAGCTAACCTTTGTTGCGACATCTATTTTCTTGCTGAAAACTGGGAATCGCAAGTTACGCACTCAGTATCAGAATATTATAAATACTCTCCTTTCATCACTAAAGAAGTGATTTTGAAGTGTGAATTATTATGGGTTTCCTAAATTAGTAAAAATTTTGGACACGTTTCGTTGGTATTAGTCAAGCAAACTGTGAAATTAGTAGGAAGATGCAGCAAAATTTTAAACGTACTGTTACTTTTGATCCTGAGTCTCATTATCGATATTAGGCTGCAGGTGGCGACAGCTGGGCCAAACGTCTCTCAATGTGGTAGCAATTTAGTTACATTGAGGTATGTTAACCGTAAGACACCTCAATAAAGCAAGCTAACTGCATACTATCATTGACGGCATAAGTATACGTTTTACAGACTGCTTCCACTTATTACCCTTCATTTATAAAATTTCGAGAATTGACTCAGAATTTGTTTCGACCTGCGATAGTAAGGCGGTTAAAGCTGTATCATATTTGTAGTGTAGTTCGTTCGCGATACTAGTTGTCCGATCAACTGTCAACTGATTCGACTTAAATACCCGATACCACAAGCTGTGTGCATATATCACTGACTAATCTTACATAACATACAGGTCGTCACACAAGCCTAAATGTTGAGACTGAAGCTATCTTGGTGACCACGAACAAAGACGGCGTGCGGATTTTCCGTTCCCACATGTTGTTATTGTGTTGAACATTCCCTCTCGACTGGATTCGTGATTTCCTGCCACCTCCGGTCATCCAGATTTAGGTTTTCTGTGATTTCCCTAAATCACTCCAGGCAAATGCGGGGATGGTTCGTTTCAAAAGGCAAGGCCGATTTCCTGCTCCCAAAAATCCGAGCGTAAACTCCGTCTCTAATGACCACGCTGTCGACGGGACGTTAAACCTAAGATTCCCTTCGCCCCTTGATTTCCTTTTAGAAAGGACACGTTATGTTGTAATTCATGGAAAGTCATCGTATATAAGAGAAGTGATATTTGGCGTTCTCCAAGGAATTTTTATAGGGCCCATGCTGTTCCTTATTTTTATAAACGATTTACGAAACAGTCTGAGTAGCTCCCTTAGACTGTTCGCGGATGATGCTGTCACTTATCGGTTAGTAAAGTCACCATTATAGCAAATGCAACTTCAAAATGATTCAATAAGACATCTGCATGGTGCAAAAAGTAGAAATTGACCCTTAATAATGAGAAGTGTGAAGTCATCCATATGACCACTAAAAGAAACCCGTTAAACTTCACTTATACGATAAATCACTCAGAACCACAGGCCGTAAATTCAACTGAATACCTAGGAGTAACAATTATTAACGACTTAAATTGGAAAGAACAGAAAATATTGTAAGGAAAGCGAACCAAAGACTACGTTTCGTTGGCAGAAAGAAAATGCAACAGTTCTTATAAAGAAAGTGCCTACATCCTGTTTTTGAGTATTGTTGGGCATTGTAGGATCCCCACCTCGTGGGACTGACAGACGATGTAGAGAGACTGGCAGAGAAGGGCAGCTCGTTTTGTATTATCGTGATATTCTGGAGAGAGCGTCACAGAGGCCGGCCGCGGTGGCCGTGGAGACTGAGGCGCTCCAGTCACGGTCTGCACGGCCACTACGGTCGGGGGATCGAATCCCCCCTCGGGCATGGATATTTGTGCTGTCCTTAGTTGTAGCTAGTTCATAAGTAGTTTGTAAGTTTAGGGACTGATGACCCCGTAGTTAAGTCCCTTAAGCTTAACAAACATTTGAACATTTTTAGAGTGGCACAGAAAGTATGTAAGAGTTGGGTGGCAATAATTAAAACAGTTATTCGTTGCGATGAGATTTATTTGCGACATATGGCCACTGTGGCCAGCAGAGTATTTATGTAAAGGATGCTTCATCCGTAAAAAAAAAAAAAAAAGCAGACAGTTCTAAAATTTCGGTTGAATGACACACTTTTTCAAAAACCACTGGCAAAATTCAATTCGACGTTGTTAATTTTTTGGCTTTAGGGCTTAAACCTGGTGAAGGCGGTAGGGGTGCAAAAATATCTGCACGCCACACCCGACAAATTGTGTAATGGCTTATACCCACCCACTTCTCTTGCAACACACCGCGAGCTTGTTGAGCCTGTGCTTTCCAGCCGTGCTAACGCTTCCTCTTTAAACCTTGGTGTACGCACGGTCGGGTAACGACCGCGCCCGTCAGGTTTTCGCATCTTCAACACAAAATGAATACACTGGGTTTCGAAATAGATAAGGTGCCATTACTAGAACGCGCCAGTGAAAAACGTACGTCCAGTTACCCTGTATGTCTTAGGGAGCTGTTGATGGCAGTAAATAGGCGTGGATCTGGCACTCGACGAATCGGAAACCGATGAACGTACAAATATTGAGCAGCGTGGGCATTTCAATCCGCTGTGCAAGAATAGCCCTCCATTTCCTGTCCGCTCCGCACAAACACAAGACTGTCCCCATTCGACGACAAACTGACGCAGAGAGAACGAGACTCTGCAGTGTGTACTGGTGTTGCAATCTAAACAAAACCTATAAAACAGGCAAGCGAACGGCCAAAAGCAACGCTATCACGTCCCAGTAAATAGACAATGAAAACGTTGCGTTGCAGTCCCGCCATTGGGACGACTCGGATGGCATGTTGTGTACCTACCGTATTCGCAGTGCGCGGCACTATTCAACGACGACTGATTTTATTGTAAGCATTATCGTAGTTAAGATGGTGCTCCGGTACATTTTGCTGCTGCTGTGAGTTGGCATCTAACGCGCTGATACGTCCCAAGATGGATAGGTCGAAGCGGACCTGTACCTTAGCCTCCAAGATTACCTAAATCCTTTTGATTCTTGTTTCTGGGGGTCACCTCACCTGTTAACACGGCTGAAGAACTGGAGCGGAGAGTTTTATATGGTTGTTAACCATTACTAAATGATACAGGGGTTTTTCGAAAGAATTCGAAATGCAATACAGAAGCGAGCACAGTATTACATTCTGATACAAGGAAGACACTTCGGACACATCCTTCAACAGGTAAACCGTACGTGAAATGTGAACTAAATGCGATGTAAAACCTAATAGTAAAGTCTAAATTTCAAATTGATGTGTACTAACTAGGACGATGTTTACAGTAACGTCAGCGGCGGCTTGGAACCATGCATTCGTAATTACCTCGCAAATGGCTCATTTGCGGACCCGTGTTTACTGGGAAATTTTCGCTTCTCTTATCGTGTACTCTCAACCGTGTAAGTTTGTGCCATCCTGTTTGATACATCCGGTATATGTAGGCTGTATCTGAAATGAATGCCGAAAATGAGTGGCGAAGTGGAAAATTTTTTCAGACGGAACGTATGTAGTTTTCGCCGTGAAAAAGTAATCTTCCATAAAACTTGGGGGTTCCGATTGAAATTGAAGCTTTCAAAGTTGCCCGCAGCCACCCCAGCAGGTGGTTGGGTGTATGTTTGGGGGGGGGGGAGGAGTGTAGTATTATTGGATGTCTCCATCCTATACAGCTTAAGTAACTTATGAAATAAAACTATAAATAAGGATTAGAAAAATTAATTAAATAATATATATCCACTTAAGAAGAAGAAGTAAATAATAAGGGAAAATACAGACGTATTCTTTTGTAATTGATTGCTACAACTGAAATGGGTCACGCATAATACATTCTTCAAGTAGGAGTGGATGAGATAATCATCTGAATTGAAACCGCCATGAAACGGGAACGATACATTTCCGGACATGGATTCCTATTCAAAAAGTTATCTGCTCACTACCCTCTTACAAGTCCTAGAAGGTTGTAACTGGAATTTCGGACCAACCTGTGTATATAAAACTAGCTGCAAGTACCCGGATTTGCCCGGGTTTAAAATAAGGTTTTCTGTAGAAGCCTACAAAACCGTTTATCTTCATCTCATCATCATCACAAAAACATTCAAAATCACTCTCAGTAACAAACTTGCATGATTTTCCTTTTTTTTTTTGGGGGGGGGGGGGGGGTTTGGGGGTTCATTATCACACGGCTTAGAACAGGCACATGGCCAGAGTGAGGTTGGGATGGAACGAAACCTATTTAAGAACCTTATAATGTCATACTTCTCCATGTAATTTTGTGTACATGTACCATATTTCACATTATTTGGTTGTCTGGATCTTGAGTTATAAAGGAACAGACAAACAGAGAACAAATGAGTCTTATATGTGTCGAGATTGCAATCGAAGTCTGTAAGTAAAGTACTCTCCGCCATACACCGAATGAAATTTTATGTAGACAGTAACCTTCATCTTGTTTTCAAGATCAAGTGTACAGAATTTCATCGAGATCGGAGCAAAACTGTGGATTTTGTCGAAATCCATAAGTACCCTCCACCATGCCCTGAACGAAATTTTATGTAGACAGTGCCCTTGTGTACGTGTGCCAAATTTCACGTTATTTGGTTGTCTGGATCTCGAGTTATAAGAGAACAGACAGACAGTCAACAAATGCGTCTTAAAAGTATAGAGATGAGAGGGCTGGTGGAGTGGATCATGACAAGCATATTTCTCATAGCAACCCATGTCCGCAACCCTTAGCGTACGGCCGCGGCTACGCTACGATGCGCGAGGCCGTTCCCCTCGGGGGTTCGAATCCCCATCCCCCCTCAGGCATGGATGTATGTGCAGTCTTTAGTATAAGCTAGTTCATAAGTAGTTTGTAAGTTTAGGGACTAATGACCCCGTAGTTAAGTCCCATAAGCTCTACAAACATTTGAACATTTGAACCTTAGGGAACGTCGCTAAACGTCGTTGAATAGGTTAGGCACACAACTTGCCATTCGAGTCGTCACAGCAGTGACTGCAAGGCAACGTTTTCAATGTATTTCTGACACCAATATATATATTCGGTAACAAACGATCCTTCACAGACGGTGGTTACCTTCACTGTGTGTCTCAAGAGTCCTGGCGGTAATTCAGGCAGTCATCAGAGATGGGTGACAGTGGGCTGTGCCAGCAGGGGTCGACGACCCGCAGAAGGCCACGGCCGAGTTGTTGAGGCCGCGCGTATCGACGGCCGCCGCTCTTTTGTCAGCTGGGCGGCACACGTGCGCGGCGGGTGCGCGCGCACCGGCCGCCGGTTGTTCCCGTGACGTCACAGGCGGCCGGGAGCGGCGCGGCACGTGGCAGGCGGGCTCCCGCTCCCGCCTGTGCCGCTCGATATCCCTGACCCGGCGGCCGGGACCGGAAGGTCGCACGCACCCCGCCGTAGGCGCGCCAAGGCTCCGCGGGCCCACGTGGTCCAGGTGGAGGTGGCGGCCAGCGAAGTCAGCTGGCGCGCGGAGTCTCAGGAGCGATACTCGGTTAGGTGCCGGACGTATTCGGACAATACGAGTGTAGTTAGATTCACTAGTGGATATTACCAAATAATTCTGTCACATGAACGAAGCCGTGTTCACGTATAGTAAACACACTCAAATAAAAACATGGTCTCGGCTTGGTGTTCTTAGTCAGTGACTGAAGCTGATGCAAGGGGAGGGTCAGGGGGGTATGGAACACCCCCGCCCCCTCCGAAATATATTTAATTGAAAAAACTTATATATATATATATATATATATATATATATATATACTGGGTGAATCTAAATTCGCGCACACGGGCTTCGCAGCGCGATTCCTCACATGCTGGCAATAATAAAAAAAAAAAAAAAAAAAAAAAAAAAAAAAAAAAAAAAAAAAATAAATAAATAAATAAATAAAAAAAATAAAAATAAAAAAAACATGCCTTCTCACAATTTCGTGCCGGCCGCGGTGGCCGAGGAGACTGAGGCGCTCCAGTCACGGTCTGCACGGCCACTACGGTAGGGGGTTCGAATCCCCCCTCGGTCATGGATATTTGTGCCGTCTTTACTCTTAGTTAGTTCATAAGTAGTTTGTAAGTTTAGGGACTGTTAACCCCCTAGTTAAGTCGCATAGACTATACAAACATTTGAACATTTCACAATTTCGTCCTGCTCATATTTCCGGCAGTAAATGGACGTCGAAGACTGAGGTGGGTGTGTTTCACAATTACGCTACTATACTAACACAATTCTAGGGGATGTGGGAAGTGTCTTGAGGAACAAAGTGAGCATAGAAACCCATGCCCGGTATCGTCATCTAATGACGCTACAGAGCGTCTAAGTTGCTGGAGGACATGTCTAGCGGCAGGGCCGCGGTGGAGTAGGCGAACGCTCTAAGGAGCCTCGCTGCGGAGTGCACGGTTGCTCGCCGTGGAGGTTCAAGTCCTTCCTGGGGCATGGGTGTGTGTGTTGCCCTTAGGTTAGTTTACCTTAGTTTAAGTAGTTTGTAAGCTACGGACTGATGACCACGCAGTCTGATCCGATAGATTTACAGACAAACAATCTACCGGCAGGAGCTGGTGCCTGTAACTTGGACTCCCCGTAGCGTCGTTGAATGGCGTTTCCGAGCATGGGTTTCTATGCTCACTTTGTTCCTCAAGACACCTCCCACATCCCCTAGAACTTTGTTGATGTAATATTGTAATTCTGGAACACACTGACGTATGGGACACACACCCATCCCAATCTTCGACGTCCATTTACTGCCGGAAATATGCGCGGGACGCAATTATGTGAGCGACATTTTTTATCGCTAGCATGTGAGGAATCGCGCTGCGAAGCTCGAGTGCGCGAATTTAGGGAAGAACATCACACTAGCCATAACATGTAATATTACTATGTAATGGGGCATGTCAAGTAAATAATAATAAAAAATTACACTACCCATATCAAATATCCCAATGAGATATTATTCCCTTATACCAAGGCCTTTTCGAGCCCCCACACCGCGGCGGAGCGGTCGAGCGCATTGAGGCGCTATGCTACGATGAGCGAGGCCGTTCCCCGTCGGGAGTTCGAATCACCCTCGGGCATGGATGTTTGTGCCATCTTTAGCTAGTTAATAAATGGTTTGTAGGTTTAGGGACTGATGAACCCATAGTTCAATCCCATAAACTCTACAAACATTTCAACAATTTTGATCCCCCACATAGGTGACAAAAATAATCAGCATTTCTCTCCATAACACACTGCTACATCCAAATTTTGCATAGAAAGCACAGTCGTTGTGCTATGTGTAAGACTGAGTGCACGATTTTATTTCAGACTGTCCACATTATGGGTTTATCGATGATCCTATCATAGTTCTTAAATTAACTGCATGATGGATGTAGTTCGCAAAGTTTTGGACACAAAAATGTTCTAATATATGTAAAATTATGGGACCTAACTGCAGTGGCTATTGGTCGATAAAATTACAAACTACTTAAACTAAACTATCCTAAGAACAACGCGAACACCCATGCCCGAGGGAGGAATCGAACCTCCGACGTGGAACTGCCGCGCTCACCGTTGCAGAGTGCCTCATTGCACACGGCTGTTCCGCCGCTGCTTTTGGACACATTTTTCAAAAACAGTAATTTACGGGATTTCAATTTATTGATTAGGCTATTGCGGTGTATTGGGCTTTTTACTGACGCCAATAAATATTAGGTGTTAATTACTATGATTAGTACATTAAAAAGTTATACACATTACTAGCTTATATGGCCGTGCTTCGCAACGGTTGTTAAAGAGGGACGTGTGTATATCATGGTTTTTTAGGGTTCCGGACCTAGGTCAGCAAAAACAGAATCCTTGTCCGATCGCTCTGTCATAAACTCATTTCTCCTATCCAACTTTTCAAATTTAAGTAGAAGTCATTGTCAAAAACGATGAATGTTCATAAAGTTTTTCATACAGTAAATAAAATTGATTTAAGTCCGTATTCCGGAACAATGTAAATTCATTGTTAGTTTGTGTTCATAAAGTTAAGACTGAGGTGTGTAATTGTCTGTCTGGCATAAACGTCTGAAAATGCTTCTATCGTTGAGATGAGAAATGGTAATAATAATAACAGCGCCATGTATTGGTTCTATGGCGTAGTACTAAACTGTTTATCTCTCACAGTAAGTGTATGCTGAAGTATTAGAATGTTGAAGTGTTGCTATGGGGACAATGTATCTGATTCGGTAAAATTTTACTTTCTATCCTGGTGGCTTCGTGTTTTTATGTTGGCAACTCCAATAACACGATGTAAAATCGTTGCAAAGATGACCGAAACACATAGAGTGTAGATAAATACTGTTGTTCCTGCTGTATGCTTGATTTCACGACAAAATATTTGCGTGTCACGCGATTGGCTTATGACGATGACACATGATTCTCGTTATTCAACATCTGTTGCCAACTTTATCACAGGAGGCCGCCGGGATATGAGTAGGATTACGTCGCATAGTTTTTCTTGACCCAGCTGTCAAACGATAACACCTTTCACAGCAGAGACTGTCGCGGCTATATGTATCAGAGATCACTGATTAGCACAGACCAGTGAGCTTACTGGCACCATGCAGGTTATCTCCATGACTGGCACAGCCATATCAATATAGGCCTAAGAGGTGCGCCTCGGTTGCACAGTGCCAGACTACAAATCCAAAGATTGTGGGTTCGATCCCCGCCAGGTCCTAGGATTTTTATCTGACACTTTCCACTTCTTTCACCTCTGGCAGTATCGTTCATGTGAAAAATACCGAGTAGCACCGTGGTTCGGAACCCACGTTAAACTGTAGGTCCCCCTAGAATTGGCTGGATAAGTCAGTTCGAAGGTCGGAGGAAGGCAACGGCATACCACCTCCGAACAGGACCATGCCTAGTAAAGCACTGTGGTGTTCAAACCAATCTTCGGATTGTTGACTGCTTTACCTTTTTTTAGGCCTAAGAGACATTCATTAATGTATGTCTGTGTTTTCACCGTGGTCAATGTTCCACGAGTATTTTTATCTTTGAGTCTGTCTGGATTTTTGTCTTTGTTTTGTGTCTCTGTTCATAGTCGGTAATGTGTGATTGACGGAAACATGTGATCTATTTAAAAAGTTGCGTATTTGATATTCCTCGTCGTTATTAAAGTCTGAAAGGACGGCATTGTCTGACGATTGAAAGAATAAACAAATTTTGACTCGTACCGTAAAGTTCGTAAGTCACAGAGTATATAGCTTTTCCTAAGAGTATTTATTGCATATTTTGCGAATTTTTGCGCGTCACACTCACCCACTGCCACGCACCGCGACCAAACTCCCTTACTAACATCATTAGACCAAGGGTTATCTACCACCACAACCACGAGTGGGTGGTCATGGAGAAAAGTCTGTCAGCACGTACCCACACAAGCCTTTTATATATAGATATAGATTTAATCTCAATAAAAATATTTATATTAAAATATATATTTTACAGATATTAAAATATTGATACGTTGGAAGTAAAGGTAAAGGCAAGGTGTATTTTCGGGTAGGGTTGTGGATAGGTAATGGGACTATAATGTTCCAGCCTGGCTATTAATTTTTGAGATTAACAAATTTACAGAAGGAAGTGGTTTGAAGTTAGAAGCTATGAAAGATCCCAATCGGTAAATTACGGGGAAAATTATTACATGCATTTAAATGAAATGGTAAGCTAATTAACGGTGGAGTGTTGTGCAGGCAGAACATTACAAAAAGAATCGACGAGCAGTTACCTTTAACAATAGATCCATCGGTGGTTGAAATTTGGCTGTAAATGAAATTTTAATAATATGATAACCACTCGCCGAACAGTGGATGGCAGTTCGTCAATATTAAACTACGACTCGTGTAGCAAACAGTTAATTAAGATGAGTGACATGATATAAATCGGATAGGAATATTACGTAAGTCAAACACATCGGACTTCTAAAAATTTACAAGAAAATCAACTGTAGGTTCTATTGCCAGTAAATGATAATATTATGGAATAAATTTTGAAACAAGACTGGCAGGCTACACGAAATATCACCATTCAATATTAACTAAAACTATGCCATCCATTGTTGCGGTGATTCAACAAGGCTGAAAAAGACATTATGGGCGGAGGGAGGATAGGGCAAAATTATTAATAAAAATTCATAAGTGCGAATTTAAGTGAGAGGTGGGGGTTTATTTATAAATTTAACATACGCGCACATCACATATATTTACCTGAATGTACATAATAGCGGCCACATAAAAAATAATAAAGTACAGCTCCAGTCTGCAAGATGCTATCGCTATGAAGTACAAAGCAAGAGTGTCTTCTTTCTTACAAAAAAATTGAAAGTGTTGTTCCTAAATTTTCTTTCTCTGACTTTCATAGATAACTATTTTAACATGCCGAAATACTATAAAAATACAAAACTTTCTCTGATAATATCGGGGAAAGGAAAATGTGTCATTATAGGACGTTGATGACAACGAATGAAAACACGAACAGTGAGCTGGGACATCCTTCAGAATCGAACCCTGTCCTTAGGACAATTGCATACGGAACATATCATTTCCGATATGGATAAACATAGGAACATTTGAATGTTTGTAAGGAAAGTGGATATTTTGAGAAACATTTTCAGCGGTCTATGAAGAGGAGTGTAAAGCTGTAGTCCATATGGTGGTGGTGGTGGGGGGGGGGGGGGCATACCGTTCAAAACTTGAAGGCTTAAGTGTTTTAAAATTGAAATTGTTTTCCGTCCACATTAAAAGACCAGGACAATGTTTTGCCCCGTCCAAGGCTACCTGTGACTTAGGAGGCCTTGAGTCCATAAAATTGCGCGGCGTGGTGAGCGATTCGTGTCGTCAACACAAGCCTAAAAAATCTGGGATAGAAGAACACTGTTTAACTGCGGAGTAGGAGGACAAGGAAGGAGCCTCCGAGAAGGTTGTACATGTATAGTCGTGCGTCCCGTGGGCAACGGTAAGAACCAACAAATCCTTCAAAAAAAAAAATGTTCAAATGTTTGTAAAGTCTATGGGACTTAACTACGGGGTCATCAGTCCCTATACTTACAAACTACTTATGAACTACTTACGAACTAGGACGGCACAAATATCCATGCCCGAGGCGGGGATTCGAACCCCCGACCGTAGTGACCGTGCAGACCGTGAATGAAGCGTCTCAGTCCCCTCGGCCACCGCGGCCGGCTTGAAATTATGTTGGCCGACAGTTTGATAAATAGAAAATGTTACTGTTTGTTAAGCTTATGGGACTTAAATGCGCGGTCATCAGTATCTAAACTTACAAACTACTTATGAACTAACTTATACTAGAGAGGAGAATTCGAACCTCCGACGCGGAAGGCCGCGCGATCTGCAACGTGGCGCTCCAGAACGCTCGGCTACTCCCGCGCGGCAATAAATAGAAAAAAAAGGGTTCTACCCTTCGAAGGATATGGAACTCGCTCTCTCGTAAATTACAGTGTCCTGTGATGTGACCATCGTGGGTGCTTGACGATAATGTGCGACATGTTGCCGATGTTGTAGCGGTGCGAATAGCCCCGTCGTCCTGGCAGCAACTCTGGTTTGCTGCTTATGCGCCTTGTACGCTTCAGTGCCTTATCAAGACGAAGAACTGCAGCTTTGGCATTCAAAGGAGGGAGAAATAACAATAAAAAATAAAAAAATAGCTTTGCCATCAGTTTTCAGCGGGGCTCAGCTGCAGCGGCGTTCTCCGGATGAATGCATACCGATGGATCACCAAAATAACTTCGATTTTAGGAACAAACCCTTAGGTATCTATGTATACGGTTAATACTGTCTAATATTGTCCCCATTCTTAATAATAGCCACAGTTCGCAAAAAAGAGACTTAACATGCTTTTCAACAGGTATGCCAATGGAGCTAATGCCATTCGTCGATGGTTCGATCCTGTAGAGTTAAATTTTAGCCTTGCAGCAGAGTGTATGACGATATCAAATGAGTAAAGCTTTGAAGGTCTCAATCCGACATATGGTATTAATCTGACAGGATGTTCAGGCGGTGAATTCAAGACACGTTTATCGCCCCCCCCCTCCCCTACACTCCCGATTCCAAATAAGAGGGATGGAACTTAAATAGTGGCAACACTACTGTGAAGACACTATGCAATGAAATCTACTATTGTCGCTGATAGCACACCTTACCTCCGAGCAAATGTACTCGCCAGTCCCACGCCACCGATGTGCGCACAATCGAGGGAAACGTATTCACTTGTGAGCGAGCGGTCTAACCTAACGGTGTCACTTCCTTTTCGAAACAGAAACAACGGAGTTGGATCAAGATTGAATGTGAGCACGACCGTGTCATCGAGGTCTTCAAGAGGCGTGTGCGGAATCGGCATGATGAGCACGAAGGAGAGGCTTTTTAAAACATGTTTGAATGTTTGTCTAGCTTATGGGACATAACTACGGGGTCATCAGTCCCTAAACTTACAAACTACTTACGAACTAGCTAAGACTAAGGACGGCACAAATATCCATGCCCCAGGGGGATTCGAAACCCCGACCGTAGTGGCCGTGCGGACCGTGACTGGAGCGCCGCAGAGCGCTCGGCCACCGCGTCCGGCGGAGAGGCTTTCTTACGCCATATCGTACATTGGATGAGACATGGGCCAGGTCATACGAAACGAAACTGAAACGCCAATGGCGTCATTATGGGTCGTCGCGAAAGTCGGAAGTGCGTCAGAGCCCCGTAGGGTAAAAGTTACGGTGATTCTCGTGTACGACTGTGATGGTGTTATCCTAAAGCATTACGTACCGCTACGGCAGACCGTCAATGTAAAGTATTGCTGTTAGTTTTTGGAGCAACACTTGCGACCCTCTTTGCGAAAGAAGCAGCAATACTTTCTACGCAAACCACACGTTATTTTGCTCGGCAGTGCGCGGGCGCATACAACGCATGCTGTGGCTGCTCTGTTCGGTCGATGGGACAGGGAAGTACTATACCATCCGCCATACTCCACAGATTTAAGTCGTTGACTCCGAAGGTGAAGGAAATACTTCGTGGCATTTTCTTGAGAACTGTCCAAGAGATACTACAAGCAGTAGACCGCTCAATTTGCACCATCAAGAGAACAGGCTCTGCTAACGGTATACTACGCCTTCCATATAGCTTGGAACGGGTTCTACACAACGCTGGTGACTACTTTGAAGAACAGTAACATGTGCAAACATGTAACGCTTTTGCATCGGTTGTGAATAAATAGTTCTGTCTGTGTCCAGGATTAAGAAAATCAAATGTTTGTGAACCTATTGGACCGAATTGCTATGATTACCAATCCCTAGAGTTACAACACACACACACACACACACACACACACACACACACACACACACACATATATATATATATAGACGGCCACGGTGGCCGAAGAGACTGAGGCGCTCCAGTCACGGTCTGCACGGCCGCTACGGTCGGGGGTTCGAATCCCCCCTCGGGCATTGATATTTATGCCGTCCTAGTTCGTAAGTAGTTCATAAGTAGTTTGTAAGTTTAGGGACTGATGACCCCGTAGTTAAGTCCCATAGACTATACAAATATTTGAACATTATATATATATATATATATATATATATATATATATATATATATATGCCCCAGGGAGGACTCGAACCTCCGGCGGGAATGATCGCTCAATACGTAGCATGAAGCATTAGACCACGCGGCCATTCCGCGCGGTCACGATAGGCTGGTGTAGAGTGATACTTTAAGTATGATACGTTTCTTATGTGTTCTTGAGCCAGTAACTCCACATAACTCCACAAAACATTTATGCACATTGTGCGGCTGTAAGGCAGAGCACTGTGTTTGAAACACGAGAGGTGAATACTGTGGCAGCTTCCCGGCGAGCAGTGGGTGAACGTGCACGCAGCTGGTGTTCAGCACACTCCGCATTTGAGTGGCAGCACTCTTTTTGCCATTGAAGAACCCGGGTTTGATTCCCGGAAACTCCAGGCACTTTTCCTTGGTTGGAGGTGTGGAACGGAGTGCTCTCTGCCTTGTGAGGCCAACGAAGGAGATCCTTCACCGAGCAGTGGCGTTTCTAAGGCAGGCAGGACCCCGCTCCCTCCCCTCCTAGGAGGCTCACGGTTCTTTCGTGAGTACGGGCGTAGCGAGCACGGGGCCCCGAGCTAATACAGTCTTCCTTCCTTCTGTACTTCCCAGACTGCATTTCTTTTCCCCTCCCATCCTTTCCTATCCTTACTCCTTCCCCTCCCCACTGGGGGACTGATAAACTTAGCAGTTTAGTCCCCCTACCCCAACCAAACAACCAAAGCAGGAAGCCGGGCAATGGCCAGGAGAACAGCGTGCTGAATACATGACCCTCCTTACTGCCTTCAATTACGCCACTGGTTGATTATGTCACAGCAGTCGGTCGCGCACAATTTGTCTACGTAATGACAGAACACGGAAACTTGACAATTAAGTTTTCTTGTATGGTATCTAACGCTATAATACTGTGCTTATTGTTTTTGTTTTCTGTTGTTCAAAATGTTCAATTCTTTGTTACGATTATGGGACTAACTGCGGGGACATCAGTCCCTAAACTTACAAACTACTTATGAACAAACTTATACTAAAGAGAGCACGAAGATACATGCCAGAGGGCGGATTCGAACCCTCGTGGGGGTACGGCCTCGTGCATCGCAGCAGAGCATTGCGCCTCAATGCGTTAGGCACTCCACCGCGGCTTTGCTGTTGTCATAAGTCAAAATACCCATTCACACAATGCGTTATCTCTTTTTTTATTTATTTTTTTTATTGGTTAAATGTATTGCCCGTTCAAGGTAACTGTATGTAATGAAACAAGTCTTGCGAGCATTGTATTTTAACATGTATATATCTCTGAGAGATCATACAAATAAGGGGTTTCACGGCCTGATGTCATAATTGTTGATGTTTCTTCTGGGTTGTATGGCCGTAGAGTTTCGTCCAGAGCTGCGCTGAACGTCCTCAGAGCTGCTTCTGGCGGTGATGAGTACTGCTAACTGACGAGTCGGCCGTCGGAGAGATTCGGACGCCTTAGTCATGCGACAGGCTGGTGGAAGTTTTCCTGAAAGCTACACATACGGATACATACTTGCATTAGCACTGCATCCATCATCCACAGCAAAAGGGAGGCGTTATTAGAAGCCTTGTTGAGAGATCCAGGAGAATTTGCATACCAGATACCCTAGACACGAACTGCATCATCAGTTAATAAAGCAAACAAGTAATTCAGGGTTTTTTATGTTACACAAACGTAACTACATTATTAAGTTGTTATTCCAATCAGAATAAATTAGCCTTTTTTCTGGTACTCTTGTTTTTGCTGTTTAGTGCTGGAAAACGCCACCAACAGCAAATTTAGAAAAAAAAAAAAAAATTGTTAAACTTAAGGGTCTTAACTGCGGCTTCATCAGTCCCTAAACTTACAAACTACTAATGAACTACCTTATACTAAAGACGACTCAAACATCCATGCCCGAGGGTGGATTCGAGCCCCCGACCGTGGCGGCCGTACAGACCGCGACTGTCGCGCCGCAGTCCCCTCGGCCACCGCGGCCGTCAGCGTATTTCACTCAGACGAACGTCATTTATACAAGTGTAGGCTAAATGTACACTGGTCAAAACAATTAGGGGATCTGTTGCGTATCTGAAGTATTGTAGTCGACAGAATTAACTAAAATGTTTCGACGTCTTTAAGTTGGTTCTAAGGACGCGAGACAACAACATTACGGCAAGCGAGATAGCGGTAGTAACAGAAAGTTGCTGCAGTGGGAGTTGATGTTCACTTGTGGTTACTCTAGCAAATGAATTAAACAAGCAGAAACTTTGACGAGGAACGACAGAATTGGAATCGTAACGAATGGCGCCGGGTTCTGTTCACAGATGAATCGAGATTTTGTTTTCAACTGGACAGTGTAAAATTCCCTCGTCTGTAGAGAACGTGGAATTCCAAATTATCTTGCTTATGTCCACGTCATGGTGGTGGACGAATGATGTGAGCAGGAGTCAGTTGGCTGACGTACAAACCTGTATGTCGTTCAGAATAGCGATTTGACTGCTCAGATATACAGAGACGAGACCTTTTGTTGTGTCCTACGCTGGTGCCATAGCAGATGGGCTCTTTTTGGTGGACGGTTACGCTTGTCCCCACGGTGTTTCACTGGTGGACAACATGCTTGCAGAGAATTGTACGAATGGAGTGGCCAGTTTGTTCACCGGACTTTAGCACGATCTGGGATGCACTTGGAACACGCATTGCAGCCAGATCATCAGCTTCCACAACGGTTTCAGAGCTGGATATTGCATTCGTGGAAGAATGGCCAAAGGATCCTCAAGAGCTGATTGATAACCTCATACTGACCATGGCATGCAGTTGTACAACTATACTGATCGTCCTAGGTGACCACACATCCTGTTGGAGGACAGCGAGAATGACTTTTTCGCTATCATGGTAGTCCCAAGGCGCCTGTTCTAAGTAAACGCCACGTAAACCTCAAGAAAGGAGTTGAGAAAGCAACATAACTCACTGTGTCACACACAAGTTACAATGTTAGCCAATATATGAATAAAATACGTTACCATACATATATTATGATTGATATCGCACACAATCCTCTAAATTATTTGAGTAGTGTAGTTTAGACGTGAACAATTATTTGAAAATGGTGCAGTCTCTTTGCAAGTGCTTAAGTTACGATTTATGTTACTAATAAATACAACTGTTTACACTGCCGCTTTGCTGGTGTTAACTGTTTGTAGGAATTACCTGCATTTTCAGTAAACACATTCATGCGAAGTTTACTTTCGATAAAATAGCATCCTCAAATTGCCAGACCACTGTGCAGAAGGCGTAATTTGAAGACTGTGCAGTCTTCTTCCGACGACAGGCGTCGTTCTGTCTCACGCCTCTCCCACCCCTCGTTAAGTCTGACGTGTCTGCGGATCCTTCTGACAGAGTGCCAGGCGTGCTAACGTGTTTGCGTTCGCTATCGAGTAGAGTGACGCAACTCCAACCAGAACTCTTGGGGCTTCTGCTGCACATGAAGTCACAAACAACCTTCTGTTTACTTCAGTGGAACTCCTTGCAGAAAACCTCAAGCGGAGCGTAGGCGTGCATTCTGCTGCTCTTAAATGGTATTCCACTTCTCTCTTTCCACTTCATCCTCTAGACCTTCCTGCAATGCTTTCCTTTGTCGAACCATTCGTCGTACATACCCTTGTCTTTCACCAGACTGGGTTGTTTGTGACTCCAGATCTGTTTTTCTTTGTTACTGGCCTCACCGTGCAATCCCGGCTTCATTATAAGAACTGCTGTTTCCACTAACAGAGAAGAACAATCAGAATCTAAATTTCGCACTCTAGCGAACCTCCTTTAAAGGTCATGAGATATATAATCTTCCATAAAATAGCATTTTCAAATTACGTCCGACATGTGCGGATGGCGTGATTGGCAATCTCTTACATACCGCAGAGTTTGCTATGCGTGATACGAAAGGCTTCGGTCTGTTTCATGCCACTCTTTAATAGTAGTTGTGATCTTTTTAACAATCGGTCCCGCAAACGGAACCTCCATGGCGGTCGGAGCTGACATAACTGTAGAAGGCTTGGTGTTCCATAAGTGCCTTGGAGTTATTATTTAACCTTTACAGTATGCTAACCTTTTAAGATGATCATGAGACCCCAGTAACTACCTACACAACACATCAAGGATCCTCTTGTATCTGGGTCCAAGAGTGTAAGAGACGACAATTAAAGTGAACACAAATTCGGAATCAAACAGAACAAGGAGAAAGAATTCATTACGCGAAGACGTTCCGGGGAGAGTTGGGCCGATGAATGTTTATTTGCTGATACCTCGGAGGACATCATTGTTGCTTGTAAATCTATGAAACTTCTTTGGTTATTATTCCTTACGTTTACAAACTACTTAAACTAAGTTGAACTAACGTAAGGACAACATACACACATCTGTGCCCCAGGAAGGACTCGAACTTCCGACAGTATGCAACCGGACACACTGCAGCAAGGTGCCTTAGAACGCTCGACCACTCCACCGCGACAGGACCTCATTCTCCTGTCGTCCTTCCAGAAGCGTATATTCAGATTCACTATGATTAGTGTTATTTTTGGTTTTTCCTTTATCCCACTTACCATAAACACACGTTCCGATTTTGAATTGTACTGTAAATTTGTTCTATATGCATGGTGTGTTGGTCAAGCGAATCTAGTGGTCTGAAGGAAAATTAAAGTAAGTAAATACATTCCATATTTCCTCACTTCAACAAACAAGCGAAAAAATAAGTTTGGAGGGGGGTTATTAAGGTTACCGCTGGCCCGAAAGGGAATCCTACTTTGCCGTTTATTTCATTGTCCTGAAATGAAATGTTTCAGTATTTCAAATTCGTATTTTTGCAACTGATTCTCATTCTGTGATAATTATAAACATCCAAACAGGTTTAAATTAATATTATCAGACATAATTTATACGTCTTATTCAGGCCTAGTGCATTGAGCAGTTGCATTTTTTCCCAAAGTATTTGTAATTAATCTTCGAGTCTGAAATTTATCAACTCGTCAATAAACATTTATCATATTTAATTTCAACTTAATGCTTTTTCTTTTACATCTGATCGCTTTGTCTGATAAGCCCCTGAATAGTTTTATGCCTACAAGCTTAATTATCATTAGAAAATTTTGTTGAAAAAGATAGTTTTCGATACGCTGAGTGATACTGAACTTCAGTGTTCATGACTAAAAGGGCTGATAAACTAGGTGGTAGTATATATGTGTGTGTAGTTAGAAAAAGTGTATCATTATACTTGTAATTCGGTGCTATAGAGCTGAATAATAGTTCTGTTAATTACTTTCTCTTCCAATTAGAGCATTGTGAAACTAAATTTTGCTGTACTGATACAAGACCACTTACTTCTCAAAATAATATTCTCTAATTCCTATAAAAGGAATGCCTAAAAACTGTATGAAATTTGTTTAAACTTTACTGATTTTTTGAGAGAGTATTCTCTTGGTCTTACTCGATAGTGTGTTAAAAACTGCATATAATTTGCACAAGTGTTGTATTAATTAATAAAAGAGGAATTATCAAACAAGGACTTGACGCCAACCATGACGACGACAAAAATATTAGCCGACCCATGACATCAGTCTCTCGCCTGTTTCGGACCGTGTCCAGCACTGCCGGTCCCGTCACTACATTTTCATCGAGTAGTGTCGAGTTATGTGAATAACAGCTTCACATCCATAGGTATTAAAGTATTGCTATTTGTAAGCAAACCCTACTAAAATATAAGTTATCAAGTCATTCTACCACCATCAACAACGACAGTTTTCTGATGCAGCCATTAAACAGATGATGTCCATATTAATGAAAGAATGCATCATGAAACCTCTGTCTGTTGCGGTTGCAACTGGCACGTACAGTTTTCATATTATGCGGAATGTTCCTTAGACCTCCATTTCCCCGAGGCAATCTGCTCGATGCAGAATAAATAGCAGCACCAGTTTCGTAGAAGGCCCGCTCTCGGAAGGTGCTAGTGAACACTGTTCCTGAAAACTGATGCGTAAAATTCACGCAGTTACTATTCTGAGCACACGATCGAGCGCTGTTTCTGCTCAAGACCCGACATATTCCTTCACCTGTGAAACTTGCCATCTCTGTCAGAACAATATTTTGTCATTGCTACTTGCTATTTCGATACGTATTGTCTAATTGCATCTGCATAGATACTCTGCAAGTCACATTGAAGTGCATGGCAGAGGGTTTATCGAACCGCTTTTTAAGAAATTTCTCCCCGTCGGGGGTTCGAATCCTACTTCGGCATGGATGTTTGTGTTGTCTTTAGTATAAGTTAGTTTATAAGTAGTTCGTAAGTTTAGGGACTGATGACCCCGCATTTAAAATCCATAAGCTTAGCAAACATTTGAACATTTGATTAGATATTTCTCTGTAGTTCCATTCTCCAATATCTCGCGGTAAAAAGGAACACAAAAATCTTTCTGTTTTCAAATCTTATTTCTATTATTTTATTATCATGATCTTGTCTCCCTACGCAAGAGGATGCTAACAGAATATATTCGCATTCTGAAGAGAAAGATGATGAAAGAAATTTCCCAAATAGATCTCGTCGCAATAAATAATAACGCCTTTCTTTTAATGATTTCCAACCCAACTCGTGCATTACTTCCGTGACACTCTTTCCCCTATATCGCGATAATACAAAAAGAGTTGCCCTTTCCTGAACTTTCTCTAAATCGTCATTCAGTCTCACCTGGTGTGGTTCCTACAATACTCCAATAGGAGGCATAAATGTAGTGTAGACAGTTTCTTTAGTAGAACTGTTGCATCTTGTAAGTGTTCTGAAAATGAGACGTACTCTGTGGTTCGTCTTTCCTACAATGTTTTCTATGTGGCCTTTCCAATTAAAGTTTTTCGTAATTGTTACTCCTAGGTATTTAGTAGAATTGACGGTCTTTAGGTTTGTCTGATTTATCGTGTAACTGAAGTTTAACAGATCTCACACTTATCATCATTAAGGGTCAATTGGCAATTTTTTGGCACCATGCAGATATCTTATCTAAATCATTTTGCAGTTGCTTTTGATCTTCTGGTGACTTTGCTAACCGCTAAAAGGCAGCATCATCCGCGAACAACGTAAGAGAGCTACTCAGATTGTCTCCAAAATCGTTCATAAAAACAAGGAACACTTCCCTGTGGAACGCCAGATATTACTTCTGTTCTACTCAATCACTTACCGTCAGTTACAACGTACTGTGTCCTTTCTGACAAGAAGTCACGAATCCAGTCGCACAACTGTGGCGATATTCCATCAGCACGCAACACTGTCAAAATCCTTCCGGAAATCTAGAAATACAGAATCTATTTAACATCCCTTGTCGATAGCAGTCATCACATGATGTGAATAGAGAGCTAGCTTTGTTTCACAAGAACGATATTCTCTTAATCCGCGTTGACTGTGAGTCAGTAAGTCATTCTCATAGAGGTAGTACATAATAATTGAGGAAAGTATGTGTTCTAAAATCCTGCTGCAAAACGACGTCAATGATATAGGCCTGTAATTTGGTATTCTCTGGCAAACGCATACGGATTAACTATGATTATTTAGGAAGTTTTGCTGTCGACGAAATGGAAACAGAATTAACCATCGTTGAAAGAAAATTGTGAACATTTTTTAGCCTTGAAAAGTTGCTGTTTTGTGGTTCTCTAACATCTTATCTAATAAAACTAAACTGCGTCCTACGGGCATCGGGTTGCCAATCGATAGCGACCGGCCGAGTTCGTGGAAAGCTAGAAATGCGGATTCGAGTCCCGGTCCACAAGTCTTCATTACTTTCTTTCTATATTTGTCTCTTTCTGTTCCACCTTTATTGTCTCTCTGTCATTGTCGCTGTCCCGTCCTTTTTCTCTGACACTGCCACTCTTTCAAAGAGCCCGCTGTCTGTCTCTTCAATCACCACCGTGTCCTCTGCACATGTCTCTGCGTATGGGTTGATCGAACTTTTGACTCCTAAACTAGGAAACTTTAAGACGTGGTATAGGACATCAGGAAAAGTGGTTTAAAAATTTGTGGCTGCCTTTCGTTTGTCTGGGGATGCATCTCCCAAAGCTTATGTAAAGTCTCTACTCATCTATTTTCCGCCTCCTCTACATTTTGCTATCTAACTCCATGCATTAGTATTCTCCCACCATGACAGTCTGCTCTCTCTGCCACAGTCACTTTCTGCTATTCTTCTTCTGAACAGAAAAGCACGAATCTGTTCGCATGCCAAACTATTTACAGATGAAGAAGGAATGGGGTCTGAGGCAACTCGATCCCCACATTTTGTCAGACTGTTTTAAAAAGGGACATGTTTCTCATTTTCAGCTGTTTATCTTATAGTTCATTAAAAGTTTGGCAATTATCTTACATGATCCAACACATTTGTACGTAGGGTATAACAAATAACAAAGAGTAATTCAGTTATTTATCTCGAGACGATATTAGATTGTACGGTACCCTAAACCAAATTCTTTATTGGGATAATTTTCTTATAATGTAACGATGAGTATTTCGTCCGATTGGACAGAAATTAACACACTACGTGGGTCGCCTGCCGGAGATGGAAGAATATCCCTAGGATATTTATTTCTGTTAGTTGTTTTCTTAAGAGTTTATGGTTAGTTTTCCAGCCTCAGAAACGTCGTATTTTTATACATTTTGGACTTTTGGCACTGAAACAAAATGGTTTTTTGGGCATGGCTTCATAAAGGATAACTATTTTCGAAAACGAGAGAATGTAAAACACAGTTAAAATTGGTGTTCTTTTCTACGGTTATTTGGATATTTTCGGCCCATGGTACAAAAAGGGCTTGAAATCTTTTTTGTGATTTTTTGTACAAGTACGGTAATTTTGGGCCTCGGGAAATCAGTAACGGATAATAATATCGAAAAGCTTATAATGTTTAAACTTTGTCTCTTTACTAATGATGATGACTTCGGCTGGCATTTATGGCCATTAGACCCCAACTGGGGTCGTGTTCGGCCTACCTGTTGCAAGTCTTCTTAGCGGACGCCACTTCGGCGACTGTAGGATAGCTACATTATGTCTGTTATTCTGACAAGTATGCGTCCGTCTCCGCTGCCCTGCCAGGCGCCGTGGCTCAGCGCGACCGGTCAGAGGGCTGAACGCCCTCTGTGATAAAAGAAGAAAAAAACTTAGCTAGGAACACACTGAACAACAACGAAGAAACAGGATCAGCGACCGCAAGGAACAGAATTACCCACAGAGCAGGAAAAAAAATCACTACGGTGTCACTGAGTACCACGTGGTGGACTCGGGATCGTTTTCCGGCAAGGGACAAGATGTTGTGTATTCTGCTCGTCATCATTTCATTATCATCGTCACACAGGTCGCCCAAAAGGTGCCAAGTAAAAACACTTGCACTCCGGCGCCCGAACAATTCCATATGGGATCTCCCGGGCAAATATGCCAAACGATCATTTCATGTTTTGATAAGTATACAAATAATCAGTAAGCCCAGGGGGGAGCAGAAGACTCTACCCGTTATGGTTTTAATCAGTAGAACCCCACTGAAGAATCTCTTTTACGCATGCGGTCATTTCGAACATACTAATAGCATGCTCTATCGTGCACTGTATGAAACATTCGGGTTGTTGCACAACACACATGTCCGCGCGTTTGGTTCAACATCGTTTGCAGCATAGTGTTTTGTCCATTGCTGCTTTACCACTGAGTCAACGAGACAAGCTTTTGCGTCGGCAATGTAGACGATAAACGCCGGCCATGAACTAATGAACGGAACGACATTGTTTTAAGCGACGAATTCTGCATCACCACTGTGCCACAAACACTTCACTGTGATTTGCGTAGCAAATACGAGGATGGTCGGATTAGCCTGGAAACAGCATGGCAAGAGACTGCTGAACTATTGCCCCATACATCGCCATTCTCTTCCTGCGCCCGGTATTGGCTTTTGGGTTTTCCTGGAGTTCACTTCAGCATCCACGTAGTACGCACTGCCGGTACACTGACAGCCAGCGTGACATTTATGAAGTGTTGAAGCCTGTTGTATTCTCATCTCTCGTAGCCTGCAGACGCCCACATTGCAGCAGGACAATTCGCGACCGCATGTGGCATACAGTGTTAGAGGCGTCTTTTTCGGCCAGCGGCATACATTGCTGCCTAGTCTCCCTGTTCTTCCGCTCCGTCGACTGTCATAAATATCTGGTCGATCACTGCGAAATGAGCATGTTTTGACACTTTTGAAGCTGTATATTGGCTATGAATCTAAAGGTTAATTACTTTGTGATGTCTTTATTCAGAAATGAGCGAGTGTCTGGCACAATCAACAGTTTAGAGGAACGCTTGATACCTGTCATCGGTGACCTAGTACGCCATTGCAGAACGACCACTTCCTTCGAATGTAAGGATTCATCGAACAAACTGACGGTTATTAGTGTGTGATCTTTCGGGCATCATGGTGTCTGCTCTTTCGGACCTGTATAAAAGGTCAGACACCACTGGTTTAAAGGCGGAGTTGAAAATTTCTGTTATACGAGGATTCGAAGCCAGATTTTCCGTTTCGGACCATTAATGGCCTTAATCAATTAGGCTATCCAGACACGCTTTCCGTCCTACCCGGTTTTCAATTTACAGCACACTACGATGGCGTAGCTATGGGCTCCCCTTTCTTCTCTATTACAGTAGACATTTTCTTCGAGGCATTTGAAGAAACAGCTATCCAGTCAGCTACATTACATCCTTCCGCCTCCACTCCCCATCTGACTCGCAGTCTAGATGCTTCTGGCGCTGGAGTGGCTGGACATGGCGGTTGTGTGTGTATAGTTGTATGAGTGATTGTGTGAATGTATGTGTTTCTTTTTCTGTTGAAGGCTATGGCGGAAAATTTAAGTTGTGTGACTGTGATTTTTCGTGCCAGTCAGCAGCTCAGCGAGCATCTTTACAGTGATTTGTTATCCTCCTCCATTATTGACAATCCAGTCGGTATTTCCATTGTGATAATTTGAATAATATCAATAGGAAACTGTTCCTAACATTTATGGAGCTATGATTCACATTTTCAATTCAGTAACAAGAATGACTGGAAAGAAAAATACGTGGATCTGTCTTTAATGACTTAATTTGCTATTCTGTCAAAATTTAATCTAAAATTATCACTAAAAGCTTGCTGGTCACATATGATCTTATTTATATTTTATTACTTTATATTCATGACGTCCATGTCGTTTCCCATGTGTTCATCTATATTTGCACATTTACATTAAACTATTTCCTAATTTATATTCCTACCAGTTGATAGGCTATTCATATTCCTTACTTATTTTTGATACTAGTTAGATAATTCACCGTATTCTCATATATGTCTCGTGGATATTTGTTTTCACTGGTTTATCAAAAATATTACTGATTCAATTTAGTACATTTAGCTCAGAAAATGGAGTGGTAACTGCGTTTAAATATTTCTAAAGGTCTTTTCTGTCTCATGTCACGCCTTTCATCGTCGTGGAAGCATACCGAAAGCCTGGTAGCAAACTTGGCCATAAGGTATACAGAAAATTCATCAGCACGGGCAAGTATCCCCACATCTCCTCTCGCCAACACACTTTGAAAACTTTTTGCCCTTCACACTTTGACTAGGAGGCGCATAGGAACTGCGATATTGAACAGCAAAAGGCGGAATTACAAAATCTCACATCTACCTTTGAGGCTAATTAAGGGATGAGGGGTGACAGACAAGGCAATGCTGGTAAGGTATGAAGCCAATGTGGAAGAGAAGCACAAAACATCGCCCTATTATAATATGTACAAGGGTCATTCAACGTGTGTACAAAATTCTCTGTCGGACAGGTACCAAGCCAATCTTCTGAAGATAAAGGACGTTGTTGACTCAACTAAGGATGCAGTATACTGAGGCCGGCCATATATATATATATATATATATATATATATATATATATATATATATATATATATATATATATATATATATATATATCTGGTGGTACAAATAGGTACGGCCAAACTTTCAGGAAACATTCCTCAGACACAAAGAAAGAAGATATGTTATGTGGATATGTGTCGGGAAACGCTTACTTTCCATGTTAGAGTAGTCGGTAGTAGTATAGTTTCATATAATGTACCACATGTGTAAAATATAAGCGGACCACTTTAATTTCATTTCCATATAATCTCATGTGATACTTTTTAAGTATCAATATACTTCAGTGTCCTTCATTCTGCGCATAATACATTATGTTACCGTGTGAAATAATGTCCCAAAGAGACATCGTTATAATGGATGAATATAGTAGCAAATGAAGCACTGTAACGTTTGATGTAGTGGAAAATGTGTCTTCGTTACTTGACATACTATTCTCCGAAACTCTCGGAGACCACACGAAAAGACTGAGAATAGTTCAGTTATGTTTCTCAGAGAGCGTGACCTAAAACGTAATTCACGAAAATGTCTGTTTCGGCCGAAGGAAAGAATAGTTGGTTATCGTGTATCAAACGAAGGGTGGGGCTTGACACGCTTTTGTGCAATTAATACTTTTTTACTCAATATTGAATTGCCCCAGAATATGATTCCATTTGAAAGCAGTGAATGGAAACAGGCATTGTAAGCTAATTTACTGAGATGTATATCACCAAATTTTGCAATGGCCCTGATAGCATAAGCAGCTATTTTCATTCACTGCTTTCATAGGGGATCATATTCCGGGGCAATTCAACATTGAGTAAAAAGTATTCATTGCACACAACGGCGTAATCGGAACAATTGCTGGAGCCGACCGAAGATCATCCTGCAAACATTTATTTAAGGATCTAGGGATCTTCACTTAGCTATATATTCACTTATGACATTTTTCAGCATCTCAGACATTAACTTGTGCCATACAAGAGATCACAAGAGTGCTATATGCCGTTACCTATGAATTCGAAGTTTACGACCCCGACAAGAGACGACGGATTAGGAACACAGGTCACGCCCTATTAATGAAGTAGCACGGTGGTACAACGGCTCTAGTAAATTCATAGCTCAACAAGGTAAACTCCGACGAAACTGGTCGACAATGTTCGACGACGTCCACCGCCAAAACGAGCAGACGCCACCAGGTGCGGCATTCTGCAGGCCCGCCGACTCGTTCCTGAAGATGTAGGCGCTGTTTTCCCTAAGCAGAGTACAATGTCACAAATCGACAAACGTTTGGTCTAGTGGCGACGTGTTAGACTCTGATGCGAATGATTCTGGGTTCGAGACACACTCTGATTGTAAATTTTAATTTGCATATACAGTTCTTTAACACGAATTATATACAGAAGGATGGAAAAGCTGGTAGAAGCCAACCTCGGGGAAGATCAGTTTGGGTTCAGGACAAATGTAGGAACTCGGGAGGCAATACTCACTTTACGGCTTATCCTAGAAGATAGATTAAGAAAAGGTAAACATACATTTCTAGCTTTTGTAGATTTGGAGAAAGCTTTTGACAATGTTGATTGGAATAAACTCTTTCAAGTTCTGAAGCAAGCAGGAGTAAAATATAGGGAGCGTAAGGATATTTACAACTTGTACAAAAACCAGACAGCGGTTGTCAGAGTTGAAGGGCATGAAGGGGATGCAGTGGTTGGAAAGGGAGTAAGACAGGGTTGTAGTCTTTCTCCATTGTTATTCAATTTGTACATTGAGCAAGCTATAAAGGAAAGCAAGGAGAAATTTGTAGAAGGAATTAAAGTTCACGGTGAAGAATTAAAAACATTGCGTTTTGCCGACGACATAGTAACTATGTCAGATACAGCAAAGGACCTGGAAGAGCAATTGAACGGAATGGACAGTGTGCTGAAAGGTGCATATAAGATGAACATTAACAGGAGCAAAACTAGGGTAATGGAATGCAGTGTAAGAAAATCAGGTGATGCTGAAGGAATTAGATTGGGAAACGAAGCAATAAAGGAGGTAGATGAGTTTTGTTACTTGGGCAGTAAAATAACAAATGATGGTCGCAGTACAGAGGATATAAAATGCAGAATGGAAATGGGTAGAAAAGCGTTTTTGAAGAAGAGAAATTTGTTAACATCGAATATTGATTTAAGCGTAAGGAAGTCCTTTCTGAAGGCATTTGTATGGAGTGTTGCCTTGTATGGGAGTGAGACATGGACGATAAACAGTGCAGACAGGAAGAGGATAGAGGCTTTTGAAATATGGTGCTACAGAAGAATGCTGACGATTAGGTGGGTGGATCGCGTAACTAATGAGGACGTACTGAACAGAATTGGGGAGAAAAGAAATTTCTGGCAGACCTTGACTAAAAGAAGGGATAGATTGGTAGGACACATTCTTAGACATCAAGGAATTGTGAATTTAGGATTGGAGGGAAGTGTGTGGGGTAAAAATCGGAGAGGAAGATCAAGAGATGGATACAGTAAGCAGATTCAGACAGGTGTAGGTTGTCGTTCTTATGTGGAGATGAAGAGGCTTGCTCAGGATAGGGTATTGTGGAGAGCTGCATCAGACCAGTCTCCGGACTGAAGACCACAACAACAACACATACAGTTCTAGTCGTTTCTAGACGGAATAAGAAATAACATTCCATAAGTTTCTGTTAGTGTATGTGTAGTGTGTAAAACACCGGGCAGAGTCATCCATGTTTCTTAATCAACGAGTTACGTCCAACGCACAGTATTCTTACCTCTGAAGCTAAAGAAAATGTTCATATGTTTGTAAATCTGTGGGACTCAACAGCTTGGTTATTAGTCCCTAGCTTACAAACTACTTAACCTAAGGTAAACTAAACTAAGGACAAAACAAACACCCATGCGGCGCGCACCGCAGCACGGCGCTCCAGTACGCGAGGCTAATCCGCCGCGGCGAAGCTAAGGAAACTCATTCCACTGTAGCGTAATCTCTCAGAATTGGTGTAACGTGGTTCAATCAGATAGAATCTTAAACATGGCTGCACACAGCAGCAGTAGTCCACAGCACTAGAAATTAGTCAACCAGTTGGAAATTAAAGTTTAATAAACTTTACCGCGGTTTCCATTGATATAAATCAATCTTTTTCATAAGATACATGGACCTATAGTGAATAATAAAGTTACAATCAAACTATGTGCAAACCGTATTACAAACTATGGAATGTTGACCTAGGAAATTACAAAAACAGTTTTAGTCTACAGGAAACAAGTACTTACATTACGTCATTACTGTGGAAAATTTACACTCGTCAATCTTTGTACACATAATGTAGCCCTTTAAACCAAAGGCACGTCAAACATGTAAAATGATGAAATATTCTGTGTAACGTAGCAGATTGCGCGGCGTGCTAACCGTCGACTGACAGTCTGAGCAAGACGCGGGGATCAGGTAAACATGACAGGTGGAGCATGCGTCTAGTGACAACGATACAGCGTCAGTAGTCAATACCTGTTAATACAAATTATAAAATGGGAAACCCACGGAAGCTTGAAATAAAATAAAGTTTTGAGGAAATGACACCGCAGAGGTTACCGCTGACTGTTAAAATTTTTTGACGATATTGGTTTAAGGCCTTCGAAACACTGTCTGCACACAAGATGGAGCTGATCATTTAATATGTTACCATCTCTAGATTGTAAATGTTTAAAAATCTCCAACTCCTCCCAAAGATCGAGCTTTCGCTCCTTGTCTTCTCTACATAAAACCAAGGTTTCTTCTAGCTTTTTCGGCGTATGGTTAGCAATAAAAAGGTGATCAGCGAATGTGGAGTTGCGTATATTTTCTCAACAGATGTTCTCTATATTTTACCTTCACTGCCCTCCCTGTTTGGCCAATATAATAACAGGGACAGTTGTTACAGATTAATTTATAAACACCAGAATTCGATAATTTATGTCCGGTGTTTCAGACAGTATGTAGAAGGTGTCTCTTCAAACTTTTATCTGTAGAAAACGAGACATTCCAATTGAAATTCTTTAGTAGAAGACGTCTGATCCTATAGGAAATGTTGCCTAAGAATGAAATGGAAATGAATTTGGTATTTTTATTACTCCAAGAAATGCTTTCTTACTGAGAATGTGACCAATCATGTGATGCTCGTACCCGTTATTGACAGCGATATATTTAATCACACTTAGTTCATTTTGTTTATTAGCAGGTGAAAAGGAGTGGTTATCATACGATGTATGGCCGAGTGAAAAAAATGCTAATTTGTGAGCTTTGGGATGCGTTCAATCAGCTGGTATCATGTTACCTGAAAAACCTTTCTTACGAAATATATTAATACAAAATAACCGTTCAACGATCGAAATAGTTAGATCCAAAAAATTAAGTTGGCCATTTTCGTTTTGAAGTTCTTTAGTGCAACAAATTCTCTCATGAAACTCATTGACTGTATTGAAGAGTAAATCTAGCTCATGATCAGTGCCGTCAAATGCAATAATAATGTCATCAACGTATCGCGCATAAAAGCGAATTTTGTGGCGTAATCGGAATTGGAACTGATAATTGTTGTCTCAAGAGTGTTAATGAAGACATCGGCTAAGATGCCAGCATAACCAAACCGTAAGGTTTGATGTATATTTCGCCATTAAATTCGAAATAATTACATTTATGAAGAACCTTGAGTAAATGGATAAGTTCAGCAGTCTGATTAGCACAATTTTTTAAAATCTGGATTAGGTTCTTCTCTATAAGTACTATGGCTGTGTCGACAGAGACGTTGGTGTATAACTGAGAATGTCAAAAGAACTCAACGTAATGATGGCTGAACACTCCACCATTTGCACTTAACTAATTTGATCTTTGTTGCTTATAACAGAAAAATTATGTTAAAAAACAAACGACTCTTTAATTTTCAAATGAAAACGCCTGGCCAAAATATGATGCGCACTACCGATTCCATTTACCAACGGGCGAATTGGCTGCCCCTGTTTATACAGCTTAAACTGACTTCAGAGTAACGGCGGTTGGGGTTCATATTTATAAGCCACTTTTTTTAGAATTATTAAACAAACTTGCTGTACTGTATAAAGCCTGACGAATTTCTTTTTGCAAGTCTGACGTTGGATCTAAAGTGGCCTCGACAATTTCATTCTCCTGAAAAAAACAAAAAAACTGTACAGTTTTATCAACATACTCTTCAGCCTAGGTAATAACAAAAGTGTTACCTTTATCACTTTTAGTAATTAGTGCATCATCTTTTTAGGTTACGATTAATACTTTTCAAAGTTTGAAAATTGGACTGTAATGCGATTTCTTTGCCTATAACATTATTACATTCGTATGCAAATTTTACTTGATGAGGCTTCTCAATTTTTAGGAATTTCTGGCCAATTTTAAGATCTACAAGAAGATTACCAATTTCAGAGTCCTTATTGAGCTCAGGTGGTAAATTGTATTTAAGCCCTTTGCATAACAAATTATTATTAGTTTGCGTGAAGGTAAACTCTATCGTGAAACTGATGTTTGTTATTATTAATCACCGTACTGCAATTATTATGACACACATCTCTACTTCTAAACTTTGACAGTTTCTTTTCATTCCTAGCGCTGATTTCGCCTTTAATGCTGTTCCATATATAGTCTCTTTGAAAATTAAAATTGACTTAAAAGATTTTGTTAAAAACAAATGCAGACAATAGGGTTCCTCATTTAAAATGTCCTTCGTTGTATAAAGTTGTACTATACTGTCCGAAATAACTTTCTTAACAGCAGGCACTTTGTGTGTTTATTAAGGTCAATGGCCATATCTGTTTTTAGCAATTTTAATTCGACGTTCAAGTATTTAGAAGCAGACTTTGATACCTTGGCAGGTAAGAATCTAAAAATCTCAAACATGGCAGCACACATCAACGGTAGTTCACAGCACTAGAAGTAACAGCCAACCAGTTGCCAATTAAAGTTTAATAAACTTTACGCGGTTTCGATAGATTGCTAAGCGTACGCCGAATAAGCTAGAAGACACTTTGGTTTAACGTAGAGAAGACAAGGGGCGAAATCTCGATCTTTGGGAGGAGTTGGAGATTTTTAAACATTTACAATCTAGAGATGGTAACATATCAAATGATCAGCTCCATATTGCGTGTAGACACTTTTTCGAAAGATTTAAACCAAAATTGTCAAAATATTTTAACAGTCAGCGGTAACCTCTGCGGTGTCATTTCCGCAAAATTCTATTTCATTTCATTTTAAGCTTCCGTGGCTTTCCCATTTTATAATTTGTATTAACAGGTATTGACTACTGACGCTGTATCGTTGTCACTAGACGCATGCTCCACCTGTCATGTTTACCTGATCCCCGCGTCTTGCTCAGACTGTCAGTCGGCGGTTAGCACGCCGCGCAATCTGCTACGTTACACAGCATATTTCATCATTTTACATGTTTGACGTGCCTTTGGTTTAAAGGGCTACATTATGTGTAAACAGATTGATGTAAATTTTCCACAGTAATGATGTAATGCTAGTACGTGTTTCCTGTAGACTAAATCGTTTTTGTAATTTTCTAGCCTGCCGCGGTGGCCGAGGAGACTAAGGCGCTCCAGTCACGGTCTGCACGGCCACTACGGTTGGGGGTTCGAATCCCCCCTCGGGCATGGATATTTGTGCCGTCCTAGTTCGTAAGTAGTTTATAAGTAGTTTGTAAGTTTATGGACTGATGACCCCGTAGTTAAGTCCCATAGACTTTACAAACATTTGAACATTTGAATTTTCTAGGTAAACATTCTATGCTTTTTAATACGGCTCGTATATGGCTTGATTGTAACTTTGTTATTCACTATAGGTCCATGTATCTTCTGAAGAAGATTGATTTATATCAATCGAAACTGCGGTAAAGTTGATTACACTAAAATTTGGAACTGGTTGGCTGTTACTTCTAGTGCTCAATCAGATAACATATCCTACCTCGTTACTGGTCCCACAAGACTTATAGTAAGAATAATGATGAAATTGTAATATTTTCCCTGTCATCTCCATGTATCTGACAATTTCAGGCAATATTTCTCGTAATTAATTATGTTACGTCTTTTATGGTTGTTGGTTTTCGCCATAGTTCCCGCTGTGAAAGACGTGAACGTAAACATGAAACCTTGTTATTAGAAGATGTTATACTATCACAAATGAAAATTTTAATTAAATACTATATATAAATATTTTGTGGTATTAAATTATTATTTATATTTGCAAGTAACGTAATTGAGAGCTAAAGCAAATATATGTATTTATATCAAAATAACTGTTTATAAGAGTCTACTGTTTTACTGCAAGTTCAAAGTCCGACATTTTTGATGTTGTATAATGATGAGATCTCAGTGATTCAGATCCGATTTAAGGCCGTGCATTGGTTCCACAACTCTACTAAATAAACTCATACACTAATTTATAAACACTTCTTTATTGAAAGTTGGTAGAATACAGGGTGTTTCACTAAGTGTGTTTGCCTCTGTAACTTATAAAATAATAGGTGACGGGTAATTTTAATGCGGTAGGTCAACACAACAAATGTTACACTTTCTGCGGAGTTATGAACATAGTTTATTGTATCATTTTCCAAAGAGTTACACCACAAAGATATAATTTTTTAAATGGAACAATTGTTTTTTCTATCGTGCATTGGATTCGTTGTAACAAGGTGCGTCCAAATCAATTTAAACTACATTCCTATCACTGTTAGTTTGGGAGCTACAACCCTTCAAAGTATATGGGGCGGAGGCTACGACAGCGTAGCTGACTGGCTGGTGGTCATGAGACAGTGGGCCGTGCCCCAGGGGATAGCCACTCAGCCAGTCAGCTACGCTATCGCAGCCTCTGCCCCCGGAACTTTGAAAGGATGTAGCTCCCAAACTAACAGTGATAAGAATGTAGTTTAAATGGATTTGGAAGCAGCTGATTTAAACGACTCCAATACACGATAGAAGAAACTATTGTTCTATTTAAAAAATTATATCTTTGTGGTGTAACTCTTTGGAAAATGATACAATAAACTATGTTCATAGCTCCGCAGAAAGTGTAACATTTATTGTGTTGACCTACCGCATTAAAATTTCCCGTCACCTATTATTTTATAAGTTACAGAGGCAAACACACTTAGTGAAACACCCTGTATATATATAAAAACACGTCTGTCTTTCATGACAACAGGTAGGAGACTATATATCAAGTAACATTTGTTCCATAGAAGAACACTTGAATAATCAATTGATTACTTTGTTTTCTCCCGACTTACATTAAGCTATAATTGTATCTGTGGACTCATATCAATATTATTAACATTTTAATTGATTGTACATAAATAAAAATATTTATATACATTTAAATTTTTTCGAAATTTTAAAAATTCATTCTTTCCTTTCAGCCTCCTCCTGGTTTGGGCCATCCTCTACCGTCATGTAACGCAACAACATTCTTTGGGGCCAGCCGCGGTGGCCGAGGGGACTGAGGCGTTCCAGTCACGGCCACTACGGTCGGAGGTTCGAATCCCCCCTCGGGCATGGATATTTGTGCCGTCCTTAGTCTTAGCTAGATCATAAGTAGTTTGTAAGCTTAGGAACTGATGACCCCGTAATTAAGTCCCATAAAAAATAAATAAATAAATAAATAAAAAATAAAAAAATTCTTTGGGTATTTCTTGTATCCATGATACCTTCAAATGCATGGCACCTGTGGATGTGCCTTCTGTCAATTCTGACCCTTTGGGACTGAAGAACATATTTTTTTTTTCTTCACGAATGAATCACTTGGACAACGCGGGTACTGCATTTTTAACTTTCTCAGAATTCCTTTACTGGTCACGGGTGGGTGTTTTATAGTTGCACAGACCATGTTAGTCGGTTCATTCTAAAATAAATAAATTAAAGTACTCCGTGTGTGGTTGTGTGTGTGTGTGTGTGCCTGATTTTTCTAATATCATTTCGGTCACCTACTTCAGTTCAATACAAAGGGTTTCAGATACCCTTCATCTACAATACAATGGATGAAAGCCCTACTGATCGAAAACAGAGAAGGATCGAAACGTTACTACTGAAATGTTGCGAAATAGGATGTTATTATTATTTGCGAATATACCGTATTGTATCATGAGGTGTGTTTAGATTCGTCTTTTTTCCCTTCCATATGGTTCTCAATTTCTCTCCGTGGGTTCTGTCCCGTCTTCAGTCCTCTTGCTTCCTGATCATTCTACCGTATGCTGTCTTGATTTCTGTAGCCGAATTATCTGGGTTTCCTTTTCTAGCTCTGTTGTTTCGAGCATCTTACGGAGGTATTTGAAATGAGAAATTTTTCTGACCTGTCCGAATCTCATGTGTAACTCCTTAATCTCGATTCCGCTGCACATAATATAACTTTATCGAATAAAATATGTGTCGATTCTTTTCTAGCATATTCCTTAAGAACCTCTGTTTAATAGAAACTATGCGTTTGCGAAGTCCAAATAATTGATTTCGCGATTGTGTTTTACTCATCCAAGTTGGATGGTTTTCCAGTAGTAATGGTTATACAGTATTGTCTCCTTCCCTCTGATGAGTATCCGTCGAGACTGAATCCTTCTCCTTGTCACACACTGGTCTGATATCTCACTCATAAATTTCACTTTCGGTGTTGTATCAGTAAGTGTTTGTTTGATGAAGCATAGTAGTTTTTGGGTCAAGTTTCTGTTCCTCTAGGCCAATACATAGGGCCTTTCGATCGATAGAGACCTACGTCTTCTTGAAGTCTACAAACAGACAAGCGGACACCTTCGTGTTGTCTTACATTTAAATGGTGTTTGCAGATTGGAAATTTGTTCGGCACAGGACCTACTTGGTCGGAAGAGAGCATCGAATTCTTCAATCTTCGAGCTGTTCTTCAGTAGTTAGACGAAGAGTCTCTGAGTAGCTTTTGTAAGTAACTTCAACAAGGGAAATCTCTCTATAGTCCTTAACATCTAACTTGTCACCTTCCTTATGTAGCAGATAGCTCTGCCGTTTGTCACGTGCGTGTGAGTTCCTTAAGTACGTTTGGACCTAGATTCTTCAACAGCTCCACAATTATATCATCTTCTCCAGATGTACTACTATTTTCGAGACTGAGAATGTATGCAGATTTCATCATTGTGGGTGGTTGAGATTATGTGCTTGTGTATGTAGCAATCTCTTTCGGAAATCACCTATGTTGGGTTACACGAAGAATGCCAGAGAGCAGCTCAGATCAAACATACAACAGAGGTCGCAGACATAATGGAAAAATGAAAAACACTGAAATGGCAGTGGGCTGGTCATGTTTTTCAAACAAAATATGGTAGATGGTCTGAGTAAGTTCTAGACTGTAGTCCAATTCACCAAAAAAGACAGAAAGACTACCAGACGAATGGATCTAAGGAAGTCAGCTGGATTCATTTGGCAACAGAAAGCTCAGGTTCGGAAGAAATGATAAAAAACATACTGGGATCCTTTCATGTCGACTTAAAGAGGGCACATCACTAAGTAATAAAACTGACTGATGATCAGTGGTGGCTGGGGCTTCAGATGACTGGGGGTCAGCGGCGCATATTGTGGGTTAGCAAAGCTAGCACCGAAGTCCATGTCTACAGCAAACCAGAAATTGAGAAAATATTAACAAAAATGGCAATAGAAGCCGGTTTCTGCCATGAAGAATTAGCGCGTAGTGTGGAACACGTCTCGTTCGCTTCTTTCCAACAGTGGGAGAACAGAGCTTTGGACGCTCACTGCCGCAGCCTTCGCATGGTTAGGGGAAGGAAGGCATGGTGTGGGGTAGTGCGGCCTACAGCGCGCCAAGGCTTCTGAATCCCTTATCGCAACACACGCACGAGTGCTTCCGAAATGTGACGAACGGACACGACTCGCTCTTGGCGAACTCCGCATCAGTTTAAAGCAACAAGTAGCGTGCTTGTGTGTTTGTTACGTTTCACAACAGCTGTAATGATATTATTTATTTAAAAAAAATTTCAAATGTTTGTAGAGCTTATGGGACTTAACTACGGGGTCATCAGTCCCTAAACTTACAAACTACTTATGAACTAGCTAATACTAAGGACGGCACAAATATCCATGCCCGAGGGGAATTCGAACCCCTGACCGTAGTAGCCGTGCAGACCGTGACTGGCGCGCCGCAGACCCCTCGGCTTTGTTTGCAGTGTACTTTGACAGTTCTTAGTGTTATTCTTGAAAATGGATGGGCAGTGTGTAATTAAACAGTTATTTGGATTCTCCATGCATAAATATGTAACTTTTGTATAAAACATTTTTTTTTTCGTTTCATGATAGGCAAAACTAAAAGTGTTGAAATTTTTGAAAAACGTTAATATCTCAAACAAATACACATCAGATCAGGAAAATCAGAGTACAGTTTTTCATGTTTCTGTTAATGCTATCTCGTGACATCTCCCACAATCTAATGAAACACAAACTACGATCATGCTATCAGTCCGTGGCCAGACAGTTTGATGTATTTCAATGATTTGGTCTGTACCCACGTCTACGCAATTGTTCCCCGATGTTAACGATTGCAGAGAGAGAGAGTAGATATGATTTCATGGTACTATTAGGTACACAGAAATGCTGAAGAAGCTCGTCTTAGGCATGCTACATTTTCATTTTTGCCGATTACAGCAAAAAAAAAAAAAATAAAAAAAATAAAAAAAATAAAAAAAAAAAATAAATAAATAAATAAATAAATAAATAAAAAAAAATAAAAAATAAATAAAAATAAAAAAAGTTATTAAGAAAGTCACATATTTTTTCACGAAGAATCCAAATCTGGAATAAAAAGTAGGCGTTCCTGTAAAAGATTTCAAAGTTCTCTCCCACCACCAGTCACGGGTTTCGGTAGGGGGTGGGGGTGGGGGTGGCGAGTGTAGTGTCATTGGATGTCCCCGTCAACGCTTTTCACATTGCCGGTAATCGTTTCTTCGTTTGCTGCTATTTTCTTGAGATATTTGGTGCGGTTACTATTAATATCTCGGAAACAGCGCAAGATATGGATTTTTTTCTTAGCATTTCTTTCTCGGTACAACCTTACAAAATGAGAAAGTAGTGATAGTCCAAGTTACAAACCCAGCATATGCCACTGCTGGGAGTTCAATCCTTTGAGGGCCGCTGATGCTTCTTTAATTTGTAGTTATAAGATATTTTACCAAATACGACGTGTTTTGGATGAATCTTCAATACGCCAAAAATAAATATGAAGGGCTGATGTTACCTTTACAGAGGATTTACGCATGCGCAAGGCGAAGTGAGCAGTAGGGCCATTGTCTTACTTGGGGACCATTCTTGCGTAATCGCTAGAGCTCCAGTAGCCTGGAGCTGGTGTCTCTGCCAGCTGCAACGCCAATGTTAAAAGCGACGTTTCCCCTCGCCCTTCCCTGCCGCGGGAGCGCCCATATGATGTCTCCTAGAGGTTCAGAAGAGAATCTGAACCTCGGCCGCGCATGTGCATTGCAACGCTGCGGCCACTGCCGCCTATATACTCGTAAGCGTATACTCTGTGACGTAAAAAGTTTCTCATGCGTTAAAATTCTTTGAATGTGCATATAAAATGATCTGATAGAAGAACGAAACGGAGAATGATAGTTTAAAAACCCTTTTTAAATTATTTATTTTTTTTATTCACGATGAGCTTTTTTGAGGGTTCACTGAGTCCACTATACTAAGGAAGCGGCTACATGGGTAGCGGGGGCTGTGTGGCGTGGACTGGCCGGTTTTTTTAGGTTAGATGGCCTCGGGAATACACAAAATGGGTTTCAGTCTCAAAGGGGGCAGGTCAGACACGGGAAGAAAGCAGACCTATAAACCATTGGTGTAACAGTTGTAAATTGTCGTTGCTGTGTTGGGAAAATTCCAGAGCTCCAAGCGCTGATAGAAAGTACTGAGGCACAAATCGTTATACGTTCTGAAAGCTGGCTGACGCCTGAGATAAATTCGGCCGAAATTTTTTCAAAGTGCCAAATGGTCTTCAGAAAGGATAGAATAAATAAAACAGGGGGTGGCGTGTTTATTGCTGTTACAAACGGTTTATCCTGCAGCGAAATTGAGGCAGATACTTCCTGTGAATTGGTCTGGGTAGAGGTTATACCTGACCACCGAAATAAATTAATAATTGGATCTTTTTATCGGCCCCATGACTCAGACGATGCGGTTGCAGAAATGTTCAAAGAAAGCTTGAATCATATTTCAAATAGGTATCCGAAGCATACTGTTATAATCGGTGGCGACTTTAATTTACCCTCGATATGTTGGCATAAGTACGTATTCAAAACCGGGGGCAAATATAAAACATCGTCCGAAATAGTTTTGAATGCTTTTTCTGAAAACTACTTCGAACAGTTAGTTCATGAACCCACTAGAATAGTACGTGGTTGCGAAAATACTCTTGATCTCCTAGCAACAAATAATCCCGTGATAGTAAAGAGCATCAAAACAGATACAGGGATTAGCGAACATCGAGTTGTAGTAGCGAGACTGAATATCGAAATTCCCAAATGCACCAAAAATAAACGAAAAATATATCTATTCAACAAAGCACATAAAAATTCGCTTCACGCTTTCCTGATTGATAGTCTCCAGTCCTTCAAAACTAAAAATGCGAGTGTAGATCAGTTGTGGCTTACTTTCAAAGACATAATATCAGTAGCAATCGAGAGATTTATACCAAATAAATTAATAAAAGAGGTGGTACACAAAACAGGTCAGATCACTGTTGCAGAAACAAAGAAAAACGCATGAAAAATTCAAAAAGACACAGAATCCGCAAGACTGGCAATCTTTTACTGAAACTCGCAACCTAGCGCGGACTTCAATGCGAGAATCTAATAGTTGTTTCCACAACGAAATCCTGTCTCGTAATCTTGCAGAAAATCCAAAGAAATTCTGGTCATATGTGAAGTACATAACGGCAAAACACAAACAATACCTTCACTACGCGATAGCAATGGTAATACTACCGACGACAGTACTGCTAAGGCAGAATTACTAAACACAGCTTTCCGAAATTCTTTCACCAAAGAAGACGAAGTGAACACTCCAGTATTCAATCCAAGAACAGCTGCCAGCATGCGAAACTTAGAAGTAGATGTTCCTGGAGTAGTAAAACAACTTAAGTCACTAAACAAAAATAAATCTTCCGGGCCAGATTGTATACCAACTAGATTCCTCTCAGAGTATGCTGATGAAATAGCTCCGTACTTAGCTATAATTTACAACCGATCACTCAGCGAAAGATCCGTACCCAAAGACTGGAAAGTTGCCCAAGTTACTCCAATATTCAAGAAAGGCAATAGGAGTGATCCCGAAAATTACAGGCCTATCTCATTGAAGTCGATTTGCAGTAGGATTTTGGAACATATACTTTGTTCGAATATTATGTGCTACCTCGAAGAGAACGACCTATTAACCAATAGTCAGCACGGATTCAGAAAGTATCGCTCTTGCGAACCACAGCTTACCCTTTATTCACATGAAGTGTTAGGTGTCATCGACAAGGGATCTCAAATCGATTCCATATTTCTGGATTTCCGGAAGGCTTTTGATACTGTACCCCACAAGCGGCTTTTAATGAAATAGCGTGCTTATGGAATATCTCCCCAATTGTGCGATTGGATTCACGATTTCCTATCAGAAACGACACAGTTCGTTGTAATTGACGGTAAGTCATCGAGTAAAACAGAAGTGATATCTGGCGTTCCACAGGAAGCGTTATGGGTCCCCTACTCTTCCTCGTGTTTATAAATGATTTAGGAGATTATCTGAATAGCTCCCTTAGACCGTTCGCGGATGATGCTGTCGTTTATCGGTCGGTGAAGTCAACAGAGGATCAAAAGCAACTGCAAAGCGATTTAGACAAAATTTCTACTTGGTGCGAAAATTGGCAATTGACACTAAATAAAGAAAAGTGTGAAGTAATACACATGACCACTAAAAGAAATCCGCTGTACTTCAATTACGCGATAAATCAGTCAAACCTTAAGGTCGTAAATTCTACCAAATTCCTAGGAGTTACAATTACGAACAACTTTGACTGGAGAGAACACATAGAAAATATTGTGGGGAAGGGGAACCAAAGGTTACGTTTCATTGGCAGAACGCTTACAAGATGCACCAGTTCCACCAAAGAGACTGCCTACATCACACTTGTGCGTCCTCTCTTGGAGTACTGTTGCCCCTTGTGGGACCCTCACCAGGTGGGACTGACGGAAGATATTGAGAAGGTTCAGAGAAGGGCAGCTCGTTTTGTTTTATCACGTTACGGGGGGGAAAGCGTCACGGAAATGTTGCACGAATTGGGGTGGAAATCATTAAAAGAAAGACGTTATTCATTGCGGCGTTATCTGTTTGCGAAGTTTCAATCACCGACTTTTACTTATGAATGTGAAAATATTTTGATAGCACCCACCTACTTAGGGAGACATGACCATCCCAATAAAATAAGAGAAATCAGATCGAAAACGGAACGATTTAGGTGTTCTTTCTTCCCGCGCGCTATTAGAGAATGGAACAGTAGACAAAAGTTGTGAAAGTGGTTAATGAACCCTCTGCCAGGCACTTAAATGTGATTTGCAGAGTATCTATGTAGATGTAGATGTAAACACGAAGGACGCGCCGCCACTGCTGCTGCTGCTAATGATAATAATGAATTGAATTTTCGGTAAATAGAAAGCGTATGTCTACCGGAGAAAAATACCACATTTACAAAATCGAGCATTAGCAGCTCTAACTGCCACAATTTGCCCGTATGTTACTAGTTAGATATATGAACAACACTTTAGACAGACATGTTTGCGCTTGTAGTGCCTCTCTGCCACCGTTCCCCAGTACAGAACATTCGTCTGCATACCCGACGCCAGCTGGCAGCACCCGTCGCGTCGGCCAATATCGGCAGTTGCGTAGCCTCTTTCCCTCTAAATTAAAGGCCTCTGACTCATTATATGAGGAGTCTGAAGAGGTAATTAACGTTAATTGCGCGCAATTACGCGCTATCGCTACGGAATAAAAGCTTGGAAATTCTGGCGGTAACGACGTGCAGTGTATGGCGTTGGGCGCTCCGTTGACCCCGCGCCGCCGGCAGAATTATCCTTTGTCCGGCGCGGCCACGAATTCCTTTGTCGCGGCCGATTACTGTCCAGAGATAAACAATTAACAGGCGGCCGCACAAGCAGTGCCTGTTTGCCGCCACTCATTAATTACATCTGTGGCGTGGCGTGCCCTCTCTGCCGCTGCCGGCTGTCCGGCGGTCTCATGACCACTGCTGGTGTATATTGGCGACAGTGTAAACCTATGACACACACACACACACACACACACACACACACATGCACACGCACATTGTCCCGTTTACACTATTTGTTCTGGTGTCACTCCTGATTTGCAAACGGATACTTAGCATACATGTTTATGGTTAATCCAGTAGGAACAGTACGTTTTGCAGATAAACTACGGGCGATAGACACTGAAAGAGCCAAATAAAGTGGCACACCTGCCCAGGGCCGTCTTTACCAGGGGTTGCAAGGGGTGCGGGGCACGCTGGCGACGGTACCCAGGGGGCACCGCGCGGGGATGGCCGCGTCGTCTGAAGTGCCATGTCGTCCAAGACGACGCGGACGCTCCCGCCGGAGGTTCCAGCCCTCCCTCGGACATGTCACTGCGTGGTGCATTCATTAATGTCAAAATTAAAGTCTTACAGGTTCATAACACTACCTTGAAGGAAAACCGGCACATCTCTAAAACCACTAGTTTAGAGAAAACCCCACTTAAAGATGACAACCAAAGTTTCACTCAACATTACTTTATTCCATGAAATCACATCAGCACTGTCTTTTTCTTTGTAAGTAGAACATACTCAAAGGTAACTTTTAAATAGTTTTTATTTCATTTTGAGTGATACATTAACCCAAAGTGATTCGATATGCGACACTTTTCTACAATTTTAGTTAAAGGGTTTTGACTTGTGACACATAACCATATAAATATCAGCTCTTATATCTGTAAAGGGAATGAAATAAATAATTTAATAAAGAAAGAATTGTAAGAAAATATTTATTTATGAAAAATACAGCATAACACTGCACAAATTATTAGAATCAAATCAAGAAATTAACCAACACAAGTCTTTTGGTTGTTTTACACTTTACATAAAATGGTTAGCGCAGAAAAATTAACCTGGTTGTTTTTTAAAAAATCAAAATAAAATTTGGAACTATATTTTTATTTAATAAGTGCAACAGTCTAGCCTTTTGAACATGTGATACACCTGACACCAGTCAGTATACGCGTTTGCCAGACGCACCTTCTGCGTGTCAGTTTCTAATGTTTCTGATCGAGTTGTTTTATGATCACATTACATTAATATTTCCATAGAACATGTATACGACATTTCGCAGTGATATGAAACGTGTCAGTTTAGTAAATGGTGTCTATACATGACAGTATTTTAAGGCTTTTCTATCTTTATTTTAATTTTTTTATATATTCTTTTTTTAGTCCAACAGATTTGATGATTGTGAATTGCTTTTTGAAATGGAATAGTCTTCACGCAGAATACACATGAGTAATGTCCGAACGGTGCTGCACAACTGACAATGTGACACACTTTCTCCAATCGTTAGAATAGGTTTTATTAATACAACACTGACGTAACTGCTCTCTACTGACCAACTATGCCAGTGACACTCTTCCACATAAAACTATTCCACTTTTTCGTTTTTAGATGAAATAAGCGAAAAATCGACATTTTTCGAGTTGTGCCGGTTTTATTCCAAGGTAACGATATGTTCGGTTACAATATGTTGCAACATTTTATGAAAAATTAACTCTCTAAGCAAAATTTTGCAAATGTCTGATGTTATTCTTTCATAGGCGGTCAAAATGATAGAAGTGGTGAAAAACGAATTGGTGTGTACCGCACAGACAGTGAATTTGAGCAAACGCTAGTTGATTCAAAATTACTTGCTGAAGATTAAGAATGTGAACCTGTCCTGCTACCACTCATGCAGCAACAAGGTGATACGCGTTCCCAACAGGACAATGCACATCCACATGTATTCCGTACCACCCAATGTGTTCTTCAAGGTGTACTTCAGCTACCTTGGCCAGCACGATCCCCAGATCTCTCCCTCAGTGCGCATATTTGGGACCGCATGAAACGTCATGATGGGCGGTCAGCATGAGCGGCACGAAATCTGGCCAACTGAGGCGCCAGGTGCAAATTACATGGCAGGCCATTCCACATAACCACATTCGGAACCTCTACGATTGTTTCCATGAGAGAATTACAGCTTGCATTGCTGCAAAAGGAGGGTATACACTGTACTAACGCCAACATTGCAGACGCTCTTCACGATATCAGGCAGGTTTCTTTGACCCTTCAATGCATTTACTATCAAGAACATTGCCGTATAGTAGGGACTGCAGGCTGATTCCATCTTGGTTTTAGGAATCTTTACTTATCACTATTATTTGACATCATTTTTTTAATTAACTGAACGAAGAACTGAACAAGCCGAAGCGCGTATAAATTTTACACAACCTGTGGCCAAAATATGATACAAACAATTGCAAAGCGCATTTTAAAGTAAAAGTACCTCAACATTACTCGAATGCCAAAGTAGGAATTAAGTTACTGAAACGTAAGGTTCCTGAGGAAAAATGATAAAGACAATGTCAAATTACATCAATTCCCATGTTCATCAGGATAACGTTGTAAGTATTCTTGTAGGTTACTGAACAGTAAGGTTCAGTAGAAAAATTGTATACACTAGTCTTACACGCCGAAGTTCATAATAAAAATGGTAAAACAATTTTAATATTCCTTGGTTGGACATTCAAGTAACATTTAAAGCAACAGCTCCAAAATCTTTTAAATCAGCTCAGTTGTCACTAAGAGAAAAAATTACATACATAACATGCACCTATCGTAAAGTATGACCTTTTTAAATAGATGCAGTAATAAAACTATCATAAAGGGGGAAATAGGTGATCTTTAAAACCTCAAAAACTAGAAGCTATCCAATACTCGAACGCTTCGACAAGAAACTGTTACGTTGTAAGTTCCATGAACTGTAACGAAGTAACAGTAGACACATCTTTGGTGCTACGAGCGTCGTGCAGAAGCCAGTGCTTTTGTTCACGCAGTGGGCTACGGATATCCTGCGGTTAAGTGCTCAACTGACGCCCAGTGTATGCATTCTGCTCCATGTAGATTACAATCGACCGTATCAGCGGCCTCAGGTTGCTGAAGCAAATACAAAAGGAAAGTTAGGAGCACCTGAAGCTTAGCAGAACAACCAGTTAGAACAAATAACTCACTCGGCTAAGCACAAAATATCTGAAGGTCACTACAAGCCTTCCACAATGATGTTAAACAACAGCCGGTAGGTGACCAGTAAAATGGGCTGCATTAATAGATGCTATCCTACACGCATGACAGATTTAGAGCACTAGATGCAAGAATAAGATATAACAGCTGCTATGCCTCAAAGGTTTTGGCCTACAGACTGCGCACTCAAAAATAAAAGACTCAGACAGGACAAACTCGAACAGGCTCACTTAGCATTGCATGTAGCTTCAGCAAGACGCGGTCGAGTGGCCGAGCGTTCTAAGGCACCTTGCTGCGGGTGCGCGGTTGCTCGCCGTCAGTAATTCGCGTCCTCCCTCGGTCATGGGTGTGTGTCTTGTCCTTTGCATAAGATAGTTTAAATCCTTTAAGTAAGCCTAGGGACTGATAACAGCAACAGTTAAGTCCCATAGATTTCCAAACATCTCAACAAACATTTGAACGTAAGAGTTCCAGCAAGACACAATGTATTTTTTCTTTATTTTTAATATAGGAAGCGTATTCCCTTTATGAATCCGCGATGTTTATTTTTGTCAACATGAATAAGACCATCTAGTTCGCAAAAAATATTTTTATTTATAATGTCGTTGTGTCATCTGCCATCACCAGATCTAAAATCCTTACAAAGTTATAGATTTAATGGCAAATACTAAACTTTGCTTCGCAAGTTCAGAGATTTTTTGATCTGCTGATGGAATGTGTTGAAACAACGATATAAATAAAGCTAATTTTAGCGATCTACATGGTTGTTTTTCACACTGACAAAACACAATAAGTAAAGGGGCAGAACTGCTCTATTAATCTACGGCCACAGGTAAAATCCAACAATATGTGCAGTAGACATTGAGCAGCATGAAATTTCTAGCACTCCCAGAAACAAGGTAACATATACCGGATGATCAAAAAGTCAGTAACAAATTAAGACAAAGCAAAGATGATGTTCTTTACAGGAAATGCTCAATATGTTCACCATCATTCCTCAACAACAGCTGTACTCGAGGAACAGCACTGAAAAGCATGTCCGGAGTTATGGTGAGGCATTGGCGTCTGATGTTGTCTTTCAGCGCCCGTAGAGATGTCGGTCGATCACGATACACTTGCGACTTTAGGTAACCTCAAAGCCAATAATCGCACGGACTGAGGTCTGGGGACCTGGGCGGCCAAGAGTGACGGAAGTGGCAGCTGAGCACACGATGATCACCAAACGACGCGCGCAAGATATCTTTCACGCGTCTACCAATACTTCGTTTTTTTTTTTTCTTGTTCTAATAAAACCCCATGTCATTCCAAAAATGTGTGTCAATTTTGACCTCTTTATCTACATTATTCCGCGATTTATTAAGTTTTCATATTAATACTGACTTTTTTGATCACCCGGTACATACACAAATACACTATTCAAAATAATTAGGGTACCAGGTGAGATATTATACACAATATACAAATGGTAACATATTTTATTCAGATATAGGTTACGATTATAATTTCTGTGTGATACAGTACGATATTTTGCTCTCTAAACTCTTTACTTATGGTTTATATGGCGTTTATTCAGAGAGAGAGAGAGAGAGAGAGAGAGAGAGAGAGAGAGAGAGAGAGAGAGAGAGAATGGGGCTACCACAATAGTGAAAAAACTTCTCGTTGCCCTCCAATAAGGTGTGTGATCACCTCAGACAGCTAGTACAGTTGCACACCTGCATGGCATGGAAAGAATAAGATTATCAGTCAGCTCTTGAGGAATACTTGGCCATTCTTCCATCAGTGCAACATCCCGTTCTGCAGCCGTTGCGGGAGGTGTTGGTCTGGTTGCAATGCGTGTGCCAAGTGTATCCCAGACATGTTCAACCGGACTTAAGTCCGCTTAACAAGCTGGCCAACCCATTCTTTCAATTTTATAAGCTTCAAACATGTTATCCACCAGTGCAGCTCTGTGGGGACGACCCTTATCGTCTTCCAGAAGGAAACCGTCTCCTATGTCAACAGCGCAGCGCACAACAATAGGTCGAATGATCTAATCTCTGAGCAGTCAAAGCGCCATTCTGAACGACATAGAGGTCCGTAAGTCTGCTGATTCTCTTTCCACACCATTATTCCACGATATGGTGATTTTTCCTGCACATAAGCAGGAGTGTTCCACGTTCGCTCCAGATGAAGGGGCAATGATTTTCCGGCTGAACACAAAATTTTTGACTCATCTGTGAACAGAACCCGGCCCAGTTTCTGGGAACTAAACGGTGTTGTAGTTTTATTAAGACACACAACATACACTTCTGTGATTAGACTGCGATTTCGGATTGTGTTGCTACTGCGCGTCCCGTTCTAAAGAATAAAAAAAAATGTTCAAATGTTTGTAGTCTTTGGGACTGGGACTACGGAGTCATCAGTCCCTAAACTTACAAACTACTTATGAACTAGCTAATACTAAGGATGGCACAAATATCCATGCCCGAAGGAGGGATTCGAACCCCGACCGTAGTGGCCGTGCATAACGTGACGGCTCGCCGCAGACCGCTCGGCCACCGCTCGGTCACCGGTCGGGCACTGTCGGGCACTGTCTGGAGTGTGCGAAGTGTGCGAAGCCTCCTGCCTCGATGTACTGTTAGCCGGAGATAATGTTCATCTTTTGCTGATGTTGCCTTTTTTTTAAGGTTCCTGACGTCTGAAATCGCGTCCAGATCCTCGAAATTACGTTTTGGAACACTCCAATAGCTGCAGCCATCTCCCTCGCTGTCTTTCCCGCTTCCAACCTTCCAATGACTCTCCATGCCATAGCTTCGGGTAAGTCACGTTTTTGTTGCATTGCACTGCCTGCTCACGACACTATCTGAACCCACCTGCTTGAGTGATTAGTTTGGTAAACACAAGTCGACACAACGCCCTCAGCAGCAACATTCTGTTATTACCACTATCTCGGTTGCCGTAATGTTGTTCAATCCGTAGAACCGACAAAAAGATGTCGAACCATTTAAAAAAAAAATTAAGCTGAAGGGACTTAATAGCGGGGTCATCAGGTCCTAAACATACAAACTACTTATGTACTACTATACTAAAGACGGCACAAACATCCATGCCCTAGGGGGGATTCGAACCCCCGACGGGGGACGGTCTCGCGCATCGTATCCTAGCGCCTCAAAGCGCTTGGCCACTCCGCCGCGGCCGTCGAACGATTCTAGTCCATTCTGCCGATGACAATACATCACAACCTAAATACCTCAACTGATTCCCGAGCTCTTTTAAAATCAAACACTGGATCCCCGCTGTCTTCCCTATCAACACGCATCTCTTCTTTTAGCACGTCATCAGACTAGTCTTAGTCCCCGTAGAAGCCTTCAGTGTGCCTACTTCTTACACCTGTCCGCTATCTCCTCTGCTCTTAAGATTGGACATCCCATTGCATTCCTAATGCCGCTGCCCTTGCTTTCAGTTTTACCAAAGGTTGTTCTGAACTTTCTGTGTGCTGAGTTCAGCTTATTGATGATCATTTCCTTTATGATTTCGTCACGTTTTTCCTACAACCATTTCGCCTTAGCTTCCCTGCACGTACTATTTATTTTATTACAAAGTGGTCAGTATTTATGTATTTTCAACTTTTCCCTAAACATTTTATTCAGTTCCTTCTTTCGTGGGTCAGCTGAAGTATTTCTCCTGTTACCCATGGATCCTACGCAATTACTTATCTTTACCTACTTTTGTCCTACTAACATTCTTAACCGCACTTCTCAGATATGACCTTTTCCATTCAATTGAACTGCTATCTTATCGCATTATACACAGTCTTAACGAATTTCAATTGCGTCTCATATTCCCTCAGTAGTTACTGAACTATACAGGAAGCAAGTGGCCGATCATTGAATCCGTTTCATCGGCTACAGCACCTTGCAATAGACATTACTTGACAAACTAGATATCTCAACTGATTCCCTATTTGTTTTGACCATGTGTATACATTTGCGCTCAAAAGTGTTTTGTGAGAACATTTGCGCAACATTTCTTTATTTGTAGCATTGTGTGGCCTCTTGTAACATAATCAGTGTGCACTATAAACGTTAATACATGCATCAACAGAAATCACACTTCTGAGAATATTGTAATGAGTTTTAAAAAATGAAACTGGGAAATTCACAGCTCGTAAGTATTTTTACAAAATAGTTCTGCGTGGAAAAATAAAACTAAACATGTTTCTTCAGAGCATGGCAATATTTTCTTGCATAACACTCTGCCTTTACAATAACCTAACTTGTTGCGTGCATGGAAGCAATGAAGTATTTCTTTCCTTGGAATTTGTCTCCATTCACAGTTCAACATATTGAAAAATCCACTTTACTGGAAAACTCTTTTGCTCCTACACATCTGCCTAACACCTCCCAAGTGTGTTTTATCGGGTTTCAGTCCAGATTTTGAATTATGGCTAAACATTAATTATCATTGTTGAACATTGTCTGTTACACGATGAGAACAATGTTTTGAATAGATATCTTCCTAAAACACCGTTTTCGGGGCATGTTTCTTCTAGGATATTGTGCTATCATATATCCGAAAGATCTGAATTGAATTCCGCATGGTGTGCTTGCCTCCCAAACGACGTATCTGTCTTTCCGCTACTATAGTAATTCGACTCTTCAAAGGGGATCCGCTAGAGAAAACTGCTCTTTGTGGCAATCATTCAAGATCCAAACGAACATCACGATATCTCAAATAAAAGGACGCACATTATTAAGTTCTTAACGTTTCTTAACTCCACTTTCTTACAATTATTGACATATAAAAAGTATTAACACACTCATTAGTCTCTGATATTACGAACTCCGTCACGTAAAACGTTCCATTAATACTTAAACAACTTTTAATATTGTTATGAACAACAAATTATACGGTAGTATCGGAATTCCTAATGTTGTATAGAAATTCGAAGTACTTTTGCTCTCGTTTCCTCACAATTGCAAAACGTTGTTACGATAGACAGCGATTTTGTATTAACCGATTGTTGAACTAACCAGATAAAAACTCGTTTAACAGCAGTAAACGCTCTATGGAAACTTCAATATTAACTGCGTGTCACCAACACTTTCTCTGTACTCCTACCTGAACAAATATTTGTACACAAATTTCAACTTGAAATAATATGTCGAAATATATTGTTCTGGAACAAAGACAATCGCCTGCAGCCATTGATAATCAAGCAAAGCATTCGTGTCCATATCGATACTCGATCAAGTCATAGATTAGGCACAAAGATGTGTGAAATATCGGAGTTATCACATATATCAGAACGCAAATCTGAACGTTTAGACTGCCAATGTTATTTTTATTTATTTAGTGTGCTCTAGGGGATCCATTTTGAACAGTTGAACGACTATACCTACGAAGTAATTAAAGTGCCCCCAAGACAGGTACGTTATTTGCGGTGCATGAATATCAGGCGGAACGCAATTCAGGTCTTAATTAAATGTTTGTAAATCTAAGAGACTTAACTACGTAGGTCAGCAGTCCCTAGGCTTACCAACTACTTACACTAATTTAAAGTAACTTTTGATAATGTCAACAGAAACACCCATGCCCAAGGGAGGGCTCGAACCATCGACGGCGAACGACGGCGCGCACCGCAGCAAGGAGCCTTAGTGCGCACGGCTAACCCACCGCGGTGAATTCAGATCTTTCATATATTTTTATGCATGATAGTACGATATACTTAGCAAAAATTTCGTTGCTATCATGACCCTTACAGTCTCTACGCGCAGTAAAGGACCTAATCAAAAGTAATTTTTTTTACTCATTTCTAAAATTTTTCTTTAAATAGTCATAAATCTAAACACGAAATAATGTCAAATTTTATTCTTCCTGGACTATATATGTGCAACTAACAGTACTATGACGATATGTATGTAATAATTATTCATTCTGAGGATCTGCCATACGCAGCTCTGTCGTATTCGATCAATGCTTAACTAACGTCGTAGTTCCCCAAATCAAAACCCCTACAAGTTTAGACGACTCTCTTCTTTTTAAACCGCCCGTTTGGATCATTCCACAAACTTCGTTTCAGTCCTCTGATTCATCGCGAACGTCGATAGCATGCACCAGCTCTCAGTAAGAAGCCCCTTTCAAAGTTCTGCAGAACAAGCCCCGTTAAAGGCGAAGTAACCGCTTGAAAATGTCAGGGCAGCTCTCAAGACCTCGCTAAATCGTCTTCGGAGCGCCTAGTAGTTCGTCCAATTACTCACCGACTACTTACAGTCCTCTCGGAACTCATTTATAAAAAGACAAAAAAGTTACGGTGGGATTGTCGCACTCATTCTCTTTTGAATACAGTATTGAATTTAATACGAGTTCTTATCATCAGATTATGTTACTCTATTTACGTTCCAGTCTTCAGTCTCCAATTTAATGCAGCCCTTCTTCTGCGCAAGTTCATTTCTGAATTAATACTAAAATTCTTTCAACAGTGAAATATAATATTGACCAGTAATTTTTCGGATCACTTCTGTTGCCTTTCTTAAATATTGGAGTGACTTGTGCAACTTTCCAGTCTTTGGGTACGGATCTTTCGTTGAACGAGCGGTTTTATATGATATCTAGGTGTGGGGGAACCTAATTACTATACAATCTGGCCCCCGAGACTTACTTTTGTTAAGTGATTTAAGTTGCTTTAATACTCCAGGGATATCTACTTCTAAATTACGTATGACGGCGGTTGTCCTCGTATCGAATTCTAAAATATTTAGTTCGTCGTCTTTGGCAAAGGAATTTCTGAAAACTGCTATCGCGTAGTGAAGGTATTGATTGTGTTTTCCCGTTGGTACAATTTACATACGACCAGAATTTATTGGGATTTTCTACCAAGTTATCTGACAGGGTTTCGGTGTCGAAACTATTAAAACCTTCTCGCATTGATGTTCGAGCTAAATTTCGACTTTCAGTAAAAGATTGCTATCATTGGGGTCTTTGTGTCTGTTTAAATTTAGCATGATTTCATCTTTGCTTTTGCTAGAGGTGATCGAACCTGTTTAAACCATACAGGTAGGTTGTAATAAAAAATAATTGTTTCAAAGATCTTTGACAAAACTGTACGTTACATGATTGATAATAAAGCATGCCCATAGTGAATGAATAAATAAATTAACAAGAATTGGAGTGAAGAATTGTAGAAACTAACGCCGAAATGGAGGAAATGTGAAAAGCATCTTACCTGAATCAGAGCCCGTAGGCTACGCACATCACAAAACCCGACAGACGCCAGCTGTAGTAACTGATGTAAATGAAATTAATATCAAGATAGTCGTATGTAATACGAGTATTTACCATGCCGGTTGCGGTCAATGCAGCCCTTGGATGCGAGCAATGCACGCAAAGGCGTAATATCTGCGCAGAAAAGAAAAACATGACCGGCAGCAAAGAGGCATCCCCACCAGGCAAATAATCTACCACAATATGTTAAAACCTGTAATTTACTGTAAAAGATACAAGAAATCAAAACACAAAATATTTAGCTTTCATTAGTTTTGAAAACATTTCAGGGATGCAGTGATCTTTTAGCAGTAATTAAAAGTATATTAAATTAGAGTCTATTACTGAACAAGTACCGTTGGCAGGCAAATTAGAACTGGTCACCTATTAATAAGCGTTGTACGATGTAGACTGCTTCACGATTAATTTTAATTGTGCTAGTCATTATTACCTCGCTATTATAAAAACATGTAAAGTGTTGAGTTCAAGTACTACAAATATGCTAAAATAATGTGTAAACAACTCAGTAATTATCGGCTAGAATTCAGCTAGTAAAAATTCGATAGAGAACCGTACTGACTCAATCATTATTCCACGCTGCCGTTCGCCGTTGGTGGTTCACAATCTGGACCTGGAGACTTGCATTCGTTAAGGAATGTAACGATATACATTTGTGTTTGGCTTGTTGCTTTCGGTCCTGGTAGGTAGATTATGTTCTGTATCGCTACTTCTTCTATCAGTTCTTGTAGCATATATTTTTAAGTATTTTGCTTGCTGAATTTTGTATCCTTGCAGATTTTCAATATAAGATTTTCGAAATGCGTAAATAAATTTTCCCTTCATCACCCTCGATTGCTGTATTCCAACCACAGCGTTCTTCTTAGCGTTGATTACATATTTGACATTGACAGCAAGTAAGTAATATGATACCTGTCGTTCATAATGATCAAATGTCACTGAAGTTTTACATGCATCCCCGCTTAGGAAGACTTAATATTACCGATGTAGCTCTTAGCCCCCTCCACGACCCCACACCTTCCGTCAATATGCTACTGTGCTGTAGAATTAAACTCGTAAATAGTCACGAATATGTCCAGATTGTTTTTATATAAATGTTTATCACGCTGTCATATAAACAGAGAAACTGGTTCTCTAGATCCTTGGTCAAGACAAATTTATCGTGTTTCGTTCTCTGACATTTTTCATACTTGCTTAATACGTATACGTGGGGCTTTCATTCTGTGGTTGGTATTCTATGCTCGCTATTATTCTGTACAAATATGAGAAAACCGTGTAGTCGGCCAAGTGTAAATGTTGGAGAGATAGAGTGGTTTTATTTGAACTTCAATGAAACAATGCGATACCCTCCAGCTGCATTGATTGTTGACCTTTGCATGCAACCGAATCATTTCTACGTCGGCAGCCCCTCTCGTTCCCATTCACGTGTGTTTCGTAATAAATGAAATGGGAGTTCTCAGTTTCAGACTCGTAAAATTTCATTACACACAATGGCTGCTATTTATGCGTTTTATTCTAGATATATGTAGAACAAAAAGCTGTATAATAAATCAAGGGCTTAAAGAACTCGGTTCATTGAGTTAAATACTGGAAAACAAGATCGCTGCGTTAATACCGCCACGCAATTCGTTTAACATATTAACAGCCTTTTATGTAAATGAATCCTCACGCAGAAAAGAGAAGGCAATTACCGCAAGACTTAACGTAAATGGAATACGTCGCGTAAAGTTGTTTAATGGACAGCGCGGGGATCTGCGATGCACTGTTTGAACGATTTCCATTCAGTGTCTGCGGATAACCGAGAGGATTATTTTGTCACGTCAGCGATTCCGTTTTTTCTGGTAAAAATGGAGGTATTATACTACCAATGATACTACGCATAAAATAGTTATACGTTTCTGATAATAACCACAGTGTTTGCAATCAATTTCTTAGGAAAATATAGACACTTGATATTTTAAACACCTCAGACTCGCATGACAGCTCAAAAAAAGAAAATAATAATAAAATAAAATATCGAGGCGGAATAGCCGAGCACACTAAGGCGCCTTGCTGTGGTGCACGTGGCTGAGTTTACAGGCATTTGAACATTAAAAAACAAAAACAAAACAAAAAAAGAATAAACGACTATCAACAGTTACTCTTTCAATCACCATGAAGAACTGACAGTGCAGAGGAGGAAAGTTTTTTTGTACGGGTTTTATGTTAGTATAAAGGAATGTTCAGTATGCGACTGTACGCTTCCTCCTGCGACGCATTTACTATACGCTGTAAAGAACCTGGTTTCAGAAGTTTGGCTCGGTATTGTGGTCGAACCGCACATGTTTGCTTTCATGCCACAGCAACCACGTAAGTTTCAGATATCTTTTACCTGAGTAAGCTGTAGTTTTCAAAACAAATAAAAAAGATTTTGTACAATAAGTGGTTCATTAATAAAAATGGCTTTATTCTAACATTTGCAAATGATGTACACCAAGTCAGATTTAGTTGAATAAGGCTTATTCAGTTAATTTAGTTGCTTATTGTAAGTGGTCAGGTGAATTACCAATCACAAATAGAATAAAATGATTAAACAGTTGCAATGTCTGCGATAAGAAATTAGTAGCACTTTCCCCCAACTAAGTAATCGTAACTTTAAGAAACTCTGTATATTTCACAAAGCACTTAAAATGAAATTGTCAAGAATTCAAAATAAATTATGTTCCGCGAACACCATTTCTACAATCCTAAGTTCTAATGTAAAAACATTCACACATAAAAACTGTTTCGGCGAATACTTGTCTCGCCAAATTTAGAATCCCGAGAAGGGATCTTCCGCTGAACAAATTTTAACACTTTGCCCGATCGAATCACGCCCAACATCCAGGAGGGTCCTTCTTCTGCCAAGACTAGAGATAGAGATCCATTTTAGCCCGATCCTTCTTTCCTTCCTCCCTCTCAAACACACTCGCAACCAGTTCTGTCCGTAGGCCGCTTGCTTATTGGCCAATCGACATTCCATCCAAAACCATATACACCTAACAATAATTCTTTAAGTAAAAACTGAGCATCTGAAACGACTTCCTTACGAATTTAACATTATTTAAATGCAAAAAAGGAGTGTTAATTGGTATTAAATAAAGTCTGAAATCAATAGCCAGACCAGCTTTCATGAGTTGACCGCTCATGCCACACAATATTTTGTAAATTATTGGCAAATTGTACAATATTTTGACACACTAAATTAAATATACGGTAGGTAAATCATGCTGTTTGCATTTTCAATGTTACTGTGGAGAATATAATGATCTGTTTATATTGCCATTATAAATTTGTTTCAGCCATTAAATAAATATAAACAATTATGGCGGTTTCAAGATGATAGCTACAGACAATAAGCTATCATTTAAAGCAGGGTTTTTTGAAATTGCATGACGCATTCAAAAGTTGGTTATTTTAAGTTAGATTTTTCTGTAATTTGATTTAGTAGTCATAAATATTTATAATTTGTGAGGTATTGAAATTACTTTTAGAATCGTGAGATGTGCGTAATTATTCCCACATCGTAGATGTCTTAAATGTTGATGGTAAATAATGGTATAGATTATTTTACATTATTTTGAATTACTCGAGTGTGGAAATCACAGATGTCCTCCAGACACACAAAAATCTCTCGGCTGACAGCACTCATTGGTTTTGAGTGCAAAGCATGGACGTTTCCCAGATTTCCGCCGTTTTGCAAAAAAACCCGACTGGCTGCTCGGTTTATGTAGTGGGACTAACATAGACGTTCTCCATTTCACTTTGTCATCCCTGTTTTGAAGGCTATAAACCAAAAGAAATTTGTTCAAAATTGTATATATTTGTTGTTTGTGTGAATATTATCATGTTATAATGTTGTTCTTAAAAGGTTTTTATTTGTTTCTGTGTGTTTCATGTACGACACGGGCGCCGCAATGATCAAGGGCAGTGTTGTCGCCACCGCAGCCAACATTACAGTAGACGGCCACTATCAGAATTTAACCGACGGCTACGGGGCTAGGATGCAACTGTGCTTCTCTATTGCTGCGCGTCAATCGTTTTCAAAGAAGAATAAATGTGTATATATATTGATAACATTGTTAACAGTCGTTCTAAGTTAGTCGTGCCTTCTTACAAGAAGAAAATAAATATGTTTTATGTTGAAAAGTATTTTGAACGCTAAGAAGATTTATTTAATGTGTGATTTATATTTACTGGAAGACTACTCATATTTATAGAGAAGTTTTACGTTGTTTGAGAAGAGATTTAATATAATATAATTCGACTGTAACAAGATATTTATATTGGGTGTGAATGTGTAACGTCGATATTAGCAGGCAGGGAATTTTAATATTTGAGTTAAAGCTATCGATAGCAAACCGTAGTGCCTGTGTTAGAGAGTTAAATTTCAGTATCGGTTACAAATCAATTTTCTTGTCCCCACTCTTACAAGAAAATGTTCAAATGTTTGTATAGCTTATGGGACTTAACTACGGGGTCATTAGTCCCTAAACTTACAAACTAGTTAGGAACTAGCTAATACTAAGTACGGCACAAATTTCCATGCCCGAGGGGGATTCGAACCCCCGACTGTAGTGGCCATGCAGACCGTGACTGGAGCGCCTCAGTCCCCTCGGCCACTGCGGCCGGCCTCTTACAAGAACCTAATATTTTATTCGAGAACTATTTAAAAGATCTATTTCTTTTTTCTCCTGATTCTTGCTGTGGAGCGGGAACTTTGGGACGATGTCAATAAAATGTTCACGGTTAACTTTTAACAGTTAGTGTTGCTAAGGAACAGTAAACTACAAGTCAACAACTACATAACAACTAAATGGACTTGCATAAAATCAATTTAATTTCATAACTAGTGTCGACATACGAATTTTATCATTCCAATACGAACATAAGTTGTAGAATTAACGTCAACATTATCCAGTCTCATCGCAAAGAAGTGGCGACCAGTTACAAAGGACGCGTTTGCTTTTGAAGACTGGCTTTAGCACACGGGTACTGAGCGGGGGTGTGAACAGTTGCAGTGTGGCGGGTTCATCCAACACCACCTAGAGACAAGGCCTCACAACAGGCCGTGCTACGTCACACTGACCAGGCCGCGGCCGCCAGCTTACTGACTGCCTGCTACGAGGCAGGGGGTGTGACCCAGCGGCCAGCCATTCAGCTGGCGGCCGCGGCCTGGTCAGTGTGACGTAGCACGGGATGTTGTGAGGCCTTGTCTCTAGGTGGTGTTCGTTCAGTGCGCTGCGACGTCGTCTGGCTGAACGCGACCGAGAGGTGCGGTCCCGAGCGCAGTCTACGGGGACAGCCTTGGCGTTCTCTACTGCAGTTCTCAACGAGACGACGCGGCGCGTGGGGAGCAGTTTGTTGCTGCATCTCGACAAATTTTGTTTGGCTTAACCCTCTCGTGGTTTTTACTCATTTTTTAGAATATCTTAAGGTATCTCAGCTGTTACAGAGTCTTATTTGGATCAGGATTACAAATATGACACTCAAAAATTTTTAGCACATTCCATTTTTCCTAAAAAAAAAAAAAAGGTGGGACACATACGTCCCACTGATCATTTCTGGCACCGATTTACCTAAGACTTTTTAAAATAATTTCTTAAGTTATGCTGTCATAAGGTCTAAACAAGTACGTGATTCAAAAATATGTGATGCACACCAAAATGAAAAAAAAAAAAAAAATAAAAAAAAAACCGAGAGAGAGAGCTGTCTCGCAGCTTCTGTAATAGAAAATGCAGATAATAGTAAACCACATACCGTGTTTTACAGAAAAACTTGTTTTCTTTGAACAACATAAAGGCACTATAGGGCTACACAGTGGTCACTGGGACACATGCGTCCCACTAAATGTAAATTCACTGAAAAAAAAACTTTTGAAGTAAAATGAGTTTTAGAAAGCGTAATTGCTGTTTGTAAGCTTCTAAGAAACATAAAATAGCAAATATACTGACTTCGGACATTTTCGGTAGCGATAAAACTACGAAAAATCGATTCAAGGCACAATAAACTATGGTTACGGCGCGAAAATTCACGCGGCAGCCCGTATAAACAGTCACAGCCTCCTACACTGTAAGAATTTTTTTTTCCGCGTTCTGAAGGGCCACCAACAGATGACAGCACTATGCAGAATTAGGTAACTCGCCACCTTGTGGTACAAATGAGGTCCGAAGTTAGTGGGACGTGTATGTCCCAACAACCACGAAAGGGTTAACAGGTCCAGTATACCCGTCCGTAGCAGCGTCTGCGTCCCTGAGTTGGTGCTACCTGGGCGGAGCTGACGACGCCGTCTACAGAGTGGATAGCGGCCCGATACAGCCTACGGTGTTCCAGTTAGCAACCCGTCGGCTACTGAGCTTCCACCCACATTCTCACAGCGGCGCCGTCACGTCAGCTATCCTCACGACAGTTGATAAATAGGCACAGATCACAATCATTTGTGAAATAATACAAAACGGTGAGTATTTCAAACTGACAAGAGTTTGTGTTGTGATAATAGGGAAGTATTAGTTGTGGACGAGTAGTTTATTATTTAATACGATAAAATGTCGTGAAGCGAATTGTCAGATTTGGAACAGACTATGGCCAATAGGCAAACTAGATCGATGATGAGGATGTTTAAGAAACTTTTAGATCGTAAGAGTGAAGAACGTGACGAAAGGTTACGACAATCTATAAAGCTAGTTAGTGAACAACAGTGAGAAGTTGAGACAATCTGTCGAGTCAGTAAAGCAATCTACTGATGAGTCCATCAAGTTAGCTAGCGACGAACAAAGTGAAAGGATACAACAGTACATAAAGTTAGTTAGTGATGAACTAAAGCAGTTCACTATAGAGTCAAACGCTGAGCTGGAAAAACGCTTATCCGAGAAGTTAGAAAATTCCAAAACAGAGGCACAGGAACAGTTAGCAAATCTTACGAATCGATTAGAAGTGAACATACGCTAGTCGCGAGAGGAAAAAGGGCAAAGAGTGGTGATCTTGAGCACTTAACAGAAAGATTAGATACTATTAATGTTATTGTTAAGGACGAAATGGAAAAGAACAACCAAGTTCTATGTAATGGAAAAAAAAAAAAACCGGACGATATCCGTAATGACGTTTTAGAATATGTCAAAGAAATTTCTACAAAGACTGTAGAAACTTCTTTGAAAGAAAACCCTGAGTTAACCTCTTTGTCTCGAAAGGCTGATAGACCGGAATATGAAATCGAACAGGTTAAGGTGTTAGCAACTCTAATAGTTCGAATACAGTTAATAAATTCCCCACATTTAAACCCGAAAGTCAGGTTCACACGGTAATTTTTGTAAAAGCACTTGAGAATTCTTTCCCAGCTACGTGGAATGACGACAGGAAAATTCAATTTGTTATCGGCTATTTTGAAACGGAAGCTAATGAATGGGCAGTTTTGCATAGGAATGAATGTAATAACTGGAGTAATTTTGTCAACCAGTTTAAAGAAAGGTATTGTTCATAAGGGAAACAGCAACGTTTAATTTTGCAGTTATTGGATCCCTATTACTATTCCAAACGTTGGGGAAGTTATAAACAATATTTCTATTGGCACTTAACTCGAGTTCGTTTAATAGAACATCCAATAGTGGAAGAGCATTTAATACGAGTGTTAATTAGTCGGCTTCCGCATCACGTAAAGGAAAAATTAAATACAAAAGCTTCATAATAATCAGGAGATTGTAGGTGCTAAAGGCAATTGGTTTCTTTGTAATGAATTATTATATTGGAAGGTCAAGTCGGAACACTCGACATGGGAAATCTATGTACCAGAGGGTGTTGTGCCTGAATTAGTTCACTATATTCACGAACGCTATGGCCATTTTGGCATCCATATGTGTGTGCAGCACCTGATAAAGTACTATTATTTCAGAAATTTGTCACGAAAAGTTAAGTCGATAATCAGGTCTTGTGAGGTGTGTCAAAAGGGTACCAGTCGACCAAAAAGGTATAAATTGTATCCGATTATTGTGTTTGTAGTAATGGATTGTTGGTCAAAACATGTACGACTACATACTTTAATGAGATCAAACAACTCTAGTGCAACACGATGTTTAACCAGGGATTACTTTGTAAACTGGGGAATACCTAAACGACTGATAATGGAAGTGCTGATGTTAGTAGTAAGTTCAAGGAAGTAATTACCCAGTATTTTGGAGACCCTACAACATTCCGTGTCTACGAATACTGTTTCGCCGATTCGCATTTGCCGGATCTGGGTCCTAATGTCTTTTACATCAGTTCGGGTATTTTGGGAAGTGCCGTGTCCAGGAGACATGTAAAGGTGATCAATAACGTTGAATCATTTTGAATAATGAGTCCCGATTTTCCGTAACTTGTGATTACCGTCATGTTTCTGTTTAGCGGCGACAAGGACAAAGGGCATATCCTATCAGTATGGTGGAGAGACACACAGACGTAATCTCTGGCATCATGGGATAAGAATTAATCTCTACTCCTACTCCGGCACACAGCTATACGTCACAGACATTGTGCAGGGCACGACCTGCCTCTAATGGCACGGCTTGCTGGGACAGGATTCTGACACGCGGCAAGTGTGTCTATAGACTTCTTACAGCCTTTTAAAGTCCTCTTCTGGCCAGGAAGATTCACGGAGTTCGTGACTGAGCCCGTGTGGTGACACTGGCAGCGGCCTACGTCCTGGTACCAACCCGTGGAATCGAGAGGGAAAGCTAAAAAATGTATGGAGAAACGTGTATCCGGGGAGAATGAGAAGTCAGACGCAACTTCATATGAGCATGCACTGCAGCCAGAGGGAGTGCGACAGCCTACGGCCTAGGTCTCTTTCATTCCATGTTTTAATCAGTTTAATAAAGCCAGATGGTTCTCCATCATTTATAGTTTCAATCACTTCTCTCCACGAGAATACAAGAAGGCCCACCAAAACTACGCCTATAACGTTAATCCAGAAATACCCTTGGTTTCAGACTCCTAAGAGCAATTGCTATAAAAGTTTGTAAACGTACTGGACCAAACTGCAGTGTCAACAGTCTAGACATACAAACTACTTTAGCTGATACTAAAGACAATACTCATGCCCGAGGGAGGACTCGAACCTCTCCAAGGCTCTTTAGAGCGTACGGCCACTCCCGCGTGGCAAGAGCCATTGTTTCGGAGGGGGCGGGGGGAGGGGAGGCGGTTAAGTGAGCCTAACCAAAAGCTGTCCTTCACTTTCCTCTAACGCGACATCTAGTTTTATGAAAAAACGCGAATTTGTCTCCCGCCATAAAAGAATTTACATTTAAGTGGAAGTTGAGAAGCCTATTTGACCCAGCTGTCCCTAATTAGTACTGTGTATCACTTTGTATTAAGAGACACGGTGAGACACGAAAAACATTCAGTATTGCAACAGAGGTTGTTGCAAAGTAGCAGCAACGAGTGCGGACGAGGAAGGTTTTATCGATGCTGGACACGTGGGTAATCGACAGGCCTCACTATTCCTGTTAAAAGTCGTATTCCAAAACTGAAGTAAGATGACCAATACCGAACGGATGGTGGTCCCGAATGAAGTTTCATGCGTGTAGCCCTGTTACCAATATTTAGGAAATTACTGTGCAGTTAGTTTGACTGTCAATTGCCACAGTGGGACATGCCATACAGTTGTAGATCGGCCGGCCGCGTGGTAGTGGCCGAGCGCTCTAAGGCGCCTTGCTGCGGAGAGCAAGCCTGCTCTTCGTCCTCCCTCACGCAAGAATGTGCGTGTTGTCCTTAGTGTAAGTTAAAGTAGTTTGTAATTCTGCGGCCTGTAGTTTTGTCCCATAGCTTTAAGGCGCCTTCACACTGATAACCAACTCTAACAATTTCACTTGACAAGTGTTTTAAACTCGAATATTTGTCCAAGACTTGTCAACAGTTGTTTGAAATGGCGAGTTTTAAAAACTAACTAAGGTAAGTTTAGTTTCTAGTTTGTAGTTTATGATCAGCGAGGAAAAACACGGCAGATTGAGCAAGTAGCGAATGCACATTGGCGTGGTACCTTGTCGTCTGTGGTATTACACTGCATGTATGAAGAATACGAAATATTTCCTAATACACAGCACAGCAACTGAAGTAAGGGGTTAGAATCGTATAAAGAAAAAGCTACCGCAACCAGTAGTATTCCAAGGGACCCATCGTGGATGAGTTGGGTTCGGTTGTTTGGTTGGGATAGGAGGACTAAACTACTGAGGTTACGTCCCTGGTGGGGACAAGAAGGAGTGAAGATAAGAAAGGAGCGGAGGGGGAAAGGTAATGCAATCCGGGAAGTAAAGAAGGAAGGAAGACTGTATTAGCTTGGGGCCCCGTGCTCGCCACGCACGTACTCACGAAAGAACCGTGAGCCCTCTGGGGTGCATCGTTGATGATAATAAGGAGGAAGGTAAATGGACCAAAAGTTTTATGGAGATGCATGGTTTTTTCGTATTTTAACTTACTTAATTACTACATGAGTGATTTATATTTTGATTCACGTGGTCTGGAATAATACGTGAAATGGTACACTGTAGGATTAGAGTACCTATTTTATTGCATACTGGAGTAGCTTTTATCTGCATCTGTAACTGAGACGATGTTCGGCAGAATTGGCATACGTGATCTGCATAACGAAACACTGCACTATTTAGTTCCGAACATTTTCGTGCTTAGCACGATACATTTCGAGAGTTAACCACAGGAACAGTTAGTTATACAGATATTTCATCAGATACTTTGGCAAGTAAGAGCAAATAAATTTCAAACAGAAGTAAATTGTAAAAACAAACTTTTGCGGTTCATGAGACAGAATGATGCACATTTAAATGTAGTATGGAAGGACTAAAAAAAATTGCTCTCCTTAACTGCAATAAATTCCTCAAAGAAGTTATTTTAAGCGCGAAGAAAACACGTAACTATTTCAGTGTTTTGTTATTTATACACTGACATAGATGTTGGACGCCCTGAAACATCAGTTATGATGAATGTAAGCATTTGCAAATATGTGGGTGAATTGAAATGTTTGGTCTTCCACTTTCAAATTTTCGTGATCATGTCCCACAGTGTAGGTCCTGTTAGTACATTTATACGAGCATTTTTTTATCTTTTCTTCTCGCTATCCACGGTTCCACTTGAATTGTTTTAATTTTTCCTTCTTTTCAAGGAATGCACTCCCCAGAAATATTAAATTAAATGCTGTTGTAGAGACGATTATTAAAAGAAAACGACGAACGTGTGTTTACGAGAGTTTGAAACTGTTTTCAACACTTTGCAGTAGTTATAAGTTTGCCAAACTCACAACTACTTTAAGTTTGCTGGTCTGGCAACTGTTGGACGTTTTTGTGTTTCAGTGTGAAGGAACATTTGACCAATGCTAGATCTTTCCCTTCTCAATTGTGTAACAATGGATGTTGCGATTAGATGTAATCATTATGTGATTCAGTTGTAGTTTGCCAGTTGGTGAGAGCAGACCGCAATGGTCCATACAAACACAGAATCTTAGACCCCCCCCCACATGTGTAACACGCTATGTGATTATATGTTTCCTATCAAAGATCGTGTATTTTTTTAATCACTGAAAAACATCGTGTGCTTTGCCTGGCGTGTAGATCTGAAATTAACAGTGACAAACAGTTTCGAAAATGGTGACGGTAATTTCAAAATGGCTGCACAAGTGTGCACGAACCACAGTGGAGCGGCAGGCGCAGTATTCGGACCAGCGACATCGTTGATCATGTGAATCAAAAACTCAGAAGTCTCTGCGAGTGGTGATTGCTGGTCTGGCAAATGAATTATAAATATTTAATTAGAATTTGGGTGAAGAGCATGAAGTACTCGAAAATGATTATAATAAAACCATTTTAACTGCAAATGATTGCTGAAATTAAAAAAAAAATTAATTTTTAAAGACATCATTCAAATCATTTTAAATGCCGCAGTCACTGTTGCCTAATATTTTAAATTTATTCCAGTAAAATTTAGCAGCCCACAATTGCGTGGTAAGTTATTAAAAACACTTTACCATGGTTTCAGTATCCACTACGAATGTCTTCATCAGGAGTTTTTATATTTAAAAAAATCTAACATACTAGGTTATAGATGAAGGATTTGTAAAGAGTGTTTGTTTCTTTATTGATTTTTGACCAGCTACGTGGGGCAGGCAGCGTCCTACGTCGTTCTACAGGCCAGAGAATTTACTTTTAAAGCGGGTGAAAGGAGATGGTCATAGAGATAAAAATAGAATGTTTTCAAATTAACACTGAGCAAATTTGTGCAATACAGGTACAAAAGATGGGTAAAAACATGTAGTCTTTTAAAATCGGACACGGTGACTATAAGTCATCAATGTTGACAGTCATTTGAACAATATGGAGACTTTGATGGAGACACCATTAAAATAACACTGACGACACTTGTTCTGCATGTAGCGGCGGTCGCAACAAGGTAAAATAACACAGCGTAGTCGACGTGCTGCACTTCACAGACGAACCACTCATTGAAATCACTGCACTTTGGAGACCCTGCAGGGATGGTGAGGGGGTTAAGTGCAAAAGAAGGGGATAGAGAGAGGGCACATGAGAGTGGAAGCGCAAGGAGTCTACGATGAGGGTAGGAAGAATATGCGTCGGAAATAAGGAGGGGGGCGTGGAGGGAGGAGGCGCTGAAACCAAAGGGAGGGGGCAGGATTACAAGTGGTTCAGGGTATGGATATCAGGACGGAGGACGTAATCCAGAAGGGGAAAGCAGCGGAACACGGAAGAGGAGGTGCAGGGTATGGAGGGTAGAAGAGATACCATGGTGAAAGTGTGGCAGAGGCCAAGTGTCAGTGAGGTTAGGGTACACCAGTCGGTGATAGAAGTGCGGGAGACATAGAAGAGGTGGATACGTTCGAGGAACTGCAAAACGTGAGGAAAGGCGATGAGGTCGTACAGGAGCGATGTGGGGGAAGGGGGGCAGATACGATAGGCGAGGCTGACTGTCGTTCTAGGATTTGAAGGGATTTATAGTATTTGGGGGAGGCGAATATAGAGGTGAGGTGGAAGCTGCAGAAGACGACATACAGGCCCCATGTCCTGAGAGGAGCTGAAAGAGACCGAGATGTGTATGGGCTCTTAGTTTGTAGGTTTTAAGGTCGGATTTCCAGGTTAGGTAGCGGCCGAGGTAGAGGCCGAGGGTGGGGGTGGTGGGGTGGTGGATGGGAGGGTCATAAAGGGAGATGAAAGGATGAGATAGAAAGACCTATGACGAATGCCTAGGATTTATCGGGATTGACGGAGAGGAACCACTGGTTGCACCAAGGGGTAAAGTGAAAGAAGGGATTGGTATTGTGATCAGGGGAGGCAGGAGCAAGGACAAGGAAGTTTTGTCAGCATATTGAAGGGGACTAGGGTTGATGTATATCTGTAGAGTAGAACAGATAGAGGAGGGGCGTGAGATAAGGGCCCTGGGGCACCCCAACGGATGTGTAAAACAAACAGGAGTTAGTGATAGGAGGCGGTGCGAGACAAGGAAAGTAATGAAACATAATTAATAGGAAGGGCATAGGTCTGGAGATTGAAAAGGAGACCAGAGCGCCATACACAGCATTAAGCTTTTTCCATGTCGATGGAGATGAAGATGGCAGGAGCTATTATCAGCGGAGAAGGTGGGTCGGAAGCCATATTGGGAGAGTGGAAGGAGTTGCTGTGGACGGACATGTTGATGAATACGGCGAAACAGGATAGTTTCCAGGACCTTACGGAACACTGACTACTGATGGAACGGTGGGAAGATATGGATCAGCATAAACAGCAAAGATGCACTAACGCCGAGTTGAATAGTAATTCAGTAACGCCATTCAGGTTCACACACACACACACCAAAGTATTTCAACAGTCATCGCTCTCGAATCGTAAAAGTAAGGCTACCACTTTTTTGTGACTGAGTTCTTTGATTGATTTCGTACACCTTGGGTCAACAATTACTGCAGGTATATAGTGTGAAACACTAACCAAACCGTGACGTGTGATTAAAAAGGAAGGCCGCGAGAAACCACCGTGCGGCACAATCCTCCTCCCAGTACAATGCACGACCTCATGCTGATTTAAGAACCAACGGAAAGTTTTCAGATTTTCGTTGGGAACTTTTTCACCACAGTGTACAGTTAAGACGTAACACCAAGCAGTTATTTCCTTTTCTTGCACATGAAGGAGTAGATGGGTGGACAACGAAATAGAAACGACAATGAACCTCACAACTAGCATTACTGTCTTGTTCAATTCCCAAGCGGCAGACTTCGATAAGATGGCGTTAGAGAAGCTGGTGTTACGTTACAGACATTCTACGGTTGTGACCAGCGATTATATGGTGAAGTAATTATTTAGTGTAGTAGTAGTGTCAATAAAAACTTTACTTCACGAGCGTTTTATGCGGGAAACGATCCTTATTTTTGTAATACGGGTCATACACTCGTAAAATTTAATGTCACAGTAATATGGGACAGCTCTGCGGAATGGACTCGCTAAATTTCATGTTAAAACTCACTGCCCTTAATGGGAAACATATGGCTATTTTTCATTTAATCTAGACGTCACGTCGCAGGAGAGTGGTCTACTTTCAGCTAAACATGAAAGAAAAAGTAATTTCAAGTATTTCCTGAAACATCCGAGAAACTACACTTGCCGTTCGATAAGAAGAATTCCCATATACTGTATGTTCTGAACACAATTAAATATTTGCGACAGGTGCAGGTTTTCGAAATGCCAAATGCTTACAGTTACTGAAAGATACGAGCGAGGCCCACTGTAAACGTGAAAATGATTTTAAATCTCTCTGCACTCGCCAAATACAGCAACATTCTAATAGCACATCTCGAAATGGCTATTATATACCTTCACGGGGATGATATTAACGACTGTGAATAATTAAGGTAGTACCAGAAATACGAATTATTAATAAACGTATGAAATTACCTGTGAACACTATGAAATGTGCTGACAAATTAACACCTGCCAGATCAGCAGTAAAATTAACGTTTACCCGCCTGGAGGCAACTAAATATTATGTATTTAATTAGAATATAATTTATACAGATGTTAAATAAATGTATTTAAGCTGACTGGGATATCGGAGGACTACAAACATGCAACGTGGTGTTAGCACACCACTACATATTCACTAATGCACAAGAATATTAATTAACTCGTAATAAGTAGGATCCACACCCATTCACCAAAGGCATTTCCGAGTGACGTGTTTTACGTGTGTCAGCAATACCGAAAGCCGTACCATAGGTACAACCACAGTGGAGGAGTACCTGTTCAGAGGGGTCATAAAGTACATGTAGCAATATGAGGTAACTGTCTGTGGTGAAGGAAACACAACTCGAAAATTATGAACGAAATTGTTCTGACACTTCTGACAATGTAATACATTTGCCCAAGTTCTTGGAACACATCCCAATTGTTGTTCTTCACTTGGTTCAAAATGTTTGTAAATCTATGGTACTTAACTATTCTGGTCATCAGTTCCTAGGCATACAAACCACTTAAAGTAATTTATGTTAAGGACAACAAATACACCCATGCCGTGGGTGGACTCGAACCTCCGACTGCGAACACGATTCCACGCTGTGTTTGTAGATCTTCAACAGACAGGAGTCATATCAGCGTCTCTAATCATTATACCGCATATAATATGTTTGGAAAATGCTTATCATCGATAACAACAATGAAACTAGCCTGTTTACTTTGGTTTTATATGTGTAGTTGTCTCTAGTGGGAGTGTTGTGAGATACTCAAAATAAACCGAGTGAGGTGGCGCAGTGGTAACACACTGGACTCGTATTCGGAAGGATGGTGGTTAAAATCCACCTCCGGCCATCCAGATTTAGGTTTTCCGTGATTTCCCTAAATCACTCCAGGAAAATGCCGGGATGGATCCTTTCTAAGGGCACGGTCGATTTCCGTCCCCCATCCTTACCCAAAATCCGAGCGTCAGCTCCGTCTCTAATGACCACGCTGTCGATGGAACGTTAAACAGTAAGATTCCTTCCTCCTCCCCCAAAATAAGACGTTTAGTCTGTGCGTTCCTTGTGTTGTCTGCCCTGCCTACCTCACTTTGGTTTAATGGTCAAAATGCTATATGAACGACTTACATACTAGTTATACATCAGTTAAACTATCTTCATATCATCTGCGAAAGTGGGAACCTGTTTTGCAAGTTAAACACCGTCGAAACGTGACAACAAAATATGTATGCAAATAATTGTTTACAAGTACATTTCTTAATTGTTAGTGCAAGTCAGAATTTGTTGTAGGAAATTGGGATTATAATTGAAAACCAAAGGAGCATTAAATAACGTTGATTTATTTCTTTGGAAGGACTACATCAATTAATAAAAACTGCTTTCTTGCAGTTCCTGTTGTCCAAAAATAAGTACCTAGCATCACTGCGGCAAACAAATTTTCCCATGAAGGCGAATCACATCCGGATGTATCCCTAAGAACATGAAAGATACCTCAAATATAGATGAAAGACTCCAGAGGAAAAGCGCAACAAGTTTCATTGTCTGTTAAGCTCTCAAATGCAAAGTAAGAAAGCCAAGATCAGCTTCATATTATATCAGGCAAATTGTGAACTAAATATCAACAAATAATACAATTCCTTGAGACAATATAGTCCCGTTGTACCACAGGTATATCCATAAGTAGGAGGTCCTGGGTTCGAATCCCAGCCGCAGGAAAAAATTTAATTCAATTCCTCTCCTTATGTTAATACCTTTGGTATAACGAGATAATGTTGTATCAAGGAATTGTATTATTTGTTGATATTTATATCACCTCAGCCTGAGGAACAAGGCGGGATATGATTCTTCAGTTTCTCCCGGCGTATTTGATAATAAAAATATCCACGGGTGTACTGCCGGTCTATAGTGTCCAATGGGCGTAGTTCCTATTCGCGTTCTTTGCTGGGGTGCTATTCCAATGTAGGAGAGCCCTGGCAACTTGATATGATATTTCACAGGGAACATAAGGCAGAATGAAAGTATGTGGTGTGGAGGGAGACGTACTTTAAGACAGTCCGTGTAGTTGCTTTGGCTACAACGCTGTGTTAGCTGAGTGGTCTGCCGGGCGCCGTGGCTCAGCGCGCCCGGTCAGGGGGCTCAACGCCCACTGTAATAAAAAAAGCTGAGCCAAGAACACTTCGAACGTCAACGAACAAATACGATCAGCGTCCGCAATGAACAGAACTACCCATAGAGCAAAAAAAAAAAAAAAAAAAAAAAAAAAAAAAAAAGTGGTCTAAAGCACTTACCTAGTAAGTAGTAGATGCCGGGTTCGAATCCCGACCACAACATAAATTTTAATACAATGCCTCTCCTTACGTTAATAAGGAACTGCTTAGAAAACGGATAGCGTAACGTGTGAAAATGTACTTAAAAATACGGCAGATATGTCATTTATTGGTCGAGCCTTCGAGCCAACATACTCATGCAGGACCACCAATTCGACTGGATGACTAGGCCAGAAATGGCGGTAGCGCGTTCTAGTGTCAGACGAACGGGAAGGTGCGACCGCCACGCTTCATAAACCTGACACCCAACGACAACATATAGGGCGGGCAGCACCAGGGCGTGCTGTCGTGACAGCTATAACCACCACGCTGGCCCCACCTCGCAGCTCACACGAGAATGCCTCCCTTTGGAATTCCCGTTAGCGCCTCATAGAGCTCTGATTGAGCACCCAAATATTCCGCAACTGCCTCTGCCAACTCTTCAGTTTACACTGCTACGCAACCACATGTTGCAGTAGATCTCCTTCTTCTCTTTTGTCCCGCATCCGTCTTTAGCGTGGCATATTTAATATCTTTCCGAATGGCTTTGATGATGTCATATCAACCCCCCCCCCGCCTCCTCCTCCCGCCCGGGATAAAATACATGTTTCTCGACTGTCTGCGAATAGTGTTGGGCATATGCGTAAATATTCCTAAATATTTGCGAATCATGCATCTGTGGCGGATGTTGGGTACCAGCCAGATAGTGAGATGTGGGAAACCGCCTCAAGACGACTACTGGGCTGGACGGCACACCGACGCAATGTCGTTAATTCGCTGGGCTCATTTTACTACATAAACACTCTGCACGTCACATTGAAGTGCATGGCAGAGAGTTCATCGAACCGTTTTTGTGACATTTCTCTACCGTTTCACTTGTAAAAACACACAATGTGATATCTCTTATTTTATTATGATGATCATGTCTCCCTAAGCAGATGGGTGCTAACAAAAAATGTTCGCATTCGGAAGAGAAAGATGGGGTAAGAAATTTCCCAAATAAATCTCGCCGCAGCGAACAACGCCTGACTTTTAACCATTTCCACCCCAACTTGGGCTTTATTTCCGTGATACTCTTTCCCCTATATCGCGATAATACTGCCGCGAGAGACCACGAATACCAACTGCCGGCGTGGCGCAGGGGATGGCGTCACGGACTGCGGAGCTCAAGGTCGCCGCTTCGATCCCGCCCACCGGCAAAAATTTATTTCTTTGTAATTTACAATTCCAGAAGGTTCTATATCTTTCTTATGTTCACTTGTAAATTCTACTTATTTCTTACGTTAACTGTTCTTCTAATTTCTGGTAAATTCTGTCTGTGTATAAATAGCAGAGCACTCTGCCTGAGAGGCAGTCAGTGCTGCGTGTATGTTGAGTTCGTAATAAACGTGCTTTCAGTATAAGTGCTGTGTTTAGTTGCCTTCGAAGTCAAGCCTACTTCCATTGCAACGTGACATTGTTTGGTGGAGGTGCCGGGTACACTGTGCAACAGCTGCATCACCGTGGCTCCGATTAGGCAACGTAAAAGCCGTCGCTTACACGGACTGGAACCGGAATACAAGGGATACACCAAGTACATCCTTCCAAATGTCCGTATCATCAGAAGAAATATGGAGACGAAACCAGCAATAAGCCAGCTGCACATCTGACACCCGTCGGTGTTCTCTGGAGATGCTGGACAGGACCCCAACAAATGGCTAAAAGGGTTCGACCGAGTCGCCAAGTACAGCAGGTGGGATCATACAATGTGCTTGGCCAACGTTTACTTCTACCTGGATGGAACAGCCCAGCAATGGTTCGAAAACAACGAAGACAAGTTGAATGACTGGGAGACGTTCCAGGAGGAACTGAAGAAGACGTTTGGAGACCGCCAGCGACAAATCCGCTCGGCGGAAGAACAACCGAAGAACCGGGCCCAACGACATGGTGAGCCGACACAATCGTACATACAGAGTGTTTTGGCCCTGTGTAACGTAGTCAATCCGAACATAACTGAAGCGGAGAAAATCACGCACCTGATGAAGGGAATTGCAGAAGATATGTACCAAGCTCTTCTAATAAAACACGTCGCTACGACAGAAGAGTTCTTGAAGTGGTGCCAGCGTTTTGAAGAGATGCAACAAAGGAGGGTTGGACGCAAGAAGTATGACAGACTCTCAAATGTAGTCCCTATGGCCGTTGTGGAAGACCAGCAGGACTTGGCTTCTCTCACACGACAAATCGTGAGAGAAGAATTACGACAGTGCATGGCAGCCGGGACTATTAGACCGAGCGAGCATCAGATTATGGCCATGGATGTGAGCCCTGTAAGTCACGAGGTAGCCGACGCCGCTGAGGACGAGGTATTTCAAACATTAGCTCCTGTCTGCCCCGTCAATCGCACCCGACGTGAAGAATGGCGTCGCCCTGCTATGACTTACGCTGCAGCCGCCAAACGGCAGCCCATGAACCGACCGACGCGACCACAGCCAACTCCCCCGGTAACTATGACGCCCCGCAGAAGAACAGACGTCTGGAGGACAGAAGACAACACACCACTGTGTTTCCACTGTGGACGCCCTGGACATGTCGTACGCTACTGCAGAGAGAGGAGGCGAGTATTCGATGATTATTTTGCCGCAAGACGTCAGCCGTCGGAGCAGTTCTATCCAAGGCAGTCACCTGCTGATGAGTTCAGTCGACCTATGGGAAGAAGCCCATCGCCGTACCCTAGACGAGGTTGCTCCCCGACACGTCGAAGCCGTTCACCGTCGCCGTACAGAGGTACCAGCCGCTCCCCTAGCCGCCGCGCCCAGGAAAACTAAGCGAGGCGACCATCTACGTAGGTGAGGCCGCCGCAGATGAAAATCCTCCATGGACGACAGTCGCCAAGATGTCGGGAAATCTCATCGACGTCATAATCGACGGCCAACCTGTCCGGGCACTAGTTGATTCAGGAGCCTCTTTTTCTGTATTATCGGATAATTACGCCGCACACTAAAGAAGACAATGTTCTGTGATACGGGAGCAACTGTGCTGAAGGTCGCGAATGGAAAGTACGTCCATCCAGCAGGAAGTTGTGTCGCAAGAATAACCATCAACAACAGGACGCAGCCGTTTGAATTTGTCGTGTTAACAGAATGTAGTCACAATGTCATCCTAGGATGGGACTTCCTTCAGGCATCCCAAGCTATCATTGACTGTGGAAGATCTGAGCTGCAAATTGAAGAAGTTGCTCCGCCGGATGCACGTAATACAGAATTTTCTGGGAAGTTATTCGTCGTTGACAATGTGACGATACCGCCGTTGACAATGAGAAGAGTTGCAATCACAAACACAGATGACTGGTTAAACTGTGAAGTTCTTGTTGATAGTAAAAAGTTTCTCAGGCTCACAAAAGAAGTTTACATACCAGCGGCTGTAATAAGCATTACCTGTCGTCAAGGAGAGATTTGGATCACAAATTGTCACGAGCAGTCACAACTTATCCCCAAGGGAATGTGTATCGGGACAGCTGAACCAATCCAGGATGATGAGCTCAACGTCATCAATGAAGATCCATGCCCTGCTGTTAGTTCAAACAACACGCTGGAGGAAACAAACGTGGAACTGCCACTAGGGCCTGGACTGACCAAGGAACAACGCCAGCAGGTGTTAGGTATACTACGCCAATTTTCAGGTGCATTCACACCTCAGCAGGGGAAAAGTCTGACGAAACGGCCCACGATAAAGCACCGTATAAATACTGGGGATCATCCGCCAATTAGCCAGCGTTCGTATAGAGTGTCGCCAGCCGAAAGACGAATAATTCGGGAGGAAGTGGAGAAGATGTTGCGAGATGACATTATTCAACCTTCGGAGAGTCCTTGGTCGTCTCCGGTGGTCCTCGTAAAGAAGAAGGATGGCAAGTGGCGATTCTGTGTCGACTATCGGCGGCTGAACAGAATCATAAAGAAAGATGTCTACCCATTGCCGCGTATTGACGACACCTTAGACTGCTTGAAAGGAGCTACATACTTCTCAACTATGGACATGCAGACAGGTTACTGGCAAATCGAGGTTGACGAAGCTGACAGGGAGAAGACGGCTTTTATTACACCTGACGGCCTCTATGAATTTAAAGTAATGCCGTTTGGATTATGTAATGTTCCAGCCACGCATGATGGACAGCTTGCTTCGACACCATAAGTGGACGACGTGTCTCTGCTATTTAGATGTTATTGTCGTTTTCTCGAAAATATTTGAAGAACATCTGAGTCGCCTGTCAACTGTGTTGAAGTGTGTTCAGGCTGCAGGTCTCCGCCTCAATCCAAAGAAGTGCCTCTTCGTCGCCAAAGAGATAAAAATCCTGGGGCACCTAGTCAACGGAGATGGTGTCCGTCCTGATCCAGATAAAGTAAGAGCAGTCACAGAATTTCCAACTCCTAAGCACATTAGTGATGTGAGAAGTTTTCTCGGGCTGTGCTCATACTACCGACGTTTCATAAAAGGATTTTGTAACAAGGCACGTCCATTACAAGAACTTCTGCAGGGAGACGCCAAATTTTACTGGGATGAGACAAAAGAAAGAGCTTTCCGAGAACTTAAGGAGGCTCTAACTTCCGCACCAGTGCTAGCCTTGTACGACGAGAATGCAGAAACGGAACTTCACACAGACGCCAGTGGCTATGGGATTGGTGCAGTGCTTGTACAAGTTCAGGAAGGCGCCGAAAAAGTGATAGCCTATGCGTCAAGAGTACTCTCAAAGTCCGAGATAAACTACTCTACAACTGAAAAAGAATGTCTCGCGGTTATCTGGGCTATCAACAAGTTCCGGCCGTATTTATTCGGCAAACCATTCAGCGTCGTGACAGACCACCATTCTTTGTGTTGGCTGACTAGCTTGAAGGATCCATCAGGTCGACTAGCAAGATGGGCACTAAGACTCCAGTGGTATTCAAGAACGGGCGCAAACACAAGGATGCCGACTGCCTTTCGAGGAATCCATTAGTGGAACACAACAGCATTAATGAAATTTCAACTCTCACTGAATTAGATGACGTTACAGCTCAACAGAGGGAAGATCCAGCACTATTAAAAACGATAGAGGCCTTGGAGAAAGGAGAACTGACCAATGGAGAGTTCCAACTTATAAACGGAACATTGTACAAGAGCAACTACGATCCACTGGCCCCCAAATGGCTACTTGTTGTTCCAGCTCATCTCCAGCCAGCTATTCTCAAATATTTCCATGATGCTCCAATATCCGGTCATCTAGGATTCGTGAAGACCCTAGACAGAATCAGACGCAGGTATTACTGGAAAGGTCTCTACCGATCTGTCAAGCACTATGTGAGTCACAGTGCCAGCGACGGAAGCATGTGCCGCAATTACCTCCAGGACATCTCGTACCGATTCCGCCGGCAGCAGCTCCATTCCACCGAGTTGGGATCGATCTTTTAGGGAGGTTCCCGAAGTCGACAAACGGTAACCGTTGGATAATAGTCTGCACTGACTACCTCACACGCTACGCTGTCACCAAACCTGTGCCGACTGCAGAAGCTCCAGAGATCGCAAAATTCCTTGTAGAAGACATTATTTTGAAGCATGGAGCACCACGTGTCATGATATCTGATCGTGGAAAAGTATTCCAGTCAAAACTAGTATCAGAGGTAATGTCACGGTGCAATATTGTGCACAGAATGACAACTGCATACCATCCTCAGACAAATGGTCTTACGGAACGTTTTAACAAAACGTTAGCCGACATGCTGTCGATGTACGTCGATGTTGAGCAGAAGGATTGGGATACAATTCTGCCAGTCGTGACATTTGCTTACAATACCGCAAGACAAGACACCACAGGCTTCACTCCGTTTTTCCTGCTCCATGGCCGTGAAGCTGAGACGACATTGGATACACTGTTCCCGTTCCAACCGGACGACACTCAGGATGACTATGTTAAACAGCTCATCACCAGGGTCAAAGAAGCAAGACAGCTGTCTCGCATACGGACACTGGACGCCCAGGAGAAGGACCGTCAGTGGTACAACGACAAGCACCGACCTGTTGTGTACAGCCCAGGAGATCTGGTATGGATTTTTACCCCTGTACGGAAGGCTGGACTGTCAGAAAAGTTATTGAAGCGATACTTTGGTCCGTATCGTGTCATACGCCGCCTGTCAGACGTCACATACGAAGTTGAGGATTATGAGCCGTCGTCGAAACGTCAAAAACGAAGAGACATTGTTCACGTCCTGCGTATGAAGCCTTACTACGATCCTGAGGAGCAGGTAGACGACAATGGCTTTTTGTTCAAGGACTTTAAGGACGGTAATGTTCCTGATGAAGCCACGACAGGAACGTCCGTCGTTGATAATAGCGGAGAAGGGAAGGATTCTCTTGAACTGTCATACAGAGGACCCATGTCACGGTCGAGATCCAGGACATTGGAGCTGGCTCCACAGGGGTCATAACAGCGGGTCGCTGTTTCTCCAGGAGAGGGAGCAATGGCGCGAGAGACCACGAATACAAACAGCCGGCGTGGCGCAGGGGATAGCGTCACGGACTGCGGAGCACAACGTTGCCGGTTCGATCCCGCCCACCGGCAAAAATTTATTTCTTTGTAATTTACAATTCCAGAAGGTTCTACATCTTTCTTATGTTCACTTGTAAATTCTACTTGTTTCTTACATTAACTGTTCTTCTAATTTCTGGTAAATTCTGTCTGTGTATAAATAGCAGAGCACTCTGCCTGAGAGGCAGTCAGTGCTGCGTGTATGTTGAGTTCGTAATAAACGTGCTTTCAGTATAAGTGCTGTGTTTAGTTGCCTTCGAAGTCAAGCCTACTTCCATTGCAACGTGACAATACAAAACTAGCTGCCCTTCTCTAAACAGCCGGCTGAAGTGGCCGAGCGTTCTGCGGCGCGTCAGTCACAGTCTGAACGGCCACTACGGTCGGAGGTTCGAATCCCCCCCTCGGGCATGGATATTTGTGCCGTCCTGAGTATTAGCTACTTTATAAGCAGTTTTTAAGTTTAGGGACTGATGACCCCTTAGTTAAGTCCCATAATCTCTACAAACATTTGAACATTTCTCTAAACTTTCCCTGTATCTTCTGTCAGCCGCACTGCTCAACATTACTCGAAAATAGGATGCACAGGAATAGTATAGCATTTTATTTAGTAGAACTTTGGCATCTTCCAAGTGTTCTGCCAATGAAATGTAGCCTTTGGTTCGCTTTCCCTACAATTTCTTATTTCTAGGTATTCATTTGAATTTACTTTCTGTAGATTTGGCTGATTTATCGTTTAAATGATGTGTAACGGATTTCTCTTGGTGACCACATGTATGACTTCACACTTTTCTTTATTTATGGTAAATTGTTTATTTTTGCACCATGCAGACATCTAAATAATATTGCAGTTGCTTTCGATCTCCTGATGACACTACTAGCAAATAAGCAACAGTTTCATCCGCAAACAGTGAGAGAATAGCTCACATTGTATTCTAAATGATTATAAAGATAGAGATTCGCAGGTGCCCTTTAACACTTACATGGGGAACGCCGGATATCACTTCCGGCTTACACAGTGATTTTTCGTTAATTACAACGCACTGTGTCCTTTCTGACTGAAAATCTTGACTTTACTGCGGGGTCCACAGTCCCTAAACTTACAAACTACTTATAATCTACCATATACTAAAGACAACAGAAACATCTATGCCCGAAAGAGGATTCGAACCCCCGATGGGGACCGGGCTCGCGCATCGTAGCATAGCGCTTCAACGCGTCTGCCACTCTTCCGCGGCAAACCATGACTCCAATCGCTCAATTGTAGCGTTATTACATAAACACGCAATTTGATTAGAAGTCGATTGAGAGATACAGTGTCCAAACTCATTTGGAAATCTAGAAAATAATACGGAATCGATTTGAGATCGCTTGTCGATAACACTTAGCACATCATGTGACTAAAGACGTAAGATGTGTTTCATAAGAACGAAAAAAAATGTTCAAATGTTCGTTGAGCTTATGGGAGTTAACTGCAGGATCATCAATGCCTAAACTTACAGACTACTTATGAACTACCTTATGCTAAAGACGACACGAACATTCATGCCCGATGGAGGATTCGAACCTCCGACGCGGGAGTCCGCGCAATCCGCAATATGGTGCTCCAGACTGCTCAGCTACTCCAGCGCAGCCTCAGAGGAACGATACTTTCTGATTACGTGTTGACTGTGGGACAACTTTTTTTTCTCTTCGAGGTAGTCCATAATGTTTGAGGAAAGTATACGTTTGTGGATTCATGAAAGTATTTTGCAAAAGTTTGTATTTTTTTTGTTTTAGTTGTGCATGAATCTTTTTTGTTTGATTAAACCCGTCACCAGATAAAATTTTATCAGTTTTATTTACATACCCTTTGTCACTGACAACGACCACAATCTTGCCTTTATTCGCGCTTGTGATTAACGCTTTATAACAATTCAACATTTTATTTAAAAATGTTTATGCACATCCAAAAAGAAAGACCCAAAATTCTGATTTAGTCTTTTCTGACAAGGAAAACAAAACCAATATACTGTCATGAATCCGTAAACACCAGACGCCCGCACACAGAAAAAGCTACATAAAGGAGACAAATCCATGAGGCTTATATGAAATACCGGGCAAAGTCCTAATGCTACGATTAATGGTACACTAGCACAAAGGTTTAAAAGCTATGCACATTTTAAGAACAATATAGTTTAAAAATACTTACGAATTTGCAGATAAGGAGACTGTCATATCAGCTGGCTCCATATTTCCATCCCTAGATGATACATTATAAATAATTAAGCGTAACCTTATAAGACAGAAAAAGATGGCTACAGGAGAAGTTGTTGAATTTATGGAGTTCTAGTACTAACAGTATTCTATAACTTGTTCACCTTAAACGGAAAGATATTTCACCAATCAGAAGGAGCAACCATGGGATTCTTGCTAGCCCGAGATTTTCATTAATCATTTAGAAAACATTCACCTTCACCAACAACCTTACAATAGTTAACACTTTACTATTACTGCTATTTGGACGATGTCATGATATTACTTGCACATCACAACGACGTTAATGACATAGCACAGAGAATAAGTGCTATTCATCAAAAAATATGTTTAGAGCAAGACAATAGTGCAACCATTAATTATCTGCACATTACAGTAACAAGAGAGGCGCGTTCGTTTTGGTGTCTACAGGAAACATACTTGTGCAGATCTTACCATAAATTCAGAATCCCGGTATCCGAAACGAGTCAAGATGACATATTTACTTTCTACGGCAAACAGATTATTGAAACTGCCTTTAAGCGAGCAGGATAGGGGATTTTAAGCATAAAACAAGTCGCAGTAAGCAACGGATATCCAGCCTGAAAAATAATTAAATTATTTCAAAAGATTTAAAAAAAAAAAAAAAAAAAAAAAAAAAAAAAAAAAAAAAAAAAAACACACGCATGGAAGTAAGCTAACAAGTGAACAGGAAAACAAGAAAATCGTCTATATGCCCACGAATTATAAAGGAAAGGTTTCGGAAATTATTACTAGACAATTTGAAAACAACAGTTTGTGTTGTTGTTGTTGTTGTTGTGGTCTTCAGTCTGCAGACGCTACCCTGTCCTGTGCAAGCTTCTTCATCTCACAATACGAAGGGCACCCACATCCTTTTGAATCTGCTTACTGTATTCGTCGCTCGGTCTCCCTCTACGATTTGTACCGCACTTCCTTCTAATGCTAAGTTGACAATTCATTGATGTCTCAGAATGTGTCCCACTAACCTATCCCTTCTCTTAGTCAGGATACGCCAAAAATTCCTTTTCTCCCCATTTCTGTTGTGCACGTCCTCATTAGTTACACGATCTACCCATCTAATCTTCATCATTCGTCTGTAACACCACATTTCAAAAGCTATCATCGTTTTTTCTGAACTCCTATCGTCCATGTTTCACTTCCATACAATGCTACACTCCAGGCAAATGATTTCAGAAAGGACTTCCTAACATTGAAATTAATATTGGATGTTATCAAATTTTGCTTATTTAGAAACGCTTTTCTTCCCATAGCCATTCTGCATTTTATATCTTCTTTACTTCGGCCCTCAGCAGTTATTTTGCTACCCAAATAACAAAACTCATCCACTACTTTTATCGTCTTGTGACATTACAGATAGAGGGGGAAGCTGATTGTTTCCATGTGAAAGGCGGGTTTTGTCAGGCTGTTGAGTTCCCCAGCCGGCTGGCTGGGCCTAGTGAATGGAATACAGGTAGTAAGGGTTTCCCTAATCTGCTCGGAAACAGGTAACATCGGTCTTGGATGAACGAGGGCAGCTATTTCAGATTGAAACTGAAATACAATATAGCCACACACATGATAAGAATCCATATAAAATCAGTGAATGATTATATGGCAAGTATAATTTATGAATGCATTCTGGAGACTTGGGAGAACCAAACGCTGTAATTAAAATTTCAGTATCCCTTACAGATAAAAAGCCGATAAATTTCAGTACTATAGTAATAGTATTATAAGACTTATATTTACAATTATTGATACGTAGTGTTTATCACAATAGTTTAAGAAGTAAATGGGCAGTATTGCACCACGCTACCTATCTTAAAAGACGTACCACTTTATTTATGTACTCTTTCAATAAACTTTGTTTTACTCTCTTGTTCTGCTTTTCGTTGAGGTAGTAATATACTTGTGTCAAAACATAGATTCCACCACAGAAATACAAAACATGAAACCAGCAAAGCGCATTACATTTATATATATGTTCTATTATATTTAATATTATTCTTAGTAACGTTCATTTTATGTTGTAGATTGCTACTTAAATATTTCATGGCCGACTAAAAATAGTAGATATGCAGCAGATAATTTATACATAAACAATTATATGTATTTGTGGACAAGAAATGAATATATATGCCTAAAAGGCATGATAAATATTAATTGTGTAACTATATTTCGATGGCGGCAGTGTACTTTAACAGTGAGAAGACGCCACTCTTAAATAGCTACCTTAGCAAAGAGCTTCAGTCTCATCCGATTTTAGTATAGTTAAATATGTATTTGTTTGTTAAATGTAAACAACATGTATAGGGAGGTGGTCAAAGCAATTAATTCTGTGATATTCGAATGTATAATATTTTGGAAGGGAAATAGTATTTGAAGGTGAGGCGTTAGGATGCGCGAAAAGATACAATTTTGGGAGCAGGTAGAGCACGCTTTCGGACTCTTGGGAAGAGACTCGTAACTTGGACGCGGTGGTGAAAGGTTGTGACGCTGTAGCCGCGTTACGAACTTGTGATTTGTGGACATAGAAAATTTACGGGACTGTGACTGCAAAACTCTGGTTGAAAAGCGGTAAACTTTGGACGATAGTAGGGCAGTGGAACTGTGATAATTCAACAATGACAAACTGTGTTTTATAACAAATACTGTAATTAATCGTGGATTAATTTAAAACTGCAATGTTAGATGGACTTCATTAACCCTTTCGCTACGGTGAACTTCTGCAGAAGTCGGGAGCGAATGTGCTCCAAAGCCGGTGGACTGCTGCAGCAGTCGAGTGCTGCCTGTGCCGCCCAGTCGGTGGACTGCTGTAGCAGTTCCGCCTCGCGTCATATTTCTCTGCTTCACTACGCTCGACTTGTGTGGAAGTTTGTCTTATGCACAATTTAGCGGCTTTGTTGATAGTCTGTAGTTAACTAGATGGCAGTTGCATTCAGTTTCAAAGCGTTGGATTCACTTGAGTTGTACTGCTCGTTTCCCTCCTTGTTTATATCGGACGTGTTGTTAATCTCAGTTTCTACTAGAAGTGATATGACAGAGAAGAGATATGCTGTGGAGGAAGCTCTTTCCCTAATACTGGGTACTGACTTTGAGGATGAAAATGAATTATCGTCCGAATCTGACGATGAACATAAAACGCCTATTGTAGCTGCTTCTACATCACGTACATGTGCGCTACTCCTGGTGTTCCATTGACATTCACAGAGTTAGATTTGTGCACAGAAGACAAATCTACAGATGATGAGATAGACGAAGAGGCAGCAGAACCACCGAACAAGGAAAAAATAAAGTGGAAAAATGACAACTTGAATCCGAAGAACCAAGCGTTTGACGCAGCTACCTCTGGACTAAAAGGTATCGTAGACAGTGACAGCATGGTAAGTTTCTTTCAGCTGATTTTAGCACGGATTTCATAAAAATTTTGTGTGAGGAAACCAACAGATACTTCTCCCAAATGGTGGCTGGTGGTCGCGTTCCAGAAAGGATCCAAAGAGTATGGAGTGACGTGAATGAAAATGATATTTACATCTTTATTGCCACTATGTTTATCATGAAAAGAGTAAAAAAAAAAAAAAAAAAAGAAAAAGAAAAAAGAGCCTGTCTGAATATTGGTATGAGAATCCAGTTATTCATACACCAATATTTTCTAAACTGCTTCCTAGAGACCGATTTCAAAGTATCTTGCAGTTTTTACATTTCACCAATAACGAAGAGCCTCACGACAGTGACTATTTGTATAAGCTAAGGGCAGTAATTGACGACTTCAGGAAACAATACAAGGAAAATTTCTATCCTTAGATGAAAGTCTTGTTTTATTCAAAGGCAGGCTAAAAATCAAGCAGTATATACCTGCTAAACGTAGCCGTTTTGGAATAAAGATATTCATTATTTTCGACGTTCAGACAAATTATATTTTAGATTTTATTGTCTACTGTGGCTCACATACAGATATTGAGAACTTTGATCTCGGTATCTCAGGAAATGTTGTAACGACATTGGTAGAGCCATATTTGCAGAAGGAACGCACACTATACTGTGAAAATTGCTACACAAGTCCTGCCCTGTTTTGTTGGTTGTATGACCGGGCAACAAATGCTTGTGGTACAGTCAGGCACACAAGAAAAGATATGCCTAACATGCCTGAGAAACTAAAGAAAGGAGAACTTACTTTCCGTTCTGCATCGGAATATCTGTTGGCGCTGAAATGGCGTGACAAAAAAGATGTATATATGCTTTCAACAGTCCACCCTGCAGAATTGGTGGAAACATCGAAGATGGATCGTCAGACAGGCGCGAAGGAATTGAAACCTTCAGTAGTATTAGACTACAATTAATCAATGGGCTCTGTCGATAAAAGTGACATGGTAATAAAGAACGTGGAAAGCATAAGAAAATCCACTAAATGGTATCGCAAGATGTTCATTCACATCGTGGACATGTCGCTTTTTAACTCATACTGCCTGTATAAGAAATTTGTAAGAAACATTAGCTATGCCAACTTTCAAATGGGAGTCATACAGGAAATCCTGGAAAAATATGAAGTGGTAAAAAGAAGATCGAGCAGAGGAAAAAGATCAGAATGTCCTCCGACTGACAGCAGGGCCTCACCTACCTGATGAGTGGAGCAGCTAGAAAACGCCGGCCGCGGTGGCCGAGGGGACTGAGGCGCTTCAGTCACGGTCTGCACGGCCACTACGGTCGGGGGTTCGGATCCCCCCTCGGGCATGGATATTTGTGACGTCCTTAGTATTAAGTAGTTCATAGGTAGTTTGTAAGTTTAGGGACTGATGGCCCCGTAGTCGAGTCCCATAAGCCATACAAACATTTGAACATTTTGAGCTAGAGAACTTGCGTTGTCTGTAGAACGCAGAAGAAGCGGAAGCAGACTAAAACGTGTTGTAAGCAATGCAATACGACACTTTGCGCCTTTCCCTGCTTCAAGATTTACCACACACAAAAGAATTTTTGAAATGTAACACTGTTAAATGATATTCTCGTAATGTAATGCTAGTGAAATGTAACGTGAAGCAATTGTAAATAAATATTATTTAACAAGCGAAATATCTGAAAGAAGGAAGAAAACCGTTTCTATTCCAAATGAATTTTCCCTAATAAATATATAGTATAAAGTTCAATAATTGCGATAACACCGAGAGTGTGAAGCAGGACAGAGTAGCAGCGTGGGGAGTGCGGAAAATGCGCCGTACAGCGGGCACGGCCGGGCGTGACTGGCGCTCGACCACAGCGCACGGCGCAACAAGCACGGCGCCGGAGTGAAAGTTTTAATTTACTTGTGATAATTTGGAGCTTTTACTCTAGAGTGCGTGTGATACTTATTGTGGCTCTCATGAAAAATATTGGGGAAATATTAAGTTATTTACCCATGTATAAAGTAGAACAACTACCGCATTCTCATGTCCAAAAAGAGTAATAAACTCCATTTATAAAGAATTACTTCGCGAATGAATCACTTCTATATCTTAGAATCCATTTGGTTGGTTATTCAGAGCTTTAATTTATGTTGTTTAAATATATTTTTCGCGTCATCATCTACATATTGATAGACTGGCTAAACTACAGATTAAGTATTGATCTTGTTTAAACAGATTGGATAGCGGTTTAGGTCACAGAAGCTGACATACATTACTCACCCATATGTACAGAGACAACGAGCCATAAACCTTGTACTACCCTGAATTATGTATTGCCCAATTCCTATTGGTGAGTACCGGTAGGAAGGTCGCAAATGAGGTTCGATCGTCCGGGATGAGAAATAGAGTAACTTTCTTTTTTTCGTCCGGTTTTAGTAAAATTCTGTTGGAATAGTTACTGAAAAATGAGTTTTGTTATTTTGGTAGCAAGATCACTTATCATGGCCGAAGTAGAAAATATTAAAAAAAATGCAGAATGGCTATGGGAAGGAAAGCGTTTCTGAAGAAGCGAAATTTGTTGACATCCAATATTAATTCAAATGTTAGGAAGTCCTTTTTGAAAGCATTTGTCTGGAGTGTGGCTTTGTATGGGAGTGAAACGTGGACGATAAGGACTTCCGACCAAAAGATAATAGAAGCTTTCGAAATGTGGTGTTACAGACGAATGACGAAAATTAGATGGGTTATCACTTAACTAATGAAAAGGTGCTCAACTGAATTGGGAAGAAAAGGCGTTTCTGTCATATACTAACTAAGAGAAGGGATAGATTAGTAGGCCACATTCTGAACATCAAGGAACCGTCAACTTAGCATTAGAGGGAAGTGTGTGGGGTAAAAAACGTAGAGGGAGACCGAGGGACGAATTCAGTAAGCAGATTCAAAAGGACGTAGGTTGCCGAACTTATTCTCTGATGAAGAGATTTGCACAGGACATAGTAGCGTGTGGAGCTGCATCACACCAGTCAGCGGACTGAAGACCACAACAACTACAACAATAACACTTTCTACACCTTTTGGATGTTTACCTGACCCGCCTCCACACGAACTTATAGAAGATTTTAATCTTATTTTAAAATTTTTTCTTAAGATATAAGACTATATAAGACTCTAAAGTATGTAGCACGTTCTCAAGAAACTTATACTATAGCTTATACTGCGCAATATCTCTCTCTGTACCTTTGTTCATCCATACTGCACTATATAGCTTTCTACATGTGCCAGTTTTTTCCTAATTTAAAATGTGTCTTCTTCTGGTTGTTGCTGCATTCCATTGCGCTACAAGAGTTCCGGCTTCCAAAAACCATCTCGAAAACGAATATAAGCTGCGTATAATATGGCTTACAATGGGATAAGATACCGCCAAGTCACTAGTGTCCCCTGCTAGCCGCTTGGCGCGCTGCTGTCTGTGGTAGGTAACAAAATTTCGCTTGAGTGTTGTGACTGGTATGTTGGACTGTGGTATTACATTGCCAGTGCTATGACTGTCCTAAAGAGGAGGGGTCCCGCCTCTGCTGATAGACTGTGTTAACCTTCACTACCGCGACCCCGCGGTACTCGCTCAAGACCTGTCATCTGGTGCGTTACGAGGCCACGCGCGCCTTAGAAATGCGGGTAGGATGTCAAGTGATGACATGATGGATGGTGGTAGCCTGCGAAGCAGCTGTCGTCAGCTACGATGGAGAAACCGCCGCCCAGTCCGTATCAACACACCTTAGACCAAGCGTCTGTTCCGTGAGAAAAGACGTCACTTCTGATCCTGCAGTTGTTATTATTTAATATTCATAGAATATATGACATCAACTGCGATTGGGCAAAGCTGAAAATGTGTATCCAGCCGGGATTCGAACCCGGGTCTCCTGCTTTCTAGGCAGTTGCGCTGACCCCTACACCACTGGGGACACAGTGATCACCGCACCTGCAAGGACTACCTAAGCAGGATCAGAAGTGACGTCTGTTCTCTCGGAACAGACGCCACATGTATATATATAATATGCCGGTGATGGGCAATGATCCTATCGTTAGTGGGGAGGGGTGGGCAAAGTTTGAAGCCCTTACTCTTACGGGAATTAGTTCATAACTACGAGTTTGAGTACTGTAGGCAGGGCGAAGCTGGGAATTTGTATCTGACGGGAGGCGTGCTTAGCAAGTCCTTGCAGGTGCGGTGATCACTGTGTCCCCAGTGGTGTAGGGGTCAGCGCAACTGCCTAGAAAGCAGAAGACCCGGGTTCGAATCCCGGCTGGGTACACATTTTCAGCTTTGCCCAATCGCAGTTGATGTCATATATTCTATGAATATTACATTACACTACGTTATCTAAAACCTCTATCATAAGAATCATTTCGTCAATATATATATAAGAAACAAGACCAGTCATCAGTGAGAATATGTACTGCCATCTGTGGGGATTTGTATAAAACTTGAAGGTTGAATGCCACTAAAGATAGGCCTTGAATGGCGCCTATGTTTCCTATGGAAACGGCATGCAAATATCGATACGCTGCACAGGTATGGCGGTGCGCTGTATGGCGCCTCGCTACGGAGGTTGCGGCCGCTTCCTGTCGGAGATTCGAGTCCACTCTCGGGCATGTGTTAGGTTAAAGTAGTTTGTAAGTCTAATGACTGATGACCACTGCGGTTTGGTTCCACAGCTTTAAAATATTTGAACATTTTGAACTATCGATAACATCCAGTGGAAGACTGGCCTTAACTAATGCAGGCGCGGGTACATCAAAGTGAGTGTCTGATATTGCACACTGCTCTTCGCTCGTATTGCCCGCGACATTTCAACTTAAGTGACACTCATTCCGTTTCTATATTCACAAGGACATTACAAGCAGCGACGGCAACGTGCTATTAGAAGTTCTGGCGTAGCATTAAAAAAAATCTATGAAAATTTACCACTAATACAACCAACAAAACTGTTTAAAAAAGGAAAAAAAACACACACACATTAAGGTACCGTACATAACGTAGGTTGCATGCTCGGTTAACCGTGTGGTCTAAAGCTCCGCTTTCCGAGACGGGGAGGCGTACAGGCCCCAGTTCGAATCCGCCAGGCGGATTCATCTACACCTACATTGGATACTCTGCAAATCACATTTAAGTGCCTGGAAGAGGGTTCATCGAACCACCGTTATACTATTTACCTCCCATTCCATTCTCGAATAGCGCGCGGGAAGAAAGAACACTTGAATCTCTTCGTTCGAGCTCTGATATCTCGTATTTTATTCCGATGATCATTAACGAAGGGGGGAGTTCCGGGCAGCCTGGATGTGGTTTTTAGGCGGTCTTCTGCATCCCTCTAGGTGAATACCCGGCTGGTCCCCAAGTCCCGCCTCAGGGACACGATTCGCAAACATTTCGTAACACTTTGCAATGTCACATATGTAACACTATACGCAGACATTTAGGGTACACATTTCCTGCATGGGATGGCGACGGAAAGTACCTCGTAAATTTTAACACGCCAAATCCTAATTAACAAAGCTGACTTTGCGTGTGTGGGAACATGACTAAAGAGAAAGAAAGAAAGAAAGACATAAGTTACATATACTAAAAGGCGTGCGGAACTGTCGTGTGGTCTAAGGCAGGATGCTAAGGACTGGGCGGTCGTTCCCGTCAGAGCTTCGAATCCACTCTCGGACACACACACACACACACACACACACACACACACACACACACACACACACACTCACATATGTAAGACTAGGAACTGATGACCATAGCAGTTTGTATTTGAACATTTGATATGTGACATAACATATTCTGGAACTACATAGCAGTCATAAATAAATATAAATAATCCCAATCGTGAAACATACCATGAAGCAAATGTGTCCCCTTATCAAATACGTACTAGTCACACATCTGTCTTGGAAGTTATTATTGAGAGAAATTCCTTATACAATGCCAGAAAAAAAATTTTAGAATTGGAAAGATGATTTAGATATTGATCCGTTCACAGCAGATGTCGCCTGGTGGAAACTAGATTAACTGATGTTGGTTTAAATGTCGCTCACCAAGAGATAGCATAGAGAGATAGGTGCCAGATCGCCGTCTCTGTGTACCCTTCATTAGGTTATTATTACAGCTAGAAAACTCACTGTAATATCACCGTGTAAGGCAAACAGGCTCCAAGCCACGAAGTCGCACTCGTGTTTCCTACAGCGAACTGAGCGAGGTTGAAAGGTGCAACGTAACCAAGCCAGCTCACCTCACCAATTGCGACGTAACCGCTCGACGTCGATTAGGCCACAAAAATTTACACCCCACAAAGTTCAGCATGGTGCATTTAAAGGGTTGCCCTGTTATTTCGTGGCTTGATGTAACTCTACATCACAAATCACAATAATGTAGCAACCTCTGGATCACGTAGAACACGAGCAGCTGGACTCTGTTAATGTGTGAATGTTTTTCTGCTTGTCCTGTATGTGTTCATAAACCATTCATTCGATTGCAATGAAACTTTGGTGAACTGTTCACCGTATGCCTATGATGGTTCCTGAGCCAAAAACGAAAGAGAACGACACATAGCTCAGGAGATATGACGTCATGAAAAAAAGAGGCCAACGCGTGAGGATACTCGGATTTATGCGTCAATTATTGGAAAACAGGAGTAGTTAGGGACCTGCAACAAATTTTGCATGTAATTTCGGACGTCTATGAAGTGTTTTGTAACTAACCCCGCCCCCCCCCCCCCCCACACACACAAACACACAAACACACACAAATTAATGAAACGAAAAGAAGCTCACAACAGTTTCGCTGTAGATGCCGTAAAACTGTCGCATCATGCATGACGTAATTAAATAATTTATGAGATCGTATATACTGCTCTGGGTAAGAAACTTTCACATCATGCACCACGATTTAATACATTTGCGTATTTACTACTAAGACACTCCTGTATTCCAGTCAGCTGAAAGAAATTTCTGAAAGCTGACTGTGCTACTGACAACTGTGAACCAACTGTGAAGCGTACTCGGCTGTAGGCGAAAGCAAGAGACTTCTATAGAGCTACAGGGAAAGGAAGAGAATGGAACAGTGTGCATCCAACGAATACCCATTATTTCCGGCAGATCTACCTTTTAACTTCAAGAGATTGTAGTTACCTGTGACGAATTTTCTATTATGATTTATAAATCACAGGGCAACCTATTAAATACTGCAGTGTGGTTTTGACATCTCCATGATTCTCAGGGGTGGGCTTCCCAAAGAATTTATTCATATTAGATTTTGGACAAGTAACCTGAACTATTGTTTATAATAAAGTTTGAATTAAATGAATGTATTAAGGTTAGATATCATTTGCATTTTTATGACTACTTTCCTTTGTTTGGATACTGCAGTTATTATTTTGTACATTATATAACACAACCTTATTTCTCGAATACTCTCCCCTAAATATGATATGTCATTAAAAAAAGGAGCTGGACAGAGAGAGAATGGATATGAGAAGTATAACTTAAAGCTCGAATAAATTTAAAATAAATAAATAAATACCCGGGCATCGCCGGGTTTTCAGCTAGATGTCAATAAAATTCTTCTGGGTTTCTGGCCGGATTGGCAATATGTAAAATTCCGACGATTCGGCCACTGTTGCAAGTGATCTTTGTCAAGGTGTTCGACAAAGGCCACTTGCAACAGTGGCCTTTGGCGAACACCTTGACAAAGGCCACTTGCAACAGTGAACCGAAACGTCGAAATTTTACATATTGACTATGCGGCCAAATATCCAGAAGAATTTTATTGATAGTGACAACGGCCGCGAAAGCTTCGTTTTCATCTATACGCTATTGGTTTGAAATTATGAAGATCAACACCAGGTAAGTTTTAATCAGTAGTTTAATCCAACCTTTTAAATAAACTAGTATATGCACAATAAGTTCTACAGCAATGAAAAATCTGAATCAAAACAGTACTTCCAGGACCACTGCTGGTCGCCTTTATGTATAATTCTCAGCAGTGCCTTCCACAGTGCCTTAAGAACATTTCATATTCTATAAAGCAATCTTATACCTAGGGAATGCACAGCTAAAGACGTTATGCATGTTAAAAGGAACAAATAATTTCTGGAGCCCACCCAAGAGCATCCTGCAGACATTTATTTAGGGATCTAGGGATCTTTCAAAATGTTCAAATGTTTGTAAAGCGTATGGGACTTAATTACGGGGTCATCAGTCCCTAAACTTACAAACTACTTATGAACTACTTACGAACTAGGACGGCACAAATATCCATGCCGGAGGGGGGATTCGAACCCCCGACCGTAGTGGCCGTGCTGACCGTGACTGGAGCGCCTCAGTCACCTCGGCCACCGCGACCGGCTAGGGATCTTTACTGTAGCTTCACAATACAGATATTCACTCATGAAATTTGTTATTAAAAATTCGACCCAATTCAAAAGTAATAGCAGTCTGCATAGCTACAACACTAGGAGAAAGGATGATCTTCACTATTCAAGGTTAAATCTAACTTTGGCTCAGAAAGGGATGAATCATGCTGCCACAAGAGTCTTTGGTCACTTACCAAGTAGCATCAAAAGTCTGACAGATAGCCAACTAGTATTTAAAAAGAAATTAAAGGAATTTATGAATGGCAACTCCTTCTACAATGTAGATGAATTTTTAGATAAATCTTTAAAAAATAAAAAACAACAAAAATGTAATAAAAATCCTTAAAATATTGATTGTCAAGTGTAGACAACATTTACTAGACTGACACGTTGCACATCATTACAAAATGTCGTATATATGATCTATGGAACAAGTATTAATCTAATCTAATTCCACCACTCATTCCACAGAATCGACGTGCACGGCTCGACTGCTGCCCACGACAGATGACTTGGAATTTTGGGCCATGGTCTTCAGCGATGAAAACAGATTCTTCCTGTATGCAATTGATATCGTCCGCACGTATGACGTACACCTGTCTTATAAAGGGCAGACGTCCAAGATACAATGGTCCCACCACAGGTCTTACAGTAAGCCTGAGAGGTTTCTCAACCTCGCCAATATAATAACATCAAAACAACCCTTGTCAACATTTGTATATAGAAATGAAACAAGTACTCCAGCGTATGAAATGTCAGGGAGAGTTTTTGTGCAGGAGCGGCCTGGCAGACCGCGACGGGAAAAACGAGGCCTGGGAAACACACTCGCGAAAACAAAATCAGCAGTGCGTCCCCTCTCTGAGGCAGACATTGAAGCCACGGGGTTTGTAGGCTTCCCAGAACGCAGCTTCCGGAAACACTTCGGGAGCGGGAGGAAAAAGCGAGAACGCCTAAAGTCACAATATTGCCGCCCGCGGCAGAAACGAAGGTCAATAACAGGCGAACTCTGGGATTTCTCCGCACTCGATGTGGAGTGCAGCATCTGCTTCACAATTGGCTCCAGCGGAAAGCAAGGAACCCAGTTTGTCTAGAACTAGGAGAGATGGTAGGAAGTTAATTTGGGAGGACATCAATTTTTGTCAGAGAAGGCATTGGTGTATTCACTCTGGTTAAGGAAGGATATTAGTGCCTTCACTCTGGTAGAGAGAAGAACTCGGTCTGAGCTTAGTTAGTTCTTGTGAAGAGTTGGAAGGGTAGGTTGAACGTAACTGTAACGGCAGTTAACTAGTCAACCACTTGTGCCATGCCACATTTCTGGAACGGCGTACTTATCTTGTGTCTGCTAATACCCTGGCTCTTGCTTCCCTTGTCTTGAGAAGACGATACGAGCGATTAGTGTATAGGCAAAAGACGGCAAACACGTGCGCCAGTTAATAATCTGCCTACCGAGGCGCGCGATTGTTCTCTTTATGGTAAACAGCAGCCTGCCGCCGAACACCAGTACCACGCCATCGACGCCGCTGCACGCCTGCAGCCGCGCGGCTAACGTATCTACAACAACATTCTTCGGCTTCTATCCCAGCCTGTGGAAAAGTCCCGTGTCCTCATGTACCTCAAACCAAACAAACCTCCATCTGACACTTGCTCCTACTGGCGCGTCTGCCTCGCCCCAGTGTTCAGCAAGGTCTTTGAAACTATCCTTTCTCGACACCTCCACCACCATTCCATTCTTCATTACCTACTGCCTGACACCCAGTGTGTATTTCGGTCTTCCTTCTCCTCAGACGACGAACTCATCTGCCTCATCCAACTCCACTCCCTCCAGCTCAATTCCCATTGTGCAGCTACCTTCGTCTCCTTGGACCTGTAACAGGCCTATTATCGCATCTGGCATCCTGTTATGCTCTTCAAACTCCAGACAAATGCACTTCCCATCAACGTTGTCTGGGTCATTGCCTCCTTTTTTTCCAATCGTCCTACCTACATCACAGTCCATAATTTTGACTCCCATCTCTTCTACCTCTTTGCTGAGGTGCCCCAAGGTTCCATTCTCTCTTCCCTCCTATACCTCCACTACACCTCTAACACGCCAAAGGCTGCTCCTCCTGTCCACCTCTTCCAGTATGATGATGACACCGCCTTCCTTATCTTGGCTCCCACTCTCCACCTGTTCACCCTTCGTATTCTCTCCCTTGGCAGCTTCCACACCCTCCCCCTCCTGGATGATGCCCTCCACCCAAACATTTATCCTTCCTACCAGCTGTGATCCTCCGCCTCCCTCCCTCCATCTATCCCTCTAAAAGGGCCCCATCGTTCCTGTCTCTCCTACCCACTAATTTCTCTCCCCCTTCCCCTCCGGCATCTCACCATTCTCCCACCCCACCAGGCTACCTGGGACATCTGCCATCTGCCTCGATTTCCTCCCACCCCCCACCCCGGCCCTATGTCCCCGCCCTTTTCCCCTCCCTTCGCTTCTCCTCCCGCTCCCACCCCAACCTCCACCCAAGCTTCTAGCCCTTTCATTCAGTGCTGTCGTTCTGTGTTGGTGCTAGACCCATGAGTGTTTTACAAAGTTGGGTTTTGTAGAAACGAACAGCGAACGTCAACCTGCAGCCGCCGCGGGTGTCTTTTAAATCGATTGTGTTTCTAATGGACTGTGGTTTTTCCACCACCCTCTCCCAAATTTCCCTCTCACACATCTATTATCTTCGGTGTTTTAATGTGTGCTCCGAAACTCTGGTATCGTCTCAATCTGGTATTTAACCAACAGTGAGCAGCCAAACTGCAGCTGACACCTTGTATTTTTCTTTTAGATGTTTTCTGTGCTATGAGGTCTCCATTTTATTTATTCTTTACCTTCATTTTATCACCATGTTCATGTTATAAAGACTGCATTTTTTGCTCCATTTTAAAACTTATGTATTTTTCTCCAACACTGTCTTCATGTCAATTTTAATTATCTTCAAATTTTATCACCTTTACTTTCTTGTATACTGCTTTGTATTATTACATCTGTCTCGGCTGAAGAGCGCCTGCGTGCGCTGACAGCCCGCCCCTTTTAGGCAAATTGAAATTACAATACAGGAAAAAAATGCATAATATCTTGTAATAAACTTGTTATTTTTTTTCTTCTGTGTATGTAAGTTGTAGTATTGGTTGGTTGGTAGCCCTGTTGTATAATAGTACGGGAAACATGGACACTTGTGTATCAGAGAATATTGAAAGAGGTGGTACAAAAAACAGTCTTAATCCAGACAAATGGAAGAGAGACTTCCGAGACCTGACGAGAAACGTAATGCAATTTGTAATTTCAGTTCTGATAACAGTGCTTCACGCATAAGAGTATGTTGTTTCTTTATTGCATTACTAATTCTGTTTAAAAGGGACGTAAACTGCTCTGGGGACATTCTAAGTTGATTAAAATAGCTTCTAGGGTCTTCAATTACAATTTCTTTCAGCAAGGTCTCTAAGCAACCGAGCTGACGTCTTTTTTTAATCCAGTCACAAACACAAGGATGTTTTTTATTCTTTTTTATGTTTAGTATTATGCAGCGACTTTACACAGAGAAGCAATAGGTCCGCCACAACTCTTACAGCTACCAAAACTTTCATTCTGTGGTGACTGCGGCACTCACATAACAACGAAACAGAAGTGTATAGTATTGGTGCCGTGTCTACACATACACAGACACACACACACACACACACACACACACACACACACGAAACCAGTTGCGCGCAATTAATTTCATGCAACGAGTGTGCGCAGCCTAGTGTCGTCGTGTAGACTAGCGTTAGTGTGCAGGAGTAGCTAACTAGCTGTGATGTAGGGGCAGCGATGGTTGCCTACACTCCAGGTGTCCATTCTCAGACTATTATAATTCGGTCATGAAATTATGGTGCTTACAGCGCCTTCTGATTCTACTATTTATTTTTCTTCTGCCATACGTTTTCCCCTATCGCCAATAACATTCTGTTGCAATTTGACAGCATTCTGACGGGTGGTGTTATTTTCACAGCGTTTTGAAATAAGTTGGAACTATAGTTAATTAAAGCCTACAAGATCATAATCAGTGCTGTTTACATTAAAACTGATATTTTTCTTTTTGCATAATTTGCATAGCAATAAGTTAAGACGAAAAAGTGATCCCTTTATTATATATACAACCCCCCTTTATTATATAAATAATGCCTTAATGAAGTCAAGGGTCTGCACGGCCACTACGGTCGGAGGTTCGAATCCCCCCTCGGGCATGGATATTTGTGCCGTCCTTAGTTGTAAGTAGTTCATAAGTAGTTTGTAAGTTTAGGGACTGATGACCCCGTAGTTAAGTCCCATAAACTCTACAAACATTTTGAATGAAGTCAGGGTGGTGTTGCTACAAGGGCGTGTATGCTGAGGAAGAGGAACAACGTCATCACTAATGGTGGGAAGAAACTGATAGCACTGGCGGATTTTGGTGGGAGTGCGGGAATGAATATTGAGGTCGGCGGCAATCACGTAGGTCGAGAAGGTGCTATCAGTGTGGGCAAGGAAATCATAAGCGATGGGGTTCAGGAGTGGACATGTATGGTTGCACAGGTAATAGTAAGGGAGGGGAGGAAGAGGGTGTGTATGAGGTGTTCGTATGGGATGTTGAGGAGGGGATGTGAGTGAACCAGATGGTGCCGGAGGTTGCCAAAAGCAACTCCGCTTCATGCTGGGGGGCGGAGAGAGTCATAGCTGTGAAGGAGATAGGAGTTGGTGTTGACTTGTATGTTTGAAAGGAGAAAGGTTTCATTAAGGAGGAAGGCATTGACATGGTATTGGGAGAGGGTATTCAGAAGGAGGAGTCTATTGGTGGGAAGGAAGAGAATGTTGGAGAATAAGAGGGTAAGATGTCGCTGTGCCATAATGAGTGTGAGGAAAGGAGTGGAGGAAGAAAGGGGAAAGAGTGGGACTAAACTAAAGTTTGCTGGCGATCAGTGAGGGAAAAGGAGAAGTGGATGTCATTTGAAGATGCAGTGTCCTTAAAGTCGAGGTTTAAAAGGGAGCGGGCCGCAAGGGAGACGTGGGGAAGGGTATGGAGGCATGGGAATTGGTGAATGTTCTGGAGGACAATGGTAAGGGAGCGGATGATGTCTTCTGCAGTAGGGGTAGGGCACACAGAATTGTTAGTGGGACTGCAGGGATCAGCGGGAATTCTTCTTTGGTAGGAGGAAAGCTGGACTTGCATTTGTAGGAGAAGGTGGGGTGAGCTTGGCCGCAGGTGTTACAGGATGGGGGAGTGGCGAGGTTTGGGCAGGAAGTGTGGAAATGGAGACTTTTGCAGATTTGTCACTGGCTGGAATACTTTCTGAGTAACAGAACGCAGTACGTTGTTCTCGACGGCGAGTGTTCATCAGCCGTGCCCCAGGGAAGGGTGATAGGACCGCTATTGTATTCTATCTATACAAATGATCTGATGGACAGAGTAACTTGTAATTTGCGGCTGGCTGTTAATGATGCTCTGGTGTATGGGAGGGTGTCGTCTTTAAGGGAGGTAGGACGTCAAGCGGGGCGACTTTAAGCAGGAGATGCATAATAGGACATTTTAATTTACACTTTCTATACTTTTACGAATAAATTCACAAAACTTTGTCAGCATAACGGGGAAGGATACAGGATTCACACTCACAGCAGTCGCACTCTTAAAACATAACAAAATAATTTTTATTTACCTTTGAAAATTCATCATTTTTTCACTTAGTATGACTGAATTTGTTATAGGTACACTTTTCTTCATATGTAAGAGAGATTCTTCGATGAATTTTGCACAGCTTACAATCCATACTTGCAGGTGTTTGAAACTAGAAATTATTTAATTTATGAAAAACTCAAATTTTATAGGTAAAATTTCCGGGCTGATGGGCCGTGGTCCAGATGTAAAACTTCCTCCCGACATTTCCGGAAGACCCTTGAAGATGTCTCCCGTAGTTGGAGACGAAACGTCGGGAGGAAGTTTTACACCTGGACCATGGCCCATCAGCCCGGAAATTTTACCTGAAGACAACGCCGGCCGTGAAAGTTTACATTGCATGATACAATTCTATAGTTAACAAACTTAATTTTTACACAGTTGTCAATATATTTTCAAAATTCTAGAGTTTCATACACCTGTAAGTATTGTTATTATGTTGTACAAAATTCATCGAAGAATCTCTCTTACTTGTGAAGAAAAGTGTACCTATAACAACAAATGCAGCCAACAGTAAGTGAAAAAATGGTGATTTTTTACATGCAAATAAAAAGTATTTTATCATGTTTTAGAACTTCCACGGCTACGAGTGTGAACCCTGAATACTTCCCGGTCATGCTGACAAAGTTTTGTGAATTTATTTGTAAAAGTATAGGCAGTGTAAATTAAAATCTCATGTCATGCCTATCCTCTAAGTCGGTCCGATTGACGTCCTACCCCCCCCCCCCCACCTCCTCTCCCTTAATTGACTGTAATAGCATACAGGATGCCTTAGACAAAATTTCTAGTTGGTGTGAAGAATGGCAGCTAGCCCTCAATGTAGAAAAATCTGAGGTGTTGTGCAGAGCGATATGAAATGAAACGAGCATGTAAGGATAGTTGTAAGGCGGACAGCCGACTTCGGTTTATTGGGAGAATTTTGTGAAGATGTACTTCATCTGTAAAGGAGACCGCGTATAAAACGCTTGTACGACCACACCTTGAGTATTGCTCAAATGTTTGGGACCCGCAGCAAATCAGTTTAAAGGAAGACATAGAAGCAGTTAAGCGAGCGGCTAGGTTTGCTAATGGTGGGTTCGACCAATGTGCGAGTCTCACAGAAATGCTCTGGTAACTCAAATGGGGATCGCTGGAGGAAAGACGATGTTCTTCTGTTGAGCAATTTGAAGCTGAGAGTAGAACGATCTTCCTGCCGCTTACTTACATATCACGTAGTGACCACAAAGACAAGATAAGATAAATTAGGGCTTGTACTGAGGTTTACAGCCATTCTTTTTTTCCTCGTTCTATTTGGGAGTGGAATAGGAAAGAAAATGCCTAGTAGAGGTACAGTATACTCTCCGCCACGCACTTTACGTTGGATTGCGGAGTATGTACAGGGTGTCCAGAAAAGGGTTCCCTGATTTCAAAATTAAATATCTCGAAAATAAAGATCGATAGAAGAATGCAGTAAACGGTATGTTTATTGTGATCTCGATGATCACAACAGTAAGGGTGGTAGGCCGGTGGGGGAAGTGGGTTGTCATTGTGAAGCAGGATGGGGGAGGGGTGTGAGGGTAGTGTGGGGAGCCAAACTGGATGTGAGGTATTTTTTGCAAGATCAGATTGTGGAGGTCAGGTTCAGTGGATTTGAGGAGGACAGAGTCCCTCCGGGGGATGATTTGGGAGATGGGAGCCAGAAGTGGCATACTGACAGACGAGGAGACTGAGGGCACAGTAGACTAGGAGTTGTGGTCAGGGTTTTTAAAGCGAAAGTGTGGAACAGAAGGTTGTGAGGGAAGGAGATTGGGATTGGGGAGGTGGTGGAAGCAGATTGGGGGACAGGGGCAGCTTCCATCGGGACTCGAGGGCCAGTGGCGAGAGGATTATGGGCCTTTTTGGTGACCCAGGAGGTGGCATCTGTGGACAGTCGTTTTGTTTTATTTGGTTTTGGGAGTGGCTAGGAGACGGGAGTGAGAACAGGGGTGACAGGGATATGGTGCGGAGCCGCCCCTGCCTTTTTTTGGGGGTAGTTTATGGGGGCCTGCCAGGTGTGAATCACGGCAGGGTCAAACGCAGGAGTCGGGGGGGGGGAATAGAAGGGGATGGAAGAGGCAAGAGTCTGTGGGATGAGGGCAGCAGGCTGTGTGGGGGCAGAGGAGAGAGTGGTGAGGCTAAAGGGAGGGAATCGTGGTAGGAAGGAGAGGGGAGGAGGTGCTCCATATGTTGGCGGGGGCATTGGAGGATGTGGTAAAAATGATGGTGGAGGATGCCGTAGTGGTGGGGGTGGGGGGGAGGTAAGGTCAACATGACAGCATAGAAAAGTCATCTGATTCTATGAAGAATGTAGGAGGAGCAGCGGCGGCGGCGGAAGTGCCTCCCGGTGGCCCGTCGAGGCGGCGGCGGTGGGACGCGCTCCGACGGCTGGGGGCGGTGGAGAGAGTTGGACGGGCTGCGAACCCAGCAGCGAACACTCCATGGGACGTCGGACGTCGACGGGGCGTCGACAAGATGTACTGCGGTCCGGATCGGCCGAGCGCGGCCCTCGTCGGCAGTCGGCGGCAACGGCCTTCGCGGTGACAGACAACTCGCCAAGACGTTTGCAGACGTCTCAGGGCGCACCAACGTACGCAAAACGAGTTGCGAAACACTAAGCACAACAAAGATCGCACAAAACAACGAGACATACTGCAAATTATGTTTAATAGGTATAAAAGAAGACGGATGTAGAACTAACACATACGTTTTTTGAACATAATGTTCTTCCCTTACAACTGATAAAACAATCTGTAACATTTCTATGTTGGTACGTCTGCAATTGAAAAAGCGGACAACTTCGGTGTGTGGCGTAGCTCTCCTCTCACTGAAAATGATCGCAAGGGCGCATTCAAGTACTTACAACAACTGCTCCAGAAAAAGCGGGAGCCATGCCACGTGATTCTAGTTAAGAGGATACACGCGAGATGGCACGAAAATACCCAAAATCTACAAAGATTAATATTTCATGTAATGTGCCACAGCCCCCACTCTCGCTAGACCCCTCCGTTGTTACAGTTACGTAACATAAGTGAGTTATAGAAATCCGTGAAAATAGTTGTGTTTGTAAGTTATAAGCCTTTAAATATAACAAAAAATGTTCAAATGTTTGTTAAGCTTATGGGACTTAACTACGGGGTCATCAGTACCTAAACTTACAAACTACTTATGAACTACTTACGAACTAGGACGGCACAAATATCCATGCCCGAGGGGGAATTCGAACCCCCCGACCGTAGTGGCCGTGCTGACCGTGACTGGAGCGCCTCAGTCACCTCGGCCACCACGGTCGGCTCAATATAACAATTGGAATTGGAAATAGGGAGCAGAGGAAGAAAATAGTTCGACACCGTACGGGGGATATTGTTTGGTTCACTGACGGGTCAAAATAAGACCAAGGCGTTGGGGCCGGGGTATACGGGGTGCAGCCAAGAATGGAGGGCGTCATCTCTCTAGGGAAACTGGCCTCAGTATTCCAGGTCGAAATCACTGCCATCAGGGCATGCGTGGAGGAGAATTTGCATAGGTCTTCATAGTTTCTTCGGGTTTGCTGCCGGATTTTGAAGTCAAACTGACCCAATATTTCGGCGGAACACCTGTCCGCCATCCTCAGGGGAACTGCTGCTGCTGGACTCGCCGACAACTGATGCCGAGGGCATGGAACGCTGTCCTATATAGGCCTGCGAGTGATGAAGGCGCATGCGCGGCCTGCCACAGGTACTGCACACAGACAGGTCTTGCGGCGCCGCCGGTGGCGGAAAGGCGGTGCTCTCGATATTTCACAGTCATGGGTTGTCTTCCAGCAATCTGGTGGGTTGCATAAAAGATCGATGTTTTTTTCATATTTGATAAAATCGGGTTCCACGCCCTGCTAAGCGGAAAACCCTTGTCTCTATTAATTAAATTATCTGACAGCCTGATTTCAATAGACTCTTCATACACATTGTCGCAAAAACCGGACGTGCTGGCCACAATACGAGTATCATCGAACAACATCCTATGTTGCTCGTTTAGACAATGTTCCGCAACTGCTGACTTTTCGGGCTGTAGAAGCCCGATGTGACGGCGATGTTCCACACATCTGTCATGATCAGTGCGGATCGACCTGCCAATGTACGCCTTCCCACACTCGCATGGAATCCTGTACACACCCTGTTTTTTAAGGCCCAAGTCGTCTTTAACGGATCCTAAAAGTGTCCTGATCTTGGGTGGTGGACGGAAAGAATTAAACGAAAGACTCTTTCTCTTTTGAAATCGAGCAAGTTGTCAAAAGACCTGTGCAAGAAACTTCATCCTGGAGCTGCTGTTCCTCCAAGGCTATATGGATTGCCTAAGGTACATAAGGATGGCATTCCTTTACGCCCAATTATTAGCAACATAGGGGCACCTACCTGTAACTTGGCAAAATATCTGACTTCCATCCTTAGCCCCTTTGTTGGCAAGTGTGAACATCATATCTCCAATTCTGTGGATTTTATTCGACGACTGCAATCTTTGAGGCTTGAGTCTTCGGACTTATTGGTCAGTTTCGATGTGGTTTTACTGTTCACTCGTGTCCCACTGGAAGATTCCCTGTGTCTGATTAGCGAAAAACCGGATGATGACTTGGTCAAGCTTTGTCGTCATGTGCTGACATCCACGTATTTTTTATTTATTGACCACTTTTTTGAACAGACTGACGGAGTGGCTATAGGGAGTCCTTTATCACCCGTAGTTGCCAATTTGTTTATGGAGGATTTTGAGGATATGGCACTGAGGACTTCGGCTCTGCAACCAAAGTGTTTCTGGAGATATGTTGATGACACATTCTTTGTGTGGCCTCATGGACGAGATTCTCTGAATCGATTTCTTGACCACTTCAACTGTCTCCATCCCAATATCAAATTCACCATGGAGGTTGACAGCGATGGGAAGCTTCCGTTTCTGGTATAAGAAACATGATGGTACCCTGGGACATAGTGTTCATCGGAAGCCCACACATACAGATCTGCACCTCAATGCAAGAAGCTGCCACCCACCACTCCAACTCAGTGGCGTCCTTAAGACTCTGGTACACAGAGCTTATGCAGTTTCCGATGCAGTAGCCTACCACAGGAACTTTCACACTTGACTCCTGTGTTTAAGGAAAATGGGTACTCCGAGAGGCAGATTCTTCGAGCTATGCAGTTTGGACCATCCCGGGAAGTACATGAAGAGGAAGACAGATCTTTTGCTTTTATTCCGTATGCAGGGGGCATATCTCACAAAATTAGCAGAATCCTAAAGAAATTTAACATCCAGAGTGTGTTCCGTCCAACACCCAAGATCAGGACACTTTTAGGATCCGTTAAAGACGACTTGGGCCTTAAAAATCAGGGTGTGTACAGCATTCCATGCGAGTGTGGGAAGGCGTACATTGGCAGGTCGATCCGCACTGATCATGACAGATGTGTGGAACATCGCCGTCACATCGGGCTTCTACAGCCCGAAAAGTCAGCAGTTGCGGAACATTGTCTAAACGAGCAACATAGGATGTTGTTCGATGATACTCGTATTGTGGCCAGCACGTCCGGTTTTTGCGACAATGTGTATGAAGAGTCTATTGAAATCAGGCTGTCAGATAATTTAATTAATAGAGACAAGGGTTTTCCGCTTAGCAGGGCGTGGAACCCGATTTTATCAAATATGAAAAAGACATCGATCTTTTATGCAACCCACCAGATTGCTGGAAGACAACCCATGACTGTGAAATATCGAGAGCACCGCCTTTCCGCCACCGGCGGCGCCGCAAGACCTGTCCGTGTGCAGTACCTGTGGCAGGCCGCGCATGCGCCTTCATCACTCGCAGGCCTATATAGGACGGCGTTCCATGCCCTCGGCATCAGTTGTCGGCGAGTCCAGCAGCAGCAGTTCCCCTGAGGATGGCGGACAGGTGTTCCGCCGAAATATTGGGTCAGTTTGACTTCAAAATCCGGCAGCAAACCCTAAGAAACTATGAAGAACTATTACGCCGGGAAAGCCTACGAAACTACAATTTGCGTAGGTGCTACAAATATCGTAGCATCTATATCTATTCAGACAGCTAGGCAGCCCTGAGATCACTGGCAGCTCCTGCAACAAGGTCTAAAATTGTTGCAGAATGTCACAGGGTTCTGGTGGGCCGGCCGCAGTGGCCGAGGAGACTGAGGCGCTCCAGTCACGGTCTGCACGGCCACTACGGTCGGAGGTTCGAATCCCCCCTCGGGCATGGATATTTGTGCCGTCCTTAGTCTTAGCTAGTTCATAAGTAGTTTGTAAGCTTAGGGACTAATGACCCCGTAGTTAAGTCCCATAAGTTCTACAAACATTTGAATCTTTGAACATTTTTGGTTCTGGTGGAACTAGGGGAAAGCAATAGAGTAAACCTATTGTGGGTCCCTGGCCACTCGGGGATCAGTGGCAACGAACATGCCGACATATTAGCCAGGGCGGGGGCAGAGACTCCATTTATTGGACCACAACCTGTCCTGACAATCACCAAGGCAGTGATCAAATTGGAGCTGCGTAACTCCCTCAGTAGACAGCACGTAGAATATTGGACCAAAGTCTACCAACAAAAACATGGCAAGGTAATGATGCCAAAGCCATGTTTTAAAAGAAGCTCTGCAATCCTGGGCATGAACAGGAGAGAGATTAGACTCATGGTTGGATTGCTGACAGGACATGAGAATTTCAAAAAACACCTACATACAATGGGAATAACAGAAGAGGACTTTAAATGTAGGATCTGTGATGACGGTGATGAAACTGCATCACATCTAATCTTCGAATGCATTGCATTGGAGAGTAAAAGGCACAGAACATTTGGCGACAACCAGACCCGAAGAAATTGTGTCTAATAAAGAACTGGTAAAGGGACTCCTTGCACTGTTCAAGGGCATTGGTTGGCTTTACTGGATATACAGGGAGCGATACCGCACAATAAACTTAGTTTCGGTGCGGGCAGTGGCGGGTTGGACCAAGACTGTTTTGGCTTCCCTGAAAAAATCAAATGAAATTAAATCAAGTTATAAGTTACTTTTTTCCTTTTCGAAGATAAATTTTAGAGAGTTTAATGGATAAATGAAATCTGTGGAACCGTATTCGTGCATTATACATGAACTTAAATGTATCATACCCTACAGGTCCAGTAAACCAAGTCTCGAAAGGTACTGGGTCCTGGACGATGTGACCCAATTTCTAAACTTGAAACTTGCCACAGCGACCTGCGACGGATCCTCTCGTCGCTGTACGTCAGGTGGTCTCCTGGCAACACCAGCGGCCCTGCTTGATCCCCGCGGCCTGTCGGACTGTTCCATTTTGTGCCGTAGCGACCCGCGGAGGCCAGACAAGACGCCCGCCTGCCTGTGTAATGCTATTACCGTCAATTAGGGGCCTGGCGGAAACGTTAGCTCGCGACTCCTACGCTGCCAATTAGTTTAGACGCCGGCGACGGGGCTCAGCGTGGAATTAGGCTTTGATCGCCGCCTCGCAGCAAGTAATGAAAAGCCGTTTACTCGTTTTGGAAATTCCCTTTTAGCAGCTGAATATAATTAATCCTCTTTTCCTCCGACTTATTTTTCTAGATGAGGGAAAAAGATTACAGCCTCGTGAAAATGTTAGCAATAACAACAATAATGGTCATTATATTAATACAGGAACAGGAAAATTGAAGTATTAATTTTAATATAAATTGAGCAAGTTGGCCAATTGAAGTTACATTATTCTAAAGGCGGTTTTCAACAGTTGTACACAAAACAAGAATCATGTGTGTACCTAGACGTTAAGGACATGAAACAGACGTTTCCATATAACCTTGAATTTACGTGCTATATCAAGCATTACGTCTTCATACCTAAAATAAATGAACATCCAAAACTGAAGTTCTTCGGTCCTGCATACCAGTCATATGCTGATACAAATGACACAACGTTTCGTGGAGTCGCATTCTAGGTGGGTATTCATGTTGAAATGGCACGTCTGCTACATTACGTCAGCAGAGGAAACAAATTTAAAATTTACCGAAAATATTCATTCACGGACTCATTCATCCCAGCTTCCTCGAAACATCCTACGGCACACAAACGTGCAGTACTCCACCATACGATCCACCGTCTCCTTTCTATCCCCATGTCCCAAGAAGACTATGACCAGGAAAATACAATTAAAATAATAGTCACAACTAATGAATTTGATTCCAGCATCGTTCAAAAAGTTCTCAACAAAAAACGGGGGAAGGAAGCCAGAGCGCTACTGTACCCAGTGATCAACACAGAGAGACTTGAAAGGGAATGGTGCTATCTACATTTTATACATAAAATGGAAGACAGGATAAGAAACATCCTAAAGGCAAAGGGTTTCACTGTATTTTAACATGTCTCGTGGACACTTGACGTATGTGTCTTTAATTCTAAAGTTAAACAACCAGTCCTCACGAAAACTGGAGGGTATAAGATCATATATAAAGAGTGTCAGTCACGCTGTATCGGGCAGACTGGGAGGCCAATCTGCACTAGACTCAAAGAACACCACCGAAGCTGGAGAATAAGGACTCTAGATTCATCTTTTGCGGGACACTGCTTAAATGAAAATCACAAACACATTACAGATGTAGGAGTACTACACACACAGGAAAATGGTGCAAAGCTGACTCAGAAATATTAGAAACTAGCTTATATGCCCATACTTCGCAACGGTTGTTATAAAGAGACCTGTGTATATCATGTTTTTTGTTTTAGGGTTTCGGAACTAGGTCAGCCAAAACTGAATCCTAGTTTCATCGCTCTGTCAAACTCAGTTTTCCTAGCCAAGATGTCAACTTTAAGTAGAAGTCGTTGTCGAAAACGATGAATGTTCATATGGTTTTTCATGAAAAAGTGAAATTAATTTAAATCCATACTCCAGAACGATGTTAATTCAATGTCAGGTTGTGTTCATAAAGTTAAGACTACGCTGTATAATTGTCTGTTTACGCCAAACTTCTGAAGACACTTCTATCGTTGAGATGAGAAATAGTAATAATAATAACAGCGCCATGTATTGGTTTTGTGATGTAGTACTAAACTGTTTATCTCTGACAGCAAGTGTATGCTGAATTATTAGTATGTGGCAGTGTTGCACTGGGGAAAAGTTATTGTGTATGCAGTGCTCTCTGTTATCGAAAATTCGACGAATGCTGAAAGTCTGGTAATTCAATCAACAGAGCAGTTCATGTCTGTTTAAATAAGATGTCTTGATGGTGTCAATGTGCGATTAAGTAAGTCTGGATAATCGTTGAAGGAATGGCGTCAGCTGATCGTCTGTATAGAACTTTCCATTAAATATAGTACTTCCAATGAATTGTCTTGACTGTGTTAGCAGCATTGGCTACTCTTTCAACTAATACATGTCCCCACGACCTGCAGTGATTACTTCATAAAACATGAAGTTGAAATCGACCTTGTGTAGTAGAACTATATATTCAGAAGTCGGATTATAAATAAGTGCAATTATCTAGGCAAAAGAAGTAGTCTTTTCCTATCTTAATGATGTCCACACAAAAAGTAAGTAATTGCAAATTTTAATCACAATATTGTACCGAACAATTATGAAAGCAGAGACGTTTCTGATGAGTTTGTCGCTCGCGTGTGTATATTATCTCTACTGGCAGGCAGAGAGCAGAAATATCTCTGGAGTGAGTAGATGTGCAGAACAGATTTTGTTTCCTCAACATTAAGCTAAAACTGCCACATGATATTGGGAAAATCTGCTAATTGCTGACGGCTTAACACAGTTAAAAATCTTTTATTTCGAAGCTGTAACTGTTCATTTAGAATAAGCCAGTCATTACGAGAAATATGTTTAAATATTTGCAATTCGTCGAGCACGTCTAATCTGTGGACTTTCTTTCCGTTATGAAAATGGACTTTGATATCTTTGACACTAGCTCATCATATCTAAAGTAGTCGGATTAATTAAATCATTAGATACCATTTCTCGAATTCGCAACCAACCTCAGCCTGTGGTACAAGAAAGTACTTCAGCATGTTAGAGAATTCGCATCCAAATTCATTGACAATTGGGACGTAGTGCACGACATTGCTCGTACACATACAATGCAGGCAGCATGATGTGTGTTTCATGAACGATAGACGGTCCGTCATGGGCTTCGGTCATCGTCAAACGCAAGCAACTGAAGTAGAGTCAACAGACGTTCTTGCTACTTTCAATCGAAACAATCAAAATTAATATTTTTAATAAATATTACACATTGTATTAACTGTTGTTATTGATTTAATAATTGTTAGTGATTAGTGTGGGTGAGATATGAACATGGGGTAAACAATATGGAAGAATACTGCTACACTGATTCGCAAAGTAAATGTTTAAAAGGAGTTTCTGGTTATATTTCGCGAGTTTACGGTACTGGAGAAACAGTGTTTAATATATTTTCTAAATTATGTTTATCCTGTAATTCTTTTAGAAGTGTCGACTTTTGTATGAGTATTCATTGTGCAAAAAGCGGTATAGTGGAGTTTGTAACTAATCTGATTGGCAAATCAGAAGAAGAATAGTTCGCGCGTATTTTCTTTAAGAAGCATTCTACCATTACGAGTGGTCACGAAAATACGAGCTCTGAAAAGTATAGCTAATCACGTGGTAATGTGTAAATATGAACATCGCTGGCTGTTAAGAAACGTTGTTTGGTGATTATGAAGTGAGGAAAGCGCCGACTTTATGTGAGTTGCGATGAATGAACCATTTCAATGCCACGTGCCATTTTGTGTAATTTGTCACTGAGAAATGAATCTTTCCAAGCGTCCGAATTACGTAACATTCGAACAAGCATTTGAACACAATCTGTGTGTACATTTCGGCTACAGGTTAAATCTACAATAAATTGACCATAAGAGTGTGTGTGTAAGCGACGAGCAGTGGTGTAGTAGGTCAATCCGGGCAGTGGTTTGTGTTTTAATTTCCTTAAATTGTGACATCATCCTTAAGTCGTAACAAAACCTATCTAGTGAACATATTTGACGCTAATTGTAGAAATTTATGCTGCAACTAGTATTCTTCCTTTCCTCTTGCGAAATAACACTTTACATTTTTTTCCAGAACTGGCGTGGGCTGCTAAAGGGAGAAACCACGAAAAGGTGAGAGATCGTTATCAGTAGGCAGACACGAACGGCTACGTCGCATTATCAATTGACCACCAAATTTTAACCTCAGATACTACAGTTTAGTCATTAGAGTTTGCATTGCAGATACTAAAGTAGACACATAGGAAAAGGCAACATCTATGTTCCTTAGCTCAGTAGATAAACTTCCAACGTTTAGGCCTGATCACACCATTAGTAACAATGTATGTGGCTACACCAATAAATTGTTACATGTCCTGGTTGGAATATTAATAATATAATGAGGATAGGTTTCAATATATATATATATATATATATATATATATATATATATATATATATATATATATATATATCAGGATCTAATCAATGCAATGTAAAGTCTAATGGGAGCAGGACAGAGTAAATTGTAAAAAGGACAAAGTAATAAGAAGTAGCAGAAATAAAAATGGCGAGAACTTGACATAATATCGGGTGAACGAAGTAGGTGAAGTTAAGAAAGCAAGGAACCCACAACGTAAGAAGCAAAGTGACATAAAATTTATACCAACACAGGCTAAAGAAAGCATTCATTGTCAAGAGAAGTCTACTCGCATTAACCATCTAACTATTGAAATTATACGGTTGGAGTTCAACACTGTGTGGTAGTGAAACGTGGACAGTGGAAAAAACTGAAAGGAAGATAAACCAAACATCTTACATGTAGAAAATTAGGTGGACTAATAATTTTACGAATGAAGATGTTATCCCTCTAAATCGATGAACAAAGAAATGTTTTGAAAACACTTACAAGAAGAAAAGACACGATGATAAGATGTCTTCATTCATCACGGAATGGGAAGACAGGAAGCTTTAGAAGGTAAAACATGTATAGTAAGACGTCTGCACATAGGGTGCCCTTTAAGGTGAGGAGGCTGGCGCAAGAGAGGAATTGTTACCTGGCCACATGGTAAACCAGTCGGAGGACATAACTCAGGTCAGTAAATCTGTATTTATAAAAATGGATGTTTGTATTTCTCTATGTATGTTACCTATAGGCTCCATGACGGCAGGAGCAATTTTGATGAAATTTTCAGGAAACCTTTATATTGTACCATCAGGTCATCCTGTGAAGTTTGGTAGCGAACGGTTCAAGACATTTAGTAACAAATACGTAAAAGTATATGTCTAGCACTAATTAAAACCTTCGGGCTAAGATGCCGTAGTCCATCTATAAGACTTCTTACTCCCGACGCTTCGTTGCCTACTGCGGGCAACATCTTCAGAGGTGAGTTGAGTATTTTTATAGATTCACCTCGGTATTTTAGCCCGGAAATTTTAATTAATGAAGACGCCGGTCGTGAAAGCCTACATTTTATGACATATGTTTAGCACTTGGAGCGACATTAGGCCCTGTACTTACAAACTTCTTATGAACTAGCTAACACTAAGGACGGCACTAATATCCATGCCCGAGGGGGGATTCGAACTCCCGACCGTAGTGGCTGTGCAGACTGTGACTGACGCGTCTCAGTCCCCTCGGCCACCACGACCGGTCGTGAAAGATAATAATAAGAACTTGTAAGATACAAAACCGAAACCCTTCATATCAGAGTCTGTGACGGAAGCGCTTAGCCACCATCAAAAGTTGTCCCTAATGTATCGGTCATCAAAAAAATATTTTTGTAGCTTATGGGACTTAACTACGGAGTCATCAGTCCCTATACTTACAAACTACTTATGAACTAGCTAACACTAAGGACGGCACTAATATCCATGCCCGAGGGGGGATTCGAACTCCCGACCGTAGTGGCTGTGCAGACCGTGACTGACGCGTCTCAGTCCCCTCGGCCACCGCGGCCGGCATCGGTCATGAAAGATAATAATAAGAACGGTATGATACCATAAGACACAACTGCATTTCTATCATTTTGAGACCATTCTAGGCCATTATTGGGCAACATAAGTATTTCACTTTATTATTTTCGAGTATATAGGGCTTACTGAAATATGTATGTACTGTAATAATTGTAAGGAGAGTCTAAAAATAATATATGTTTATGTGCAAGTGATTTCGTGGACCTTTTTTTAATAGTTTATTGTTTAAAACTTTTTCAATCACGACCCGTTCCTTTATTGTGCTAATTAAAGTCAGCTTGTACCTTCTAGGCCGTAGTAAATTTATCCATTTTTTCTTTCTATTGTGTCCCTATATCGCCCCAAAATGATTTCTAGGAGTAAAAGATTTGTTGTTTCTGCTGGTGTGTCCTGTCATAGCCTTTAATACTTTAGGATAAATGGAATGTCGGATAGCAAATAAATGAGTGGAGTACTGATTGCAATTAGCTATATTAACACATGTCTGGGGGAGAAATTAATACACATAGCTTCCTAACAAGGGTTCTGTCCTGTCTGTCTATACTGCCGGCATTCTCGTGGCCGTCTGCTGGTCCCGCCGGTGCGGTCCGTCGCTCCCTCTCCCCGGCACGGCACAAATGATCCAAATGATCCGTTAGTCGCCGGCAGCCCGCATTTCCAAGGTGGCGGCACCTGACGGGCAACACCGGAGAGCAGGTAGACTGAACATATGCCTTTTTTCTATTCACTATCTTCTATATTTACAACATAGGGCGTCCATTTCATTTTTGTTAGGAAGTGGGACACTTTTAAAAATTAGTAAGAAACCTGGGACAATTAAAGAAAAAAATGGACACAATTTGTATTCACAAAATTTAATAGACACTGGCGTTTAGCTTTTACTCAAATGATCTCAAATGAATGTTCACATTTGTTTTGCTGCAATGTTACCATACTTTTCACTTTTATGTATCTTATCAAGAAGTGCATTTTCTTTTGACACTGTCTCATGAAAGTCAGCACATGATACATCATTAAAGTGTGTTTTGACAATAAGTAAGGCCTTCACTGTTTCAAGTTTCATTTTTTTTCATCTGACCACAAAGAGTATACCAAGCAAAACATTCCACAGCAGCGTCCGACTCAGGGATTGCTAGAAAAAACTCCACCAAATGGATCACTACCGATAGTTTTACTATTGTGAAATAGTCACTCACACTTTTTTTTGTGCTTTTCGTTCGAACAGTCGTGCGATGTTTCTTCGTCTTAATGTGATTCACAATGTCAGACCTTCCACCATGCCCAATAGCAAATTTTGACTTGCACAACGTACATCCTACGGTTTCTCCACTACCAGTGATAAAAGGAAACTTCCTTTTTTAAAAAATAAAGTACATTTTCGTTTTTGCATGATGAAACAGTGACTTTCACGTATTCACTACAGCGTCTTCAGACTGCTTACCACAACCACTCGAAAGTAAAACCTTAACATGAATCTATACTATGCATGCGAACTAACTCGATACTCAAAGCGGTGACTGATGGGAACGACATTAAATGAGAAATTCAAGCACTCTGAGAAATTCCTTTATGACTGCTTCCATCCGCTACCTCGCTGTCAACTTAGTTTGCACTGGCAGTAGTACCAACAGTGCTTTGCTTGTTGTATTGTTCTCTCTCAATTTTTTCTAGGTAACTATTAAATATAGTGCTAAAAGTCTGCATACCTTTAATTAATTGTGGAACATAAGAGAAAATAAACCTGATAACGATTTGTACAGGCAGCTCTTCCTAGACTATATACTCTGTTCAATTAATTGATCATTAAACATCTGATAGCATAAAATACATTAGCCAATCGGAACCACAAAAAACGGGATATTTGACCGTTCCGACAAAAACTTTCGGGACAAGAAACATTATTGAAAAAAAAAAAAAAAAAAAAAAAAAAAAAAAAAAAAAAAAAAAAACCGGGTCTGTCCCGAAAAATCGGGACGAATGGACACCCTATTTACAACATGAAAGCTTCGATAACAAAAATTGTGTATCGATTAGTATTTGCGGCCGAGGCGGAATAATCATGTCTATTAAAGCACTGTGGTGTTCAAGCCAATCTTCAGACTGTTGACTGCTTTACCTTTTTAGCCGATTTTAGCGGTGTTGCCAAGCATCTTCCGTGCTGACTCAGATCAGATTTGAACCAGCTTCGGCGGACCTAGGCTTAGCGTTATACAATAAAGCGAAGTCCTGACTGGGGTTTTATTTCTTCACTAACTTCAGATTTGATCTTCGGTCAGTAAAGTATACACGTTCGGTCGGCAAACTTTTGAATATACGTCATACTGTGATGTCAGTAGCTATGTAGCTATGTAGGATTAAACACGCTGAGGATTGTGTAAGCATAGTATGCATTGCAATTATAGTTGGCGTCATGCACGAAGGCGCTTCCGCGCATATGGGCGGAGTTATAAGGGAAGTGTGAAAGGGGAGGAGCTTACGGCTTAGCGCCAGCAGTTGAGTCTGCGGGAGAAGCATTGCGTAACTGGCGGCCAGGCACGCGCCTAGACAACGAACATAATCGGTTGCCAGTGTGGTAATGAAGGGTGATGCGCAGAACAGCTGAAAGCCGGGCCGCCTTCCTACGTGACGCCGACTATAGTTATGTTACGTGGTAGATAGTAACGAATAATATGCGTAAACACATCGATTTTTATAGATACTGAATATAAGTATACTAGTCTGAATCTAGTAGATATATAAAACATTTTAATAAAAGTAGGAAACTGAAGTGTTGATTTGGAAGCAAGTTACCAAATGTTTCCCGTTCGCGCTTGTTCAATTGTGGGAATTGTATACTTTGCTGATGTGGGATAGGGACCTGAGACCTACGTAACTAGATATGTAATATGAACTGTGATGATGAATTAAGATACTGTGAGTTAAATCCATGAATAATCGAAAGTTGCTTAGGAAATCGGCCGCTTCTGCAACATCCGCCATTAAAACATTTCAAGGAAACTGTTCGTCAAGGCCAAGGACCACCGTGTGGAATGTGGAGCCATAAACTTTTATGACTCAGTCGTTCACCGCGTGTTGCTGAACGTGTGTCGCGACGTTTGAAGACGACGGCAGTGGAGGAGGCCTTTTATCTAACCTGTCCGGGAAATTGTTTATGAGACCGGTCGAGCATATAAAGTATGCAGCCTTGTGTAAGGCGAACCAGCTGCGCATTAGGCGTCTTGATTGGTTTCAGCGGGCCCATTGCGTCTCCTGCAGGTTCCTTTTCAGATTCCACAAGTCTGCGTACATTTCAATAAACTGGGAATGGAACCAATAGTATCGTGTCTTGGGTACAGCGTCGATTTTGCTGCCGAGCAAGCGTCGGCTTGTTATGTGTTCCGAAAGTCATCGTCATGCCTGGCTGCCATGTATCCGCTCTTTCCGCTAGGCTCAGCTGCATCGTGGCGGTTGGCGTCCTGTTCCTACCGTAAGTAAAAATTTTTAGGTATTGCTGTTGGCTTACTTGATGCTTCTACGATGCTGAATCGCAGTGTAAATTATATTCGTCAAAATCATTTTACTTTGGGGAAGATATTCCTCAGTAAGTATGGCGAGTTTTACTTCTGGCTGAAGTTACGAATCATGACGTTACTGCGTACGGTCTGTCGTAAAGTTTGCGTCAACGAACATCCTCAGCAAAGGTAGGAGATAAGATTCTGGCGGAACTAAAGGTGTGGGGACGGCAGTATATTGTGCCCAGGGTGCTCAGAGTGATAGGGCGTTTGTACACGAAAGACAAAGGTCTTGAGCTCAAATCCCGGTCTGATACACATTTTTAATGTCAGGAGGTTTCATGTTAGCACAAATTCCACTGCAGAGTGAACATTTTATTCTGCAAACACCCTCGGGCAAGGCTATAGCTGAGATCTTGCCCTGTCCCTGCTTGCGTTAATGATATAAGACCATTCTAATTGTTGATCCAGGTTCCAAGATAAGCCGATAAGGTGCAACGCCTTCAGGGTGTCATCTTATCTTTGCAGGTGTTGTAGAAGACGCTAATTGTGATCACCTCCTCCCCAAGAAGACAGAGAAGGCGACGACCTTGGCGCAATCGTCTATTAGGCCATGTGTAGCCAATTACCAATTGGAAATTGCGAACAACATAGTTCGTTGACGCGGTCGGAAAGTGGCAGTTTCAACATGGTGCAAATCTGTTGGCAGCATCTGGGGTGTATTGTCGTATTCAATGTCTGCATGTGTGGTTTACCATCTGATGACGGCGCGGATGAAACTACGACCTCACTGTTCAATCGTTAACGTGACAACTTGATACAGCACGAAGACTGAACAAAATCGAACGCAGTGTAAAAGACAAGACGTACCCGATACTGAAGGATACAAACAAAGAGTCGAAGTTTGTGCCCACCGGATTCTGCGCCAAGCAGACGCGATAATGTTCGAGGCGAAACCTCCGAGTAGTCGTTCAGGCACCGGATTTCCATTACTTGTACAATTGCAACACACTGTTGAATTAGATTTTTTGTGTAACAAGGGTGGTTGCTGAAAACTGTGCTTCTGTACACTGCGGTGTTGAACACTGTAAACATTGCGTCGTCCATCCACTCTCACTACATGGTAGTACGTGAACCGTGATTGGCTAACGTTGTACGCTACTAACATTCGTCGTTGGTCAGTTTAGCCAGTACAGGAATATTGTTCCCATGAACAAGAGAGAAAGGCCCACTGATGACTGCAGTAAGTAATTTCAAAGGCTTTATACCGGTCTTCAAAATTAATGAAACACAATAACAACAACAAAATTTTCGATAGTAGTAGAAGAAAGTTTAAATTTCTAGAATATATAATCACATTTATAACAGTAATAACATAAACTCGCTAGTGATCAACTTAGGAAAAGAGCAAAACGTCAACGTCGGACTCTGCCATTGTGTATTTTCGTCTACAGAATGAAACTTTCACTCTGCAGCGCTGATATGAAACTTCCTGGCAGATTAAAATTGTGTGCCAGAACCGGGACTCGAACCTGGGACCTTTGCCTTTCGCGGGCAAGCGCACTGCCGACTGTGCTATCCCGACACGACTCAGGATGCCGCCTGACAACTATACTTCCGCCAGTACCTCGCCTCCTACTTTCCAAACTTCACAGAAGCTCTCCTGCGAACCATGCAAGACTAGCACTCTTGGAAGAAAGGATATGGTGGAGACATTTTCGTCTAAATGGCAATCATGTAGGTTATATTTAACTAACATGATTTTCCGTGGTAGTTGTTGGCCTCGAAAAAGTGTATTTTTACCTTCTCACTACATAATCGTACGTACACACGAAATGTGTCCAAATAGCGCAAGCTTTTATCTTCATCGCTCGTTGCATCTAATTATAGCGATACCCACATAAGCGTTACGTTCGGTTTCGGTGTGGAAGCAACTTTTTCCAGTCATTGCGTTTGAAATATTGCTTTTTGTCCAATCGATTCACAGTTCCGTTGGTCCGAACATAAATTCATGCCTTATAGCTGCGATATTTTAGGAGACATGGGAATTATCGAACATTTCCAAATTCAGAGTCTCGAATATCTTTTACTTTCTCAAATACACACCTGGTATCCATGTGCATACACCTTTTCCATCCATTGATTAGGCTTACTCTGGAAGGATAGCTAGCTATACGACTCCCTTCAACTGAACGCCGAATCCTTGAAGTATATGGGTGCAAATGTAATGATGTTCGTCACTAAAACCTAAGCTGTACTGACGAAAAGAATCATCCTTGCTTTTTCATTTGAAACCTGTCAAGTAGCTCTGCCACTCTATCGTTCTTCGTACCCAGGTGACATTCTGAGGCTCCTAATGGTTTTGAGCTTCACTCGTGGATTTTTCTAATGTCACTGTTCGTGGTTTTTCTCTGTCGCTGCCTTTTATAGAGCCTCACCTGATCAGAAATCCCGTTCTTCCTGCCACCGAACTTTACTAATCCCCACCATATCCAATATTAACTAGCTCTCGTTTCAGATTTTCTAACTTACCTACCTGATTAACGGATACTACATACCATGCTCCGATACGTATATGTGTGAAAATGGGAACTACAAAAACAGAACACAGGGAATGGGACAGCACTATTCACACAAAACAGCTACCTAAACACGTGTCAGTGCCCCTGCTTGAACCTTGGAACATGCGGTACCAGTTTTTATGAGAAACTAGATTTCCAGTATTCCAATCACATGATGATGTGTCTATAAGACAAGTAACCGGTTGTGAAATCCCAAAAGGACCAAAATAAAACAACTGAAGCGGAGAACGGGACTTTCAATCAGTTTTCAACCTTACAATTAATTTATAAGATTTTAACTGTTTGTTTTTTTAACACATATAACTAGCTAAAAATTTTCAACATGGTGCAGTAAATGGACACTGGATAATAAATCCTGCATATCCAGAGCAGCAGAGAAAATAGTTGGCAGACTGAACTAAAAAATAAGAGGAAATTGCTTACAGCAGATGTCATTAACTTTATAGAAAACAGAAGTCTATACTAAGACACATCTGACGCAGAAGGAAAGACTGAATACAGAAGACCTAAGAATTCAATTAACAGAGAAGCCTGAAAAGCTAAAGAAGATTTTCTTGAAGAAATGTGCAGGGAAGTGGAAGAAAATATGCAAAATGGAAGAACTGATTTAGCCTACAGAACAGCAAACAAATTTTTTAACAAACACAAAACAACGAACGCGTGTACAATATAAGGCAAAGAAATAATAATAATAAAAAAATAAAACAAAATAAAATAAAATAAAATAAAAACGTTGTTTGGTGACGATAAGAAAATAATACATTGAGGAGTTGTGTGACGCAACATCTCTTTTCGAGGACGTAATAAGAAAATGAAACGGAAGAAGATGACAAAGGAGACGACATTTTAAGAAGCGTTTGACGAAGCTCTTAGAAACCTGCGGGACTACAAAGGAGCGGATATTGATGACATCCCAGCAGAACTAATAAAGAATGCCGGTAATAGCATGAAAATGAGTGTTCTTAAACCTATTAGGTTCATTTATAACATAGGAGAGAACCGACAGGTTTCCAGAAGTGCACCATTGTTCCTACACTCAAGAAGCTGGCAGTTGCAAAATGTGAACAGTTCCGAACCTTAAGCCTAGTATCACATCTATCAGAAATAATTCTAAGGAGAGCTGCAGAAAATCTGGAGGAGATGCTGAGTGAAGATCAGTTTTGGATTCAGAAAGGGATTGGGACCAAGAGAAGCGATTCCAGCACTTAAGCTACTTATTGAAAAACGAATACATAAAAATAAACCAATCTATATTGCCTTTGTAGACCTGGAAAATGCATCTGATAATGTGATCTGCAAGAGATGTTCAGAGCGCTGAAGAAATCTTGTGTCACAGAAGCACCCGTGTAATACTCTGTCATTTTATAAAAGAGGTGGCAGTGATTAGGCATATTCATCAATAACAAGAAGCAAAAATTAGAAAAGGCATGACACAAGAACGTGCACTCACTCCTCTTGTATTCAACGCTTACATCAAGGACACTTTAAGCCAAGTTCGGGAAATTATTGACGGAGAAATCAAAATTAATGGGCATAAGGTTGATATGCTGCGTTACGCTCTGGTCACTCAGAACACAGAGGACCTGAAGAAAGTCCTCAGAACAATGGAAAGGATATTATGTAATCAGTACGGAATAAGAAAAAGACTAAAGTGACAATATGCAGTACTGAGAATATGAATCGTTCAAATGTTTTTAAAGCTATGGGACCAAACTGCAGTCCCTAGACTTACTAACTACTGAACTGTCTTATGCTAAGGACAACACACACACCTATACCGGAGGGAGACACGAACCTTCAGCGAGAAACAGACGCGCACTCCGCAGCAAGGCGCCTTAGAGCGCATGGCCACTCCCGCGCGGTTTATGAACCTTCAAGTGTAAGAATTGGAAGAAAGCATCTAGAAGTGAGAGAGTAATTTGCATATTTAGGGAGCAAATGCACAACGGATGATGGAAAAAAATTGTGATCAGAATACAGCAAGCCAATCTAAGAAAGAAATTACTCACCAAGAATAATATCAGTCTGAAAATAAAGAATCATATTATTAAAGCTTTTGTTTGGACCATGGGGAAACCTCTCTTGTTTGCTACAAACCATGGACGACGAAGATCAGCTGGAGGGACAGAGTAACAAGTGGAGAGGTAGGTTACATCAAAGAAGAGGTGCTTAGAAGAATACAAAATACCAGATCTATGTGGAGGCACATTCGGAAGAGAAGAAACAATCCAGTAGGGCACAACAGCATAATTTGAACAATGGGAGACGGAGATTATGAGGGAAGGAATGGCGGGGAACGTCCAAGTATGTCATACATGCAAAAGATCGTGAAAGATGTTGGATGCAACAAACGCTTGGATGGAGGCAAAGACAAGAATGGCGCTCTTCTGCAAACTAACCACAGGTTTGAACACTGATGTTCTTTCTGAAATTGTTACATAGGTTGCCACAGTTTATATGCAATTTATGTAAGAAACAAGATTTAGTATACAATTAGTTAAGTGGAATATGACGCCTATGGAGAACGATCAAAACTTTATATAAAGTACACTTACAACAGCCAAGATCGCTAATTTATTTTATTTGCTGTTTTTTTACCACTTTCAGTAAGCTATGTCATCATGTTTAGAAAAAAGTTACAATGTTCTATTTTCTGTAAAATAACGAGTTACTCGTGAAAATGTAATACAAGAAACAGAACATTGTCAAACTATTAAATTGCGCATTATTAAAACTTGCATCACCAAAGTGGATCGTCATCTGAATGCACAGTTAAAAATTGTGTGTGTTCTTGACAAAAGTAACAATTTTTAAGTGTGCAATGCAGAGGACGATCGACTTTGGTGATGCAAGTTTTAATAACACGCATTTTAATAGTTTGACAACGTTCTATTACATTTACTGAAAATAACATTGATCACTGAAACCGGTAGGAAGAAAGCAAATACAGTAAATTAGCGATCTTGGCTGAAGTAAGTGTATTTTATAGTATACAACTATTTTGCCCAGAGACGTTAGGTGGCGAACAAGTTCTGAAAACGATATGGTTTTTCTCTTCGAAAATTGTCAATGTAAACATAGTTCCCTCCAAAATATCTCCCGCTACAGTTGTTTTTTAAATAACTGTCGACAAATGTACGAAGGTTTTTTTTTTAATCTGCCCCTTCAATTGCAAAAGAAGAATAGGTAATGAATATTTCTGACCTGGTTTCGAACCCAGGACTATCGATTCAATGTCCCTACCTGACCCCTTCATTACGTTTACGTCCTCCAACACATTGATTTTAATGCACACACAACTCCCTTGACTTAACTGGTATTTGTTTGTAAACAATAGTTGTTAAACATTACTTACGAACAGCAAGACATCTATTGCTGCTCATTGACTATTTTCGAGATAAAATGGAATGATCTAATTGTCAATGCAAAAACATAGGATGTCGCAATTAATTTGATGTCCAAATTAGGAATAAAAAATAATCCGGAGCGGTGGTGTATGGCCTAGCGGCAGGCGGGGGCGGTATTAGCACAAGTAACCAAAAAAAGGAAGATTAGTGTTTAACGCCCCATGGACAGCGCAGTTATCAGAGGCGGAGCTTATGCTCGGGGTGTTGGGGTAAGGATGGGGAAGTAAATCGGTCGAGCCCTTTGAAAGGATCCATCCCGGCATCTGCCTGGAGTGATTTAGGGGAATCACGGAAAACATAAATCTGTATGCCCGGGGGTCCTCCCGAATGCCAGTCCAGTGCCCAAGAGACCAGTTGTGAAGGCAGTCAATTGTCCTTTAGTTGTTCAAAATTAATTGAATAAAATTAACGAGTAGCGAACTCCACCACCTCAGTGTGATTTTCCTGTGACTGTCATTTAAATTTCTGGGCTAATTTGTAAATTTTGTTCTGTGCTGTTTTATCGACGTTCTGTCTACTGGTGTCATTGAGCGCAGTTTCCTGTTACCAGACTCTGTTAGTTAAAGTGAAATTCCGACTTAAATTTTGAGCTCGTCTTTAGTGTGTTTTGGTAATTGTATTTTTAAAGGGCTGTGTCCACTTAAATTTTGGAGACCCACTTTAGTGTAATTTTGATAATTATGCTGAGCTGTTTTCATTTAATTTGCAAGGGTCATTTGTAAATTTTATTGTATTTACAAGGGTTGCTTCTCATTTGGAATTTTCCAGTTTCCCTTGAATTTCTGGGCTCATTGTGCCTTATTATATTTTAACGATTTCAGTTTCCATTATATATATATATATATACCTGAACTGACTATCCTTGCTTCGCCTACCAACTACCCACCGCTCCCGCATCTCTACCCTCTGTTTTTATCAGGTACTCTTGCATTAATTATGTTTTCTTCCTCTCTACCTATCACACACACGTAAAATACAAACACACGATGAAACCTAATAACATGTACTTTTAAAATATTATGGAGATGGCATTTTTGGCCGTTAGACCCCAGCTGCCTAGTGCAAGTGATGATGATGAGGACAACACAACACCCAGTCCAAGAGTGGAGAAAATTCCCGATCCGACGAGGAAACGAACCCGAGCTCACTGCGTGGAACCGACCACGCTGTCCACTGGACTACGAAGGCCGACAATAGACATGAAAATCATAGGTTAGGAAACACACAGTCCACAACCACGTGAATATTCGTCATTATGGGATCCGTATCAAGTGGGAATGGTGTGGAGACGCAGAGCTGCGCGGGAATGGCCGCGAGTTCTGGGACGCCACGTCGTAGAGTGTTTTGTCATTAGCCTAAGTTATTATAAGTAGATTGTAAGACTAGGGACCGATGATAGCCGTTTGCTCCCTTAGGTCTTTCAATTTGAAAGATTCATACAAGAGTAGCAAGCTTCGTTAAAAGTTTCCTTAGACAGTATTTGCAATGGGGCTTGGCTCCTACATCCGCCTCCATAGCTGACTGCCATGCTGCCATGCCACACTGCCGGTTTCGCTTCTCGATTCTGCTAGGGATTTTTCCTTTGAGAGGACATGGAAGGGGGGGGGTTGAGGTAGAGGACTAGGATATAGTGCCAGATCCTTGCGAGGGCAAGTGAGGAGCTACTTGACTGTGTCAAGAAATCCGCCTCAGACGGGAATGAGCAGTGTACTCCTCGTGTCCTTCCATACCACAAGCCGACAGGCAGAGGATGACTTCAGTGGCGTAGCGAACTAAACTGGCGTTTTACTGACCCTTTAGTGCTCTCCTCCCTATCCGCTCCTCCCTTTGTCCACAGGGCACGGTATATAGTTGCTGCCCTTCATTCCATAAACACATTATCTAATATAGTATGTAAAAATCAGTGCTACTAATGTCTTACAAATAACATCTTTCCAACTACACTTCCACAAGGGGGGAAAAATGTTTTTCGAGATAAACAGTGTAAAAGGCTCCGGTTACGAATTACATTTGTGACATAAAATCTGCTTACCCTTTTTTTTTTTTTTTTTTTTTTTTTTTTTTTTTTTGCGAGACCATTTGGCACATGGTATAACCTCTTGCCACCCTGTTGCAATCCCAGATCTACGGCTTAGCAAATCGGGGTGTCTCAAATTATGTTCAAATGTTTGAAATGTTTGTGTAGCTTATGGGACTTAACTACGTGGTCATCAGTCCCTAAACTTACAAACTACTTATGAACTACCTTATACTAAGGACGGCACAAATATCCATGCCCCAGGGGGGATTCGAACCCTCGACCGTAGTGGCCGTGCAGTCCCCGGGGTGTCTCCCCCGTGTTGGTACTAGCAGAGGGGCATCAAATGGTCTCTAACAAATGGGTATCGGGTTTTTATATATTCAAACCTCAAATAGTAAGCAGCTAAAAAGTTCTCCAGAAAATCGACTTTGAAGCTTTGCGAGCACATTTAAATACCTGTTAGGGTGCGAAATATTCCAATTGTCGGCGTAGCTCATTTGGTTCAGCGCGTTTGGTGAGAGAGCTGAAAGCTCTCACTAATAAACAACAGAGCCCGTAACTCAAGAATCCCCATGTAAGAATTATGTTATCAAGTTCGCAAGCTATCCAAAGAATTAAAAAAAAAAAAAAAAAAAAAAAAAAAAAAAAAAAAAAAAAAAAAAAACGTTAGCGTTGGAGATTGGCGATCAAGTTAACATAGGTTGGTTGGTTCGAATCCCACTGTAACCTTTTATTTGTTTTATTATTTTTTTCGTTGTGTTTGAATATTTCAACCACTTAAATATAAAATTATACAGTATTACTTAACATACATTTAATCTTTATTTTATGAAAAATGCATGCATTTTTGATCATTCTTCATTTTCTATATTTTTCTATTTAAATTATTTTCAATTTAAAGAAATGAAAACTATAAGAAATGATTTTTTAATAATTTTAATAAGAAATTCTTTATTTGGACTTTTTTCATTACTTTAGATCACAGAGGTGCGTGAGATTGATATGCATTGTAGGAGCAACGAAAACAATAATTTGACAGCATTGAAAATTTTTACAAATGCTGCATGCTTTCATTCGCAATTTTTCTACGATATATCAACTAGAAAACAAACTATTTACGTTCATGAAAATTTCTATTTTTTTCGCGAACATTAATGCGGATTACGCATACCTGATCATTTCACCTATGATTGGACTACTGCTGATGAATGATTGAATGCAGTTCTAGTTCGATCAGAGGGACACGAGAATCCTTTAGACTTGCATCGAATGGGTTTGACTACTATGTCAAGTCTGAACTTCACATACCATAAACATGGAAAATTAGCCTAATTCCCGCTGCTTCGCAAGCGTTGAGTGGATGGTCGGCATTGGTTGTTTCTAGTTCTAAATATAAATCTACATAGATTTCGCTTTAAAAATGCTTTCCTAATCAAGGATTTTGATACAACTTGGCACCCCCTACTGCACCATTGCTGGCAGAATTCAAAACACCCCTAAAAACATTTTTTAAAATTCTAACCATGGTTCCAAATTTTCGCATTTATCATCAAAATATTCTTAGTAGAACCCGTACAAGACACATCAGCCGCTTAATGGTTGAATTTCCAAAAATATCGACAGACGTATTTTTAAAATGCCAACAAAAACATCTAAATCCGAAAATTTGTATTCCTTGCTTCAAAATAGTCTTAATAGCAACGTATTTTGAAAAAAAAAGTTCATCCCCCAATTTACCCCCTTCGGCATGGGAATATCGAAAACTCTCTGCTGCCAACAGTGTAAGATAAACAACGTCTACAAATTTCAAGTTTCTATAGTCTGTAGATTCACTTTTCAGCGCCGTTTTCTGTCTTTTAGCAACGGATCGAGAACGCGAAATTTCTTTCTTACGCTTTGGCTTCTTTCTTGGTATTTTACTTCTGAAACTGCAATATGCACTTATTTTTCTTCATTTGTACGCTTGTTGCAGAGAAACAACTCAAGAATATGCATCACGTTTCGCTGTATATAAACTCTTTGCTATTGTAGTGCCAAAAGTCATCGCTGGTTTTCACTCCGAATTTTATATAAGCTGACGACTTTCTACCACTATATGTTCCACCCCCTTATAGGCATCGACACGGAACTGCTATGGTGTACAACGGGAGACTTTGTACTACAAAAACACAGAGATGGTTCGTCTGTATTATGTTGATTTTTCTAAAGAGCAAAAAATTGACACCCAGACGTAGAATTTTATTACGTCGGTTACTTTCAACTCCCACACCTTTCACTACCACCACAGTGCACAATGGGAGACATACCTACTCCCACATACAAACACTATTCGTTTTCGATGTGTTGTTCTGGCTGAAGAGTGAAATATAGGGAGAAGCAACTCAATTTTTATATAAGATAAGGTGAGCTGTCGCTAATGAGCGGTAACGGGAAGTGGGGGGGGGGGGGGGGTAGGGGGAATGGACGCCTAACGGAGGGGGGGGGGGCGCAAAAAATGGGCAGGTATAGGTACTAAATAGAGGATCGCAAGTGGGGCAGGAGTGGGCAACAAAATTCTAGCACCGAGCGGAATTGGGCGGGGGAGGGGGCATTTGTAGATCCGGCAGTATGTCGTCGCTACGCCACTGGATGACATGGCGGTCAGTGAGGCCCGTTTAGTTCACCTGGTGCTTGGCGTTGCACCACCACCACCTAGAGAGAAGGCCGCGGCGCTCTCGTGTGACGTCAGGCAGAGTAGGTTGCGCGCGCATAGCTGACAGGCTCGCTGCTTCGGCATAGTGGGCCGTGCCCCAGCGGCTACCCAGTCAGCTATGCGCGCACAGCCTACTCTGCCTGACGTCACACGAGAGCGCCGCGGACTTCTCTCTAGGTGGTGGTGGTCCAACGCGGAACTCGGCTCCTGCGGCCCGCAGGCCACAGCCCGCCTCACGCCTGCGGCAGCCGCAGCCGCAGCCGCACGTGCGCGACCCCTGGAGGACTCTCGGACGCACAATAGGCGGCTGCGAGCGTATCGGCCCGTCAGCAGATAAAAGGGGCCGCAAAGCGCCCAGCCGACAGCCGCAGCGACGGCCGACGCCGCCTATTTTTAGCGCCCCCTGCTCGATACCCCTCTGCAGAGATTTCCTGTATTAAATCTCGTCCTGCCACATATGAGGGGACTGCAAGTGCAACAAAGCCGCACAGGCTTTGCAGAGGCGGTCTCGCGTTTTGTTAGTCGCATTTTTTTCCAAGTTCCAAAATAGAATCTCTTAGGTTGATTTTGTCCATTTTGTGCATGCACGATGGGGCTTCAGAATGATGAACAACACCGTCAGCTGTATTCTCATTTTATTACTTATTGTCAACCAGTTTCAATGGACCAGCCCATGATCTTCAGGCCCTGTACGTGGAACAAATACGCAAGTGTTCTATAACCAATTGTGATACAGAATCAATAAACTCCAACCAGTATAAATGAACATAAATTAGATGTGGCTTGGATTGTATTATAAAACAACAATAAAATTCACATGTTCGGCTGAGTCTAACTAAAATAAAAAGGAGAGAATCAGAAAACATCATTTTAATCTCAGATGCGTAATGAAAGAGTTCATAGTAGTGGATTAGGTAGCAACATTTGAATAATATTTCATGTGTGTAATCTGTAAGTAGAGATCTATTTATGCCGGGTTAGTATGAGACGGCCGCGGTGGCCGAGGAGACTGAGACGCTTCAGTCACGGTTTGCACGGCCACTACGATCGGGGGTTCGAATCCCCCCTCGGGCATGGATATTTGTGCCGTCCTTAGTTGTAGGTAGTTCATAAGTAGTTTGTAAGTTTAGGGACTGATGACCCCGTAGTTAAGTCCCTTAAGCTTAACAAACATTTGAACATTTTGGTTAGTATGATTTAAACCTCACAAGGAAAGTACTTAGGCTCGAACAAACACATATACATCAAAATCGTACGAGAGATAATGTAAATATCCCTTATTGCACTAGTAACATTCCCGCAACTGCAAAACCCTGCAGTCGTCCGTTAGAGGCCTCTGCGTGTGCCATGCGACATTGCACTTTGACCTGTCGGTTCTCCAGTAGGGACGGTGCAGTGTGCCTCCGAAGTAGCGTTTTGTAACATTTGTGTGGGAAGCGTCAGGTGTAGCGGCGATTGATAATCAATCCTGCTAAAGTATTGCGATTGGTTGAGATGAAATTACGAAGAACTATTCTTCGTCAAGATGGCATTAGTGTAGAAGATGAATCATTCGCATGCTTTCTCGTAACTGTTATAGTACAGAAATATGAGCATAAGTTAGATACTGTTGTAACACTAACACATAATGATGATAATGACGAAGAACTCATTGTTAGCGGTAGTGCTACGGTAAGTGCGGGTGCGGGAAGAGGCGATAGAAGCAGTGGCAGTGAATACCAACAGTCTTCCGAGAAGAAGGTTATAGTTGCAACCATCATCACGGCTTTTGATGACAATACACTAGAGAACATGTGCGACGATTATTACATAACTTACAGTTCAGATATCTGCATTACGTATGGCGTCTACAATTACATCTACAGTGCTATCTAGAGCATGATTGCAAAGTTTTGCATAAAAACGACACCCACCAGCACATTGAGGTGTACGTAGATACTGTAACGAAACGTTCATACAGATATGTTTGTTCGAGCCCAAGTACTTTCCTTGTCAGAGATGGAATGTGAAAATTCACCGTATTGGTTGAGGAGACGAGAAAACTTTAACGATATTTCATGTGCGTAATATGTGAATAAAGTATGGGGTAGATAACACACATGAAATATCATTCACGTTTTCTCGTCTCCTCATCCCATACTGCGATTTTTCATATTCCACCTCTGAGATTTAAATCATTGTAACCCGATACTTAGATATCTGCATACAGACTACACACATAAAGTAATATCTAAATCTTACCACCTCCTCATCCAATACTGTGAACTTCTTGATACATATCCCAGTTATAAATCATAGTTGTCCCAAACTCAGACCTCTACTTACAGATTACACACAGGAAGTATAACTCAAATCTTGCCACCTCGTCTAATTCTATGAACTGTATGATTACGCATCTGAGATTCAAATAATGTGGTTTGATTCTGTCCTCTTTGGACTCAGACAAACATGTGAATTTCATTTTACAAAGTAATCCAAGCCATATCAAATTTTAAATAAAATAGTACTTATATCTTTGTACATAAGGTTAAAAAAAAAAAAACAAGAACTCTGATTAAACACACATACACACATTATATATATACTGTAGTATGTGTTAAGATATGCTGGTTGGAGTTTGTTCATTCTGTATTATAATTGCTTATAAAACACTTATTTATTTGATGATGATGGCTTGGTCCATTGAAACTGGTTGCCAATAAGTAATAAAATAAAAATGCAGCTGACAGTCTTATTATTCATCACTAGAATCTCTTAGGTGTCTAACTGCTGGGGGAACATTTTTGACAGCTTCAGATAAAATTCTTCAGGGTGTAAGACCGCATTGTCAACTTACAAAATTGTCCGACGTTCAAGCCACCATTGCAAGCGCCCACTTTCGACACTGGCCGTAACCACAGACAAATTTGTAAGTTGTCAGTGCGCTCTCACACCTTGCAGAATGTTACTGACAGTGGCAACCCGGCCGCGAAAGCCTACGATTACATTTAACCTCGGATACTTAAGAAGCGATGCAAGTGATGTGTATAGACAGCAGTAGCACATTATGAGTAGGAAGATACCCTTCCCCCTCCACCTCCCTCCGTCTAACCTCTCCGCAACAAGCGATGGCAGCTTGCCCATTACAGCTCACGGTCGCGTACTTGAGCTCTCTCCGCCCCCATCTCCGCCACCCGCCCTCAAAAATGTTTCAAATCTTTGTAGAGCTTATGGGACTTAACTACGGGGTCATCAGTCCCTAAACTTATAAACTACTTACAAACTAGCTAATACTAAGGACGGCACAAATATCCATGCCCGAGGGGGGGGATTCGAACCCCCGACAGTAGTGGCCGTGCAGACCGTGACTGACGCGCCTCAGTCCCCGCGGCCACCGCGGCCGGCCACCCGCCCTCACAACCGGTCACTTGTTCGAGTGCCCGCCTCATACCCGCTGCTTAATTATTTAAAAAGACAATTACCAAAACACACTAAAGACGAGCTCAAAATTTAAGTCTGAGTTTTACTTTAACGAATACAGGCTGGTAACAGGAAACTGCGCTCAATGATACCAATAGACATAAGGTCAATTAAACAAATTTACAAATGAGCCCTGCAATTTAAATGACAGCAGTTCAGCTTAGTTACAGGAAAATCACTCTGAGGTGGGGGAGCTGGCTACTCGTTAATTTAATACACCCACACAGCTAAAAGAGATGAGATGACTCAAAACAGAAAGGAGAGGAATAAGGTTCCCAACGGTTAACGGGAACTACAGCTCTGTTCACGAAGGGGCTTACACAAACGGATAGAACGCCAAATTACAACCGCGGTGTGGTGCTGCCTCAAGGAAGACAAATTTCTGCAAGGAGAAGATAAAAAAAAGAAAAAACAAAGCTATACAAATATCGTCCTTGTAGATGCGAGCTAGCAGAGAGGCACAAACCAGATAAATTCCCCAGTTGCGTTAAACAAGTTAATGTAAAGTACTTGCTACTCAGAGCAAAGAGAAAAAAAATCAATTGAACCGAACTAAAAGTGCGGTACAACACATGAATAAACAACTAAGAACGTAGACCCAGGCAATAACGGCCACTGGAAAACGACCACCGATCTTGACAAATTCACGCACACACAAATTTGCGGAGCAGGACTGCGTCAGTCACTTAGCTTTTATTTATTTCTTACTCCACGACAAGTGCAGGCACCCTAGCGATGGTGTAGGTGGAGGGTGTCAACCAACGCCCGGAAACATTTTATAGATTCTCGACGAAAAGCGGCCGGAACGACGCGAGGCGCAGCCGGGGCTGAATGCGGAGTACTCTAGCAGTTGTTGACAGCTCCGACGGTTGGCGAATAATGGACGTGGTGTTGCACGGGCACTAGGAACGCAACCACATAGCCGGGACACGAGGTAAAGTCCGCACCGAGGTGCTGTTATAACTTCAGAAGAGTCTCTCCGGACCAACCTCTTCAGCTCCTCAGCTCATGGCATGCATGGCTCCCACCGACAGACAGAGTCCGACCCAGAACAACTCCCATGCACACGCCGGGCCCGGCCCCAAACAGCCCCTTAATCAAAATAACTCGACCCTGGCGATGCCATCGTATCCAACTGACTGCCTGATACTCTCTCCGCTATCCCCGCAGCGACCGACTCACTCCTCTCTCCAACAGGCTCGGCGCACCACCGTCGCGTCACAAGCCGCAAGGCAAACACCAGTCAGAAGACAATCGACGCGCGATAGATCAAACAGCGCCACGAGCGGTACAAGCACAGAGAGATCGATGGTACTTGCGCCAGTAATTAAATGAAGGAGAGGGTCAATCGAAGAAACAGGAGCCTCTCCCCCACCCCCAACCCCCTTATCCAAGGACACATACGCTAGCGACATGAAGTGGCATGAGAAGGGACAAGCTTAACTAGATCCAGATGAACATTAAAAGGTTTGTTAGTGGCCAATTTCCGAACTAAGAGTTTAACGGCCCCCAGAAGTTTCAATATAGCACTCCAGTCAACAACCTACGATAATCAATGGCTAAAACCACCCCAAGTAAAATGAATCAAGACAAATGTCAAGCCAAAATCAGAAGAAGACAATGGTTTACTTAAAAAAATGGCACGGCTCAAAAACTTTTCTTTCTTACTTTTTTCCTTCCACTACCTCTTGTGTCTTGAATAGAAGACGAGTAACTGAATTCGGTTGCAACGAAAGTGCTATATCCGCGAGGTGCCTAGTGTCTTTCACTGCCCTGAGTGAAATGCAGTCTTTAAAGAAAATGTCCACCAAAGCGTTGTCTTCTAAAGTTGCCTCTTCAACTAATAACCGCGGCGGATTAAGCCGTGCGTAATGGAGCGCCGTGCTGCGGTGTGCGTAACTGTACGCCGTCGGATATGGGTGTTTTTGTTGCCCTTAGGTTGGTTTAACTTAGTTTAAGTAGTTTGTAAGCTACGGACTAATAATCACGCAGTTGAGCCCGATATATTTACAAACGTTTAATTTTTTTTTCAGCTTAGAATACGGCACTCTTGTCGTTAATTCTTGATATTGAGGCTATTAAAGTTCGATGAACTTGTATGGAGAAATAAGTACGTGTCTAAATTTTTTTAATAGATGACAATTGCTTTTTCACTAGCGCAGAGGTCGAGAAACTACACTATTCAAAAACTATATTTTCACGTAATTCTTTTCAATTCGACATTACAAATTATTGCTTGCTTTTCCTCCGTTAAAATACACTATTATAAGAACAGTTACTTTTATACGACCGATCACATCGGACAGCGGGCCAGTCCGTCATGACTGCCGACACCGGAGAGGGTGAACACCGCGATCCACCTTAAAGGAGAGGTCACTCGCACCAAAATATGGCCGCAGTGTTCCGTCTCCTTTTTAATATTTCTTTTGTTTCATTAAATGATGAGCAGTAACACAATGGTAACTTGCAATTGGGAGATGACTGTAACCTACAACTCGTAGTGCAAGCAACATGGAAGGGCTGGAATAACGGATCGCCTTATATTTAGCTTTCAAATATTTTATTAAAATTTTAACCAGTAGTAAGTAGGGCAGTCCCCACCAAATATCATAAACAGTTTCTTAAGACCTCTTAAAATGAAGACTCTCACGATTCGCACAATTTAAATTACAGACTAATCAATTTGAAGCATTGTCTTTAGAGTCTTGGTATTGAATTAACGAGCTTAATAAGAATGTAACAAACTGATCATCTAAAGAAGGAAGCAAAGTTTAAAGCAAGTTTAAAGAAGACCATATAAGATAAAGCTTACATAACAAGATTATTTCACACACACACACACACACACACACACACACACACTTCCTCATATGCTAGCAATGAAAACATGTCTGTCACAAAATTTCGTCCTCCGCATATTTCTGGCAGTAAATGGACGCCGAAGATTGAGTTGGGTGTGTGTCCCATACGTAAGCGTGTTTCAGAATTACACTACTACACCAATAAACGTCTAGGGGATGTAGGAGGTGTCCTGAGGGACAAAGTGAGCATAGAAACCCATGCCCGAAAACGTCATCCAATGACGCTACAGAGCAACGAAGTTGCTGGAGGGGATGTCTAGTGGCAGGAGCTGGTGCCTGTAACTTGGATTCTCCGTAGTGTCGTTGAATGGCATTTCCGGGCATGGGTTTCCATGCTCATTTTGTTCCTGAAGACGCCTAATACGTCCCTTACAAGTTTGTTGGTGTAATTATGAAACACACTTTCTAGGGAACACACAGCCATCTCAGTCTTTGACGTTCATTTACTGGCGTAAATATACGCAGGATGAAATTTTATGGAAGACATTTTTCATTGTTGGCAGGTGAGTACTCGCGCTGCGAAGCCGAGTACGTGAATTTAGATTCACCCTATATTATATATAAAACTAAGATGGGCTCGAGTTTAATCAACGGGCTTTAATAAGTTCCCATCGACTCAATATCTTCACACATGTTAACACAGTAGGAACAGTCAGTTAACAATAAATATTTACACATGCTTAGAAAATACTCTCACAACTGCTGTCCAATAAGCCACGTGAACAGTCCCTGGATACTCATTTCTGACGTGCCCCGAAGCCATAATAGGGCAGCTAACTACACAAAATGTCAACAAACAGTAGCAATGCCACCTCACATCTTAATACTCGGCGCTTAAAACTGCACTCAGACTCACGGGTCGGAAAATGGAAGACAAGGAAAGGCATCAGTGCAGTAAACAGCGCAGGAGGAGGAGAGCCCACGCAATCAAAATTTGGCGCGCTGGCGTTTGATCCTTAGGTCTATCCCGATGCAAACTGCACAACAGGCAACAAATCGGAATGACGCATGTCCGATCACCAACCAATTATTTCTTGTTATCCTTGCGCGAACCGCATGCAACAACACAAAACCAGGAAAAATCCCACAAATTTTAATTCCACCCACTAAGTAGCCGCGGCCACGCGGAAGGGTACAATCCAGCAGACACGATGTTGAACTTCCTCAAAAAACTATAATAACAAGCATAAGACATGAAACTTCCTGGCAGATTAAAATTATGTGCCGGAAGTTTCATATCAGCGTACACTCCGCTGCAGAGTGGAAGTTTCATTCTGAAAGCATAAGACAGTTTGAACGAAATTGTTTCTATCCTTACGCTAACTGCACGCAAGAACAGTAAACGATGAAAATATGCTACAAATTTTACTTCCGCCGCAGCCAAACCAAAGGGTACAAACCAACAGAAACGGTGACTTCCTTTACAGTAATATATCACTAATAATCAAGGATTTGTCTCCTATGGAACATACAATCGCCGGCCGCGGTGGCTGAGGGGACTGCGGCGCGCCAGTCACAGTCTGCACAGCCACTACGATCGGGGGTTCGAATCCCCCCCTCGGGCATGGATATTTGTGCCGTCCTTAGTAGTAGCTAGTTCATAACTAGTTTGTAAGTTTAAGAACTGATTACCCCGTAATTGAATCCCATAAGCTCTACTAACAATTGAACATACAATCCCTCAACGGCGAAACACGCCACACAGACAAAATTAAAATGTGAGCTGGAGATGAAAGATACGCAATCAGATTCCGTCGACCGGCTACAGAAAACCAGGATGATGCACAAGCACAGCAGTTCTGCACTCAAAGAGCACGTGGCAAAACACCACAGACAGTGTCACATTTCCCACTAGGAGTGTGGAATCGGCGATAACGGACGCTGCCGGGCGTCTCTCGCCCCAATCGCCAAAGAAGAAACAGAGCCAGCAGCACCTCTACCTCTTGGGATGCGCGGCTCAGCGCTTTGCATCCAAAGTGCCAAACAGTCCAAACATCAAAGACCCAGTGCGATCAGAAATCGAAGTACAGGCCCCACCCGAGGGGAAAGTGGAAATCATGGTCGAGAGAGAGAGAGAGAGAGAGAGAGAGAGAGAGAGAGTAAGAGAGTCGCCACTTGCACGGCGTAGACCACACACTGCAACTAAGACACGAGCTGGCACGGCTCAACGTCCCCACCCCAACATTCCCTTGCACCCCTATGAGCGCTCTCTGGTGGCGATGAAGCACTAACTCCGGGAACCACAATCTCTCCCTCGCAGAGATTTTGACCTGCCTAAGATGAACCCTAAATGTCTTATCAGACTCCTCGTCCCTCACCAAAAGATTAACACGACTCAAGATACGCTGTATGGTAAAGGGTCGTACTGAACGGGCTGTAAATTTACTAACTCTGTAAATGGCGAAGTTTTTCTATTATGAAGCAATAAGGGTTGCTGCCTATCGAATTTCCTCTCACCTGCTGATTTGCTGCCCTTGTAGTGTAAAGTCGTCGGACTTGGCATGTGTATCGTCACCTTATATAAAGATTCATTAATTGAAAAAGGGACAGTGGGAAAGTTACAGATCAAATAGGCAGGGATGTGGTAAAAATCTGTATTCAGGAAGATTTGACGAATATGAAGTAGCTCTGTTGCATGTTTCATGCTCTCTCACAAATAAAATTACTTTGGCACGAAACTACCTTGCTGTAGGACAAGGAATTACTAATAATATGAAAGGAGAAAATATAAAAATGCAGTAAATGAAACAGGCAAAATGGAGTACAGACGACTAAAAAATGAGATTGACAGGAAGTGCAAAATGGCTAAGAAGGAGTGCTAGAAGCCAAATGCAAATCTGTAGAAGAATGTATAATAAGGGGAAAAGTAGATACCGCCTACAGGAAAATAAGAGAGACATTTGGGGAAAAGAAAAGCAACTCTACGAATATCAAGAACTCGGATGGGAAACCAGTTCTCAGCAAAGAAGGGAAAGCTGAAAGGTGGAAATACATAGAGCAGCTCTACAAAGGAAATGAACTTAGAGACGATGTTGTAGGAAGGGAGGAGGAAGTAGATGAAGATGAAATAGGAGATACTATACTGAGGGATGAATTTGACAGAGCCTTGAAAGACCGAGGTCAGAACAAGGCCCCAGGAGTAGATGACATACCCGCAGAGCTATTAAAGTCTCTGGGAGAACCAGCCATGACAAGACTATTTGAACTGGTGTGTACAATGTATGAGACAGGCGAAATACCCTCAGACTTTAAGAAAAACGTAATAATCCCCATTCCAAAGAAATCAGGCCCAGACAGGTGTGAAAATTACAGAACCATCAGTTTGATAAGTCATGGTTGCAAAATTTTAACACGAATTATCTACAGGAGAATGGAAAAGCTGGTAGAAGCTGACCTCGGGGAAGATCAATTTGGATTCAGGAGGAACGTAGGAACCCGGGAGGCAATACTCACTTTACGTCTTGTCTTAGAAGATAGATTAAGGAAAGGCAAACCTACATTTTTAGCTTTTGTAGATTTGGAGAAAGCTTTTGACAATGTTGACTGGAATACACTCTTTCAAATTCTGAAGTCATCAGGGGTAAAATATAGGGAAAGGAGAGTTATTTACAACTTGTACAAAAGCCAGACCGCAGTTATTAGACTCGAAGGGCATGAAAGGGAAGCATCAGTTGGGAAGGGAGTAAGACAGGGTTGTAGCCTTTCTCCGATGTTATTCAATTTGTACATCGAGCAGGCGGTGAAGGAAAGCAAGGAAAAATTTGGAATAGGGATTAAAGTTCAGGGGGAAGAAATAAAAACATTGCGTTTTGCTGATGACATTGTAATTCTATCAGAGACAGCAAAGGACCTGGAAGAGCAGTTGAATGGAATGGACAGTGTGTTGAAGAGAGCATATAAAATGAACATTAACAAGAGCAAAACAAAAATAATGGAATGCGGTCTTAGAAAATCAGGCGATGCTGAAGGAATCAGATTAGGTAACGAAACAATGAAGGTGGTAGATGAGTTTTGTTACTTGGGTAGTAAAATAACATGTGATGGTCGCAGTACAGAGGATACAAAGTGCAGAATGGCAATGGGAAGAAAAGAAATTTTGAAAAAGAGAAATTTGCTAACATCGATTATTAATTCAAGTGTAAGGAAGTCTTTTCTGAAGGCATTTGTGTGGAGTGTTGCCTTGTACGGGAGTGAAACATGGACGATAAGCAGTGCGGACAGGAAGAGAATAGAGGCTTTTGAAATGTGGTGTTACAGAAGAATGCTGAAGATTAGGTGGGTAGATCGCATAACTAATGAAGAGGTACTAAACAGAATTGGTGAGAAAAGGAATTTTTGGCATACCCTGACTAAAAGAAGGGATCGCTTGGTAGGACACATTCTTAGACATCGGGGAATCGTAAATTTAGCACTGGAGGGAAGTGTGTGGGGTAAAAATCGCAGAGGGAGACCAAGAGACGCGTATAGTAAGCAGATTCAAATAGATGTGGGTTGTCGTTCTTATGAGGAGATGAAAAGGCTTGCTCAGGATAGAGTAGGGTGGAGAGCTGCATCAAACCAGTCTCCGGACTGAAGACCATAACAACAACAGTCAATAAATGAACATGCTTTAAAGAGATTCATTTGCAGTACCTAAAGAGAGCGGTGAGTTGAACCAGAGAAAATGTTGCTGGACATGCAATTCGTAACACTGTAACAAGTGGAGTGGCCAAACGGCCAAGCTTACCTCATTATAAACTGAATGGTAAGTGTACCGGATGTTCGTTATAAAACTGGTCGTTAGCAATTTGGTTCCACGCGCCAATCATTTTAACGACGCGGACGGTCACCAAACTTCAGTGATATGACTGTAACTTCCGCCCTAGCTCTTCCGCAAGGTGAATACTTTGAAGCTCTGCAACCGAATGGCGGTGCGTGGCTGTTCGCCGGGCACGGCACCGCAGTGTGCTTCCGCTGTTCAAAAGTAGTCTCTGTAGGCAACGTTACAGGTAAAGAACAGGAACCGTTGGGAAAGCTTAGCCCCTGCGGGCGGCACTTTGTCTGGACACTCACGTTGCTACATCTGTTTGAGCGCGGCACATAGCTGGTATGCCTCCGCCATGACGTGGCTTCCGCTTGCTTTTAAATTTAACGGCTACGAACTGCTAAGGAAAATTATTCATTTTGAGCAATTTATACATCAAGAAAACGGGTAATCCCTTTGATTGTCCTCTCCCTAAGCAATCATTGTGATACCCCCTCTTTGTTAAAAATTAATATAACGGTCTAAATTAATTGATTTAATTCCGTAACTTTCTAATTAAGGTTCCGTCCTGTCTGCTAATGGTATCAAGAAGTTCGTAATTTTACTGGCAGTTCTAATCTGTGGTTGGAATTACATAATTAATTTTATTTTGGTCTCTTTCGTTGTTATGGTACTGCCGATACGAAGCGCAATGTGTGCCCTCACAAAATCTGTGCGTTACAACCCGTCCCCTTTTCCGCTCCCTACCTGGATAGTTGTGAATGTAGACATCATTTCGTTGTTGTTGTTGTTGTTTTCAGTCCGGAAACTGATTTGATGCAGCTCTCCACAATACCCTATCCTGAGCAAGCCTTTTCAACTCCACATAAGAACGGCAGCCTACATCTGTTTGAATCTCCTTACTGTGTCGATCTCTTGGTTTTCCTCTGCGGTGTTTACCTCACACAGTTACCTCCAACGCTAAACTCACAATTCCTTGATGTCTAAGAATGTGTCCTACCAATCGATCCCTTCCTTTAGTCAAGTTATGCCAAAAATTCTTTTTCTCCCCAATTCTGTTCAGTACCTCCTCATTAGTTACGCGATCCACCCACCTAATCTTCAGCATTCTTCTTCAGCACCATATTTCAAAAGCCTCTATCCTCTTCCTGTCCGCACTGTTTATCGTCCATGTTTCACTCCCATACAAGGCTACACTACACACAAATGCCTTCAGAAAGGACTTCCTTAGGCTTAATTCAGTATTCGATGTTAACAAGTTTCTCTTCTTCAAGAATTCTTTCCTATCCATTGCCATACTGCATTTCATATCCTCTGTACTGCGACCATCATTTGTTATTTTACTGCCCAAGTAACAAAACTCATCTACCTCCTTTATTGTTTCGTTACCTAATCTAATTCGTTCAGCATCACCTGATTTTCTTAGACTGCACTCCATTATCCTAGTTTTGCTCTTGTTAATGTTCATCTTATATGCACCTTTCAGCACACTGTCCATTTCCTTCAACTGCTCTTCCAGGTCCTTTGCTGTCTCTGACAGAATTACTATGTCGTCGCCAAACCCCAAAAACTCAATGTCTTTAATTCTTCACCCTGAACTTGAATTCCTTCTCCAAATTTCTCCTTGCTTTCCTTTATAGCTTGCTCAATGTACAAATTGAATAACATTGGAGAAAGGCTACAACCCTGTCTTACTCCCTTCCCAACCACTGCGTTCCTTTCATGCCCTTCAACTCTGACAACCGCTGTCTTTACCTTGCCTCAAAAAGGCCTCCGGTATCGGTTGTACCGAAGCGCCTGGCGATTATGTGTGGACACAATATTAGCGCGTTGCCAAGTCTCCCGTAAGATGAAGGGAGACAAAGTCACAGGCCTCAGATCTCCAATTTCCCACAAATTCCTAGTGGAGACTTAAGGGGAAATATATAAATAAGAGAGGCAGAAGTCGTGCGAGAGGTCTCATACTGAGCTGAGTTGAAAGCAAAACTGAGTCCGGGAATGCTCACATCCCAACTACCAGAGGCGTCTCGATGATCATTTTTTAAGGCGGATTACAAATTAGGATTAACTCTCTCGGCAATCGATGCTGGGGAATAATAGGGCGTGGTGGTGACATGATCAGGAGCATTACGAAAACAAAAGGCCTGAAATAAACAGGAAAGCAATCTCGTTACCTAATATAAATCATTGAACATCGCCTGATTTTATATAATTCCATTACCCTTGTTTTTTATTTTTAATGTTCATCTTATACCCCCTCCCCCCCTTTTTCAAGACATTGTCCATAATTACAGTTTCATTGGCAAACTGCACAGGTTTTGTAAATAAATCCATTCCTTCTCGAAATTTAAAATTATTTATTTATTTAATCACGTGAAAAACATGCATACTTGAGCAAGGAAAATAAGGCAGTAAAGATAGAAAACAGAAATCGCCACCTTCTCATGTTGGTATTCGCTCTTCAAACTCTTGAGCACAGTGTGTTAAGGATCTTATATGTTGACTATGTCACTTTATGGAAATAATGTCCGTAGAGTCGCGCAATAGGTTTAAGTAATGGTATTGTTTGGAAAGATAAAGGACTGGCATAGGACCGCAGCAAGCTGTTGGAGGACATAGGAGCGGGTTAAACCGAACGGCCGGTAGGGGATTTGTCAACATCGGCGGAAATCATGGAAAGGCCCATGTACTAAAAACTTATAAGGGCTTTTTGTGGAGTGTTTCGTATGTGTTCGAGGGAGGACATCTGTGAGCTCCACAATCCAGTAATTCTGAATAAGATAAAATAATCTATAAAATTATTTATCATCAACATATAAGAGTTCTACGATGTCGAAATAATTAGGCACGCTTCATTATTCTAAAAATAATTTCAGTATCTCAAAAAATACAAATTTTTATGACTGATAAATCAAAATATATAAAAAAATCAAGCTTTAAAATAACTAATTTTTAAATTCGTCATGCAATTTCTACATAGTTTATATGAAAGCTTATTGTTTCCAACTATCATCTTGAAACCATCACACTTGTACATATTTATTTAATGACTGATTTTAACTGATATGAATTTATAATGGAAATATAAACAGATCATACATTCTCCACAGTAACACTGAAAATGCAGGCAGCATGATTTACCTCTCGTATATTTGATTTAGTGTGTCGATTTATTGTACAGTTAACCAGTAATTTACGTAAATATTGTGTGGCATGAACAGTCAAGACCATGAAAGCTGGTTTGTCTAATTATTGATTTCCGACTTAATGTAATACAATTTAACAGGCCTTTTTGTACTTAAATAATGATATATCAGCAAGGAAGTGGTTTCAGATGCTCAGTTTTTACTTAAAGAAATATCTCACGTTAAGATGTATACAGTTTTTGGGAGAAACAGCGATCGGTCAATGAGGAAGCGAACAAGAAACAGAACTGATGGGGAGTACGTGTTTGAGAGGGAGGTGAGCGAAGTGTGTGCGCGGAAAAGAACTCCAAGTTTAGTCTTCGGAGAAGAAGGACCCTCCTGGATGGTAGTAGTGATTCGATCGGGCAGTGTTACGATTTGCGCAGAGAACGCTCACTTTCGGGACTCTAAATTTGGTGAAAACAACTGTACGACAGTGTAGCTGATACGTGTTTATGTTTTTACTCAATAACTTTTCTAGAAACACTGTTTAAATTTAGAGGACCGGAATTTAAGACAGACTGCGGAACGCTTCTCCATCCTCGAACATACATTTCGCTTAAAGACCACAAAGATAATATCAGTGAGATTAGGGCTCGTACATATGCATACAAGCATTCGTTTTTCCCTCGTTCTATATGAGAGTGGAACAGGAAAGTACCCTCCGCCACACGCCTTTGGGTGGATTGTGGAGTGTGTATGTTGATATAGATGTTACACTCGCGTGGTCGGCGAAATGTTCAAATGTTTGTAGAGCTTATGGGACTTAACTACGTGGTCATCAGTCCCTAAACTTACAAACTACTTATGAACTAGCTAACACTAAGGACGGCACAAATATCCATGCCCCGACCGCAACACAGAACACACGAGCACGTGGAGCATAGGACCCGAAAAGCAAATAAATTAATTATATGATATTAGCGCTTGGTGTAGATTTATGAGCATAAAAATTTAACAGCTGTGAAAGGCATTTACACTTTTCGTATCATCATTAGGCGAACTGCAGCAGTCTCCGCCTACCATTATTAGGAAAAATGGCTAAGCAGAAAATAACGAAACTCCGTCTGTAAATAGAACCAGTTGGATCCTTAAACTGTGCAAAGGAAAACTTTCTTCTAATCACGGCCTGATTTCCATGCATCCTTAAAGTTGTCAATCGCCGAAAAAAAGCCGGAAAAGCACGCTTTCTCTTAAATATTGCCGCGTATGTCGTCCACTTTTCAAATGAAATGTAATATTCATACACTAAATGAAATAGGGATGTCAACGATTCCGGCGAGATATAAAACATCGAAATTCGTTGTGCAATGTCACCAAAAATGAGTCCAAAGTCAGGGGTCAGTCATTATGAAATGTTTATTGCATTGGTGTGGTGTCTGTTCTTTCGAACGTCCGAAAGAACAGACACCACACCAATACAATAAGTATTTAAACGCGACGACGGCGTTAGCTTCAGTCATTTCACCGCAGATACGATCATACGTCCGACCTCGCACGGGAAACCGTAATGGCGAGTGTAAGAGGGCATGGGCGAAAGGGGCGCTACAAATATAGCGTGCGACTTGTGAGAATCTGAGACGGACGGGAGGCGAGCACGGGTGGCCAAGCGGTTGCCGGGCGCCGTGGCTCAGCGCGCCCGGTCAGGGGGCTAAACACCCTCTGTAATAAAAAAAAGCTGAGACAACCATTCAACGAACAACCAACAACGAACTGAACGAACGACCGCGAACCATAGATCTACCAGAAAAAAAAAAAAAAAAAAAAAAAAAAAAAAAAAAAAAAAAAAACCGGTGGTTAAGGCGACCGCTGGCCCGAAGCGGGAGACACGGGTTCGATTCCCGGTCCGGCTCATATTTTCACTTGCCGCCATTGCTTAATATCACTGCCCGAATGCGGCCACTGTCAATCCTTTCTTTCCTTTTCTTCTTCCTTCCCTTCCTTTATCTATTATTTGCAAACATTATGAAATGTTCAAATGTTTGTTAAGCTCATGGGACTTAACTACGGGGTCATCAGTCGCTAAACTTACAAACCACTTATCATCTACCTTATACTAAGGACGGCACAATCATCCATACCCGAGGGGGGATTCGAACCCCAGACCGTAATGGCCGTGCCGCGGTGGAGTAGCCGAGCGGTCTAAAGCACCTCGCTGCGGAGCGCGCGTTTGTTCGCCGTGGAGGTTCGAGTCCTCCCTGGGGCATGGGTGTGTGTGTTTGTCCGTAGTTTAGTTTACATAGGTTTAAGTAGTTTGTAAGCTACGGACTGATGACCACGCAGTTTGTTCCGATAGATTTACAGACAATTGAATCGTAGTGGCCGTGCAGACCGTGACTGGAGCGCCTCAGTCCCCTCGGCCACCGTGGCCGGCATTATGGAATGGCCAATACAGCCCGTCGCTTTGAATTCCACGTACTATACCATCCTGTGAGCTTGGAGCAGCACGGTGCAATACCTCCTTGTATGACAGCATGTGTCTGCATCTCCGCAAGCCGAGTACGGCTGCATATATAGACGTAGTGATATCTCGGCGTCCTAGCCGCGGACAGCCGCTTCGGGCTGAAGTGATGGCGGAGAGAGTTTGGCCGCGGGAGCGCTGTGCCCAGTTTTAGGACCAGCGGGCGGGTGCGGGCTGCTTACAGTGCGACACACGAGCGGCGATGGTCGCGAACAAAGGCCGGCAGATATTGCGTGCCGGTGCCGGCGCCGGCATCAGCGCCGCACGTGGCGGTGCCTTTTATTAAATCTGGCCGTCAGCATCCAGCAGCCAGCAGGCAGCCCCACTTGCGCCATAAGCCCGCGCTCCGCCCTGCCGTCGAGGGCCTCCGTCGTAAACACGCGACGGCCTTTCGCTCTTCGTCGCAGACGGGCGGCGCTGTCAGGCCCTCGACCGTCTTCTTATTCTGGACTCCGACGATAGCCGGAAATTTTACGCTCCGACAAACCCGTCCCTCTGTAATATTTTCTGGCTTGTACAGCCACGGTATTCAAATGCAAGAGCTCTGTTAAGATCACTTGAGAAGGAAGTGGTTGGATAGTGACTCAATGATGAAATCTTCTGTGTTGATGTTTTATTCCATTGTTTGGTACAGCGCAAAATCAACGGATGCCGTTCACTGCAGCTATTGGACAACACCCAGAGCTGCCAACTCTGTCAGTAAGATTTCTCCTAAATTTACCAAAAATTTCCCCCAAATCATAAGAAAAAACAGCTAAAAAGGCAACCCGGGAGGGGGTTGGCTATGAGCAGCAGCCGAACCCATTTTCTAAAAACGAAAGCCGGCCAAGCGGTCTGCGGCGCGCCAGTCACTGTCTGCACGGTCACTACGGTCGGGGGTTAGAATCCCCCCTCGGGCACGGATATTTGTGCTGTCCCTAGTATTAGCTAGTTCATAATTAGTTTGTAATTTTAGGGACTGATGACCCCGTAGTTAAGTCAAAATGTTCAAATATCTGTAAATCTATGGGACCAAACTGCGTGTTCATCAGTCCGTAGCTTAAAAATTACTTAAACCTAGGTAAACTAAACTAAGGACAAACACACACGCACCCATGCCCCAGAGGGGACTCGAACCTCCACGGCGAGCAACCACGCGGTCCGCAGCGAGACACTTTAGACCGCTCGGCTACTCCACCGCGGCGTAGTTAAGTCCCGTAATCTCTACAAACATTTGATTTAAAAACGAAAACCACTCAGCATTTAACAACGAAAATGCACTAAAGATATTACATAAATATCGATGCAATTAGAAATGAATATTATTGTGGAATTTGAAATATATATTCACAGTAAGAAATATCCAAATGAAATACTTAATGAACACACCGATTTCAAATATAAAAATCATATACTAGTAGTTAATTGTATTAACTCCATTGATGAAAAAGGGGACGAATGACATGAGGTAGTTAAAAGCAAAATAATCCTCTTTCACCCATGCAACCATTAAACGTATCTCATAACATACTCGTTTACCCTATGTATATGAAACAACTATGGCTGAACTGTTAATATTACGCAAAATATAAAAAGTTATGTATAATTTAACACCATAACGCAACAAGCTACGTCAAAATATCGTAGATGTAATTTATACGAAAAAAATTTTAGCACAATTTTTGGATGTATTTTCATCGTATTTGACTCGTAATGGGATGCAAACTGATTAGTGTAACTTTTATATACACGACGGCTCTTGATAATGGAAAAATGCTGAAATGGCTGTAGCGATAAACAATAAACTGTAAGCAGTGATTATGGATCTTTTGTTACATTTTCCTCCAACGGAATTTACCACACTGCAGGTCCAACAATGAGGAAGTTATACACAGTTTAATACCTGACAGTAGCTAAATAAAAAAGAAAAATAATGATAGATACATGCAAGGCGTAGGAGCCAAATTCCTGTCTAGCTATGAATATACTACACTGCCCAAAATCCGCTACAAAAGGAAAAATAATTGTGCAACGTGAAAGTACTCGCCGTCCACGTGGGTGTATCATCTATATCTACCTACACACTCTACAATACACCCAAAGGTGTGTGGCGGAGGGTACTCAGTACGCCGCGGTGGAGTAGCCGAGCGGTCTAAAGCGTCTCGCAGCGGAGCGCGCGGTTGCTCGCCGTGGAGGTTCGAGTTCTCCCTGGGGCATGGGTGCGTGTGTGTTTGTCTGTAGGATAGTTTACCTAGGTTTAAGTAGTTTGTAAGCTACGGACTGATGACCACGCCGTTTGGTCCGATAGATCTACAAACATTTGAACATTTGAACATTTGGTACTCAGTACCACTACTAGTTACTGTCTTTCCTGTACTACCCCCATATAGAACGAGGGGAAAAACGAATGCTTGTTTGCATACGTACGAGCCCTAATCTCCTTAACCTTGTGGTCTTTAAGCGAAATGTAGGTTCCAGGATGTAGAATCGTTCTGCAGTCTATCTCAAATTCCGGCCCTCTAAAATTCAACAGTGTTTCTAGAAAAGAACGTCAGCTTATCCCCAGAGACTTCCATTTGAGTTCCGGAAGGATTTTCATGTCGCTGTGTAGCGTTACGCCTATATATTTAATTTAAGCAACTCTGGTAAACAGCACACTACTAATGCAACTCTGTCAAACAGCACACTACTAATGCTGTATTCGAACATCACTCATCTGCATCACCTTACATTTTTTATACATTTAACGCTAGTTGCCATTCCTCACACCACCTAGAAATTTGGTCAAAGTCATCATGTACCCTGCTAAAGCCAATCAATGATGAAAGTCTCCTGTACCTCACAGCATCATCAGCAAACAGCCCCAAATTACAACTCTGCCCGTCAGATCATTTTTGTAGATAGAAAATACTAGCATTCCTATCACACTTCCCTGGTTCACTCCTGACGATACCCTAATTTCGGAAGAAACACTCGCCATCGACGACACCATACTATGTTTTATTGCTTAAGTAGTCTTCGAGCCACTCAAATATTTGGGTAACTATTCCATAAGCTAGTACGTGCGTCAGCTGTCTGTAATGCCGTAACGTGTCATAAGCTTTTCTAAAATCGAGAAATATTCAGTCTGCCTGTTGCCACTTGTCCATACCACGCAAGATGTCATGAGAGAAGAGGGCAACCTGGGTTCCGCGCGATCGATTCTTCCTAAGGCTGTGCTTTTTTCCGTCTCAAGGAAATTTCTATATTAGAACTGACAAGAGGAACACCCAGTATGGTACAAACGAATTTTGATCGGTCGCAGGTATTGTTGTGTGGGAACTCCTCCAGACCACCAAACTAAAAGAATTTGTTGCAATGAGCTTTGATTTCCACGAAAATCGAGATCAAAGTCCAGTGCGTAACAACTATACCTGTACTAGGTGACTGGTGGTACTTGAGTCAGCGTGGTGAAATTAGCAACGCGCTTGGTTGCCAGACAGACCACCCAAGTTCACATCTTTAGTGGAACTTACTTCTTTTTTTCTTTTTTTACAGTTGTCTAACGATTGACTGTGCTTAATTATGTGTTTTCATAACCACTCTTATGTTAATGCTTGAGTAAGTGGTCATGAAAATAACTTATGTTAATTGGTTCATTCATAATTTTGAATCATACTTTTACGGCGGTTGAAAGATACTTCTAAATCAGTAAACCGTCTGTAGTTATCACCTATAACATTTGTGCAGCATTTGCTAGCTGCGTTTACAGTCCCCGGCCCCACTGTTGTTATACCGTCGAATGCAGTGTGTGCCCACTTGACGCGTCCCAACGGATTATTATGTTGCGGCCAGGCGGCTAGTCATTCGTAGCGTATCGTTCAGTAAGTGCAACATGGAGGAACAATGCACAGTGACAGAAGCAGGCCCATCACACACAAAACTTCTTCACAAATGGCAATGTCTGGTAAGAAGCGAAAGGGTGATGTCACAAAAGCCTTACAATATACCGAATATCTGCTTCGTAATTGGGAGCTGCTCACAAACACACCAACAAGCATAATTTCTGCAACGTCCCTACGTCCCTTACAATGGGTGAAGCAATTTGGGATGGAATGCTGCACTTGTTGGCAGACGGACAAGTAATTCACGTCGAAGAGCACATAGATGTTGCAAAGATAGATGCGCACCAAGAGTATACACCTGTAAGTATTAATTTTATGAGCTGTATGTTGTCGCATTTCTTTTGGTTTGTCAAATTTAAAGCCACAAGTCAACAATTATACACAATCAATCGTCGCACAAGTGTTAAAAATAAATAAATAATAAATAAATAAATAAATTCAGAACAGAATTTGAACTGAGTTCGTTTGTGTGAGAGACGAGCGCCTTGCTAATTATACCTCGATCATTCACTTGCCGGTGGTAACCTAGTACAGGTATAGCTGTTACGCGCTGGACATTGATCGAAATTTTCGTGGAAACTAAGGCGCATTGGAACAAATACCTGCGACCCATCAAAATTCGTTTGTACCATACTTGGTGTTCCCCTTGTGAGAATATGTTCAAGAATTCTACAGCACAATGTTAATGATATCGATCTGTAATTTAGTTGGTCCGTTCTTTTCCCTTTACCTGTGCCCTTTTTCCAGTTGCTTGGAGCTTTGCGTTCGATAAAGATTCGCGATAAATGTAAGCGAAATAAGCGGTCAATGCGCCTGAGTACTCTTTGCAAAATCGGAATCAAGGTAAGTTTGGATGGTCCTCCTGCATAGCTGTTTCCTTGTAGCGTTTCATAGAATTTTTTTTCTTATTAAAATTATATCTGCGACGCTTATCGTTAGCATCCGTTCTCTATCTGCCAATAAATCTCTGATTATTTTGTTTCACAAGATACTTTCAGATTTTTTTAATGAGCTGTGAAGAAAACGGAATCAAATTTCACTTTCGCACATTTTATATTAAAATTATTTCAGTGCCTGCAGTAATTCTTCTCTCTTTTAAAAACGCCGGCCGCGGTGGCCGAGGGGACTGAGGCGCGCCAGTCGCGGTCTGCACGGTCACTACGGTCGGGGGTTCGAATCCTCCCTCGGTCATGGATATTTGTGCCGTCCTTAGTATTAGCTAGTTCATAAGTAGTTTGTAAGATTAGGGACTGATGACCCCGTAGTTAAGTCCCATAAGCTTAACAAACTTTTGAACGATTGGAAAACGAAGTCCGATAATTTAGTAACTTCCAACATCAATAGTAATTGAAATTAAACACGGTTCTGAAACTTTAGTATTCAAAGATCATGCAATCAAGCATCAATTTACAATAAAGAAGAGATTAATTCCTTCATACAGGTTCGACTGCAGACGGCTCCCATTTATGAATGTAAACAAACAGATTCCGCTATTTTCTTTTGTAATGATGCTTTCTGGTGTTGTCTTTATTCTAACTACCATTGCTACTAAATACTGATGACGGAATCTTTTGTGCTTTTCACAGTGTTATTATCTTTTCAACATTAATATTCACTGACTTATTTCACGGTTGGCTAAATTTCAATACCGGCATTTAACTTTGTTCCTTATGACAGCACCGGCCACAAAAACAGAGAAAGTATCATTACATCCTTGAATATTAAATTTAAAACTTTGGCCTTGATTTTTTTCTATCACCATCCTACAACGAGTGACTGCATAGAGACCTTTGATCCGCTTACCAATTTTACAAACGATCAGAATTTTTTCGGGCTTACGGCAAGATCTTTTGCTAAGATATTTCGCGAATTGCTTTGTCTATAGACGCGTGAATCTCTGCTAACTTTTGTCTGATTTGTAAAACAACGTCAGGTTGCAATTAATATCTGCTCATAAAATGGTTTTGGACGATTGGATTACGGGTCAGATATTCTGTGAGCCGTATGTGTTACACAGTGCAGTGTTATAGGCAGTCAGTAAGAGAAGTAATTATATTATTTTAATATTATGGTGACTATTAAATATAGCAGTAACAGCATTGAATACAGTAATTTCTCAGATTGCATCATGCCATTCTTCTGTAATTAACTAGTGGCCTCTTGGAGCGCTAGCATCGCGTCGGCTGCACTTTTTCCCCTATAGAGTTTCGCGACTGTCTGTGTTAAGGCTAGTTTACACGACGACACTACGTTTCATGAAACTGCGCTACTGGCCAGTACGCATGCGCGGTAGGCGTACGCGCAACTCGTTGGCGAAACTAAACAGTTTCGGCAGCTTCCAATTTTGGCGAAACTGATTGCACGTGTTTTTAGGTTATAACCAATACAGAACAAAATACAACATAAGGGGCCGAACGGAAGAAATAATTCGGTTTTTGAACATATATGCGATGCATAGGTTTTTGTGCGATTTTAACGATGAAAATTTCAGGAATAAGCAGCGACGTGTTAAGGCTAGTCTACACGACGACACTAGGTTGCGACAACTGGTTTCGTGTGTGTCTGTAGACACGACGCCAATACTATACACTTCAGTTTCGTTGTTTTGTTAAGTGCCGTAGTCGCCGTAGAATGAAAGTTTTGGTAGCTGTACGAGTCGTGGCGAATCTATTGCTGGTCTGTGTGAAGTCGCTGCATCAGACTAAACATAAAAAGAATAAGAAACGTGTTTGGGTTTGTGACTGGATTAAAAAAAGACGTCAGATCGGTTGCTCAGCGACCTTGCTGAAAGAAATTGTGACTGAAGCCCCTAGAAGTTATTTTAATCAACTTAGAATGTCACCAGAGCAGTTCACGTTCCTTTTAAACAGAGTTAGTAATGCAATAAAGAAACAAGATACTGTTATTCGTGAAGCATTGTCACCAGAACTTAAATTACAAATTTCATTACGTTTCTTGTCAAGTACATATTCGTCTCTACAGTACCCGTACCGTGTTCTCAAATCCACAGTTGCCGTAGTTCATTTGTATAGGTATTTGGTATTGAACATATTTTAGACTGCAATTCATTAATCATCAACTCATCAATATTTAATTCAAGGATAATTGCTTCAAGAGCACTAACACGCCGCTACTAATTCCTGAAATTTTCATCGTTAAAATAGCACAAACACCTATGCATCGCATATATGTTCAAAAACCGAATTATTTCTTCCGCCCCCCCCCCCTTTATGTTGTGTTTTGTTCTGTATTGGTTATAACCTAAACCTAAAAAGTCGCGCAAACAGTTTCGACAAAGTTGGAAGGTGCCGAAACTGTTTAGTTTCGCCCACGAGTTGCGCGAACGCCTGCCGCGCATGCGCATTGGCCAGTATCGCAGTTTCATGAAACGTAGTGTCGTCGTGTAAACTAGCCTTTAGTGCTCTTCAGGCAATTATTTATGAATTAAATATTGATGGGTTGACGATTAGTGAATTGCAGACAATTCAATTACATTCAATTCGAAATACCTAAGAAAACGAACTATGGCAATTGTGGATTTCGGAACACGTTATAGCTACTGTAGAGACGAATATCTACTTGACAAGAAACGTAATGCAATTTGTAATTTCAGTTCCGGTAACTTCACGAATAACAGTATCTTGTGTTTTTATTGCATTACTCTGTTTAAAAGGAACCTGAACTGCTCTGGTGACATTCTAAGTTGATTAAAATAACTTCTAGGGTCTTCAATCACAATTTCTTTCAACAAGGCTGCTGAGCAACAGAGCTGACGTCTTTTTTTTTTTTTTTTTTTTTTTTTTTTTTTTTTTTTTTTTTTAAATCCAGTCACAAACCCAAACACGTTTCTTGTTCTTCTGTGACTGGGCTGTGCCCCAGTGGCCAGCCAGCAGCTAGAGACCGCGGCCTACTCGGTGTGACGTGACACGGACTTCGCTGAGGCCTTGTCTCTAGACGATGTTGCCTGCACTGGCACGTTAGCAGCGTACACTCGCGCGTTTCAATAAGTGCCGCGGCTGTGTCTTACGAGGAGACCAACCGGGTATCGGATTTTAGAATTTATTTATGTTTTGTTTCCGAATTCATTAACATAAAACATTTTGTCAGTTTTTGTTTTTGTTTTGTGTACGCAGACGAGATGAAAACCTTGTCACGTAAAACGATGGTTGAATAGGTTAGCTGCTTGGAAAGCCATTAATACCTACGGAGATGACTTTCCAAAAACAGTTGTAGCTCTTCACAAACTGAACAATTATAGACTAAGATTGTCAACTAACAGTGAAACCAAAACTGTAAACAATGTAGCTTCCGTTATTTTGATTTAAACCTTCATTATTAACCTTTAGCCCGTACACCTGTTTTTTAGACCGGGGCGACCCCCTTCTCCTCCATCCCCTTCTCTCTGAGTGCGTGTCAGCACTCTGCCCTCCACAGTAGCCTCAAGGCAGTTGAAGAGGAAGACTAAGTTAGTCTTTTCTTCGTTGTGCATCAGTCCGAAGTTCTTTATTTAACGGATTGCACTCTCCGCTCCCGGTCAAAAAAAAACCGATGTGTACACTGAATGTCTTTACTTTCTCCGGTCCACTGTACCCCACTTACCCTCAAGTTGTATGTTTTTCCTTTCACAATCAACTGCAAGTCTATAAAATTGGAAAAAATCTACATATCAAGTGTGTGAGAAAACTATTGGGGGTGTATGCTAGGGAAGGTGGAGACCGAATGGTCCACTACATGCATTTTAAGACAATTACATGCAAAAAAGGCAGAAAGAAACTGAAAGAAACGGCACCGCGGTCTTAAAGACCAAGTGTACGCTTTGTGTGCCATAAGGGGGTGTACGGGCTGAAGGTTGACAACCTTCTATAAAATACAGAAAATTACGAATAAACAAAAATACTTGCCCTTTTCGTAAAAATTACTGTTAGATATTAAAATTGTTTAAGTATTCGAACACAAAGCAATAAAAATGAAATATGTAACAACAGGATTCGGACTACCGACCCTAGGCTTGTAAGGCCAAAACGCTACATCTTTTTTTTTTTTTATTTTTTTTTTTTTTTCTGGTAGATCGATGGTTCGCTGTCGTTGGTTCATGTTTGTTTAGTATTTGGCGATCGGCATCTGAGCTACACCGATAGATGCTACTATCGACAAATGATTGGTACTCACGCTTACTTGCGAAACTTCAAAATCGATTTTCGAGAATTTATGAGAGTTGCGTAGAATGGCTTTGGGTGACTGTTATTTGAATTTTGAACTTCACTTACCAAAAATATCAAACAATTTTAAAATCCGTTACCCATATGGTCTCCCTGTTAGCCTGAACGTTACCAATAAGTTCCTTGCATAAACGCGAGTGGAGCCACCGTTTGAGGATGCAGACCATCGAGACCACCAGCAGCGCCAGGCTGAAAATTTCTATCCATATTTGGCTCAACTTACATATGTGAAAGATTTTTTTTCAATAATGAAGCTAAATAAGTCAAAATTGTGTGGCATCCTGCTTGATGAGTCTGATAAACTGTCTCTGCCTGTCAGAAAGCCAACAGTTTGTAGAAAATGTTAATTTTATTGTTTCAGCGAATCAAAACTAATTAAGTAATTTTCTGATTTATGATGTGTTTTTTTGAGATCAGTAGGCACGACTCTTTTGACAGAGAATTGCTGGATAATGATCGTTTTCTTTCACATGTAGTTGTGGTAATTTATTCTATCTCTAACGTCAGTTTAAACAGAGAATATTTTGTTTTCGCTCTTTTCCTATATCTCATTTAAAAGGTAACAATTGTACTTGTAACAACGTAGCTCGCACAATATTACCAGTGTAATGCAGTTGCAAAACAAACTTAAATTTCCTTTTCTTTTGTGCCAACTGTCAATGAATGTATAATACCTTTCTTCACGGTATTTCATTATACGTTTATAAGTATATTTCAAAAATTGTTTTCCTAAGAAATAGTTAAATGTAATTGAAAGAAACCATCTAAAAACCATGGCTAACTAAAGCAATAAAAGTATCTTGTAACCGGAAAAGGGAACTGTATCTAACTGTAAGGAAGAGTAATGATCTAGAAGCAGTATAAAGGTTGATTTCATACTTAACTTGAAGAGTGGTTCAGGTAAACTGCAAACTGCAAAAATCAGCTGATTACTCCAACTGGGGAGGTCTCGGAAGTGGGGTCCCACAGAGTTCGTCGCAATCGTAATAAAAGTTATTAAGAGGAACAGAAACATTTATATTGTGCCTGATAATAAAACCATTTGGAATATAATTGAAAGGGTAACAGAGCACCAAAGAGCACAGGAACAGTCTATTACAATTGAAATGAATGAAAAGTGTACTAAAAAAATCATAAATTGAAAATATTTTTAAAACTGGTTCCGTTCCATACTGGTGGCTCGTACAGCAACAGGTTATTGATTTATGCCAAGAGTCAGTCTCAGTTGCAACATTTTCTTTATTCCAATGACGCGTTTCACCCTGTTGAGGCATCATCAGAAAATTTAAACTATATATGATGAGCTATTTGTCATCGTTGCAAAGTAAACCATTTAGGATGGAAACCTATCGTCACAGTCGTTTAAAAATTTAGGCGTTACGCGAAACCAAACACGTCAAGTTGCGCACAGTACAAAGTAGTGTAGATAGAATGTGGCCGGCGAAGGCTTCCGACCCGAAACTTAGCCGTTCGTAAGCTTGTCTTGTGTTCCGTGCTCAGCGGTTCTGCCGTCCAAGCAACAACTCTGAAATTTATTTCTCCAACTTCCCCGCTCAGACAACGTAGCGGTGTGGTGGGGGCAAGAGTAGAGTTCGACGAGAAGGGATGGCCCGCGTGCCAGCAAGCCACCCGAGCGCCAATTTTGTGCCAGCCTCAGCTCTAGTTGGAACTAGTTCCTTGAGAAAGACCTGATGCCACGGTGTCGTGGCCGAGCGTTCCAAGGTGCCTCGCTGTGTAACGCGTGGTTGCTTCCTGTCAGAGGTTCGAGACCTCACTCTGGCATGGTATTTGTGTTGTTCTTAGCATAAGTTAGTATAAGTAATTTGTAAGCCTAGGGACAACCAACATAGTTAAATGCCTTAGATTCACAAATATTTGATTTTTGAAAGGCCTCCGAAATTGTGGTCCTTTGTTGCTATTGGCTGCTGTGTGATGAAGCGGCATGACAAGCTGCTAAGCTTCCATTGGTATTATTAACTAAACTAATGATAGTAAGAGCTCAGTCTAGAACTATTTCAAGTTATTGATAACCGGTTTCGACCCTAGTGTGGTTCATCCTCAAACGTTCTCCATAGGATATGCTCCTCTCCATGTGAACGTTGTAGTACATACCTCTAGACTGCTTTCTTATTATCATTGAATAAACACAGCACTGCAAATATGTAATTAAACTAAGCACTAAATTTCTAAATATAACTGACAACTGTTGGGGGATAATCTATATTTTTCGAACCGAAATGTATTTCGTTTGCCAAGATGGATTTTCTCTTACTTTTAGATGTCCATTTCGACTACTTTTGTCTAGTCTGAGTGGTGGGCGGAGTGGTTTTGTCGACTGGTTTGATGCATCTCTCTCTTACAATATAGATGAAACACATACATTAAAAAATAAACTGAACAAAATAGTATAGATTACACAGAAAATAGAATAAAAATAATATTAATAGTACAAAAATTAATAGAATACTAATACGAATTAATAGAATACTCTATCTTGAGTAAGCTTCTTCATCTTCTTACTGAACCTATTTAAACCTGCGTACTTGTACTCGTCTCTTGGTCTCCCTCTGCGATTTTCACCCCATACACTTTACTCCAGTGCTAAATTCACGATTCCTTGATGTCTAAGAAGTGTCCTACAAATAGTTCCCTTTTTTAGTCAAGGTATGCCATAAATTTCTCTGCTCCCCATTCTGTAAGTCCTCATTAGTTACCGGATCTACCCACCTAATTTTCTACTCTTGTAAATGCTGTCTGTTACCTGTACAATTATTTTCCGTACCCTATATTTTCAAAAGCTACTATCCTCTTCCTGTCTAAATTATTTATCGCCCATGTTTCACTACCATAAAAAGTAACACCCCACACAAATGCCTTCAGAAAAGACTTCCTAACGCTTGAATTAATATTAGACGTTAACAAATTTCTCTTATTCAGAAACGCTTTTCTACCTACTGCGACCATTGTATGTTATTTTACTGCCCAAGTAACGAAACTCATCTACCACTTCTATTGTTTCGTTTCGTTCAGCATCACCTGGTTTACCCAGAGTACATTCCATTACCCTTCTTTTGCTGTTGTTAATGTTCATCTTATACGCTTCTTTCAAGTTATTGACCATTCTGTTCAATTACTCTGACAGGATTACAGTGTCGTCGGCAAACTGCGAAGTTCGCATTGAACTTACTCCATTCTCCAAATTTCTCCTTGCTTTCCTTCACGGCTTGCTCGATGTAAAGACTGAATAACATTGGGAAAAGGCTACACACTGTCTGACTCCGTTCCCCATCAATGCGTCCCTTTGATGCCCTTCTGCTCCTATAAATGCTGTCTGTTACCTGTACAAGTTGTAAATTATTTTCCGTACCCTATATTTTACCCTGTTGACTTCAGAATTTGAAAGAGTGAGTTTACTTTGTCAAAAGCTTTCTTCAAATCTACAAAAGATAGAGATGTAGGTTGGCCTTTCCTTAATCTATATTTAATGCCTCGTATATGTATATTGCCTCGCGTATTCCTACATTTCTTCTAAATGCTAACCGTCTACAAGATCGGCTTCTACCAGCTTTTCCATTCTTCTGTAAATATTCGCGTTAGGATTTTGCAACCATTACTTATGAACCTTACGGTTCTATGATTTTCATACCTGTCTGCGCCGCATTTCTTTGCAGTGGGAATTATTATATTTTTATATAAGTCTGAGAATATTTTACCTTTTTCATTTATCTTGCACATCAATAAAAAATTATCATGGCTGGCTCTCAAATGTTCAAATGTTTGTGAAGCTTATGGGGCTTAACTACAGGGTCATCAGTTCCTAAACTTACAAACTACTTATGAACTACTTACGAACTAGGACGGCACAAATATCCATGCCCGAGGGGGGATTGGAACCCCCGACCGTAGTGGCCGTGCTGACCGTGACTGGAGCGCCTCAGTCCCCCCTTTTTTTTTCATGTATACTCTTTATTAGTATATATAGGTCTGTATTTTTTTTACGTAGTAAATAATGCCGTTCCACATCCGGCGAAAAAAAAAATAAAAATAAAAAAATAAAATAAAATAAATAAATAAAGAGGTCGTCGCATTACGACATGGTGCGTTCCAAGGAAGGTCTAGCTGTGGATTATCAATGAACGTCTTCTCGATTTATTTCGTTGCCGGTTGTAGTTCAATCAGTGCTTCTGTCGTTATTGGGTCAACTTCTCCTTTCATCGATATTCCAGCTGCGAGGCGGGTTATGGAACGCACTCCAAAGAAAATTGGAAAAATATTCTCGGTACTTGGGGTTCGTAACAATTGCACAGTGTCGCTCGTTTATATAGTTCCAAAAATCAAGCACAGTCTTCTCTCCATCGCCGAACAAATAGTGTACAGCGTGGCCACATATCCATTTAACAGAATTAGTTTTGGCTCTCGGGTAATACGAGTCTTCTGGAAAGAGAAGTGATTTGGTTGTTATCATTTCGGGGATTGTGCGTGTGAAGAAAGCCAGTACCTGGCGCACCAAATACCAAACATCCTTCGCCGATCCACAGTCAAGGCGATGCTCATCTGTATCCATTACTCCGCAGGTGGTACACAAAGGAGAGTCCACAAGATGAATTCGATGGAGGCGATACTGGCACACCTGCTTCCCATTGATTGTGATGTACCACGCAGACTGTACGTCTGTGCTGAGAGTGGGCGCGCTCACCGCCCGCCACACTGCTCGCCAGTTAATATGGGGGTGTTTTGATTCTATCACGTTCGGGGCTCTGCTCAGTTCTATGGTGTTGTATATTGCCCTCGCCGATATCAATTGTGTGGGCGGTAGTGCGGTACGGATGTAGCTGAGGTCGAGGAAGAATTGCCCGAAATAAAAGAAAGGGGCTGGAATGTCGGATAGTGGTATTGGAGGGATGAGGGAGATCGGCCTTAAGGCCTCTAGCAGCAGGCTTGTAAGACTCGTCGGACACTGTCGCCATATCTTCATGTGAGAGCTTACAAATAAAGCCCGTGCTCTGTCCGGAACGTGAAAATGTCCTAAACCACCTCTGTTCCTCGGTAGTGTGAGGGATTCGTAACGAATCTTGAAGAGCATACCGGTACTTACAAAAGACCCCATAGCCGCCAGCATGCTGCGGGCCAGATATGTCGGGATCGGCAGTGTCTGCGCAACATGGGGGATGCGCGACGCCAAATAGACGTTAGCATATCGCAACCGTTGCAGAATATCTAGTGTTCTAAGACGGTGATCACCTATTCCTGCCCTAATCTGTTGCAATAGGCGCCTACTGTTGAGGGCAATCGTCCGCCGCAGGTCAGTTGCAAAATCAATGCCCAAACAGCGTATTGTGTCCGTTATTCTCAACGGGGCCACGCACCTACCGGGCAACCCGTCACCTATAGATAGAGCGTGCGATTTATGTACATTCAGTTCACTGCCCGATGCTGCGCCGTAGGTCGCCACCCACGCCAAAGCTGCGCGGACATCGTCTTCACCACGAAGAAAGAGAACTAGATCGTCGGCATAGGCAGTGCAGCAAAAAGTGTGTCCACCGAGTGTTATCCCTGCCAGGCGTTGTCTAAAGCCACAGAGCAGCGGTTCCAAACCGAGGGCGTACAATATCGTTGATAGGGGGCACCCCTGTCGCACCGATCTCTGGATGAGGATCGGCGGTGTGAGGCGACCATTGTACAATACTCTTGATGTCACACCGTGAAGGAGACGCACCAATAACTCTATGATGGTCTCGGGATAACCCATCTGTTGCATTACCGCCTTTAAAAATGCGTGGTCGACTCTGTCAAAAGCTTGGCTGAAATCGAGGCAGGCCAAAACTCCAGGCATTTTATGTGCCTTGGCAAGTGCGATCATATCGCGATACCGGCAGACGGCAGTGCGAATGTTATGACTGCCACCTAAAGATACCTGATCCTCTGAAACAACGTATCGGACCGTGTGCTTGAGTCTTGCTGCCAACAGTCGAGTGAAGATCTTCATGTCGCTGTTCAGTAACGTCAAGGGGCGGTAGTCGCTGATGTTGGTCCCACCTCGTGGTTTGTGTATAGGTATGATCAGTCCTTCGCAAAATGTCTCAGGGATCCGCACCGTCGGGGGACATGAGATCGAGGCAGATATCCGTCCAGACTGGTACCAGCGGTTGTTGGAAGGTCCTGTAGAACTCCAGAGGGAGGCCGTCAGGGCCTGGCGACTTATTGGCGGGTCCCATCCGTATCGCTTCAGTGACTTCCTCCTCTGTTATATCGGCTGTCAGTTCAGTAGCCGCAGCTTGTGGAATTTTGCCGTATGTGAGCTGGAAGACCGCATCGATTACTTCTGGGGGGTGGCGGAGCTCTGAGTACAGTTGCGTATAGTGAGCGTGAAGGACATGTCCTATATCTCGCTGGGTGTCGTATCGTCCTCTATCTGTAGTCAGCACATGTATCAAGGCCCTTCGTCGACGCCGTCGTTCTGCGATGATATGGTGCATGCAGGGACTCTCTTGAGCTACCCTGTCTTGAGTACGGGCTCTGACGATCGTTCCTTCAAGATGCTGGCGTGTAAATTTGATGATTTGGGCTTTGGCGTGGTTCACCATTGTCTGCCTCGCAGGTGAATATGGCATTGTGGTACATTCCCTTAAAATATTGAAGTAAAATTCCTTCGTATGTCGCCTCCATGCCGCTACGTCTCTCCCATAGCCTATCAACGTCTTGCTCAGGGCAGGCTTAGCGCAGAATAACCACCAAGCAAGGGCAGACTGGTAGGCGCCGCGTAGGCGTAAGCAGTTGTACCATGTGTTCTCTACGAGCTGCCGACATTCTGGAGAGGCGAGATGGGTCACATTCAGCTTCCATGGACCACGACTGTGCCATACTTTCTGACGTCTGAGGGTAACGTTGCAAATATAAGCTTCGTGGTCGGAAAACGCTACAGGCCATACTTCGGCTGCTCTCGTCCCCCTGACAATGGAACGCGAGATATAAATCCTATCAATGCGGCTAGACGAATGGCTAGTATAATGCGTAAAGCCAGGCCGGTCGCCATGAACATGTTCCCATGAGTCCACCAACCGAAGTTTGTGGACAATTGTTCCGAGTTCCACGCAGGGAGAGTGACGAGGTAGTTGATCCTTCGGAGCTTGAGTACAGTTGAAATCCCCTCCTACTATCAAGGCGTCTTGTTGTCCCACAAATAGAGGTGTGATCGCTTCTGCGAAGAAGATGGATCGTTCACGACGTCGTCCCGATCCCGACGGCGCATAGACGTTAATGATTCAAACTCCTTGGACAGTGATAGCCATCCCTCTAGCGTCAGGAAGATACTCGACATCTTCAGCAAGAAGACCTTCACGGAGGATGATTGCCACTCCACTGCCAGTGGCAGACGCATGGGAGATGCAGGTCGTGTATCCGTAGGGTTCTGTGAAGTCTTCTACATGCACCTCTTGAAGGAGGGCAATGTCGATGTCCGCTGCATTGAGCATGTCCTGTAGCATGGCCAATTTATGGCGTGCACGTATATTATTGATGTTAACACTAGCGATCCGGTATGTCTGTCCGCCTGGTCCTTCTATGGAGCTGTTCAGTACATCGTCGGCAGGCGGATGCGGCGGCGCCATGGAAGCTGTTGGTGTAGCGTCAGTCACTGTGTTAGGGGAGTGCTGGATGCACCCGAGGGAGCACTTCTACCCTCGGCTCCCTCAAGGTCTTCCGCTTCATCCTCGATATCGTCTGCCCAAGCGTCAGACGCGAATCTTCGTAGTTGTGGAGGGCACGTTTCGTCGTGAGTCTCATGTTCAGTAGCAGATGAAGGTAAATCTGAGACAGGAGCAGGTGTTGTTGTCGCTACTGTATCGTGACGTGCCAGACGGGGAGTGATGCCACGGGACACCTGTGAGGCAGAGTCAGTTGCTTCATCCGACGTCGGTTCCTCGTCCTTATCTGGCGTCTGATCATCAGAAGGCGAAGGGCGCCTCTTCTTGCGTTTCCGCGGGGAGCACTGTTTGCGGACGTGTTGTTCCGTATCGGAGGTCTGTCGGCAGTTATCTGACGCCGACCCCGTCGGTACTACTTCAGTTTCGACATCCATCGTCTCAAGCGTGTCAGTCTGGTGGTTTGGTAGGTCGGTGCCTTCAGGATTTTCGGCCGGGTGTAAGAACGACGTTTGTACGTTGGCCGTTGTATTGCCGTCTGTTGTCGATTGCTGCACTGTTGTTTGGTCTTTTGCGAGAACGTCATTAGGCACTACCGGTGATGTGGCGTCCATCTCCTCCACCTGAGACACCTCATTATTCGTTAGTGGTATACGGTCGGACGTGGACGTAGTTTCCTGTTTGTCCTCGTTTCCTTGGTGCGCTACCGCGTTCAGCGAGGGTTCATGCACGTACGTCGGCACAGGATGCTGGAGAGCCTGAACATACGTCACCGGAAGAGTCGTCGGTACAGACGGGAGCTGTTCATCCCCAGGTGGCAACTGTGTGATCCTGCACTGCATGCACTGGGAACGTAGGTGTCCTTCTTGTCCACAGCCCGAACACGTCTTCGGCTGGCCGTCATAAATTATTATTGCACGGCATCCACCGATGGTCAGATAAGATGGAACATGTTTCTTCAGTTCAATACGCACTTGCCGCACCCCATTGAGCACGGGGTATGTGGTAAACTGTGCCCATTTTTCAGCTTCGTGACTGATCACATGCCCATAAGGGCGAAGCGCGGAAATCACAGTTTCTTCTGGCACCTCAAAGGGAAGTTCAAACACTCTTATCGTGCAGAGACCCGTGTGTTCTATCGTCACGTCACCAATATGTCCGTCCGAGTGACGGAACTTCAGGCCACTTATGGTCGCGTTTAGAATTCTCTCACAGACCGCGTCGTTGATGAGCTTTAAGTACACCACACTGCTCACTATCGAAAAGTGAATACCTACAACTTAGCTACAGGCAACTTTCACTTCGTCTCTAATGAACTGTTCGATGTCAAATGCCTTTGGTCGTGGATATGCCTTCGAAAAACTGATCTTCAAGGTCGAATGTCTCCAGGATTGAGCCATGCTTGTTCTATCGAGTAAGTCCCGCAGAGGCGGCTGAATTACGTAAACAACCTCAGGCGCGAGACACAGCGGCGGGACGTAAACACGCCAACCGCACCGCTGCGCTGCCTGACGCAGACTGACGTCCCCTCGGCCACCGCGGCCGGCGGCTGGCTCTCCCGGAGTCTTCACTACCTCTGACGGAATGTCGTCTACTCCAAGGGCCTTGTTTCGACTTATATCTTTCAGTTCTCTGTCAATTCTTCTCATAGTACAGTGTCTCTTAAATCATTTTCGTCTACTTCCTCTTTCCTTCCTACATATTATCTCGAAGTTCATTTGCTTTATAGAAATCCTCTATAAATTTTTTCAACTTTCAGCTTTCTCTTCATTACTCAGAAACGGTGTTCCATCTGAGTTCTTGGTAATCATACAGCTGCTTTTTTGCCTCTAAATGTCCCTTTTATTTTCTTGTAGGAAGTGTCTATCCTTCCCGTAGTTATGTATTATGCTACTGATTTGCATTTTCCCTCTGCGCACTCCTGGTTAGGCATTTTGCACTTCCTGTCAATCTCAATATTAGTCGTCTGTACTCCATTTTACATGCTTCATCTACTACAGCTTTATAATTTCTTTTCTCATTAATAAAATTCAGTGTGTCATGTGCTATCCTATCGCTTTTTTGTAGGTCTTGTCTTTCAACCAATTTAGTCCTATGCGGCCTTCACAACTTCATCTCTCAAAGCTACCCATTAATCATGCAGTGAAGGCTTTCACGACCGGCTGAAGTAATAGTTGTTGTATCTTTCGGGTTATGTGGTCGTGGTCCACGAAACATATCCGTTCCTGACGTTTCGTCCGGAGCTGCGCCGGACATCTTCAGAGGTACTGGTAGCGGTGAGTCTTGCCGACTGACGAGTCGGGCGTCGGAGAGCGGTATAAATACTGTCCAAAAGGGGGCGTGGTCAAGTGTTCACGTGCGCAGCAGAGATAAGCCTTGTCAAAGATAAAACATAACTTTCGATAGTCGATGGTCAAAGATAAAAACGTAACTACCTACTCTGAAGAGCCACAGTCCATATGTCATTAAGTTTCATTGTTTCTTCCTTTCTATTAAAATTATCCCTATGTTTGTATATTTCTATTGCTTCTCTGTGCAGTCGTGGATAATAGTTCGTCGCTGTAGATAAAATTTCTGTTTCGGAAAACTTTACTTCATGATTTCCTGATTGGAAAACATGTTCCGCTACAGCTGATTTCTCAATTCTACCTAGTCGGCAAAGACTTTTGTGTTCTTTCAGTCTTGTATTCACACTCCTTTTTGTAGTACCAATATACACTTTTCCGCAGGAACACGGAATTTTGTACACTCCACTAGATGACAGAGGAGGGCGTTTGTCCTTAACAGATCGGAGTGCCTGACTTATCTTTTTTGTTGGTTTAAAAACCGGTCTGATATCGTGTTTACGTAAAATCTTTCCTATCCGATCCGTAACTGTTTTAATGTTTCTCTCCCCTTCATTAAAACAGTTACGGATCGGATAGGAAAGATTTTACGTAAACACGATATCAGACCGGTTTTTAAACCAACAAAAAAGATAAGTCAGGCACTCCGATCTGTTAAGGACAAACGCCCTCCTCTGTCATCTAGTGGAGTGTACAAAATTCCGTGTTCCTGCGGAAAAGTGTATATTGGTACTACAAAAAGGAGTGTGAATACAAGACTGAAAGAACACAAAAGTCTTTGCCGACTAGGTAGAATTGAGAAATCAGCTGTAGCGGAACATGTTTTCCAATCAGGAAATCATGAAGTAAAGTTTTCCGAAACAGAAATTTTATCTACAGCGACGAACTATTATCCACGACTGCACAGAGAAGCAATAGAAATATACAAACATAGGGATAATTTTAATAGAAAGGAAGAAACAATGAAACTTAATGACATATGGACTGTGGCTCTTCAGAGTAGGTAGTTACGTTTTTATCTTTGACCATCGACTATCGAAAGTTATGTTTTATCTTTGACAAGGCTTATCTCTGCTGCGCACGTGAACACTTGACCACGCCCCCTTTTGGACAGTATTTATACCGCTCTCCGACGCCCGACTCGTCAGTCGGCAAGACTCACCGCTACCAGTACCTCTGAAGATGTCCGGCGCAGCTCCGGACGAAACGTCAGGAACGGATATGTTTCGTGGACCACGACCACATAACCCGAAAGATACAACAACTACTACCCATTAATCTTCTTCTATGTTACTTCATCTCTTTTCTGTCAATTGTTGCCGAAAGCTCTCCCCGAATCTGCCAAGAATATCAGGTTCCTTCAGCTAATCCAGCTCTCATCTGCACATTTTCCTACCTTTCTGCTGTTTCTTTAGTCAATTGTCTGCTCCTGGTTATATCTTACAGAGCAAAACATGATTTCTAAATCTATGTCTTACCATTATAAAATCTATCCAATACATTTCGGGGCTCGCGGTCACTTTCACACATATAAGCCGGCCGCGGTGGCCGAGGGACTGAGGCGCTCCAGTCACGGTCTGCACGGCCACTACGGTCGAGGGTTCGAATTCCCCCTCGGGCATGGATATTTGTGCCGTCCTTTGGATTAGCTAGTTCATAAGTAGTTTGTAAGTTTACGGACTGATGACCCCGTAGTTAAGGCCCATAAGCTATACAAACATTTGAACATTTTGCACACATATATAACTTTCTTTCATGGTTCTGAAACAAAATGTTTGTTACTACTGAATTACGTTATGTGCAAAATTCCACAAGATGACTTCTTCTTTCTTTCCTTTTCAACAGTCCATATTCACCTAATGTGTTTCCTTACCTTCCTTTCCTTACCGCCGAATCGCAATCCTAATTTATTTTTCTTCTCCCTTAACTGCCTGAATAATTTCCTTTAACTCCTCATACATTTCTTCGATCTTCTCATCATCGGTAATGCTAGTTGGCATGTAAACTTGTACTACTGTGGCCAGTATTGGCTTCGTATCTATCCTGACTACGATAATGCGATCACTGCGCTGCTCATAATATTTTACTCGCATTCCTATTCTTATTCATCACTGGACCTACACGTATAAAAAACCCCAGCGGATTTTGTATTTATAATCCTGTACTCATCCGACCAGAAATCCTATTCGCCTTTTACTAATCCTCACTGAATCTTTCTTCCTACCCATTTCCCTTTTTAAATTTTCCAACTTCTCTACCCGATTAAGGGATCTAACATTCCACGCTCCATTCTGTAGAATGCCAGTATTGTCTTTCCTAATTAGTAGTTGTTAAAACTGTGTACGTAAAAATCTTAACAAATGTGATTTTTAATCTGAATTTATTAATCAGAATAACGCGCAGTTTCTGGTATGTCATCATAAAATGATAGATTTACAATTTCTAAAAATATTTATTAAAAAAATTACTCTTTTAGTTACAGATCCTCGCTGATTATTTATTGCTGACTGAATCTAGGGAATATACGATGCATATTGTATTGCCGCGGCGGGGCGGGGAAGCGCATTGAGGCGCTACGCACCGATGTGCGATGCCGTTCCCCATCGGGGGTTTGAATCCTCCCTCGGGCATGAATGTTTGTGCTGGCTTTTTAGTATAAGGTAGTATAAGGTAGTTTATGACCCCGGCAATAATTATAAAATACTGCAGGTTGGTCATCTTTATTCCGAACGCATGTATTTCACTAAGGACAGTGGAGCAACTAGACATCTTTGTGTACTGCTTTATCAGTACAGGTGAGTTCTTAACAAGTCACATGTGGTAAATTAGAGGAGGTAAAAGGTGAATGGAACTTAAAAATTGAGAGATGGCAGTCCATCTCTCGTCTTTATTGATTAATTCAACATAAGAATACTCATGTAATTAGTTCATTACGCGTAATTTGCTGTTGCTGTTGATGTAATATTGGGGCAGGGCGATTTAGTGTGAGAAATTGGAGTTGTTTGTTTGTTTAAGTGAATGAGGAATGCCTGGTGGGTGGAATTCCAGAGTGGGGCCGACTTCGGCGTTCGTTACCTGCTGGCCCGCCGCCCCAGGTTCCTAGGGTTGCGTACGCGCCAAGATACAGCAGAGGTCTTGGGCCGAGGGCATGCAAAAATGTTTGCCGAGATTTACAAATTGTGTAAGGAGGAGGGCGAGTATTGTGTGAGCTCCTAAAGAGCCGATCTTGCTGATTTTGAGAAAAGACAGGACGAACTCTCTGCTCTCTGGAGGGATGAATGTCCAAATTGTGTTTCCTAAAAAACGACAGCTCTCGGAAGCAGGTCGCAGAGAAAGGTCAAGGAGGTTTTTGCTAACGGAAAAATTCCTACGCAGCCCGGGCTGGGAGCGAGTCCAGTAGACGGTTACGGAGAACGTGGAAATCGCGCCAAGAAGAGTCTTTGATTGGCTGCTGATGTTTGAAAACGGCCAGGAGTATGTGGAATTTCACTGCCCAGTGCTAGGAAGCTTGAATCTGATTGGCTTTCTGGAAAAACAGCGTTTGTCGGGCAGTCTTGCACTGCAGACGGTGTGTGAGTATATTTCGCTTCGTGCTCTCCTTGGGTACGAATGTGGAGATTTGCTTGTTTAGCCGATTCTTGGACTTAGGAACTTGTACAAATTTCAGAATGCGGTCAGAGATTTGAACTAGTACTGATAGCTCTTGTTCGGTGAGAATAAGGTGCTTAGTTCCACTGAAGCACTAATTAAAACATACGCAGCTTTCTGGAGTTTTAGGCCTTCAGTACTTGTGCGTACTTTTCTATGCTAACTGAAGTGGCCCAGATTTGGCAGAACTGCTTGAGGTCGTAGGCACTGTGTACTACCGAGAGCACAGTGGCTGATATTAGTAAGATTGTACTTTTGTTGTTTACATTTCAGCTTATAACCGTCAGGTGCCCACGCCACAGCGGCGCAGCAAGATCGCACCGCGGATCGTCGACTGGATAATGTATGGCTTGCGCTCGTCAACAGCAAGTGGCACTTGTATCAGGTTCGCCAGCCTAGCAGGGAAGTAATGTTTATAAATCTACCCTGCTCAGAATATTTCGTTATGACAACGACTATGTACGTAATTTTCAATTCTGATACGACGTTTATCGTTTTGCAATAGGGGATATTTTGACTTGCCAGTCAGTATTATATTCATTTCGATGGTGATCAGTTTAATATAAAGCAATGTCGTGGGTTAGCTTTTTTTCTTTCCATTGTTGATGAATATTGATGTCCATTTTAATTAAGATTTTGATTTATTGCTGTGAAATAATACCAATATATTGTTGTTTATAATTAACTTATAGCTGAAAAAGTTTGTTTTTCTTAACGTATCCATTTATTGTTGTTACCCACCACCAACCATACAAAATCTCATCTTCTTTGCTTCTACCTGACGTTGTCAAATAGCATCATATTCATTCCTTCAAAAATATCATGTGTCTTCTTCCGCCTTTCCCCACATGTTCATGGTTAATTACTGATTGAGTATGTTAATGTAAGGGGAGGCCGGCCGCGGTGGCCGAGGGGACTGAGGCGCTTCAGTCACGGTCTGCACGGCCACTACGGTCGGGGGTTCGAATCCCCCCTCGGGCATGGATATTTGTCCGTCCTTACTTGTAGGTAGTTCATAAGTAGTTTGTAAGTTTAGGGACTGATGACTCCGTAGTTAAGTCCCTTAAGCTTAATAAACATTTGTACATTTTGTAAGGGGAGCATTGAGTCACTCCTTGTGCCACACATAGTCTACATGGGAGGAAATATGTGTACAACAACTGTCTGCATACCGAGTAATCCATTTCAAAGTATACCAGCGTTTTTCTAAATAGCTTATATTGACCTACTAGGATGTGAGAAATGGCCCAAAAACTACATTGTGCCGAGATGGCAACGCGACTAACATTGTTAATTTGCCATGCCAATTAGAACTGAAGCGACCAGCCTCCAGCCTCCTTGAGGCTGGATGCCAATTGAGTGACGTATAGCGCGTGCAGCGCAAGACAGCAAAATTTTTCTTAACTAATTGATTGTTGATCAAATTGAAACGAGGCACGATGCTGATCTGAACTGCATCTGTGCCAGGTCGCATGGCGTTGTGGTCAGGGCAAGATTTTTAGTGTCGTCCTCTACGTTTGCAGTGTGGGATAGGTGAGGGAGGCGGGGAATTAAAAAAAAAAATATGTTCAAATGTTTGTATAGTTTATGGGATTTAACTACGGGGTCATCAGTCTCTAAACTTACAAACTACTTATGAATTAACTAAGACTAAGGACGGCACAAATATCCATGCCCGAGGGGGGATTCGAACCCCCGACCGTAGTGGTCGTGCAGACCGTGACTGGAGCGCCTCAGTCCCCTCGGCCACGGCGGCCGGCACGGGGGGGGGGGGATTAGTCTGCCATATTACACACATGACAAACGTGTTGGTTCACCACGATTTTAGTGATTTTTCACATAAAACGTTTCATTTCTCTTTATTGTTCGTGAAAACAGAAACTGACATTATCCTACAAATTCTGAATTTATATTTCAGATTTCAGCATGCTCTATTTTCCCAAATATCCCGTAACACGTCCCATTGCACTGACAAATAACTGTATTCGTCGTGCCATACTGTCCACTAGATCATCAGACTGTTCCACTCATCGACGCCGATTCGACATAGACCTCTCATTGGTTGATGGGTCGTCTTGACCAGAAAGAGCCTGTTTTCATTGTATCCCAGGACTGTTCTATAGGGTCCATGTCTGGAGAACATGCTGGCCAACTCATATCTTGTCGTTATCATGAAGAAACACATTCACAAGATATGCACGATGAGCGCGATAACTGTCGTTAATTAAGACAACCCTCATCCAAGTGATGCAGCTCTATTCGTCGGGGGAAGTCATCTCTATATCGTATAGCCGCTTGATTGCCTCCTGTGACCTCCACTGTCGTACGGTGGCCCCACATTATGTCACCCCAAAACGTCAGGGAACCACAACCTTACTACACTCGCTGGACGTGTGTCTAATCGTTCAGTCTGAACTGACGACTGCATTGTTGTAGGCACATGCGAGTCTCACATGTGAATAGCACTTACTGCCGATTCTGACGAGTCCATTCAGCGCCCATCTGTACTGCATGGTGCCTACGTCACACAGTTGGTCTTAAAATCCAGTCACACAGTTGGTCTTAAAATCCGAACGCTTCTATTTCTTTTTTTTTATTATTAGGTGACAGTGTGGAATTGTATCGAACGCGTATCGAAACTCAAGAACCATGGCACGTACCTGTGATCTTCTATATACTGTGTTCTCTGTTCTCATGGATGAATAGTACTAACTTGGTTTCAAATGACTGTTGCTATAGAAACCCAAGTTGAATCCTATAGGGTACGGGCATTACCGATTTTGAAACGCAGTTTCAATTTTTTTCCTGTTAGATGAAAAAAATAAAAATAAAAAATAAATAAATAAATAAAAATAAAAGACAATCGGTAAACGAATACGTCCAAGCTTCACTAATCATACTTACTTAATGTACTTATGCAGTACGACCTAATCGTTTAGATGATTTACTAACGTGCTAGTAAAGCAACAGTGAATATTACAAGCCTTGTCACACAACAGTGCAACAGTGGTCTCAAGTGCACAAGACAGCTGGCATGCGACACAGCTGTTATATACACGACCTGACCAAATTCATCCAATCGTCTTATAAATAACGCCGATTAGTAATGAAGTTACAGTAAGTTCATATGTTAAACAACAGCATTAAGTTACAGTCACTGCACGTAAGAGGAATAGCTATTAAGAAATAAAAGGTAATTTATCGATAGTCTTTGTTGAAAAGGCAACCCGTACGATGGTAACTAAATATTTATTCCACGTTCTGTTCATCGCCTTCCCCTACAGTCTGTTCCGCTTGTATTTTGTCTGCTAAACAACAAACCCTACAATAACAGAATTTTCCAGGTACCTTCAATAGAATATTAGGGGACATTTTGCTAAATGTGTTGCGGATAGAGTTACTAGTAAAGATGTAATGCACAATGACGCGTTATTTAATGCCTTCATTGTTTATGGCAATTAATGAACTATGTTTAGTAATATGAAATAATCTGAAGATTTAGTGGTATATTTGCATACTCTATATAAAATATGACGAGAATACAATTTGTGTTATACAAATAATTATCTGTCAAGTCGTGCCGAATGCTGTAATTTTACTGCAACAACAGCGGAAAATTAGTTAGCGATGAACGTTTTTTCGTTTCATCATTTTGCAGTCGTTGTCAAGATGAAAAGTTTCTTAAATATTTAACATTATAATTCTCAAAGTACAATGTTTCTGTAATAGTGGATGACAAATATTTTAACACAAAAAGAATAGACTGCCAACAAAAAAAAAAAAAAAAAAAAAAAAAAACAAAAAAAAAATCTATTCTAAAACAAATTAATGTGCACAGAAAAAAACTGTATATCCTTCTACAAGTTAATAATCAAATTACTTTTTCTACTCATCAATATTTAGGTACGGTCTATGTATTTACCATGCAAGAAGATAGGTAGGTACCTACCACCTTTAAATCCAACTTAACACATACCTATGAATAACAAACAATGATCAAAATATTTTAGAGTTCTCCTAAGTAAAATGAAATGAAAATATTGGACTACTTAAAAGTCAATCAAGCTATTATGATAATATAATGTAGTTATAATTACTCTTACAATTTGAGTTGGTGTCAGCCAAGGAAACATCCGATCCTACTTCGATCTCAATATTCTCATATTTTTGTTGCAAGGTATATTGTAGTGTTTCCTTGGCTGACACTGACTCCAAAAATAACAGTATATGTAAGTACATTATATTATCGTAATAACATGGTTGACTTTTAAGTATTCTAATATTTTTCATTTAATTTTGCTTAGAAAAACTCTAAAATATTTTGATCATTGTTTATTATTCATAGGTATGTGTAGAGTTAGATTTAAAGTGGGTAGGTACCTACCTATCTTCTTGCGTGGTAAACACATAGATCGTACCTAAATATCGATGAGTAGATAAATGAAGCCGATTATTAAGTTGTAGAAAAATAAGCAACTTTTTATTTTTTATTTATTTATTTATTTATTTTTTGAGTGCATATTAATTTTGTTTTAGAATAGATTTTTTAAAATCGGTTCTAGTTTTTTTAAAAAAAATTGTTTTTGTTTTTAGTGAATATGAAGTACACTAACTAATTTTCCTGAGTATGGGTTGACGTACTAAACGTGTTGCTCATATGAGGCAGCGCCGTTTAAATGAAGCAAACGAAGTCAGGGAGAAACACCTATCTCAACGGAGGAAATCTACCTCGAGGAAAATTTCAAAAGAGACTTGCGAAGAGCACAACGGTACTTTCAAAAACGCTTCTTTACATGATAATGGTTTTGAACACGAAATTACTTCACCATAACAACGTTACGGTAGGTGACTCAAATATCAGGATAGACTATAAAAGATTTAGTCGAGTCTCGCTAATTTTCTCCTAAGAATTGAACAGTTCCGTTACTTTGTCATGGATCCCGTAATCAGAACCTAATTAAACTGTCATCAAACTACTCTTGAAGTATATCCATTCCAATAAAAAAGAATCATGGAAATCGGTTGGCGTCTACGGTCGGGGGTTCGAATCCCCCCTCGGGCATGGATATTTGTGCCGTCCTAGTTCGTAAGTAGTTCATAAGTAGTTTGTAAGTTTAGGGACTGATGACCCCGTAGTTAAGTCCCATAGACTATACAAACATTTAAACAAACATCGGTTGGCGTGATACTGAGTTATTTGTCCATTTGTCGCGCACATAATTAATGCAAATTTAAGAATTACATGGTTTTCTTGTGGATGCCATTATCAGAACTGGTTCAGACTGAAACGCGACCACACGGGAAGCACCAGCTTTCAAATTAAAAAAAAAAAAAAAAAACAAAAAGAATCACCAAAATGGGTTAACACCGTCGACGGTTCTGAGGTAACAAACATAGAAAATTAAAAAATAGTCGAGAACCTCCTTTTCGAAGTCGCTTAATAAAATATGATTACTTACGGGTGGCGGAATACCCTTCTTTTTCCACCCCACCCCTTGGAAGAGAGTTCGTTCTTACCCCAACAGCTTTTATTATTACAAAAGAAACTACGGACGTTCGTGTGTATGTATCCTTTCTGGCTGTACAGTTCATCTGTATGTAATTAACGCTTGGAAACTCCCTTTCTCTGTCCAAGCAAACCTACCCAAAGAGGAGCAGTTAACGCATGTACGTTTGGAATGAAAGAGAAATGATACTGGTCGCTTTCATCTTGTCTTCAGACCTTGCAAAGGCAGTGCCCTAGCTTGTAAATGCTTCAGCAGCATCCAGCTGATAAGCTGTTGGTGGCGTCCATTTTAATACTGACGAGGCACATGATTTCACTATCCTACACGAATTAATTCCGTGGATCTGCATCATTAACACTCATCCATTTTTGCATGTCTCCTTAATGAAAATAGTAATTGAGTTTCCTAAATTACTCCAGGAGAATGCCGGAAAGTTTCTTGGAAAGGACACGGCCGATTTCCTTTCTCATCGTTACCCAAACAATCCGAGCGTGAAGTCCTTTCCAGGACCAAAACTTCTTCAATCTCTGTCTACTTAGGCAAACTTCACGTCACATTAATTACATAAGTTATTACTTTGGTTTTGAGTGTTGTAATTGTTCCAAATTTTAATTACTGTTACAGCTACATTTTTCAGAAAACTAATTTCGCTATGTTCTGCTATGACTTAGCCTCGGACACTCCACTGCGTAGTGTTGTTGCCATACTTCTTTATTACATCTGCCCAATCACATACTCGAATTACGCAACACGATTCAGTATGCGTCTTTGTACTTGGTCGGTACGAAAAAGTTTGGATTAATTCTTGCAGTACTCGGTCCAGAGTACTTCTCAAATCTATAATTTTGCTATTTGTAATTAAATTTAACTACAGAGCCAAATGTCAGGATCTGAGAGCGAATACAAATTGTAAATTTTCTTACTTTCATGTTATTTAACTGTTCCATTGTTCCGTGACTTTCTGAACCAATAAATTATGGTTAAAATGCTACTTAACTGTTTCCATTTCAAGTTTGTTAAATTTCTATGAACGGATTGCTCCCTGAAATACCCCTACGATTAATATACTGCTGTTGTCTACCGGATCATCAGATGCCCGCCCCTTGTCTTGATGCTACTCCTTACGAATATTAACGCTTTATCTGTGTTTGAATCTGTTAATTAAAGATCATGATTCAGGGCTCCAAACCATATCAATGTGTGAAATCATTGTAATACTGTGGGGAGCCGTACTTAGAGATTAGGTGCCTGAACTATCCGGGTCAGCCTGCTGTATGCAATTCACGCAGTTAGCTTTGCAGACGAAATCGATAAAATTTACACACTGTCACCAAATTAAAACCAAGTTCCTTACTCCGGCAGCGCGGGCTCGGTTCAAAGTAATAAACGGCGTGTGAAGACTAATATTTGCGACCTGTGTAAATTACCGTTATTACAGTGTGCGCCGAAGGCCGTAATTGCCTCGCATATTTGTGATACTCAGATATATAAAGTTACAGTTTGAAGTTGTGTCTACTGCAATTATGACGGATTATGAACCCTTAAGACAACTGTTTATCAGCAGAAAATTCATTACTGGTGAAAACTATTCCCGAAACAGACTTAACGATAGCCCTTACTCTGTGCACACGGTCATACTTGTCATTAATTGGATGTCAAACTGACATCGAAATATTCGGAATTGTTTCAATTTTATTTCTTTTTCTATGGGTGGTGTGTTAGCGTATTCTGCTTTTACAACGCGTTTCGAAAGCTTGTGTCGGCATACCGAAAAGACAAGTGTGGTGACACTAAGAATATAATGGAATTTCACTGATCAACATGGATGAAGGAAATGTTTGGTTCGATATGGAAGACATAGGGATTACTGTTTTAACACTACAGTTCTAAATAACTCTCTAAGTCTCAAAATCAAATACTTGAAGGTAAAGATAACTTTGTATCTAATCTTATAAAATCAATGGCGACACTCTTGCGATCTTGATGCTGATTCTGACACGGGCAGCGCTTGTATTTCGATTGCTGATCGCGCTGGATTTCTGTTGTTTATGCCGTGTGGAGTGTCAGTTGGAATTAGACGGCCGGGCCGGATGGTTCTGACAGTAATGGCGAGGAGCAACGAGCTACAGTCAGTCGCAAAAGTATTCGGACAGCACGTAAATGCGCATAATTTTGCAGTTAGCCGCATGAACGAATACCGAAATTGCAGTTTGTCATGTATTTGGGACTCCGGGTACGATGTTGCAACGTGAAACTCGCTTCAAATACGAAGAATTGTTGTTGGACATGTGTCTGTTACGTAATATTACCTGAAAACAGCATGGGAAGGTGCAACAAAAGTATTCGGACAAAGGTGGACAACGTGATAGAATAGTTCATACCGAGACGCACAGAGGGTGAAGCGACTGAAGTGTGTCTGCGAGACGATAGCGATGAGTAGTAAACACGTATCGCGAGCCTTTGCAGGTCGACAATGGGACGCAGAGGCAAGTGTTCTACGTTCGAGCAAAGGCAACTTGTCGTTTATCATCACGCGAAGGAGAAAACCTGCAGGGAAATTGCCGCAATAGTGATGAAGAAAAGTACAGTTCACGACATTATTAAACGGTTCGAGAAAGAAGAGCGATTGGAATTGCGTTGCAGTACAGGACGGCCACGGACATTTTCACAGAGAGAGGAACGTGTGATTGTGCGAAAGGTACAACAGAATCCGAAAATATCTGCCACACGAATTGCAAGAGAGGTGGAGGGAGACCTCGGTATAAACGTTCATCCCGAAACCGAGCGAAGAGTACTACGACGATCACAGTTCCATGGTCAAGAGGCACGGCGAAAGCCTTTCATAAATGCAATGAACCAGACGAAACGTATGCAATTTGCGAGGGAATATGCCAATACGATCAGGCTTGGTGGAATCTGGTGATATTTTGCGACGAATGTAAATTTACATTATGGCAAAGCGACGGAAAGGCAAACGTGTGGCGAAAGACCAATGAAGAGCTGAATCCCAGGAACCTCAAACCAACAGTTAAGTTTGGAAGTGGGAGCATCATGGTGTGGGGATGCATGTCCGGCAATGGTGTGGTTGATTTAGTGTTCATTGATGATACGATGAACAAGGAAGTGTATTTGAATATACTGCGAGGATATTTGAAGCAGAGTGCACAACATCTAGGTATTGCGAACAACTTTCTTTTTATCAGTATAATGATTCCAAGCATACCGCGCATATTGTACAAATGTGATTGCTCTTTAATTGCCCGAAAGTATTGCACCCCCCTCCCCAATCACCAGACTTTAACCCAATCGAACATTTGTGGGAAAAATGGAACGGACCCTCCGCGCGGACAGTATCTATACGAAGGAAATTTTGAAAGAGAAACTGCGCCAAGAATGGGCAAATATAGGCCCAGATTTCACGAAAAATCTCGTGGAAAGTATGCCTAGTAGATTGGAGGAGGTATTGAAAATGAAAGGTGGACCCACAAGGTATTGACATTTTCGTCGTACAACTTATGAACATTAATTGGACAGTTCCGAATACTTTTGTAGCAGCAGAGTGTGCAGGTTGTTTCATTTTTGTTGTTAATTTTTCTGTTATTTGTGTTTTGGAATCGAAATAATACAATAATTCTTTTGTAATTAATGTTGTTACGCATTTGTATATATATTGCCAATAAATATGTTTGGGTTTCATAGTCAGTATTTCTTGAGTACTCATTGTGAAACTTCCCATTGTCCGAATACGTCTGCGACTGAGTGTATGTAAACTACATAGAGAGGCTATCTCTGGGTTAACAGCGCTCCTTGTGGCAGCAACCAGGAACTGTGACAGCCATTTTTTTCAACGTCTAGTGCGCCGAATACGAAAGTTAGACCGATTCTATTTACGTGTTTTGGTTTTACATTTTATGTATCGTTGTAAGATAGAAAGGTTATTTATTAAGATGAAATCATGCCAAGTGTATGCGCGAATCGTAGTAATAAGACTGTTGGAATATCGTATTTTCAGCAAGTATTTCTATGTTTTCGTTTCTAACATTTCGTGTACTCCTCTTCTGTACTTACCACATTTCTGCATGCAATAGTCCTATGGGTTTATGTATGTGTTTAACTGTAACTAAAGTGAGCTGTAATTATATTTTTCAGTTTTCCTTTGAAAAATGAAGAACTTACAAAACGATGATTAGCCAATATGAGGCGAGATAAGTTGAAACGTACTGCATAGATTGATACAAAGCGGCTTCTTGCTAATACGGTTCCGACGATATTTTCGTTCCCTGAACATTTCAAACAACAAAAACGCCAGCAAGGAGATCTCCAAAAAAAGTCAGATAGCTGAATCAGCTTCATTAGAAGATATGTCATGTAGCCAAGCAGGAGACATGGAGCCTCTTTTAGTACCTATTGAAAATCACGATTTAAGTTATTCAGAGAGCAGTAGGCCTATTCAGTTTGACCATGACTATGTGCCAGAATACGAAATGCTGACATTATATTCCGAAAAAGTATTTGTGGAAGCATCATTAGGCAAGGGAATAAAAAAAATGGGTTTAGATTGCTTGGAAGTTCCCCTTGCTCCTAAAAATTAGAATAAAATAGGATTAATCGGATGAAAAGGTATTAAATACAGTCCAATCCCTCTAAAGATCTTCTAAAACTTTTCGAAGTGGCAGAAAGGGTTCTGAGGAATCATGAAGCGTTATTGGGGAAGACAAAATTTCTTTTGCGAATGTATGTAGATGTATTTATAATGTTGGGAAATAGACACACTTTATTTACCAACTACGAGCATTTAATTGTATCATCAGAATTTTAGGAGGAATCTCATTACTCCAGCCTAATAAAGCTGTTATTAAAACTTTACTTCAGTTGTAGAATACATCATTTATGTAAAGACAAATCTGCGGAGGAAAGAGGTAAGCAGATTAGGCAAATGTAACGAAGTTAATATTGTTTAAAGGACAGTGAAAAGGCATGTTTTTTGTATGAAAGAGACAATATTTAGCCGATACAGTGTTTGTGATATTTTTAATTAAATTTTCCGATTTGTGTAACCACACACTATCATTTATCCATATTACCTTGGATATAAAAATAACAATAAGCAGGTAGAGAATGGTTTGCTAAGTCATTGCACAAAGTGAATGTCATATGATTCAGTGCTATAACAGACGACTGGTTACGCCTACGTGACGTAGTAAAACATGTCGGCCGAGCATTCAATTTGCTTCAAGTATGGCAGCACCTTAGCCAGTCTATGTTGTTTACATAGGTCATTGGCGAGGCTTTGGCGACTGCAACGAGAGCAGACACGTTGCGTTATGCGGCACGCGGGCCAGCGAGCCACGAGAGGGAGCAAGGATGGGAGGGCGCTGACAGTTCCGATGACGACACTACCAACTGAGCAGGCTAAGTTCTCGCATCGTCCTTGCGGGAGTTGTGACTCCGTGTGTTGTCTCTTGACGGGGTACTGTTTGGTTGCGGACTTGCTGTGCCTTGTATGTCAGAAAAAAAGTTCAATTGTTTGTAGAGTCTATGGGACTTAACTGCGGGGTCATCAGTCCCTAAACTTACAAACTACTTATGAACTGGCTAATCCTAAGGACGTCACAAATATCCATGCCCGAGGGGGGATTCGAACCCCCGACCGTTGTGGCCGTGCAGACCGTGACTGTGCGGAAGTAATACTTCGTTGCATATTTTCGTTTTGTATTCTTGCGTGCGGTTCTGGCAACGACAAAGTATCTCCTTGAGATTTGTAGTCGGGCGCCGTTGCTATTCGTTTTCTGTTGCACATCTGCTATTGGGTTAGGCCAAAGCAACTATCGCCGGCGTTCCATATTTTGATCGTGTGTGTTCTCTTCCACTTATGGTGCCTATTGGCGTGGATGCCTCCTTGTGTTTAACGTTCCGATCCGGAAATCTGAGTGTACTCGGAGTGTAGTTTTCAGCGCTTGTATGTATAAATTGATCTGTTAGTTGCTGCCGTTTCGGCGACATCTTATATAACTGCTTGCCCTGTTTGAATTTACAGGGTTTGTGTACGGTTTTTGCCTCTGACACGTTACTGTTAAGCTAAGTTGCAGTGTACAGTGCTGTGCTACCTGTTTTCCTTGCCTGTTAGAGCCTCGTTATTTTATATTGCACTGTATCTGCCTTTGATACGAGGCTTCCTATTATATTGTTTACCATTCTGGAGAGTTACTAATCTCTTCAAAGGTTGTTACATGATCTGATTTACTTTAGTGGCACGTTAGCCTCCTATCGCCCGGTTGATGGGAGCCTCGTTTGATTCTATTCTATTATCACAGTTAATTACACAATCGTATCTCTCTCTCCGGAGCGGCATATTTAACTATATATGTGATAAAAATTTAAAATTTTGTTATGCCAAGTGCTGTATTTGTATGTCTTTCTTATATGCAGATTGAATCACCTAACACTAGCACCGCAAATATTGCGGAAACGGAAAGTGCGATTGATATGCTGTTTTCACAGAATGGATTGGTAGTCAGCAGCTCGTATTTTTAACCAACAAACAGATTGTAATATTATTTCGAAAATGTATTTATTATTTTTTCAATGGAACAATAGATGTTTCTATCATGCACTGTATACAAATAGTTTTTAATGAAATTTTTATCGCGTTTAATTTGGCAGCTCCAACCGTTCAAAGTTTCGGGGGCGGAGGCTGTGATAGCGTAGCTGACTGGCCGAGTGGCTAGCCCCTGGGGCACGGCACACTGTCTCATGACTACCAGCCAGTCCGCTTCCCCCCCCCCCCCCCCCCAAAAAAAAAAAAAAAACTTTGAATGGTTCTAGCTGCCAAACTAAACGTGACAAAAATGTCATTCAAAATTCTGTGTGCACAGCTGGTATTAAGAATTCCATTGCATGGTAGCAACACCCATTGTTCCATTTGAAAAAAAAACTGTGTTTGCATAAAAATACACTTTCTAGGTATTTTTAGTCCTTCACTACCAATACATTCTGTGAAACCCGCAAATTAATCGCACTTTCCGTTTCCGCAATATTTTATTTTTACATCTTTCGATTCTACTAATTCAGAAGTAAGTGTTCAGTGCTAGCTGCAATTAAGTATTTAATTGAATTACAGATTCAGTTGAGTACTCGGTAGGATCGTGATTTCCCCACGGAAAAAGCCTTTTGGAACAATATCGAGTGCCTTCCGTTAAATCCGTGAAGGAATACGGATAATCCATCGAAAATTTATTAGTCTTATGGAAGAATGGAGCGAGCTTAGATTCGCAAGACTGCTGTTTGTCGCATCCATGTTGAAGAGTAATAAACGAACACTGTAGTAGTGCACAGATGTCTGAATCGTATTTAGGCCAACACATTAGGACGTGTGACACAAATGTTTCTATTAATTCCTAAAGATTCATTACTGATAACCTGATTAGTGTCGCCAAATGCATTTGCAGAATTTTGGATACTACGGTACTTTATAGATGGAAAAGCATTTTTCATGTCAATGGTCTAATATTTCTCTGATGTGGTCACTGAGATACTAGTAGGTGTCCTTAGCATTTATGGGAACTGACTTTCACAGAACTAAACGTTTCTCGTAATTCTCGCCGAATTCCACCTGTGCTCTTCCATGATGCTGTGACGTTAACACCTCAGCGTCATTGAAGCTTGAAATGGCAATCCAAATTTTTCGAATTTATTACTACATTCCTTAAATAATGGGAAAGATACGTGTACACTGCAGCGAAATTGTGCGTTGAATCTGTGAAGACCGCGTAATCGTACTTCACTGCCCGTGCTGGCCAGATATTTCTACATACTCTTCAATATAAGTGAGTTGACTGTGGCTTTTTGGAGAAATGCAGTAAATAATTATCAAATAAAAGAAACATTTTGTTGTCAAATTCACAATTTTAAATTAATTTGCAGGATACATTTTACGTGTTAGAAGCCCATTTTTATTATTCCTATCTTACAGTCTGGAGTCTATGAAATAAATAATCAATAATTATTCTAAATACATCGGACGCTCTTAAATAATTAAATGAATCAAATGGTGATATGAGACATGGATAAAATACTAGATTATACATTGCATCTTAGCAGGTAATATGTACTGTTCTTATTCCAGAATATTGACAAAAGGAGAACAATACAATGTTGGCAAAAGCATATCCTTTACTACAGAAAATATATTGTTGCTCCACTATTTTGAAATGCTTTTATTCCGCTCCTTTAGAAAACACAGTTTTCTCATAAATATCCTTCAGGCCATTCTGAGCACACCGTCTGCTATCCCTCGGCCCTTCTTCAGTTTGTTTTGCCCAAGAACAATGTACAGAACAATTTCTCCGAACAACACTTGCGATCCGCCTAGTTAACAGTATGCGAGTACTCAGGGCAAAGAAAACAATGTGAAAAAACGCCACCAATATGCTCTTCAATAACTTTTTCAACGATAGAGGCAGCCTGAAAGAAGATGTATACTGCCGTTCGTTTACATGCTGCGAATCAGAAGATATATCATCTAAAAAGCAGGCAGCTAATCAATTGCTAATTACACGTCAAAACGGCAGGTAAAGCTGTTTAATTACAAGGAATATGTGTTGCATAAGAAAAAAGGCAGTCTGCGTGCGAAGCACTGAAGAAATGTCATAAATTCTGTAGATTACTACCAACAGACCAAGAGATTCTATCTCATCTCCTCCCCCCCCTCCCGTTTCACATACAAACAAACTGCGGTGCAGTTATTTTATTCGTATCTGTAATTTCATCCTTAAATAGTGTGGTAAATACTGAAGTCATGTGCAGCCCTATTCATGTAAACCAAAATGAAATGCTATTCTTTGCTAACGCATCAATTGAGAACGGATAACCAAGTTTGTATACTTTGTTTTTAACCGTAGTGAATGTCCGAAAGGAAGGAAAAACTGGAAAAGAAGCCCGAAAGAAGGTAAAATTTGGGAAAACTGAAACTGATTTTCTAAGAACTCAAACCCTTGTTCACCATTCGAGAAATGAATACGCGCTCGTAATTGTCGGTGTTAACGTCATATTTGTTTTAAATGATCAAGCCAGATACATGCTCTGGAAGCCATCATGTGGTGTATGGCGGAGAGTATTTTACAATAAATCTCTACTACGTTTTATCATTCAAGAACTGATCATCGTTCGCTCGATCACTATGAAAATTCGCCTGTTTACTGATCAGCCAGGTTTCGACCCCCATCCCCCTTACCTAATATCAAACTCGTACAGATATAGAAGCGTCACCTGAAGAGGAATGACAGTAGAATCAAACTCACAAGGAGATTACAATGGTATCGGATTTTAGACTGTTTTCATTTTATGTTTTCAGCACTCGTGTGTTTCAGTGTATTTTTTATGACATTTTGGATGGGCCATTTTTTAAATTGTTTTTGTAAAAAGAGCACAGCCACAGTGCATTGCATGTGAATGTTTTAGTTCGTGTTTAGTTACGCGGTTTTGTTAGGCTAATCTTGTGTTTACTTTTGTTGTTATAAACTACTTTTGATGATGGAGAATGATGCTGAGAAATCAGTTCCTAGACTACCCATATCCTCCGTGCGAATTAATTAGAATTTGCTCGTCGAAACTCCCACGAAATGTGTGCAATGTCGTCCTTGCGGGAAGCTGCATCGTTTGTGGTGTCTGCCCCTGAAACTTTGAAGGGTTGTAGCTCCGCCGGCCGCGGTGGTCGAGGGGACTGAGGCTCTCCAGTCACCCAGTCAAGGTCTGCACGGCCACTACGATCGGGGGTTCGAATCCCCCCCCCCCTCGGGCATGGATATTTGTGCCGTCCTTAGGGGACTGAGGCGCTCCAGTCACGGTCTGCACGGCCACTACGGCCGGGGGTTTGAATCCCCCCTCGGGCATGGATATTTGTGCCGTCCTTAGTTCATAAGTAGTTCATAAGTAGTTTGTAAGTTTAGGGATTGATGACCCCGTAGTTAAGTCCCATAAGCTTAACAAACATTTGAACATTTTGCGCCGTCCTTAGTATGGTAGCTGATAAGTAGTTTGTAAGTTTAGGGACTGATGACCCCGTAGTTAAGTCCCATAAGCTATACAAACATTTGAATTTTTTTTTGTTGTAGCTCCCAAAATAACTGTGATAGGAATGTGGTTTAAATTGGTTTGGACGCAGCTGGTTTCAAAGAATCCAATGCACGATAGAAAAAACTATTCTTCCATTAAAAAATTATATCTTTGTGCTGTAACTCTTTGGAAAATGATACAATAAACTATGTTCATAGCTCCGCAGAAAGTGTAAAATTTCTTGTGTTTACCTACCGCATTAAAATTTCCCGTCACCTATTATTTTATCAGTTACAGAGGCAAACACAGTGAAACACCCTGTATATGTGTTTGTAGTGCGATTTTATTTCGCCATAACACGTCTTTACGTTGTATGCATGTTTTGTGTACTATAAGGTGCACGCCGCTATTGGCGTGGTTAATAGCAACCTGCAGCTCCACCGGTCAGCTGTTCAACGTACGTGACCTTGATGCTCCGTTAGTGTGACATATCTGTCTCTGTTAGCTATAAGGCTGCCCACCTCACATATTCCCTTTTTTGTCCATGTTTTTATCTTTTGTTTCCATCGTGAGCATTGGTGGTGCATAATATAAGTTGTTTAGGCCATGTTAAGTATTTTATTGTGTATATCTTGATTATGCAATTTGGTCCCTGTTTGTCATCTTAAGTGTGTGTGCTCTTCATCACTGTGCGTGAAGCTAGCGTTGTTTCTCGAGTGCTTGTCACCTATACTGTAGATTTTGTATCGGCAATCTCCCCGTTAGGTAGCATGTTAATAAGACACCGTGGTAGGCGCCAACACCGTAATTCACAGCATGAATTGTTGATGCATTGTGGGATCTAGATAATTTTGTCTAGGGATTGTCCATTTGAATAACAGGAGGTGTGCGATCCGACTAGTAGATGGTTGCGATAGAGCACAAACGAAGGGGTTCATCTAAATTTCATTGACAATATACACCCTGGCTTATTAATAGAAACAACTTGATTTTTTTAGATAAGTTTTGCAGGGCACTTAAAGGACCGACCGTGATCTCTGGAAGAGGGCAGAATCACATTCAGAAGCAGAAAAATATGTGAGGAAATAAAAGAAAAATAAAGGAGTTGAAGAACGGCAAGCTCATTGTCAAGGAACTGTCCACCTAACATATACGATGAGGGCACATGACTGACATCGATTGGACGGTAAACCCTGCCTGTTCTGCAACCACTAATTCTCATTCTTAATTTTGCAGCATTATTGTGGTAAGATTAAATCTCACTTTATTGTTCAAAAAATGTTCAAATGTTTGTTAAGCTTATGGGACTTAACTACGTGGTCATCAGTCCCTAAACTTACAAACTACTTATGAACTACTTACGAACTAGGACGGCACAAATATCCATGCCCGAAGGGGGATTCGAACCCCCGACCGTAGTGGCCGTGCTGACCGTGACTGGAGCGCCTCAGTCACCTCGGCCACCGCGGCCGGCCTCACTTTATTAACTTAGGATTGTTTAACATGTGTGGATTTGTAGTGTTTATTTTATGAGTTTGTACATTTGATCATGTGTTTTCTTTTTGTTCTACTTCCAAGATGTATTATTTCGTGTTTTGTTAATATGCGTGAGCAATTAGTTTAAGTCTGTTTACAGGCGCTAACCTCCAATTTGCAGCGTGTGGTGCCAGACCGGTGGGTTCAAGAAACCTCCCTCCCCGCCTCGCGCGGTAGTTAGAATAATTTATGCCCGGGCTGTAGGTAGTTAGTTTTTGTAATTAGTGTTTGCGTAGCGTCGCATAGTGGCTTGGTAGTTAGTTTTTGCATAGCGCTGCATGCTGCATGGATGAAAGTAGCTTTGCCTCCCTGAAACTAACACAGACTATGACCTGACATGACGAATTGCCCTTTGGACCATGTTTAATTTATTAAACATATTGTTTTTGATGTTATATTAAGTTATAAACTATTTCATTATTGATATGTACCTCTGTGTGATTTCAATGTAGTATGTCAATTCTTGTGTTTTGTGCTTCAATTTGATTTGAAACAGAATTTTTATATCTGTAAATATTGTATCTTTAATGCTAAAATGTTTGATGAAGGACTAAGATCCTAGGAGTTCTAATTTTGTATATCTTAATAAGTGTTATAATTTGAAAATGTTACGGCTAAATATCTGTTGATGTCAATCGTATCTTTGTTCAATGTTTTTTGAAAAAGAATCCGAGGGCTCTCCACGATTGTGACATGATGGAGTTCACGTTTAGGGTGTCTTGTGGTAACAACGTGTTCCAAAGTGTTGACAGATATGTGAAGGCATCTGTGGCTGGGACGGAGGCATGTGTCAGTTGAATTCCATGCCAGCCGCGCACGCGGGAGCGAACCGAAACCAACATTGGAGTTACCAGGGGTTTGGCAGGAAGCCGGAAGAAAGTGGCCAATCTACCATACCTCCATAACAGGTACTCGGTCAAGCAGTCCCACCAGGCTAGTTTGGATGATTAGCAGCCACACAAAACTGCGCGGCCGGCTGGCTACACAATGCCGAGTGTCGAGCTATTGGCTGTCAGCGCACACAAAAGTACGGGGCCGCGCTGGTCAGTCGCTGCTGCTGAGCTCTTCCGGTGGTCAGCCTGAGCACTCGTCAGGCCATCTCACACATGGAACAAGGGCCACCAGGCCCAATGACAGGTGCACCAACCACACCTCCTACTCACGTCGGATGCAGTTGAATAGCTGAGGTTAGAGACACAAAAAATTTAAAGTATCTTCTTATGTGTGCGGGTTTTAGTTTCCTTGCAGCATCTTCTAGAATATTGTGTCCCTCCCCATATGAAGACCCTACTGCGAGGGTGAAGATCGGGGTGAGAGTTTAATTTTTAAAACTCACAACCACCAACTGCGAACCAAATTCCTAAACATGCAAAAACACTGGAACTGTGATCCCTACTGTTTGACTCGTTTTCTAGCGTACGATATCACACGTTCGCAGCTTTCCTTCCCTGCATATGATTAACAAAAAAAAAAAAAAAAAACAAAAAAAAAAAAAAAAAAAAAAGAAATCATAATAAAGTCAAGTTCATGAGAGAAAAGGGAGTACTAACTACTATTTTTGAAAACACGTGAAAGTTCACTTTATTTTGTTTATTACACCATATTAAAACCCTGTGGCTGATACGTCTGTACGTCGACACATTTACCAAATAAAGTTATAGCTCATGAGCCCCCAGACAAAATGAATATTTGTCGCGAATTGTTTTCACACTATGTGACTGTCTCAAACACCGTTTATGTTCATGCCTATGCGACGACACGTGTTACATTAACAAAACACAATCACTTTAATTCAGTGCGATGCACACCTTGTTCCACCAGCTAAATATTCACAAACACACAGTAGCACTCGATTCAACTTGGTGCAGTCTACGACGAGCACCCACACGTGGCTATTGCCACACACAAATCTCAAGTCACCACCTCGAGATCCACATGCCGATTGACTGCAGAGCGACGCCGCCCGGCCAGTTCTCCACGTGGTCCCGAGTCCTCACTTCCTGCCCTCGTGCGCGCGCGCGTGCCATAAGCTCAACTGCCGGGGTTTTTTCCCCTACGTCATCAACTTCCACATGTGAAATGTTCTAACCGATTTGACAACGTACAGCGCTCAGCCAATACATTTCTAAAACTTTACTTAAAATCAAAATAATTACACTACACATTAAACAAATTTCTTCTTAGTTTTTTGTATTGGTATAAACATCCTTTGTACTATTTATTATAATCATGCAATTTCTTATATCACAGATAAGTTATTTAACTGAATACTTCAAGATAAAATACACTTGATTAATTGAAAATAAAATGAGAAATAGTTAATATATTATTTTTATAAACAAATATTGCCAGGCTGATTGTGTAACTGTCTTGTATTCATTGGTAATTCATTACTTTTCATTGTCAATTAAACATATTACGCCAGATGTGACTATATCAGCTAATGTATTGTTTATTTATCAACAGGCTATTTTGTAATGAGGGCCTTAAAGGTTCCTAAGTGCATCGTATTACTTCAAATGCAAGTAGTATTAGAATATTTTATTTCACGCTGTGCACTGCACTGCACCTGACACTCGCCATTGTCCCTCTCTCCCCTCACCGGAAACGAACCTGGAAAATCCTAAGCTGGAACAAGCCACCAACGTCGGCTCGCTGGCCTCCCGTCAGCTACAAGCACACAGCAAATCTCAACGTGGAGAATTTCTACCTATGGCCTAACTATAAATGTTGTCACCCAACTGTGTACATACATTGCTACCATAATTAATAAGATTAAAATTGTGTAACATTTGGTGCACTGGCATGGTCAATGTTTGCAGTGAACTTCATACTGTTTAATTACAAATGCTATTAATTATCAATATTTCTATTGGGCGGTAATCTCACAGGGACCATTCCCACATCATCGCGGTGGCCACCTTTCGGAATCACAAGACTTCTTACTAATCATATGATACAACACAGCAGGACACATTTAACCATGTGATGTTTTTGTTTGTGTTTCAATGTCATGTATATTCTATATTTATGATTTGCCTATCTATGTTTCTTTGTAAATTTTGGATTGTTATACATATTGCTCCAGTCCCGTGGTCTCACTAGCCACATTTGCATCTCCACTGATTCAGTATTTATAGGAATTAGTATTTTACAATGTGGTTCTTTGTTGTTGTTTGTATTTGCTGTGTTGAAGTGATGTGGCCCAGCTGTCTTAGTTGCCCATAAGGCAACCAAATGTTAGAAAAGTTTACTGTTTCTGATGTAATACAATTACCTAAGCCTACATCAAAATTTTCAATTAGCGAAGGGGTGATGAAAGACGACCGTCTGTCGTCTTCCATATATTTTAAAAAAAATTTAATTTATTTGATGTCGTTAGATTAGCATTTTGTTAAAACTAGAACTCACTCTTTTCAAGGTATGAGGAATAACATTATTATTTCATATTTTAAAATATTAGTTTCTGAAATGTTAGTTAATATTACTAGGATTTTGTTATTTTAATAATTTATTATTGTATTTATGAATGTGGCAATAAGTGCAGCTTCTCCGCTACGCCACTACGCTTTGGGAGAATGTGTGTTTTACTTTTAAGTGGGTGTGCAAGAATCTAATGGCTGTCTGAATGTGGGAAGTGATAGCTCGTTTCGTGTTGTTCTCTCTGACTCAGAGTCGATAGTTTGTCGTTACCAACCCCTGCTGCTGAGGCAACCAAAGAGGTTTTTACACCCTTTGGTTACAAGCCAGTCGACGAGCCCTCTCTGGGGCGAGTCTCGCGATCTTCTCTCCCTACCACCGCTGTTGTCTAGGGTTTTTCAGTTTCCGGTAGCTTTCCCGCCACCTGGCCAAGCGGTCTTCACTTTGTGCTGGAATCGTGGTGGGGTAAGGTTGGTTTTGCTCTTGCGTCCATGGAGATGGTTGCGATTCACGTCAGGGATGTTTAACTTAGACTCTTGAACATAGATTCATTTTTCGGAATAATTTTTCCTATCGTGCGCAGAAATGTGTTCGAGTTTTTCAGTCCAGTGATTTCTATATGGTAAACGCGGTGTATGTGTTACTAGCTGAAGTTTGATAATGGACTGGTATATTCAAACCTTTTGTGATTATGAAGCGCTGTATGAACTCTGTGTAAATTCTTTCTAGCTTTGTGGGGCTCGATTTCTAACAGACGAAATGTTCATTTTTGTACAGTGCATGTGAAATCTTGCTTATCGTTCCTCCCATGAGTGTCATGTGTTCCACGTGGTTGGTTCTTAGAACAAAGCCTTCAGCTTCCACTATTGTTTGTTCCATGCCCATTAGGCAAGTAACTATGCATGTATCTTTCTGACTTCCACTAATATTTCACGTACTTCTCTCCCAGCCTATTTTAATTTTGCTGTTCCTTCTCCAAACCTGTAATATGCACTCAGTGTTTGTCAGTAATTCTCTCGAAGCCTTGTACAACCTCCTTCAATACCTTGCTTATGAAATTCTACGCAGTTCTAGGGGTTGCATGCCGTAGTTAATTTTCTTTATTTTTCGGGAATTTAATTTATACACTTTTATCAGTTTTCGGAACCACTTGGGTCCGAACTTCGACTTCAGGGGTTTGCAGCTTGTCACCTGAATTCACGCCACTTCTCATAAAACTAGTGCCTAGATGGTTTACTCTCAGATTGCAACTTAAGAGTCCGCCATGATTTTGTGTAATGAATCCGATTTTAATCACTTTACCTTCAGTGGAGTGCGATCACGTAAAGTAGCCGTGTGTCGATTTTAGCTTGTTTGCTCGCGGTCTAATCTAAATGCAACTTAACTTTCCTATACTCACGCACTATCTCAAATCAGGCACGACAGACCAGAGTCATCTTCGCAGTTTTATTGTGTATTGTGTGCGTGGTACCTCCGGGTTTGCTGAATTTCACCTACGATAGCGGTACCTGCTGCTGCCTCGTTTCAGCACGCTGATTTTGGTGAGTATCGCTGTTGCATTGTATGTGTGTGAGCGAGTGAGTGTTGTTTGTAAATCCTCCCCACAGTAGCGTTACTTTCTGTGTGATTTATGTTAAATTCAATGCTGGGCATCGTCAGTATTGGCTCATGAAAGGGAGATGCATTTTTATTGTATTAACAAAATTGGTTCCACATTTGGCTTGCCTTCGACCTGAATAAAAAAGTTCAGTTCAGTATAATTTCACTTACATATAAATTGTAGTTTTCGAGCACCTTCCCCATTTTATTTTATATTGTATTTCACCAGTGCTGAGAACAAGCTCAGATGAAATTTTTTTTAAGTTCCGTTGCGCCATAAATGTTTTCCTTTAGCCACCTTTATGAAATAACTTTAATTGTGGTCGCTTGTTTATTAATGCCTGTGTGTAATTTTGTGTGAGCTGCTACGTATACTGGCCACTGTATAGGTAACTTCCTGTTTTTAGAGTAATTTGAACCAAGTCAGGGAACAAGGACTACATCTACATCTACATCTACATCGACATACATACTCCGCAATTCACCGTAAGGTGCGTGGCGGAGGGTACACTGTACCACTACTAGGCATTTCCTTTCCTATTCCACTCCCAAATTGAACGAGGAAAAAAAGAATGCCTATATGCCTCCGTACGAGCCCTAATTACTCTTATCTTGTCTTTGTGATCTTTACGCGAAATGTAAGTAGGCGGCAGCAATATCGTACTACACTCAGCTTCAAATTCCGGACCTCTAAATTTACTTAACAGAAATTCACGAAAAGAACGTAGTCTTTCTTCCAGCGATCCCCAATTGAGTTGCCGGAGCATTTCCGTGACACTCGCGCATTGGTCGAAACTACCGGTAACAAATCTAGCTGCTCGCCTCTGAACCGCCTCTATGTCTTTCTTCAAACCGATCTGCTGCGGGTCCCAAATACTTGAGCAACACTCAAGACGTGGTCGTACAAGCGTTTTATACGCGGTCTCCTTTACAGGTGAAGTACATCTTCCCAAAATTCTCCCAATAAACCGAAGTCGGCTGTCCGCCTTACTCACAACTGTCCTTACATGCTCGTTCCCTTTCATATCGCTCTGCAATGTTACGCCTAGATATTTGAACGACGCGACAGCGTCACGAAGCTCACTACTAATGCTGTATTCGAACATTATAGGATTGTTTTTTCTACTCATGCGCATCACCTTACATTTTTCTACATTGAGAGCTAGCTGCCAATCTTCGCACCAACTAGATATTTTGTCTAAGTCATCATGTATGCTATTACAGTCAGTTACATACGACACCCTACCATACACCACAGCATCATCAGCAAACAGCCGCAAATTACAACTTACTGCGTTCATCAGATCATTTATATAGATAGAAAATAATAGCGGTCCTATCACACTCCCCTGGGGCACGCCTGACGATACACTCGTCTCTGATGAACACTCGCCGTCGAGAACAACGTACTGCGTTCTATTACTTAGGAAGTCTTCCAGCCAGTCACAAATCTGTGAACCTATTCCATAAGCTCGTATCTTCGTTAGCAGTCTGCAGTGTGGCACCGCGTCGAACGCAGTCGACTAGCAGCAGGGAGTAGCGGGTAGTTCACAAGGACCTTTTGCTAATTTTACTGCTAAAATTAAGCTTTTTATAACAATAAACTCTTATCTGGGTACCTCCTACCACAATTAAGCTTTTATTTCGTACAGTATATTAAGCTCTTGACAAACTGAACAATCAAAGAAAAACGTCATCAACTAACAGTGAAACCAACACTGTAAGAAATGTAACTTGTTACATTTTTTTATTGAAACGATCATTATTAAAAACCCTTTATAAAATGCAGAAAAATCCAAATAACGAAAATACGTTCATGTTTTGAAAACTGTCAATAGATATTAAAATTGTGCAAGTATTCGAACACAAAGGAAAAAAAAAATTGGTTGCGGTGGGATTCGAACCACCGAATACTACGCCAGAAATTTACCTCTTAGTTTCAGCGACATATGCTGAAACTGTTTTAATTATTGGTACTTATATGTACGAGCTTAGTGTTCCAGTGGGCGTGCTGTTCGTGTGTATCTCGTCCTACCCCAGTTTGACGGCGGATCGTGGCTGGGGAGACTCGGCACGAGCGTTCCCGAAACTGAGTGAGATGTCGGGTGTTGTACGAGTGTCAACGCGAAACCTCGTCCAGATGGCGAGTGTTTGGGTGCCTTAGGCCTTCTGGTCAAAAAGGACTAGTGCGAACTGTGGCGGAATTACCAGCAGAGTTTCATTCTGGCAAAGTGTAAAAAGACACAGAGCACGTAACACTCCTAACGATGGGCATCCATACATGGTCAGTGTTAAAAGTACATTGGCAAGTGTGACTGATATTCACGTGACCATCATCTTTGAAAGTTGACACAGTGATAGAACGTTGTCTGGTCTTATGAAACCCGGTACCTTCGTTACTGCTCTAGGAGCATGCGAATTCGTCATCTTCCAGGAGAGGAGATCACGGTGGTTCAGTTATGCACCTTGAGGGCTAAGAAGTGTCATACACTGATTGCACAGAACGTGCCAGGGACGGATCCAAGACGGCCTGCTCTGGAGAGGGTGGGGGGAGGGGGGCGGTGAAAGATTTCTCCTGTCACCAAAGACGCCACTAGTCTGACGAAGGTTAATGGGACGGGGGGATGACCTGTCTGTAAATCGTAATTATCGTCTTTCATAATGTCCTCACTTTGCAGTAAAGTGTTATGAAAATTAATTAATTAATTTTACTGTGACTCATTGCATTCAGGGCCTCTGATTAAATTTCTTTGACTGCTCCTCGTGCTTAGAAAACCATGACGGCGCATTTGTCGCTGCCGATGCCAACGCATGTATTGATTGGGAGTCCCATCTTCTTAAGTTCTCTCAAGAGTATTAGATCAACACCCTTTCCGGTACGGCTCAGTTCTTCGTCAAGCTGAGCAGATTCGCCACCACGAAGAGTTGTCTTAGATATTCCTTTGGATATTTCTTCACAAATCGCTTCAAGAATGATCAAATGTTTGTATAGCTTATGGGACTTAACTACGAGGTCATCAGTCCCTAAACTTACAAACTACTTATGAACTAGCTAACACTAAGGACGGCACAAATATCTATGCCCGAGGTTGGATTCGAACCCCCGACCGTAGTGGCCGTGCAGACCGTGATTGGAGCGCCTCAGTCCCCTCGGCCACCGCGGCCGGCACTAATCGCTTCATATTCTTCTTCGCCTGAGTGGTTGGATCTATTTTCATCTTTCTTAGCTTCAGCCAGGCTTTCAAATGCGTTGATGAATTGTATGAAATCTTCGCGAATGGTTTGGTGGTAAACGTAACGTAAAACGAGGCTTAGTTGAGAGATCCCAGATGTATCCGTAGTTTCATCGAAACAAATTGAGTAGATGCCGCTCTCTCTAACTCTCTTGAAAATCTCTTCTTTTATTTCCTGGCCTCAAATTGAAATAAGTTCATTCTTAATAGTCTTGCTGATATAAGTAGCTCTTGAAGAAGTAGTCTTTAGGTGATTTTCTAGAATCGTGTCACCACTACTCACTCTAAATCTAAGGAATGATCGGAATTTACCGACATTCGACACATCACTTTCACCCTCCTGACGAGTGTGATTGTCTTCTTTAACAAAGGCCCGTCGTCTCGGTGAGCCGCGAATGGTATATTTTGCCGCCCTAAAACAATTTTGGTGTCTACTATTGGCTTAAGCCTCTCTTTATTTTCTTTTGACTCAATTTTCTCGTTAATTCTGCAACTAATATTCTCCTCCGGATTTCCGTAGTTGTGTAAGAAGTTATGTCCTGCCTGAACAGCTTGTCGATGATACTGATTTGATCATGCACAGGAAGTTCTCCATCCTTCCGCGTAACTTTTTTGAATGTTTTCAGTGGCTGTGTAACTAGATTTCAAAAAAATGTTCAAGCTTATGGGACTTAACTACGGGGTCATCAGTCCCTAAACTTACAAACTACTTATCAACTACCTTATACTAAAGACGGCACAAATATCCATGCCCGAGGGGGGATTCGAACCCCCGACCGTAGCGGCCGTGCAGACCATGACTGGAGCGCCTCAGTCTCCTCGGCCACCGCGGCCGGCTAGATTTCATAAAGGCCACATCAAAATTGTTAATGTTTTTCCTTAAGAATAGTGTACCGCTAACCTTAATTTCCTCTCGCCTGGGGCGTGTTGTTGAAATCTTGCTTCTAGCAAATTGTAAATTGTGCTTAACCTTGTTGATGTTTTTCCATAAAAACAGTGTATAATTTTCTGTCGCCAGAGGCTTGTTTTAAAATGTCGTTTCTCCTTAAATTTGGTAAATATTAGCCATTTAAGAATTATTATTGTTGATAAATATCTGATATATTTTTAAATCAAGCAACTAACGACATCTATTGAAGGGCCACCCTTCCATGTGTTTTCCATAAATAAATCCCGATCCTGAAATGAGGTTAACACTAAAATTGAATGTTAACGCGCAGCTTTCTTCAGAATCAATCAATGCAAGTTATTAAAAGTGCAAATGACAGTGCTTGATTCGCTGAGAGTTGTTAGGTCAAAAAGAACTGCGTACCTTAATTAGAACCGAAGATATCGTAAAACCGATTAAAATTTCAATGGCAGGACAGAACGCTAACGCGTTTGAATAAAAAATAAGGGATAGAGAGACTTACGTTAATTCTGATACTTGATGACAAATTTGGGAATAAATACCTTTCGTTTAAAGCAAAAATGAAGGAAATCGGTCGGATAGAACGGCCTGACCGATTGACTTTAGTTTACAGCAGGGTCATCTCCATAAGAAATAAACAGAAGGAAATCGGTTTCAGTATAGAAAAAGGAACGCGAGAGTTATGTAAATTCTGATAATTGATGACAAATATGTGGGTGAATATCTTTCGTTTAAAACAAAAATGAAGGAAATCGGCAGTTTGGTGTGGCCGACTGACTTTAGTTTTCGTATATTCTTGTAATATATAAGATGATATAATGGGCACACGGAAGTAACAATCGTTTATGAAACAATGAGCGACTTATATTACAGTAACAAGTTACAAATCCATTCATAGTGATTTGTTTCTTTATTCAAAATTCATAGATCCTGTATTTTTTCTGTAAATTGTTAATACTGACATTACTGGTTTAAAGGGTTTCATTTTGTGACGCGGAAACTTTATGGAACACTTTAATTAACGCGGCAACTGTACACACCAGTCCTCAGACAGAGAGTTATAAAAGGCCATGATTGCTCTGCAGTAGATCGTGCTATCATTTACCTGTTTTTATTCCCCATCAATGTTACGTCACGGCTGTTTTACTAATGAAGAATTTTTTCGAATTTTTTTTGTGTTTTAACTTGGATTTATTGTTTGACTGTTTTGGTTTCCCGCATCTCGATTTTTAAAATCTGATGATGCCCCAAAAGGGCGAATGGACTCATTAAAAATAAAGAACCTGCAACTGTGACTACCTCCCCCCCCCCTTTTTTTTTAAAAGGTTGATAACCGGTTGCTGTACCAGACGTCACTCAGTTTTATAAAAATAATTATTTATTTTTGATCACAGATTCTAACCCCAACATTAAATCACGAGTAACCTAGGATAAAACACAGTCTCATAAGTTAATTAATTGATAATCCCTCAAACTGAAGTGCATTACTAAATTAATTCTACCAGCTCCACAGATTCTACCAATGTATTGTCTACATAGATGACCATCGGCTAGAGGCGGCGGGATAATTTTAACATTCACCATTTTACTAATAAAGGAAATGCCCAAGATGGTGAAATCTGCCTTAGTTTCTGGCGTTATTTCAAATCGTCGTTGTAAGCACGCGGTGGTGGAGGGAGGCGAGTTTCACGTGTTCTCAGAATTCGCACCCTACCAGGTGTCCCAACTTAAAGACCAGAACTCTGCCACTGCCGGCGGCCAGAAACAGCAGTTGCAGTTACCCTTTCCTCCTCTGTTACGTTGCTTATAGGAACCTTTTCGCACACTATCGAGGTGCACTGTATATCGTTGATCGCTTCTTCAAATAACCTGGAGAGCAGCTCTCCAAACTGCATTCGGTTGCAGTTCTTGGAGGTACGAACAACGCGAGGTCGGCGTACTACAGTTACCGCCATTTAATGGCACGTGCTTCCCGTCACCTTGGGAACGGTTTATGTTAGTCATCCGTAACGGTATCGTGATGATAGATCAATGTTGTATCAAGAAATTTTATCAACTTCGATCGATCGTGTTGCCGTTGCAGTTAAATCGCGAGATTCGGACGCTGCAAAACCGGTATGTAACGTGCTAGGCACTCCGACAAATGTTTCTGTGATCGTGCGTGAACTTATGGCTAATTTCTTCTGTTTGATCTCTCTCTGAGGACTGGTCTATATTCTGTAGAGCTATGTATTTACGTCTTGTCCTATAGCAAGTTCATTTCTCAGACAGCGGCTCCAATCATTCTGTGATTGAAAGTATCTGAAAACTTGTGACAGGGTTACCTCTCATATTTGTGTTTCTCTTTTAATATATGTTTCTACCGGTTATCCCGACATTCATTGTCTGTATCTTTCCTTGCTGTCCCTTGTATTACTTAATCCTTTACTAGGCGACGAAACAACTGCTGAAGATACGAAGTCCGATAGCATGGGACAGAAGATCTGCATGAGAGTGATCTGCTCGAGAACAATGCTAGTTTGATCCTCTTTTAATGTTTATTCACCTAATTCAGACAACCAATACCTTCGTTAAGTTGCCCAGGTTACAACTGATCGCTAAAAGCATTCAGGTCACATTCTTTCTTTAAAAACATAAGTATATTCAGAAAATATTTTACTAAAAATTAAGACAGTAGATTGTTTATGAAGCCGTGAGAAAAATAGGTGTACGGCAGGTTTAGACAGGATGATCGAGATTATAAAGTTCTAAACTGGTCAAAATTTAGCTTAGAGTGTGTCTACCGAAAAACAGTTCGAATCTATTTTTTTTATAAAGTAGGTAGAATAAAATACTATTAAAACACGGTGTGCTCATTATCACATACACCATTATCTTACCCTGTTATTCAAAATGAATTGATTTATTTAATTTCCGAAAAAATTGCAAGCAACGTCTTTGATATTTTAAAACAATCTATACACTATTACGCGATTCTATGCTACAGACATGACATCTCACACATATAATGCTTGCTGTTATTGTAAGGTTTGTTTATGTTAGCCCACCGACAAAAGTTCCTGAGGCAAGTAAACATAGTTTTGCCTGCAATTGAAGCTACTGGGTTGGCAACCTATTTCTCACATTTCTTAAATTCATACAGTCTTGAGTTGGAATATTTACGAAGCCAAGGAACTGTAAATGAGGCTAATATGAGAGGAAAAAATATGGAAAAAGTTTTGTACATGAATACTAGTCTATTTTATATTCCGAGTGCGATTCATAAGATTAATTTGCTAGTAAAAAAAACCTCGGAAATTTCAAACTTTTTTCCATTGTTCAGTCCAAAGTTCACGTTATGAAAGACAGACATGATGGGAAGGAAGAGAGGATGCTCTGAAAGTTCTTCGCTTTAATGTGGATAAGATAAATAATGCATTATACTCTTTTTCTATCAATGAATAGAACGATAGTGATGCAAGAAGCACGGTGACTTCGTTAGTGTGAAAGCTAAAGACTATTAGGTTCATAAGTTAAGATGTAATATTATACAATATTTTATAAAAGAATTAATACCACAGGCAAGCAAATGTTTGGAAAAGTCAAACGTCACTCTTTTAGAGGCGATCAAAATGATCATTCAGGAAGAAAATAAATAAATAAAAAGAAAAAAATACACAAAAAGAAAAAAAAGCTCACAGGCTCAATAACAGTTGTTTAATGAGCTAGAAATGCTGAGTGTGAATTTTTATAAATAAAGACACAAAAAACACAAGTCTACTCGATGTATTAATTTATTTAGATAATTTAATTTACGTGTTTCCTAATATCTGAACATCTTTACGAATATATTCAACACGTCCAGTGACAGCAACAGAAGATAAAATGCCGTTGTCCAAATTGAAGGTAGTAAAAGAACTTACATCCATTGAAGACCCAAGATGGTTTGACAGATTTGTCTGTAACAAGTATCAAATCTAACATAGATTTCAAAATGGGCGATATCATTAAAATTTATAGATTTAAAAATCAGAAAAGTTGAATATGAAGCTTGAAAATCCAAGATATTTTTTTTTCTTTTCTTTAGGAGCTTGGGAGTAACTGTATCTTGAAACGAAAAATGCGAAAGCAATAGGAGACTGAGTTTTTCAGTTATTTTTTTGAAATAATTATAAACCTGCTATAATGTGCAGTGTTTGCTGCCAGGCTAAACTAGAGGTAGAAATCAAAATAACTAGAATACGATTGTTTTTGCAATAAAAACCACCTCGCACTATCAGAATTCAGAGGCCAGCTGATGTAGGTGGTATAGCGGACGATAATAGCCACAAGGAATGACAACACACTGCTGATACACACAGCCATTTTGTCAGTACATGTCAAGTGACAGGAACGCATTCTGTATACATTTCATAGGAGCTATAGAAATTGTTATTTCTGATCGTTTTGAAATTCGTGGATGCTTATCTGCACTCTCATCACTCTCGATATATTTCTGCAAAAAGAATCTTCTGTTGAAGCCGGCCGCGGTGGCCGAGGGGAATGAGGCGCTCCAGTCACGGTCTGTACGGCCACTACGGTTGGGGGTTCGAATCACCCCCGGGCATGGATATTTGTGCCGTCCTTAGTTGTAAGTAGTTGATAAGTAGTTTGTAAGTTTAGGGACTGATGACCCCGTAGTTAAGTCCCATAGACTCTACAAACATTTGAACATTTCTTCTGTTGAAGACTATGGGTAATGATGAAGAATTTGAACTAAAAATAAGTTGAGACACAAAATTGTAGTAATCGAGTGAAATAGGATCTATCGATCTCTCTCCCAAAGTTAATTATGTAAAATTTACAAATTTTAGAAGTACTGGTGAGTGATCCCAAAAATTTCCACAGGTCACAGGTGAAGGCGACGACTAAGAACTGCTGAGCTGCGGAGTGTGCCCTCACCTAACGCTGCGTACTCCTACTTCGTGAAACCACAGACCACTCAGCTCTCGCACACTTCCAACTCTGTAACTGCTGAACTGCGCCTCAGCGAGCAGGTAGTAACATAGGCACAGCGGGGGCGCTGAGAGTTGCTCAGGCTGAGCAGCTTAGCCCATACGCGAGGCAGGAACTCCCGTGAGACCACCGCACCGGCCATCGACAGCTCTTGCACGCTGACAACTCCTTAACAGCTAAGCTGCACCTCAACACCGGACCCTTATCTTCACTTTTAAAGCAGGTAGAAGCACTAGCGTAACGAGAATGCCGAAAGTAGCTTAGCTCTCAAACGAGACCGGAACTTAGGTGAGACAAACAGTTTACCCACAGCTCTCACGAGCTTCACACAGTATCTTCATTCTTCATTTACGTGGTTCACAATATTTTCCAACAAACCAATTTCTTTTGAATAAAAGAATGTCTTTGTTGCAAAATCTTTTATTAAAATGACGCGTTTCGCCTGGTTAGAGCATCTTCAAATTTCTTATCTGATGTCCCTGTGCCATGTACATCTACATCTACATATATACTCTGCAAATAACATTTAAGTGCCTGGCAGAGGGTTCATTAACCACTTTCATAACTTTTCTCTACCGTTCAATCCTCTAACAGCGCGCGGGAAGAAAGAACACCTAAATCGTTCCGTTTTCGATCTGATTTCTCTTATTTTATTGGGATGGTCATGTCTCCCTAAGTAGGTGGGTACTAGCAAAATATTTTCACATTCAGAAGTAAAAGTCGGTGACAATCTTCGCAAACAGATCTAGCCGCAATGAATAACTTCTATCTTTTAATGATTTCCACCCCCATTCGTGAAACATTTCCGTGACGCTTTCCCCCCGTAACGTGATGAAACAAACCGAGCTGCCCTTTTCTGAACCTTCTCAATGTAATCCGTCAGTCCCACCAGGGAGGGTCCCACACTGGGTAACAGTAGTCCAGGAGGGGACGCACAAGGAGTTTGTGACACTTGCGAGGAGTGACACTTGCGCGGAAAGGGAATTTGTAGACACTTGCGCGGAGACCCGGACGCTACAGGTAGTGAACAGGGTGTCCCAGAAGTAGGGATACACCACCCCTACTCCTCGCCCTCCAGCCGCTACCTGTGCCGTATTCAGGGAAAGGCCCACCGAGCGAGGTGGAGCAGTAGTAACGGCCCGAAGATATCACAGCCTCATTCTACAGGGAGATAACACGTCATACAAATATCACTCGATTTACAGTACAGCACCATGTGAAGAGGAATGTGATGAAATCAGAATTGAGCGCAACTGTTGCTAACTACAATTTCGGATTTACTGCATTTTGAGTCAGAATTCGCATCTATATTTGCATTTATCGCAAATGCGAATTTTTCCTGTCCCTAGTAATACCTCTAAAAATAAACAGCTGATCAAGGCACTAAAAGCAAGGGCAGATCTTTGGGTGTATTACTACAAATAACTAAAACACAATTTGATCGTGGAATTATATACAATCTCATTATAAAGGTTTTTTGTAGGTGGTTTTGAGCAGCTTTTAAATATGTTAGGAATAGCATTATGAAATATAGACAGCTACACCTTATGTTTATTATGAGATATCGATTTCGGCTAATTTCAGGTCATCTTCAAGTCTCAAACAACAGGTGTTACTTATGCATTTTTCCAGTGGCACTCATAAGTGCACTTTAAGTGTTTACACACGTCGGCCGCGGTGGCCGAGGAGACTGCCGGGCGCCGTGGCTCAGCGCGCCCGGTCAGGGGGCTCAACGCCCTCTGTAATAAAAAAGCTGAGCCAACAACACTTCAAACATCAACGAACTAATACGATCAGCGTCCGCAATGAACAGAACTACCCATAGAGAGAAAAAAAAAAAAAAAAAAAAAAAAGACTAAGGCGCTCCAGTCACGGTCTGCACGGCCACTACGGTCGGGGGTTCTAATCCCCCCTCGGGTATGGATATTTGTGCCGTCCTAGTTCGTAAGTAGTTCATAAGTAGTTTGTAAGTTTAGGAACTGATGACTCCGTAGTTAAGTCCCATAGACTATACAAACATTTGAACATTTTGTTTACACACGAGGTCTAACGTTGTTAATCGCGTTAGCGATGAAAACAGAACCCAGAATCTTTGCGTCTAAATGATACATATATTGGTGTGATGTCTTGTTTCGGAAGAACAGACATCACACCAATACATATATAGCTCTCGGTAAAGTGGAATGGTACGATGTCGTTACGTAGCACAGCACAGCCGACTGGAAACGCAGGAGAAGTGCAAACAACGTTCTCTCCTCGACGTAGACTTCTACAACATACAGTCTACGCGGCGAAGATTACACCAAAAAATTTAACGTTTCGTCTACTTTGGCGATAGCAACCAAATTTTAAAATCGTGTCTACTATGTAAAGATGTAGCAACACAAAACGCTTCAAGTCCAAAACTTCACTGATTTTCGACTTCTAAATTTTTAATATGTTTTAATGTTATTACAAAAAAACATATTTGGGACTCACACTACAATTTTCATATGGCAGAATTTGTAGGTACATTCACAAGACATAAGACAACGGTTGTGTGCATTCATCTCATGAGAAATATCAATCATTTGTTTTCAGTGTTTACTTCAAATTTCTCTTTTAAGGTTCTTTAATTATTAGTACTTAAATGTGGTTATGAAATAAATAAATTACGTGTATATGTGTAGTCTTATGCGGCCAAACTATTTAGATAATTGGTCGCTAGACTTACACACTACTTAATCTTACTTAAAATAACTTAGGCAAAGTACAAACAAACGTGCCTATGTCCGAGGAAGGACTCGAACCTCCGACCGGACCGGTCGCGCAATTTGTGAAACAAATTACATGTTTGATAATATTAATGCATAGAAGTATGAAATCACGTCAAGACTACTTCCTGCAAAAATTTTGACAAAGAAAAGTTGGCACTGAGTTTAGAAATACAAAATTCTGGTTTATTGGATTTTAACATTTTATCAAAAATTAAATGTTACTACAAGAGAGACAGCCATTCAAATTTACGGGCACCATAACGTTTTCCCTCCCTGAGTAAATGAGCTGCTTCTTATAGTTTCAACACCTTTTTCTTGAATGTTCTGAATATAAATCTTCACACAGACTTCTTGAGGAGGAGAGTGATACGGATATCTGATAGTAAACCACTGCCTATTACCTTAGACCTTTTTGACTCTACTGAACAGTATTTCCGCGTATTCCGTAATTTATATTTATACAGTTAACAGGCAATGTAATTTATAACCAACTATTGGCTGCCAATTTCGCTTCATTTTTCCTGGAAGTCTTGCAACTTGTTTCTCCCTGTTGGTTTATGCCAAGTTCGGAGTAAAATTGGTTCTATATGACGGTGATGGAAAATAGAATTTATCTTTAGCATTTTTCGGTGTGTGACATTCCCTTAGATGTATTTGTAATTCGAATACAGCCAAATCGTTTTGGGGTCTACGAATAAACGCTTTAAGTATGTAAAATACTCATTGACTTATTATTAACGTATTTTAATTGAAGGTTTAAGGTTGCATCTCCTATTAAAAAGCATAGTAGCTATTTTTAAAGAGATGAAAGTTGCGTCATAGTGGGGTTAACTATATAGCGGTCAATTACATCAACGTATCTGTGCAGGATGCCTAATATATTTATTGCTTGCGCAGGTGTCTTGATATGCTTAGTGTTCTGAATAATATGCTTTTAGGAGGTATGACTGTGGAAAGTCATCGTCTTGTAGTAGCAGCGAATGTCTTACTAACTCTCCAAACATTATCACTATTAAAATACCTTTTTGTTTACAGGAGGAACACTCAACGGATTAATATGTAGTTAGAACTAGTCACTATATTGCTCTTCAGCTTGCAAAGGGTTGTGCAATTTCACTGATTTTCGTGTTATGTTGACAGTGTGGAAACTTGACAACAGCAGTGCTAGACTTCTTGGTGGGCCTGTACCCAGGAAAAGCGATTAGCCACCCCAAGGGCCCCGGGTTCCGCGCAAGTGTCACTCCGCGCAAGTGTCACTCCGCGCAAGTGTTCCAACCCCCGCACAAGTGTGATATAGGCAGTCTGTTTGGTGGAGCTGTTGCATCTTCGAAGCGTTCTATCAATGAAAACCTTTGCTTCGCCTTCCCCACAGTATTTTCCATGCGTTCTCTCCAGTCTAAGTTGTTTTTAATTATAGCTCCTAGGTATTTGGTAGAATTTACGACCTTAAGGTTTGACTGATTTATCGCGTAATTGAAGTTCAGCGGATTTCTTTTAGTGGTCATGTGTATTACTTAAAATTTTTCTTTATTTAGTGTCAATTGCCAATTTTCGCACAATGTAGAAATTTTGTTTCAATTGCTTTGCAGTTGCTTTTGATCCTCTGTTTACTTCACTAACCGATAAATGACAGCATCATCCGCGAACAGTCTAAGGGAGCTATTCAGATTGTCTCCTAAATCGTTTATAAACACAAGGAAGAGTAGGGGACTTATAACGCTTCCCTGTGGAACGCCAGGTATCACTTCTGTTTTACTCGATGACTTACCGTCAATTACAACGAACTGTGTCCTTTCTGATAGGAAATCGTGAATCCAATCGCACAATTGGGGAGATATTCCATAAGCACGCAGTTTCATTAGAAGTCGCTTGTGGGGTACAGTGTCAAAAGCCTTCGGGAAATCCAGAAATATGGAATCGATTTGAGATCCCTTGTCGATGCCATTTAACACTTCATGTGAATAAAGGTCAAGGTGTGTTTCGCAAGAGCGATAATTTCTAAATCTGTGTTGACTATTGGTTAATAGGTCGTTCTCTACGAGGTAGTTCATAATATTCGAACAAAGTATATGTTCCAAAATCCTACTGCAAATCGCCGTCAATGAGATTGGCCTGTAATTTTGGGGATCACTCCTATTGCTTTTTTTAAATATTGGAGTAACCTGGTCAACTTTCCAGTCTTTTGGTAGTAGATCTTCATCTCATACACGAAATGCGTCGGTAATTTTTTTTTGTTTGTTTTTTGTTTGTTTTTTTTTTTTTTTTTTGTTTTATCACACGCTTACAGGCCTACTCCAAAAAAGGAAGGAGGTTTGGTGTTTCACGCCTCGTCGACATCTACGCCCTTTACAAAGGGAGCTTTAGCTTATACTTTATTTATTTAAGTCTTAGTTTTATTTTTTAAAAATTTTCGCATTTTCACCGGAAGAATCCGATCTATTCCGTGCACAACATGGCGCATTCCTCAAGTATTCCGACACCTCTCCCAGTCAGACAGCTATTGTAGGCAAAGAGGTTCTGATTGTTACTGTGATAGTTGATTAAATAGTGTCTGACAAGAAAGTTTGGAAAGATAATAATTATTTAGGTATCATATTTTTAGAGAGTCTATATACAACATGGCCACAATGTAAGTAAATTTAAATAAAGGTAGTAATTACAGTGTGATAAGGTTTTGAATGGTTCACCACACCCTAGTTCTGCTCAGATAGTTTCGGTTAAAATTAATTGATATCGCGTCTTTTCTTGTTACTGCCAACACTTCATATACAACAGTCGTGTGCGTAGAACATTCACTTCTGTGGTTTATATTTTCTACTAATGGTATAACTGCCATTTGAATTAATTTTATTCGACATTTATTGCTAAAATAGAACAGCGTTTGAGAGTGTAGTAGCGTAAATTTTACGTCATCTGTGTGACGTTCTATTGTAGTAGAGATTGGCATGAGTTTATTTTGCAAGCACTACACTAAATGCAGTTGTCGTGCGCCCTTAACATCATATCCATCCATCACATCCACTAAATGCTGTTAACGGTTCTACCCTGTGCAGTCCCATTCAATAGCCTCCGGGGTGAACTCTCTAAAGTCAAATACAGAGTACGCAGAAAAGGAATAAAAATTATGTTTAATTTCTCTGATGTTGTGGTGCACCGATTTTTATATTATTTGTTTTGGTTTCTAAAACACATATTCTCCATAAATATACTACTATACTTTATAACTACCTACATATATACACATGTCCACATATTATTTTTGTGACGCTATGAGAGCTTCACTGGAGCCTAAACTACTTTTTGTATTATTGAAACACAATAAATGTGATAGGTCATCAAATCCACCTGTTTAAACTTTAATTTTCTGTTGATAGAGTATTTGCAGAAGTAGTAGGTAAGAATCGCGATTTTTGTATTGCAGATGAGGATGCACAGCTGTAGACAGCTGTATCCAGTCACCGTCAGCCCTGGCTCAGTAGAAACACTCTAGTACCGGCCACTTCTCTGTACCGAACGGCATTAGTGCTGTGGTAGCACGCTAGCTTTGCATTCTGGGGATCCCGAGTTCGATTGCCGACCATCAGCATATGGGTTTTCTGTAGTTGATATGGAATGAGCAAGCAAAGAAAAAAAGAAGGTTACTGGGGGGAGGGGGGCGAACGATCCCTTCCGCCCGCCCTTCCATTGGATCCGCCTATGCAGCGTGCACCACTTCATGACGATCATCCCTATGGCAGCGGCATTTTTCAACAAAACAAGATAACGCGCGATGTCACAAGTCATGAATTGTGATAGTCACAGGAAATTCGCTGACGCCACCCTGCCCAAACTCTATCTGAACTCGGCCGAACACATCTGGGATGTGATAGTACATGGCCCAGAAATCATCGCTCCAGAATTTGTAAGAATTAGGTGACTTGTGAATGCAGCTGTGGTAACAATTCCCTCCGGCGACCTACTACCATGGCATCGTTGTTTCCATGCAAATACGTGTATCTCTGTCTTCCGTGTCAAACGTAGGGGCTATGTATTGGCTGTAAGTTTTAATGGATAATGGGGCACAGGAAATCGATTGAGAGGTGTTGGAGTATATAGAGAGCGGAAAGTGAGATGGACAGAGACAGAAAAAGGACGAGAAGATGGATTAAGAAGGGTCGAGGTGTCCGGAAAAGATAAGGAAGGGGGACGAGCCTATTTGGAGAGGGAGAGGAAGAATTTCAAACAAAAGGTTCAAATCTTCAAATCAGTCCCAGGCCTACAAACAACTTAAAATAACATGATTGTGTATGCTTCAGGAGCCTCTGTCATATAAACTTTTTTTTGAATAATTGACCGCCATTAAACTGAAAGTTTTTGTTTTATTTTTTTTATGACGTCACAACCTGCTTTTGGCCTTAGGCCATTTTCAAGTACTGTGATAAAAGTTTTCAGACAGGTTTCCTAATGTCGTGATAATAAAAACAATATTATCATGACCACGACATAAGGAAAATTGTCTGACAACTTTTATCACAGCACTTGAAAATGGCTAAGGCCGAAACCAGGGTGTGACTTGACAAGAGCCGTCGCGGTGGCCGAGGGGACTGAGGCGCTACAGTCACGGTCTGCACGGCCACTACGGTCGGGGGTTCGAATCCCCCCTCGGGCATGGATATTTGTGCCGTCCTTAGTATTAGTTATAAATTAGTTTGTAAGTTTAAGGGGCTGATGACCCTGCAGTTAAGTCCCATAAGCTTTACAAACATTTGATTTGAACCGCGCCCCAGTACGCACGGCTTATCCGCAGCGGCGCACGTTCTGCAACAAGGTGCCTTAAACCGCGTGGCCACTCCACCGCGTTGGTAGACAGGTACGAGGGAGAGGTGAACAAAGATAGGGACAGGAGGACATTGTTAGAAAGAGAGAATAAAAACAGGTGTAGCCGACAGAGGGTTAAGAAAGCAATGGGGTGATGGAAGACCGGAAAAATAGCTAACAGAGGAAATTTACGGTGAAAAACACGTAACATCGCTTATTGAAGAAGTAGCGGAGTCAGAGATGAAGGGATTTAGTGATATGATTAGAGGGAGGAGGAGGAAAAAGAGAAATCCGTGGTATATGGGAACGAGAAGATGGACAGAGGAAGGGAGGAAGACGGAAATGGACAGAAAGAGGAGGGTATAGAAGATGAACCGAGAAAGAAGGAGATACACCAACTGGCTGTAACAAATTAATAGCCAGGAAACGCCTTGGGCTTTGTCTGGTTCTCAGTACTGTGCAGTGAGAAACTGAGCCGTCTCTAACGACCAAGCTGTCGACTGGACGTTAAACACTAAGCTTCCTTTCTTTTCCTTTGAGAAACTGAATTCTTAAACTGTAATAATGTAACTACATTGTGGGCTATAAGAGCTTGATGTACAACCAATTACTATTTAATTTCTCAAGTGTTTGTAAATTATTTCATGGTAAGTCCGTAAGACATTACTGTAAGTTTGAAACAATGACTGTTGAGATGTACCCCATAACATAGCCCTCATAAACAAAAATAAAATTTTGACACAAGCAAACATTTACTCTTCTTTGGTAATATCGTTTACCTCTCGTAAAATTCTATCAAAGTAGCTGCGGTCCTCTGCAAAAAGGATTATAAAGCAAATTCTGTCCGGCAGTTCAGAGATGTCGCTTAGCGCAAGGAGTAGCAAATGACGACCAAAATAAACAAATGTAACATAGCTGCATCAATTTTCTGGTATGCAGCCGCCAGCTGGTATGCATCCTCAGAGCAAGTAGTAACACTGCCGAACCAGCGCTCGCTTCGTCCTTTTAAACTCGCGGATCGCGTAAATGTGCATGCGGCCACAGATACATATGCGTCAATCGTTGGTTGCCGGCAAATAAGTGCATAATGAATGAACTAAATGTATGGCTCCGCAGTCGATCCATGTTTGAATGTCGATACATCACTGTGAGTTGCGCAGTGACGAAGAACTTTGTAAGTTTATTACAGAAAGTGCAGTGATCCATGATTTATCTAAGGTGAAACCACTATCATTTTGACCGATTCTTCCGGCGCTTCTTGGTAGAACATAATCAAATAAATTAAAAAAATACAATTTTGTGTGTGTTCTACAAGTTTTGTTTACTTAACCGTTTTTCGGCTTATTAGGGCATCTTCAGAGTATTTACTGTTGTGTCAAAGAGGTTACAATGTTTAGATACAGTATGGGAAGAGATGACAAATCTCTCGACTTAGATCGACATACATAGTATAACATTTCTTTGACATTGTGTTATTACAGTTATCAACATAAAAACTAAACAGTAATAAATGAATATACAATGTGTGAAGGATAAAACAAGGAATAAATTTTAAATATAACCTGGGAACTGCAACTACCTACTATTACAAACAAACTGATAATGCAGATAAATTAATATATATAAGTGCCTTTCCCCATAGTACAATCAATTACCTAAGTTTTCCATCATCTCTCACACTGGCTGTTCCACTCCTCCATTACAAAAAAAACTAAAAACCTAAATTTAGATCTACCCTTTATTTATTTGTATAACTAATAGATCAGTCAGACAATCACAGTTTCAATATTAATTCTAAAAACTGGATTCCTTGTTTACCCCCACAGTCCCAAACTCATGTGTATTTATTTATTATGATATATTTTTAAGTTTTGAAAATTCGGTCCCAGTGTAGCTTACAACATAATATTCATTTACAGCTAGCTGAATTTTTAGAATATTAATTTAACTAGACAGATTTGTTTTAGTTTAATCTATTGCAGTAACTATTCATTCTAAGTTCTTGATGCCACTACAAACCAGGCCTTGCAACTGTCATATGTAACACCATCCATAATTACCGCGCAAAATTATTATGAAAGCACTTATATATATTTATTTATCAGCATCATCAGTTTGTTTGTAATAGTAGGTAGTTGCAGTCCCCAGGTTATTTTCAAATGTATTCCTTGTTTTATCCTTCACACATTGTATATTCATTTATTACTGTTTAGTTTCTAAGTTGATAACTGTAATAACACAATGTCAAAGAAGTGTTATACTATGTATGTCGATCTAAGTGGAGACATTGTCATCTCTTCCCATACTGTATCTAAACATTGTAACCTCTTTGACACAGCAGTGAATACTCTGAAGATGGCCTAATAAGCCGAAAACCGGTTAAGTAAACAAAAATAAACTTATAGAACACACACAAAATTGTGTTTTTTAAATTTATTTTTATGAAACCACTTTGTTTATTACGTAAATTTGTAAAGTGAATTTAAATTACCTCGTTCACCACTGAGTTCCAAAAGGATATATTTGCCAAAATTTCGACGTTATCGGTCAACGTAGTGTGGCCATTGTTCACACAGTGCCACTGCCGGCTTATTGGACTCTAAAATCTGTGTTCGTCCAGTGATCCGCACATCTTTCATGGACATTATGAGCTGGTTGTCCGATGTAAGAAAGGCCACATTCGCAGGGAATCTCTCAAGATTCATGAATGTAACATATTCCAAATACAGAGAAAGGAAAATTCCATAATATGATCCACTGAAAGCAGTCACTTGGAAAAATTATCCGGGTATAGGCATAAGGTGCGATCTGAAATGGAGTGATCAAATTCATTAGAGCCCATATACCATCCCGTACCTACAATCTGTTTTCGCAGGAATCGCATGCGACCGGAATTCAAAAAGGAGGAAGAGACGGTCTAACACAAAAATCGCTGTACCACGCACTTTAAGGTGACTTACAAGAGTTGTGTGATGTCGGGACGTTACATTCTAATCTAGCTTCCTTCTTCCTTACGCATTTAGGATACAGTCTTTTTTCTTCTTTTCTTTTCTTTTCTTTCTTTTTTTTTATTTTTGATTATTATTTTTTTTTTAAATTTATTTTTAATTGTAAGTCTTGAATTTCCCTCTTGTAAAACTTCTGTGTGCAAAATTGTTATACGTGTTGTGTCGTCACATTAGTTACAACAGCCGGCGGAAATGCATCTGATGAAACGCAACGTAAACACACAATGCTGTATTATAGAGCGTTAATTTCCTCGCATATTAAACGTAATTGATACCGACCGTATAACACCTGCATTAACATACGTCAGCGCTTAACATTATTTATCGAGGGCATTACGCAACGCTGGTGTCATTGATTTAATCTGTTTTTATGCGTGGAACAACAACGTGTCGCACCATAAGTATTGAATCAACAATAGCTCAGCGAATTCTGTTCTATCGACCACATTAGGGAAATAATCATATTTTGAAGACCGTATGTTATCCGTTATTGTGGAAGACCTTATATATCTTGTAAGTTGTATCGTGTTTACCATTGGGCCTAAGAACTGATTACAGGTAATTAGTGAAAACAGTTATAACATCTTACCAAAGTTTCACCCAGCAGAGGGACGTCTGGGACGGTTTCTCCAGCTGTACAAAAGTATAGGTCACGTGACGTTGTCTTTTCATGTTTTTCTTGCATAATGACTTAAAAGAGACGAGGGAAAGACATACACGTCAGCTTCAGGGGTACGGTTACGTTTGGACTTCTTTTTTCAAAATGAAATGTTTGTAAACCTGTTGGCCCAAACTGCAGGTCATCAGTCCTTAGGTTTACATACTACTTAAACTAACACTAAGGACAACACACGGAACCATGCCCGAGGGCGGACTCGAACCAGCGGCCAATCTTAGACGACGGCCGCGGTGGAGTAGCCGAGTGGTCTAAGGCGCCCCGCTGCGGAGTACGCGGTTGCTCGCCGTCGGAGGTTCGAGTCCTTCCTGGGGCATAGGTGTGTGTGTTGTCCTTAGATTAGTTTACCTTAGCTTAACTAGTTTGTAAGCTACGGACTGCAGTTTGGTCCGATAGATTTACAAACATTTGAACATTTGAACTTAGACGACGCAGCCATTCCGAGCGGCTATTTCCTCTTTGATCTCTGTCTATACCGTAAATGTCTTTGGGCGAAAAGCACAAATGTGGGCTGTCAGAAATTCTGGTATTTTTGTAATGATAATAAAAAGCTGAAATATTGACCAGTTACTACTCTTCACCTCTTTCGTCGATACAAAAACAACTCACCCATGGGCTTTAAACCATTGACGCTAGAAATCGATGAAGTCGACCCATAGTATAATTGCTTATGTTTATTCCTCAAACGATGGTGCTCAGTTGTATGAAATAAATGTTCAAATGTTTGTAGAACTAATGGGACTTAACTACGGGGTCATCAGTTCCAAAGCTTACAAACTACTTATGAACTACCTAAGACTAAAGACGGCACAAATATCCATGCCCGAGAGGGGATTCGAACCCCCGACCGTAGTGGCCGTGCAGACCGTGACTGGAGCGCCTCAGTCCCCTCGGCCACCGCGTCTGGCTTGTATGAAATAAAATTACTATTATCCAGAGTGTGTGTATTTCGTGAGTACTTAAATGGAGGGGGGGAGTGACCATATAATACGAAGATCATACAGTATCTAAATTATGTTGCAATCTGGCGACACTGAGTACTTGATAACAATGAGTCGCCACAGCATTGCACAACTGACGTAAGATGTCTTTGGCTTTACCTTTCACTGTATTACACTTTTGTTCTTCGGCGTTCAATACAAATAATCGGTAAAATGCGTAGTCTCTGATTTTAAAAAAATTGGCAGTTCGATTATGTGCAGTCAGTGATCTCTATACCAACTGAATGTGTAACTCTGATGTCTGAGCGTAGAACTACGGCGTGCCTGCACATTCATATGTTTTCCACAAGTTTTCGTGTTTCCGCCATGTTTAAATTTGGCATATGAATTTCCAACAGTTATTACGTACTGTAACAAAGAATGGCTTGTTTATCTCGTGATATGAAGTTTATGTCAATATGCGATGTTATGTGCTAATCTGGAAGCGTAATAGAAATGTATTTTCCTCTCGTTTTCTTGTTGAACTTCAAAGCAACCATATTTTAATTTGGCAAGAAACGAAATAAGAACATATATGGCTGGCAAGCTCAGACAGCTGAAGTTCAACATCAATGGAGTACAGAGATCAATGTGCGCTGTTAATAGGAGCATCTGTGACGAAAACGGCTGCACAGTTTAACCACAGTCTCTAGGAAAAAATTGCAGCTGAAGCGATGCTAGCGCTCCAAGCGGCCTGTAGGGAATAACAGTGGAATTACATTATTAAAACTAACAAATCGCCGTTTTTAATGCTGTTACTTTTATATTTCCTAGTCGCTGAACGTTGTTGAGCACTTTCTGATACAAATATGAACTTCATTAAAGTAATATCACTGCTTCTGTTAATGGCAGTCTATAATAACAAATTGTCAGTGCTTGTAATGCATACAATTCACAATGCCCGAGTCATATTCATATCGTCCAAAAATTTTTGAAAGTAGTAATGAATTGCAACCTGATGTGCTGAAGTATATAAAAGAAACTGATTACGATTATGTTCGCGTGCTCGGCGCGTACTGACATGTTGCACGAGTTTTATTTTAGTGGATTTCGGACATTGTAATATTTCCAAAACTACACACGATTTTTATATTGTGGAGAACTAGATTCTACATCGCCGTATAAACCATCTTTTCACCTTGTCCTTACTTCTATGCCTTTCGTGTACCTATCATATTTTATTTTATTTATTATTTTTTTAGCTACTTGGCAGGTATCAGGCAATATCTTCATGAATGTGATATGCTAATACTAACAGTTTATATATGAATGTATTATTTATTTGTAGCTACGTATTCACTTTATCTAACTAGTATGTAGCCGATACAGGCTTAGGATGTTTGTGAAACTGAGGTATGAAACTAATCAGGCTCTACTGAAATAGTTGATTAACTGCTACTGGAAACATTCAGACGTTTCCTTTATACACCAGTTGTATTATGAAATAGTGGTCAAGTATTTGCGATTCTGATTAAGAGCGGAAGTTTGGAAGTGAAAGAAAAAATTGTTAAATATTTACTACTATGCCTAAAAGTATAACTAACAACCGTAAACGAACACTTATTATTCATAATATTAATCTGTTACTACTGAGCATCCTTTGCAAATGAAAAATTTCCGTATTATATTTTTGGTAGTTGCTACAATTTATGGCGCCACAAAAGCTCGTAAACACGGAGGTATTTTGAATGTGCTGCTTCACTTCAAATACACATTTCTTACTCAATGACTTCGCGGGGTTGTTTATACGACCCAACCGCTTGGCAGCGCTGCAGTCGCGATTTGCAAGATTTCACTGGGAGTTTCGTGACTCTGATGTTCGACTCTGGTTTAACATCTGACTATCGACAGTATCCTCGGTAATGACAGCGTATACAAAACGAGGGCTGCGCGGCAATAGCCGTGTGATTCTAGGCGCCATGTCAGGGACTGCGCGGCCGCTCCGGCCTGAGGTTAGTGTCCTCCCCCCCCCCCCGGTCATGGGTGCGTGTTTTGTCCTTATGATAGTTAGTTTGTAAGCGTAGACCGCAGTAGCTTACAACATTTGAACAAAACTAGGTAAAGCGTCATTAGCGAAGAGGAATAGTGAGTGAACACAAATTTAAGTGACAAATATGGAATAGGGTGATAAAATGGCAGATAATGATGTAAGTTTGACAAAACACAATTTCAATCGAAGCAGAATACAATTCTGATGTTGTTCTTAATATAAACACTTTGATGTGTAACCAGTCAGTAACAGAAAAAAGTAATTTTATTCAGCATAAAATCTGTTAAATTTTATTACCGTGAAAAAAAGATCTAAAACAATTATTCCCTTATACAGTGGATGTGGTCCGCTTTACATTAATCTGTGTGTAGTCGTCACAAATGTAATCTCGCTCTCACACCTGCTCAGTGAAGGTCGGCCCACATATTGCAATCAATTCATCTAATCCGAACTAATCCATCATGTGAGACATGCCGGGTTGGCTTCACTTCGTAAAAACGAAACTAGATTAATCTATAGTCTAAAATAGGATAATATACATAATGATATACTTCTCTTTCCCTTAACAAATTACTCAGCTTTATTGTTAGTATACGTGATCAAAAATTACTGTGTACATTTGAAAAGCTACCGGCAGGAACTTTCCAAAACTAAGAAAACTATGTTTCCGCACCATATCTCACACAATGGCTGAAGGCCAACTGCACTGGGTACAGAGCATCATAGGAAAATATTGAAGAAGTGCACTGGTCTCTCATTTGGAAACACCACCTGGCATCTCAGATATTAGGGTATTGCATATTACACGACTATTCCATAATATTCGAAATTCCTCTGAATTTTGTTATGACGGAACATTTCCACAACTATTTAGTACTTGGTGGTTCATACCGCTTTAGGAATATCTGAACCAAGTTTGCTGTACCCAGCAGTTTACGAGAAGATTCCCAAACACTGTATATCGATCATACACCGAAATCCATGGAGGTACTGGTTGTAAACCCCGCGTTAGTTGGGTATTTATTTATCGTACACTCTCGTAGTTCAGATCCCCTTCTCTCCTCTCTCTGCAGCCATCTCTTTCCCTCCCAGCTTTCTTTTCGTGCCGGCCGCGGTGGCCGACGGGACTGAGGCGCTCCAGTCCCGGTCTGCACGGTCACTATGGTCGGGGGTTCGAATCCCCCATCGGGCATGGATATTTGTGCCATCCTTAGTAATAGATAGTTCATAAGTAGTTTGTAAGTTTAGGGACTGATGAGCCTGTAGTTAAGTCCCATAAGCTATACAAACATTTATTTTTTTTCCTTTTTGTTTCCTCCTTTCTCTCTCTTCGCAAAGTTTTCTGCAAGGTACCATCTCTCATGTACCATACAAACATTTATGAAACCAGTGACGTTCCTCTTGGTTTAAAGGTCATGTGTACAAAAATTCATCAATATCGGAGCAAAACTATACATTTTGTCAAAGTCCGTAAGTTAAATACCTTGCACCATGCACCGAACGAAATTTTATACAGACAGTAACATTCCTCTTACTTTTATGGTCAAGTGTGCAAACTTTCATCAATATCGGAACAAAACTGTAGATTTGTATGCAAAAAACTCAAAGTCATATTGAAAAACGCACTGTGTTGTTCTCAAATTTTCCAGTTTCATTTCATTCAACCCTTGTTGTGAAAATAACGAAAACCACAAAAGAAGGATCTGTGAAATCGGTCGAGCAGTTCTCAAGTTATGGGGCGACCAAGTATTTAGGGATTCATGTTTATGTTTCAAGGTACTTCCCCCATACACCGTATGAAACTTTAGGTAGAAGGTGTGCTGCCTCTTGATTTCAAGGTGAAACGTGCAAAATTTCGTGAAGATCGAAATGAAACTGTAAATTTCGTCAGTCTTTGGGAAACGTATCCTCCGCCATGTATCTTAATTCTGTCCTGCAAAGTACTTTCTTAGCTGACGTTTTCTACCTGTAAACTACATACAGACAAAATTTCAGCTTCATAGGTGCAGTAGTTTTAGAGATTTTGTGTTTAGTCAGTGAGTGAGAGAGTGACCATTTGCTTTTATATTTAGAGAGGTAAAAATGCAGAAAAAAAAAAAAAAACAGTGAAGATCGCTGAGTGTAATTTCATTCGACCGATATCAAACGTATTTTAGGACACCTTTAGAAATATCAATACAGTTCATGTAGCTGGTGCTGACTTCTCCAGAGCTGCCTTGGCTGTACAGTGTACCGCGGTGGAGAGGCCGAGCGTTCCATGGCGCCTTGCTGCGGATCTCGTCACTGCTCGCCGTCGGAGGTTTGAGTCCTCCCTGGGGCATGGACATGTGTATGTTGTCCTTACTTTAGTTAGTCTATGTAGTTTGTAAGCCAATGGAGAGATAACCGCTGTAGTTAAGTTCCATTTGAAGCTGCACCAACGTTTCTTTTCTTTACTGTTATTTGACGCTAACCACACAAAGATACAGCCAAAGGCTGGCAGCAGCTTAGACGCTGCTCTTCAGGCAAGGGTTTTTATAAAGCAATGGACTTGATGAGATCAAAATACCAATGATATGGCGTTAAAATGTGACTTTTTGGTTGATTATGATAGATAAGCTATCTTTCAGTAGTGTGCTATGAGACTGGTTTTGAAGGATGAAATGAAATACAATACTTTTCTTTAGAAACAAACATTTTTAATCAACATTCGAATAAAAAAATAAAATTATTTGAAGTGCTTAATTCATAATAAATAATACATACAATATTCCTTATAGCCTGTGTTGCAATATCTCAACACGTATGGTGAGAGTAATGTCCAAATTCATTTTAATTTCATTTTAGGGCATTCTAGTAAACTACGTTATTTGTAGTATTGTTTGGAGCGTAAATGTAGAGAGGGCTGTAAATGGATTACTGCGACATTTAAATTATTGTCCTTGAGCTTTGTTAATTGTCATGACAAAAGCTAGACGAACTGGAAACTGAAGTCTTTTGAACTGAAATAGGATATCTGAAGGGATTAGAGGAAATTCAACAATAATGATTATAATAATATCACAGATCGATCACTTGATGTAATGCGCGAAACGTCAAATCGATATTTTTAAAGAGTGTATTAAAAAAATTTCTTTTTTACTGCCTTATTTATGTATTCTTATATTTCCTTACAGAGAAAGAGCTGAAGACACTGTAGCACGCATAGATCAAAGATATGGTCTGTGGCATCACGTTTCGCTATAAGTAACCTCCTTGCTATAGAGTCGCAAACGTCATCGCTGGCCTTCAGTCCGAATTTTTTTTATAATTTGACTACTTTCAACTACCATATCTAACACCCCCTTATAGCTATCAGCATGGAACTGCGATGGTGTACAACGGGAGACTTCGGACAACAATTACACACAGACTATTCGTTTGCGTTCTGTAGTTTTCGCTGCAGAGCGAAATATTAACACACACACACACACACACACACACACGTAGAATTTTATATATACCGATAACTTTCCATCCCAATATACTCCACCCTTTTATCACTATCAACCCTCAACCAACAATGCAACCAATAAAACCATTTTCAAAGAGTAAATATAATTTTCAAAGAGTAATTAATGTTCCGCATTTCGCGATATTTTCTTCAGATTACTAAATATCTATCAGATCGCTATAAAACCGCGCCTAAAACCTTCCTCAGGTATAAATTAGTAATTGAAAAAATATTCAAGTCTCTGCGTCTAGTCGTTCGCACGTGATAAGCGTACCCCGAACAGACATTCACATTAATATATGTAGATAAATAGCGATCCGATCGCCATAAAACCGTGACTAAAGCCTTCCCCGGGTAGACATTAATGTTGTTGTTGTTATGGTCTTCAGTCCGGAGACTGGTTTGATGCAGCTCTCCACCCTACCCTATCTTGAGCAAGCCTTTTCATCTCCTCATAAGAACGGCAACCCACATCCACTTGAATCTGCTTACTATACGAGTCTCTTGGTCTCCCTCTGCGACTTTTACCCCACACACTTCCCTCCAATGCTAAATTTACGATTCCCCGATGTCTAAGAATGTGTCCTACCAAGCGATCCCTTCTTTTAGTCAGGGTATGCCAAAAATTCCTTTTCTCACCAATTCTGTTCAGTACCTCTTCATTAGTTATGCGATCTACCCACCTAATCTTCAGCATTCTTCTGTAGCACCACATTTCGAAGGCCTCTATTCTCTTCCTGTCCGCACTGCTTATCGTCCACGTTTCACTCCCGTACAAGGCAACACTCCACACAAAAGACTTCCTTACCCTTAAATTAATATTCGATGTTAGCAAATTTCCCTTTTTTAAAATGCTTTTCTTCCCATTGCCATTCTGCATTTTATATCCTCTGTACTGCGACCATCGCATGTTATTTTACTACCCAAGTAACAAAACTCATCTACCACTTTCATTGTTTCGTTACCCAATCCAATTCCTTCAGCATCGCCTGATGTTCTAAGACCGCATTCCATTATTTTTGTTTTGCTCTTGTTAATGTTCATTTTATATGCTCTCTTCAATACACTGTCCATTCCATTCAACTGCTCTTCCAGGTCTTTTGCTGTCTCTGACAGAATTACAATGTCACCAGCAAAACGCAATGTTTTTATTTCTTCCCCCTGAACTTTAATTCCTTCACCAAATTTTTCCTTGCTTTCCTTCACCGCCTGCTCGATGTACAAATTGAATAACATCGGAGAAAGGCTGCAACCCTGTCTTACTCCCTTCCCAACTGATGCTTCCCTTTCATGCCCTTCGAGTCTAATAACTGCGGTCTGGCTTTTGTACAAGTTGTAAATAACTCTCCTTTCCCTGTATTTTACCCCTGCTGACTTCAGAATTTGAAACAGTGTATTCCAGTCAACATTGTCAAATGCTTTCTCCAAATCTACAAAAGCTAAAAATGTAGGTTTGCCTTTCCTTAATCTATCTTCTAAGATAAGACGTAAAGTGAGTATTGCCTCCCGTGTTCCTATGTTCCTTCTGAATCCAAACTAATCTTCCCCGATGTCAGCTTCTACCAGCTTTTCCATTCTCCTGTAGATAATTCGTGTTAAAATTTTGCAACCATGACATATCAAACTGATGGTTCTATAATTTTCACACCTGTCTGCGCCCGATTTCTTTGGAATGGGGATTATTACATTTTTCTTAAAGTCTGAGGGCATTTCGCCTGTCTCATACATCCTACACACCAGTTCAAATAGTCTTGTCATGGCTGGCTCTCCCAGAGACTTTAGTAGCTCTGAGGGTATGTCATCTACTCCTGGGGCCTTGTTCCGACCTAGGTCTTTCAAGGCTCTGTCAAATTCATCTCTCAGTATAGTATCTCCTATTTCATCTTGATCTACTTCCTCTTCCCTTCCTACAACCTCGTCTCTGAGTTCATTTCCTTTGTAGAGCTGCTCTATGTACTCTTTCCACCTTTTAGCTTTCCCTTCTTTGCTGAGAACTGGTTTCCCATCTGAGTTCTTGATATTCGTAGATCTGCTCTTCTTGTCCCCAAATGTCTCTTTTATTTTCCTGTAGGCGGTATCTACCTTTCCCCTTCTTATACAGTCTTCTACAGATTTGCATTTGGCTTCTAGCCACTCCTGCTTAGCCACTTTGCACTTCCTGTCAATCTCATTTTTTAGTCGTCTGTATTCCATTTTGCCTGTTTCATTTACTGCATTTTTATATTTTCTCCTTTCATCAATTAAATTTAGTATTTCCTGTGATATCCAAGGATTTTTTGTAGGTCTTGCCTTTCTACCTATTTTGTCCTCTGCTGCCTTCACTATTTCATCTCTCAATGCTACCCATTCCTCTTCTACTGTTTTATTTCCCCCTGTTTCTGTCAATTGTTGCCTAAATCTCCCTCTGAAATTCTCCAGAACTTCACTTTCCTTCAATTTATCCAGGTCCCATCTCCTTATTTTCCTACCTTTCTGCAGCTTTTTCAGCTTCAGCCTACAGTTCATGACTAATAGGTTATGGTCAGAGTCTATATCTGCCCCTGGGTATGTCTTGCAGTTTATAACCTGGTTCCGGAATCTATGTTTTACCATTATAAAATCTATCTGATACCTTCCGGTGTCTCCTGGTCTCTTCCATGTATACAACCTTCTTTTGTGATTCTTAAACCACGTGTTTGTTACGATTAAATCATGTTCCGTGCAAAATTCTACCAGGCGACTTCCTCTTTCATTCCTCCTGCCCAGTCCATATTCACCTACTATTTTTCCTTCTCTTCCTTTTCCTACTACCGAATTCCAGTCTCCCATCACAATTAAGTTTTCCTCTCCTTTAACTGTCTGAATAATTTCCTTTAGCTCCTCATATATTTCTTCGATCTCCTCGTCATCGGCAGAGCTAGTTGGCATATAAACCTGTACTACCGTTGTCGGTGTTGGCTTCGTATCTATCTTGACAATGATAATGCGATCACTGTGCTGCTCATAGTAGTTTACCCGCATTCCTATTTTCTTATACATCATCAATCCTACTCCTGTGATACCCCCAACTGATTTCGTATTTATAATCCTGTACTCACCTGACCAGAAATCCTGTTCATCCTGCCACCGAACTTCACTAATACCCACTATATCTAACTTCAACCTATCCATTTCCCTTTTTAAATTTTCTAATTTTCCTACCCGATTAAGGGATCTAACATTCCACGCTCCGATCCGTAGAATGCCAGTATTGTCTTTCCTGATGACAACATCCTCCTGAGTAGTCTCCGCCCGGAGATCCGAATGGAGGACTATTTTACCTCCGGAATATTTTACCCGAGAGGATGCCATCATCATATGTTCATACAGTAGAGCTGCATTTCCTCGGGAAAGGTAACGGCTGTAGTTTCCCCTTGCTTTCAGCCGTTCGCAGTAGCTGTGTGGCAAGGCCACATTAGCTGATGTTACAAGGCCAGCTCAGTCAATCATCCAGACTGTTGCCCCTGTAACTACTGAAAAGGCTGCTGCCCCTCTTCAGGAACCACTCGTTTGTCTGGCCTCTCCACAGATACCCCTCCGCTGTGGTTGCACCTACGGTACGGCTATCTGCATCGTTGAGGCACGCAAGCCACCCCACCTCGGCAATGTCTGTGGTTCATGGGACATTAATAACTGTATAAATTTTTAGCTCTTTATGTTTTGTGGTTCAGACGTGATAAACGTACACCGAACAGACATTCACATTTATAGATATAGATTACGAAGATACACATTAGACAGATGATAAAAACATGTGGTCAGTTAAAACCTTTGTGCCACGCTGGCGTTAAAAACAGAGTGAGAAAGCGAACACTGGACACACGAAGAACACTCGGAGACAAAGTTAAAATAAACAGCGGCGACACTTGTTCGTGGGCGGTGGACGCACTGATTAAAACACACTTAAACATTGTAGACACTAACACTGGATGTAGCACTGTTTAAGATGACGGCACCGAGGACCCCTTAAGGTAAAGGAGGGAGGAGGTTTGGAAGCGGGGGAGACACTGTGTTTTATTTTCCACATGAGTACTGTCACGATACAGGGGAGACAGCGTTACGGAAATGTTACAGGATGTGTGATGGTAATCATTACATCAACGGCGCTTATCGCTACGGCGTGGGCTACTTGCGAATCTCCAATCGCCAACATTCTCCTCCGAATGCGAAAATATATTGTTGACTTCCACTTACGTAGGTAGAAATGATCATCAGAATAAAATACAATCAGAGCTCGAACAGAGAAATTCAGGTGTTCTTTCTTCCCGTGCGCTATGCGAGAACGGAATGGGAGATAAATAATATATTGGAGTTAGATGAACCTTCTGCCAGACACTTAAATGTGATTTGCAGAGTATCCCATGGAGATGTAGGTGTAGATGGGGGGAGAGGGTGGGGAAGGAGCGAAGGGACTCCAGGGTTGGGAGGGGGAGAGACAAGCAGGGAGAAGGAAAAGGAGAGGAGGGGGGAGAGGTGGCGTTGCATCCACGGAGAGAGGATCAGGGTTGGTTGGAGGGATAGGTTTCAGGACGGAGGGCAGCATCCTGTAGGAGGAGGTGGTGGAAGTTACCCTGGGAGAGGATGTGGACCGTGTGCAGGTTCAAATATTCAAATGTTTGTTAAGCTTATGGGACTTAACTACGGGGTCATCAGTCCCTAAACTTACAAATTACTTATCAGACGGCACAAATATCCATGCCCGAGGGGGGATTCAAACCCCCGACCGCAGTGGCCGTGCAGACCGTGACTGGAGCGCCTGAGTCTCCTCGGCCACCGCGGCCGGCCGTTGGCAGGTGCGAGGCTGGAAGGATGCAGTGGTGGAGGCGAGGCAGAGTCCTAGGAGTGGTGAGAATGGGGTAGACCAGAGGGTTATGCGGATCTATTTCACGGTTGATGTATCCAGATGTGTTCAAGGTACTGCAGGAGATGAGGGAACGGGATAACGTCGTAGACGATCCGCGTGGGGGAGAGTAGACGGATACCGTAGGTGGAGATGACCGTGGTTGCTTCACACAGCATCCCAAGGAGCCCTGAGCGCTGCATTCCACGAAATTACCGCCACAGAATGCTTCAGACGAAAAACTAGGACAGTGATTAAAAGCATATGCCTTGCACGAACTATAAGAAAGAGGGAGAAGAGCAAATTGGTTGCTGGAGTGCTGACAGCAGCATTGGCAGCGTAAGCCCTTTCCGCGCGGCTGCACTCCCAATAGAGTGCGCTGCGGAGGCGGGCGGGCCCATCTAGGGACAAATAGCTAGCGGCAGCACAACGCGGCGCCGCGGTCTATCGCCAATTACGGCGGGGCGCCCAGCGGGGAGCGATAACTCGCCGGCATCACGGCGGACAGCTCAGATCCCGGCTGCTGATTACCCGCCTGAAATACTGGGCCGGCCGCTGGCCTAGCGCGGCCTAGCGGCAGCGCTCACCTGAGCCCGTGCGCTCACCACCGACACAGTGGCAATCAGAGTCATACATAAAATAGCACAGGGCATAAACATGGATACAAGAACCAATTACACTAGACTCTCGCTAATCCGGCCATTGCAGTCACTCAAGGAAGCCGAATTATTGACAGGACGGATACAAATACGATTCAAAATCAAAATGTTTCAAATGTTTGTATAGTCTATGGGACTTAACTACGGGGTCATCAGTCCCTAAACTTACAAACTACTTATGAACTACTTACGAACTAGGACGGCACAAATATCCATGCCCGAGGGGGGATTCGAACCCCCGACCGTAGTGTCCGTGCAGACCGTGTCTGAAGCGCCTCAGTCCCCGCGGCCACCGCGGCCGGCACAAATACAATTCTAACTCATTGTACATGAAATCGAAATATTGGCACATTTCGACCATTTCAGAGCACTGAAATAATTTCAACGGCAAAGTTGAAAATTTATGTTGTCCTGGGATTCGAACGCGCATTTCCCGCTTCGGGCCAGCGGTCGCCTAAACCCCTTTACAGACAAATTTTTTTTTTCTGAAAATCTGAAAGGTATTATTTTTATTGCATCCCATTTGACTTAGATATAGCCATATAAAATGCTCAGAATTATTTTATGTTTGATTTAATTTGGAAGTGAAAGGAAGAAATAGGTGGATTTTGGGTGCGGCTTAGACTACTGTGGATGGTGGTCATTTAAAAGACCACCTTATTACATCTAACTAAAAACTGGCATTTGGAATGCAAAGAAGATACAATTTGACATAAACGTTTTCTGGGTGTTGTACCGCGTCATGATGTAAGGCTATTACTTAAATAACCGATGTTTCGGCCAACGTTACAGTGGCCTTTATCTGGGTATCTGAGTATACCCAGATGAAGGCCACTGTAACGTTGGCCGTAACGTCGGTTATTTAAGTAATAGCCTTACATCATGACGCAGTACAACACCCAGAAAACTTTTGTCATCTGACTCTGGCCGCGGAAGCCTACGTAATTATAAGATACAATTTATTAAATAATTTACCGAATTACAAAAATTGAACAAATTACAATATACCAACAATAAAACATTACCAAACACTATGAAATATTACAAATTCCTGTGGTAAACTAGTTATTTAGAATCAAACGGGTGAAAACACTGAATGAAAAGAGCAATGTACACTATTTTGCACTTATGTTAAATGTGCAATATATCGACCACTATCCTATAAATGTTTAAGGGGTCTTGATTGTGAAAATGAGAGACAAATCGAAAAAAAAAAAAAAAAAAAAAATTGTCTCCATCTGAAAGACAAATTTCTCCCGTTTTTCTTTTTTTTCCGAAAATTTATAGTTTATTTATTATTAAATAGTTATTATTGTCTTAAACGCTCTTTGAACAAATGGCTGCTTCAGGCAAGGAATATCACCATGACCATTCCGTGACTGCCACAGTCATGGAAACAATAGAGCCAATATACAGGGACCTTGAAGATACACAAAATCCTAATGAGACTTTCAACAACTGCGGTTGGCATCGAGTACCGAAAACAGTGTTTCGTGGATGGACAGTACCAAAAGTTTACAGTACCTATGCATGCTGTGATCTGTTTCAATGATGGTGTAATTAGCAGGACAAAAGTAATGGACAATTTAGGCATCCAACCAGGAAATAACATGATAGTTGCTCTGACTGCTATAGATCGTCAGCGCCTAGTTGAAGCTGAAAGGGCTGCGGAAGGTACACAACATTGACTGTTTTGTTTTTTAGCTGTAAATAAATATATTTCAAGATTGAGACCACAAACATATTACGACTGCGTCAGTTTATGAGATGGGAACTGGAACAACCCATTTCAGGAGCTTCTTTTAATAATGTACAAATACCACAAGGATTTTTTCGAAAGAAATTTATTTGCAATATTATCAATATTTTTCTATTTATCCAAAAATGAGTCTGTTAAACACTTATGTACAAAGATACACATGAAAATTTTCAAAACCTTTCTCCATGAAAATTTAAATAATCTAACTTTCAAAGTAATTTCATCAATATGGGACTAAAAATGTAGAATTTTGTCGATTTCTATTAGGTAAAGTAGCCTCCGCCATGCACCATACTAAACTTTATGTAGACAGTGAGCTTTCTCTTGTTTAGAAGGTCAGGTGTACAAAATTGAAACGAGACTGTTGTTTCGTTTCATTGTTCTGATGTCTCATTAGTCAACTTAACGAATGAAATTTGAATTGATTCACTTGGGAATGGCTTGCAACACTTTGTGGCAGGTGTTGCAAACTGTAAAAGCAATTGTAGAAACAGCAGATGGCAAAGGTGTACAGTTTATTTTATATCTTTCCTGCTATACGCCACTCTCCTATTTCCCCTCATCCTTGTTTGCTAGGGAGCGCGAGTGGAATGTAATGATATTTCTTTGGGTGTGGGTAACATGGGCAATATTGTAATCTTTGGTTGTGGCTATGTAGTTAGTGGTGGCAAGGACTGCCTAGCAGCAAAGGTTTTGTTTGAGCTTTGAAGCAGAGGGTCGATCTGGTCAAGTAAGAGGTTTGCGAAGGCGGTGGAGTAACGGACACTCGGTGTCCAGCCAATCAGGACGCTCCACCCCCGCAAATTTTAAATAGGGGACGGTTGGCCCTGGTGGCGCCTAGGGAGAGAAAGAGATCGGTTTCTGGCCTGTGGAGTGCGGACGTGAGGAGAGCTGCTCGCTGGTGTCGCGGATGTTTTGGTAACGATTTGGTGAGAATCATCAGCAATGTTGCTCATGGTGACGATTTCATCATCTGTTGTTAGGAGATGTTATCAATAGGTATCAATTTTTACATGTTTTTGGGATTTCGCGTGACAGAACAAGATCGAGATTATGTGTGCTTTGTCGTGGGTTAAAGTTGCTGCTAAGTCGGTTATTTGTTGCATTATCATGGGGAGTATTACTTCGTTGAACGGGTTTTTGTAGTTGTTTCGTGTACACATTCATTTTAAGAGTCAATATTCAAATTATAGTGATTTTCTTTGTAACTAGGACTTTGCGCTTGAAATGGGTAACTTGTAGTTTGTGAGTCCAGTTGGTGCAATGGTAGTCTTTTTATTAGTCATAATTTGTTCCTCGTATGATTTTGATTTGTTTAATGCATAAATGTGGAGGATTTGCCTCGGAATTATGACGGTTGCCTTCGTGCAATGAGATCAGGGTGTACGTTGTGCCACGTGGTGGACAGTACACAGTAAGTATGACAACAGAGGGTCTGTTGCTTATCCTGCTCATGCAACAGTATTATAGTGATTACGTACAATTTAGTGTTAACTAGCAGATTTTCGCAAATTTTGTTAGGCTGGCTTTATAATGATTCTGTGCTATGATGATAGGCCCACGGGTTAGTAATAATGTTGCCAGACGTGATGTATTCAAGTAATCATACCCAAATTCCGTAGAAGTAAGAGTAGATTAAGCGTGGTGGTAATTATTTTAAATTAAATTTCAGTAACTTGGTTTTTGTGTGGGGCCCACACTGATCACGTAAGTTCACCACTTAGACGGGCATTGTAATATTTTGTGATCCCCTATCATGTTCTAATAGTAATCAGTAATGCAAATCCCATTCTTTAGTAATATTTTTGCGTCCGTTCACACCACTTTGCTGCAACGGCCGCGCGGATTCAAATTTGATGGCTCACGTAGTAAAACTTCCTTTGCATGCCTTGTGTGAATGTGTTAAATCATAGCGGGGAATCTGAGAAAACTCCTTGCTTCCATAACCTTGCGAGTGACGAGATTAACCTGTCTGTTTTTAGAACTTGCTAGGAGGCCCTTTCAGATGATAGCAACAAAATTCTCTTTAATCCTAGAAATTTGCATTTAAAAGATTTAATATTTGTCTTAAAAAATTTGTAAATAAATAATGATGTCAGCCCACACGCGTGTCGAAGCAATTTCTAAATGTTCATATGATCCTATTCAGCACCAGTAATCCCATTCTTAAAGTCTTTGCTGTGGCCTGCAATGGTGCACTGGAGCATAAATATCAGAGTAATGTATCCATTTCATTTCAGTATGTATATTGGATCTGATTGACTAGTTCAGATGTTATCCGTTGCGGGGGTCAATCTTATGACTCTTAAATTTCATTAACATTGTCGGGCGTGGTTATTTCGCACGTGGCGGGAACCCATATGTGTACTCAAACTGAATAAAGCCTGCGTAGACAAGTCATTCCGCATACAAATGTATGGGAGCCATAAGGCATTACAATAGCTTGCAGTAGGTACCTTCAGTACTCAAGTTACCGGGCACAGAGGCAGACAGAATGGTAAATACACAATCCAGACATGATGTTATATAAAATATAAAACGACGACGGTACGTTACAAAATTTGCTCAAGATCGGAGCAAAACTGTGGATTTTTAGAAAATCCTCAATTAAAGTGCACTCCGCTGTGCACTGAACAAAATTTTATGTAGACAGTGACCTTCTTCTAGTTTCTAAGGTCAAATGTCAAAAATTTTATCAAAATCGTAAGAAAACTATATATTTTTATGCAATAGAATCACAAGGATACATTGGAAACACACATTCTGTTTTTCTAAAATTTTCCGTTACATTGTCCAGAATTTTAATAAAAACCTTGTGCTTAGAATTAAGAACACACACACACACACACCAAAAAATAAAAAGCTGTTGAGCTATTCTCAAGGTATTGCGTGACCAAGGAAAATTGGGATTCATTTTTAAATACAAAGATTTTATGAATAAAGCACCTTCAGTCAATAAGAACTTTTAAATTTGTTCAGTTCAGATAATCCAGTCTTATTATCCTCAAACCCTTGCTCAGTAGACAAATTTTAATAAGGTGAATATTGCATCCTGTAAACTAAAATGGTCGGAGTCTTTCTGTCTGTACTGCAGAGTGGCGACAACAATATCGAAATAGTGGTTATAACAGGAAGTCTACTAAACGATTTACACAAGCAGTTCTGTTCAGATACTATAGTGAGAATGTGGTGCAAAGCAACAACAATGTGATTCACCCGAAACTATGGCATGGAGAGCTGTAGGAAGGTTGGAAGCGGGAGACACACAGTGGTAGGTGGCTGCAGCTATTGGAGTGTCCCAAAGTGTAATTTCCAGGAGCCGGGCACGATTTCAGACAACAGAAACAGTTGAAAGAAGGCAATTCCAAGGTCATCAACGAGTAACAATAACAAGAGATAGCCGCTTTTTCTGGTTAACAATCCCCTGAAACAGGAGACTGAATTCAACTCCGCTACGGCGCCCCATCCAGGCAGCAGCAGAACGCGCAATATCAACACAAACAGTACGTAACAACTCTCAAGAATGTGGCCTCTACGAACAGAGGCCTATGGTGTGTGTCGCATTAGAACCACGACACCGTTTAGCCCGCAAAAACTGCGTGGAGGAACTTCGTGTTTGGAGACGTAACGAATGGTGCTGGGTTCTGTTCACAGATCAGTCAAGATTTTCGTGTGCAGATGGCAATCGTCGTTCCCTCATCTGGAGAGAACGTGGAATCGGAACAATCCTGCTTATGTGCAGGAAACATCGCCATATCATGGTGGTGGACGAATGGTGTGGGCAGGGGTCAGTATTAACGGGTGTACGGACCTCTGTGTCGTTCAGAGTGGCGATTTTGACTGCTCAGAGGTAATAAATAATAATAATAATAATAATAATAATATAGTTTTCTGTTCCGTAGGACCTAACTGACGAGTAAGAGTCCATGGTTATGGAACAAGTCTATGCATGAAGTTTAACACAAGAATGGTAATAGAAAAACTTTAAGTAGTCCTATGCACATGACAATCGTAAGCCTAAGTAAAAAGAATCAATAACGAAAAAAATGAATTAGCTTCATTGTTTAACTTTTCCAGGAGTTCCTCGACAGAATAAAAGGAGTCAGTCATGAGGCAACTCTTCAATTTAGATTTGAAAGCGCGTGGGTTAGTACTAAGATTCTTTAGTTCTTGTGGCAGCTTATTGAAAAATGGATGCTGCAGAATACTGCACACCTTTCTGCACAAGTGTCAAGGTGGTGTGATCCAAATGTAGATTCGACTTCTGTCTAGTATTTACCGAGTGAAAGCTGCAAACTCAAGAGCCGATTGATAACCTCATATTGTCCACGCCACGCAGGTGTGCTAATGCAATGGCCCTCTCAGGTGGTCACACACCTTATTAGAGGGAAACGACCATTTACTGTTATGGTAGTTCTATGGTTCCTCGCTCTGAGTAAACACCATGTAAGCCTCAAGTAAAGAGTTGAGACACGAAAATAGCGTACTATATGGTACACAAACTGCAATTTTAAACAATGTCTTAATAAAATACGTTATATATCCAAAGAAAATTCAGCATTGGTCGTAAATTTGTTTATTTATTATTACAGTTCGATTTCGTCTACAGAATATCCATCTTCAGTGCAACTAGCACAATCGACTAGAAACATTACTGATCTTACTAATCCAGCCACAAGGAATAGCTACAAGCCAATACAAAAGATGTTATCAAAGTCAAAATCACTACTAAGCGACTAGAAACATTAGTAAGAACAGTAATTTTGTCAGAGTCAAAATTACTACTAAGCGACTAGAAACATTACTCTTCTTACTAATGTTTCTAGTCGCTTAGTAGTGATTTTGACTTTGATAACATCTTTTGTATTGGCTGGATTAGTAAGATCAGTAATGATTCTAGTCGATTGTGCAAGTTGCACTGAAGATGGCTATTCAGTAGCTGAAATCGATCTGTAATAATAAATAAACAAATTTTAAGAAGAATTCTGAATTTTATATATATACTAGCTTATATGCCCGTGCTTCGCAACGGTTGTTAAAGAGGGACCTGTGTATATCATGGTTTTTTAGGGTTCCGGACCTAGGTCAGCCGGCCACGGTGGCCGAGCGGTCTGCGGCGTGCCAGTCACGGTCTGCACGGCAGCTGCGGTCCGGGATTGGGATACCCCCTCGGACATGGATGTTTGTGCCGTCTTTAGTATAAGCTAGTTCATAAGTAGTGTGTAAGTTTAGGGACTGATGACCCCGTAGTTAACTTCCATAAGCTCTACGAACATTTGAATATAGGTCAGATTTTTGGCGGATCTCTACGTCAATAAACTCAGTTCTCCTAGCAAAGATGTCAAATTTAAGTAGAAGCCATTGTCGAAAACGAAGAATGTTCATAAAGTTTTTCATACAAAAATTGAAAGTAATTTAAGTCCGTACTCCGGAACGATCTAAATTAATTGTCGGTTGTGTTCATAAAGTTAAGACTGAGGTGTGTAATTGTCTGGCTGGTATAAACTTCTGAAAGTACTTCTATCGTTGACATGAGAAATAGTAGTAATAATAGCGCCATGTATTGGTTCTATGGCGTATTACTAAACACAGTAAGTGTATACTGAAGTATTAGAATGTTGCAGTGTTGCACTGGGGACAATGTAGTTATTCTGTATGCAGTGCTCCATATTATCGAGAACTCGACGAATACTGAAAGTCTGGTAATTCTATCAACAGAGCAGTTCATGTCTATTTAAGTTAGACGTTATGGTGGTGTCAATGTGCGATAAACTAAGTAAGTTGAAGGAATGGCGTCAGCTGATCGTCTGTATAGAACTTTCCATTAAATATAGAATTTCCAGTGAATTGTCTTGACTGTTTAGCAGCATCAGCCACTGTTGCAGCTAATGCATGTCCTCACGTCCTGCAGTGATTACTTCGTAAAGCATGAGTATGACATCGATCTTGTGTAATAGAACTATATATCAAGAAGTCGGATTGTAACTGTAAGTACAATTGTCTCTGCGAAAGAAGACGTTTTTCTCTATCTTAATGTAATCCGCACGAAAAGTAATTACAAATTTTAATCACAATATTGTACCGAACAATTATGAAATCAGGGAGGATTCTGATGAGTTTGTTGCTCGCGTGTGTATATTATCACTAGTGGCAGGCACAGAGCAGAAATATCTCTGGGGTGAGCATTCAGATGCGCAGAACAGATTTTGTGTCCTCAACATTAAGGTGGAAATATCACCTGATATTGAGAAAAATCTACTATCTCTGACTTTATCTTGGTCTCTTTTTGTTCGGTTAAGACGCTATGTGTAAATGGCCCTTTTAGCGTCGCTTCCTCAACTTTCAAAAAAAAATGTTCAAATGTTTGTAGAGTCTATGGGACTTAACTACGGGGTCATCAGTCCCTAAACTTACAAACTACTTATGAACTACTTACAACTAAGGACGGCACAAATATCCATGCCCGAGGGGGGATTCGAACCTCCGACCGTAGTGGCCGTGCAGACCGTGACTGGAGCGCCTCAGTCCCCTCGGCCACCGCGGCCGGCTTCCTTAACTTTCTTGCTGCTTCTGTGACATATTTATTTAGATATTATTTTATGTTACGTGGTTGCTGTGCGAAAAGGAGGTGGGGCTTCTTTGCAGCCAATGCGGTCCAAACCAACCCTAAAAGCAAATGCATGGAAAGAGTGGATTTCTCTATCTCTTGGTAATTCCAGGTTAATGTTGAGAAGATGCACAGAAGCCAATGCTCACTCCATAGATATTTCTATTCTATATACAATTTAGTAGTTATACCTTCGAAATATGTACTTCTTTTCCTTTCATGACATTTCAAAGAATATGGGATACAGCTAGGAAGCAAAAAAAAAAAAAAAAAAAAAAAAAAAAAAAAAAAAAAAAAACAAACACACTTTTTGTGTCCTACCAGGGCTAAACTTTATTTTCAGTGGCAGCGGCTTAGTTTGCTATCGTTGGCAACGAATTATTCGCTTTAGGAGGGTGATTAATTTACTGGCTAGAACAGCATAAATTATTTATTCCATCGTAAACATACAGAATTATCCCTCTTATTCTAGGTGACTGATTTTTGAGAAAGCATTCAACGGCCATTGCCAATATCAGCACACAACGCCGCCGCCATAAGTAAAATTGTACCCCTTTTTGTAGTGTATTACATCACAGTCATGAGAATAAAAATACGCAGCAATGCCATAATTAGTTACTTGGTGTACTATGTGCCTCAGTTGGTACTTTCCTGTACTAAAGCGTTTTCGAGGCATTCCTAAACAGAACGCACTCCAAATGTAATTAGGATACAGCGAAATCACAAAGGGACGTACATAAATTCCATTTTCCTTGCTATTTTCCATGGCATTGCAAGGCTTGCGGGATACAGCTAGTAAAAAAAATTTTTGTGTCGTACCTAGGTTAAATTTTACTTGCAGTTGCAGTGCTTTAGTATGTTAACATTGGCAACGAAATATTCGCTTTAGGGGGATCATTAATTTAATGATCGTAAAAACATTAATTATTTATTTCATTATCAACACTAAGACATATTCCCCTCATTGAACATGACTAATTTTTCAAAAAGGATTCAACGGTCGTTACCCACATCAATTCACTACACCGCTGCCCTAAGGAAAATCGTAGCCCTTATTTCAGTGTATTACGCTTTAGGTATGAAAATAAACAATGCAACATCTCCATCTATTAGTTTCTTGTTATACTATGTCAGTAACAGCGCCTCTATCGGATCTTTGCTATACTACTCTGCAATTCAAGCATATCATACACCAGAATTTACAAATTACGATATCTTTTCTTCCACTAATCCGATTTTGATGAAATGAAGCTTATATGTTGCGCCAAGGTACTCTCAACTGACCTATTAAAACCAATGAAAGTTCTTGTAGTACTCTTGTAGATTTGCTGTACTACACTATACTTATAAGCATAGCATACACAAAAAATTCAAATTTCTATGTCTTTACTTCCTCTTATCAGTTTTTGATGAAACTAAGCCTATGTTACTCTCCAGACTATTCTCAATTTACCTGTGGAAACCCATTAAAGTTCTTGTAGTGCTTTTGGAGATTACCCTCAACAAATAGACATGCTGGATGGTTTTTAAGCAGATGATTAAATTATGATATCTTTATTTTCCTTGATCCGATTTTAATTATTGAAGTCTTTATGTAACCGCACGATGTTCTAAAGTTACATGTGAAAACCCTATGAAAATCCGCCTAGTAGGTTTGGAGATATATGTGTTCAAAGAGACAGACAGACATGACGGTCGTAGATAAAAAATTTCAAATTGCGATATTTTTTTTCCGTGATCCCATTTTTATGAAACAAAGTCTATATGTTTCCTAGAGTTACGCTCAGGTTACCTGTGAAAACCCCATGTCAATTCGTGAAGTAGTTTTGGAGATAAGAGGTTTTTAATAGTTGAAAAAACAGACACGACGGTTACTGAAAACACTTAAATTTACAATATCTTTGTTTTCCGTGATCCGATTTTGATAAAATTATGCCTATATGTTGATGCAAACGTTTCTAATGTATCCTGTGAAAACCGCATGAAAATTCGTCCAGTAGTTTTGAAGATTGAAGGGAACAGCGACAGGCCTTCATTTACAGATATACACACTGCTTCCAATGGAGTCTTCATTTCAAAAAATAGGTTACTATATGTATACTATATGTATACTGATATATGACCTGTTACCCTAACTGTTTTTATCAGTGTAGTATGTCGATATATCTGTGTGTGACCTGTCCAACGACGTTTCGCTGTCAGGAATCAGCAAACGATTGATGCGTGAAAGTGAATCAGACGGGTCGTATTCAGATGTAACGGCATTCTAGTTAAGCAATGTAGACCATGATCACAGAATACAGTTCAACAGCCCAAAATTTGTGAAGGTTAACGGCTGGAGATGTTCTGTTCAGAAAATGAAATTTACAGCTGTTGTCATAGATTATCTACATTCTAGAAGAAAATACACATCGAAACAAACAAAAGAATAAAAACTTCTTTGTCTAGATCCTCTAGACTCCGCTCGCTTTCTCTGTCTACCTACATCTGCCTCCTCCGCCTCCGCCTCAGCCGCCTTCCCCTCCTCATCTTCCATAAAACCCTTCCCCACCACCCCCCCCCCCCCCGCCTATCTACCGATCTATCACCCTGTCATTACTTTTTCTGTTCTTTTGTGGACAGCGACGTTCCTCTTTCAGCTGTGCAAAATTTCATCAACGTCGGAATAAAACTATCGACCAGTGTAGAAGTCCGTTGTAAATTAACCTCCGCCATGTGCCGTTCGAATTATTAGTTAGACAATGCCGTTCATCTTGAAAACCATTTATTTTTCTTTTTACGTATCCAGTTGCTGATCCTGCTCCATTTTCACGATGAATTTTCGCAGTTCATCTTGATTGGAAAATGAAGTGGGCAAAATTTTATCGCAATGTGATGAACGATATGAGAGTGCGGAAAATACGCGATGCATATATAAATATCTAATATATGAAAGTGAATGTTTGTGTGTTCGTATTTTTGCGCGTCCGTACAGTAAAACAGATTGTGATGAAACTGTGTCAACATATTGCTTGCACTTTCGCGATGGTCATAGACAACATTAAATAACTGTACGATAAATAGTTCAGGAGATTTGACGTAATAAACAATGAAATGCGCGGAAAAGTGCTGCATCATGCGACGTATGCTTCTAAACCACTGTACCGATCTCAACCAAATTTGCTACACATATTCCTTCCATGAGGTAACAAGGTATGGGTAAGTACTGCTTACGACCTATAGTTCAGGAGATATGACGTCATAAACAATTATATGGCTGAAAACTGGTGACATCATGCGACATGCGAATAAGGACACTTTATTCATCCTAAAAGCTTAATGACATTTTAGACACTTGACCTTAAAAACAAGAGGAAGGTCATATAAAATATTGGATGGTGAATGACGGGGGATACTTTACATATGGACTTCGTCAGTTGTATTCCGATCCTGATAAAAATTTTAAATGTGATTGAACAATTCAGAGTGAAGTATTAATATGTTCATATTACCTACAATCATTAATTAACGTGACTAAACCGTTAATTTAAACCCCTTTCTGGATACGGAAAAAGTTCGATTGCTGCCCTGGCTAGCATATTCTCCAGATCTCTCACCAACTGAAAACGTCTGGTCAGTGGTGGCCAAACAACTGGCTCGTCACAAAACGCCGGCCACTGCTCTTGATGGACTGTGGTATCGTGTTGAAGCTGCATGGGCATCTGTACCTGTACACGCCATCCAAGCTCTATTTTACTCAATGCCCAGGCGTATCAAGGCCGTTATTACGGCCAGAGGTGGTTGTTCTTGGTGCCGATTTCTCACGATCTATGCACCCAAATTGTGTGAATATGTAATCACATGTCAGTTCTAAAATAATATATTTGTTTAATGAATACCTATTTATGAACTGCATTTCTTCTTGGTGTAGCAATTTTAATGGCCAGTAGTATATATATAAAGATTATTGTTCAGATCAGTTGATGACTTAAAGACAATCAGTTAAAAATGAAATAAAACTCATCACTAATGCTGGTACATATGTTACACATGTAACCGGGCAGTAGACAATGGCAGGAAAAGCATTACGGAAATAACAAAGAATGAAAGATAATTATCAGGTTCACGATCAACACAAATAGAATCTGGGCTCAAGATAGTATCACCTACAGATACGTGATCTGGCTTGGATGAAAATGATATTAAAACCTTGGCTGCTTCATTAAAAACATGAAACATGAGACAAGTAGTTTGTAAGTTTAGGGACTGATGAACCCGTAGTTAAGTGCCTTAAGCTCTACAAAGATTTGAACATTTTCATTAAACATTAACAATATAGTCGACTTCCCAGACGCCCCAAATAATGTTAGAGCAAAGCATATGAAATAAACCAAAAAAAGCATGGAGTGGGGTTTAAGAAAATTCTTGGCTGTTGTAGAAAACTTGTTACGCAAGATGAGAAAAAGGAATTCTTACAAAAGAAATGAAATCCCAGCAAAAACATAAAATGTGCAAAAGTGCAAATATCGCCACAACTTCCTCCCACCGTAATACGTTGTGGGATCTCATGGGAAACCAAGTCGGTTATTTTAGTTCGTGTTCATGGAACCGCCTATTCAACACCTTGTTATCTAATTAGTTATCTTCCACCATTTACATCGACGATGTCAATATTACACTTATTTATTTCCATAATAAATGTATGACTTGGCAAATGCATAGCAACGTAATCTAACATTTAAAATACTTTATGCATATGTGAGTGTACTTCACTCTTGCTAAGTTTGGTTATATAACAGAATATAAATTAGTGCCATGTCATTAAGTAGATATGAAATTACTTGACCATTATATTTATTCTTATGTCATTATATTATTGAGTACTGCCAAGTCATTACATTTATTACAGAAATAAAAATGTATAATATTGATATCGACGCTATAAATGTTGGGAGATAAATAAATAGGTAACGAAGTATGGCAAGGTATTGAACAGGTGGTTCCATGAACACTAACAAGTAACCGGCTTGATTTCCCATGAGATGTCGCAGAGTCTTGCGGTGGAAGGAATTCGTGGAGATACTTTGATGTACATATTATGTTTTTGCAGGGATAGCTTTTTCTCTCTCTTACTTAAATATGTGGTCATTTAAAGAATATCTCCTTTGGGGTTTGGTATCTGTGGTTCCTGCCATCATTAAACAGTTTCCAAAAAATCTAAAACAACTGAACAACTTCAATCCCCCCCTCTCCTGGTCCTCTTTGTCCGTCGAGAAATAATATGTTATACGTAGAATGTTTTAATTAAAAAATTACATCGGTAAAGGAATCATAGCAGGTCTGCTCACAGATCTCTGAATTAACAAGCAAATTTAAACCCGGGGTTTCAACATAGTTAGTAGCATTTGTCTGACAGCTAAATTTCGCGCAATATAATCATACAAAACATGGCCGTAACGTTAAGCTAATTAGATTCCACTTTCACTGCCACAATTCTGCAGTACCCCCAGTTTTGATCTGCTTGTCAAGCATTAGAATCCAGCCTTTCAGTGTTATACTGCTTGTCGAATGAGGCTGGTATTTCCTTGACACATCGTACTGGCACCCACAGCCACCGTTAGTCATTTGCCTCACACTCCTTCACATGTCGGCATACCGCACACGGGAGGGGAGGATGCAGGAGGAAAATGTGAAATCTGATTCACCTAGTGTGGTTCTTTATTACAGATATTCTTCTGCTTTGTTAGGATTCATCAGGAACACATGTGGCTTGTTTTGGACTTCTTCTTTCTTATCAAATCCTCTTCATTCTCTCTCTTCTTCTGTTTCTTTCTTCTTCTGTTAAGACAACTTTGATTTTGGTGTCTAGTCACCTGTGACCAACAAGCCTTTACACAGTACTTCTCCCGTCTTGTACTACTGCCGGCAGATTCCTTTGTTTTATTCCTGCAGTCTTTCAATCAACTCTGACTTCCTTCACACAGAAGTTTCCTCATCCATCCTCATGATGTGTCCAACCAGCCGTAACCTCCAATTCCGTGTTTTGCTCGATATAGTTACAAAATTTTCATACAGCTCGTGTCGTGTTCTGTGTATCCAGACATCCCCATGTTGTTTGTGCTCCATATGTCTCCCAAAATTTTTCGCTCTTTTTCTTGTCATACGTCATTTTCATTGCATACAAAAGATTCTATAAAATTTGTACCCTGTTACTCTGCATTCCACCAGTTATCTTCTCTCCCAAATCACGAAAACTGTTGCGTTCTCATCCACTTGGCCATCTATCTTCGTCGAACCTGGTGTTCAGTGACTTAGTCTTATTATATGCAACTTCAGTCCGACTTTTTCTGCTGTTTCGGCTGTCTTTGCCTGTTCTTCTGTTTCATTTAACAGTGCTGTGTCATCTGCGAATACCAGGCAATCCATTGTTGCATTATGTTTGACCTTGTGCCCTATTTATATACCTTGGACCTTGGTGTTGCTATTTAGTTGTCTCCACTGTCTCACTACTTCGTCCAAAACCAGATAAAATAAAATTGGCGACAATCCAACTCCTTGCCGGACTCTTGTTTTTAATTCCAAGCTGTTTAACAACATACTGCGATGCCTGATCCTGGCACTGGTGTCGCTATATTGCACATATGTTCCAGCACAACAAGCAGAGTCCTTTTGTCGACTGAATCGCACTTGATCTGTTCAACAAAGATACCTTCGTTTCCTGATGCCTTGTTGTTTTTGAGGCTTTCAATCGCCTCTGTTACTTCTAGTGCGTGCATCGCCTAGACCATCCTGACTTTTTTCCCTTTACTGTAGGTGCTTCTGCATTCAGTAAATCCCTAAAGTACATAGCCATTTTCTCCTACTCTTCATTCTAGTCAACTTTTATTGTGCCATCTTGTCCAATTACGACTGGTTCTATTGCCTCGAAGCCCTTAATTCTGCTCTTCATTTCTCTTAAAAAGACTTGTGGTTTATGTTTCTTGAAGACTGTAGTTGCTTCTTAAAGTTTCCCATTCCGTCTACTTCACTTGGCGTTTCTGATTTTCTTTCTACTAATTTTTCTCGCATTCTGAAAATTCGACCAGTCTGCTTGCTTTTTACAGGATTACCATTTCAGCCATGATCTCCTCCTCGTCTCGACTGCATTGCATTCTCACATTCTTTGCTTCCTCTTCTCGTTAATAGTAGCCAGTCGCACTGCCCCTTCTTTCATCACATTTCTCACTCTCTTCCAGTCACTCTGAAATACCATGGTCTCTGTTTTTTATTATTATTTTATTCGTTTTATATTTTTTCAGATGATCCAGGTCGATTCTATGAGTATTTATGGTTGACAAAGCCATTTCCTTGCGTTTCATCTGCATTTTATTTCGATAAAGTAGTGATCTGATTCCATCCAGCTATTTTTCCTCCCAGTTCATAATCTCTCTCTGAGTTTTGTCATAAATTGCTACATGGTCTAGCTGTTTCTCCCCAATCACATTTCCAGGGATAACCCATGTTGCCTTAGCTTTGTAATGGATGAACATTATTCTCATCTTGTATCCCCTACACAGGTCCACTAATCTCTCACCATTCTTGTTTGTTGTCTAGTGGGATAGATAATCTCCCACGGGTCTCCCTAGTAGCCGAGCGGTCTAAAGCGTCTCGCTGCGGATCGCTCGGTTGCTCGCCGTGGAGTTTCGAGTCCTCCCTGGGGCATGGGTGTGTGTGTTGTCCTTAGGTTAGTTTACCTAGGTTTAAGTAGTTTGTAAGCTACGGTCTGATGACCACGCAGTTTGGTCCAATAGATTTACAACATTTTTGAACGGGTCCCCTAAACTTCTTTTCCGTTTCTATTTCCGCGTTAGTCTCTTTGCGAAATAGTTATACGTATTTTGGACACATTGTCATTACCTTCTGCAAAGTGAACCAAAAACATTCAGTTCTTACTTTGCTGTTTTTGTTCTTATCATTTGTTGGTGCAGGTGCATTTACTATCGTATAGGTTTTGCTTCCTATTTTCATTCTCAGAAAATACAGCCTCTGGTTTATATTCTTCCACGCACTGATACTATCCAGGTATCAGCGATCTCCTATAAAGGTCATGTCAAACATAACTGGTTACTTTGACCCCCAACACCGGGATTCAATTAAAGAATTACTAATTCGTTTGATTCCATCGTCCTTTCTTCGCTGAATATTGTTTCCTGTAGTGCCAACATACGAATTGTATAAAAAGGATGGTCAATTGATAGTAACCGGGCCAAATATCTCATGAAATAAGCACCGGTGTATAGCCTACTTTTTCAGCAATGCAAACTGCAATTGTTCAATGGAGACGATCGCAGAGGTGCCGAATGAGGTCTTTCGGATTGGTTTGTCATGCAATTTCCACCTGGTGCCTCAGGTGGACCAGATTTCGTGCTGGTCGTGCAGATCGCGCTAATGTGACTTCTCATCCGGCCCCAAACATGCTCATTGGTGGACAGATCTGGGGATCGTGCTGGCCAGAGTAGTTGACGTATACTTTGAAGAGCACGTTGTGTAGTACAGAATACATTTGGACGTGCATGGTCCAGCTGGGAAGCATATCGCCTTGTTTGCTCATGAACGGCAGCAAGACGGTTTGAATGATGGTTTCAACGTACCGTGCACTGTTCCATGTTCCCTCGACGATCACCAAAGGAGAATGGGCAGTTTCGGATATGGATGCCCACACGATGCTGCCTCTCTCATACACACTCTAGATTTTCGCGCTCCCCTGCTCGACGTCGCACACGCGTACGACCATCATTGCCACCGAGGCAAAAGCGACTCTCACCGCTGAATACTCCTTGCGTCCTTCCACAACCGCATATAGCACACTACTGGAGGCGACTGAACGATGTCGGGGCGTGAGCGGAAGACGCACTGACAGTATGTATGATCGTGCAGCATGGTGTGCGAGCCATAGCTTACCCTGGCCGTTCTCCTCTGGTGATCGTTGAGGGTTCACTGAACAGTGAACGGTACATCGAAACCATCATTCAACCCGTCTGGCTGCCGTTCATGTACCAACAAGGCGATATCATTTTTCAGTTGGACCATGCACATCCAAATATATTCTGTACCACCAAAAGTGCTTTTCAAAGTATACGTCAACTACTCTGTCCTCCACTGAGCGTGTTGGGACCGGATGGAACGTCAATTTAGCGCGGTCTGCAAGACCAGTACGAAATCTGCTGGGAAATTTCATGACAGGCCATTCCGCAAGACTTCATTCGGCACCTCTACGATCGTCGCCATGGGAAAACTGCATTTTACATTGCTGCTATACACGATACTAGCATCGACATTATGCACGTCGTGCTGGCTGTACTTAGTACGTATGGCTCTCTGCGTAATCTTGTGTTTTATACGAATTCATTGTTCTTTTTTCATTTTCCGGGAGTGTACACACACACACACACATACACACACACACACACACATACCACATCCACGAAGATTTCATTAATATGGATCTATGGACAACAACAAAAATCTAATGTTATCCAATCTCTAATTTTTGATCCTCCCCTGAGACACGTTTGTCCACGGTTGCTACAGCTGGACCTCCAGATTTCGCGGATTGATACGGGGAGGAAGACCCCTTCTAATATCATGCAACACCTGCTCAATGATAGAGAGTTCCAGTGACCTTGCTGGCCACGGGAAGAGTTAAATACTTGTAGGCCGCCCGTAGACACACGAGCTGTGTGTGGGTGGTCATTATCTTGTTGTAAATTATCCCAGGGCGCTGTTCCGGGACAGTACGTGCCGACACAACCTATGAGTGAAGTGGATAAGTAACGTTGTGGGAATAAAGTGGGCCTCAAACAGTTTGAAAATTGTAACGTTAATAGAAAGCGCTGCCTCACTTAAAATTTTTCCGCTTACCCGTTATGTGAAACACTTCTGCGTTTTCGACAGGTCTATGCACATCGACCTATTAATATGTGAACACGAAAATGTAAGTGTCCATTTAATATTAATTATACAAGGATGCTTTTGAAACTTATGAGGCCACTACGGTCGGGGGTTCGAATCCGCACTCGGGCATGGATATTTGTGCCGTCTTTAGGATTAGCAAGTTCATAAGTAGTTTGTAAGTTTAGGGACTGATGACCCCGTAGTTAAGTCCCATAGACTCTACAAACATTTGAACATTTGAATTTGTCCTCATTTTAGTTAAATTACGGGTATAAATACGAAATCATCAAATCATCTATTCCTAGCGGTAAAAGTTTTTTAGTTCGATCCGACTTTATCTGCTGGGAGCTCCACCGCACAGCGCTGCTCTCAGTTGTTGAAGACGGCTGCGGTTTCACACACCCATGGAGTAAGGCCAAAGAATTGTGATTGTTTCCTGTGGAGCAAGGGAGAAACTCCCATCGAGATCTGCGCGGAAATGCTTCTAGCCCAAATATGGGGGAAAATTAACTCACCTTGAGAAGTGGTGGAAGTGGTGGTTTTTTCTGTTACAAAACGGCCGGTTTTGCATGATAATGAGCGGTCGGTAATCCGCTTTCGTCGCTAACATATGCCGTTCCCACCACACAGTCTAATAGTTTCAGATTTCGGACCACTGCAGAAGTTCCTGTCAGGACAGAATTTACAATCAAATTTTAAGCCAAGACAGCAGTCCGACGGTGATTGCTGCCAGCCGGACGAATAATATCCCAGGTGTATTTCAAATTTAGCGCTGCGGTAAGAAAAATTTGTGGAAGAATAGGGTGAGGTCCGTAGACTATGATGTGTATTTCTAATGTTTTGTATGTATCTTATTTTTGCTAATAGAAAATAGAGGCATAGACTTTTTGATACATGGCGTATCCAGAAAGTAAGTACAGTTTTGGGATAAATGTAGTATACATAATTATTTTTAAATTAATTGTGAGAAGAAAGAGCATATCTTTAACTACTTTTCTACGTTGTTTCCACAATTGTTGAGGCACTTCTCCAAGCGGTTGATCAACTTACTTGGTCCTACCTCATAAAACGATGCCGCCAGTGCTGCACACCAAATTTCACTTCGTCGTCACTTTGGAGACGTTTCCCTCCAAGCTCTCTCTTTTTGTGTATGTAAAAGTGATACTCCGATCGCGCTACGTCAGAGCTGTATAAAGGGTGGTCGAACTTCTCCCATGCAACTGATGAATAAGAGTTTGTGTGTCGCCTGCAGCATGTGGCCGTTATCGTGAAGCAGAATAATAATACCTCTGCTGAGCTTCCCTCTCCGTTTGTCCTGTTTGCACGTCGAAGATTCTGCAAAGTCAGACGGTTATCTGGCTGCACTGATGGTTTCATCGGTTGCGAGAAATTCAACAACCACTACAACTTTTCGGTCTCAAAACATCGTGCACATGATTTTCTGTGCAGACATCATCGTCTTGAGTTTCTTTTTGTGGAGATCGAGTGTTTATTCCACTCCATTGATTGCTGTTTTGACTCTGTTGTAAGATGACATACTCAAGTCTCATCACCTGTCACAATTTTAATCGGGACGTCCTGTCCTTATTCACTAGTGAAAAGTCTGTTCTCACGAATTTTTTTCGTCAATTTTCCTCACAGAGAGGGGGTGGGGCGTGAAGGTCGAACGGAGATATTGGAGGAAGGGGTGAGAGGGGAAAGACAAGTAGGTATTATGACGCAGATAGAGAGAATGTACAAAACGAATGCTTTTCTCAAAGGTAGTTAGACGCCTCTTGCTCCAGAGTCAGTAAACCGTCTGATCTGTATCTTATGCAGAAGACAGATATAAAAATGTCTTATTCAATCCACTGCCTCCAAAATAAACAATGAATATCTGAGAAAAGTTTCTTTTTCTGAATTCCATCTCATTACACTCTGCCACAGTGACGCTCAGTTGATTTCAGTTAATAATTTTGTCTTTGTGTCTGTATTAGCAAGAATTCTTCTATTTAATTCGCTGTAAGTTACACATCTGAACAACAGCGAAGCATAGCTGTGTTTTAGTTTAGTTAATTAAGCAGTCACTGTTCAGATTCGCCGTCGAGATAACTCGTTAATTTTTCATTGCACTCAGAACCTTAAGTTTTTGTGTCCTAAAAACTCTCATGACTCTTTTTCCACTACCACATCAGTGTCTACTTCTACATGTTTATTAAAAAATAAAATAAAAATAACAACCTCAAAAACTAAAGAAAAACTTCGTAACTCGTATGCCGGAGAGTGTGTTGTGTAATATTTCGACTTACACCTGATGCTATTCAGAAAATGATGTTTGTTAAGCTTCGGGAACTAAACTGCGGGATCATCAATGCCTAAACTTACAAACTACTTATGAACTAACTTATACTGAAATACAGCACAAACATCCACGCCCGAGGGGAGATTCGAACCCCCGACGGGGAACGGCCTCGCGCATTGTAGCATAGCGCCTCATCGCGCTCGGCCGCTCCGCCGCGGCTGATCTTATTCCAGTCGTGTATCTTACATCTTGTAAAATAGGCTGTATATGTGTGTGTGTGTGTGTGTGTGTGTGTATGTATGTATGTTTTACATCTCCTCGTAAACTACTGGACCGATTTCAACCAAACTTGGTACACATGTTCCTTAATATCAGGTAACAATCGCTGTCGGGGAAAGAATCACCTACGACACATGGTTCAGGAGATATAACGTCATGAACAATAGGAATCGCAAAAAAACTTATACATAATGCGACGAGACTTTATAAATACACTATATGAGAATGGCAGTACTTGGCGACTTGCAACAAACTTTAAACATAATTTCTAACCTTTATTAAACTTTTTCTCGCAGACAATCACATCAAAATAATGAAAGGAAAAAAGTTTCTTGCTTACTACTTTTCCGCTGTTCATAGAACAAAACTATGACATTCGGTATAACGTTACAGTTTATAATTTCGACACTACCAATTATACTCGCAGGGAAGTTTGCAGCCAGAATACACCCTTAAAGCTGAATGTACGTTCGAAATTGTATCACAGTACGACACGTAGTTCATGAGATATGAGAAAAAGTAACGTTCATGGAAAACCGCCCCATCAAGCATTACGTTTTAATCTATGACTTCCGTATTACTACAAACGTTACAGTTTATAATTTCTACACTACCAATTGTACTCGCAGGGAAGTTTGCAGACAGAATACACCCTTAAAGGTAAATGTGCGTTCGAAATTGTATCACAGTACGACACGTAGTTCATGAGATATGGGAACGTAAAGAGTAACGTTCATGGAAAACCGCCCCATCAAGCATTGCGTTTTAATCTAAGACTTCCTTGCTACTAACCATATTTGCAACAGATTTTACCGACATACGCCGCGGTGGCGTAGCCGAGCGATCTGAAGCGTCTCGCTGCGGAGCGCGCGGTTGCTCGCCGTGGAGGTTCGAGTCCTCCCTTGGGCATGGGTGTGTGTGTGTTTGTCCTTAGGTTTGTCCCTAGGTTTAAGTATTTTGTAAGCTACGGACTGATGACCAAGCAGTTTGGTCCGATTTCACTCGCTTTAGATTGGTTATTAATAATAGTACTATAAAATATTACTGAAAAAAGTAAGTACAGACTAATACGTCTTAGTACCTGGCACATCCTGTCGCCATGTCTGATTTTCGACGTCATCTGATCACATACTGTGTTCCCATTGGTGCACACTGCTTCAATGAACAAGTGTCCGAATTTGATATCAGGCTCTTATGAAGGTGTCCGCTTTTGATGTGAGCAGTCAAATTTAACGTGTGATTTATCCCATTAACGTCAATTTCTGGAGAAAACGGGCTTCGCCAATGAAAAGAGCGGAAAACTTACTCTAGGGTAGACTGCTAACTATATTTCGACCATCAGGTCAGATGTCCAGGTTTGATATTAGGCTACTCATATGCCCTATATTCTCCTGCGGTAGTCACACCTACATTCATCCGTTCGGAAATCCCCAGCTCGCCTTCGTCACGCGGGTTGCCCCAACAGCAGGCGCGTCCACGACCTGCCCGTATTCTAACCAAAAAATGTTCAAAAGTTTGTAAAGCTTATGGGACTTTACTACGGGGTCATCAGTCCCTAAACTTACAAACTACTTATCAACTAGCTTATCCTAAGGACGGCACAAATATCCATGCCCGAGGGGGGGATTCGAACCCCCGACCGTAGTGGCCGTGCAGACCGTGACTGGAGCGCCTCAGTCTCCTCGGCCACCGCGGCCGGCGTATTCTAACCATTAGTCCGCAATGTCAACAAGCGCTTGGCGGCTTAGGAGATGCAGGACGCCGCCAGTACAAGTGCTGCCTACGCCGACGGCTGACGCTTCAAGCGACGACAAGAGGCGCTGATGATCGCGTGGGACTATTCTCCTTCGCAAGTAGTCTGGACCCTCAGCTCGAGAATATTTAGACCAACGCGCGCGTTGAACAAGCAATTTTATTGGATCCGTCATTAATATGGCCTGTGGACTGCAGTTTGTCAAAATACAGTAATGTAATGAAAAAAAAGCCATCCTGTTTTATAATTATTTGGTAACAGTAGGTGAAGGAGTTGCCTGAATCCACGACACCACCTTCAATGACTGACTGTAATAGCATACAGGTTGACTTAGACAAAATTTCTAGTTGGTGCGAAGAACGGCAGCTAGCTCTCAATGTAGAAAAATGTAAGGTGATGCACATGAGTAGAAGAAACAATCCTATAATGTTCGAATACAACATTAGTAGTGAGCTTCTTGATGCTGTCGCGTCTTTCAAATATCTAGGCGTAACATTGCAGAGCGATATGAAATGGAACGAGCATGTAAGGACAGTTTTGAGTAAGGCAGACAGCCGACTACGGTTTATTGGGAGAATTTTGGGAAGATGTACTCCACCTGTAAAGGAGACCGCGTATAAAACGCTTGTACGACTACGTCTTGAGTATTGCTCAAGTATTTGGGACCCGCAGCAGATCGGTTTGAAGGAAGACATAGAGGCGGTTCAGAGGCGAGCAGCTAGATTTGTTACCGGTAGGTTCGACCAATGCGCGAGTGTCACGGAAATGCTCCGGCAACTCAATTGGGGATCGCTGGAAGAAAGACGACGTTCTTTTCGTGAATTTCTGTTAAGTAAATTTAGAGGGCCGGAATTTGAAGCTGAGTGTAGTACGATCTTGCTGCCGCCTACTTACATTTCGCGTAAAGATCACAAAGACAAGATAAGAGAAATTAGGGCTCGTACGGAGGCATATAGGCATTCTTTTTTTCCTCGTTCAATTTGGGAGTGGAATAGGAAAGGAAATGCCTAGTAGTGGTACCGTGTACCCTCCGCCACGCACCTTACGGTGAATTGCGGAGTATGTATGTAGATGTATTATAGGCTGATAATACCGTGCTGCTTCTTTTAGGTGCCTGAGGAAGGCTTCGATGTGAAGTCGAAACTGGTAGCGAAATAATTTTTTGTAAAAATTTACTGCTGCTGCTTCGATTTAATTTCACATATTTTCATAAGCGAACTCGTGGTCCATAAATTGCTGTGCAGTCTCCACCCAGCACCGTCCATCACCTCTGGACAGAGTTGACTTTGGCCGCAGACAACGCCTTTCCAGTCGCGTAACGTCATTATTGTCATCACAGCATCACAGAGCAAGTGCCAGGAGCTCTTTCTTGTACTCTCACTTCGCAGGAGCTCTCTTCGTGTTGACTGATTTCTTATGTCATGATCAACGACTCATACGAAATCATGATAACAGTTCTTAGGGGCGTTTGGCTTCCAGCAATAGAATCTGAAGGCACTCTCTCATGGTTCCTGAAGGTTAGTCAGTGAAGAAGCCTCATATGTAAAATACGAGAATGGATAATGCGCAAATATTTGATATTCTGAGGAGAAAATGCCCGCAGTTTTCGTTGAAGTCGTGGTTAGTCTAGATCTATAAAGCTCTGAAGATGGACACACAACACAGCGGGTGATTCAACGGCCGTAGACTGCCGAATCTGTATGCGAATCAAGCAAAATGGTCTTGATTAATGACCAGGTTGAAGATACCCGTTTGGTAAACATGAATAAGTCTGTAGGGAACTGCTGTTGATCTTTGTGCGACAGGAGTTGATGATCTCTCATGACGGGATTAGCGCAGGAAGATAGTTTGGAACTACAGAGTGTGTTCTCCAGTTCGTCCCGCTTTGTATGGCGTAATTTCTGCCTTAAGGAACTTTCGATATGAAACGTGCGTCATTATGAATTTTCTGCACTCGTTGCTGCACCATTCCACAGAATTTTGAACAGACATGTTGCCCTGTACACATTATTCGTTGGCTGATGGATGTATACCAGTGTTTGCCCTTTGGCAGCCGAGAGAAGAGTACACGGTTTAGACGTATTTCTTAATAAGGTCATGTGGGACAGCAGGTCTTCAGCTTGATAGCGCTTGTTGTTGTAAACATTTTTTAGTCTTTTGCATGAATTTTCCTTCTGCTGCCTCTTCTAGAGTCTAATCTAGAGCCTAAAATTTAATGTTATCAACTGTAAGAATGTGATGGAGAAGAAAATCTTCAGAAAGCTGTCCCACAGTTCAACTCGTTGAAACTGGAATAGAATGTTCCTAATTTCTGTTAATTTTAAGTACTGGAGAACTACGTCGAAAATGAATTTCAACACCTCTTAATAAATCTGTAGGTCTATATTAATTCCGAAAAACTGTTACTCGCATACACCTCCCAACTTTCAGTAAATTCATATAATAAGGAATACAAGTGTATTCTAAGTCACAGTTGCTTGTTAAAAAAGGAAATTTTTTATACTTCATGTGTAATGCACAACCAGTGTAGATGCACTATGGCATAATTTTCAAGTGCTACAACATATGATCTTATATGTATCAGTTTGGCCAGCAGCTGTTGTAACACTCTTTTGACCATTTCCAAAATTGTAATGTATCTTACTTTTTATCTTTACTTTGTACTTTTATAAAACATTTCTTTACTGTGGAGCACTTGAAAATGATGCCATAGTGCATCGAAACTGGTTGTGCATTACACATGATGTATTAAAAAATTTCCCTTTTTAACAAGCAACTGTGGCTTAGAAAACACTTGTATTCCTTATTATACGAATTATTCCAGTTGCACTCCTAACTGACATTATGTCAAATTGTATTAATTTCAGTAAATTGTTTCTCTCTCTATCTCCCCCCAACCCCCCCCCCCCCCTCACCCGTAGCCTGTGGCTAAGCCACGTCTGCACCATTCCTTTTTTCTCCAATAGTCCTGCAAGTTCCGGTGGAGAACGTCTGTGTAGTTTTAAAAATAGAAGGTACTACTAGAAGTAAAGTTATGAGGACGGACAGTGTTGCGTGCTGAGACAGCTCAGATGGTATAGCGCTTGCTTGGGAAAGTAAAGGCCCCGGATTCGAATTCCGTTTCCGACGCACAATTTTAATCTGTCTGGAAGTTTCATATCGGTGCACAATCCGCTGCAGAGTGAAAATATCATTATTGGAAAAAAACTTTTTGCCACTATTTTATAGAACTATGGTCGAATTACTTATTGTCACTAAAGATGTTCAAATGTTCAAATGTTTGTAGAACTTATGGGACTTAACTACGGGGTCATAAGTCCCTAAGCTTACAAACTACTTATGAACTAGCTAAAATTAAGGACGGCGCAAATATCTATGCCCGAGGGGGGATTCGAACCCCCGACCGTAGTGGCCGTGCAGACCGTGACTGGAGCGCCTCAGTCCCCTCGGCCACCGCAGTCGGCCACTGAAGATGTATGGGCTACATCCTGAAGAAAAGTATGAAAGGTGTAAAATGGACCTCACTGATATTGAATATGGAATTTGAGGGCGATAAGCATGCTCTTGCGTACCTAAATAGCGACTGTTTCGGGCTGATATACCTTGATCTTTTTTATGACAAAATTCTGATACGCTAAGAAAGTGGAAGACAATCGCGTGACATCAAACTTTGGAGCTATTTTCAAGTGTTTGCATAGCTACCGTATAAAGAGAATAATTATGAGAAGAGAAAGTGATCTGAGGATCAGCCTGAATCTTGAGAGGATGTGCTGCTAAATGAAAATAATGAAATATTTTTATCAGATTCATGGAATTTACGAAATATCAAATGATATGAAACTAGCGATATTATCAAAAATGTTCTGTTACTACTATGATATGAGACGTAATTTGAATCGTACGAATTAATACTGAGTAGAGTTCTCGAAGTATAGCTAAATGTACAACCATTTTTAAATTTTATAAAAAAAAAATCCCTCTCTGCGTCTTGAAATCTGCTTAAATTTTAGGAAAACCATGAATTAGATTGTTTGATGTGGTGTGGTCATTGCAGGTGATTTCGTTTTGACGTCATGAAATACCGCTACATGCAATAACGGTATTTCCGATAATTAGATTCACTAAAAGCAGTTTTGATATGTTCATCAATGGCATAATATATTGCCTTATGAATACTATTTTTCTATCAAATTTAGAACAATTGGAACTTTAACGTCTTGGAAACATATCTGGCAGAGGAAAGTTACGAACGAGCAAGTGGAAATTTGAACACTTGCCACTGTAGTTCGAGATCCTTCTTAGTTCGCGTCAAATCGCAAGCGAATCTGATACGTTCTCCATCGCCATAAATATCATCCATACCATATCAGTCACCACCAAGAATTAACTGGTACGGATGGTATACGCCGCATGGAATTCTGCCGATGGGCTCAACTTCAGATTAGGAGGGATGACATATTTATTAATTTGAATTTATTTACTGACGAGGCTACATTCATGAACCATGGAATTGTTAATTTTCATGATATGCATTATTGGGCAACTGAAAATCCATGGACAGCACTTCGAACACCTTCTGCAAAAGGACGTTCATTCCACCTTTTTGACCTTCGTTGACCTTCAAAGACATTATTGTTACACATCGCTAGATTCGTCTCGATAGCCGCTAACAGAAAATAAGTACCAAACTAAAACATCCAATTAAAACTTTTTAAAAAGTCTCTGACGCGACCCCATCCAGCAACAAGAAACCTACGTCGTATTCTGGTCCTCCTTGTCCCATGTAACTTTTGCCCGACAGACTTTTCAACTCCTATTATACATTCGGAGTGATTCTTAGTGGCAACACGTAATGACTCACACTGTATATTTCTTTTTGGCTGGTTAATGCCCAGAACTATGTGATCTTCTGTGATAGCCTCTTGTGAGAGATGTACTTGCACCTTATATCATAAATTATTTCTTGGAAGTACTTCAGTCGTTGCTTTCCCTTTTAGTTTTTACTCTCTACAGCTTACTATAGTAACATGGAGATTATTCTTTAAACATCCTCCACCAAACACTGAATACAGTAGTATGATGGCATCGTTCAAGGTAAACAACAAGGATCTTGAAACGTTCTATAATTTATTTGATTAATGATGTCAACAACTGAGATAAAAGAATGAAAATATGGCTCCACCAAAATTATCAAATACTGCACTTCCTCATACCTGACAGCTGTCTTTCCCACTCTGATGATCTGAAAATATCGTGGAACTAGGTACATAAATATTAAGTGGTTAAAAAATAGCTTGTCTTCGTCTTACATCCATCGCTGGGGACCAGAAAATTACGCTTTTGAGTCATTAATAGTACGTGACAAAGGAGAGTAAACTTCTAATAACGGCCTCGAGATAATGGGATCTTAATGAAAAGTGCTTTCTTTTTTATCAGTGTATTTTAATAGCCCCTGTTCGGCGTAATTTAATTTCCGTAATTTGATTTGGAATGAATTTCCTTTTTCGTGTCGGTGAAAAGGACATTCCCATGTGAGAAACAAAAACCACGACGTTATTATTTCTGTGCTGTCTTGAGAATCCTTTGCCCGTATTTGTTGGAGTCTTCAAAGTCAACTCTGCACACATAAGCAATATTTGTACTTAACTGTCGTACTGTCGTCATAGTTTCTCTCTATTTCTGCTGTGCAATGTGTCTGCTGCTGTCCGCTGTATTCATAGAACCAGTGCAAGGGAACTGGTACAACTCCGGAGATGACGTTATCCATGCGACATCTACATAAATATTCTGCCAATCACATGTATATGCTTGGCAGAGGGTTCATAGAACCGCTTTTATGATATTTCTCTACCGTTTTATTCTCCAATAGCGCCTTTCGTTTAGTGCTTATTTCCATGACTTCAAACATTTCATTGCTTTGGGTTGATTGCCAATTTTTGCAGTATGCAATCATTTTGCAGCTGCTTTTGGTCTTCTGGTGGCTTTAGTAACCGATAAACGACAGCATCATCCGCGATGTCTGAGAGAGCTGATCACATTGTCTCCTAAATAGTTTGTAAAGATAAGGGACAGGAGGCGCCCTGTAATACTTCTCTAGGAAAAACTAGATTTCATTTCTGTTTTACTCGATGATTTTCCGTCAATTATTTTCTGACAGGAAATCGCGAACTCAGTCGCACAACTGTGGCGGTATTCCATATAAAAGCAATTTGATTAGAAGACGCTTGTAGGTACATTGCCGAAAGCCTTCCAGAAATCGAGAAATAAGGAATTTATTTTGAGATCCCTTTTCGATAGCAATCAACACATCAAGTGAGTAAAGAGCTATCTGTGTTTCACAAGATCGACACTTCCTGAATCCGTGTTGACTAGGGATTTTCAACGGAGATGGACACAGAGATTGTATATAAAGCCTTCTATATAGAATTCTGAAAAATATGATAAATAATGGAGAAGAGCTGATTATATAGAAGGTGTGCAACTAGCAGTACCTCTGTCAATAAATTCAATTCAGAAATTTTCATATTCACTGAATCTATGACATCAACTTTGAATGGGCAAACCCGAAAATGTGTACCCAGCCGGGATTCGAACCCGGGTCTCCTGCTTTCTAGTCAGTTGAACTGACCACTTCACCACTGGGGGCACAATGATCACCGCACCTGCAAGGTCTACCTAAGTACGCCTCCCTTCAGATACAAATGCCCAGCTTTACCCTGTTCACAGTATTCAAATTCGTAGGTTTGAAACTAATTCCCACCACTCCCCACCACTCCCCACTAACGAAATGATCATTGCCCGTCACCGGCATATGTGTGTGTGTGTGTGTGTGTGTGTGTGTGTGTGTGTGTGGTGTATGTTCCGAAAGAGCAGACATCACTTCCGATCCTGCAGTTATTATTCTTTCGTACTCACAGAATATATGACATCAACTGCGAATGGGCAAAGTTGAAAATTTGTATCTAGCTGGGATTAGAACCCGGGTCTCCCACTTTCTAGGCAGTTGCACTCACCACTACACCACTGGGACACTATTACGGGAATTAGTTTCAAAACTACGAGTTTGAGTACTGTGGGCAGGATAAAGTTGAGAATTTGTATCTGACGGGAAGTGTACTTAGATAGTCCTTGCAGGTGCGGTGATCACTGTGTCCCCAGTGGTGTAGAGGTCAGGGCAACTGCCTAGAAAGCGGGAGACCCGCGTTCGAATCCCAACTGGGTACACATTTTCAGCTTTGTTCATTCGCAGTTGATGTCATATATTCTGTGAATGTGAAATAATAACAACTGCAGGATCAGAAGTGACGTCTGTTCTTTCGGAACAGACGCCACATGTATACAGACATTTTCAGCCTGTGTACAGAATGACAATTATTGAACTGTGAGAAACAAAATATAAATTAGTTACAAACTCGGGCGTGCAAACAATTTATTCAATATGATATCGTCACTACAGATATTCGGTTATGAGATGTTCGATATACCTGTCTGCCGCGGCGACGCAGTGGCGCAGACGAATACAAAAATTCTGCATGACCCGCTGAACTATCGGAACATCGATGCCCTGGACGACATCCCGAATGGCTGTTTTCAGCTCAACAGTGGATTTCGGTTTTCGCTCTATACCATGTCTAGAGCAGAACAGAACAGAACATCCAAGCGATAGGGTACGGACCACAAACGGAGTGCCAAGCAAAAGATGAAGCTCCCATATCCGGATATGGTGGGCGGAAACGGAATGTCAACGCTCCAGACCAGCTGAGCGAGCGCAAGTGGAGCGCCAGACCGCAGATGGACCGCTCAGAGACTGACGGGCGAGGACCACAGAGGGAGCACCTACAGCCGCCAGTGGAGGGGGAAGCGCGCAGACATAAATACTGGACACGGTTCATTCAGAAAGCAATCGCGCGTGATGATGGTTACGAAGTACGTAGCCGAAATATCGTGCACATTGGACACTGACATCTGGCAGAATACCCGACTACCCATGATGTCATTACATCGCCGGAAAAGCCTGAAGACTTGCATAACACAGTTTCAGTTTATTCGCCCTGTGAAGGGACGCACTCAGTGATACAGTTATTAAATTAATGGAAAAGGGCAGTGTGTGAAAAGTTTATGGGTAAGTTTGGAGAGCATATGTAGACAAACAGGAATGGAAAACAGCTATTGGAGTTTTATGCCAGTATGGGTTTAGTTATCAAAATTAAAAAAAAAAAAAAAAAAAAGCATAAAAACTTCCACTGTAGAGATGGTCAAAGTAGTTCATTTATGAGAACTAGTTCAATGATGACTGTTCCATTCTCGGAATCGTTCTTTTCTTCTCGTTCACCGTTCCTTTTTTATTCAATTATCCAATAACTGCTAGTTTGATAGAAACTGAGTAGTTCGTTTATAGAAGCTGAACAATAATTTCAGAGATAAGAAGTAAATACATTATTACTGCAGTCTTCATTTTACGAAAACGAAATCCTGTTTCCTACTTAGAGTATATCACATACAACGATTTTTTTATTTTTTACGCAAAATATCTTACAAATAGGTTGCATAAAGAAATCACTGTAAGGTCCTAACAAAAAACTATTAAATGCTGAATTATGATATCTTTTTTATTGCTAATAGATTGCATTAGCCAGAGAACTGATTTTAATAAAATATTTAAGGGTTTATGTTTTCGTAAGTATTATGCAAAAAGTTGATGAAGAGTATATTGAAAAATAATAAAATGAAAGGTTTCACTAATCACTGGTTAGATTGAGTCTGTAATAATTTTAAGCATGAGAATTGCCTATCATTATTATAATTGTTTTAAATCAAGATCTGCTCACGCCTCAATACAGAAAAAACACTTCTATGATTTCCTTCATTTTGATCCGTAGACCTACGTATGTAAATTTCATTAAGATCTGAATGATTAAAATTAATTCCAGCGCCGTCCAGTATCGTCGCCCAAGCTGAAAAACTTTAAAAGTCCTATTTTATTTCAACATCCGTCACTGACACGTTCCATAATTATTTACAAGAATTAACTATGAAATGTGGCTGGTGACGGCAGTTCAACGGCCGATGTTCAATATGCTGTAACTGGTGCTAAAATCCTGAAAATACTTAAAATCTTTGTATGTCTGCTGTTAATATGAAGAACACGATGTACTGTTTAACATTTTATTGAAGATCATATCTGACATTTTACAATCATTATCATACCTTGATTACTATTGTTGAGAAAAAACAATCTAACAGCGGCCCTCGCAAAATTATGATAACATAGTCCTCTCAAAACACGACATGTCACGTACAGGAACAAGACAAGACAATGAACATTGTACAATTGTTTAAATAGTATTCGAACAAAGAGCTGAGATAACATTCAAGATGATATTAAAATTTCTTTGTTGTAAAACACAGTTCACTAACGTTCTTGGTAGCACTTTATCACTAATATAACTGCATTTACGTTTTTGCTTAGTGTTCAGTAGGCGTTACATACTATTAATATCGTTTCTCCAGGGGATGCCACACCGCGTGTTGTTGCGCGGGAGAAGCTCAACTGTTTGGGGCGCCACATTATGAACTGCGTGGCCTCCCGCGTCGGTGGTTCGAATCCTCCCTCGGGAGTGGATGTGTGAGTTGTACTCAGGTTAGTTTAACTTAGTTTATGTAGTTTGTAAGATAGAGACTAATAACCACGCAGTTAAGTCCCATAGAATTACAAACACCACGTGTCGTTTGCCGATTAGGGAGGAAACGGAAAAATCTATTTATTTGAATTCTCTTACACTACATTGTAGGGAAATGATGTACGTTAATAAATGAATATTAAATGAATCCGAAAATGTACGAATGATAATTAAAAAAACTCGCTAGAAAGTGATAAAAATTAGGAAATAATTAGCAGATTTGCCTTATGATGTCTTTAAAATGTACGCATTACAAAGAATACAGTTTTTATGTACGTTATATTACAAAATTATAAAATCCCTGTAAAATGTAAGTTACTGCAGAAGGATACCAAACACTATATTGAAAGGTCCAGTAATACAGCGTTGAGAAAGCGTCTCAAACAAAATGCCAAGTGGCGAGCGGAATGAACCAAATGGGCAACAACTCGATACCGAGCAGTGAACTGGAATTGAAACACTGACCGTAACGTGAAAACTGCAATAGTTTACTGTATTAAACGTTACTTTAATAGCAAAGAAATTGAGATAGCAAGTTTAATAAACATGCCCAACAAAAGTGAAATTTATTTTTGACACAATTAAGAAAATCTAGAAAATTATCTAATACGTAGAAAGTACACCTCTTTAAAAAAATAAAAAATAAACCTAGTATCGTTACTGTAGTTCGATCTCTTAAGAAGATCTAACCAACTGCCTAAAAGCGCAATTTTTAAATAAATGTATCTTGGAAAATATGAATGTGTTTTAAACTTCTTTGACTTATCGTGGGCTGTATTTTGTGACATGCCTGGTCGTGGTAGTTCGTTTTTTCTTGAAGTTCTCGTGGATCGGCGCTGTCGGTAACGATTGCTTGAAAACTCATGGAGCAAGTCTACTATAAATGGGTAGGAGACACGTAGAATTGCAGTTCATTGACACATTAATGAATCTCTAGTGTCCAGTTGTTCTCAGCGTGCAAGTCTCATCAACAAGAGTCACTACAATAAGGTACGTACATCCCTCACGCTAATAATACAGTTAACACAGTCCGTGTGTGGAATACTCCTAACCTGACAAAAGTTCTAGAGGTGTACATTTAGTGTGGCACGAATATTAAGTATCAGTTCATAGTCATGGTAGAAACACTTTCTGCACAAGTAATGCACAAGAACTTTAACACGATTGTTCAAATCGGAGTTCAGAGTAACGTGGAGTGTGCCTCCAATCCAACACGAAACAAGACTCCTCTACATGGGGCAAAAGTAAACAATTACATACAATTAGCTATACTAAAAGGTAGCCTAAATAATACAGAATAAATTCATATATAAGTTTTTTTTAACAATTTTATATACCAGCCAACCGGTTGCGTAGTTTTAAGGTACTTGGCCTAGGTTTCGTTGTCGCTAGGGAACCTTCATGAGAAGAATAAAAAAAAGTTACCTAAAGATGATATGCTTAGCATACTTCTGATGACTTTCTCTCACATTATCTCCCACTTGGAATTTTCATTTAATCCTGGAACATAATATAGTAAACAATTTTTTTCTAACCTTTCACGAATGTACACTGTTATGTCCGTAATTATGTAGCATCAGTACTGCCCACGTGACTTGTGGCCCACATATGGCGCGCCTAGTGCACGTTTACGTGGCTGCCTGTTTGATGCCTCGTAGGCAGTGCCTTCGTGCCCTTCACACCACACTGATTTTCTTTGCATGGCAAGAATCCTAGTTTTTCATCGTAATATTTTTGACGTCATGTGTTTCATGTAAGTACTGATCTTTTCACTGTTCAGCCCGTGTAGAAATCTTTCCTAATGTAATATATTTATTCTGTTATTATCATTTTTAGATAACTGTTTCTTATTCTTCTGATGAAGTTGTCCCTAGCGACAACGAAACCTAGGTCAAGAACCTTAAAAGTACGCAACCGGTTGGCTGATACATAAAATTGTTAAAAATAATTGGATTACGCTTGCTGTTAACCAGCCATGTTCAAAGTTGCATATATAAGTCTTTTTTTTATATAAATAGTGCTTCACCTTGAAATATAGTGAAATATCTTTGTAAACCATAATTTCGAAATAAACGGTAAAAATACAGAAACTAATGAAGGTACAATATTCCTAACATTAATTGTGAAACATAATAATACCTACTTTAATATTACGCAGATATAATTTACTTAGCCTTATCAGAAATACTAATGATCCTAATATCTGACCTACAATAATACGCCTCTCACAGTACCTAATTATTATTTGCTAATTAAATAACTCTCTTTAACACCAAATAATAGAAAATAACTTCAGCTAGTCACATTAGAAAAAAATAATAACAAAAGTTTTGGAAAAGAAAATGATTATAGACTAATTACATTCGTACGTTTTATGATGCAAGACTGGTATCAGGAGGTACACTAATGCAAGCAGATGGGAATAAATCCCAACATGTTACAACTTGTAGTAAGTAGCGAGTTCGAGAACGTAAACGTTAACGAGTTAGAGGAAATCTGGTTTTAAGGATACGCAGCGATTTCTTTTGATACATCTCGAATAAAACTTATCGAGACTTATTAAAAACTAATCGATAAAGCATTGAAAGCCTTACAGCTTTCTAATTTAACACTTCTAGTTCTGAGCTATATTTTATTTCTTAATTAAGAAACTCGGTATTTTTTTAATTGTGTGATGTTCCCTTCTTGGACCAAGTTTCATGAAACAGAACTCTATTTAAAATTTAATTTCCTATAAGATCATATTTTTTCTTTTCAAACAATATTTTTACGTCCGCTTCTCCTAAATGCTTAGAGTAGTAAGCGTCAGGGCGTAGCGGCATGGCGTGTCTGCCGCAAAACGAGAAACTTAGCCCATGTGTCTTGATCTTGCGGGCAAAGAAAGCGAATTTTAAAACTTCCTGACAGATTGAAATTGTGTGTGGGAACCGGCTCTCGAACCTTGGGCCTTTACCTTTCGAGGGCAAGCGCTCTACCACTGAGTTATCTCGACACGACTCACGACCCGTCCTCACAACTTTACTTCCACCAGTACCTCGTCTCTTGCTTTCCAAACTTCACAGAAGTCCTCCTACGAACCTTGCAAGACAAGCACTCCTGGAAGAAAGAATATGGTGGATACATGGCTTAGCCGCAGCGTAAGGGATGTTTCCAGCATGAAACTTTCACTCTCAAATGGTGGAGCAGTTGCCCGCGAGTGGCAAAGGTCCCAGGTTCGAGTCCCGCTTCCGGCACACAATTTTAATCTGTCAGGAAGTTTCATATCAGCACACTCACAGCTGCAGAGTGAAATTTTCATTCTGAAAGCGAATTTTCTTTGCGAAATGAGTATTCATTCCTGTAGATGGGAAATTCCCTTTCCAAAAAGGGTCATAATACTTGAATATTGAGGTGATGTTTGTGGGGCTGTCTGGTGCTTCTCAAAATCATGTTCCGCGGTTTAATCTCGGTGTTTAGAATAAAAAGAAGCGAATTATGGATGATGGAAGGTGACCCGTAGTTATTTCCATCCTTTCGATCAAGTATGATATTGTGCAATATAAAAAATTCTGGTTTATACTTTTGGAAAAAATAGTCGGAAAGCAGAGCTGAAGTGAGGTTTCCGCCTCGCATTGTGGTGAGACCATACAGGGTGGTCCATTGATAGTGACCGGGCTAAATATCTCACGAAATAAGCATCAAACGAAAAACTATAAAGAACAAAACTTTTCTAGTTTGTAGGGAGAAAACAGGTGACACTATGGTTGGTCCGATACATGGCGCTGCCATAGCTCAAACGAATATCAGCAGCATTTTTAAAAAAATAGGTATCCCCATTTTATTACATATTCGTCTTGTATGTAAGTAAATATGAATGTTTTATTTGGAACACTATTGTCGCTTTGGGATAGATGGCGTGAGAATATCCACAAACATATTGTTTACAATTTTAGACGAACAGTGGGTAATAGGTAGGTTGTTTAGATTAAAACACAGAACATAGGTACGTTTGAACTTTATTTCGATTGTTCCAATGTGATACATTAACCTTTGTGAAATTATCATACACTAGCTGAAAACCCGTCGTTGCCCGGGTATTTATTTATTTATTCGAACCTTGAGTTAGTATGTTTTCTATCCACTCTCTCTCTGTCCATCTCCTTTTTTTCTAAAAACATATTACATTTATCAGAGAATATATAAGAAATCACAGGTAAAAATGCACTCGTTTTGAAGAACCCAATCTCGAAATTCAACAATAATGATTGTAATAATATCACTGATGGATCACTTGATGTAATGCGCGAGACATCAAATCGATTTTTGTAAGAGATGTATTAAAATAAATTTCTTTTTTTACTACTTTATTTATTTATTCGTATATTTCCATATTCGTATGCTTATCCTTACAGAGGAAGAGCTGAAGACATTGCAGCACGCATAGACCAAAGATGACATCACGTTTCGCTGTACGTAACCTCCTTGCTATAATGTCGCTGACCTTCAGTCAGATTTTTTTATAATTTGACGACTTTCAACCACCATATCTTCCACCCACTTATAGCTGTCGGCATAGAACTGCTATGGTGTACAACGGAAGACTTCGGACAACAATTACACACAGACCATTCGTTTGCGTTCTGTAGTTTTCGCTGCAGAGCGAAATATTAACACGCACACACACAGACTTTTATATACACCGATAACTTTCCATCCCAATACACTCCACCCTTTTATCATTATCAACCCTCAAGCAAAAATGCAACCAATAAAACCATTTTCAAAGAGTAAATATAATTTTCAGAGCTTCATTATTGTTCCGTGTTACGCGTTATATTCTTCAAATTAGTAAATAGCTATACGATCGCCATAAAACCGTGCCTAAAGCCTTCCCCGGGTAGACATTATTAATTGTACAAATTTTTAGCTCTTTATGTCTTGTGGTTGAGACGTAATAAACGTACACCGAACAGACATTCACTTTTATAGATATAGATTACGAGAACGCATGCTGATACTGCATGATTACCTCATGACTTCAATAAATGCTCAAAATTATGTCCTGCAACTTCAATGCATTTGTCAATACGCGTAACGAAATTCCTTTCAACAGCGAGTAGTTCGCCTTCAGTGATGTTCTCACATGCATTGACAATGCGCTGACGCATGTTTTCAGGTGTTATCGGTGAATCACGATAACAAATATCCTTCAATTTTCTCCAAAGAATGAAATCCGGGGATGTAAGACCGTGCTGGCCATTGCATGGTGCTCCTACGACCAATCCACCTGTATTTAAATATTCCATTTAAGACCGCTTTCGCTGCACGCCAGCCATACGATAGTGTTCCACACGGTAACGCTTTCAGCGTGCAACCGTAGGGCACCTCACAAACCGAATTGTCCCTGCTGGGTACCGTGGCGTGCCTCCTGTTCTTCTTTTCCTTTTTCGTGGTTTTTATGTGCGATCGAAGCAGCTGACTTAATATAAGTTACGGCGGCTAAAATCACCATCAATACCGTAATTTTCTTAAGTTCATCTGTAGTTCTGATTCCTATTTTATTGCGGGGGCACCACGTGACAACACATGGCCCAGGTAGAGCCTATAATTTGGTTATTGTGATGGATTTTGATGTAATATAGCCAACAATAAGCGAGTCTAGCTGGCTGCGTCAATGTAACTTGTTACAGGGCTACATCATTTTTAATCACATAAATATTGAATAGACGTTAGGGAGAGCTCGCTGCGAAATGAGAATAATCAGTAGCGTTGCAGGATATATGAACAGAATTGCATAGTGCTGGAATCTTTGCCTCGGTGTGGTAGTCTGAAAGCATTCTGGTGCTTTCTCATGAATGTGATGCAATATTTGATATTATTTACATTTCCGCCTGATTACAGAAGGAAGGATGAAATACACCATAACTTGTCCCAAATATTTTGCTGTTGATATACCAGTATGTTGTCATTTCTCTGTATATATATTTAAAAAAGAAAAGCCCCCGCAACCAATGAATGCTGCAAACGACATGATTACACTTCACTATTAGAATTATCTGAATGCTAAACTAAGCAATTTTACGCTCAATGTTAACCGCTTTGCTGACACTGACAACTGTAGTTAGTTACAAAAAAAGGTTTCTAATGCATAGGTAATTAGGTTTTGTCACGTACGTATTTGATCGAAACACTTCACGTTGAATGTCGTATTTTTTCATTGCTGCCAACGCCAGAGACCAAGCAGCCGTAGTGTCAAGCTAAGCGACGCTAAACCTTCCAGTTGCTGTTGTCATCGCTAATTAGAATTTCCCCTCACACTTCTCTGCTCACTGCAAAGACCGAACATTTAATTTAGATTTTTCTTCAACCTTCTTAGTAAATGTTTTTAGCAATTCTGATATGAAGAAACAACATTATTTGTGTTAAAATTGTATTTTACTGATCGGATATTCTGTTATTCCGTTTACACCGCCAGCCTACAATAGAATCGGAATTTGTCTTTTGTGCCACCTACACTTCCTTCATACTGTCAAACAAAAAGAATGGACGTTATGATAGGTTAAAAGTAGTAAGAATCCTCGGCACTCTTTTGCGCAATATTCCAATATAGAGTGCCGATATTTTTATTTTATGTTCTTTCGAAATTCTTGGTAGTTCTTTAAAATTGCTCTTTTGAAATTGTAGTTGATCTTAATTTACTTTCCATGAGTGAAGGATTTTTTATCTTTGTGTTTATCTTTGAACATGCCCGTAAAATATTCTGCGGGTAATATGCCAATTGCGTCGATTGATTGCTAAAGAGGCACTTTCGAGGAGGAAATTAGAGAATGAAGATGTTAAGGAGTTAGACACACGAATCCATATTTAAATATAAAAACGGGGAGGCTTCCTGATTTGACTCCAACGAGCAGTTAGTTGCCCGATTCACGTTTGTGGAATATTATACACTAATGGCCGGTTTCCGAAACAGTAGTTACCTGTCCCGTTATAGTTATCTGTGGGTTACCTGACCGTTAAGTACAAAATGGGTTTCCGAAACAACAGTTACCGTCACAGCCGTAGTTACCGGTCCGTTAAAGATAAATGCGCGTTCCCCTGGGGTTACCTACGCGTTAACTTTAGTTTTAACTATATCCGCTACGTAGCGCTAGTGGTCTTCCAAACTCAAGTTATTCAACTGTTGTTATTGTTTTTGTTTTTATGGCTGGCTTCCGTGTAATTCTCGTACAATTTTACAACTGTTGAAGCTGAAGAATGGAAGTTCTTTCCTCCTCCTCGTCGTCGTCGTCGTCATCTTCTTCTTCTGATGCTACGAACAGTTCTTCAGAAGAGGAAAACTTAGCTGTACTCGGCGCTGTCGCAAGACCACGACGCGTTTTTCGCGTTAGAACTCAACCATTTGATCTATATAATGAGAGCGAGTTTCATATGCGTTTCAGACTGAAAAAACTAACTGTCCTGAGGTTATTGCAACGAATTGGACATAATTTCGAACCGATTACTAACAGAAATCATTCAATAAGTTCCATGAATCAACTTTTAGTGACTCTGAGATTTCTGGCAACTGGTGCATTTCAAATTTTATTAGGTGACGACATGCATATTCATAAATCGACTACTTGTCGTATTATAAGTAAAGTGATACCGCAAATTGCAGCTTTGCACAATGCATACATATTGATGCCACAGAATACAACAGAAATTGCTGAACTAAAAAATTCTTTTCACGCGATAGCCAGATTCCCATCAGTGATAGGCTGCATAGATTGTACCCATGTCAGAATCATGTCCGCAGGTGGTGAAAACGCTGAACAATATAGAAACAGGAAAGGGTATTTTTCATACAATGTCCAGGCAGTTTGTGATGCGAACTTACGCATAATGAACATAGATGCACGCTGGCCAGGATCAACACACGACAGCAGCATTTTTAGGGCATCTTCATTATATCTCAGATTCACAGAAGGAGAATTTACGAACTGTTTCTTGCTTGCTGATAGTGCATATCAACAAAAGAAGTTCATTTTAACTCCCTTTTTACATCCTCAAAACGTTGAAGAAGAACGCTATAATAGTGCACATATAAGAACACGAAATTGCATAGAGAGATGCTTCGGTGTTTTAAAAAGAAGATTTCCTGTATTGTCTTTGGGCTTTCGTACTAAAAAAGAGACAACTTTGGCGGCAATAGTGGCATGCGCAGTCCTACACAACATGGCTATACAGGAAAATGAAGCTTTACCTAATATAGAGATTGAAGCAGATTATGACGACCCGGTACCCACAGAAAATTTGCCCGACAATCAGGGCAATGCCATCCGAGCTGCTTTGGTGCGAACTGCATTTATGTAACGTAATGGTAAAGAATGAACTTATCTAAAAACATTTTTCAGAGAAGAAAATAATTTTATTCAATAATTGCTAGACATGTACAGTACTGAAATATATAACATCTAAATAATTATGATTGGAGTTGTTTCAATTTATTTTTATATTCCAGCTCTTTTATTTTTAATTCATATTCTTTTATCTTTTTCTCAAGTTCTAAAAGTTCGATTTTTTTTTCATTTTGTTTCGCCCTCATTAATCTTTCTTCTCGTTTCATCAATAATTCTTCTTCCAGGATGGTCACTTTCTTTTCTGCCAACATTCCCTCTGTAACTGTTTTTGATTTTTTTCGGCTGATAATGGTCTCACTTAACTCTTCTAAAGCATCGTCTTTCTTTCTTTTATCCCCTTGTTTCGATTTCGTGGATTTGTCTTTGTGAGTGGCACCTGCAGAAATCTCATTATTCAAATCCAAGATAATTACATCCCCTGGTACTGTAGTGAAAGGACTACCACTACCACCACCACCACCAATACCAAGAGCAGCAGTTGAACCTGTCGCTGAACAAATTGTGTCCTTCTCTACATCTGCTGTGTTGATATGCATGCTTGTTGTAGATGGGTCTTCTGGTTCTTCACATTCATATAGTGTAGCACTTGAGTCATACGGATTTTTATCTGGTTCAAACTGGCATCTCAAACTTGATATTATCTTGATATCAATGTCATCAGATTTAGGAGTGTGAGTACCACCTCCTGTTTTTGCATATCCAATCTGAAATGTATACAAAACGACAGAACCTTTATTGTTCCTCAATGCAACTGTTATAACCTACTGAAATGGACCTATGGATAATGTAGTAAGCAAAATTATTGTTTATTGTTAGTAAATTATTACTATTAAGGGCAGTACTAAAAGACCTGATACCACCTGTATGCTTTAACCAATGACGTCATTGAATGGGACATACCAAACGGGAAAAAACGCGGAAAACAACAATCTGGGAATCGGAAAACAATGCTCTCATAATAAAACTTTCAATTACGCACAAAAATACTTTCCTTTGAAATAGTGTTCTGCCATGCAATAGCCATTACGATCGATAAGTGTTTCAAGTGATTAGTGTTTCATATTAAATCATGGGGCTTGCTTGGGTAGGTGGATGGGTGGACATAAATTGATTAGTTTAAATTGTAAAAAGTAATGTTACATTCACAGAACAATGGGAAGAGGAAAACTTTAATTTATGAAAATAGATGTCGTCAAAAGAAATAATACATATGATTTTGAATACTAACCCTGTCTTCGTTAATGTTTGTCCTAGCTTTTCTTTTTAAAACAGAATACAGCTCTTTGAGCTGCCGTACCGTTCTCTCTCCTGTCTGACTTGATGAATTATACAGCTTTGTGACATCTTCCCAAGCCTGTTGCTTTTCTAAAATAGTCGAGCCATCTGTCCTTTTATTTTCAATAATTGATTTCCTTTCTAAGACAAGGTCAGTCAAAAGGTTTTTCTCAAACAGAGTAAAATTTTTTCCTCGCTTGTCGCCCATTGCTTTCAAAACAAACAAAACTCGTGACACCTACACAAACTATTGGCGCGTCTTCGATTTGCCCTTAATAATCGATAAAACTCGAGTAATTGCGAGTTTCGTCAGTAGTGGCATCTATGAGCTGTTGAGACGTACTATTAGCATCGACAGGAGGCGTAGTTACCGCGCCGTTAACTAACGATCGTTGAAAACAGCTACGGGAAACCCAAGGAAGTTATCTGGCATGTTAAATTTTAACGCGGCGGTAGCTAACGGTACGGTAACTGTAGCTTTCCAGAAACCGGGCAAATGGACCATAGAAAGAGGTAAAACGCTCTGTAAATAGTTACCACTATGTACAGTTTTAGGGCAATATGTGTCACCTGAATGGTTTGGTATAATGGTTAAGTGGCTGGTGTTGTGTAATATTTACTCACATAATTCCGATTTGATGGTGTGGGTTCCGTTCCAGCTAGTGGGAAATTTTATTTCTTCCCTCACAATGTAAACAATTTATTAAAAACATATTTAAACAGTTTAATTCATACAGGTCAAACTGCAAAATTCCACGTAAAAGTTTGTTTGGAGCGTTCCTTTCAATCAATTTATTAAAGACAACAGCCAAGATCGCTTTTAATTTTTATTTTGATAACCGGTTTCGGCATTTGAGGTTCTTTCATTTCATTCTTCAGATCATGACAACTAAAACTTTTTAAAAACAGACTTCTTCGCCGACATTATTGTTGGCTTATGATCGTATAAATAAAAGTGTTTTTAAAAGTTTTTCGTTGTGATGATCTAAGAATGAAATGAAAGATCTGAAAATGAAAGTTAAACTGCCGAAAAATGTTACCTAAATAAAAATTAGCTAGCGATCCTAGTCGTTGAATAAAATAATTCCATGTAGTTACAATTACTCCTTTTTAAGTCGAAAGGCAAACAGGTAGCATAAAAAAGGCAATAAGGAAAAGGTGGCTTCGCATGTTTGTTACTTAGGAACACTGATGCTTGGGACACAAAAACAGAAATCATAAACCTATGCACAACTTACTTATTCTCGGGCATTAGGCAAGGTAATGTCACAACAATGTAGCAACATAGTGAGACGCACTGTATTTATTTTTTGTAATATTGCAGCACGAGCCGTCATTGGTCATCAACGTTATCAACATCAGCGTCTCTGCCAACCACCTATAGAGACAGGGTCTGAAAATCATCAGTATTCTCAAAAAATAAAATATTTCATCTTTTTTCGATTATGACAGATATACTTTCTGCAATCCTTTTTTTAAATATTTTTTTCCATTTGGAGACGACTCATAGCGACAGGCAAACAACGCGCTGATATTCAGCAGCACGCATTTATGTGTAGAACAGATTCACTTACCAGCGGCACGCTGGACGCATCTGAATCGGTTGAATGAAAGCGTCCACACAACTGAAATAAATTAAACCTTCCTGCAGAATGCAGCGGCGTAAATAGACGCAGTTTTAACGTGTGCTTTCCCGGTTGTGTGTCTGTTCTGTCTCTTTTGGCGTTTTGTGCAAAACAGCGCCCGCGGTCCCCACCACCACAAATGCCTGCTCTCTCGCGCCGTGTCGTCCGCGCTCTTCCAGCGGCCTCGTGAACAAGACTGCAGTATCGGATCAGTTGTATAGTTCGCGCGTTCGTGAATTCCGCGCTCGCCCGAACGATCCGGTTACGCCCTATTCTCCTCTCCGACTCGTCCACTACCCGGCACAGCTCTCGCACACGCTCACTTGTTTTGACTGGTTTCAAAGGACATTATGCGACAGTGAACGCCGGGCTCCGTTTGAAATAATCTGGTTACATAAGCAGCTCGCGAAAAAGCGAAGCGGCTCGGTCACGCCTGTTTGTTTCTAAAACTGTCTGCGTGAGTGTCCGATGCACGTACAAAGAGAGAGCTTGGAGCGAAATGAAATTACGGAAGGCAGATGTAGGCTAGGGAACAAACATCAGCAACTGTTTCTGTGAGTGGCGAAAGCTGGTCGTACACTGTGTGGGCCTTCGTAAAGAAAATCGAGTTCATTGTAGCAGACATTAGCGACTACTATTTATGGCTCGTCTGAATGGAGCAGACTAGACTACGTTGATATTCACTGAAAGATGTAGAGTCCCAACGCATCCGGCAGTGGAGTGCTTGTTTGTAAGCAGCTTAACATATCTCAGTGACATGTATTATTTATCTATTTGTCATTGGTATGACAATGAATTACTTCTAATACAATACTACGAGGGTAAATGAATTATTATCCCCAAAGTAGTTATAAAATTTTATTGTAATAAAATACGAAACTTACAAGAACATCATTTTTCGACATAGACTCCTTGCTTTTCGATGCACTTCATCCATCGTTCTAGAATCTTCCTTATGCCCTCATAAAAGGTTTTCGGTTGAGCTGCGAGCCAGGAATGAACCGCTTCCTTCACTGCTTCGTCCGAGTCAAATCGACGTCCCCTTAATGCCTATTTGAGTGGACCAAACAAGTGATACTCAGAAGGGGCAAGATCGGGACTATATGGAGGATAATCTAGTACTTCGAATTTGAGTTTCCGGAGCTTTTCAACAGTGTGGACAGCAGTATGCGGACGGGCATTGTCGTGCAACAACTCAACACCTTCTGACAGCAATCCTCGGCGTTTGCTTCGAATTGCAGGCTTTATCCTGTCAGTAAGCATCTCACTGTAAAATACACTGTTTATTGTTGTGCCCCTTTCTCCATAATGCTCTAGTACAGGACCTCTTGCATCCCAAAAAACCGTAAGCATCAGTTTTCCTGCGGACGGTTGGGTCTTGAACTTTTTCTTGCACAGCGAATTTGGGTGTTTCCATTCCATACTCTGCCGTTTACTCTCCGGCTCGAAGAGATGGATCCATGTTTCGTCACCAGTAATGATTCTGTCTAAGAAGTTGTCACCTTCGTTACCATAGCGATCCAAATGTTTTTTGCAAATGTCAAGGCGCGTTTGCTTATGAAACTGTGTGAGTTGTTTTGGGGCCCATCTTGCACAAACTTTACAAAACCCAAGTCTGTTGTGAATAATTTCGTAGGCAGAACCATGACTAATTTGAAGGCGATGAGCCACTTCATCAATAGTTAATCGTCTGTCTAAGAGAATCATTTCACGTGATCGCTCAATGGTTTCTTCATTTGTGGCGGTAAATGGTCGTCCGGCTCCTTCATTGTGCTTAACACTCGTGCGACCATTTCGGAATTTTTCAATCCACTCCTACAGACTTAGTTGTGGCAAAACACTGCTCCCGTACTGTACTGAAAGTCTTCTATGAATTTCGGCACAAAAAACGTATCGCTGAATGTTGCTCTTCTTTGGTGCAAATAGACAGCAGAGCAGCCATGACTAACAGCACGGCAGCGACAACGAAACTAACATAGCAGCTTGAAAATTGCAAAGATATAACAACAAATAAAGAAAGCATGCGTCACCAACGTAAAACGACAGTACTCCCAATATAAACAAAAATATAACTAAATTGCGGATAATAATTGACTTACCCACGTATTTAGGGACATTCCAGTACCATTGAAGTATGTATGCATGTATCCGGATCCCGCCGGGTCTGGGTGCTAACGAGTCCTCTCTATTTGGCTCATCCTCCCACCACTCTTCTTCCTCCACTTGCTGCCAGGTCACACTTCTTCTTTCTACAACTGTTCTCACTCCCGTTTTCCACCGTGTACGTGGGCGCACTCTGTATTTTACCATCCAGTTTTAGTTCTTCCATAATTTTGATAAGTCTCTGACCAACCATCCTCTTAACATGCCCTCTTTTTTTTCGATTTCTTCTTTCAAACTTACTTGTTTGAGGTCCTTTCTAATATCTACATTCCTTACTCTGTCCATTATTATTTTTTCCTTAACTGCTCTGAGAAATTTCATTTTCCCTGCTTGCAGTCTGCTCTCGTCCCTTTCTGTCATTGTCCATGTTTCTCCTCTATAGGTGACAATAGGGAAGTAGTAACTCTCATACATAACGAATCTTGCTTTTCCTGGAACTTCCTTATTCCAGATCAGGTGTTTTATTGTTTGATAGAAATTGCCTTCCTTTTGTAACTTAATTTTATTGGTTGTTCTTCCATCACTAGATATTTCACTCCCTAAGTAAGTGAAATTATCTACCACTTTCAGAGGATCTCCATTCATAGTAATATTCCTATTGATCCCTTTGTCTCTTCCAAATACCATTATTTCACTCTTATCTTTATTTTTAATACATACCTTTCCATTATTTCCTTCCACGCATGAACTTGTAATTCTACAGCTGCCTCTTTATCATCCCATATTAGCATATCATATGCAAAAATCATATCTTTTGCTTTTGCTTTTACTATATCTTTAACTGCCCTATTCATTCCCTCCATCAGGAGATAAAATACTTCCTTGTTTAAGACCTTGTCTTATTTCGAAGAATTCAGAGTTCCCCATTGGTATTCTGATTCTACAGTTTTGTCATCTGTACATTGTCTTTATTACATTAATGTACCCATTCTCTATACCTATCTTTTTCATTTCTTCCCAGAGTTATATTGCCAACTTTCTTCCATCAGTTCACTGATAGAAAATATCAGGTCGGTCGTGCTACGCTGTTCCTCATTCAGCTCCTTTTCTATCTTTCAGAAATCTTGGCTGTATGACTAATAAGGTTTAATCCTCTGTAGTTTTTACCAAGTTTTTTATTGCGAATTTTGAAGATTGGAACAATGTCTCCTCTTCTCCAATCGTCAGGTTATGTACTATTTCTCCACACACCCGACAGTACTTTATATAGCCATTTCAATTCCACTGGTTCTGCTGCTTTTATCATGTCCACTGATACTTTATCAGGTCCTGGAGGTTTCCCATCATTCATCTTTTTGACAGCTATTTACGTTTCTTCCCCTGTAATTTGTCCTAATTCTGTTACACAATTTATTTCTATTTCTTCATTATTTGTTGTTTTCTCGTGTACATGCTCCTTAGCATTTAACAATTTCTTAAAACGTTCTCTCCAGAGATCTTTTATACCCTCCGGAACTTCAGTCACAGTACTATCCTCTGCTTCCATTTTTACTGCTACTTCAGTAGCTTTTCTTTTATTCTTCATAATTTTATAGATAGTTTTCTTATTGTTTTTTTTTAATGTTCTAAGTTTTTTTGTAAACTCTTCACATGCCCTTTTCTTTGCTGCTTCCACTATTTCTTTGCACTTCTTTTCTTCTATATATCTTATATGGTCCTCCTCATTTTTAGTTTTCCACCACTTTCTCAAAGATCCATTTTTTCTTCTAACTGCTTGGACTGTGGTATCACCCCACCAACTTTTCTGTCTTACTTTTTTCTTTCCAGATGTTCAACCACATACTAAGGTGTCTTTGAATAAACTCTATTATTTTTCTACATTGCTGACAACTTTATTTTGGATATTTTATCATTAATTCTCTAGACTTCTCAGCATTTTCACGCTCCTCCAGTTTCCAATCTCGTATCCTCATCACTTTCTTCTGCTTCCTATTTTTCATATACTGTTTCTGTTTCCATTGCCCCACTACTAATCTATAAACTCCATCTGCATTCACATTTGGAATTCACATTTGTTAGTGTCTCTCCCCATTCCCTATCTACAAGAATATAATCAATTACACTCTTGATTCCTACATCCAAACTGTATCTGGTGATAACATGACTCTCTCTCTTCATAAACCTGCTGATCGCTATTTTAATTCCATTCCTCTGCTACAAATCCAGCAGTCTTTCCCCTTCTTTATTTCTACATCCATATCCAAAACATCCCAATTCTTGTTCAAATCCCTTTCTGTCTTTGCCTACCTGTGCATTAAAATCTCAAATCACTATATTAGCACTCTCCACGTGTTTCTTTAACTTATTTTTATAGTGACCGAAGGTCGGACGGGGTCGGGAGCGACTAGCGATGACCGACCGATCAAGCGTCGCCGCTAACGAGAAACACTACACGATACCACAGAGACGACAAACAATGACAACAACTAATCGAAAACAAAGACCAAAACGCAAGCCAATCGGAACCGTGATGGAGCAAGTGTGAAGCCTGATAACCACTGAATACCGAAAGTAAACTGAGCGCAGTCAACACAAGACTGAGGAGCGAGCTGTGGCTCCGGGCCCTATATAGTGCGGCTCTCTGCGCAGATGACCTGCGCGGTAGGCGCGCCACGGCGTGCAGCGCTCTAGTGGCGATGGCAGCGCTAGTAGGTTGTGCGCGCCGCCTAACGACTGATGTCACAGTCCATGTGGCCTGGCGGGCTCTCTAACATATCGTGCCGGGATACCAGAATTTTCAATGTCTACCTTCTCTTGTTCGCTACATACGACTTGAGGTGCAACATCGAAGTCTCAGTACGTAATCAAATCAGTTAAGAGTACTCCAGCACATCCACACCTTCTCATATCAATAATTTACATTTTTTATTTGCAAATGACGTTTCATATTTTACTCAATTATTCATTTCACTAAGGCAGTAGGTTGCAAACATTTTGTAGACAATTTTGTTCTGTTAGAGTTGTACCACATTTTGCAATGAACACTCACTAGGCACAGACAAGGCAAACGACGTTATGATAGCTGCACGAGAATTTCTGCGCGATCTTAGGCACCAACTTACGGCTTGCACAGTCGCTCCGTCGGAGATTCAAGTTCTCCTTCTGGCCTGGGTGTTTGTGTTGTCCCTGGCGTAAGTTAAAGCTAGAATATTTTATTGAGGAGAGGAAAGAAGAAGCATGAGGAAAGACAGGAATGATTTAGCTGCAGTAGGGCATTGAAATTAATAGCGACGAGTTAAAATGTGAGCCGGGAATATAGTACTTAGATTGTAAGTATAAGAAGCGATGACCTCAGATTTACAAAAGTTTAAACTTTTTCGATGATATATTTTTGAGTACATTTGGGAAAAAAAGTCGTAAAAATTACTTCCAGGTTTCCGATTTATCAATAGCGTTGCTTTTTAAAGATATAACAGGATTTGACAATGAGATGCTTCCGCACTTTGGTAAGTTCCCTTTTCTATTTGCGAACGCGCGCTAGTCCTATTTCTGTGTTTCAGTGCACGAAACAGCAAATTCATCCGATTCACTTTGGGATACTATGTTCCCCATTCGCCTACAAACGAATTTAAGTATGGCTAGCGTGCATGTTGCTTGAAAACTCAGGATCTGAACCTTGAAACCCGTAAAGTACCAATGGCTGCAAGGTCATTTAATTCAATTAACGCCTACTTTTTCTTCAGTTCTCTTAGTAAATTTCTTACATTATTTGGCACGACTGTAATATACTGTTCAACAATATTAATCTTTGATTAATTTTTTATATTGATCACATTGTATTATGCCGATGTTTCTATTCTTACATTTTCGAAACGCTTCAGTCAAACTAAGATTATTAAATGTTCTACTACTGTTGGCATGTTTACGTAGTAAAATACTGACAATTATTATTTCGAATATTAATTTCCTTAAATTTTGGATGCGTTCCAACACAAAAAAGTAGAATTCCAACATGTTTAACACCGGGAATAACTTCCAGAAGTGAGCTCTCATCCGTATTCTTTCACATTATTTTTATAATCCAATGCACCTTCTCCAAACTTCACATTTATTTAATTCAATGCCAGTTTCACATTTGATTCATGTCCACTACTTTTCATATCTCAGTAAGGAGAGAAAGAAGTATTCGCTATTGAAATAAAATCATCCAATTCTTATTGGTGTTCACTGGTACGGGAACATCCCTAATAACAGTGCCTGCCAAGTTGGAATTAAAATGTCCTAATACTCAAATGGTTTAATTAAATAACTGCTTCCAACTTTCTTTTGGCCTTATGAGATGATTTACGTCCTTTAACGTTACAAGCATTTTCTGAGGTTTAATCGGAACTTTTAAAAGAGATACACGAATTGAAAGAATAGCCCTCATGTATTTTCAAGCCAATTAAGTAACTAATTTCTCCGTTTGTGTGCGCGAGTGTGATTGTGTGTGTGTGTGTGTGTGTGTGTGTGTGTGTGTGTGTGTGTGTTTGTGTCTGTGCGGTCTTTTGGGTAAAGATCTTTTAATACGTTAAATAATGTAGCATTATATTTTGTAGTATAGTAGCTTGTAATCTGATTTACTTCTGTTAATGTCCTCTCTATGTGAAGATTTTCATGATAATTATTCCTACATTAGCTCAGCAAAAGATTGATGCGGTACATCAACTCGTATGTTGCTCAAAGATAGTCTGCAGTTCAGATTACTTATTCTACGTAGTAGTGGTTATTCCACTGTTATGATTCTTGCTTTCTAACATTTGTGATTGTATGGCCGAATACGTAAATATTATATTCGTCTGTAAGATCTCATAATTTCGTGTATTTCGCCTTCTTGACATTTTCCCTTTGGAAAGTTGGTTTGCTACAGGTAACCCGACGCATCTAATGGAGATATGTCATTGCTGCAAGTGACGTCGAATTAAGTACCTTTAATTTTGAATATGGGGAATCCACAGATGAAATATTCATTCATTTTTATGGAACATCTGACCATTAAAAAATATTGATATAAAATTCAAAGCTTTGCTGAAAGAAAGACCGTAGGCAACTACATCTGTAATTAAATGGAGTTTTTTTTTATAGATTACTACACGACCAGTTCCGCATCGATTATAAGTTGCACCTTATGGTGTATTACATAAAATCACTTGTCAATTATTACATAAAAGTTACATAAAGTCTGATTAAGGAAAAGCAAACATTTTTAGCTTTTGTAGATTTGGAGAAAGCTTTTGACAATGTTGACTGGAATACACTTTTTCAAATTATGAAGTCAGCAGGGGTGAAATACAGGGAAAGGAGAGTTATTTACGACTTGTACAAAAGCCAGACCGCAGTTATTAGACTCGAAGGGCATGAAAGGGAAGCATTAGTTGGAAAGGGAGTAAGACAGGGTTGTAGCCTTTCTCTCATTATTTGTACATCGACCAGGCGGTGAAGGAAAGCAAGAAACAGTGCGGAATAGGGATTAAAGTTCCGGATGAAGAAATAAAAACATTGTGTTTTGCTGATGACATTGTAATTCTATCAGAGACAGCAAAGGACCTGGAGGAGCAGTTGAATGGAATGGACAGTGTGTTGAAGAGAGCGTATAAAATGAACATTAACATGAGCAAAACAAAGATAATGGAATTGAGTCTTAGAAAATCAGGCGATGCTAAAGGAATTAGATTAGGTAACGAAACAAGTAAGGTGGTAGATGAGTTTTGTTACTTGGGTAGTAACATAACATATGACGGTCGCAGTATAAGGGATATAAAATGCAGAATGGCAATGTGAAGAAAAGTATTTTTGAAAAAGATTTGCTAACATCGAATGTTAATTTAAGTGTAACGAAGTCTTTTCTGACGGCATTTGTGTGGAGTGTTGCCTTGTACAGGAGTGAAACATGGGCGATAAACAGTGCAGACAGGAAGGGAATAGAGGCTTTTGAAATGGGTGCTATAGAAGAATGCTGAAGATTAGGTGGGTAGATTGCATATCAAATGAAGAGGTATCGCGATGTGCAATCTACCCACCTAAGATTCAAATGGATGTGGGTTGCCGTTCTTATGAGGGGATGAAAAGGCTTGCTCAGGATAGAGTAGGGTGGATAGCTTCAGCAAACCAGTCTCTGGACAAAGAGAGGTATGTAAACATTATGTAAATAATATTTTGGACCGTTAAAACAATAAATACATGTTTTATAACAGTCATTGTCTGTCAAAGTATAAAGTAAGCAAACGAAATATGCATTAAAAACGTAAAAACTACTGGAAGAATGTTAATGCTATTTTCACAGGAAACACAAGCGACGATTCGCTCAGGATCTAGGCATTATTTCATAAAAATCGAATTAGGGAAAAACAGAGATATCGTAATTTGAAGTGTTTTCAGTAACTGTCGTGGCTGCTCATCTATTAGAAAACACTTATCTCCAAAACTACTTCCCGAATTCGCATCGGGTTTTCACAGGTAACTTCAGCGTACCTTCTTTTCATAAAAATCGGATCACGGAAAAAAATAATGTCACAATTTAACCTTTTTTTATTTACAACCTTTCTGTATGTCATTCTCTTGCATCACATTAATCTCCAAATCTAATAGACGAATTTTCAGGGAGTTTTCACAGGAGGGTATGAGTGTGGTTACATAATCGCTTCATTTCACAAAAACAGATCAGAGAAAGTGATACCACAATTTAGATATTTCTCTGAAAGCAATCGCAAGTAATCTCCGAAAGTGCTACTCGAACATTCGTGAGGCTTCACACGCAATTTTAGAATACCTTGTAGCATAACGTAGGCTTCTTTTCATCAAAATCTAATCAAGGGAAGAACAAATTTTCTAATTATAATACGAAATATGAATCAAAGCAATGCATATAAAACTGATACACTCCCTGTGTTTCATCGATATTTACATACTGATGTCACATTCTAATATATACGTTCAAATGCTTTGGTAGTTTGTCTCGCGCTGGGAGCAACAATAGCACCTCTAGCAGAAATGGAGCTGACCGTAAGAATAATGATTGTTTGTTGTGATATTACTACTTCATTAAGGAAATACTTATTTCAGTTTTCCATGCCTTAGTATATTGTCAACAGATATGAATGATTGTGTAATAATTTTTTAATTGGGAAAATCACTGATGTATGAGGTAAGCTACATCATATTCATGAAGATATGTCTATTTCTAAAAAGCTTAGCAAAAGTAAAAGAAAAAAAAAATAAAACTGTCTGTCCATCTATTAAAAAACCGTAATGTCGTAAATTACTTCACGGATTTGCATCGAGCAACTTTGTTTCATTACAGTGGGATCACGGAAACATTTTTAGGCGTAGGCTATGCTTAAAGTATGGATGGCGTAATACAGCAAACAAGTGATAGGGGCGTCGTAGTGCACCAAAGAACTAATAGCCGCCGCTGCTGCGTAATAAGTATTGCGTAGTATTAGTAACGAAGCGTCCGCGTGACATAATTAAGTGACGCAATCTTAACTCTAAGAATACCAACAAACATTGTGTCATGTACCGGTGGTTCGACTGACGAGCGGACAAACCGCAATGCAGGGTATGAGCGCATGGATGCATAACAGTGAGGCGCCCCACAGCGGAGGTTCCGGAATCACCAGAGGACGTAACGAGCACCGCCAGAGAGCGCACTAAACCAGGACTATTTTCCTCCGTGAGACCAGCTTGAGACTGCCACGTATCACTGCGCGCCGAATATGTAGGGGGCACAGTGCAACACGGCGTCATTTCTCCGCCGACCGCTTACGAGAACCATAGCTGAGGGATCGCAACCGACGCCTGCGGGGAAGAGTCTCTGCGAACGACGCCGCGCCTCCAGGACTTCCTGAAACAGAATGTGTCGTCCAGCTACGTCTCCCTGGACGTTCTCTCAAGGCTGTTGTCATCTCCCTGGCTTATACCTAATTGGGGAAGAAGGAAACTTTTAGTTGCTGTTTGATGTTTTTGCCTTAGTTTTAGACGTTCGTTAGTTTGTTTTTGTCTTGTCAATACACACAATTTCCTTATCAGAAATATAGATATCGCAGTGGCGACGAAGAATTTTTTTCCGGACTCTGGTGGTCAAGTAGGTAGTCTTCTTTGTTGTCTTGCTCATTGCTTCCCATGGACGGTCAACCAGTCACCGCAACCCCTGACGTATGGCAGCAAATTTGGTCCTCTTACGGGACATGCAGTTGCTCCAGAAGGAACTTGTACAGGCAATGGCGGCCGTTAGCGCTTCAGCTACGGTCGGAGCCCACCGCAAGCTTTGTTCTCTTAATGATAGTAAAGGGTTCCGGCGGGGGGGGGGGGGCTCACCCTTCCCAGCGTTTGATAGGCAGGTGGAATCATGGGCAAACTACATGGCCCGCCTTGAACAACATTTCTTGCCGTGCGGTATCTCTGGTGATGCCCACAGTAGGGCTTTCTTCCTCGCCTACGTTGGTCCTGAGGTTTGCCGTCTTCTTCATCAATTAAAACCGGAGCACGAACCATATGCCCTACCCTATGTTGATTTGAAGTTTTGCATGCAACAGTACTTTGACTCACAAATGCTTGTTGCAACATCTCGAAACAGGGCTTATGTAGGGACTGCCGCTTTCGATGGGCCAATGAAAGCTTTCAACTATCGTAAGTAGCATCGCTCATAGGGATATGATCTTGGTTCATGCCCCCAACGAGGGCCTCCAGAAGGACTTACTAAAGCTTCGGGACCCATCCTTAGAAGCATGTCTTCCAGTTATTCGGGAATTTGAAGTCCCTCCAAGCGTCCACATCCTGCCATGAGCCATTTCAGGTTCATGCGGCCCGCCCCACCCGCCGACAAACACCTCAGCACCCACCATCCAATCTTCCTTCGCCGTACTAAATGTAAGTCGTCTGGCACTAAGGCACAGGGCCGAAGTCTTTCGTGCTTCCTCCAGGATGCAAGTTGACTGTACTCAGGTAGGTCCTGCTTCAGACGACGACCCAGGCAAGGCTTATCAGGAGGATCTCCATGTTCATGCAGTGCTTCCTGTTCACGATAAACGGATAACCCTGTCAGTGTTGATCAATGGCCACCAAGTCGACTTCCAGGTAGACACTGGAAGTCATTGTTTGGAAAAGTTACCAACGTCTGGGCTCTTCCCCCTCTTTAACCATTCACCCACAACCCTTGAAGTTCAGCATTGACATAGTGATGGTTAAAGGCCAGTTTACGGCACTCATCAAATATGACGCCACAATTTGCAGGATGCGTATCTTTGTCGTGGATACACCGGAAGCGACGAACTTGCTGGGACTTGACCTTAGCCGGCCGCGGTGGCCGAGGAGACTGAGGCGCTCCAGCCGCGGTCTGCACGGCCACTACGGTCGGGGGTTCGAATCCCCCCTCGGGCATGGATATTTGTGCCGTCATAGTTCGTAAGTAGTTCATAAGTAGTTTGTAAGTTTAGGGACTAATGACCCCGCAATTAAGTCCCTTAAGCTTAACAAACATTTGAACATTTTTGAACTTGACCTTACATGCCTTACAATACCATTAGGCATCCAGCCAGGATCTGCCATTTCCTGATTCTTTGCACAAAGTATCATTCACGTAGGTAGCCTTCTATGTTGTCTTGCTCATTGTTTCCAATGGACGGTCAACCAGTCAATGCAACCCCTGACGTATCGCAGCAAATTTGGTCCTCTTACGGAACATGCAGTTGCTCCAGCAGGAACTTGTACAGGTAATAGCGGCCGTTAGCGCTTCAGCTACGGACGGATCCAACTGCACGCCTTGTTCTCTTAATAATAGTAAAGGGTTGACAGTAAACACAATTTCTGTATCAGTCAGTGTCTTTCAGTTATTATCTCAGAGGCGAGATATAGCACATTGAATATAGTGCTAGTGATTTCGCTTTGTGTGTTACATAATTAAGGATATTTCTTTGCTTCTTTCGCCGCACGCAAGTTGCCGAGCGCTCTAAAGTGCCATGTTACGGATCACGCCGCCTCCAGGGTCGGGGGTTGGAATCCTCCCTCAGTTATGGATGTGTGTGTTGTCCTTAGGTTAGTTTAACTTAGTTTAAGTAGTTTGCAAGTTAGGGACTAATAACCAAACAGTTAAGTCGCATAGAATTACAAACATTTGAACATTTTTGCTTCATTCAGCACGTTTAATTTACTTTCAAAACAGACTGAGGTCCGGTAATTTAAGAAAAGCCACGATACGCACAGGCTCTTCTTTAACAACCGTTGCGAAGCACGGACATATAAGCTAATATAGAATAAAAAGCCGACAAAGAGAATGGAGACAATACACAACTGCGGAAATATGTTAACGCCATTAGAGGAACCAAAAAAGCCCAGTTTTCCGCAAACGTTATTGTGGCTGGGCAGCAAGTGGTGGACCGGAGCCTCTCGCTGTTGCCTGTGTACCCAGCTGCGGCACTGCGGAGTGTCTGGCAAACACGGCGGGATAGCCGCCAGCCGGGAAGCGAGTAGCGTGTAGTCATCCACTGCCGAAGTCGTCAGGGACCCCTGATGACGTGGCTAGCGACGGCCGCAGGCAAACGCACGCCTGATCTTTTTTGTACTGTCACTTCTAATGTTTTACACATATACCATAGATAATACAGACTCTACGTGACATCATTACACTGCAACCAACATCTAAGTCACGTGACACGGGGCAGGAAACAGTTTTCATCCTTACGAGTATCGCGAAATATAGCTCAAAGTTGCTGTTCTTAGCCTTTGTAGTGGAAATTAACGTATATTTGAACAATAAAACATCTTAGTGTATTCATATTACATCTTTAGTAGTAAAATTGGCGTTAGTTCTCCGTAATTCCAACAAATAATGCGATAGCTACGGTGATGAAAAGTAATTACAGTCTTTTTACATGCAACAGACCTACAGATTTTAAGCGAAATATTGTTGGCGTTGTACTGTGAGTCTTATTGTTTTTATTTTACACAGCAGTAGAACATCAAATATCAGTTTGAAAGGAGGATCAGATTCCTTACGATTACTCAACATGTGAAATGTTCCGTTGTGCTTTTATAAGACATGAAATCTGTTTGCATCAATAATGTCCGATTTTAACAAAATACAACCGTTTATAATTTAAGACTTCTGCCACAGACCGTGATGCCAAAACGTAAATAATAGGGTAGTGAGGAAAAATCATCGATACACTCCGCGTGAAGTGACCTTAAAGGTATAATGAATAGTCTATATCAATTTTTACCTTTGTATAACGTTATTGAAACAGATTTTCAGCGGAAATGACTTACTTGCTGACATAGAAATTTGCTCAAGAGCGTGAACTATCTTCCCATCAGTAATCACATTCATAAGTTTCAAAAAGTAAAAGATTCATATCGTAACACAAACACCAAGGATCTATAATTCTGTTTCTTTAAAAATAACTGACAATACGTACACTTTTCACCTAGGCACATGTAAACACGACAATCACTGCATTAATATTAGTAATAAGGTGAAATTACGTTACCTTTACTACTGGATGTGTAATAGCAATAAGAGAAGTCGTTTTATTGTTAAAATCAACACATGATTTGACTTGTAAATGAGAAAAGCAGTTGTTCATAATGACGAACCCTCAGTCACGCGACTCGGGGCAATTTTAGATGTTGGTTTCAAACCACGACACAGCAAATATAGGGACACGCACAGTCTATTATCTTTGATAATAGATAATAGACAGATGCTCCTCACTTAACAAAAGCATGTCATCCGGTCCAGACTGATATCAATTAGGTTCCTTCCACTGATGCAATAGTTCCATACCTATCTATCGTATAAATCAGTCGCTCAGATAAAATACCGAACCCAAAGACAGGGAAGTTGCAAAGACCCCCTCCCCCAATATTCAAGAAAGGAATATCAGTCATCCGCAGAATTACAGGCCTTTACCACTGACGTCGTATTGCAGCAGGCGTTTAAAACATATACTTTACTCAAACATGATATATGTCCACAAAGTACCGTTCGGTTGTATAAAACAAACGTGTACAGATACATACAAATCTACAACTCTTAAACTACCTTTTTACGTAGCTTCCTAAATTTTGTAGGCACTTAGCGTGGCACAAGTTTTTCTATGCCTTCTATTTCCGTCTGTGTATTCCAGCTTGTGGTAACATCTACTTTCAACTCGTCATCATCGTTGAATTGTTGACTAACAAGGACAGAATTTAGGTGTAACAAGAGATGAAAGTGGCTAGAAGCAAGGCCCGGGCTGTGCTTCATCTTCTCTTCAATTGTGTGAACCAGTTCATGAGTAACCACAAACGGCCACTTGATCACATCCTTCATTGGTCTGATCCATCTTCTAACCGTTGAATCACTCATAGCATTTTGTCCGTGAATCTCGCAAATTTGCCGATCAATTTTCTTTGGTTTAACTTTTTTTGCATTTAGAAAACGAATCACAGATCTGATTTCACACGCGGCGGCATTTTCAACTGCGGCTGGCATTATAAAGGAGCACTACAAAGCACACGTCGGCAGCAACAATCTGAACATCGAGTCCATATCTTCTCATGTTAACTGATTCTTCCGTCGCTTCTTGGTAGAACTTATTCATTATTAAGTTTAAAATACACAATTTTGTGTTTGTTCTAAGCTTTTGTTTATTTTGTGAATCTATTTTCGGCTTATTAGGCCATCATCAGACATTTACTGAAGACATTTACTATTATAGTGTGTCAGGTTTCTAATATTTGCATCACCTTGTCTTTTGAAAAACCTTTAAAACAACATATTGTTGTTTTATTTTTATTCACTGTAATCATGTTGTATGAATTTATGTTTGCACTGTTTCTCTATGTATGGTATTTATGTTACCTTTTTTTAGTACTATTAATTTACAGATTTCATTCAAATATTTATTTACACGGTAACTGCTCCATCAAAGAAGTTAATTTAATTTTCTGCATTTAACATATTTTATGTTTTACTGGCAACACGAGTTCTTTGACTGAACTTCAGTGAATTTCTGATGATAGCCTAATAAGCCGAAAATCGATTCACAAAATAAACAAAACCGTAGAACAAACACAAAATTGTGTATTTGAATCTACATATCTTCTCCTTGAGTCAGAGTAACTGTAGAGCATGCTCAGAACTGCGATCGTAGTGCTGCCGCGAATAGAAGCGGAACTTACTTTGTGCACGACCCTCTTATTATGAAATACCTCGAAGAGAACGACCCAATAAACCACGGTCAACACGGATTCAGAAAGTGTTGTTCTTGTGAAACATAGTTGTTTACTCGCAGGAAGTGATGAGTGCTAACGTCGACAGAACGTCAGTGCACTGTGTCATTGTTCGTCTATGGAGCATCACCTGCGACCAGCTTTGCGAAAGAAGCGGTAACACTTCCACGTGACAATACCTGGGCGCATATAGCGCAAGGTGTTGCTGCTCTGTTCGGTCGATGGGACTCGGATAGTACTGTACCATTCACCATACTATCCGGACTTAGGTGCTTGTGACATTGATTTGACTTTGTGGCATTCGTTTCAGAACTATTCCAGAGATTCGACAGGCAGTTGACCGCTCAATTCGCACCATCAACACAACATGCTCTACTAACGGTCCGCTACGCCTTCCACATCGCTAGCAACGGGCACTACACAACTCTGGCGACTACTTTGAAGGACAGTAACAGGTGAAAACATGTTCACGCTTTTATATTTTTTTAACCGAGCGAGGTGGCGCAGTGGTAACGCACTGAACTCGCATTCGGGAGGAAGGTCGTTCAAATCCACCTCCGGCCATCCAGATTTAGGTTTTCCGTGATTTCCCTAAATCACTCCAGGCAAATGCCGGGATGGTTCCCTTCAAAGGGCATGGCCGATTTCATCCCCCATCCTTACCCAAATACTCCGAGAGTAAGCTCCGTGTCTAATGACCACGCTGTCGACGGGACGTTAAACCCCCAGATTCCTTCCTTATATTTTTTGTGAAAAATAGTTACCACAATTTAAGTTTTAATCCTCGTACGAGGAGGATGCATATCTGTCCTGCAACGCCGTTGGAAGAGGTGTCGCTCGTCTCGTACGATGACCTGGGTGGTGTGACCTGACTCAGCTCGTCATCTTGTGTACCATGCAGAACACGCACTTTGCAGTGCCGAAACGCTTCGTTCCAAATGAGCTGCAATTTGTCTGATGGATGTATCACTTTCTCGCATGTTAACAATGCACACTCCCTCAAACCCACTAATTCGGCTGTACGGTTCGCCCAAGTCTACGAGGCATCCTATAAGTTTCTTAAGTCACACTGATTCATTATCTTCGCTTTATAGTGAGAACCCGACTCGCACGCCCGTTTTACCGGTAATGGTGTTGCGCCGCAACATTTATGTCTACCTTGAACCCGCGGGCCTCCAAATGTCCTATGAAGATGACTTTCTATCTCTAGCCTTTCAAGGTGTTCTATTTCTTTCTTAATATTTATGTATCCACAGAACAAGACGTATATCATATCTCCAAGCAAGCAAATATGGGTTTTACACTCCTGGCCATTAAAATAGCTACACCACGAAGATAACGTGCTACGGGCGTGAAATTTAACTGACAGGAAGAATATACTGTAATATGCAAATAATTAGCTTTTGACAGCATTCACACAAGGCTGGAGCCGGTGGCGACACCTGAACGTTCTGACATGAGGAAAGTTTCTAACCGATTTGTCATACACAAACAGCAGTTGACCAGCGTTGCTTGGTGAAACGTTGTTGTGATACCTCGTGTAAGAAGGAGAAATGCGTACCATCCCGTTTACAACTTTGATAAAGGTCGGATTGTAGCCTATCGCGATTGGGGTTTATCGGATGGCGACATTGCTGCTGGCGTTGGTCGCGATCCACTGTTAGCAGAATATGGAATCGTTGGGTTCAGGAGGGGAGTATGGAACACCGTGCTGGATCCCAACGGCCTCGTATCACTAGCAGTCGAGATGACAGGCATCTTATCCGCATGGCTATAACTGATCGTGCAGCCAAGTCTCGACTGATGCCCTGGCCAGCACATTCTCCAGATCCCTTACCAATTGAAAACGTCTGGTCAATGGTGGCTGAGCAACTGCCTCCTCAGAATACGCCAGTGACTGGTCTTGATGAACTGTGGTATCGTGATGAAGCTGCATCGTCATCTGTACCTGTACACGCCATCCAAGCTCTGTTTGACTCAATACTCAGGCGTATCAAGGCCGTTATTACGGCCAGAGGTGGTTGTTCTTGGTACTGATTTCTCAGGATCTATGCACCCAAATTGCGTGAAAATATAATCACATGTCAGGTCTAGTAAAATATATTTGTCCGATGAATACCGATTAATCATCTTCAATTCGTCTTTGGGTAGTAATTTTAATGGCCAGTAGTGTAACATTGCTCAAGTAATAATTTAACGCCGTGTGGTCCGTGTCGTCACGTCGTGGACTGCAAGGCTGCTCCCGCCGGTGGTTAACAGTATGGATATGTGTCATTAACATAAGATAGTTATTTAGGGACGAATGATGTCAGTAGTTTGGCCCCTTAGGATTACAAACATTCCTCAGTAATTTAAGGTGCCTCTATTTTTGCGAATAAAGTATACAGCTGGGAACTTCTGCCGGCGATCACTAAGAAGCGAATCTCCTTCCGTGTGCTATATTAGCTCATTCGTGATCCTACACTGACCTGATATCGACTGCATCAACTCGTATAGCTTAACGAATCTGATAGTCTATTGAGACCAGATGTTGGTAATTTAGATTATCGAGGTCCTCCGTTGCAATAAGAATCGGTTTGTGATCTCGGCAAACGCATAGCTTCAAAAATAAGAAAATGTATTCTGAATTGACACTTAAATTGTTCTTCCGATGGTTTATGGAGCAGACCATTAACTCAATCGAGTACAATCGAATCTCGTTGATCGAGATAAGGGAGAGTTTTATTGTGCTGCTCGAGAAACCGTTCTACAAGCAATAAGACGGCAGTTGAGACAACGGAAGCGGGCTGTAACTCGCGTTAACAGCGGAAGGGGCCCATTACGTTTCTGCAAAGGCTACTGGGGTTTTATTACCGGCTGCTGACAGGCTATGACACGCTGGTCCACCATCAGAAGAGTGTAGGAAAAAATGTGATTAACGCCGTTACTATCCCGATCATATTTATCGCAGTTTATGACATGTCTACAGATGACGCACAGGGTGCAACATAGCAATTACTTACCAAAGTAATGGTTTCGCGTTACGCTGAGGTGGCAAATTATTCTTAGATTTCGTCTGTGATTTGCTTCCCACGATTACGTACATTTTCTGAATGAAAGCAAAGTGGCGAATCATGTGAGATCCTTAAATTTGACTTTCTTATTCGATTACGAGCAGACGTTAGCCAAAATGGATACTGACATTCAAAATTTGATATTTCCTACAATGTTATAGTTACAAATTTAAAACTTGGCACTTTTGCGTAGTATATAATGAACAATATTCTGTGCAATTTTTGTTTGTTAATGTTAGGGAATGTAATTTTACAAAGATTTAAATTTTTAATTACTGGTCTTTCGCTGGCCGCGATGTCCGAGGGGACTGAGGCGCTCCAGTCACGGTCTGCACGGCCAATACGATCGGGGGTTTCAATCCCCCCTTGCACATGGATATTTGTGCCGTCCTTAGTCTTAGCTAGTTCTGCTTAGGGACTGATGACCCCGTAGTTAAGTCCCATAAGTTCTACAAACATTTGAACATTTGAAGTGGTCTTTCCTCATAAACTAATCAAGCACTAAAGCTGAAACTTTACAGTATATTTCTGCATTGAAGGCTATTAAAACGCGTGCAACAGATTTTTGTTTAAAGTCATCGTTACTTTCAAATTAACTTTTCAGTTTCATATTAACTTGGACTGCTCTACTTTCCTCATGCAGGAAAGAAGAACTATTCTCATGCACAAGACAAAGTGCTGCACTGGATTGTTCAGTAAGTGATTTTTAAGAACTGTGCCAAATTTCAGGAGGTTAATTCCTATAGTTCCGGAGGAAAGGTACAATATATCTCAGAAAAATCACTCAACGGGAGATCTTATTTAAAGTTATTATTTTAATTTTTAACAATATTGATATACCTTCACACACTAACGCTGTCCATATCCATAATGTTCATTCTCTTCGTTTGCTTCTTGAAGTATTCGCTTTCCCTGTCTCCTTTGCCTACCATCTTCTGGATATTTTCTTCTGCTAGCTATGCTCTGTCAAGCCGCGCTCCGCCGATGCTTCGGAGTATATTCATTGTGAATGCTCCTGGATGGAAGCCTAATTTCTGCAACCACTTAATCCTATCTAAATTTCCATTGCTAAACACTAGACATATTCATAACATTTGAGAACACTGTTTTAAGACTACGCATCCATATAATGTGATTGTAGCTTTCTTTAGTATTTTGAGTTTTCCCATTCACACATTTTTTAGATTTTTTTTTGGCTAGATATCTGAAATCTGGTTTTATAATATTTAAAACAGAAAGTGGCAAACCATGCTTATGGGTACATGGCTTTCCATTCACAGTGGGGTTGTTGAGGACTCTCATCTGTGAAAAGTTCGTGGAAAAATATTGCCCACACTGTTGCTGCATTGCTTTCACACTGTGTACATTGTTCATGTGGCTTTCCCATAATACATTTGTAGTGTGTGAATTTCTTTGTCTGTCAATCCGTTAACACCTCCCAGTGGCTTTCCATTTTCGAATTTCTCGCCCTTCATTTCTTTCTTCAGTCTGAGAAGTCTGCCACCCATTTGCTTCTGATCATGTCCCACAATTCAAGTTTTTCAATTTTTACTTGTGACCGCAAGGATTGCTCTCTAAAACAGTCTTAAAAGCACTTCATCATCTAGGTACTCACAGTCTAACTCCACCTTGTTTTACAGATCTTTGGAATATTAGTTTCATTCCAGCTGCCTCCATCCCACCACTTGACCCCTGATAATTCTTACTACACTTGTTTTAAATACACGACCACTGTTACGACCCATTGTAACCAAAACAAACTAATAAAATGCAAAATAATAAACCGTACTATGCACTATTACATGTTGTTTAGGGTGGACATAATACTGCTTATAAAATGCTGGAAATAAAATTTACTACGTCGTGTCCTAACATAGGAGAGAGCAAAGGGAATTGTAGCAAGCCCCGAGCGGAAAGGAGTGACTTCAGAGGACAAGCAGTAGGCACCTACGAGAGATGCGGATTTTGGAACACAATAGTTGTTCCGGAGACTTTGGGAACGCATACGTAATTGGAATTATGTTTTATTGCATCCCACATACTACTATTACTACTACTACAACACTGACGCTAATCATTAAGAATAGCAAAAGAAAACACCTGTTGCCACAACAGAAGTCGGTGTATACTTTCCCTGGAGAAAAGCCTGATGCAGCTATCCATCCTGGCAGCAATCTACGGAAACACGCACGCCCTGCAAGAAACAGTTCTGGAGCTTACTCGAGGCCGGAGACGAACGACACGGATCCGGCGCCCAAATTGTCTGAAAGAACTCTCGTTCTATGAAAAAACCTGAAGGCTATCGTGGCCGCACTGCTTTTCCCCACTTTCCAGTACCTAATAAATTCCTGTTGGCCACTACCATGTTCAACCTATCTAACTTGTGGCTTGCCAGCCTCCGAGTCCTTTAGTGAATTACTTTTCTGCCGTGTCCCCTCTGCCGTTCCCTGGTTGGGGATGTGACTTGGTTTTTCACTAAAACACTCCATACTTACTAGCAACATCTTGCTGATGTAACATCTGACAATAGCGTCTAGACGCAGTATGAAGTTACCTGCTTATTCTGCGGAAGAAAACCCTCTACCCTGGGACGGTGGCTGAGGGTAACGGCAGTTGGCAAGGAGATTTCTTTACTGCCTAAGAATATGTGTCCATTTTATCCTGTTATCCGCGATGTTCTCAGCTAGGAGTGCGTCCCCTTGGCTTCACACAGCCTCTCAGCAATTTCGACAGTAAGGATATATAGGGACTGATAATCTCGTAAAGTCCCATAAGCTCTACAAATATGATCTTAGATGATCGCAATTCCTTCCCGATTTTTGTTAGCATATACACTCCTGGCCATTAAAATTGCTACACCAGGAAGATGATGTGCTACAGACGAGAAATTTTACCGACAGGAAGAAGATGCTGTGATATATAAGTGATTGGCTTTTCAGAGCAGTCATACAAAGCCGGCCGCGGTAGCCGAGCCGTCTGTGGCGCGCCAGTCACAGTATGCATGGCCACTAAGGTCAGCATGGATATTTGTGCCGTCCTTAGTATTAGCTAGTTCATAAGTAGTTTGTAAGTTTTGTGACTGATGACCCTGTAGTTAAGTCCCATAAGCTCTGCAAACATTTGAACATTTGAAGTCACACAAGGTTGGCGCCGGTGGCGATACCTACAACGTGGACATGAGGAAAGTTTCCAACCGATTTCTCATACACAAACAGCAGTTGCCTAGTGAAACGTTGTTGTGATTCCTCGTGTAAGGAGAAGAAATGCGTACCATCACGTTTCCGAATTTGATAAGGTCGGATTATAGTCTATCACGACATTGTTGCTCGCGTGGATCGCGATCCAATGATTCTTTGCAGAATATGGAATCGGTGGATTCAGAAGGGCAATACCGAACGTCTTGCTGAATCCCAACGGCCTCGTATCACTAGCAGTCGAGATGACAGGCATCTTATACGCATGGCTGTCACGGATCGTGCAGCCACGTGTCGATTCCTGGGTCAACAGATGGGGAGGTTTGAAAAACTACGATATGCACGAACAGTTCGTCGACGTTTGCAGCAGCATGGACTATCAGTGCGGAGACCATGGCTGCGGTTACCCTTGACGGTGCATCACAGACAGGAACGCCAGCGATGGTGTAAGCAACCTGGATGCGCGAATGGCAAAAAGTCAGTTTTTCGGATGAATCCTGTTTCTGTTTACAGCATCATGATGGTCGCATCCGTGTTTGGTGACATCGCGGTGAACGCACATTGGAACCGTGTATTCGTCATCGCTAGGGACAGGAAAAATTCGTTTTAACTATAACGCAACGAATAACTTGTATTCGGCAGTTTTTAAGGAAATAACGCGAATTTGGATAACGCTAATTCTTCGATTTTTTATTTATATATTTTTTATTTTTATTTATTATTTAACATGAAATCGGCGATTTTCAACGAAATTACGCTGTATCTGGTTAAGAAATGTTCTAAATTTAATTATGTCAGTGATATATTTAGTGTAGAAATGTTTCATATTCTGGGCGTTATACCCTCTCATTAACTTAGGGTCGAAGCTTTCAGTTTAACAACAGCCTCCTGATTTTTCGCATGTTCATCCGCCCAGTGATGGACTATGAATGCACAGCTTGGGGCAATGCTGCTGGAAGATATACATACATCGGCTGCAGTAAATACAGAACAAGGCATTGCAGAGGATATTCCACGTATCTGCAAGATTTCCGTCACAGTATGAAACCGCTTCAAAACAACCAGTCCTCGTACGATTTCAAACCATCACCAAGAAGATCTACGAGAAGGTGCAAGACTCAGTCAACGCTAATAAGGAACACTGGAGCGCCCATCGATGGCAGGGACAAATACAAAAGGCCTGCATCACTGCTAAAGCGTCAGATTTAAAAGGCAAAACCCACACTCAAACACAGCAGACAACCACAGAAACACAAGAAATAAATAAATACTCTTTTTAGGTATGGTCCGCCTTGAGCAAACAATTGTCTTTAGTTTCTCCCAGACATGTTTCTCTGGCGTGCAGCATCATCAGGGGGATATTTATTTTATACTTTCTGTCAAATGAACAATGAAATGATTGTTACTTTTTGCACATTAAGTGTAGAAACTACAGATAACTGTGAAACTAATATAAAACGTTTCTTATTTTTATAGGTATACTAGGCCTACGTTAATACCACATGTAGTTGTGTTTGTGGTACTTTAACTCACAAAACATCACTTTGTATTTGTAAGCAATCACGAAGATTGACGAGCTTTTCAAACCTCAAGAAGAATACAAGAAATAAAGATGACACAACCCAATCCTGAAGTCGTACAGTAAACACAAAAACCGATGGGGTAGTAAACACCTAACGGTAAGACTACGGTTGACACTAAAGAGGTTAGACGACCGTAGAGTCAAGCATTGGCCTCCTTACGCTTACGCTTATTTTGGCATCGTCTAAAAATGTTCAAATGTTTGTAAATCTATCGGACCAAACTGCGTGGTCATCAGTCCGTAGCTTACAAACTACTTAAACTAAGTTAAACTAATCTAAAGGACAACACACACACACAGCCATGCCCCAGGAAGGACTCGAACCTCCGACGGCGAGCAACCGCGCGCTCCGCAGCGAAGCGCTTTAGACCGCTCGGCTACTCCACCACGACCAGCATCGTCTGGATCTTGCTAGTCTGCAAGGCTTTGGCTAGCTTTTTATTTTCAGTTCTCTTTTGCTTCGTAGCAAACATGGTTTCTGAATCCACCTTTAATTTTTTTTTTTTTTTTTCCGTACTGTTCGATGCTCTTGGTCCATTGAAGCTGAACACTTGCTAGTGCTGGACATTGCTGGATATTCTGTAAGGAGAACATGACGGTATAAGAAAATACGGTAATTTTTTCTAGTGAAGCAAGAATGTCTTTCAGCGCGCCAGCAGTTTGAGAAGCGATGTGCGCTCGCACGTCTCACTAGAGACGCCGTTCCCAGTGCCGTCTGAGAGGCGGGTGGTGCGCGCGGCTGCTTCACTTCGCCGCCAAGTTACTGTTTCTCGGGCAGGCCTCGCTGCGGTGGCGGCCTTAAGTGGCGGCTCACTCGGATGATTGCGTTGTGGCAGAGAGCCCTGCTGCCAGCGCGGCTATTGGGAGGCGAGGCGCCTCGTAAACACGCCGCAACCACCGCCTTACAACAGCGGGGCGCCGCTCTGTTTGCTTTCTGCTCCGCTCTCCACGCCTCACAAAGGAAATGCAACCCCTGGCAGCAGTGGAGTTTCTCGTCTGTGAATTACCGCATACACCAAACGTCTAGAAGGCTTCATACGCTTCATTGTACGTGTGTCGACAAGAACAATCTTCTTCTATAAAAATGACTATGAATTATTATTATTACTAGTATTGTCTGCGGTCGACATTCGACCAGTTGTGTTTGCTAAGTCATGATAATTATTTTAATTTTAATAACCTGTTCTGCCTAATAGAAATCCCTGGATAACACAGGATATACTGAATTTAATTGACGAGAGGAGGAAATATAAAAATTCAACAAGTAAAACAGGAAAAATGGAGTACAAACGTCTGAAAAATGAGATTGACAGGAAGTGCAGACTGGCTAAGCAGGAGTGGCTAGAGGACAAATGCAGAACCGTAGAAGAATGCATCACTAGGTGAAAGATAGATACCACCTACAGGCAAATAAAAGAAACATTTGGAGACAAGAAAAGCAACTGTATGAATATCAAGAACTCAGACGAAAAGCCAGTACTAAGCAAAGAGGGGAAAGCTGAACTGTGGAAGGAATATATAGAGGGCCTATACAAAGGAAATAAACTTGAAGGCAGTATTCTAGAAATGGAAGACGAAGTGGAGGAAAATGACATAGGAGATATGATATTGCAAGAAGAATTTGGAGTAGATGATATTCCGTCTGAACTGCTGATGTCGTTAGGAGAGCCAGTCGTGAAAAAGTTGTATCACCTAGTATGCAAGATGTATGAAACAGGGCAAATCCCCTCCGACTTCAAAAAGAATATTGTAATTCCAATGTGAAAATTACAGAACTATCTGTTTAATAAGTCATGGGTGCAAAATACTAACACGAATTATTTACAGACGAATCGAAAAACTTGTGCAATCCGACCTCGGGGAAGATCAGTTTGGATTTAGGATAAATGTAGGAACACGGGAGGCAATACTCACATTACGACTTAAGGCTAAGGAAAGGGAAACGTACATTTTTAGCATTTGTCGATTTCGAGAAAGCTTTTATCCCCAAATTCTGAAGGTATCAGGGGTAAAATATAGGGAGCGAAGACTTATATTCAACCTATACAAAAACCAGGCAGCGGTTATTAGAGTCGAAGGGCAAGAAAGGGACGCAGAGGTTAGGAAGGGAGTAAGACAGGGTTCTAGTCTTTCCCCAATGTTGTTCAATCTGTACATTGAGCAGGCAGCGAAGGAATGGAAGGAGAAATTTGGAAAGGGCATTAAATTGCAGGGAGAAGAAATTAAAACATAGCGGTTTGCTGATGACATAGTAATTCTGTCAGAGACCGCAAACGATCTGGAAGAGCCAACTGAATGGGATGGACAGTGCCTTGTAAGGAAGATATAATGAATTGGTACAGATCACATAGGCGCAGAACACTGGTGATGTCTTGTTTTATACTTGAGCAGACACGTCGATTGTTTACTTTTTTTTCCCTTTCACGAGAAGGTGCGTGGGGTACTCAATGCACCACCTTCTATCGTAAATTACAATTCCCTTACGAACCAGGTAAATATTATATTTGGCAGTAACATTGCTATGCTTCCTCTGTGGCCTATGGGATACTCAATACCCCAGCACGCCCGCTCAAGGGTTAGGTCTTGCGAGGGTGAATGTCGGGGTGAGAGTTTAAAATAGTGAAAAGATTAATTTTTAAAACTCACAACCACCAACTGCGAACCAAATTCCTAAACATGCAAAAACACTGGAACTGTGTTTGACTCGTTTTCTAGGGGATGATATCACACGTTCGCAGCTTTCCTTCCCTGCATATGATTAACAAACCAAATTCATAATAAAATCAAGTTCATGAGAGAAAAGGGTGTACTAACTACTATTTTTGAAAACATGTGAAAGTTCACGTTATGTTGTTTATTTCACAATATTTGAACCCTGTGGCTGATACGTCTGTACGTCGACACATTTATCAAATATAGCTCGTGAGCCCCCAGACAAAAATGAATATTTGTCGCAAATTGTTTTATCACCATGTGGCTGTCTCAAACACCGTTTATGTTCATGCCTATGCGACGACACGTGTTACATTAACAAATCACAGTCACTTTAATTCAACGCGATGCACGCCTTGTTCCACCGGCTAAATATTCACAAACACACAGTAGCACTCGATTTAACTTGGTACAGTCTACGACGAGCAACCACACGTGGCGATTGCCACAGACAAATCTCAAGTCACCACCTCGAGATCCACATGCCGACTGATCGCCGAGCGACGCCGCCCGGCCAGTTCTCCACGTGCTCTCGACCTCGTCACTTCCTGCCCTCGCGCTCAACTGCCGGGGTTTTTTCCCCTACGTAATCAACTTCCCCATGTTAGCTGTTCTAACCGATTTGCCAACGTACAGCGCTCAGCCAATACATTTCTAAAACTTTACTTAAAATCAAAATGATTACACTACACATTAAACAAATATTTGCTTACGTTTTTATATTAGTGTAAACATTCTTTGTACTATTTATCATAATCGTGCAATTTCTTATGTCACAGATAAGTGATTTAACTGAATATTTCAAGATAAAATACACAAGATTAATTGAAAATAAAATGAGAAATAGTTAATATATTATTTTTATAAGCAAATATTGCCATGCTAGTTGTGTAACTGTCTTGTATTTATTGGTAATTTATTACTTTTCATTATCAATTAAACATATTACGTCAGATGTGACTATATCAGCTAATGTATTGTTTATTTGTCAACAGGCTATTTTGTAATGAGGGCCTTAAATGTTCCTAACTGCATCGTATTACTTCAAATGCCAGTAGTATTGGAATATTTGTGCATTGCACTGTGCCTGGCACTCGCCATTGTCCCTCTCTCTCCTCACCGGAAACGAACTGGAAAATCCTAAGTTGGAACAAGCCACCAACGTCGGCCTGCTCGCTGGCCTCCCGTCAGCTACAAGCACACAGCAAATCTCAACGTGGAGAATTTCTACCTATGGCCTAACTATAAATGTTGTCACCCAACTGCATACATACATAGCTACCATAATTAAAAGATTAAAATTGTGTAACATTTGGCGCACTGGCATGGTCAATGTTTGCATTGAACTTCATACTGTTTAATTATCAAATGCTATTAATTATTTCTATTGGGCGGTAATCTTACAGTCTCCATTCAAATTTGGACTTAACTATGGGGTCATCAGTCCCTAAACTTACAAACTACTTATGAACTCCCAACTCCCAACTCCCAACTCCCAACACTCACTTTACTAATAGAAAATCGTTGTTGGGTTACCATTTTTCAGTAAAACTGTGTTCTTATGGAATATCAATGGAGACATTTGAAATGTATTCTTTAAAGCAATTGGTCTTTAGACACATTAATTGTAATTATTGTAATGAATATATTAATACTGCGTTCATAAAATAAATTGTTTAATTATTTTTTAAAACTATATTTAAAAGTTAAGAATTGAACTTAACGAAGAATTAAAAAATACAGAGCAGTGTGAATCCAACCCAGGACCTTAAGCCTGGAACTCTAAGCACTAACTGACTCAGCTAATTTTACCAGCACCAATATGTACCTATAACGGGTTATAATATAGCGGCAAAACTTGTGGAGAATTTGGAGTATCATCCTAAAATTTCTTTTTGTTTTTACCATTCTTAGCGGCTACGTGCACACAAAATTTTTATATTCACAATATCTGTGACAAACCACCTTTCGAATTATGTACGTTTCATTGGCCTTCTAGTATGATTAATATTCAAAAACTGTACCATTAGTTTCGTGTTAACGTATTTATATAACGATACTGATTCATGTTTAACAATGAATAGATATCGATGCCGGCCACGGTGGGCGAGGGGACTGAGGTGCTCCAGTCACGGTCTGCACGGCCACTACGGTCGGGGGTTCGAATCCCCCCTCGATCATGGATATTTGTGCCGTCCTTAGTATTATTTAGTTCATAAGTAGTTTGTAAGTTTAGGGACTGATGACCCCATAGTTAAGTCCCATAAGCTATACAAACAAACAAACAAACAACTATACAAACATTTAAACATTTGAATAGATAATGATGATTCCCATACAATGTTGTCAGAATTTTCAAAAATAATTAACAGCGTCTTACTGTCGCTAAAATTTAGTATAGGTCTGGCCGATTTGAGTAACTTTTTGTTTTTTAATACAGGGGTGGTTTAGAATTAAAAGTGCCACTGGCATGTTTACGACACACTGTAGTTTTATGGTTTTTTTCCCTTGCTAATATTTCAGACAAAATGATAAAAACAAGGTTAAAAGAACGTTTATAACGAGATGTAATAACTGGTCTCAAAGAAAGTAAAAATCGCTTGTAGATTTTAATATAATAAAGTGACCGAAATCCGCTAGAAATTGAAGGAACACTCATGAAATTCTGCAGTGAGCACCCCGATTTAATCATAACAAACCAGGCTAAAAATCAGTTTTTGCCTTAACGCTTTTATGGAGGACTATTACGACTCTACAGTTGTGACAATATCGGTGTACCGCGGCGGAATAGCCTTCCGCAGAAATGCACCTTGCTATGGTGCGCGCGGTCGTTTCACGTCGGAGGTTCGAGTCCTCCATCGGGAATTGGTCTGTGTGTTGTTAGTTTAAGTAGTTTGTAGATTTAGGAAACATGACCACTGATCTTGAGTACCATAACTTTACAAACAATTGAACATTTTTAATATTGTGCACTAAACACGTAATTTTAACACAGAGCCAAAATTATTTGATACTAGCTGATACCCGGCGCGTTTCTGCCGCAGAAGAAATATATTTGATTTTTCCCATTTTCCATTAGTCTATCTCCCCCTTTCCCTTCTCTCCGTTCACCTGCTCCTCTCCCTCCGTCTTCTCCTGTTCCTTGTTCATTTCCTCCTCCCCTCCCTCTGTTCATCTCCTTTCACCTGTCTGTCACCATCTCCCCTTTCATTCTGCTCCTCTTCTCTCTCTCTGTCCGTCTCCTCCCTCCGCTTTCTGTCCGTCTCTTCTTCAAAAAAATGTTTGTAGAAGGCACAAATATCCATGCCCAAGTGGGGATTCGAACCCCCGACCGTAGTGGCCGCGCAGACCGTGACTGGAGCGCCTCAGTCCTCTCGGCCACCGCGGCCGGCCGTCTCCTCCTCCACTTACTCCTCTCCCTCCTATGTACGAAGACATACATATGTCCACCAAGTTTCATTGTGACTGGTCAAACAGTGTCAAACTCGCAAGCTACCCTCCGCCATGCTAAATTCACTGGTTTTGTGAGACAGGGGCTGTAATTAGTCTATTTTTCATACTAACCTTGTGTTACTGTATCTTTCTCTAAGTACTGAAATATGTAACATTTTTCTCTGTAGATCTTCCTTTATTTTGATTTCTGTGCCTTTGGGGACACATCAGGGGTGATGGGCTCCTGGGATTGTAGTACATTCTATGTTTGTATTAAATTTCGGGATTTTAACGTTTATTGGCGCAGCTTGGCTGCTAAAAAGTGGTTTTCCGTGTTGGGTACGGTCAGGCCGTGCAGAGCAGAGAAGCTCTTGGAGGTCCCCCCCTCCTACCAACTTTCACTCGCCTTCGGGGAAGGACGAGAGGGGCCTTGATCTGCTCGGCGCCAACGCTACGTCCAGCGGGCAGAGTATACCTGGCAGAATTTTTTAGATTGAGTGGGCTGCTTTACACAATGCTGAACCGCGGTTTACGGTCGGCGATAGCGAGGACTGCCTTTTTAGTCATTCAGTCGTTCCGCAAGAGAGGAATTTTCTGGATACGAACAATAGCAGAGTGCTCCGGGAACGGTGAAATCCGCGGGATGCTTTGGTTACGTGGGCGGAGCCTCTTAGCAGCCGCAGCGAACGCAAATTATTTTTGTATGGCAGCTAAACAATTAGTCAACGGCGCTACGCCATCCGATTGGTTTGACTATTAGCCGTTAACAGAGATTGGTGCATTTTTTACGCGTGGGTGTTGCCGCCTGTCACTTGCCGTGAGCTGCGGCAGAGTGCGAGGAGGCACGTGGACTCCTGTGCGAGCATCCGAAGGGTACGGACCTCAGGAGACTCCGGTTTGAGCGTCCGAAGTGTACGGACCTCGGGAGACACGCAAGACTCCGTTTAGACTCGCGGGGAGGACATCGTCTTAAACGGTCCTCTAGTTAGACTTATGTTTGATTCCGAAGATTCGGACCTTCTAGAACTTGTGTTTACTTCACGGACGTAACATTGTTCGGTTGTTACGCTGTGAGCGGCCACAGTTTAGTTTTCGTTTTGCTAGAAGTCTCTATTTAAGCATTCGCGGAATCGGACACTGTTTTTACAGATCTTATTACGCAAGTCACTGATCGATTTGTGCCACGTGGCCTTTGTGTCACCTATGCAAAATGTTGATTAGTCTGCCAGCGTGATAGAATCGCACAGCAACTGCCTAGCGACGCCGATACTAGTGACGCTGTGTTAAGTTACATGTCGACCCTGCTTAACAGGTCGCAGCAGTTACGGTCGGATAATTTCAGCTCATCCGCTCCCACCGCCTGCTGTCTCCTAGCCTGAGACGCTGCTGTCAACAATCATCTGTGTGGGTAAGGTGACGCACTTTCTGGGAGTTATATGAATCAGACTTGTTGGATTCTGTCCCTTATTTTTATTCTTTTGAGATCTGCCTATGAACTCTGGGGAGCTTAGGGCTAACGATGATTTCAAGCCCCTTTGTAGCTAATCTAATAGCATTCTGTTTTGCAAAACCTCCGACCTTTGACTCAGCCAGTCATTTTTGTGTCTCAATATTTTAACATTTGTAAAAGATTGTTTAAATACCATTATCTGTTTTACATGATAGGAAATGTCATTTTGTGTCAAGATAGAATTTTTCATGTTTATTTGTAATAAATAAATTTTAAGCAGATCGTCTTTCATTTAAGAACATTCCTTTTTTACTATTTCGGAGGGGAAACAGAATAGTTAAATTCCACAGAGTACCAAAAATTTTTCAAGTACATTTTTTTGGTACAACTGATACATCGCAATAGAGTAGAAATATTTACAATATGTTTGAAAATATCTATGATCACATCATAGCTGATCAGTAACATTTTAATTTCCCATATTTTGGAGAAATATGGTGGCGTGAAGGTAACTCATGCGTTAATTCAAGGTACCAGCTATTTGCATTGCAAATATCATTCAAATCAGACCAGCTGTTTCAGCGTGAAGAAAAACAAACCCATTGTAAGGTACCTTCCGCCACGCACCGTACGGTGGCTTACGAAAGGTAGCCCGTGTATAAATGCAGGTATGAGCCATCTCCATTTCAGATTTCATTCAAATATGTCAATCCATTTCAGCATGAAAGAATAGGAAACATTTTAACCCATTGTAAGGTACCATCCGCCACCCTCCATGTATTAATCAGGGTATAAGATGCCTCTGTTCCAAATTTCATTCATATCCATCCAGCCACTTCAGTGTGAAGGCGTAAGATATGAATTAACTACTTCTAAAGCACCCTCCGCCATGCACCATAGGAAGTTTTAGTTCGCCTATAATCTTCGCGCGAGGGCAAACAATGATTTGACAATGTTTTATCACAATCAGGTGTACGGTAAGGTCGTGCATAATATATGAACAAAAATACAAACAAACATAATTTTTTATGTATTAGATTTTAAAGAAAAGTACAATTTTTACCTCTTTAAACGATTATTTTAATATCTTTTCTACATTTTATTTATCTTTTTCTGTTATATCGGTTGTATTTCTAGTGTGGGACTTCTTTTTAATTTTTTTCATCAGCTGTTCTGCATGTACCTTCAAAGTGGGGTAGCGCACCTCTCAATTTTCTCCACTTATATATATATTTCAATTTTCTCCACTTATATATGTTTTTAATTGTTTTTATAATAACTTAATCGAATATCAATGGGCTGGCATCATGTTTCACAAAACATGGAAATAAATAAATGTTGACCATTTAGCCTTCATGCTTTGATGTGTCATAGGTATCTTTAAAACAAATAAATAAAATATCAAATCCTACTCTGAGCAAGTTATGAGCTGTACCGTGAAATAATTAAATGAATATCAATTGGTACATTCTGAATTCACCCCTCCAAAATAGTGAGACGGGATGTTTTAAGGGGAAGAAGATCTTCTCAAAAACTAATTTATTTCAACCAAAAATCGAACATCCTAATTGATAACGAATCTAATAAACATGTTAACATATCTGTACTTTAAAGCAAATGACATTCCCTACCATACTAAGCTAACAATAGTATGCAAATCTAAGAATATCTTTATATAGATTTTACAATATTCGTAAAAGATTAAAAAAAAAAAAAAAAAAAAAAAAAAAAAAAAAAAAAAAAAAAAAAAACGCTATATCTTTCTGAGTCAAAGGTTTTGGAAACTCCAAAAACAGTATGTTAGAAGGTTATCTACACAGACGTCTGAAGTTATCTATAGCAAGTAAGATCCCCAGAAAGAAAAGACAAACCTAAATAAAATAATAGCTTTGTGTCTCGTTGTCGCCGGTTGTCCTAGGTGTCGGTGGCCGAGTAGAGAGAGATCGACACAGGGAAATTGGATGCATGCGTGTGCGGGTAAAGAGTCTGAGATGACCAGCCAGTGGGACAGCAGAAACTAGAAACACTAAGCTAGATTAGAACAAGATACATATTTCGTAGAGATAGTACAATACTTAACTGAAGACTAGTGGAATGCAGATGCATAGTTTAACTAGATAGAGGCCTGCCTACTGATGAGAGACTTAATTGGTGCCTGTCTTCTTGCCAAGTGCCCGATGCAGTTCAGTGGTGGCCACGAGCGGGGTTGCAGCAGAGGGCGCTCGTGGCCGACGACGTAAGAACGCCGCGCCGTGCTTGCATGGCTGCGCGCGGCGAAAGTATGTGGCGCACACTTCAGACTTGTGTGACACACAAATAGTACTTCAAGAAAAATCCTTGCAGTACTTTACCCAATCCAAATTACAGGCTCGGCAGCAATAAGCGATGACAACAGGAGAGTTGGAAAATAATCGCGACCGTATTCTCACTGCGATCTGTTAAGACAGAATCGGCATATATCTCTACTAAATATAAGAGGTCCGTACGGTACAGAAGCCTCCACCGAACTCCTCGTCTCCTCACTGCTGCTACTCCTGCCCACGGCAAATCTTCCAGCGGCCACAGCCTCACGCCTCAGGTACATCAATCTGCAAGAACGCCTAATTGCCTACCCAATGGGATGGCCTAGCGCTGTTGACAAATTAACTAGCTTTCTCCCTACAAATTCCTGGAGTATCAGAACGCGGCCGCCAAGGAGCTCCGCCCACGCCAACAAAAATGTTCAAATGTTTGTAAAATCTATGGGACTTAACTACGGGGTCATCAGTCCCTAAACTTACAAACTACTTACGAACAGCTTACGAACTAGGACGGCACAAATATCCATGCCCGAGGGGGGGGGGGGATTAGAACCCCCGACCGTAGTGGCCGTGCAGACCGTGACTGAAACGCCTCAGTCCCCTCGGCCACCGCGGCCGGTCCCACGCCAACAATGTTCCCACAGAATTTACCGTCGCCAAGGTGATTGCCCTCTAAAAATTTTAGGGCGCTCTCACTCCTGGTCCCCCGACCAAAACTTTACGCCATTTATGGCCTCTGAGGCCTCACGCTGTTACAGACAGATGGAAAGCGTCCAGAATGTTCCACCATTCATTGAATTGATTTAATTCGATTTTCTCAAGGAAGCCAAAACAGTCTTGGTCCAACCCGCCTTGCTCGCACCGAAACTAAGTTTATTGTGCGGTATATCTAGTAAAGCCAACCAATGCCCTTTAACAGGACAAGGAGTCCCTTTACCAGTTCTTTATTAGACACAATTTCTTTGGGTCTGGTTGTCCCAAATGTTCTATGCCTTTTACTCTCCAATGCAATATATTCGAAGATTAGATGTGATTCAGTTTCATCACCGTCATCACAAATCCTACATTTAGGGTCCTCTTCTGTTATTCCCATTGTATGTAGGTGTTTTTGAAATTCCCATGGCTTGTCAGCAATCCAACCATGAGTCTAGTCTCTCTCCTGTTCAGGCCCAGGGTTTCAGAGATTCTTTTAAAACATGGCTTTGGCATCATTACCTTGCCATGTTTTTGTTGATAGACTTTGGTCAAATATTCTACGTGCTGTCTTCTGAGTCAGTTACGTAGCTCCAATTTGATCATTGCCTTGGTGATTGTCAGGACAGGTTCCGGTCCAATAAATGGAGTCTCTGCCCCCCATCCTGGCTGATCTGTCGGCATGTTCGTTGCCACTGATCCCCGAGTGGCCAGGGATCCACAACAGGTTTACGCTATTGCTTTCCCATAGCTCCACCAGAACCCTGTGATATTCTGCAACAATTTTAGACCTTATTGCAGGAGCTGCCAGTGACCTCAGGGCTGCCTGGCTGTCTGAATAGATATAGTTGCTACGGTCTTTGTAGCACCAACGCTAATTCTCCTCCACACATACCCTGATGGCAGTGATTTCGGCCTGGAATACTGAGGCCAGTTTCCCTAGAGAGATGACGCCCGCCAGTCTTGGCTGCACCCCGGCCGTGTAGTTGATTATTGAATTTGCACTTTTGAAGAAGTAGTAGTTCACGGCAGTTTCTTCCTTTCTTTAGGCATAATACCGGTTAGGGTAAATTTCGCTTAATGTATTCACTAACTTCTAACTAAGGTACAATCATGCATCTCACACCATCAGAAGCCTATCAATCTCCTAGCAAAATCGCCATATCTCTGCATAATTGAGCCGTTGTGGGGATTTTCACAACAGAGAGTGCGGACCAGCTTTATTGCTCCAACGCTGAAATTAATGGCTGATGTCTGATACAAAAATGGCTAATATTCTGTTGGAAACTGTGACGACTCTTAACGAACCTGTTCCTCGAAGAGTTCAGTTGTTCTAGAAGCCAACGGTGGGACAATTGCTTACTAATAAATAAATATTGTGTATATGCTATGTCTTCACATGTCTACCCTCTCTATACATTTATAAACAAATATTTAGCCTAGATCGTACTGAGTGAGGAGGTGTGAACACAAATATTCGATCTTTTACGACGTTGCTTAGACTGAATATGATTTTTACCGAACCTATAGCACTACTTGTTAGATTTCAAGATAAATTATTACTTCTTCACATATAAACCCTGTGGTTATAATTAAATTCAACAACCCACGGAGAACCAGCGTATGCTGTTTTTATCGTATGGGAGCAAAACTTGGTACGTATGATAGATGTACTGGAGCAGAACCGATTGATCCAAAGAAAACATTAAGTCCAATTGAGGCCACCAGGTGGAAATCTGGCACTGCTCGCAGTTTGCACGGATTGTATGACATCCATGCTGTCATTTGACATGCCATAATGCGATTGAACAGTATGAATATCCGAAGGCCGTATCTCAAAGTCGTAAAGAAGGCAGTTTATCTATGACAGATAAATCCAAATTTAAATCAGCTAGGGCGGAAGCTTAGAGGTCGCAGCTGTAACACAGTCCCCCTCCCCTTGTACACTAAAAGTGTCAAAAATACAGAGAAAATTTCACACCGCGCTGATCGAAAAATGATGACTCATGAAGGAAATGAGGAAAAGTCGATCAGATACTTGTACAACAACAATGTAGTACGTCTGAAATAGAAAGAAACAACTGGAACACGAAGGAAACCATACAAGAATCAGTAATGTTGCCATCAGTGAAAGGAAAAAGACAAGAGACGATGTTTTCAGGATTTGTTGAGGAGTAGAGGAAAAGCAGTACTTCTCCTGGAGTCTCCATTTAAAATGAACAGGCCAATTGGTTGAGATCACTGGTAAACCGGTATGATACAAATCTCTCCAGTTGTTCTGGTCTCTGTAAGGGAAGTAGCCACAAAGAGTGTATTAGTGTAGTTTTATCTGCAAATGCGTTTCATACAAAGTTAGCTGTAAGTACAAGACATTCCCATTTTCCAAATAAACAGAGTGCAGATAAGAAAACGAGACAACATACAGTTGTTTCAATTTTTGTGCTTAATTAAATAAAGGAGGAAGGAATAAATGCAGTAGAACTTGATTTATTGTGTTGGTTACATACCTTGATTAGTTAAAAAGGAGGTAAAGAAAAGACGCCCGCACATTTACACATCAAAGAATAACTAGTTCTTTCTTTGAGCCAGTTTTAGCAAAAAAAAAAAAAAAAAAAAAAAAAAAAAAAAAAAAAAAAAAAAAAAAAAAAACTGCGCAGCATAATATGCTTCAGAATATTAATCTCTTATGAATATCAGATACATCGCTCCGTAACTTGTCGACACTTCTTTTAACACCGCTTCCCGTTTATATATTACCCAAGAATAGAAAAGAGTACATCTTCAATATATCTATACGTGTGTTCAAACAAAAATTATATTTATTTTGTAGCTGGTCAATCGCATATTAGGACATTTTCTCAATAATTTCTAAAAAGTCGTGTAAAAATTGTTACAAAAATACATTTTTGTGAACTAAATAAAAATTCTTACGTGTCACATTAGCTCTATTGTGATCCTTTATTATGCCTACGCCAGCTTTACGTAGCCCCAACGTTATACTTGCTACTCCGATAAATACCAGTTCAGAATTTCCAAATATAGATTTTCGCTTCCAATAGCAATTATTGAAATTCATTGCACATTAAAAGGGAGTAGTTGCCGCGCATCAGTTTTCCACCTGGTAGAGATAGTCGTACTTCTCAAAATGGACAAAACTGGTCAGTGTACGTGGTTTGGCAGTTAAAGGGGTCATCAGATAGCCACTCGGGCCTAAAATATTTTCCCCTTTTTAAAAATGCTTGTTAATCAAAATTTTAAAACATAATCCACCAACGAGGTGTGTATCAGGTGATTGAAATGTAATCGTCAATGGCAGAATTCATTCACTAGGGTCCTCGACAAAAATATGCTCCCATGGAAACACATTTTTACCATCTCCGCTTCACATGAATCATCGGAATGGAATACAAATGACGGACTGCTAATGCATAGCTCTATTATACGTGGTATATGCATTATGCAACTCTATGGCACTTGTATCTATGTGTATCGCTAACCCACGATTTTGTCACCTTTCACAGATGGTATATTGTCGCGTCGTAATTGAATCAGGCTCGTCTTCGAAGGCAGGGTTATCAAGTGAACACAGCACTTATATCGATAACAGGTTTATTGCGAACTGAAACGTACACGCAGCACTGACTGCCTTTTGGGCAGAGTATTCTGCTATTTATACACAGACAGAATGTACCAGAAATAAGAAGAATAGTTAACATAAAAAACAAGTAGAAATTACAACTGAACATAAGAAACATGTAGAACATTCTGAAGCTTTTAATTACAAAGAAATAAATTTTTGCCGGTGGACGTGAGTGAACCGGCGTCCTTCCACGCCGCAGTCGGTGACGCTATCCTCTGCGCCACGCCGGCTGTCAGTTTACGTGGGATCTCGCGGCAATGCTCCCTCTCCTAGAAAAACAGCGACCTGCTGTTATGTTCCCTTTGCAGCCAGCTGCAATGTCCTACATCTTAATCATGGCAGTTCTGGAGAATTCTTCCCTTCTACAAGATTATCGACGACAGATATTCCTGTCGTGCCTTTATCAGGATCATTACCGTACATAGCGTCCTTGAACAAGAATCCATTGTTGCCTATCTGCTCTTCAGAATCGTAGTAAGACTTCATGCGCAGGACGTGAAGAATGTCTCTTCGTTTTTGTCGTTTCGACAACGGCTTATAATCCTCAACTTCGTATGTGACGTCTGACAGGCGGCGTATGATACGAAACGGACCAAAGTATCGCTTCAATAACTTTTCTGATAGTCAAACTTTCCTTACAGGGGTAAAAATCCATACCAGATCTCCTGGGCTGTACACAACAGGTCGGTGCTTGTCGTTATACCGCTGACGGTCCTTCTCCTGGGCATCCAGTGTCCGTATGCGAGCCAGATGTCTTGTTTCTTCCAATCTGGTGATGAGCTGTTTTATATAGTCATCCTGAGTGTCCTGTCTTGCGGTATTGTAAACAAATGTCATGACTGGCAATATTGTGTCCCAAACCTTCTGCTCAACATCGACAGCATATCCACTATCGTCTTGATAAAACGTTCTATAAGACCATTTGTCTGAAATGGTATGCAGTTGTCATTCTGTAGACAACGTTGCAACGTGACATTACCTCTGATACTAGTTTTGACTGGAATACTTTTCCAAGATCTGATATCATGACACGTAGTGTTCCATGCTTCAAAGTAATGTCTTCTACAAGGAATTTTCCATCTCTGGAGCTTCTGCAGTCGGCACAGGTTTGGTGACAGTATAGTGTGTGAGGTAGTCAGTGCAGACTACTATCCGTAGGTTATAGGTTCTCGACTTCTGCCCCGTCTGCATCTACCACGCACATCTGTCGACCACGCGAGCGCCTACTACCCCTGGCGTCCACTCTGGGCGGCGGCCAAATGTGTGTGCCCAGACAGGGGCGCCTGGTACATAACGCCGAGGGTGTGTGGGCACCACAGGTCGGGCCTCCGGGCACAGCAGGTGCAACAGCGTCTGGGGCTGGCGGCCGTGGAGGACCACCGCCGGGCTCCGACCATTAATTGTTGTTGTCCGATAAGTACTAAGAAATAAGGGGAGCGCCGTCTCGGCGGATGACTTTTCCAGGCACTTACGAAGTTGTGATTAAAAGTTCGCACCATACGCTCTGACTCCCCATTGGATTGGGGGTGGAAAGGAGCCGAGGTGAGGTGGGAAATATCATTATTAGTGCAGAATTGTTAAAAATAAGACGACGTGAATTGTGGGCCATTATCAGAGACGAGCGTCCGAGGCTGGCCTTCAATGGCAAAGATCTGACAACATCTTCCGCCGTAGTGGAACGCATACGCACGACGTACGGATAATTAGACAGTGCATCTACCACCAGGAACCACATTGACTGACAGAAAGGGCCGGCCAAGTCCACATGAATGTGGTCCCAGGGCTGCTCCGGAGTAGGCCACAGGGAAAATATGGGCCGGGGGGCAGCTTGCTGGTTATCACACTGAGTGCACGTACGAACCAACTGCTCAAAGGCGGCATCGATTCCTGGCCAGTAGACAAAACGGCGTGCAAGTACCTTCATGCGTTTGATACCCCAGTGACCCCGGTGTAACAGAGTTATTAACATACGAGCCCGTAAGTCGAACGGAATGACGACACGAGGTTCGTAGGAATCGGTACTGAGGAGGAGGACACCGTCGAAAACTGACAGCCGATGTCGAAGCTGGAAATAGGAACGCAGAGGGGCAGCCTCTTTGGCGGACAATCGCTCAGGCCACCTGGCGGTGAAATGCGTAAGCACCTCCGGAGCACAGGGTCTCGACGGGTGGCTTGCGTGACTCTATTGGCCGTAATCGGAAGTCGCTCAACAGCGTCGTGCAAACGTTCGTCAATCTGAAAAATCGCCACTTCGTCTTTGTCGAAGGAAAGGTCTGGGCCCATGGGCAGACGGAACAAGGTGTCGGCATTGGCATGGTGCGACGAGGGCCGATAATGAATTTTGTAGTGATAGGCACTCAAAAACACAGCCCAACGCTGGAGACGTTGCCAAGTCCGGTCTGGAAGATGAGAACGCGGACCAATCAGTGCCACCAGGGGTTTTTGATCCGTGATAAGGTGGAATTTAATGCCGAACAGCGTAAACAATCGCAAAAGCCTCTTTCTCAATCTGAGACTAATTACGCTGGGCATCCGACAACGTCTTAGACGCGTAGGCAATGGGCTGCTCGGAACCATCATCCAGTCTGTGGGCCAACACCGCTCCAGTCCCGTGCTGAGAAGCATCCGTAGCTAGGACGAGCTGTCGGCTTGGTATAAATGTGTCGAGACAAGGCGACGACTTTAACATTGATTTGATGCGTACGAATGCCGCCTCACTAGCAGCAGGCCACACAAACGGAACACCTTTCTTTCGAAGTGCGTTCAAAGGATGAGTGACCTCCGCCACGTTAGGAAGAAATTTGGAGTAGTAGCTGACCTTCACCAAAAAGGACTGGAGTTGCTGCAAATTGGTAGGGCGAGGAAGATGGTCAATCGCCGTAACCAATTCTGACCTAGGGCGGACGCCATCTCGTGACACCAGGTGTCCTAAATACTCAATTTCAGGTTGAAAGAACTGTGATTTTTGAAGATTGCATTTGAGGCCTGTCGCGTGCAATTTCGTGAACAAGAGCAGCAGGGTTTTTTTAGTGATCTGTGCGGGAGGAACCGGTGACGATGATATCGTCGATAGTTCGCACAGCACGGCATGTCGTCCAATAACTGTTGCAAGAACCGTTGAAATATCGCGGGCGCACTCACGACCCCAAACGGCAGACGTTTGTAACGGCACAGCCCAGAAGGAATATTGAGAACCATGAACTGTTGAGAATCAGAATCAAAGGGAAGCTGGAGATACGATTCCGCCAAATCAATTTTTGAAAAACACTCACCGCCAGCCAATTCCACATAAATGTCGTCAGTGCGGGGAATGGGAAAACAATCTGACTGCGAGTTAACCGTAGACTTGAAATCACCGCACAACCGAAGGGCTCTCGTGGCTTTCTTTATTATCACCAGAGGCGTCATCCACAGGCTAGAGGAAACTGGTTCGATGATACCCAAGCCGTGCAACCGATCCAACTCGTCCTTAACCGCTGGGCGCAAAGCAAAAGGAATAGGCCGGGCGCGACAAAATTTCGGAACCGTTGTAGGTTTGAGAATGATGTGCGCCTCGTAACCAATGGCCGTTCCCAAACCCGCCGAGAAAAGTGCTCCAAACTCGCGGCAAAGCGAATCCAATTCATTAAACGGTATGGATTCAGACACAAGATGAACAGCGTCGTGAACGTTGAAACCAAACGCCTTGAACTTATCCAGGACAAAAATGTTTTCTGAAGGCCAAAAACGTGACGGGGTGCACTACGTGCTGGTTCTCCACCTCAATCGTAAACTGACCAAGCACTGGAATCGGCTGTTCACCATACCCGACCAAACGACGAGAAATTTCAACAAGAGGCGGCTTCCCAAGTGCCACGTATCCAAATTTACGAGAGAGACAGAGGCACCGGTATCAACTTGAAAACGGAACGGCCGATTTTCAATAAGAAGTGTGACATAAATCTTTGAAGAAGTGACCTGTTCTCGTCCAGGTGCGGTAGAAAGACAGTTTACTTCCATTTGGGACTCGTCAGAATACGACAAACAATCGCCACGTGGCCTCGTTTACGGCAGGACGCGCACCGCGCGCGGCGGAAGGGGCAGCGCGGGCGATCGTTCACACGAAAACAATCCGGACAAGAGGGAAAATCGCGTCGTCGGTATGGAACGGCGGAAGGTAATCGTGAAGAACACGAAGACGACGAAGAGGAGGGCGAAGAACGACGCCTGTGGGGGCGCGAGGAGAGGACTGCACCGCCGCCACCCCTAACATTTACTCAAACTGCTCCACTGCCCCCTTAGACAGTTCAAAAGCTTGTGCAATAGACAGAACCTCGTCAAGGGTGGGATCCTGTAACCGCAAAGCCTCGCGACGCACAGCCCTATCAGGAGCCGAACGGACAACAACGTCGCGAATTTAGGAATCTGCATACGACTGCTGACAATTTTCAACCACAAAACCACACTTACGACTCAAACCGCAGAGGTGTGCCACCCAGGACTGCCGGTAATAAGAACTAAGCAATTCCGACATACGGGAAAAAGACAACTCGGCGGGCTCTGACAGCGGAGTTTATTTTTCGCAGTAAACGAAAAGTATCGGGCTCGATCCACGAAAAGAAGAAAGACTTTTGTAAGTCAGGATCCGTTACATTAAAAGCCTCAAAATGCTGTTGTAGACGCCGCACGTAGGAGTCCCAGTCTTCGTTAGACTCTTGGAAAGCCGGAAAAGCCGGAGGAGCGGGGGAAAAGGCCTGGGGCGGCGGCGAAGGGGACGCAGCGGGACGAGAAGACGTAATCAACTCCGTAAGCAAAACAAGTTGTTGCTGCTGTTGATATAACTGCTGCTACTGATTTTGCAGTAACTGAAGCAACGCCGGATCCAAAACCACCGCAAACAGAAAACACGCGTAAGAACGAAACACGGCGCCAATTATTCTGTCGTAACAGTATAATTTATTGCATACACAGGATGGTACAACATGTACATCAAATGAACGGTACTCTGGTGGCAAGTCACATACGAAACCGGCGAGAGCTACAACGTGACAAAGTGACTGAGGCACGCCTCGCACACTGCGTGTTCGCCCGGTAGTGACGGCGCTACAGGCCCTCAGAGGCGGCGTCATCGTGCGGCGGACTCGACCGTGGCGCGTCTTTCAGATGCCGCGGACGGACGGGACGCGGCTTGCAGTGGCGCGCTCCAACAATTTTTAATAGTGCTATATCTTTCCTCTGTTCAGCTGTAGCGTCCCCTAATTCAGTGACGGCAGAAATTTCATTCATGCTGTTGTGTTCTACTAATGGATTCCACGAAAGGCAGTCTGCATCCATGTGTTTGGGCCCGTTCTCGAATACCACTGTGACGTCGTATTCTTGGAGTCTTAGTGCCCATCTTGCTAGTCGCCTGATGGATCCTTCAAACTAGTCAGCCAACACAAAGAATGGTGGTCTATCCCGATGGTGAATGATTTGCCGAATATATACGGCAGGAAATTGTTGATAGCCCAGATGACTGCGAGACATTCTTTCTCAGTTTAGTTTATCTCGGACTTTGAGAGTGCTCTTGATGCATAGGTTATCACTTTTTCAGCACCGTCCTGAACTTGTACAAACACTGCAGCAATCCCATAACCGCCGGCCGCAGTGGCAGCGTGGTCTGAGGCGTGCCAGTCACATTCTGCACGGCCACTACGGTCGGGGGTTCGAATCCCCCCTCGGGCATGGATATTTTGCCATCCTTAGTATTAGCTAGTTCATAAGCAGTTTGTAAGTTTAGGAACTGATGACCCCGTAGTTAAGTCCCATAAGCTCTACAAACATTTGAACAATCCCATAACCACTAACGCCTGTGTGAAGTTCAGTTTCTGCATTCGCGTCGTACAAGGCTAGAACTGGTGCGGAAGTTAGAGCCTCCTTAAGTGCCCGGAAAGCTCTTTCTTTTGTCTCATCCCAGTAAAACTTGGCGTCTCCCTGGAGAAGGTCTTGCAATGGACGTGCCTTGTTACAGGATCCTTTTATGAAACGTAGGTAGTATGAGCACAGTCCGAGAAAACTTCTCACATCACGAATGTACAGAGCAGTTGGAAATTCTGTGATTGCCCTTACTTTATATGGATCAGGCCGGACACCATCTCCGTTGACTAGGTGCCCAAGGATTTTTATTTCTTTGGCGACGAAGAGGCACTTCTTTGGATTGCAGTCTGAACACACTTCCGCACAGTTGACAGTTGACTCAGATGTTCTTCAAATGTTTTCTAGAAGACGACAATGCCATCTAAATAGCAAAGACACGTCGTCCACTTAAGGTGTCGAAGCAAGTTGTCCATCAAGCTTTGGAATGTGGCATTACTTTGAATTCATAGAGGCCGTCAGGTGTAATAAAAACCATCTTCTCCGTGTCAATTTCGTCAACCTCGATTTGCCAGTAACCTATCTGCATGTCCATAATTGAAAAGTATGTAGCTCCTTTCAAGCAGTCTAAGGTGTCGTCAATCCGGGGCAATGAGTAATCTCTCTCTTTATGATTTTGTTCAGCCGCCGAAAGTGGACACAGTGTCGCCTCGAACCATCCTTCTTCTTTACGATCCCCAATATTGATACGTGGGCCGTTTCGTCTGACTTTTCCCCTGCTGAGGTGTGAATGCACCCGAAAATTGGCGTAGTATAGCTAACACCCGCTGTCGTTGTTCCTTGGTCGGGAGTGGTGGCTTACTCCTGCAATCCAGCTCCTCGGAGGCCGGGTTTGGAGGATGGTTTGAGAGCTGGAGTAATGTTTCACAGCATCCTGTGTTGATCTGGCGTTCGCACTGAGATTGTGTAGCTAAGGGTGGGGGGGGGGGGGGCTTGACTAGCGAGAAATACCAGGATAGCCGGCGCCTCCACCAAACCATGTCGCGTTGAAATTGAAGTAGGCTTGACTTCGAAGGCAGGGTTATCAACTGAACACAGCACTTGTACTGAAAGCAGGTTTATTACGAACTGAAACGTAGACGCACCACTGCCTGCCTTTCGGGCAGAGTGCTCAGACACAATGCACAGACAGAATGTACCAGAAATTAGAAGAATAGTTAACATATGAAACAACTAGAATTTACTAGTGAACAAAAGAAACATGTAGAACATTCTGGAAATTATAATTACAAAGAAATAAGTTTTTGCCGGTGGACAGAATTGATCCGGCGACCTTCAGCACCGCAGTCGGTGACGCTATCCGCTGCGCCACGCCTGCAGTCGGTTTGCACGCGCTCTCGCGGCAATATTAAGAGATTCTAGATTCGTGACTGCATCCTCACAATGATTTCACTCTTCCAGTGCACCTTGTGAGAAAGAAATAGAAAGCGATAAAATTTTGCCTGTGATAGGTCATTTACATTCTCTATCCAAGTCACGGTAGATCGCGTGTAGTGCCTAGAACGCCTGAAATGCGGCCTGCACGTTCGCCACCCGCCTCTACTTTCACTGCTGCCGGCGTCCAGCCGTGTGCTGTTTGCAGGCCGCCCCGTGTGGCCACAATCACGCCATTTGTATTAATTAAGCCGCGGGAGCTGTGTCTCAATCTGGTCGCGTCGTGATCCGTCACATGGCTCTAATTAAACGCTGTTTAATCACCGCTCTCCCACGTTTATTCCCAGCGACCGTCCGACAGAGAGACTCATTAGAAGACTCGCAGCGCATCCTACCGCAGTCTGCCTACTAGAATTAACGGCAAAATTGCAACTGCCATACCTCTCAGTTTCTAAGTTACTGCTGAGGCAACGTGTTCGCCTCCTTATGATGTCGCTAAAGCGTGACAATGTCGGAAAATGAAGAGTTATTACGTGGTAGTGAGCGAAATGCCTAAGCTATTTTTGAGTGAATCGGCACATCCTGATATTCCTTCAGCTTTGAAAGGGTATTTGAGCAGAGAGAGGTGTTTCATCTGATTCGTTGGTAACTTATGGACGATACTCGTTTGCCTCGTAATCAGCTCTACGCGGAGTGCTGAATTATGTTTCTTGGACCAATCATACACTACTGGCCATTAAAATTGCTACACCAAGAAGAAATGCAGATGATAAACGGGTATTCATTGGACAAATATATCATACTAGAACTGACATGACATTACATTTTCACACAATTTGGGTGCATAGCTCCTGAGAACAACCATCTTTGGCAGTAATAATGACTGTGATACACCTGGACATTGAGTCAAACAGAGCTTGTATGGCGTGTACAGTTACAGATGTCCATGCAGCTTCAACACGATACCACAGCGTATTGTGACGAGCCAGTTGCTCGGCCACCATTAACCAGACGTTTTCAATTGGTGAGAGATCTGGAGAATATGTTAGCCAGGGCAGCAGTCACACATTTTCCGTATCCAGAAAGGCCCGTACATGACCTGCAACATGCGGTTGAGCATTATCCTGCTGAAATGTAGGGTTTCGCAGGTATCGAATGAAGGGTAGAGCCACGGGTCGTAACACATCTGAAATGTAACGGCCACTGTTCAAATTGCCGTCGTTGCGAACAAGAGATGACCGAGACGTGTAACCAATGGCACCCCATACTATCATGCCGGCAGTACGGCGATGACGAATACACACTTCCAATGTGCGTTCACCGCGATGTCGCCATACACTGATGCGACAATCCGAAAACATGACGTTTCGCCATTCATGCACCCAGGTTCTTCGTGACGTACACCATCGCAGCCATAGTCTCCGAACTGATAGTCCATGCTGCTGCAAACGTCGTCAAACTGTTCGTGCAGATGGTTGTTGTCTTGCAAATGCCCATCTGTTGACTCAGTGATCGAGACGTGGCTGCACGATCCGTTAAAGCTATGTGGATAAGATGCCTGTCATCTCGACTGCTAGTGATACGATGCCGTTGGGATCCAGCACGGCGTTCCGTATGGCCCTCCTGAACCCACCGATTCCATATTCTGCTAACAGTTATTGGATGGCGAGCAGAAATCTCGCGATACGATAAACGGCAATCACGATAGGCTACAACCCGACCTTTATCAAAGTCAGAAACGTGATGGTACGCATTTTTTCTCCTTACACAAAGCAGGCAACGCCGGTCAACTGCTATTTGTGTATGAGAAATTGTTTGGAAACTTTCCTCATGTCAGCACGTTGTATGTGTCACTACCGGCGCAAACCTTGTAAAATGCTCTGAAAAGTTAATCATTTGCATATCACAGCATCTTCATCCTGTCGGTTAAATTTCGTGTCTGCAGCACGTCATATTCGTGGTGTAGCAATTTTAATGGCCAGGAGTGTAAATAATGGAAAAGGGGTATTGACGAAAGGCAAACCTACATTTCTATCTTTTGTAGATTTGGAGAAAGCTTTGGATAATGCTGACTGGCATACATTCTTTCAGTTCTGAAGTCAACAGGGGCACAATATAGCGAACGGAACGTTATTTGCAACTGATATAAAAATCATACAGCAGTTATTAGAATCGAAGGACATGTAAGAGAAGCATTGGATAAGAAGGTAGTAGAAGAGGGTTATAGCCTTTCTCCAATATTATTCAGTTTGTACCTGAGGAAGCTGCGAAGAAACACAAGGAGAAATTTCGACAACTAATTAAAGAGTGAAGAAATAAAAAAAAAAACATTAAGTTTTGGTGATGACATTGTAATTCTGTCAGAGACAGTAAACAACGAAGAGCAATTGAAAGGAATGCACATTGTCTTAAAAGGAGCGTATAAGGTGGACATTCACAAGATCAAAAATAGAGTTTTACAATGCAGTCTAAGAAACTCAGGCGGTACTGAACGAATTAGAGGTTAGGTAACGAAACAATAAAGGTATTAGATGAGTATTGTTACCTGGGCAGTAAAATAACATATTTTGGTCGCAGTACAGAGTGCATAAAATGCAGAATTGCAATGGGAAGAAAAGCGTTAAAAATTGTTAACATCGAATACGAATTTAAATGTAAGGAAGACTTTCCTGACGGCACTTCCACATCTACATTTACATAGATACTTTGCGAATCACATTTAAGTGTCTGGCAGAGGGTTCATTAACCAATTTCATAACCTTTCTCTATCGTTCCATTCTCTAATAGCGCGCGGGAAGAAAGAACGCCAAAATCGTTCCGTTTTCGATCTGATTTCTCTAATTTATTGGGATGGTCATGTCTCTCTAAGTAGGTGAGTGCTAGGAAAATATTTTCACATTCAGAAGTAAAATTCAATTATTGAAACTTCGCAAACAGATCACGCCGCAATGAATGTCTTTCTTTTAATGATTTCCACCCTGATTCGTGCAACATTTCCGTGACGCTTTTCCCCCGGTAACGTGATAAAACAAAACAAGCTGCCGGCCGCGGTGGCCGAGGGGACTGAGGCGCTCCAGTCACGGTCCGCACGGCCACTACGGTCGGGGGTTCGAATCCCTCCTCGGGCATGGATATTTGTACCGTCCTTAGAATTAGTTAGTTCATAAGTAGTTTGTAAGTTTAGGGACTGATGACCCCATAATTAAGTCCCATAAGCTATACAAACATTTGAACAAAACAAGCTGCCCTTCTCTGAACCTTCTCAATATCTCCCCTCAGTCCCACCTAGTGAGGGCCTCACAATGGGCAACAGTACTCCAGGAGAGGACGCACAAGTGTGATGTAGGCAGTCTGTTTGGTGGAGCTGTTGCATCTTCGAAGCGTCTTGGCAATGAAACGTAATCTTTGATTCGCTTTCCGCACAAAATTGTCTGTGTGTTCTCTCCAGTCTAAGTTGTTTGTATTTAGTAGAATTTACGACCTTAAGATTTGACTGATTTACCGTGTAATTGAAGTTCAGCGGATTTCCTTTAGTGGTCATGTGTATTAATTCACACTTTTCATTATTTAGTGTTAATTGCCAATTTTCGCACCATGTAGAAATTTTGTCTAAATCGCTTTGCAGCTGCTTTTGATCGCTGACTTCCCTAACCGTTAAACGACAGCATCATCCGAGAACTATCTAAGGAAGTTATTCAGATTGTCTTCGAAATCGTTTATAAACACAAGGAAGAGTAGGAGACCTATAACGCTTCCATGGGTAACACAAGATATCACTTCTGTTTTACACGATGACTTACCGTCAGTTACTATGAAGTGTGTCCCTTTTGATAGGAAATCGTAAATCCAATCGCATAATTGGGGCGATATTCAATAAGCACGCAATTTGTGTGGAGTGGTACCTTGTATGTGATTGAAACATCTACGATAAATAGTTCAGAAAGGAAGAGAAAAGAGTTTTTTGAAATGTATTGCTATGAAAGAATGCTGACTATTGGGTGGTTAGATCACGTAACTAATGAGGAGGTACTGAAAAGAACTCGGAAGGAAGTATCAGACATATCTTGACTAAAACAAGGGATACATTCTTAGACATCGAGGAATCGTGAATTTAGTGTTTGAGGGAAGTGTGTGGGGTGAAAACGCATAGAGAGACCAAGAAACGAATACAGTAAGCAGATCAAATAGCTGTAGTTTGCCGTTGTTATTAAGAGATGAAGGGTTCGAATCCCCCCTCGGGCATGGATATTTATGCCGTCCTAGTTCGTAAGTAGTTCATAAGTAGTTTGTAAGTTTAGGAACTGATGACCCCGTAGTTAAGTCCCGTAAGCTTAACAAACATTTGAACATTTGAACACAATCTCTGCCTACTCCGCGCGCCTGCCAGTCGGAAAAAGAGAGCTCCGCTAGATAGGCCGGCGCACAACAGCCAGGATAGGCAGTATACCAGAGGAGTGCAGTCAACGAGTCAACATAACAATGTGGAGCAAGTACAACGAGCCAGCCACGTACGTTAGCACGACCCGGAACACTCCTATTGACTGACTTGAAGGACACAGTTCGTTGTAATTGACAGTGAGTCATCGAGTAAAACAGAAGTGATATCTAGCGTCCCACAGGGAAGCGTTATAGGTCCCCTACTCTTCCTCGTGTTTATAAACGATTTAGGAGACAATCTGAAAAGCTCCCTTAGACTGTTCGCGGATGATGCTGTCGTTTATCGGTTAGTGAAGTCTACAAAGGATCAAAAGCAATTGCAAAGCGATTTAGACAAAATTTATACATGGTGCGAAAAGTGGCAATCGACACTAAATAAAGAAAAGTGTGAAGTAATACACATGGCCACTAAAAGAAATCCGCTGAACTTCAATTACGCGATAAATCAGTCAAACCTTAAGGTCATAAATTCTACCGAATACCTAGGAGTTACAATTCTGAACAACTTAGACTGGAGAGAACACAGAAAATATTGTGGGGAAAGCGAACCAAAGGTTACGTTTCATTGGCAAAACGCTTCGAAGATGCACCAGCTCCCCCAAAGAGACTGCCTACATCACACTTGTGCGTCCTCTCCTGGAGTACTGTTGCCCCTTGTAGGACCCTCACCAGGTGGGACTAGCGAAAGACATTGAGAAGCTTCAGAGAAGAGCAGCTCGTTTTGTTTTATCACGTTACAGGGGGGGGGGGTGGGAGCGTCACGGAAATGTTGCACGTATTGGGGTGGAAATCATTAAAAGAAAGACGTTATTCATTGCAGCGTGATCTGTTTGCGAAGTTTCAATCACCGACTTTTACTTGTGAATGTGAAAATATTTTGCTAGCATCCACTTACTTAGGGAGACATGACCATCCCAATAAAATAAGAGAAATCAGATCGAAAACGGAACGATTTAGGTGTTCTTTCTTCCCGCGCGCTATTAGAGAATGGAACGGCAGAGAAAAGTTATGGAAGTTGTTAAGGAACCCTCTGCCAGGCACCTAAATGTGATTTGCAGAGTTTCTATGTAGCTGTAGATGTAGACTTGAAGAGATCATTGCAGAATGGTTTTGTAGCTAGGAATTAACTGTAGTATACCACAAGCATAACACCTAAAGTTGAGTGCTATCTTCAACTGTAATAAAAGTATATGTGAATTAGTCACTCATTCAGTTGCAGACCTTGTCCACAAACCAAGTTAGCCAAGGCCCAACACCGCTCCAAACTAAGCATCCTAAGACAACAAAAATAACTTTTGCCCAATGTAGCTGCACAAGAACAGTTAAACGTTTACGCACTTCATACGTTCTGTTAGTAAAAAACTTGCTAATCTTGCAGCATTTGTTTCCATCCAAGATGAAACTGTCATAAGATTCACGTAGAAGCAACGGAGGCTAAACACGGGTCTTGGCATACTATCACTTTTTAGTAGGTAAAACGAAGGATTTGTCAATAAAACCTATCGAAAAGAGCGAATAGATTTCGTTGAGATCCTTTTCTTTCCGACTCCTCACTCTCAGAAAATTTTTACTATCCACAGGTCCCTCTAGTACCACGGAGATTATCCCCTGATGTCTCGTATTCTATCTTGCTTTGTCAGTGTTTTCCAGATAGTCCTTTCTTTGCCATCTTAGAAGAACGCTAACGTTCCTATTAGACGACCTAATTTTCTACATTCGTCTGAAGCATTATGTCTCAAATACATCGATTCTCTTCTTCTCCGGTTTACCCACTACCATGTTTCTTCTCCATCAAAAGCCCTCCTGACCAGGAATGGCCTCCTAGCCTAAGCCAGTCTACCTTCTATATCCTCCTGTGCGTCACTCGTAAGTAATTTACTTCGAGGTAGCAGAATTTCTTAACTTCATCTAACTAGTGATCATAAGTATTAATATTACAAACATAACCAATGAAATTCAATGGTTTTATATGTAAAGATAAGAGTGAGATGCTTAGTTCGATAGCTGAAGCTAAATTCCAAAAATGCTAGTCATTTCTAGCTAGATTTTCAGTGTGCTACTAAGCAGACCAATCTTTAAATTAAATATATTTTGGTTCCCTGAACCCATTTCGATGTAATAACGACATGCTCAAATCACCTTTGAAAACTGAATGAAAATGCTTATTGTAATTATGCTGATATATGTGTTAGAAAGATAAAGCAGTTTTACAAATAAAATATTTCAATTACCATAGCCTTTTTTTCGTTATTCGGTTTTATTAAATGAAGCTTAGATTTTCCTCCACTCTGCGCTTACGTTAACAGTGGAAACCCCTTTAAAATTTATCTAGTATTTTCAGACGTTAGGTTGTTAGACATACATGATGGTTGCAGTATTTTAGAAAGCCTTCTGCAGACAGACAGCGATCCTGATGCAAGAGTCAAAATTAAAAACAGCCCGGATCGAAAAAGTTGTCGTTTTTATTCCATTATTGGTTTCAGTCTATATAGACCATCTTCAGATGAATACCACCATGATGACAATCGGTGGCGGAAGACACAGCAGACCGCAAAAACGTGAACGGTTACCTTTTGTGCGGCCTGCTATGTCTTCCGCCCCCGCCTGCCATCATGGTGGTATTCATCTGGAGAAGATCTATATAGACTGAAACCAATAATGGAATAAAAACAACAACTTTTTTGATCCGGACTGTTTTTAATTTTAACGATGGTTACACTTGTTGCTGTCGTAGATCTGGTTTGATGAGCTCTCCACGTGCGGTAGGACGGGATAATGTTGACTTTAATAGTGTAACTTATGTTCATAATGGAATGTTAAAACTCGTTTGTCGACACTAGTTATGAAATTAACTTGATTTTATGCAAGTCCATTTAATTTCTAAGTATATATGACTTGTAATTTGCTGTTCCTTAGCAATACCAACTGTTAAAAGTTAATCGTAAAAATTTTATTGACTTCGTTCCGAAGTTCCCGTACCACAGCAAGGATCAGAAATAAATATATCTTTTAAATAACCCTTGAATATAATAGTAGGTTATTGTACGAGCAGCAGAATTTAACCGACGGCAAAGATATCTTTGAAAACGATTGACGCGCAGCTGGATTCGTAGCCCCGTATCCGTCGGTTAAATTCTGATAGTGGCCGTCTACTGTAATGTTGGCTGCGGCAGCGACGACGCTGCCCTTGTTCATTGCGGCGCCTCGATCGTACATGGAACAAACAGAAACAAATAAAAATATTTTAAGAATCACATTAGAACATGATAATATTTACACGAACAACGAATATATACAATTTTTGTACAAATTTCTTTTGGTTTATAGTCTTCAAAACAGGGGTGACGTAGGGAAAAGGAGAACGTATATGTTCGTCCCACTACACACGCTACTAAATCCTGCGGGAGACCACTCCCAATTATGAACGGCAACTTACTTCCATTTGAACCTGCTCACTGTATTCGTCTCTCGGTCTCTCTCTGTGATTTTTATCCTCCACACTTCCCTCCAGTGTTAAACATGATTCTTTGATATCTCTCCTTTTGGTCAAGATCGCCCAGAAATTTTCTTTGTCTTCAATCTCATTTTCAGCAATCTCCTGCCCGCACATTCAAAGGCTACTAGCACGGTCAAACTCAGCATGATATTGTCCGATTTTGTCGTCGTGAGACCTGTTCCAGCACAGAAACCGTCATTGACATGTAATTACCGTCTCATATGACAACAAACTGTTTCTGTGGTCTTTCTCCAACTCAGCGTCGATTCTTTCAGTTTTTATTCATTAAATACAGAAAGAGAATTAGAGGACGAAATTCAGCTTTATCAGTTTCTGCTCTATTTGTATTTTTGCTTTTTTGGTGCGTGATGTGGTGTTATGACATGGGAATTACTGTGTCTTATCAGGAATGCAGACATGAACCTGCGAACAACTAGACCTCGAACAATGTTATGCTTCAACATTGCATATAACTCTGCGCTTAGAAAGAGAGAAGACTTTTACTGACAGTGACAACGGCCACGGAAGCCTACTATTACATTTAACAAAAATAAATAATTAATTACGTGATTTTATTTTTCGTGGGTGATAATTAAAATCCTGACTAGCCATCGCACTCAATTTACGGCCAGAAGCAACAACACGTATGCAGTGAACATTGCATCCATTACTAAAAATTTTAACTGATTTTGAAACACATATTTTTGAAAACATTTTTGTTTCTCTTATGGGAAACAGCGCTCTTATTTAAATTTATATATAAAGAACAGTCTAGAGTGCAATTTTTTTTATCTTTTTGGACTAGTTTCGGTCTTATTTAAACCATCTTCAGGAAATTAAGTTCCATTGATGTTGAGGAGCTGGCAGGACACTTGGAGCCTTCTAGTGTGTCACTGCTCATTTTTTGCACTCTAGACTGTTCTATATATATATTGATTTTGAAACAATTAGTTACATCATAAGAAAACAGTTCAAGATTTAGCAGACCGCATCAAATAGTTCCTGTATAATGCGAGATGTCTCGTTTCTTTTGTGGTATGGACACAGAAGAGCGGTTACAGTCTTAATGGAATCTCCACTTCAGATTTTTTTCTTTATTGTCATTTCGTTCTCCTGGTGGGAGAGGGCTGGTAGTGCTTGAAGCGTTCAGCCTACAGTATTACATAAAGAAGAAATAAAAAGGAAGACAAACAGGAGAATACATGAACGTAGTCGCGGTGGAGTAGCCCAGCGGTGTAAGTCGCCTCGCTGCGGAGCACGCGGTTGCTCGCCGTTGGAGGTTCGAGTCGTCCCTGGGGAATGGGTGTGTGAGGTTAGTTTACCTTAGTTTGTAAGCTACGGACTGATGACCACGCAGTTTGGTCCGATAGATTTACAAACATTTGAACATTTTGAACAGGAACATAAATACGGCGAAATATGGAAGAAAACATGCTGTGTAAAAGGAGTAAAAAGTGAAGTTCTTATAAACACAAAACCGATGGAAAACGATGAAACACAACACTACATCACTGAGGTACACAGCCATTTAAAATACACAGGTGTCGGCTTTGGGATGGTCGTTCGCAGTTCTGTTAAAAACAGCTGATGAGTTTCACTCCGATGGAACACAGGCGATTCACATGCAAATGTTTAAAGGATATAATGAATGAGGAGCAATGGGAGGAGCGAAAGAGGGGTGGAGAGGAACGGAGGTGAAGTGAAAGATGGGGAGGGGGGGGGGGGAACATTTCAGAAATGAATCCCGTATAAAATCGTTTAACACTTACAGTTTTTATTACGAACAGATGGCTCTCTTTTATTAGTGCACTTTTACACAAGGAGATCTTCCACGGGGAAGTGAATGTGGACTCCCTGCGAAAGGAGAGAAGGCTTTCTTCGCGTTAGTTTGAAAATACTGTCTGACACAGACGCAGTTAGAGCAGCGCTGGCAGTGGACGCAGTGGGGCGGCTGCCGGACACCGCGGCGCGCCCTCTGCCGTGAAATGCCCGCCGCTGTTAACTCCACGTCCGTGCCGGGGCGTAATTAGATTTCTCGCTGCACGCGCACCTCACCCGCTGGGAAAATGGCCGCTGTTGTCGGCCGCGTTGCGCAGCTCGCCCTCTCGTGGTAATCGGATGACAGCCCGTCAAAAGCCGCCTGGCTTGTATCACTGCTGCGCGCTGCGTTACTGGTAATTCGTGTTCAGTTTCGCACTGCACAGCGAATACATTTTTCAAAGCAGAGAGGAAAATATTGCCAGTGATCACTGAAATAATCAATGATTAAAGTTTAAAATTTCAGACGGACTGGGATTTGGACCCTGGCCTTGTACTCTTTAACCCTTCATTTGCGAATGTTGCTCTCAAGCATAATTAAAATTGCGCGTGGTTTTCTGAAACATCAAAATTGCGCGTGGTTTCTGAAACATGTTTAAAGTTTCATCCTTGGATGAAAGTATTATTTAAGCTCTCAAATAAAGTGATGTTTCGTTGTCTTTTGCGAAAAGTTTAGCAATAAACTATATCTTTAGCGGACACTGCGGCGGTAAGACCTCTTCTTGCAGGGGACTAAATACCAAATATTTTTATGTGCCATGTCAGACTTCAGGATCCGAAAGTCGTCCGCTCGTCCAGAAGAAATAAAATTCTACATAATCTTCCTGTATTGTGAAATTTCAGTGACAGATCCTTGTGCAAATAGAAGAAGCATATGATTCTAGATTTGCACTTCTTTAAACTGTCACTTTAAAAGTTCCCTTAAAGATCGAACTGTCAAACAGAAGTTCGTAGTTGTTCTGGTTGCTATAGATAACAGATATTACAAGTCCTGATCACTGGTGATCGATTGCTATATAAGATCGATTTATTAAAATATTAAAAATTGATAAAGGTCTTCTTGCTTTATCTGTCAAACAAAATAACTTTCCGTAAATGTCTTCTTTCAAATTGTAAAATAGTTTCCTGTAAATGTATATATTTCTTGTAAAATTTCTATAAATATCAAAATAATTATCGTGGTCTCTTGGTTAACTTTCGACACTCAATGACATTTATTGCTCTCACAATACAGATCATGACTCAACGACAGTTACATAGAGATTGATTTTATGGTCTTTTTGATTTTCCACGAAAGTTTCTATAATAATGTCAATATCCGTGACGATAATCGCAGAGACCAGCATCTTCTTGCCTCGTGGCCGTCGACCCTCGACTTGAAGTGGCCAGATGTTTATTCCTTGACTTCGGCGTCGAAGATGTTGCTCTCGTAGGTTTAATAGCCGTCATAGCACATGAAACACAAGAAACATACAAAGCTCTTTCAAGAATCACATAACATAAAAAATTTATATAAAAATCATTTAAAAACATAAAATACAAACATAATCTTCTGCGAAACCGAGCTTACAGAACATAGCAGTGGAGACAATCCGTCCCACTACAACACTCCAAGCATACGTTACCGCTGTACATGTTTGTTTCAATTTTATGACGAGACTTTTCGTGATATGGGGAAACTTCTTATAAAAGGGAAAAGGGCAATAAGTCCAAAAGAAGAACGAAACAGCATCTCCTGTACCAGTTAATGATGTACGATATTACAGATACGACAATATGTTGTCACTTGACAGATTAAGGGCCAAAAGGAATTTGCAAGTTTTGTCTTCAGGGAAACTTGACTGTAAAATGTGGAAATCATGGGACTGTCCTGAACTTTGCACCAAAAACGAATTGTTTTTACACATTTCACATGAAGTAGTACAAAATACAATAATTGCTACAGTTGTGAGACAGGGGCTGTAATTAGTCTATTTTTCATACTAACCTAGTGTTACTATACCTTTCTCTTTACGCTAATTATTGAAATATGTAACATTTTTCTTCGTAGATCTTTATTTATTTTTATTTCCGTGCCTTTGGGGACACATCAGGGGTGATGGGCTCTAGGGATTGTAGTACATTCTATGTTTATATGAAAATTTCGGGATTTTAATGTTTATTGACGCAGCTTGGCTGCTAAAAAGTGATTTTACGTGTTGGGCACGGTCAGGCCGCGCAGAGCAGAGACGCTCTTGGAAGTCTCCCCCTTCCACCAACTTTCGCTCGCCTTCGGGGAAGGACGAGAGGGGCTGGCTTGACCTGTTTGGCGCCGACGCTACAGGCTGCGGGCCGGCCGCGGTGGCCGAGGTGACTGAGGCGCTCCAGTCACGGTCAGCACGGCCACTACGGTCGGGGGTTCGAATCCCCCCTCGGGCATGGATATTTGTGCCGTCCTAGTTCGTAAGTAGTTCATAAGTAGTTTGTAAGTTTAGGGACTGATGACCCCATAGTTAAGTCCCATAAGTGCTACAAACATTTGAACATTTTGAACAGGCGGCGGAGTATACCTGGCTGGGACGCTTTACACAATGCTGGCCCGCGGTTTACGGTGGGCGATAGCGGGGACTGCCTTTTAGTCATTCGGCCGTTTTGCAAGAGAGGAATTTACCGTATACAAACAATAGCAGAGTGCTCTGGGCCCTGGGCTGTTTATGGAGACGTACTGCCCTTAGGCGTTATCTAAAAAAAAAACTTCCTAGAAAGCAGCAGAGTTTGAACACAGTTAGTGTGACCAATGGTTAGGTTGAGAGGAAAGGTTTCTGCCCGTCTGGCACCCCAGAGGTTTGGCTCCAGCGGCTGTATATATCACAACGTTAACATTTTTAGGTCGTGGGACCGTAGCTACGAGCAAGGTGAAATTCCTTGCAGAGCATTCACCCTAGGAACGGTGAAATCCGCGGGAAGCGTTGGTGACGTGGGCGGAGCCTCTTGGCAGCCGCAGAGAACGCGTCCTGATTCGGCACAGTATTTTTGTATGACAGCTAAACAATTTGTCAACGGCGCTACGCCATCTGATTGGTTTGACAATTAGCCGTTAGCAGATATTGGTGCGTCTTTTCGCGCGTTGGTGTGGCCGCTCGGCACTTGCCGTGAGCTGCGGCAGAGCGCGAGCACGTACGAAGACTCCTGTCTGAGCGTCCGAAGTGTACGGACCTCGGGAGACTCCGGTTTCAGCTTCCGAAGTGTACGGACCTCGGGAGACTCCTACTTGAGCGTCCAAAGTGTGCGGACCTGGGGAGACACGCAATACTCCGTTTAGATTCGCGGGGAGGACATCGTCTTAAACGGTCCTCTGGTTAGACTTTGATTCCGAAGATTCGGACCTTGTAGAACTTGTGTTTACTTCACGGACGTTACATTGTCCTGTGGTTACGCTGTGAGCGGCCACAGTTTAGTTTTCGTTTTGCTAGAAGTCTCTATTTGAGCATTCGCGCCTTTGCGAATCGGGCATTGTTTTGTTTGACAGATCTTATTACGCAAGTGACTGATCGATTTGTGGCAAGTGGCCCTTGTGTCACCTATGCAAAATATTGATTAGTCTACTAGCATGATATAATCGCACAGCAACTGCCTAGCGACACCGACGCCAGTGACGCTGTGTTAAGTTACTTATCGACCCTGCTTAACAGGTCGCAGCAATTACGGTCGGATAAAAAATTTCAGCTCATCCGCTCCCACCGCCTGCTACCTGCGAGCCTGAGACGCTGCCGTCAATGATCATCTGTGTGGGAAAAGTGACGCACTTTGGAGGATTATATGAATCATCCTTGTTGCATTCTGTCCCTTATTTTATTCTTTTGAGATCTGCCTATTTACTCTGGGGAGCTTAGGGTTAACGATAATTTCAAGCCCCTGTGTAACCAATCTAATAGCATTCTGTTTTGCAAAACCTCCGACTTTTGACTCAGCCAGTCATTTTTTGTGTCTCAATGTTTTAACATTTGTAAAAGATTGTGTGAATACCATTTTCTGTTTTACATGATACGAAATGTCATCTGAATGTTTAATTATAATAAATTGATTTTGAGCAGATCGTCTTTCATTTAAGAACGTTCCTTTGTCACTATTTTGGAGGGGAAACAGAATAGTTGAATTCCACAGAGTAACAATAATTTTTCAAGTACATTTTTGTTTTGTTTGGTACATCTGATACATTTCAATAGAGTAGGAATATTTGTTATATGTTTTAATCTATGATCACATCATAGCTGATCAGTAACATTGTAATTTTCCATATTTTGAATAAATATGGTGGCGACTCAAGATAATTAATTGCTGTCCTAAATATATATAAATATATTAATTCATAACTAACGACATAGTTCACATTTGGCGATTCCTGCTATAGAGCTATCGAGTTCGTTACACAGTCATAATAACAACACTGTAGTATTGATACTGTACGAAAATGCCAACATTTTGAGCAATGTTACTTGCAAACCAGAAACAACATCTTGAAAGAAATCGTATAAATCCGTTCACATGGCCCTAAACATTTAAGTAACATAATACTTCTTCTTCTCGTGATTTCTGTGTGTCCCAAATAAAGGGTTAAGCAGGAGCGCAAATCACTGTGCCATACGGGACAGTGGTGAGGACTAGAGCGCGGATTTTTAGTTCGTAAAAACTGAATTGTAGGCGCCGAAAATAGGCTTCATAATTATCTGATTTAGACCGAATAAAATATACAATAGGCGCAAAAAACTATTATACAGAAGAAGTATACAAGAGAAATATGCGGTGTTGACTTACGAGCAAATTACAATTCCTTGGCAATTAGAAAAATGAAAACATGGAAATTTGCACAACACAGTGATTTTTCTTTATTGTTATTTTATCACCTGTGCACATACAGGTAGGCCGTCAGTATCTTACTACGCTGCTCTTACAAAAATGAGCATGATGTTATAAACAATAGTAAAAAAGAAGTTAAAATTGGAGAACAATAAAATTATACATTGAGCAATGTCGAATTAAATGCACATTGCAAAGCAGTTAAAACAATTTGCGAAGGTGATGCTAAAAACACACATTGAGGCTGGAGCACCGAACAAAATGAAACATTTAAAAATGTCAAATGCAACGCCTGTCTGGAGCTGCGGTGGTGGACGACGATGACATGCACAACACCAGACAGAGCACAGAGTTGAAAACACTGCATGATGGGAGGATCCGGGAGTGTAAGGCGGGGGGGGGGGGGGGAAGGTGTTCGGAAGCGCGGAAGGAGGGGGAGGAGCAGGGGTAGGACCAGGGAGGGAGTGTAGGGACACGAAGGGAGAGGAGGGGGAGGAGGATAGCCAAGCGGTGGGAGGGTCAGGGAGAGGAGGAGGACAGAAGGCCCTGAATCTACGGACAGAGGATCAGGGCCGGTATGAGGGATGGATTTCGGGATGGAGGGGGTCATCTGGGAGGGGGAAGTGTCGGGAGAGGATGTGGAGAGTGTGGGGAGGGAAGGATACAGTCGTGAAGGCGTGGCAGAGGCCCGGGACGGGTAAGCATGGGGTAGACTACTGGATTAGGGGATTCTATATTGCGGGTTCATACAGGCGCCGGATATGTTCGAGAAACTGGAGGAGATGGGAGAATGGGCTGTTGTTGTATAGGATCCACGTGGGAGAGGTGGAGGTGTAGGTGAGGCGGAGTGCATGGCGTTCAACAAGGATTTGGAGGGTTCTATAGTAGATAGCGAAATTCGAGGCGGGATGGAAGCTGCATAGGACGGTACACATGATGGATTTATAGGTAGATAGGAGGTTGAGGCCCCACGTCTGGCCGGCGAGTAGTTTAAGGAGATTGAGACAGGACATGGCCCTCTGGCGAACTGTGCGGAGGTGAGGGGTCCAGAAGAGTGATCTATCAACGGTGAGGGTAAGGCGGAAGGGACAGTAGTACAACCTACAATGATTGCCAGTGATTTATCGAGATTGACGGAAGGAGCCAACAGTTGCACCATGCAGCGAACTCGGTGAGGTGAGACTGGAGCAAATACTGGGAGCGGGCGAGGGAGGGAGCGAGGTCCAGGAACGCGGTGTCGTCAGCATATTGTAGGAGATGGTCGGAAGGCTGGGGTTGCGGCATATCAGGGGAGTAATGAGGTAAAGGAGGTCAGAGAGGAGGGAGCCTTGAGGCCGAGGGATAAAATAACCGGGAGTTGCAGACAGTGACAATGGAAGGGCGGGGGTGAGGAAGAAAGCAATGAGGCGGACATAATTAATAGGAAGGGTGTAGAATTGGAGCTTGAAAATGAGACCACAGCATTTGGAGGATAAAAATAGAACAGAAGCGACATGTTGAAAATATGTTTTATATAATTTAGCGAACGCTGAATTGACCACTGGTTTCAAACATCAGACTATATTTGGCTTCATAATCGCCATAAATGTTAGTTGGCTCTAATAATAAAGTACTTGTAGATTGATGTAGTTTGTAGTAATTGTGTTGTTTCGTTACAGTGGCGACATCCTCCGGCAGCTTACATTCTCGACTGTTTGGAGGTGCTTACCATGTGGCGTTCTGCTGCTGCAGGTCACACGCCCCAGCGGGCAACAACACAGTCAGGTGTCAAGGAGACGTCTGGAAATTGTCCCCTGAATGCCTGCACCCTTCATGGGCCCTGGACAAAAACATTCTTTATCGTACGGGTTATATTACTTACTTTACCAAACTGTAGCCTTTTTTGCTCTGCTATATGTTTGGTTATATGTGCGACACGAGTTACATGTTCCAACAAAAGTAAAAAACTTTTGAAATTTTGGGATCTACCAAGGCCAGGAGTACTTTATTTTTATATACATCATTTAGATTAGTCTTAAACGATTCCGTATTTTATGATTTCCAGAAGGCTTTTGACACCGTACCTCACAAACGGCTTTTAATCAAATTGCTTAGTTATGGTATATCACCACGAATTTGCGACAGGACAGGGGATTTATTGTCAGAGAGGACACACTTCGTAGTAATCGATGGTAAGGCATTGACTAAAACGGAGGTGATATCGGGCGTTCCGCAGGGTAGTGTTATTGGCCCTCTGGTGTTCCTTATTTACATAAACGATTTAGGGGAAAATCAAAGTAGCTCTCTTAGGTTGTTTGCAGATGACGCTGTTGATTACCGTCTAGTAAAATCATCTGAAGATCAAAACCAACTGCAGAACGTTCTAAAAATAAGATATCACTATGGTGTAAAATTGGCAATTGACTGTAAATAATGAGAAGTGTGAAGTCGTCCACATGAGTACGAAAAGAAATCCGTTACACTTTTTTTACAAGATAAATCAGTCAAAAGTGAAGGCCATAAACTCCACTAAATACCTAGGAATTACTAATAATTCAGACTTAAACTGGTTAGAACACGTAGATAATGTCGTGGGAAAGGTGTTTTATTGGCAGAACCCAGTATGTGGGCCCCTTATCATGTGGGTTTGACGCTGGACATCAAAAAGGGTTCGAAGAAGGGCAGCTCGTTTTGTATTGTCACGATACAGGGGAGACAGCGCTACGGAAATGATACAGGATATGGGATGGGAATCATTACAAAAACGGAGTTTATCGCTGCGGCATGGGCTACTTACGTAACTCCAATTGCCAACATTCTCCCCCGATTGCGAAAATATTGTTGACTCCCACTTACATCTATAAAAGTACCAAATAGTATAAAAAAGAAAATACTGTGCATGTAAATATTTCACACCTACCTACTTCCATAACGTACTGGTTATAAGATCCATTATGTATTATGTTATGTATCTTCTATAGGACGCTGCGATGAGCCTGTGCTGGAAACAGGTCTGGTAACTGAAAGTATTGAAACTCAAACAGTATTGTCGTTACATACCTATAATAAAACTATTTATTAATTTCCAGAGATTGCAAGGCACCTTGAATACAAAACATCAATAAAGCACTTTCATTTAAAATTCAATTGAAGTTCTGTTTAAATTGTTCTCCCACTAATGAAAGTCAAAACCAAAGTAGGGAACTTAATTCTATTTACTTCATCTAAAATGTATCTTGAATGTCAAGTTTTGAGTGATTCATACTATGGTACTGCAAAAAGAAATGCAGAGGTCCATTCTTTCCTTTAATTATCTTTCAAGCCATTTAAAGTAGTTTTCTGTAATTTACTTCCAAATTCATTAACTTTGATTAAAGTAAGTACTTAACTGTTACAAGGAAGTTAGGTAATAATTTCCACAATAAAATCCAGTAACAATTATAGCAGTTATTTTAATAATAACTGAATTTTTCTTTGCAAATTCCTTTATGAAATCTTTTTTTTAAGCTTTCTTTTTGGAAAACGTATTTCTCCTCCTCCTGCTGCCACATTGGCAGTCAAAAACTTACTTATTCGTTGGTGTTCAAAATTTTGGATGGACAGTGAAGAGTCATTTTCTAACTTGGCTGGCGGCGTAATTTTTTTTTTTTTAATCTTTCATTTAAATTTATTGTTGAGTATTCGAACCATTTGATACTCCTTTCAATTTCGTACTTTACAGGTGTGATTTTACAATTTGAAATTTATTAAATAAAAGTGAGAAGAATGGATGGAATAACTTATCCGTTAAGGTACACTTCTCTTCATCTAATCGGTTATAAATACTTCGGATACGATTGCTTTATCTAATATTTATTATTCGCATTTGGCGAAAGCACTCATGGTCTAAATTTTGTGATTAGTAGATTGGTAACAGATGACTACAAGAGATTTACCTTAATATGAAAGAAAAAAAATCATAAATAAAATAAGTGTTATACAGTTTGTGTAGCTAAGATAATTATCCCACGAAAAGAGACGTTCGTAATACTATTATATTAAATTTTATAAGTACACGTGTTGTTAACCCAATGACAAAATTTTCTTCTCAAAATTGAGAATCCTTAAAGGAAATAACAAAAATTATTTACTTGAGTTACATTCTTTCAGTTATATATGGTTTTTTTGTTACGGTTATTGCACTAAAAACTGTGCTACTATTATCTCGTTTGACATAAAATATGCATTATGAGCTAAAATTTGATACACGTACTCTTTTCTTGTCTCTCATGTGATTTCGTAGTATTTATGTATCCATTTAACCATGGTGGTATGGACGGATCAATCAATGTTTTCTTCTTTGCTATAGTTGTGCACAATCCCAATGTCATATTGCGCCTTTCTTCTTGTTCTGCATCGCTTGAACCTTCGCAAATGGTCATCTCCATAATGTATACTATAAACACAGAAATGTATCATCCTTCTGCCCTTTTCAGTATCTTCTTTAATAATTTTTGTTATTTAACCTGCAGTGACCCTTTGAAATATACCTTTAGGAAATCTCTATGATCAGTCATCAGCAAAATGAACGCTACATCCAATTATGGGACTCTTAACTTTGCTTGTAGTCACAATACACTGTGGAGTGAGTGTCACTCAACATTTACGTAAGGCCTAAGTGTAGAATAACGTGGAAAAAAACCCACCTTCCTAACACTTCGTAGAGAATAGAAACTTCAAGATTGGGGGCAAAAGAAATATAAAAGCAATAGCAGTATTAAAAAGGAAAATAAAAGTTGACTCCTTCTCGACGCATTTCATGTCCAGCTTCTGTACCTCAAGGCTCCCGTGGCGTTGTTCTTTGATAGGGCTTAGTAGAGGCATCCACGCCCTACTTAACTGTATGTCAGTTCCTCTTGATGAGGATTCCGATACGCAGATATATGGCCTTTTTGAAGATGCTGTCCAAGTATTTCATAATGGTTGCCACGATTCTTCTCTCTTCGTAATTTTTTGTGTGTCCTTTGTATAGGCAATGTTCTGCTAGGGCCGATTGGTTGGGTTGGCATAGGCCGACTGGACCCACCAGAAATCCACGGAGAGGCAGATCGCTTAGGTCGCTCGGTTACCATGTAAACCGCGAGAGGAGGCATAGATCACAAAATGCTCTGCAATCAACCTCATGGGGAACCCACTTGACGACACAGCTCCAGCCGTTCTTTAAAAAGGGCTCAACTTTGCACCGACTGCTGCATCCCTTCCTTTCACTTAAACTATCTCGTCAGTAGAAGCAGCAGTCCGGAGTTTTTTGAAGAGTATATCGTTGGTGTTCCTTAAATCGTTCCTCCACCGTACGAACTGTTTGTCCGACAAAGGTTTTACCACAGCCGCCTGGTATTTTGTTTATACCCTGTTTCTTGAGGTCAAAATCGTACCTTGGAAGGTGCGAAAGGTGCCGTCTACTGCCTGTCGACTTTTTTCTGGAACAGTTCAGAAGCGAATGCCACGTAATGGTTCTCTCATCTTCGGAAAAAAAAATCAAGGTAACATGGACTTACGTCTGGGGAGTATCGTAGTTGGTACAGTACTTCCCAGACCCATCGACCGAACAGAGCAGCCACAGCTTGTTCTGTATACGCCTGCTCATTGTCGTGCAAAATGATTGTTGGACTGCGCAGAAAGTGTTGCCGCTTCTTTCGCAAGTGAATAAGTAATACTGTGCAGTGATAATCTGTCGTGGAGGAGCATTATGCGTGAGGATAACACCATTACAGTCGTGCACGAGAATAACCATAACTTACACCATACTGGGCCTCTGACGCACTTTTGACTTTCGCGGCGACCCATACTGACGCCATTCTTTGGATTGATACATCTCTGTTGTTCATATTCCTAAACCATAGTGACACTGTTACGTTAGACCGATTGCTCGGAAGTGACTGTGTTTCCTTCGATTGTTCGCACGCCGATGACGTCGGACGGGCGTGTCCATTTGCTCGGAGGTATGGCAGGTATGTCAACAACGCGTGTTATCAACGACAATAGTAGATTCCACGGCATAGTGTCTCCAGAACTGTGTTTCCACTGTTTTAAGTTCCAACCCTCGTATAAAGAATACTAGCGGTAAAACACAATCAGTACCATCACTACGCCAAAGCTATGGTGATACTACTAATGACAGTGCTGCTAAAGCAGAATTGCTAAACGCTTTTCCAAATTCTGTCACCAAATAAGACTAAGCAGGCATTTCAGAAATCGAATCAAGAACAGCTGCCACCAGGAGAAATATATACATAGATATCCATGGAATAGTAAAGCAACTTACATCTGTTAACAAAAGTAAGTCTTCCGATCTAGACTGTACAGTAATTAGGTGCCTTTCAGAGGATTCTGATACAATAGCATCATACCCTATCATGTACAACCGCTCGCTCAGCGAAAAGCCCGTACCCAAAGACTGGAAAGTAGCACAGGACACCTCAACATTCAAGAAAGACAATAAAAGTGATCCGCAAAATTACAGGCCTATTTCGCTGATGTCGCTTTGCAGCAGGGTTTTGAAACGCACACTTTTTTTCGAACACCATAGGCTACCGCGAAGAGAACGACTTATTGACCGTGGTTACAGAAGGTATCGTTCTTGCGACACACAGTTACGTGTTTACTCAGTTGAAGCGATGAGTGCTATTGACACTGGAACTCAAATCAATTCCAAATTTCTAAATTTCCAGAATGCTTTTGCCACTGAGATTTCGTGCTTATGGAATACAACTGGATACATGATTGGCTGTCAGAAAGCACAAAATATTTTCCCTCGAATGTTAGCTTGAGTTATCTAATGTAAATGGCCTTAATCTGCATTATTAACATGTGAGACTCTTCTATCGATTTTCTCAGATACCCAACGTTCTCGTTTTATCATAGGGATTATTTTGCAACAGGCTATTAATGCTTTTTCTTTCGTCCAGAAACAGTCTGATACCCGTTTTTATGTATCTTTCTAATCCGTGCTTTCGGTTTTGCCAGAGAGTACTTCTAATTTCTCGTGTCGCATGGCTGTTTCACTACGGTCGGGGGTTCGAATCCCCCCTCGGGCATGGATATTTGTGCCGTCCTAGTTCGCAAGTAGTTCATAAGTAGTTTGTAAGTTTATGGACTGATGACCCCGTAGTTAAGTCCCATAAACTATACAAACAATTGAACATTTTGGCTGTTTCCCCACGCCGGGAATGGTAATACTCCTTTCCTTACATTTTCAAAGTCGCTCAGTAGATACCGCAACATTGTCTAACGTCGCCGTGCTGTTAGAGAGGTTTTGTATGAGATTACTCCAAGTCGCAAAATGGAAAACTGCAAATATATCTCGAAACAGTGATCCTGACCTACAAGAAGGTACCTGTATATCGTTCTCGGTTAGACGGATGATGTGACGACGGCGCTGTATTGATTTGACGAATAAAACACCTTCAGCCGTAATTTTTTGGAATTTTAATTACATGTTTCGAGAATACATTATTCTCATCTTCAGAACCTTGTAAGATCCACGCAGTAATGCAAAACTAGCCATTTATCATAATACTGCAAACCCTCTCACACCTTGCAGTAATGCAAAACTAGCCATCTATCAATATACTGCAAACCCTCTCACACCAAGATGTAGCGGACGGCTACGGTGTAATGCAGTATTATAGTGGATGGGTAGTTTCGCATTACTGCATGGATCTTATAAGAGTCTGAAGATGAGAATAATGTACTGTCGAAACATGTAATAAACATTTCAAAAAATAACGGCTGAATGTTTTTCATTTGTCAAATCAATGCAGGAAGGTAAGCTAAAATTAAAAGTTTAACTCATGAGGGAAGCCGTACGTGAAGGTATCGTTGATGGTGACAAAAGCAGTTAATTTGCATCTTATATATCTTCACACATTTCTGAAAGAACAACGTCGTAGTTGTTGATTGTATGTCCAAGTCAAGGACTGATGTGCAGTACGGATGCATACGAAGAACGGATCGGCGGGACCGGACGGGGTACCTACTTTGGTATTAACTTCCCCGCTGCGGTGGAGTAGCCGAGCGCTCTAAAGCGCCTCGCTGCGGATCGCGCGGTTGCTCGCCGTGGAGGTTCGAGTCCTCCCTGGGGCATGGGTGTGTGTGTTGTCCTTAGGTTAGTTTACCTAGGTTAAGTAGTTTGTAAGCTACGGACTGATGACCACGCAGTTTGGTCCGATAGATTTACAAACATTTGAACTTTTTTTTGTTGTTAACTTCCCGTGTCTGGGTGGCGCAGGATGATAATGCTTTCGAAACTCTGACGTGTCACTAATTTTCGTATGATTACAACACCTATCAGTGGCCGAGACAAAAACATCCAGTTTAAATCGCATATATAGTAAGAGGACTAGTTGTTTCATTAGGGTTTGTTTATTTTCAGCAGTGTACATTTTATTCAAGATACACAGCAGTGTGCTGTTTATTCAGGATATAATGGTTAATATGAACAGGAGCTACATGAAAATATTTAACACGGTTTTCTGCAGCTCTATGAGTGAACTATGACCTTTAATCAAACTTCGGCGCTAAGCAAATACGTCTGAACATGTCTGTTAGGCGCTGAAAAAGAAAAATAAATAAACCGAAAAGGCCACGCTGGCTACAGTAACCTCTTCAATGTATAGTGAAATCTCTAGGCTTTGACTACCCCGATATTTATCCTCCCTAATCAATTTAATACGATATTAACTATTTTCAAATATCGTATCCTATGACTTCTTAACTGTCCGTTCTTTTCATAAGACTGATCTCGTCCCCTATTCTTTTAGGGCTTCATATTTGTTCAATTACTTTCTTTAGTCTTCTTCGCTATACTCACATCTCAAACCCTCCCAAATTCTCCTTCTCCAGATTAATGATAATAAATATCTGAAATTCGTACAATCCAGTACTTCAGAATGCACATTTAGTTTCATTTTTCAATATTTGCCTCAACTACCCACTTTAACCCTTCTTCCTGTTTAACACAGTTTATTTCACTTGTACTACTTCATATTTGTCCCATATATTTTTTCTATTTCGTACCACCTTAAACTTAATTACATAATTCCCTCAAGGATAATCAACATGTTAAACTTCCCCTCCGCGATTGAGGAGGTGAACCTTGAGCACATTGACGACGTATGCTGGTGTGATCAACAGCTGGTGAGATTTTCGGATGGTTTTCTACAGCCAAATAGCTAAAGAGGAAACTTACCCACATCCCGTCCCAGATATACTTTACCAAATTTTAAGAAATTGTTCTCGCAGTTGCATATGGGTGCGACTATAAGCGGTTTCCTCCACCGCATTTGTTCAAAAATGTTTGTAAATTTAAGGGACTTAACTACGGTGTTCGTTAGTCCATAGACTTGAAAACTACTTACACTACCTCAAAGTAACTTATACTAAGAAAACACAAACATCCATGCCTGAGGGAGGATCCCCAACGGTGAAGGGCCGCGCGCACCGCAGCTGGGCGTCTTAGTGCGCACGGCGATTCTGCCGCGGCACCGCATTTGTCTCACTTAAGATTAAAGCAAGTATGACTTTACGCTGGAAGAACCTACTTATCGTTCTAAGTACGGTTCAGATTTATACGTTTGGCTCGATGTTATCTCAGAGTCGAACCGTACATGTCTGCTTTCCTAACCCAGCGATTACTTTAGTTGCAGATATTATCTTTTACCTGTTTACCTGTGATCCTCTAGTTAAAAAACACTCTATGCACAGGCTGTAGTTTGCGAAACAAATAAGAAATATTACATAAAATAACTGGGCGGAGTGGCCGAGCATATTAAGGCGCTATGCACCGATGGGCGAGGCCGTATCCCGTCGGGGATTCGAATCCTCCCTCGGGCATGGATGTTTGTGTTGTCTTTAGTGTAAGTTAGTTTAGAAGTAGTTTATAAGTTTAGGGACTGATGACCCCGCAGTTTAGTCCCATAATCTTAACAAACATTATCAGTCTAACTTTTGCAAACAATGTACGCAAAGTCAGAGATTTAGTTGAAGAAGGTTTATAAATCGAATTGGTTCTTTATTGGACTTGAATAGAACTGTTAATCAGTTGCATTGCCTGCAATAAGAAATTGGTAGCGTTTTACCCCAACAGCCAGGTATCAAATTCGATGTCGGCCGATATTTCGGCAGGCGACCACCCTGCCATTTTCAAGGCGAAATTGCAGTGAGGAAGCAATGTGCAATGATCTTTAAAATATCGATTATCAATGAGTAAACAGTAAAAACAACACACACCGAGCAAGCAAGCAGACAGAGCCGACTCGACCAAAGATGAAAACTGTCACGATATCGATAATAAACACCAGTTCTCAACGGATGAGTTCGGCTTAGGGACAAAACTAATCCTAACCGAGACTTCAAACATCGTTGCACATTGCTTCCTCACTGCAGTTTCGCCTTGAAAATGGCAGGGCGGTTTCCTGCCGAAATATCGACCGACGTCGAATTTGATACCCAGCTGTATACCATTAAGTTTTTCGTAAACAAGTATTTCAACGACGTCAGCCAGCAGATAATTTAGTGACGTAGCTGCTAGAGTGTCATCAGTATGTGCCCTTTATAGCCACAAAGCTGCGAATGAAATCATCGTATGAAGCAAACATATGCCACATCACGAGGATGCATTCTAACTTCCTACAGTGAGACGAGTGTTTGAAATGATTGTAATTGTGGCATTCCTAGAGACGGGACGGTACTTTCGAAGAATTACCATGCAAGTCGGACTTACTGCGTCAGTTGTACAATGGTCAGACCGGTAGACAAGTTTCTGAAAGTCAACGCAGGACAGATGTCCGCCACAATTATCGTATTTTAAGGGCACTAATGGCAGATTTTACAGATTCTGCAGCTGAGAACAGTTGCCAACTGGGTACCAGCAGTGGGCCTAGGGACACGCTCACCGTCAGCCCGTCTATAAGATACGCTGTTGTCGAAGTACAATAGTGCCATCAGAGGGTCACTTGGAATATGGAATGGCGGTCCGTAGTCGTCAGCGCTGAAAACTCTTTCTGCGCGCACGCAGGTGGTCGTTCTCTTTTGTGTACGACCTAGAGCTGGCGTGCGCTGTCATGAAGAATGCATTTTCCGTCCAATAACGTCGTGGTCTTCCTCGCTTACATCTGCCGGGTGGCTTCCGTTCATAAACCTTCTTTGGCTACCGATGATCTGGCATTCACATCATATGTTCATAACATTTCTGTCTATCATTGTGTCATTTGACTTCATTATTGCTCTTAGTTCATCATTAGATTTTCTTTCGATTCTTGATATTCTGGCAGTCCTACGCAAATAGTCTATTTCCACAGCTATTAGGTTTCTTTTGAGGTCCGCATTTAAAATCCATAGTTATGATCCATAGCATAGCACTTACATAGCTTCCCTACACTTTTCTTATTGTTGATGGAAATTTTCTTATCCCACAAAAAGAATTCATTCACCCTAACATCTTTCTGCTTACCACTTATATAGTGGTTAAGCCGCAGTCACCAAGAATGTACAATTTCTTTATCTACATTAACGTAACTGGAAACTACAAAATAATAATATTTGATTGGCATTCTCATGCAAATAAATTTTGACAAAATAGAATTGATTTTATATCTGGGCCCAGGCCATTTAAATGACTGAAAACGCCCACACCTAGTGGCTGCAGTATCTACAGCAAAGTATCATTCCATTTCTGAACAAAAATTAATCCACACCATACAGAAGTAGAGGAAGCTGTATCGGTGAAATAAGTGGGAATGTATTGATGTTGTGCTGTATTGATCATATGATCATATAGCATGCATAAACAAAATAGTCTGAAAATTAAAAAAAATAGATAGTATGGTTGGCATATATGCAGTTCTCACTATTCTGCCAACAAAATATTAATTTTTGTTCAGCTGTGTGCTGTGGATACTGCAGCCAGTGGGGGCCGGTTTGACTCCTTTAATGGCCTGGCTCCAGTTACCAAATCTATTCATTTTTTTTTCAATATTTATTTCCGTAAGAATGTCAATCAATTTTTTTTTAAACTTTGCAGCTTGTAATTTTTCTTATTGAAAAAACGTTTGATAATGGTGCCATAGTGCATCGAAACTAGTTTCTTTTATGTAAATAAATAATATTTGTACATTTTATGTGATATTAGAAAAAATATTAAGTAGTCAGTCACACTCCTTTACAGTATTTCCATATCGAAAATCTTGCAGTTTGACCATTGTACTCGTAGCACGCGCGGAATAATGTATACCAAGGCCGCCATCTGTATGATGGATTAGTCATAATCAGAGGCTGCTTTGCCGCCCTTGAAGGCTACAACACGTTTCAGCATGAATCTATACCTAGTACCAGTCCAGATTGTGATAATTATCTGTAAATATAATCATTTCATGTACTCTCTATGCAATGTTTCAAAGATAAATCTTGAGTGAATTGGAAAACTATATGACGATGTACTACTTTTTATTTCCAGCAGTGTATATATATATATATATATATATATATATATATATATATATATATATATATATATATATATATATAAACCCTCACATGTAACATACAAGTACATTTAACGTATCTGCTATAGAGATGGAGAAACCGGCCGGTTAAAACATGAAACCAATACTAGTATTTTAGTTCAGAAAAAACGGATATTCTGTACTTCTTTGGTGTCGGTTGTATCCGGGTTTTTTTGTTATTTCCAATAACCAGGTGAAAATAGCGGTGTAACTATCTCCTGCAGTAGTGGTTGTAATTTTTTATTTTGGTTTTTTAATCATTAAAACATGTAAAACTAGTAGTATTTATTCCTAAGATCTCCTTGCACTGAAATATTAAGTTACCGCAGAAACTGGGAAATGAAATCATTGATAATTTGAGAACAATTGCGACTAAGAAACTTGCAACGAAGGAATGGCACAAGAATTGTTACAGCTGTTATTGAGAATCAGTGGACATGGTAGATCTGAGGCGAATCTGTATACCACAGACTGTGGTGTGGGGTGCATGGTCGCTCATCGTCGGAGGTTCGTGTCCTCCTTGGGGGCATGGATGTGTGCGTGTTGTCCTTAGGTTAGTTTAAGTCAGTTTAAGTTATTTGAAATTCCTGGGTCTGGTGACCAAAGCAGTTTGGTTCAACAGGTTATAATATTTCGGCAAGGGATGCTTTTTTTTCCAGCACTTTGTCGATGGTATTGTTCTCCAGCGTCTAGCCAGTCTGGAAAAGGACACGGAGCCAGAAGGAGGCACTCGTAACTTACAGCTTAACCTTCAACCTGAAGTACAAACGTGCGAGAGTGGGAGAGAACCTGGATCGCAGAATACATAAAGTACTTCATCAAAATAATGTTTCTGGCCAGGGAGAAAGACCCTGACAAATGGCTTATTAGACGGGCCTAACACAGACAGTTTTTTTTTCGAGCCAAGAAGGAAAGCAGATAAAAAAGCATGCTTGAAATGTGGGAAAGACGCCAGTTCGCAAGTCCACATTATATTTCCACGGGCGACTATGAGGCGTGGTTGTGAGAAAGGCGATCAGCTATTGGATGAGAGCCAAAGAGACGCAAAATTCGAGAAGACGCTGTAGCTGTAGAGGTAAGGAGACTCGGGCAGAGACCGCCAAAGAAGGGACTCTGTCCGCCGCCGGAGAAGCGAGATGAGATACCGGCAGCTTCCGCCTGGCAGGCGCAGCGCTGAAAGTGATGCCTTCGCTCGGGGGTCGCGCTGCGCCGCACAGCTACAGAGCCAGGTTGTTGTTGTTGTTGTTGTTGTTGTTGTTGTTTAGAGGGGACTAAACTGCGAGAATAGTCAATGCGGCGTATTGCAAGATGAAAAAAGACGAGCATTGAAGCACACAAAAGAGAAAGCAAAAAGGGTACGCAATGACGAGGAGCACTGAGTTCATGACACGCAAAGAAGAAAACTCAAAGACTCAATGAACATAACGGGACTAAGAAGTTGCAGCAGAATAGTGTGGCTGGCTGATCACGAGGATAATAAAGGATGAGCCAGCCAGTCTGCACATTATAAAACATACGAATAAAAGCAGGTCAGACAACACAAAATAAGAAGAGCAAAAATTTGTCAGAGCTGGGTGCCTGAGAGATTAGGCTAAGGGACCCACCTTTAGACCAAATAGTAAAACCCAGCTGCACGGATAAAACGTAAAACACCATCAACAGTAGCAGCATCGTCACCAAGAATAAAAGGAAGTGCTGCTGGCAGGTCAAAGGACTGTCGTAAGGCAACTAAAAGGGGACAGTCCACCAGGATGTGGACCACTGCCAATAAAGTGCCACAGCGACACTGAGGAGGATCCTCCTGTCGAATTAGATGGCCATGTGTCATCCACGTGTGCCCATACCCAGACGACAAAGGACAACTGACTCCTTCCGAGAGGCCCTCAGGGAGGACTTCCATGGAGCTGTAGAACGCTTCACTGCACGGAGCTTGTTTGGCGCAGGTGAGTCAACCCACTCTGTGTTCCAAAGCCCAAGTACCTTTCGGTGGAACTCTAATCGGATGTCCCTCTCTTGAACACCAATTTATAAGAGGCTGGAAGTAATTGCCTGCTTAGCCAGCCGATCCACGCGTTCGTTCCCCTAATTTCCAACGTGTCCCGGGGTCCAAACGAAGGCCACAGTGCGGCCAGACTGGACGAGAAGGTTAGTAGAGTCCTGGATGGACCGCACCAGGGGGTGTTTTGGAAAGCACTGATCAAGGGCTTGCAAGCCGCTCAGGGAGTCGCTACAGATAACACACGACTCCCCGGGACAGGCTATAAGGTGCTCAAGTGCTCGACGGATAGCGATCAGCTCTGCAGTGAAGATACTACTCCCACAGGGTAAGGAGTGTTGTTCAATGTGCTCATTATGGGTGTAGGCATACCCACAACGGCCACCAACGAGAGACCCGTCTGTGTAGACAACTTCGGCGCCGCGGAAAGAACCCAGTATCGCCTGAAACTGGCGGCGGAGATTCAACGGTGCAACAGAGGTTTTACACTCACGGGACAAACCTAACAGAAGCTGCGGACGTGGTACAGACCAAGGAGGAGCATGGGAAGAGTGGTGAAAAGCGGGAGGAATAGGAGCCAGGGTAGCAGAGTAACTGTACAGAGCAGAGACCCCCTAAACCCCTGTCCTACGCTCTCCGCAAGGTGCTAGGAGATGTCAGGCAGTTCCTTGGCTTAGTTCCAGTAGACCAAACTAGGAGCGCTTGTGAGGGTGCCTCTCACATATCAGGGGGGAGCGTGGAGGGGAGGGTGAGAGGAGAGCTCGTGCCGCCTGCTACGAGGCCACGGCTGTGTCCGGTGTGCCGGCGTTTCAGGGGAAGTAGTGTTGGGGACCGCCGCTACCTGCCGCCTGTTCAGGCCAGTTTTAAAATGCTGTTTTTGACCTCAGCGCCATCATGGGACATCTTACGGAACTGCTGAACCACGCCCCCCACCCCCGGCCCCGCAGCCATGCTCGTGTAATCGGGCCCTTACGGTGGTTTCCAGTCTGCGTAGTTACTCTGTGGTCGGGGAGTGCAGAGCTAGGCGTGTACTATGCTACAGCGACCGCCGCCACCGCCGACGCACCGGCGCACCGCGCCGATCCAACGCCTGACCCTCACGTCAAGACGATGTTGGTGAGACAGGAAATTACCGCCCCCTACCCCTTTCATATCTGAGTTGTGCCCACGCCCAATCAAATTGGCCCTGAGAAATTATTACTTTGTTTCAAATGTTTGTGTAGCTTAACTACGGGGTCATCAGTCCCTAAACATCCAAACTACTTATCAACTAGCTTATCCTAAGGACGGCACAAATATCCATGCCCGAGGGGGGATTCGAACCCCCCGACCGTAGTGGCCGTGCAGACCGTGACTGGAGCGCCTCAGTCCCGTCGGCCACCGCGGCCGGCGAAAATCCATGCCCGAGGGGGGATTCGAACCCCCGACCGTAGCGGCCGTGCAGACCATGAATGGTGCGCCGCAGTCCCCTCGGTTTTACTTTGTAAATCTTGTAATAAATAAAACTAAATTTCATGTGGTGGTCCTCAGTTAAATCTGTTCTCTCCTCATATCAATCTCTTAAGTCAAATTCCTCTACCTGCCTAGTTCCATAATCTCTCATTTTTTTTTTTATTTTACTGCACAGTGGGAGGTTTCCAGGGAGAGGTTTGATTTACTACAAGGATCACAAACATTTTGTATTTCGCAAAATTTATTGGATATAGCATGTAGTATTCCTTGTGTGGTAGTCGGAAACAAACCTGCAACGTAACGAAGTCGCCGTCAGTATGCTGGTGGAATCGGACGGCTGGGCGCGATGAATCCGAGCATATCGTAGGAAGGAGGTTGAGTGGAGGCGAGCTGCGCAAACACATCTCGCGCATACAGATGGGACTGCGGTTGTGAAGAGGGGGGGGGGGGGGGGGGAGAGCCACTAGCAGGCGCGCCTCTCTGACGGCACTCTACCTCTGGGAAGTGCGATTTCGTCCAGCAGCCAGCCTCAGCGGCGGCAGCTCTTTCCTGTGCAACCGGTTCTGCGGACTCTCTGCTCACTTCTCATCAAGCAGTCTCTCCGAATAGGCCTTCAAGGCTCAACTGTAGCGACCGAGCGCCTTTTATACTTTCCCTAATATGGATACGGAGACGCGTGCCGTCAGTAAAATTGAGATCCCAGGTAGTAAGTTTAACCCTTTTGTGTCACAGTCTCGTCGCCACTTTTGTGTCTCGTCCTCCGGTTGTCGTAGGTGTCGGTGGCCGAATAGAAAGAGACCGACACAGGAATAAAGAATGCACGCTTGTGCGGTATGGAGGTGAGCAGCCAGCGGGACAGCAGAAACTAGAAACACTAGAGTAAATTAGAACGAGATATATATTTCATAGAGAGTTAGTAATACTTAACTTTTACATAGTTCTTGACTGCAGAATGCTGATACATAGTTTATATAGAGAGGCCTGCCTACTGATGATTCCTAGTGCCTATCCGATAGCCAAGTCTTGACTGGTGCCTATCTGATTCCGAAGTGTTTACTGGTTCCTATCTCAGTCCCAAGTGGCCGATCAAGTTCAGTGGTGGCCACGAGCGGAGTTGCAGCAGAGGGCGCTCGTGGCTGACGTCGTAAGAACGCCGCGCCGTGCGTGCATGGCAGCGCGCGGCGCAAGTACGTGGCGCGCACTTCATACTTGTGCGACACCACAGAAACAGTCCTCCAGAACTGTGCGCTTTATTAATGACTTAACAACTCTGAATTTCAAAGAAAGTTTACAGCAGTTAGACTGTTTTGAGGTTTATAAGGAACATGATGGTAATTTAAAATATTACTTATTTCGTGATACATTTGTAAGGGAATTTCAAACTGTTTTCCAAGAAATTATTTAAATATAATTGTAAGAAACCAAGCAAAAAACCATGGCTTACTAAAGAAATAAAAAGTCTTGTAACCGAAAAAGGGTAGTATATCTATCTGCAAGAAAGAGTAATAACCCAGAAACCATAAAAATTATAAAAAACTACTGTGCTACATTATGAAAAGTTATAAAAAATCAAGAACTTGAACATCATGTCTGAGATTAGTTCCTCTGATAATAAAATTAAAACAATTTGGAATGTTATTAAAAGGGAGACAGGGCAACCAAGAGCAGAGAAGAGAATATACCATCAAAACAATTGAATACTTTATTAACAAAGTGTCAGAAGTTGAAAACATTTTTAATTACTACATTTTAAATGTTGTACAGAAAATAGGATCTAAATGTTCATTAGATGGAGCAATGCAGTTAATGGATGAAGCCATACCTACCTTTCGTTCAGAAATTAGGAAATTAATAAATACTCTCAAGGGCAAAAGGTCATATGGAATTGATGGCATTTTCAGAGGGGCATTAAAAGTTTGTTCCTATAAATAAGTAGGGTTCTAATATATGCAATAGCTCTTTAAAGTAGGGTATTTTTCTGGATAGACTGAAATATGCGATCGTTAAACCTTTGCATAAAAAAGGGAATACGTCTGATCCTAATAGCTACTGCCCCATCTCACTTCTGACAGTTTTATCCAAAATATAAGAAAAAGTTAGGTATTCTCGAGTTGCTTCACATATTAGTAAATGTAAAGTTCAAACAAAATGTCAGTTTGGTTTTCAAAAAAAGGTTTTCAACAGAAAATGCTAAATATACCTTCACTGATGAAATATTAAATGCTTTGAATAACCGCACATCACCAGTTGGGATTGTTTTGTGATCTCTCAAAGGCTTTTGATTGTGTAAATCATGGGTTTCTTCTAGATAAGCTTAAGTATTGTGGTATAAGGGGCAAAGTGCACAAATGGTTTAAATCATACTTAGCTGGAAGAATGCAGAAAGTTGAAATAAGCAGCACACTTGATATAGAAGAAACAATTAATTACTCTAACTGGAGAGTTATCGAAAATAGGGTCCACAAGGTTCGGTCTTCGGTCCTTTGCTGTTCTTTATATATCACACCAGAAAAACAGGAATTAACTGATGAAAATTATTAAGTGGTTCTCTACAAATGGACTCTGTTAAATCCCAGTATATACAGAGTCATACAGTACATGGCATGACACCAGTAATAAATTTAGACTTTGAACAGAAACATGTAGCTGAGGTAGAATATTCAAATTTTTTAGGAGTTTGCATTGACGAGGGATTGATTTGGAAGAAACACAATGAATATCTGCTGAAACGTTTGAGTTCAGCTACTTATGCTATCAGGGTCATTGCAAAATTTGATGATATACATCTCAGTACATTAGCTTACTATGCCTATTTTCATTCATTGCTTTCATATGAGATCATACTCTGCGGCAATCCAACATTGAGTAAAGAATTATTCATTGCACAAAAGCTCGTAATCAGAATAATTGCTGGAGCACACCCAAGACCATCCTGCAGACATGTATTTATTTATATTTACGATAAATATATTCGCTCATGAAATTTGTCATTAACAATCCGACCCAATTCAAAAGTAATAGCAGTGTGCATAGCTACAACACTAGGAGAAAGGCTGATATTCACTATTCAAGGTTAAATCTAACTTTGGCACAGAAAGGGATGAATTATGCTCTCAGAAAAGTATTTGGTCGCTTACCAAGTAGGATCAAAAATCCGACAGATAGCCAACTATTATTTAAAAAGAATTTTAAGAAATTTCTGAATGGTAACTCCTTCTACACTGTAGATGAATTTTTAGATAAATAATAAAAAAATAATCAATAAAAAAGTAAAATAACTAAATGTTAGTAACAAATCCTTTAAATATTGATAGTCATGTATAGGCAACATTTACTAAACTGACACGTCCATCATTACTAAATGTCGTATATATGATCTATGGAGCAAGTATAAATCTAACCTAATCAAAAAATACGGAATCAATTTGAGAATTCTTGTGGATAGCACTCATCACTTTGTGTGAGTAAAGAGCTTGCTGTGTTTCGCATGAACGATATTTTGTAAATCCGTGTTGACCTTGGGTCAATAAATCGTTTTCTTCGATATAAATCATAACATTTGAATACAGTTTATGTTCCAAATCCCTGCTGCAGATTGATGTCGATGAAATAGGCCTGTAATTTGGCCGGTTACTGCTACTGCGTTTCTTTAATGACGTGTGCAACTTTCCAATCTTTTGGTACAGATCCTTCTTTGAGAGAGCGGTTGCATATTGCTGTTAAGTAAGGAGCTATCGCTACAGCATAATCAGATAGAGCTAAGTAAATGCTGCTGTAATTTTTAGGTAAGAAAAATCAGTGGAACCATATGGAATCATTTCATCGGACAGGGTTTGTGGTGTCGCACAAGTATGAAGTGCGCGCCATGTACTTACGCCGCGCGCCGCCATGCACGCACGGCGCGGCGTTCTTACGACGTCAGCCACGAGCGCCCTCTGCTGCAACTCCGCTCGTGGCCACCACTGAACTTGATCGCCCACTTGGGACTGAGATAGGAACCAGTTAACACTTCGGAATCAGATAGGCACCAGTCAATAAAGCGAAGTGTTCCTTTTTCAAACTGAAATAGAGTGTCTAGGCCATGTGATTAATGCCCAAGGAATCCATCCCTTACAGTCACATCTCCAAGCAATCAAGGAATTGCCTCCTCCTAAGAATGTGCATGAATTGCAAGCAGTAATGGGCAAGCTTAACTATTATTTCAGATTTATTCCCAATGCCTCTCAGATTGCAGCTTCACTGCATCGCTTACGTAGGAAGAATGTTCCTTTTGTATGGTCTAAAGATTGTCAGGTTGCCTTTGACAAATTAAAGTCTGTACTACTCAGTGATGCATGTTTGATTCCCTTTGATCCACAGAAGCCTGTAGTGCTAGCAGTGGATGCCTCGTCGTACGGTCTGGGTGCAATATTATCACATCGTATTGGATCTCACGATCGTCCTATTGCCTTACAGTCAGATAGAAAAGGAGGCCTTAGCAATCATTTACGGCGTCACAAAGTTTCATCATTATCTCTATGGTAGAAATATCTATTTATTGACAGATCACAAGCTTCTCACGGCGTTGGTCTCACCCTCAAAGCCAATTCCGCCACGAACGGCACAAAAGCTTCAGAGATGGTCCTTGATATTGTCTAATTATCAGTATGAGATTTTGTACCGGCCTACCACTAAACACGCCAACGCGGACACACTTTCCCGACTTCCGGTTGGCCAGGATGTGTCATTTGATTCTTCAGAAATGGCATGTTGTCATATAGACTCCAGAGATGCTTCCACTGTCGCAGACTTCACTTTGAAAAGGGAACAGCTGCGTATGCGTGGTAGCACGTATTGTTCGCTCAGGGTGGCCTACCAGAGCCAGACATTGATCGACCTCTGGTTCGACGTTATTTTGCACAACGTCATGCATTGTCTTTAAGTCAGGGTGTTCTGTTGTTACATACTGACAACGACCAAACGAGAGTGATTGTTCCTCGTTCGCTGCAACGAGAAGTGTTACGCCTCCTGCATCAAGGACATTGGGGTATTGTTAGGACAAAGCAACTGGCCAGACGTAATTGTACCTGGGTTGGTATGGACGCTCAGAGAGAATGACGTCACAGTGTACTGTTTGTGCGGAGCATCAGGCCGCTCCTCCGCAACGTTTCTCATACTGACCACGCCCCAAGGAACCATGGCAACGTTTACACATTGAATTTGCCGGACCTTTCTGGAATACGCGCTGGTTAATTGTTGTAGACGCTTTGAGCAAGTTTCCTTTCGTGATTGCCATGAACGCAACGACAGCGTCTAGTTCAATCAGTGCCCTAACGTCATTGTTTTGCATAGAAGGTTTGCCTGAAACTATCGTCAGTGACAATGGACCTCAGTTTGTTAGTGCGGAATTTCAACAGTTTTGCCGTGTGAATGGCATTCAGCATACCACCACCGCACCTTTTCACCCTCAGTCCAATGGTGAAGCAGAACGTTTCGTTCGAACACTCAAGTCACACGGCCGCGTCACCGCACTCTCCTTCACCTGCTGCAGCCTCCCACGCACCGATCGGCACTTGTCGTTTTCAGGTTTTCACGCCGGTGTTGTACAGGGTCTTTGCTGGAAACAAGAAATGGTTACCGGACACCATTCAGCGTGTGCTCGGTCGTAATATGTATGTTGTACGTTCTTCCACAGGATCGGAGCTGCGGCACCACGCAAACCAGTTGCGCCTGCACAGGCCGCGCGATCCTGTCTCTGGTTTCTTGATTCAAGACCCAGTTCACCGCCAGGGAGCACAACCACATCGTTCGCCGACGGGTACAGCGTCCCCGGACTACAAGATCGTCCCGATGGAGATCGACGCGTCTCCGTCGCTGCCGTGGCTGACAGCGTCACCGAGGGGGACTCCGGGACCGTGCGTGCCCCCGTCGCCTGGGCCACGCACCTCAGAAGAAGATGACCTGCTCGCTCTGGGCGGAGGCGTGCGCCCTTCCCCTCGTTTTGGTGGGTTTCCCGGGGGATCGCAAGGTGGATACCGGGGCGCGGACGGCGTCTAGATCCCAGCCTCTGCTGCGACGCTCGTCCCACCAGTAACGCCCCCGCCCAGGCCCTCCTCCCAGTGCCCCCGCCGTGGCCCTCAGCCCTACGCCACGACGGCGCGGCGTTTTTTTTGGGGGGGGGGGGGAGAGGGTTGTGGTGTCGCACAAGTATGAAGTGGGCGCCACGTACTTACGCTGCGCGCCGCCATGCACGCACGGCGTGGCATTCTTACGACGTCAGCCACGAGCGCCCTCTGCTGCAACTCCGCTCGTGGCCACCACTGAACGACATCGTTCACTTGGGGATCAGATAGGCAGCAGTTAAGACTTGGCTATCGGATAGGTACTAGGAATCATCAGTAGGCAGGCCTCTGTATATAAACTATGTATCAGCATTCTGCAGTCAAGAACTATGTAAAAGTTAAGTATTACTAAGTCTCTATGAAATATATATCTCGTTCTAATTTACTCCAGTGTTTCTAGTTTCTGCTGTCCCACTGGCTGCTCACCTCCGTACCTGCACAAGCGTTCATCGTTTATCCCTATGTCGGTCTCTCTCCACTCGGCTACCGACACCTAATACAGCCGGCGGAAGCGAGACACAAAAGTGGCAACGAGGATGGGATACAAATGTTTCGAATTACTGAACGAAGTTATGTCATATACTTTTAGTAGGTGTGCATCATGATCAGAGATACCATTCTCAACGGGACAAGCATTTACTTACCTTGGTCTATAAAAAAAGTTATCTATCAGTGTACTGCAGTCCTTTACTACCCGATTAGGAAAATCAATAACGGATGTCAGATTGAATGAGCCAAGTAAGACTTCCGGATCTTTCTTCCTATTACACAATTTCAGTGAATCTACATTGAAATCACCACAAATAATAATTTTCTTCCCCCAAACTGACAGATAGCACAAGAAGGCATCCAGGTTTTCCAGAAATAACTGGAAGTTTCCTTAAGGGGACCTATATACTGCTACAATTATAAAATAATCATCATTGAGTTTAAGCTGGCAGGCACATGCTTCAAATGTTGCTCTACAAAAAACTCTTTTGCTTCTAAATTTTTTTACACTTTTGTCATATATGGCAACTCCTCCCCCTTATCTTATTATCTCTGCTTTACATTTGAAGCTAATTTATATCAACTGACATTCACATTTTCGATACCAGTGGAATGTGGTGCTCAGACAGGCATAGTATATCTATGACATTATCAGCTTATATAACATCTAAACAAACCAAAAGCACGTCTATTTTATTCTTTAGTCCCCCAATATTTTGGTGGAAAATGCTGACATAATTTTTTATTTTACTTTTGTGCGTAACATTTGATTTTTCAACATTTTTAGCACCTGCCTGCCCGAGATTCTGCCTGGACACTGATTTTAGCCTAAAAAAGAAGTACTTCAAAAAGCCGTTCAGGAAAAATCAGGCCGTTGCATCCGGATGAAGCATTGCGGCCCAGAAAAGGGGGAGTACCACTTTACTTCAGACGGAGTGCTTTTGAACTTCTTTCGGACTGGTGATGACGGATGTTTCCACTTCAATTCGGCCGTGTAAAGGTGAACCAAGGTTTCATCCCCCGTCATAATCCGAAATTGAAAGTCATTGCCATATTTTTGGTCGACCTCTACCCAATGCTGTATCGGTGTCTTGCACGTGCGCGTTCACCTGATGTGTCATATTTCGCTCATAGCATTATGCTTCTTCCTTATGCAACGCCCTTATTTTTTCCTGGACGGCCTTCTGAAGCTAATAAAGCGGTTTGACAAATGTCTCAATGTACTTAGAAATTGTGTACAAAACTAAAGATAAGTCTTATATTTAATGTCTAATTCTATTTTTTCCTTTCATATACAACTCCGCCCACAATCAACAGGGGAAACTTATTTTCCAACTCCCCTCGTAGGAGGAACAAAGAATAGGTGGAGAGTTTCAAGTACTTAGGATTTATAATCTCACAGGTTGACAGCATAGTGAAAGAAGGTGTAGCAACGCTAATGCATTCAGTGGTCAGCTAAAATCATTTCTGCAAGAATGAAAGATGGGTAGATACAGGTTACCTTATTCATAAGGAAGAGGTTACAGATGTGGTAGTAACAAGGATGATTGCAGGAACTAATACATGGGGACAATGGCAGGAGGGTGTCCATAATGAGGAAATCAAAAGAAAAAACTGTAAATGAACCCCGTAAATGAAGCAGAGCGAACAGGCTGAGATGGTAGGGCCATGTTACACGCATGGGAGACGCAAGGTTACCGAACAGGGTAAGAGGAGTCGAGGCAGACCAAGGACAAGATACATAGATTCGGTGAAGGATGATTTTCAAGTAAAAGGTTTAACTTCAGACGAGACATCAATGTAGCGTTGAATAGAGGATCACAGAGGAATTATATTAGGGGGAATATGCTACAGACTGAAACCTGAAAGGCATAATTAGTGTCCAATGATGATGATGATGATGATGATGATGTAAATCATTAAATGTTTTATAATAATGAAGAATATCAGATTTAAAATACTACAAGATGTAGAATGGATCACCATGTAAATATTTTAATGTTATTGGTGAAGAGTTTGGAAAAGTTGAAATTAACCACGAAACAAAAATTAAATTCTAATTGTACATTTTATTTTTCTGATAATCGAGTATGTAATAAAAACCACTAATTTACAAAGTCCTTAGGTGATGAAATACACACGTTAGTGCGTGACTGCTTTCTTGTATGTCTAGTTTTTGTACACTGAAACTCGCTATGCACTGTTCAACCGTCTCTATTGTTGTGACTACAAGTTGTTGCAAAAGTACACTCCCCATAAAAGTCAGTGGACGGAAACGTAATTTATTCATATATTGGTTACAGTTGTAGTTTGTGTGTGACACAGTACGATATGTTGCTGTTTGACTGTTTACATGGCGTTTACCTACAGCGAGCCACTATGGGGCTACCTCAAGTCAACACCAACCATCACTATCTCGGTTGCCGTAATGCTGTTGCCTCCAGTCAGTAGAAGTGACAGAAAGGAGTCCAACCATTCTAGTTCATTATGCCGATGACAGTATTTCAAAAGGTAGATATCCCAACTGATCCCATAACTTTTTCGACCAGTGTATAATGCCTTTCTCTCAACAACTTTTACTGAAGTCTGATGGGTATCTGCGTAACGTTTCAGAGGTGAGATGCGGCGCTCCTTTTGGGATCTTCTCCGCATCTTCTATCAGTCCTGCCTGGGGAGTTAACGATGATTTTCATACTGTTTCATGAGGTCATTGCAACTAAGATCGTTCCGACAGCTTTCTGACTTGTATTTTATGGAAGACACTGATTCCATCATTGTTGTGGTTGTACAGTAACCCGTATATACGCAATAATTACGTTGGGAATAAACTTCTATTGCATGCTCGCCTTCAGTCACACGACAGGCAATACGCAGCTACTCTACGTCCTGCGGGTTGCCTTCTCAGCAGGCGTCTCCAGTGTGTGGCTCGAAATCAAACGTTTGTAAATCTAAGGGTCTTAACTGCTGCGGTTATCAGTCACCTAGGCTTACAAACTGTTTAGTCTAACTTAAACTTTAAGATAAAGACTACACACACACACACACACACACACACACATATATATATATATATATATATATATATATACACCCGAGGGAGGACTCGAACCTCCGTCGGCGAACAACCGAGTCCTCCGCAGCAAGGCGCCTTAGGGCGCTCGGCTACTCCGCCCCGCGGTGGCTCAAATGACAGTGAAGCAGTAAGAGGAAGACACGGTGATGTGAGTACACTCAGCGGCGTACCAACAGGTTCGGCACAGACAATACAGTTACTCTGAGGCTGCAGGACTCCAACGCTAGTAGCACTGCCTCTCTGAATGGCGGCGCTTCGATTGTGGGACAGCTCCTGCTGAGCATGTCACGTGTCAGCGCGAATTGGCCGCACCGAGATCCCTGCACTCGTGGGTATTTAGGTCGGCGCCCGACGTTTCCCCAGCCAACTATCGACGGGCAGGTAATAGTGGTGCCTCACTTATGAAACTTCCAAAACAGTCCACAATCGAGTAAAACAACTAAAATTACTAACTGGTCATAAATGGGGCTTTCATCCCTCCACTATACTTGATGCCTACAAAACTAGGAACCGACCCATCCTCCGCTGCGCAAATTTTGCGTAGATGTCCGTTCCATCAAAGACCCTCTAAACCCTCGAAAGCCATCCGCCCCCTCAAGCTTTCCGCATTCGCTTACCCTCCCCCAAGTGTATTTTCCCCTCCTCTACCACAGCGAACACTTCTGCACCTCCCACACTATCCGAAAACTTGAATCCAATAATCCTATTTCTTCCTCTCTGATCACTAAACCCGGTATGCTGCCGAACATCCCAGCGTACCTCCATCGCTCCACCTCCATACAATCCATATGCTTTCCCAACGTATCTTCAACCGACGAGTGTATCGTCAGGCGTGCCCCAGGGGAGTTTGATAGGACCGCTATTATTTTCTACCTATATACATCATCTGATGGACAAAGGTAATTTGCTGCTCTTTGCTGATAAAGCTGTGGTGTATGGGAGGGTGTCATCTCTAATTGACTGTAATATCATACAAGATGACTTAGAGAAAATTTCTAGTTGGTGCGAAAAATGGGAGCTAGCACTCACTGCACAAAAATGTGATACGCATGAGGAGGAAAAATAATCCCATAATATTAGAATACAGCATTAGTAGTGAGCTTCTTGATACAGTCGCGTCGTTCAAATAACTAGGCGTAACATTGCAGAGCGATATGAAATGGAACGAACATGTAAGGTCAGCTGTAAGGTGGAGTATTTTGGGAAGATGTACTTCATATGTAAAGGAGACTGCTTATAAAACGCTTGTACGACTACGTCTTGAGTATTGCTCAAGTGTTTGGGACCCGCAGCAGATCAGTTTAAAAGAAGGCATAGAAGCAGTTCAGAGGCGAGCAGCTAGATTTGTTACTTGTAGTTTCGACCAATGCGCGAATGTCACGGAAATATTCCGGTAATTCAATTGGGGATCGCTGGAGGAAAGATGACGTTCTTTTCGCGAATTTCTGTTGAGGAAATTTAGAGGGCCGGAATTTGAAGCTGAGTTTAGTGCGATCTTCCCTCCGCCTACTTACATTTCACGTAGTAATCACAAAGACAAGATATGAGAAATTATGACTCTTGCAGAGGCATTAGGCATTCTTTTTTCCCTCATTCTGTTTGGGAGTGGAACAAGGAAGGAAATGCCTAGTAGTAGTACAGTGTACCTTCCGCCACGCACTTTATGGTGGACTGAGGAGTATGTACGTAGATGTAAATAGATGTTGATTTCCCTCCAAGTCAATGAAATCTGTTTCGGTATTCATCCTTCCCACCTGTCTCATACACTATCAAGATTCTCGTCCCCTATCCCACTCCCCATCCCTGCTCCTCCCATATTTCTCCCGTAGCTCAATCCACACACCCAAGCAAACATCATGTCCTCCTTCTGCCTGCTTTACTTCTACCTCCACCGTCCCATTAATTTTTCACACAGGTCCTTCATATTACCGAGCGACCTCTCCTGCCCTCCACTTGCAAAAACCCATTGACCTTGTCCATTCTAATTTTCTTCACCCTGCTAAACTTTTTGTTTCTCATAGCTGAAGAGCAACATATTGTACTGACGACAGACCATTCCCTGCCCTATAAGGGGCGAACGGAATTAAATAACAACAAAGAAAAGTAAAGCGCTCCAACGAGTCGTCGTCTGGAGCTACGCCTGACCCCTACTGCCAACTCATCCGATGGTCGCTCAATCAAAATACGGTCCCTACTCATCATCGTCCTTCCGTCCTTCGTTATTGTTACATTATCTATCACTTGTCTAAGACACTATGTTCTTATTTTCAATACTGTCGTCTTTAATAAATTTGCTCAGTTTTGAAATTTCCCGACTAGTTCTCTTGTGTGCACAACCCGAACACCAACTTAGCATAAATGTACCAATAAGGACCCGGTAGCGGACATATTATTTTCACCCTTCAACAGTCCTATACAGGTACTTTCAAATATCTTTAGCTGCCTCCGTGAAGACAACCGCATCAACTATTAACAGCCACGTGGCAGTTATAACGTTTCGTACTAGATCATTGTACATACGTAACGTGTCACATTTCCTCAGGATAAACCTGTCATCTGGTTTTGTGAAGAACGCTGTGTTGAGTTCTTTGATATGCTACTCGACAAGCTCGTATTTGTCTTTCACTAAACGTTAGTGTGGCAATATGTAATATTTCTTCCTGAATACCAAGAACGAGGCATCTACCAGGTCAACTGTTTCTGTGTATTTCAAGGAGGAAAACTGCAAATTCAGTTCTCGACGATCGCTGTTTGCGGAATAGACATAGATTTTTATAATCGAGATTTCCTGCACCTCAAACACCTTACACAACTCAAAAGCTGGATGTAATTATGTGCCTTTACCATAATACAACCTTCTTGAAAACGAAAATAATCGCTCCAGTAACTACGTGTGGTTGAACAAGTCAGCTGCGTTTAACGAGATCACTGTCTGAGATATCAATAGCGGTTTTAGATCTCCAAAAATTACAATAATTCACTGACTTTTAAAATGGCACTATATTAGTTCTTTGTTGTGAAAATTTTGTTAGAAAGCAGTATAGGCAATTATTTTCGTTCTCAATGAATACCGCATTTACCGTAGCTTACTGGTAACTTGACGAACTGCTGGGTACCAAAGCGACTGATATGTATCGCTGTCACATAAATAAAAAAATATATGATATGTAAGTTGCAGAGATCACTGATGTGTAAAAATAATTTACCTGTAACTATCTACAAGTACTACAAAAATAATTATTTTTCTACTAGAAAAAAGAAAATATGTAAATTGGCATCTCAGTATATGATGGGATTTGTTTCAATAATTTTATTGCTGTAACTCCAACGAGACGTAACTATAACATGACATACGATGGCATTTACTGAGGTGCCGGAATGCGATATCATCACTGCAGTATCAAAACGAACACTTGAAAATATCGCTTACGCCGAAACAAGCTCTTCATGAACCAGAAAGAAACAAAAGTAATTTGCAGCTACATTATAACGATTAAAAGAATACATCATATTCTGGCTTCATGAAAGCTGCGAGTCCATCAGAGAAGAAGAAATTTAATATAATATCAGAGGAACCTATGTGTAACGTTCTGCAGTAACTGCACGTACAAATTGAAATGGGAAACTAACTGATAGCTTTCGGTACAACAAACAGTTGTTAAGGTTTAACATCATACCCACATACATTTGCACAAAGTAAAAGGCAAAGTATAATCGCGAGCCACATAAACGAGGTAACAGCGATCGTCGCTAAATCCAGGAATGACTAAGAAACTGAAACATATAAATTTAAGTAAGAATTTTTTATGTAGGTTATATAAAATCAATTAAAAATATACGACCTGTGATGTTTTATTACATTGTGAAGTTAGTTGATAGATATAGTACTTAGTATACCATTTGCTGTATGTGTATAGAATTAAAAATAAAAAAAAAAGTCGAAATTTAATTAAAGACCAGCACGGCACTCGCAACCAAGAAACAGAAATTGTATCGTCATTACAGTTCCTCATAAAACTCTTACCAACTTACCAATATATACCGGGTGAGAAAAGTCGGTATAAATTTGAAAACTTAATAAATCACGGAATAATGTAGATAGGTAAAAATTGACAAACATGATTGGAACGACATGGGGTTTCATTAGAACTACATCTACCGTTATCGGGCCTGTTTTCTTCGAGGAACTGCGTGATTCTGGTTTTGTAACTGCTACCGTGACGGGTGAGAGGTACGCCGATATGTTACAGAATCGCATTATCCTCAGCCTGGCTGATAAACACCTGCTGGAACGTACGATTTTTATGCGGGATGGCGCTGCACCCCATATTGCTAGACGCGTGAAATAACTCTTGAGCGCCTCGTTTGGTGATGATCGTGTGCTCAGCCGCCACTTTCGTCATGTTTGTCCTCCCAGGTCCCCAGACCTCAATCCGTGCGATTATTGGCTTTGGGGGTACCTGAAGTCGCAAGTGTATCGTGATCGACCGGCATCTCTAGGGATGCTGAAAGACAACATCCGATGCCAATGCCTCACCATAACTCCGGACATGCTTTACAGTGCTGTTCACAACATTATTCCTCGACTACAACTATTGTTGAGGAATGATGGTGAACATATTGAGCATTTCCTGTAAAGAATATCATCTTTGCTTTGTCTTAATTTGTTATGATAATTGTTGCTTTTCAGAAGCGCCATCTGTCGGGCATTTTTAACCTTTTTTTCTGTTCTAATAAAACCCCATGTCATTCCAAGCATGTGTTTCAAATTTTACCTATCTATCTACATTATTCCGTGATTTATTAAGTTTTCAAATTTATACTGACTTTTTGATCACCCGGTACTTTAGAAGTTTAGAAATAGAATTACTATTTAAATATCCTAGAAACAATGTTTTACATCACATAAAATAAGCAATGTACTACTAAGGTAGTTATCTATATCGCGAACCTACGAGAATAAAATAGCTAAAAAAGCAAACAACAGTAGAAACAGAAACATAATACGAAATGACAGAGAGAGATATGTTGAATGTAACACTTTGAAGTGCGTAAACAACACGCCTTCTGCTGTTGCTAATCGTTGCACACTGAACGTAGCACACGCGCCTCCATTTCAGGCTTGCGGACTGAGTGGGGCCTTCTACTGTCAGTCGTTTGAGGTGCTGCATGACTGTATCCTTAGGGCACTGGAAAGTCGGCTGAACAGCTTAGAAGAGGGAACCCTCAGCTGTCGATATTTTTCAGCGTATCAGGGTATCAACTCACAGGCAGCGTCCCTTTGCTAAAACACAGCAGAATATCACATTCAGGTGGTGAAAGAGAGGAAATGTAAGTGTTCTAGACCATTTGTACGTACTTATGGCACTACAACAGAAAACAGAAAATTGAATCTGTTTTTGTAACAAGGTAAAACATCGTGAAACGTACCCTAGTTTAAAGTACCCCATGCTCCATGAGGGGATAGTGAACACAATATGAGAGAAAATAAGGGTTTCATTTGGAGGAAACGTAAAGGAATGAAATATTTAATATTGGAGGGAAGTGTGACTGGTGGAAGTCGCTGAGGGAAAGCAAGAGTCGAATACAGAAAGTAGTTTCGAATGATAAATCGGAAGCATTCAAGCAATTAAAACTCGTGATGCAAACGGGAATCGAACCCGTATCCCCATGCTTACTTGGCAGTCATCTTACCGCATTACTAGCGATTAACGCATCTCGGAATAGTCTAAGCACGATTTTCTTCACGTCACAAACTTTAATTCAGCTTCTGTGTTCCATATTCGAGACGAAAATCCGTCTCAGGGATTGTTTATTTGTATTTAGTTTCGAATGGATGTGGATTGCAGTTCTTGTTCAGGAATGAAGAGGATCGCACAGGATTCAGTAACGTCGAGTGCTTCATCAAACTAGTGTTTGGCCTGAAGATCAGAGGAACAAACAATTCCCGCAGACTATTAGAGATTATAAAGGGTGAGAGTGTTCGTTGAACTATATACTTGGAATTTAAGTGTAAAGTTTCATTTATTATAAACAAATTTGTAGTGTCTGGTAATCAAGATACAAGTGGTTCGAAATTGTGTAGTGTTTCATTCACCAGTGCTAATGTTACTGACATGCTTCCGGAACTGAATGGTAGTCGATACAGGAAAGGCGACGTTCTTTCCGAGAAATACTGTTAAGAAATTTAGATGGCCGGAATTCGTAGCGAGTTGCAGAACGTTTCTATTGCCTCCAACTTACATTTCGCGTAAATACAACAAAGATCATGAAGACTAGGGCTTGTACCGATGCATACGAGAATTCGTTTTTCCTTCATTCTATATGAGAGTGGAACAGAAACGCAAGTGACTAGTTCTGCTACAGGGTAACCTTCACCACTCGTCTTTGGGTGGATTGAGATGTTGATGTAGATATATCCGTAAAAATCCCGGCCTCCCGCACCTGAATTACTTCTATGTCTTGTTTTCAGGTTCCCAAACATTTGAGCAACGTTTAGTATAGGGGCGCACAAGAGCTTTATAAGCGGTCTCCTTTACAGACGAACCACATCTTTCCAAAATTCTCCCAATAAACCGAAGTCGACTACAATTATCGTATCATTATCCCATTTCATATCGCTGTGCAGCGTTATGCCTAGGTATTCACAGAATATATGACATCAACTGCGATTGGGCAAAGCTGAAAATGTGTACCCAGCCGGGATTCGAACCCAAGTCTCCTCCTTTCTAGGCAACTGCGCTGACCCATACACCACTGGGGACACAGTGATCATCGCATCTGCAAGGACTACCTAAGCACGCTTCCCGTCAGATACAAATTCCCAGCTTCGCCCTGCCCACAGTACTCAAACTCGTAGTTATGAAACTAACTCCCGTAAGAGTAAGGGCTTCAAACCTGCCCACCCCTCCCCAGTAACGATAGGATCATATATATATATATATATATATATATATATATATATATATATATATATATATATATATGTGTGTGTGTGTGTGTGTGTGTGTGTGTTTGTGTGTGTGTGGCGTCTGTTCCGAAAGAACAGACGTCACTTCCGATCCTGCAGTTGTTATTATTTAATATTCACAGAATATATGACATCAACTGCGATTGGACAAAGCTGAAAATGTATACCCAGCCGGGATCCTGTTCTTTCGGAACAGACGTCACATGTATATATATAATATGCCGGTGACGGGCAATGATCCTATCGTTAGTGGGGAGGGGTGGGCAAGTTTGAAGCCCTTACTCTTACGGGAGTTAGTTTCATAACTACGAGTTAGAGTACTGTGGGCAGGGCGAAGCTGGAAATTTGTATCTGACGGGAGGCGTGCTTAGGTAGTCCTTGCAGGTGCGATGACCGCTGTCTCCCCAGTGGTGTAGGGGTCAGCGCAACTGCCTAGAAATCAGGACACCCGGGTTCGAATCCCGGCTGGGTACACATTTTCAGCTTTGCCCAATCGCAGTTGATGTCATATATTATGTGAATATTAAATAATAACAACTGCAGGATCGGAAGTGACGTCTGTTCTTTCGGAACTGAGGCGTGCTGACGCCGTATCGCGGAGCGCAATCCTATCGATCTTATTTCTGATTTCTGCCGTCGGCGGCTCGTCAGATGGCGCTTCGCGCTTGTCTGCCTGCGGCTATCTTCGCTGCCCGCGATAGGGCCTGATGAGAGAGGAAGGGCGAGGAGAGGGATAGTCGGTTATAGCCGCAAGGTGGTGTGTGTTGGGCGGCGGTACTCAGTATGGGTACGGGCCGGGCGTGCTGACGATGTTTACCGAATGGTGCGCCACTTGCCGGGCGTCGGTGTCGCCTAGTGTGTTCCATGTGGCGACGACGGCGTTGAGACTCCCAGGATCTACCTGCTTCTCCGGAGTATTCTACTTGGACTTAAACAGACTCACTTCCATCTCCGAGTAGTCTATCCAGGCGCCCTGGCACGTCGTGTACAACTATTATTGGACTTCGAAGTAGTTGCTTCGCTAGGCCATGTCTAATTACTTGTGTTAGTTGGCGTCTTTCCCTCATGGCACGACATGTACTTGCCTGTCTTTGTGTCTACATCTTAGTTTAGGGTGGTTAGCTGAACCCTAGCGGTTTTCCACGCCTATGTCCTTGTGAATACATATACTTTGATGGCCGATATTGTTTGTCGTGCTTGATAGCAGTTAGTCTTCTGATTGAGCGCCTGTTTGCCGATGAAATTTGATCCTACATGGTTTCTTAACTGCTGCTTGCTGGATGCACCGTACTTCAGTGTCTCTGGTTTTCTTTTTCTGGTAAAATTTACCCGACTGATACCTCGTGGCCCCTTCCGGAGGACAGCCGTAATCATAGGTGGAGTGTTTGCTACTACGGGCAAATTATGCTAAGCCATAGTCGTATTTTTGGGCTGTAGCTCCTTAATACTTTCGGACATTCCTTAAACATGTGCCCTTTCTTTTCTTTTTCTGTGGGCACTCGCCTTACTCTTGCTGGGAAAGACATTGCTGCTTCGAGTTTGCTGCCACGGGAGTTGATTACTGTTTATCAATGATGTTAATTGTCCTCTGCTGTAATTTGAGTTGTAAATTTCAATGTGTGTCCATCAGGCGAGTTGAAGCCTTTTCTTACATTTTACTTCTTTTGGGAAACTTGTGCATCTATCAGGTATTGGCCATTTAAAAGGGGTTGTTGGTGTTAAACATTTTATCTGTTATTCAAAACAAAACAAAGAAATGTTCAAATGTTTGTAAATCTTACGGGACTTAACTCCGGGATCATCAGTCACTAAACTTACAAACTACTTATCAACTACCTTATACTAAAGACGGCACAAACACCCTTGCCTGAAGGAGGATGCGAATCCCCGACGAGAAACGGCCTCGCGCATCGTAGCATAGCGCCTCAATGCGCTCGGCCGCTCCGCTGCGGCTGTTATTGGCAAACGCCTATCAGCACCTTGCTCTTAAGTGCCTGTAAGCTCACTGTTGAAAAACAATAATTGTTATTGCTATTCTCTGGGAGGACCAGCCATGACGAAACTGTTTCACCTGGTGTGTAAGATGTATGAGACAGGAGAAGTACCCTCAGACTTTAAGTTATAATCCCCGTTCCAAATAAAGCAGGCGCAGACATGTGTGAAAACTACAGATCCATCAGTTTAGTGAGTCGTGGTTGCAAAATATTAACAAGGCTTATTTACATAAGGATGGAAAGGCTGGTAGAAGACGGCCTCGGAGTTTAGGAGAAATGTAGGAACACGGGAGGCAAAACTCACTTTACGGCTTATCCTAGACGATAGATTGAGACAAGGCAAACATACATATCTAGCTTTTGTAGATTTGGAGAAGGCTGTTGACAATGTTGATTGGAATATATTCTTTCTGAAGCAAGCAGGAGTAAAATATAGGGAGCGTAAGGTTATTTACAAATTGTACAAAAACCAGATAGCGGTTGTCAGAGTTGAAGGACATGAAAGGGATGCAGTGGTTGGGAAGCGAGTAAGACAGGGTTTTAGCCTTTCTCTAATGTTATTCAATTTGTACATTGAGTAAGCTATAAAGGAAAACAAGGAGAAATTTGCAGAAGGAATTAAAGTTCAAGGCGAAGAATTAAAAACATTGCGTTTTGCCGACGACAGAGGCAGAAAGGACCTGTAAGAGCAGTTGAACAGAATGGACTGTGTTGAAGGTGCATATAAGATAAACATTAACAACAGAAAAACTAGGATAATGGAGTGCAGTCTAAGAAAATCAGGCGATGGTGAAGGAATTAGATTAGGCAACGAAACAATAAAGAAGGTAGATAAGTTTTGTTTCTCGGGCAGTAAAATAACAAATGATGGTCGCAGTACAGAGGATATAAAATGCTTAATGGTAATGGGTAGATAAGCGTTCTCAAAAAGAGAAGTTTGTTAACATCTAATATTGATTTAAGCCTAAGGAAGTTCTTTCTGTGGAGTGTTGCCTTGTATGGGAGTGAAACATCGCCGATAAACTGTGCTGACAGGAAGAGGATAGAGGTTTTTGAAATATGGTGCTACAGAAGAATGCTGAAGATTAGGTGGGTGGATCGCGTAACTAACGAGGAGGTACTTATCAGAATTGGGGAGAAAAAGAATTTCAGGTATAAACGAAGGGATCGATTGGTAGGACACATTCTTAGACAACAAGGAATTGTGAATTTAGCGTTGGAGGGAAGTGTGTGGGGTAAAAACCGCAGAGGAAGACCAAGAGTTGAATACAGTAAGTAGATTCAGACAGATGTAGGTTGCCGTTCTTATGTGGAGTTGAAGAGGCTTGCTCAGGATAGGGTATTGTGGAGAGCTGCATCGAACCAGTCTCCGGACTGAAGACCACAACAACAACCACAACAACATTGCTATTGTATTTTGTACCCTTCAGGCGAGTTGAAGCCTTTTCTTAAATTTTAAATAATGCTGAATGTCTTTAAATGGTTTAAAGGTTGTGCCTTTTGTCAAGTTTGTGTTTATCTATCTGATATTTGCCATGTAAAAGGGAAAATATTGCCATTTGTCTTCCATTTTGGCATTTAATAAACATTGCGGGCTCGAAATACTGAATGTAAGGTGACCTAACCCAGACCTTCCTAATTCCCCATTGATCTATTCTTATGCATGTACTGCTTGTATTAATTCAACGAGGTAATCAGTAACCCCTTTCCCTTTTATTGACCCTATCACTAACATTTTTCGATGTTTCGTACCAGCTTCGTAGGGGGGAAAATCAGTAGTTCACAAAGGAGAAAACACGGCCAATTCTGCATTTGTAATGGTCGCGAAAGCACGGTCTGCGAGAGACGGATAAGGGGTCCCTCTCAGGCGAGTTGACTCTTTTTCTTAAATTTTAAATACTCCTGGCTGTCTTTAAATGATTTAAAGGTTACGCCGTTTGACAAGCTTGTGTTTATCTATCAGTCATTTGCCATGTAAACGGAAAAATATTGCCATTTGTGTTTCCTGTCGGCTTTTAATAAACATTCCGTGCTCGAAATACTGAATGTAAGGTGACCCACCACAGACCTTCCTAATTCCGCACTGGTCTATCCTTACGCATGTACTACTTATATTAATTCGACGAGGCCGGCCGGAGTGGCCGAGCGGTCTGTGGCGCGGCAGTCTCAGTCTGCACGGCCGCTACGGTCTGGGGTTCGAATCCCCCGTCGGGCATGGATGTTTGTGCTGTCTTTACTATAAGTTAGTTCATAAGTACTTTGTAAGTTTAGGGACTGATAAAACCGCAGTTGTCCCTTAAGATCAACAAACATTTCAACTTTTCTATCTCTCTCTCTCTCTTTTTTTTTTTTTTTTTTTTTTTTTTTTTTTTTTTTTTTTTTTTTTTTAATTCAAAGTGAAACCAGTAACCCCCTTCCCTTATGAAAATTCATCGTGAAGATGGGGCAAGATCAGCAACTGGATATGTAATGAAAACCATTTATTTTCGTCACAGTTGCACTATTTAGCAGTTGGTAACTAGTTTCGGACTAGTTCGTCGATTTTCAAACCATAGGCCTTATTCTTACCGTAACAATACACTGCATGAAACAAATGACTGAAAATCTGTACGTTGTCCACTGTTAATACATGATTATATTGAAATTTAAAATAGGTTAAAATAGATGATGCGTTTACGGGCCTCCCTTTTATTGACCCTCTCACTCACGTTTTTCGATATTTCGTACTAGTACGTAGGGGGGGGGGGGGGGGGAGAAATCAGTAGTTCACAAAGAAGTGAGAAAACACGGCCAATTCTGCATTTGTAATGGTCGCGACAGCACGGTCTGCGAGAGAGAGGTAAGGGGTCACTGGCGGGCTGTTTACGCGCCGCCTTGTTGAAATGAAGTCGCGGCTCGCTTTGCAGGTGGGCGGGGGGCGAGGCGGCAGAAGCAGACAAAGTGCCGCGCCCACGTGCTCCCGACAAAAGGAAGCTAAACAAGCTCGCCTCTCGCCGCCAGCCACCCGCCTCTCAATAGCCGCCGACAGCGACGTCACAAACGGCGTCTCGTTTAACTGCCCGGGAACGCCAGACGCTGTTCCCAGAACCGCTCACAAAAGCACTCGCGTCCTCTCACGCAGAAGGCAAAAACGCCCGTGTTAGGGGCACCCTCTGAAACTGAGGTTACGTTATATCTAACAAGGGTGCAAACAGAAAAGCACTGTGTCACGTACTGTGGCTACTTTTTTTTTATCGTAGGTGATGGGTATATGATGTGCCAGACTTTCGTCGTCGTCGATGTATTGGTTTACTAGCATCTCAAAATTTTAGTTGCATCGTACATCAGGAATTTAGGTTGGTAAGCCTGTCAATTCTTAGTATATTCAATTAAGGCTTTTTAGTACAAACTGAACCATATCTTTTTTTTCCTAATAAAGTCCTTAGATAACCTTTAGAATTCATATTCACGGAATGTATGACATTAACTGCGAAATGGGTAAAGTTGAAAATGTGTACCCATCCGGGATTCGAAACCGCGTCTCCTGCTTTGTAGGCAGTTGCGCTGACCCCTACACCACTGGTGACACAGCGGTCATCACACCTGCACGGAATTACTCAAGCACGCCTCCCGCCAGAAACAAATTTGCAACTCTACCCTGCCCACTAGAACCCAAACTCGTAGCACTATTAGTTTGGGAGCTACAACCCTTCAAAGGGCCTAGGAGTGCCTCCGCACTGAAGAAGAAAGGATCACTGCCCGTCATCGGCAAATTTTATATATATATAGTCTATGGCACTTAACTACGGGGTCATCAGTCCCTAAACTTACAAACTACTTATGAACTACTTACGAACTAGGACGGCACAAATATCCATGCTCGAGGGGGGATTCGAACCCCCGACCGTAGCGGCCGTTCAGACCGTGACTGGAGCGCCTTAGTCCCCTCGGTCACTGCGGCCGGCTATATATATATATATATATATATATATATATATATATATATATATATACAGGGTGTTTCACTATGTGTGTTTGCCTCTGTAACTTATAAAATAATAGGCGACGGGAAATTTTAATGCGGTAGGTCAACACAAGAAATATTATACTTTCTGTGGAGCTATGAACATAGTTTATTGTATCATTTTCCAAAGAGTTACACCACAAAGATATAATTTTTTAAATGGAACAATAGTTTTTTCTATCGTGTATTGGGTTTGTTTAAACCAGCTGCGACCAAATCAATTTAAACTACATTCCTATCACTGTTAGTTTGGGAGCTACAACCCTTCAAAGTTCCAGGGGCGGAGGCTGCGATAGCGTAGCTGACTGGCCGAGTGGCTAATCCCTGGGGCACGGCCCACTGTCTCATGACCACCAGCCAGTCAGCTACGCTGTCATAGCATCCGCCCCCTAAACTTAAGGCTTGTAGCTCCCAAACTAACAGTGATAGGAATGTATTTTAAATTTATTTGGACGCAGCTGGTTCCAACGAATCCAATGCATAATAGAAAAAAACTATTGTTCCATTTAAAAAATATATATATCTTTCGAAAATGATACAATAAACTATGTTCATAGCTCCGCAGAAAGTGTAACATTTCTTGTGTTGACCTACCGCATTAAAATTTCCCGTCACCTATTATTTTATAAGTTACGTAGGCAAACACACTTAGTGAAACACAGCCACACACACACACACACAGCCACACACACACACACACACACACACACACACATATATATATATATATATATATATATATATATATATATATATATATATATATATATATATATAAACCTTTAGAATGTTTGAGCATAAGAATTCTGTCTCTCAGGGCTTTTAGTTAAATTTCAAAGACTTTTTTTTTAACTTTTATCTTATTTATCCCGGTAGTTCATTTTATAGAAGTACGTCACATAAGAAGTTAATTACTTATTCTTTCGTGAAAAATAGACTTTGCTAATTGACCTCAACCTTGATTTGTTTTTACTGAATAATGTTTTTAATAAGTTTATCCTCCATATTCCCATCATAAACACAGTCAAGGATATTATTTAAAAGTAATTTTCAAATATCATCAATTTGTTGAAAGGGTACTATATACGTAAGAAGGTTTTCGAGAATCGTTTTTAAAATACAATTCCTGTTATATTTTTCACTTTAAAAGCAGAGTTACAACATAAATGTTCAAATGTTTGTATAGCTTATGGGACTTTACTATGGGGTCATCAGTCCCTAGTTACAACATACACTGAACAAAGACGCACGTTATTTGAGACACACTTCTCAAAATATATTTCTTCACATTGATAGTTCATTATATCTCTGCTACAATCAAAGTTCAGAAATTCTCTCAAAGCCAAATTAAAGTCCCTTAATACACTCTATCCTTTCTCAATGAAATTAATTGTCAGGTTTTTCTTTTAAATTCCCCTTGAATATTAACTATCTCGACGGGAGGCAGAATTTTTCTACGTTCCGTAGCCTAATCCCGAATTAAAGTCCATAGATAATGTAACTACGCAATCGCGTAAACTTTCGATCATTCATTGTTAACTATCAGAGTCTTTAATTTCTGAAGGAAAAATTTAAACGCGAATTAAAAAGTTCCGAAATATTTGCGTACATGATTCCAGACTATTTTAAAGACAATTACGCGAGATGCTTACAGAGAGAACTTTACAAACCGTAAAACAATGACTGAGAGAGAGAGAGAGAGAGAGAGCAATGCTACTGCGGTTACTATTTATACTATATTTGCCACAAATGATAACTGTGATTGCAGTGTTTTGACCCCGTTACTCTATAACTTTAACTATTATGACTTTACAAAGATATAACAGATTTCTTAAAAATTTTGAAAAAATACGTAAATTCTACCTCTTACAAAAATTAATAAAAATTAAAATGTACTGAAATGGATATTTCAATGCGACGACTGGGATGTTTGCGTTTTTTTTTTATTGTGATGCTAAACAGGCAAAAACGGGAAACGGAAGGAGGTTTTAAAGTCCCATCGATATGAAGGCAACTCCACGCAACGTCGTCACCTGTAATTTCTCACATAATTCCAATCAGCTTCCTGCTTTCTGGTTGCAATTTAATAACACGAATTTCTTGAATGGAACCGCTGGTAGAATTAGTTTGGAGTTTGGAGGAATATAGTAACAAGGGAGGCAATAGTCACATTATGACTTACCTCCAAAGACTGGTTAAGGAAAGGCAAAGCTGTGTTTTCAACTTTGTTGGTTTGGAGGGAGCACTTGACAATGTTGACTGGGACACACTCTTTCAAACTCTGAAGCCAACAGGGGTAAAATATAGGAAACGAGCAAACTTGTAGAAAAACCTGACAACAGATGTAAGAGTAGAAGGGCATGAAAAGGGTGCAGTGGTGGAGGGATTAAGACAGAGTTGTAGCTTTTCCGCAATGATATTGAATCTATATACTGAGCTAGCTGTGAAAGAATACAAGGAGAAATTTGGAGAAGTAATTAAAGTTCCAGGAGAAGAAGTGAAAACTTTGCGGTTTGCCGATGGCATTGTAATTCTGTCAGAGACAGCGGAGGACCTGCAAGATCAATTGAACAGAATGCTTATCCAATTATTTATACGGTGTCTGTTCTTTTCGGACATTCCCGAATGAACAGACATTTGTTGACAATAACGGTCGTAACTTTACGTATTCGAAATATTTCAACATTTCGACCGTTTCAGTGCATTGAAATAAATTCAATGGCAAAGATAAAAATTTGTGATGGACGGGGATTCGAAACCGGATTTCCCGCTTTGGGCTAGCGGTCGCCTTAACCAATTAGGCTATACAGGCCCCAACCCATATTCTCATCTTATAGTGACCCCTGCGCATTTGATTCCACTTGCTCGCAGCCTATACTGGATTGCCGCAATGGATCGAGCTTATTAATGCATCCGCATTGAAATTGTCAGTTGCCTGTTGGGGCAGGTATACAATTTTTTATATGGTGTCCGTTCTTTTCGGACATATCCGCATTAATACGCCCGATCCCTTGCGGGAATCCAGTATAGGCTGCGAGCAAGTGGAATCAAATGGGCACGGGGCTCTGCAATCGTAGTGAGCTACAAGGTGTAAATGTAGGTTAGAAGGGAAGCTTGCCTGGATAGCCTAATTGGTTAAGGTGACCGCTGAATAAAATCCAGGATCGAAACCCGGTCCAGCACAAATTTTCATCTTTGCTCCTGGATTTATTTCATTGGCCTGAAACGGTCGGAATGTTTAAATATTTCGAATTCGTAGAATAGTTATTATTTGAAAGGACGGTACAACAAAATTAACAGCCGGCCGCGGTGGCCGAGGGAACTGAGGCGCTTCAGTCACGGTCTGCACGGCCACTGCGGTCGGGCGTTCGAATCCCCCATCGGGCATGGATATTTGTGTCGCCCTTAGTCTTAGTTCACAAGTAGTTTATAAGTTTAGGGACTGATAACCCCGTAGTTAAGTCCCATAGACTTTACAAACATTTGAACAAAATTAACACGTGCAAAAGAAGGGTAATCAAATGTAGTTCAAGAAATCAAGCGATGCTAAAGCAATTAGATTATGTAACGAAACAATAGAAGTAGCACATGAGGTTTTTTTTTTTTTTTTTATTTCTGTAGCTAGATAACTTCTGATGGCCGAAGTAAAGAAGATATAAAATGCATAATGGCTGCAAGAAGGAAATAATTCCTTAAAAAGAGAAATCTGTTGACATCCAAAGTAAATTGAAATGTTATGAAGGTCTTTCTAAAAGCATTTGTATGGAGTGTAAACTTGTACTGAACGAAACGTAGGCAACAAGGAGTTACCACAAAAAGACGACTAAATATCTTTTCAGATGTGGTGCTACAGACGAATGATGAAGTTTAAATTAGTAGATTACGTAATTAATGAGGAGGTATTGAACAACATTGTTGCGAAAACAAATTTCTGGCATATATTGACAAAAATATGGGATCCACTAGTGGGACACATTCTGAGACATCGTCAGTTTACCATTGAAGGGATACTTGTGGTTAAAAATCAAGGGGCATCGAGAGACTAATACAGTAACCACGTTCAAAGGATGTAGGAGTCGGTTCTTATTCATAGATGAAGAGACTTGTATCGGACACGGTAGCGAGGAGTGCTGCATCACATCAGTCGTTGGACTGAAGACCACAACAACCACCCTGCATTCATCTTCAATACCAAGCCAAGCTTAAGAAGGACTTAGAAACATTGACACTTTTAATAAGGGCTAAAACTCGTCAAACTGATTTAAGGCGTTTTGGAATGGCCAAAACCTGTAAAAATTCACGTTTTCAGTTTTTAAACCTAAAAATAATATGGAATTTTCACCTTAAAATTTTGAAAAAAAAACTGTCAAATTTTTATTTGAAGTATTTTTATTTCATTTCGCAATGTTCTGTGTGCATTCAAGAAAGTTAGGGAACTTGTGACGTTCTCGTAATCAGAACATCAGAAGTCTGTGGATTTCATTTTTGTTGAAGAAACTATAACCTTTCGGTTGCTTCCATCGTCACAGCAACCAGCGATGTTTGCACTTCACTTCTTGATCCTACAATTATTTTGTGTTCCGATTATTAAATTTTCTTTGCGCCTTCTTCGGAATATGTTGTCTGTCATTTTCCTACTTTTATAACTGAATTTCTACGTTTCTACGATGCCTAAGTTATCCACTGTACTTGAAAATTTTCAGTGCCGTGGGACTCGAGTTTAACACACCTTTTGTGTAAATGATTCTGTTCTTTCACACATTTATGATACCTAAAAATTAACTTTTATCCAGATGTCCTTAGTTGTGCAAATTCAGAAGATCAAGCTACTATAGTTTGATATTACCATTTTTAATTTCTATTTTTACTCCAATATACAACGACTTGTACATGCTGATTTCCACAGAAAATGGTGTCGTATTTGTACTCAGAATGAAAACCAGCTGATCAAAAATTTCATGTGCATTCATGAGCCAATTAATGTATTTGTTGAAATATAAATTTGGAAATTGGAAGTGAATGATGCTTTTATTTCGTTTAGAGATTGTTATATGAATAGATTAAAGAAAATGACTTGACATTGTTCCTGTTATTAAGTTCATCACTGGTCTTCACATTTTTTTGATGAAGAAAAGGTGAGATTGCAGGTGAATTTAATATAAATAATCCAAAGATACCTAAAAGAAGAAAACTTGTAGGTTACGAAGAAGAACCAGAATATGACCATAATTACTCACTCGGATATTTTTCTTAACAACATAAGTATTTTCGTATGATTTCACTGAATTAATATTTTCTAGCATTTGCAATGTTCAATGTTCATTTACCTTTAACTTAGTGAACGAATGACATCAACATTTTCATAATTGCTTTAAAATAAGTGAAATGTGCAACCGAAAATCGAATTACAATAGTCATAAGAAGCGCGAGAATACTTATTTAAATCAGGGAGATTTACATGAAGATTTTGCTATTGAAAAATGGCTTACACAAACAAAAACGGAAACTGTTTCTTGTTCCTGTTGAAACAATGTTGTATAGAACTATTCAGGCATATATTTCCTACTGTTGTGTTTTATTCAGAGAGATTTTTCTTTTGGCTTCCTATGAAGCACGCACAACCACATGTCCGACAGTTGGCGCTATGTAACATGTAGATACAGGTCTCTCTAATCGTCTATCCTCGAAAGAACAAACGGTATTCATCCACATGTTCGTATTAGATTGCGAACGCAAACTCTAGAGAGTAGACACAAATAATTTAGGAAGGCTGTCACACCCATTAACTGACGAAATCTTGCCAATTAACTGTTGACTGTTTTACGTATTATCAGAAGAAAACTAATTATGAGTTGAAATTGACTCATTTCGGCATTCAGTATATATCAAATGACATGTTTGAGTATATGTACATATTTTGTTAAGTAAAATACATCATCATAAGAAGCAGTAAAATTTTGGAATGTGATATGATTTCAAGATCAAAGTAAAAATAAAAAATGATCTGACATTGAAGAAAGCAGTTTCAGGAATCGTTACAAGTGTAATTTAAACACCTTCCTCCGTTCTAATGTTAATAAAGGAAATGCAATCATGTAAATTTATGTTTGCCAACATCTTATATCTAGCGTGGTCATGAAATGTGTGAAACTGTTATAAGGACATTTAATTATTAAGAAAAAAATTCGATACGTTAGCCTCTTTCTGAGACCCTTAAGACAGTCTATCAGGTCGTTGCGAGTGCAAATACAGTTCGACGAAACCCACTGCGGGACACACCAGACAGCACTGCCAGTAACTTTCTGCCAGAATCGACGCTTACAACGACCTCACTGTCTGAACTGAATTCTAAACATTTGGGAACGGCGTAAAGTATGTGATTTTTTAACTTTTATGTCTCAGTACAATATGCCCTGCAACATCCTTACTACCACGAATGACAGAAATACCTTGTGTTTTAATCAAAACCACGAAAGTGGTAAAGAAAAGAAGAAGGTATTACTAGTGGACAATGTGTTAGATAAGAAATGTACACATTATTATGTTTTAAGATTAAGGGCAGCAGAATTGTGATATTTTGGTGTATGTGTCATAATAATGATTATGTTTGTGTTTTAAAACGTAATTGAATACGGAGATAATAAGAGCACTTGGTAGCACTGGCCCTGCTGCCTGTTCATACTGTCTACGTAATACCTCCTTATTCAGTTGCATTTTGAAAAATTAACTTAATCATTATCATGACACACAATTCCCATATCATATACATTGTCGACTATTAAAATTTTCATCTTTTCAATTCCACTTTCACTTTTATACACTAGAAAAACAATTACAATAATCTATTCACCGCTATCCTAACTGTCAATATAAATGTGCAGGGTGAGTCGGGATGAAAGGTACATACTTTGAGAAGTGATAATGATGGTGATTCTAAACAAAATATTTCTAAAAACATATGCCCTTTCACTTATTGTTCCGTCAGTTCTTGACAATATTTTATTCATTTTGAATTAAATACACATATTGTTTTTATAAACCAGGTTTCGGCTATTATGCCATCATCAGGGAAACACTACAGAAATATAGCAATGCAGCTTGTACGTTTTTGGTTCAAAGATCTTAATTTGTTGTACAGATGTGTACATTAATTTTCAGTGAAGACTATTCTAACAGTCACTGAACATTGATAAAATATGTAACATAAGATATAAATTACTGCATTTGTTCTAAATAAATTGAAACGAAAGAAATTGGAAACAAATTATCTTATATCCAAATGTGTGTTTTTGCAGCAGTCACTCGTTGTTTCCAAGAATTGCTTTATTTTGCAGATCTAGATCTTGCCATTATCAATGCTAAGTTAACAAGAAGTCATCGTCTGTATATATACATTATATGAAATATAACATCGAGAAATTAGAAAAGAGTCAATAAGATGTACTTTACATACCATAAATTTTATGTTAGCATGTTATGCATGTGCATTGTATCATCCTCATAGATGGTGTGTAATACATTTTTTTCTACAGTTGGATGTAATGCTATTGCCAATAAAGTGGATTACTACTTCTGGAATGGAATTGTATGCAACTATGAACCGTATGCAACAATGTAAACATTTAAATTGTTTGTTTGTTTATGACTGGTATTGTAAAATATGTCATAAAATAGTTAATACACCGCCAAACTATTTATGTAAATCTGTTAATTCTATACAGAAGTTTCTATTTATAGTTATGGTATTCGTACAGAAATATGTCAGTGGCTGCTACATATTGGTAAGGAAAGAAGATCTATTGCGTCTCTCCTGGGTCGAATTCTTGTTTATTGTTACACAAATAATTCCCAAAAGGTTGTGTTTTTCATGGTAACTTGGTCATGAAGTAAGTTACGTCTCACGGATCTTTGGTGACAAAAGATCTCCAGCTCTTCGTGTAGATCGAGAAATCGTCCCTTCTCACCCCTACGCAACCTCACATTGTTTGTTATGCTTGGTATCTGGTGCTTTGTTTCAAACAGACTGGCTGATCAATCAATTTTTTTTCCAACTTGCTTACAACAAATGTAGTAATTTATAGCTGGTGTCACATATTTTATCAATGTTTAGTAATTTTTACACTCGTCTTCTTTGAAAATTACAGTACATTTATGATCTGCACACAACCTAAGATCTGTGAACGTAAAACATCTAAGCTGCATTGCTATACTCACTAGTGTTACCTGATGATGGCGTAGCAGCTGGAAACTGCTTTGTAAAACCAATAAACCTACAGGATATTACACAATTATCTCGTGTATTTCATTCAAAAAACATGCCCAATCCTGAAGTGTTATGGTGTAAACCAATGAATGTATCTATGAATGAGAATAGTGTAGATGACAGTAAATTAAGATACAACTATTTTATGGTTTATTAAATTTGTAAGGTTCGTCACAGTAGATGTTCAAACAGTCGATATTTAATTTGTATTAATTTTTTTTTTTTTGCTCTTGTAGAGCGGTGTTGTATTGAGCTGCAATTGTCAATACAAGGTCTGTCTGTCTAGACTCTTGGAAAATCTGTGATGAAACTGACTCAATTACACAAACCATTACAGTATCTTAGTTTACTGTCAGCTACAAAGTTAGATATTTGGATGCACTCACAACTCCTGTCACCTGTTGCATGAGATGCAGAAGCAAATGCCTTTCATTTGCAGAGATATTCATGAAAGAGCTTGTTATGAATTTTGCAGACGAGGAACATATTTTCTTTACTTCATGTTATAAACAGAGATACTGTAAGGAACTTTTCAAAGCGTACAGCAAAACAGGCAATAATAATAAAAATTTTGATAAATAATAATGCAATATATTAATGAAAACAAATTACTTAGTTTAGTTATTGAAAATGTATTAGTGTCTGTATAACAGTGGAAGTTTACGTTCCAGAAAATAATTTCTACCAGCACACTGCTATCAAACAATGTAAAAATACAATTATAGATGATTCTTGAACTTGTTACAATAAGCACATAAGTTTCTTATTACAGTCTGAAATATTTCTAATATCTAATATTATGTTGTTTAAGAAGTGCGAAAGACTTTAAGTTACCTAATTTTTGTACATAGGAGAGTACAAATGTTTCAACGGATGTAGGTCACTTATCTGTCTGCCACTTCTGTAGTCTAATCAGCTTTGATTATAAACACACGGCAAATGGGCGCTGTGTTCGGTACATATTTTTGCGGGAACTTCATGTGGAAAGGTATCTGTAAGCGATACTGAGGTAAATATTAGTTTAGATGTCTATGCTCAAATCAGTAGTAACGTATTTACGATTACATTTATATACAGGAGGATAGATGCATGTGGTCTGCTCATCTGAAACTTATGGGCACGATGCATGAAATTTCTTACATACTATAAAGAGTGTAGCTCCGTGACACAACAAGCTAAAAAATTTATTATTATTAAAAGGACATAAACATATTTACGGTTTCAGTCGTTTGTACTTTTATTCCTGACAAATAATGTTTTTACAGATACAGAAAGACTTACCAAAGTAAAAATTGGACAGATCACACGAATGTGATTCAGAATATTTGACAACAGATTGTAACAGTTAAAGATTCGTGGCTCAGATGAGCTACTACATTAATTTACTGTCACATAGAAAAACACCTCTCTGGTTATGGAGTGTATTGATTAATTTTGATTTTTCAGTCCAGTCCAGTTATTGACAAAATGACAATACGACATCGAAAAGTTTAAGCGGGTCATATATGACACACGAAATTAGTCAGTGTGTATGTTGAAACTTTTTTAATTGCTGATATTTTAGTAAAGTTAACTTTACTTATGTATTGATGGTAAGTAGTTTCAGAGTTATTTTCTATGGAACTTACCCAATATTATTTGAAATGCGTTTTGAAATGATGACGTCAAAACTGATAACGCAAGTTAAATAAATCCAGAAATAAGAGTAACTGTGGCTTAAGGCTCATTTTTTATGTATGTAGTCTCAATGGATAAATTTTAAATCTGATTTCGAATACGTGGGGTACAGGAGGAATAAATTCTGTTTCCGAAATTTTACTTTTAATAAAATCTCTGGTGGTTCATTGCCTTTCATAAAATGGAATCCATTCTCCAAATAAGTAAAACATTTATAATGTAATGTACTAATGTTGGTACTTAAGATAAAATAATTGCCTAACGCAACAGTAAATAACAATATATTTTAGATTTTATGAAATTAGAACATTAAATATTCAAAAAAATACTATCAAATCATCATCTTAACAATCACGCCGACAACCTCAAGGAGTATGCAAGGAGAAAAATTTTTGTCAGAAGTGGGATTCGAACCCACGCCCACAGAAGTGGACTGCGACCTGAACGCAGCGCCTTAGACCGCTCGGCCATCCTGACACATGGGAGTGTGTTACGCGGTCTCTGTATCTATCGAGCGTTTGCGTCACTCCCAGGAATGTGGCACATGGAGGGGAGCTTTGTGTTGCGGTACAGTCCGCCTTTCAGGCGTTCTCCTGGTGTTCACTACTGCGCGCTGTAAAATCGAAGAACTGCCGGTCAGTTTTTACAGCAGGAAGAATAAACAAGCAGCAAAAAGCGTGACGTCCAGTGTAGGAGGTTTTTTCGTCATGGAGTAATGCTACTGTAATAGAAATTCGCGAAAACATTCATTTTTATTAACATAGTTGCGAATCTGTACTTTGCGCATTCGTAACGTAAGTGCCTGCTGCTTCAAGACCAGAGATGATATATAAGTTTAATATTTTGTACTCGATGCTGATAGTAGTTACTCATATGCACTACAGTAATAAAAATTATGAATGAAGAAAATAAAAATCTAAGTGTCGAAATAATTCTTTTCTCATTACCTTACCGACAGTTCCCGTTGCATCTTTCCGATTTAATGGTATAATTGTATATTAATATTACAATATATTAATGTTGATTATAGTTAAACTAATTCCGATTGCCTTTCTCTTTCAATGTTATATGCAAACTGTTTAATTTATTAGAAAGGGACTTTTTAATGAAATATACAGCCTTCTGCTGACAGCAGTAATCCAAAATAATATCCTTAACGAGCTCTGGGTTTGTTTACACGTGCTGTGTTGCGATATGTGTCGATGTCTGATGTATTACACGTAAGCCTTCAAATTAACGATTATTTGTCCTATGACTTATATTTCGAAACAATTAATTTGCAATAATAGAAACCAGACAGATGGAGCGTATTTGGCGTCAGGTTACTGTAATGTGACTGTTATATGTCATGAAACTTCTCCTTCATAATGATCTGACGTAAGCAGTTCGTTCTACCGTGTAAAATCTGCATCCGTATGGCTCCCTGATGTGTTTACATTTGTGTTGATTTAACTCTTGCATCGAAATGAGCAAGGTATTTTGAAAGTGTTAATGACTTCACTGAATACATGCCGATAAATACAATCAGTTTATTGGCTGCTTTTAAAATATTTTATTTTATAGCTATTAACGTCATCTGCTTCTTCACTACACGAGAATCTTCTGAAATTCTTTAGAGCTACATATGATTTGTTTCATTGTTGAAAAACGTAAGTTATCTTAGACGTTGATCTTTCTTTGGCGATCATCTGTTTTTTTTCTCAAAATACAAATATTATTGCGTTCCAGTAAGTACATATATTGTATGCATAGCATCGTGTTAGACATTGGAGTATTCTACACAGAAATTAGAAAAGCAAACATGCGCTACACATGTGACGGTTTTGTTGTATGGAAAGATTATTTTTTACATAGTTATATAGATACTCATTTTTAATCACTGAGATGCACTATGCACACTGATGTATGAAATGTGCTTAACCAACATTTAAGTAAAGGAGGACAATGCAGTTTATGTGTTACATAACCACTGCAGAAATTTATGAATTTTCTTTTCAAGTCCGACAAGCAACTGACGATTTATTACAAAAGATACGATTGTGATACAGTCTTCCTCTTCAAAGGTATTGGAGATGATACTGAATACTTTGCAGATGCCGTGATTAGCGTGCAAACTTACTTTTGAACATCAGGAATTATGAAGGCAGCTGTTTTCTTGATCTTAAAACATAACTATGAAATGTATTGGAGACCTACCACTTCAGATTTACTCATAAACAATTCTTTATTTTATAAAAATAACAAAACTGCAGTTTGGTGGCTTGATTTGAAGTATTTAAGAATTTGTCATATCGATTTCGTCGTTGAAATGATTGGATATCATCAGAGCAGGTTCGAGGCCTGAGGACTATGTACACCACACAAAATATTTCAACAGTCAAAACCATAAAACAATGCATGTTACAAGTTCCAACTGTAATAGCTGCTTTCCGTCCAGTTTAAACTTGTAACATGCACTGGAGAGGACATTTTATTAATACGTTTGGATTTGATTGTTGAAATGTTTTGTGTTGAACATGTGTCCTCAGGACTCGAATCTACACTGATGATGTTCAATCATTTGAAGGAAATCAATATCCGATATTTTCAAGTAAATATTTTATATCATACTACTAAACTAGAAATTTGTTACTTATAATATTCTGCTGGTTCGGCACAATTCATTATGGAGTCGACATACAAGAATTTTTCATGTCGTCCCATTCAGTATAAGATGCCTTATTTCAGATCCCTGTTAAGCTGTGTATGGAATTGTCCTCTGAGTCCGACCCACCAAGTAGAAAGAAATGAACATTGCCGACACAATAGCTAATAGTAATAGCAAAAAGGTACAAATTTTTGAACAATAAAATAATAAAATAAAGTATCACCTACAAGAAAACTAAATCATCGTTGTAAACACTCAGAAAACGGACATGAAAATCAAGGAAAATCCTCGGTATAAAGTATAAAAATCTAATTTCATTAATTTCTGTAATGATTATGTAACTTCCAAAGCTGCAAGATGGTTCGGTTAGGTAACTGTTGGTTAATCACAGTCCACACATCAGTGCACATAGTACATATGTCTCGTCAAAAATGTGTATCTGTGTATTTCTGTAAACAATAATCATGTCTTTGGTGCATGTTTGCTGTTGCAAGTTATATACGGAATCAGAATGAAACTTTCACTCAGCAGCGGAGTGTGCGCTGATATGAAACTTCCTGGAAGATTAAAATTGTGTGCCGGAACCGGGACTCGAACCTGGTACCTTTGCCTTTCGCGGGCAAGCGCTCTACCACTGATCTACCCCGACACGACTCACGATGCCGCCTCACAACTTTACTTCCGCCAGTACCTCGCCTCCTACTTTCCAAACTTCACAGAAGTTCTCCTGCGAAACTTGCAAGACTAGCACTCCTGGAAGAAAGGATATGGTGGAGACATGGCTTAGCCACAGCCTAGGGGATGTTTCCAGAATGAGGCGGCATCGTGAGTCGTGTCGGGGTAGCTCAGTGGTAGAGCGCTTGCCCGTGAAAGGCAAAGGTCCCAGGTTCGAGTTCCGGTTCCGGCACACAATTTTAATCTGCCAGGAAGTTTCATATCAGCGCACACTCCGCTGCAGCGTGAAAGTTTCATTCTGGAAACATCCCCTAGGCTGTGGCTAAGCCATGTCTCCACCATATCCTTTCTTCCAGGAGTGCTAGTCTTGCAAGTTTCGCAGGAGAACTTCTGTGAAGTTTGGAAAGTAGGAGGCGAGGTACTGGCGGAAGTAAAGTTGTGAGGCGGCATCGTGAGTCGTGTCGGGGTAGTTCAGTGGTAGAGCGCTTGCCCGCGAAAGGCAAAGGTCCCAGGTTCGAGTCCCGGTTCCGGCACACAATTTTAATCTGCAAGGAAGTTTCATATCAGCGCACACTCCGCTGCAGCGTGAAAGTTTCATTCTGGAAACATCCCCTAGGCTGTGGCTAAGCCATGTCTCCACCATATCCTTTCTTCCAGGAGTGCTAGTCTTGCAAGTTTCGCAGGAGAACTTCTGTGAAGTTTGGAAAGTAGGAGGCGAGGTACTGGCGGAAGTAAAGTTGTGAGGCGGCATCCTGAGTCGTGTCGGGGTAGCTCAGTGGTAGAGCGCTTGCCCGCGAAAGGCAAAGGTCCCAGTTTCGAGTCCCGGTTCCGGCACACAATTTTAATCTGCCAGGAAGTTTTTGTATACGGAATATTTTGAAGAGTGCCACGATGCTAAGCATACGATATATGTGCTTACTGCAATGGAGAAGTGTTTATATCTTGAAGAAAGACCAGATGAACGCCACGAATAAAGTTCGCGTCCAACACAACTTGAAGTGAAATCAACTGGTTCTTTTTATGCCTAAGTAAATACAAGTACTTAAATATGTTTTTCAACAATGAAAGAAATTGGACCTGACCCTAAGGAACTTTCGAATATTCTTTTGTAGTAGAGAATGATATGACGACAACAGCTATAAAATAAAATATTTTAAAAGCACATATGGCTGGTAGCGTCATTGTATGTATTCCCAACAGTGAAGTCATAAGACTTCTAAAATACCTAGCTCATTTTGATAGTATAGTCAAACCACCATAAATGTAAACACATCAGGGAGTCATACGATACATGTATTACACAATGCTAATGAAGTGAAATGCTTGTATGGCTTTTATTAGCTGGGATATCTCCATCGGAGTTCGGCCGCCTACGGTGTTTTTTTAGTGACGTTCCTTCGACGACTTTTATTTCAATGATGATGAAAATGATGATGAGGATGAATACACTCACTTATCTGGCCGGAATGGATCCCGGGTCCCTTGTATGGACGTCAAAGACACTACGATTAAGCTTCCTAAGCCGACCCAATGGCTGTAATATATACCGACCGAAGTATGTTTCACTGACTTTTTGCTTAAAATTAATTCCTTATTGCTGTTAATAAGCCTGTACAAAGCTGATGTTCTTGGCTATGGTTTTTATGTGAATTGAGATAGTGAGATGAAGCAACCTTTAGAAATTAGAAGAAAAACACACTTCGTAGCCGGGATTGCTACATTGGTCAATTAATTCCGGATTACCGGTTTTGGCAAGCAAAGTTGTAACGTCTGATCCCTTTTTTTTTACATTTACAAAAAATAGGCTAGCTCCTGCAAAGGATACTTTTCGAAACCGGCAATCAAGAATAAATTGGTCAAAATCGCGTTCTTGACTACGAAGTGGATCTTTCACCTAATGAATTTTAAAATCTCCGGTCGATCAACGTGAACACATTATACCCAGGAATGCCAGTGAAACTTCATACCTACATTACAGGTCACAGATATATATACCCATGTCTGAAGCGCACATTCCTGCTAACGCTGCAGTCAAACGTAAGTACTAAGTTTAATTTGACTACACTTAATATACAAAAACATATACCCTCAATTGACGCTTATGGTGAAATGTTTAGGGGTTTATGTTTAGTGAATTACGAAATTCAAATGAAACCTATGCTTGACACTTTTAAGTTAATTAAAGCAGTAACAGGAGAAAGAGGGAGATAAACTACTCTTTGCAAAAACCAAGAAGGAAAATTTAAACGATATTTATTCCTTGGATTAGGAACACGAAAAGGCAAAAAATGATTATAATTCAGTACTGTGTGTAGCCTCCGTATGGTGCAATCTGATTATACAGGGTGTTTCACTAAGTGTGTTTGCATCTGTAACTTATAGAATAATTGGTGACTGCGGTAGGTCAATACAAGAAATGTTACACTTTCTGCGGAGCTATGAAGATAGTTTATTGTATCATTTTCTAAAGAGTTACAGCACAAAGACATAATTTTTTAAATGGAACAATAGTTTTTTCTATCGTGCATTGGATTCGTTGAAACCAACTGCGTCCAAATCAATTTAAACTACATTCCTACAGTTTGGGAGCTACAACCCTTCGAAGTTTCAGGGGCAGATACCACAAATGCTGCACATAATGCCATGCGCCTTCTAAATGTGGTGCGGCCGAGTTGTAACGTCACCGGTGTCACGGAGCGAGAAGCTTCCTCGGTGCGCTATTAGACTGCCGACTGTCGCCGCACACTGCCGTATACCCGAAAGTTGGAGTCACACAAACAACCGGGGCTCAATATACCACAGTTACTGACATCGGATGACGATGGCATACACGAACAACGAGTACGTTGACATGTTGCTGATGCTCGACGAGTGCAGACACGATGCCACTGAAGCAGCCACGGCGTATGCCGTGAGATATCCTAGGCGAAGAGCCCCGGTAGCCATTACGTTCTTACGTGCCGAACAACGACTTCGGGAAACCGGCAGCTTGGTAATGTGGCGCAGTAACAGACGAAGACCTGCAAGAAGTGAGGAGACGTAAGTGTTTGTTTCAGCTGCACTACACCACGATCCTCATGTCAGCTTACGAGCCGTTGCTGCAGTCGCTGGTGTCAGTCTCACATATGTGTGGCGTATAGTACACGGCCACAGGTTTCACCCGTACCGCCTGTCACTGACCCAGGAGCTGCATGGGAACGATTTCCGTGCAAGAGTGTCATTCTGTGAGTGGGCCATGCGTAATTTCACGCTGGAGTCTTTACAAAGTGTTATGTTCTCTGATGAGTCCACGTTCACAAATTATGGTGCAGTGAATCGCCATAACATGCACTACTGGGCCGCAGACAATCCTCGGTGAGTACGACCTGTCGACCATCAACGTAGGTGGTCTATTAACGTGTGGAGTGGAATCCTTGGGGATGAAATCATCGGTCCACACTACTTCCCAGGTACACTGACAGGTGAGTTATATCGCTCTTTTATAGCTGACAGTTTGGGTGGTATCCTTGAACATGTGTGTCGACACACGAGAGACCATATGCGGATGCAGCACGATGGTCACCCAGCCCATTCTGCGCGTGCTGTTGTGGAAGAACTAAACAAAAGGTTTGCAGGAAGATGGTTGGGGCGCCATGGTCCTCATTCATGGCCCGCAAGGTCGCCCGATTTAACACCAGTATTTTCTTTTTGTGGGGATATCTAAATGATCGTGTTTGTGTCACTGACCCCACTTTCCCAGATGATCTAAAACGGCGCATCGAGGACGCATGTCGCTCCGTCACACCGGCGATGTTACATCTCGTCCGCAGATCCTTTCGACGGCGCAATGTATTATGTATTGAGAGATGGACACACATTTGAACATCTCATGAAAATCAACTTCCCACCGCCATAACATCCATCACCCACCACACAGCCATGTATTATGTACAGCGTGTGGTATCTGCCCCTGAAACTTTGAAGGGTTGTAGCTCCCAAACTAACAATGATAGGAATGTAGTTTAAATTTATTTGGACGCAGCTGGTTTCAACGATTCCAATGCACGATAGAAAAAACTATTGTTCCATTTAAAAAAATATATCTTTGTGCTGTAACTCTTTGGGAAATGATACAATAAACTATGTTCATAGCTCCGCAGAAAGTGTAACATTTCTTGTGTTGACCTACCGCATTAAAATTTCCCGTCACCTATTATTTTATAAGTTACAGAGGCAAACACAGTGATATATATATATATATATATATATATATATATATATATATATATATATATATATATATCGGTTTGACTCCTTTAAATGGCCTGGATACATTTGCCAAATCAGTTGTATTTTTTCAACATTTATTTACATGACAATGTAAATCAATTCTTGTAAATCAATTCTTATTATTTTGCAACTTGTAGTTTTTCTTATTCATAAGTTTCGTAATGGTGCCATAGTGTATCGAAATAGTTACGTTAATGTGTATAAAAAATTTTTGCAAATTCTTGGTGACTGTGGCTTAACCACCATACAATTATGTGGTAGGTTCACACAATAAAATATTACATAGTCACATTCCAAGACAGTAATGTCATAACAAAAAATTTATGTTGAAGATTAATTGCCGTTCCGTTTACCATGCTTCGAGACGGTGCATACCAGCCTGCATTTCGCAACCCTTATCCAGTGTTGCCACTCCTCAGTGAACTGCAGTACCATTCGCAAAAACTGAATATCAAGATTCTGTAACGCTCCCCTGGAACATGCCTGATACCACTTCTACGTCTGAAGACTTTGTTAAGAATGACACGCTGCTTTCGTTAGCTAGAAACGCCTCAATCCATTGACATGATACATTTGACCTGATATTACATATGCTTGCGTTTGATCATCAGGCAACGATGTGGAACGGTATAGAACGCCTTGTGAAACTCAAGAAACACAACAATACTTTCGATCATGTACTTACTGCACCTCTAGATCTCTTGCTTGAATAGCACGATCTGTGTTTCGCATAATCGTTGCTTTCGGATATCATCTTCTTTCCTACAAGAAGACTTTCGGAAATGCAATAATACTCGAAAATAAAATGAAGTCCAAAATTCTGCAACTAACCAATGTCGGAGATAGGGGCCTAAAGTTTGGCGCATCTGTTCGACAACCCTTCTTGAGCATGACCTGCGCTTTTTTCCAATCCTTAGGAAGGCTTCGCTGCTCTAGACACCTTCGGCACACTGCTGCTAGAAGAGGGGCAATTTACTTTGCATACTCCGTGTAAAACTGAATCGGTGTCTCATCAGATCCTCTGTGGTGCGATTTCAATTGCTTTCTATCTCGTATCAATATCTAACATTTTGACGTTCGTTCGATGGTTTAGAGGTGGTCCAACAGTGCAATTTTCCTCTGAGAACCAGATTTGGAAGAAATACATTTAGTATTTCGAGTTTTTTTTCTCATCTTCTGTTTCAACGCCATTATGGACACCGGGTGTCTGGATATTTGGTTCCGACCCTTTTACCGATTTGACGTAGGGAATTTCTCAACAGTTTCTGTTACGTCAGTACACATAAAGTTGCTCTCAAAGTCGTTAAATGCCTGTGGAATGCCAGTCCTTACGCTAATATTGGCAACATATAGTTTTTGCAGGACTTGGCTACGTTTATATTTGTAGTAAAGTTTGCTTTAATTCGTAAAAACCTCGGTTGTTGAAACACTGTGGATCTTTCCCATCCCTCATAATTCAATTCGGTACTTACATATCTACACGTATTGTACAGTGCACTTGAAGTTCAACCACAATCAATACTGCCCGTATTACAGATGAAACTTTCGTGTTGAGCATTCAAATATTCTGAAATCTGTCCATTTCACTTTACTAAGTACATATTTGATATTTCTATTTACAGCTGTATTCATTGATGCTGTAACGAATTTACCATCACTGATTCCTGTTCTACGCTGAATCGAAAACTTGTTATCAACAAGTGTAACACGTTATCTCCATGAGTCAGCCTCATTGTCGTTGGTTGTTAATAATTTGGCTATTCCAAAGAGTTGGCAACTTTCACTCCTTAACCCTTGTGCAGAACCGTTTGAAGTGTTCTGCCACCTCCATTTTTCATGAACTGCCACAAGAACATAGAATGCTTAGCAGTAATCCTCGGATATTCCAAGCTAAATGAACAAGTTTCCTTTGTATTCTGTCGATAAATACCTGTAAAATTTGAAAAAATTAAGCTAATTTCTGTGTAACGTTAAAGGTTCATTTGAGATACTTTAGTGGGCATTGGATTGTTATGCATTTCAATTTATCTATTGAAACTCTTTTGTCACAATTTGATGTATTGATTGGTTGTATCACCATGGAGACTTGCTCCTTAATTTGGCCCTGCGGAACATAAATAAAAATATAAGTAAATCACCTGCTTCATTATTTGATGCCTTATTCAGGGGCCAGACTCCTGTATCTTTTTTAATCAGTAATTTTGATATATACCTTACCTCGCTATTTCTGTGGAAATCTGAAGTTCATTTAATTTTTTAATTTTCAGAATGCTTCTGTAAAGATAAACAGCCGCTTCGATTCTCTTATTTTTCGCGTTTCCCACAGTTCAGTATTCACAATTCACTTATAGTGCTGTGACCAAAATTCTCAAAAGTTTACACTTATCTCAATCTCTTTGACTTTCCTTCATTTCTTTTAACACCTCAACCGTGCTCGACTGGCTGAGTTCGGGCCGGCAGACGTCAATATTTGGGAGGCCGTACCAAATGTAATAACACTTTAATATCGGCCGCAAAAGCTTCTTGATATTTTAACAGACTATAGTAACAGTTAATGAAAAAAAAATATCGTGAATAGTTTCTATGTTCACATGTGTGTACCAACCAAAAACTAAGAACTTTATACCCTGTAAACAATTTCGTTGCTACAAAGAGTATTTCTAGAGCTACATTTTGTAGTGTATTACTACTTGGAGAGGTGATTTTACTTAAAGTAAGGAGCATGCATTTGCTCCTGCATAAATTCTTTGAAACTACCAAATTTAAAACTGCTGCTTGTTTTCTCAGTACATATTTTTGCTGCCAATAACATAGAATTATTAGCAATGTACAACCGCATAAAAGCATGCCGAAACAGGTCAGATTACAAATCGAAGAACGAAATGCCACGAGGCTCGCCAAAAATTATATGGTCGAGGGTTAATTAGAAGTTCTGTGTTTTCGTGTGGTCGTCTGATTCTTACAGTACCGTGAAACACGTCCACTGAATGTGTGGACGTGTTCCATTTAGTGTTATTCAGTACTCTCAAGTGTTTCCCTGACATTAATATTGTCTATTTGTATGTCAATTATTTTTTTGCTTTATTAATGATCAATGCCCCATGTATATGTATGTTTCCAACCGTGTGATTGAACTTGTGTGTTCGTATGAATGTCGAAGGTTGCCTTTAATATTTCTTATTTAAATTCTATTTAATCACCATGGTTCTACACCACGTGGTACTTAATGATAGCATGATGCTGCCTCCCTGCACATGAGTTCATTTAGTGCATAGTGTGATTTTAATTGTGCTAGAAGACACCCGCCATCTCGTCAGAACGCCGCCGACGCTTCACTTTGTAGCTGCTATGAAAAGTTGCCGCATGAGTAATGTGTCGCAAGCATTATGCACGTGTCTGTGAGTGAATGAATGTGCTTTCCTTTATCCACTGTGCTTTTGCAAATTTCCTCCCATGTTACCTGTGGTGTCGCACAAGTACAAAGTGCGCGCCACCTACTTTCGCCGCGCGCCTCATGCACGCACGGCGCGGCGTTCTCACGTCGACAGCCACGAGCGCCCTCCGCGACAACGCCGCTCGTGGCCACCACTGAAGGACACCGGTGACTTCGGACTGAGATAGCAACGAGTTAGGACCTTCGTAATCCGATAGGCACGAGTGAAAACTTTGCTATTGTACAGGCACTAGGCAGGCCTCTAACAACTATGTATCAACATTCTGCAGTACTATATAAAAGTTAAGTATTGTTACATTCTGTGCAAAATATATCTCTTTCTAATTTACTCTAGTGTTTGTAGTTTCTGGCTGCTCCCCTCCATACCTGCACCGGCGTGCTGTCTTGTTACGGTGTCGGTCTCGTTCCACTCGGCCACCGACACCTACGACGAGGCTGGGACACAAAAGCGGCGACGAAGTTGGGACACAAAATTACCTCCATATTCATTAAGGGCAAAATCAATTTTATTAGGAGCAGTAAGTGTATGATTTAATTCACTTTTGTACAAGGTGTGTGCTTTATTGTGCTTAATTTGGTCTCCCCATTTTTATTTGTTTGTTCATTTTTATTGAATAGATGATAATTTAAAGTATCAAACCTCTGCTTTATAACTGCATACTCCCCGTGCCATGTTTAGTTATCTATTCGTTTTTTTTAAAATTACTTTTGTGTTCGTTAAAACGTTGGCTGCTCCCTTAAGGAGCGAGCAGGTAGATGAATTTCCATTGTGCCAATACTGTGGCCACTCGCAATGTAACTTAGAGCAGCAGTGAGCGTTTTAACTTGCATTTGCAGATCTCAGCTGCCTGAGAACTTATATAGAAAACTTAACAAGCTACTTTCAACCCTTACTTACTACATCATGCTTTACTTGACGTACTGCGGCGGCGGAATAGCCGTGCGCACTGAGGGGCCCTGCTACAGTACATGTTGCAGGTTCGAGTCCTCCCTCAGGCATGGGTGTTTTGTGTTGTTCTTAGGATAAGTTACTTTAAATAGTTTGTAAGTTCAGGGTCCGATGACCACTTTAGTTAGACCCCATAACATTACATTTGAAGATTTTTTGAAGACTTGACGTACTAATAGCAGAATCCCTTCACATGTGACCACTGTGTTGGTTGAAGTTCTATTAGTAATCTCTGTGTTTTCGTCTATCTTAGTTACTTTTAACTCAGCGGAATGTTCTGTATTTTCGTGTATTCGGTAAGATTAGTAAATATTTGGGATATTCACAAATAACATCCACATTAGCATGGAATGTTGTAATTTAAGGACTTACTGTCAATGTTAATTAGGAATTACAATAATTGTTAACATTTGATCTTGCACTGGAGGATGGTTGAAATTCTAAAATCACGATTTTGTAATAAATAAACAGTAATCTACAATCAAATGGCGAAAAATTTCATATGTCTATGGAACCCCACAGATCGAAAGTTATTCAGAAATTTATATCAGTAAAACAATTTCAAACAAGATAAATCTGGCGCATCAGCGCTCAATAAATTTGTTTTTGTTGTTAGAGGTCTTATCAGGAGTGGTCGACTATTAATGAGTGGAAACCAATAATTAAAAAAAAAAGTATTTCATTTCTTGAATAAAGGAAACGAATTTCCTTTAGGAATCCACAATCTTCATTTTTTTATCAATTAGAATAAAAAACGTATATATCATTAGAATGGTATTTATGTATTACGTCAATTCGGCATCAGCCGTCATCAGATGTGTAATCAAGATGAAAGTAACAAGTGTTGGTTGTACAGTGGAGTTTCACAAAAGTTACAATGTATCAAGTTACTTAAATCGTTCACTCACCTAAGAATCTTCCTTACAAACATAAAGTTTTTGTTTTTAAACGGAACAATAGATAAAATAATTTATCTTATCCCTTTCATATTTCCTAAAAACATAAATACTGTCCTGTGTTCGAATCCAATAGAAAAAAAATGTTCAAATGTTTGTATAGTCTATGGGACTTAACTACGGGGTCATCAGTCCCTAAACCTACAAACTACTTATGAACTACTTACGAACTAGAACGGCACAAATATCCATACCAGAGGGGGGATTCGAACCCCCGACCGTAGTGGGCGTCAGACCGTGACTGGAGCGCCTTAGTCCCCTCGGCCACCGCGGCCGGCAATCCAATAGGTAATAGGAGCGTAGAGAGTAGCTGTTATTGAAAAAAAGACACACAGCAGGATATAAATTTTAGAGTAGAATAATATGGTTATTGACTTAGGTGAATTATTCATGCATAAATTATCATCTGAATGCATGCTTCAAATTTCGTTTCAAAATATTCATTTTTGCATGTCAAATAAAAAAAAAATCATAAATTTTCAGGACCAGTTATACGGTGTTAGGAACCTGCATTGGAGGAGGAGAAATTGTTTTACCCTTTTTGTCAGTTTTTGGAACGCCTTATACTAGAAAGTTATTATTAAAAAATAATTTTTCTTCTTGTGTCAAGCAAGCCATAACACACGGTGGGTCGTAGAAAAATTGTAACGCTATTAAAAAAAATGTTCAAATGTTTCTAAGGGGACAAAACTGTTTGGTCATAGGTCCCTCGACGTATAAACTTCTTACAGTATCTTATACTAAGACAACACACACACCCATGCCCGAGGGATAACTCGAACCTCCGACGGCAGTGGACGCACAGTCCGTGGCATGACTCCCCGAACCGCGCGGTAGTACAAGCCCGGCAACCCTGTCAAGCTGAAAATATATATTGTTGCTGTGATACGTTTCTACGTACTCAGTATTTTGTGATGGGAATCAATGAAAAGCTGTGGACGGCAGTTAAGCTAGAAATTAGAATGCATCAGTGAGCTGCCTCTGGTTGTGCGAATGTGGCAAGTATCTGCTTTCACCTGTTCCCTCAGGTCGATTTCATATGGCTGAGGAATATTTCTCTCTGCACTTATAGGGCAGGTTTAATGCCGTCGTCCTCCTTACTCATACAACAGGAATCAAATTTCACAGAGGCTCGTGGAACACGTAGGGTAAGGTGGTACAGTTTCGATCATTTCGGACAAATGTTATTGTAACTGGAAATATATTGAGAAAAGATTTAATTTTAATTATAGCCCTTGTTCTTGGATGTTTAACTAATATGTAACACAAATATTAGACAATTACAAATGTCGGTATAGACACACCAAAACGTTACAGAATTGAGAAAAATCGATCGAAAATGTACCACACTAGGTATAATTGTGATCACTTGCTAGTAGAATTTTGACTGAGGGCATCTTCCACATAAAAAGCACTTTTTCCGTCAGGCACCGACGCATACTTCGTGGTACCACATTGTTTTTTTTGGTGGAGAATCTAGTCACCCTTAAATAGAGAATTTATAAGAGCTCGTTAGACTAAGTAGCTTCACGTACCTCCTAACGGGAAAAATGTATTTCTCCTTAGCACAAAGTGGTGTATTCTTGGAAAAGACAGGAGGAGCTTTAGAAACCTGCTACGCTACAATGCCACACAACGAGACACTACGAGACTGACAAATGACGCGAAAATGTACGTTGATCAGAATTGTACCTATATCGAAATTGTACCACCTTACCCTACGTATTATTCTAACGCCACATCAGACTTCATTGATAATATTATGCTAATCACTTGTTGGGGCCATTTTAAATATTTACACATGCCAAGCCGGCCGCGGTGGCCGAGGGGCTGAGGCGCTCCAGTCACGGTCTGCACGACCACTACGGTCGGGGGTTCGAATCCCCCCTCGGGCATGGATATTTGTGCCGTCCTAGTTCGTAAGTAGTTCATAAGTAGTTTGTAAGTTTAGGGACTGATGACCCCGTAGTTAAGTCCCTTAAGCTTAACAAACATTTGAACATTTGAACACATGCCAAATCCGTGTATAACACAGTGCCAACCCTACATGTGCGGGAAAGGGGCCAAGAGACAGACAGACTTGTTGGGGCATTTACGAAATAGAGGGAATGTCTTTTCTCAGAATGTGGTTTCGCTTCTTATCAAACGTAATAACTACATTTCATAAATTCATCTCTATTCTCTGCGTCACCGCCCGACATGACTAATATTCTCCATCTCGCTTTAAGAGGCAAACTTCAGTTTACATTCTGGATACATTTATTCTGTGCTAGCTGTTACCCGCCGCGTTGCTGTCGCAGAAGAAATAATTGTGCAATTAATGTTTGAAATTTGAATGTTTAATTGCGGATGATAGAAAAATATTCATTTTATAGTCGAATAATAAATACGTTTATTGAAATTTAACGATACATAAAGGAGAAATATAAGTAACATTCATTTAATTTTGTTGACTTCATTATTCAAGTATTTTAGTGTATAGAATATTTGCCGCGCGTGAGTAGCTGAGCTGTCTGGATTCCCACGTTGCGGATCGCACGGACTCCGGCCTCAGAGGTTCAAATTCTCCCTCTGGCATGGATGTCTGTGTTGTCTTTAGTCTAAGTTGGTTCATAAGTAGTTTGTAAGTTTAGGGACTGATGACCCCGCAGCTGAGTCCCTTAATCTTTACAAAAAATTGAACATACAATATTTTTTTGTTTTTTTGTTTTTCTGTCTTTAGCAAGAACAAATAACTTGGCTGCCCTACTCATCAGCACGCAACAATACAACTGAACATGTTAAAAACATGGATTTTCTAGATTCAATCCCCATACATGAAGTGACTGACCTTGTGCCATGTCGGTGATCATTGACAATGCAACTCACCTTCTCCTCCATCCCGCTTTGAACTGCTGCTTTGAACACGAAGTTAATGATTACAGATATCATGTCTGTTCTCCTCCTTTCACTTTCTCTGTCCATTTCCTCCTCGTCCCTCCCTCTGTTCATTTCCTTTCACCTGTCTGTCACTATCTCCCCTCTCTCATTCTCTTCCTCTCCCCTCTCTGTCTCCTCCTCCACCCTCTTTCTTTTCGTCACCTCCCTCGCCTTTCGGTCCGTCTCCACCGCCGATTCAGGCTATAAGAGATCTGCATTCCAAATTTAATTCAAATCCGTCCAGCTGTTGTTTAGCGTGACGTCACCCAGCGGACGTCCTCCAGAGCACACCTCTCCAGTGGCGTAGCAGTAATTTATCAGTTGTAAGTGTAACCGGCTTCTCTCTAGAAGTTACCTATTTTTACTTTTCAGTGCGTTTTCCCTTGAGCGGATTAAATTTATTGTGTGCTCGCGTTTTTATTTGAGTCATATTCACGTAAAATATCTGGTTAGTGTATTATTCCTCCGTGCGAACCGCGTCGCGACAGTCGTCTGTCTTTATTTTCTGATTAGAAGCGACATATAGTATTTTGATTTTCGTCTACACTTTCTCGTCTCAATTTGTAAACTTATACTGAGCTGTCGTGCGTATTGGATTCACATCCGCGTTCTAACGAACAGTTTAGTTTTCCTTTGAACGCATCGCGACTGTAGTTTTTGTTTTTGTTGGCACTGTAATCATGAATAGGAACTGTGACTGCTGTGTGCGGATGCAGTCTGAGCTGGTGACACTTCGCTCCCAGCTTCTAGCTACACAGTTGGAAGCTGCGATCGATGGGCGTCGTTGTTGTTGGCCGGCGGTGGGGACCGAACAGACTCCCGTCGTCTCCACCGATCGGCCTGCGGCAGCAACATGCCCTGAAACTGCTAGCAGTGAGGCAGACATCCCACCCGTGGTTGTGTGGGAGGTTGCTCCAGTGCGTGGCAGGAGGCGCAAGACATTCCGGGGGACCGATCGTGAGGCCTCCCCGGTTCGTCTTGCGAACAGGTTTGCGGCGCTGTCTGCTCAGGACGACGTTCCTGAGTCGCATGGTGTCTCTCACCCTGTCACCACCCAGCCTGCAAGATCCGGGCCTACAAGATCCGGGTTTACTTGTAGTTGGGAGCTCCAACGTTAGGCGGGTGATGGAGCCCCTTAGAGAGATGGCTGCCAAGGAGGGGAAGAAGGCCAACGTGCACTCCGTGTGCATACCGGGTGGAGTCATTCCAGATGTGGAACGGGTCCTCCCGGATGCCATGAAGGGTACGGGGTGCAGCCAACTGCAGGTGGTGGCTCATGTCGGTACCAATGATGTGTGTCGTTTCGGATCTGAAGAGATCCTCTCAGGTTTCGAGCAGCTAACTGAAGTGATCTGCAGCATAGTTGACAGGACCGACTGTGGACCTCTGGTACAGAGCCGAGTGGAGGGTCGGAATCAGAGGCTCAGACGGTTCTGCGACCGTGTAGGCTGCAGATTCCTTGACTTGCGCCATCGGGTGGTGGGTTTCCGGGTTCCGCTGAAAAGGTCAGGAGTCCACTATACGCAGGAAGCGGCTACACGGGTAGCGGGGGCTGTGTGGCGTGGACTGGGCGGCTTTTTAGGATAAAGAGCTTCGGGGAAATAGAAAATGGGCAATCTCAAAGGGTGCAGGTGGATGACAGGAGAAATGTAGATCCGGAAACTATCGGTATAACAGTTGTAAATTGTCGTAGCTGTGTCGGGAAAGTTCCAGAACTGCAAGCGTTAATAGAAAGCACCGAAACACACATCATTATAGGCAGCGAAAGTTGGCTCAAGCCGGAAATAAGTTCAGAAGAAGTATTTTCAAAACATCTATCGGTGTTCAGAAAGGATAGATTAAACAAAATAGGTGGTGGCGTGTTTGTCGCTGTCAAAAGTAGTATTTCATGTAGCGAAGTTGAAGTTGATAGTTCGTGCGAGCTATTATGGGTAGAGGTTGTACCCGAAAATCGTAAGAATAATCGGTTCCTTTTACCGGCCTCCCGACTCTGACGATACAATAGCAGAAAGGTTCAAAGAAAACCTGAGTCTAATTACAAAAACGTACCCGACTCACACGATAATAGTAGGTGGTGATTTTAATTTACCCTCAATCTGTTGGCGAAATTATATTTTCAAATCAGGAGGTACGCATAAAGCATCGTGTGAAATTGTACTCAACGCATTCTCTGAGAATTACTTCGAACAATTAGTTCCTGAGCCAACTAGAATTGTAAATGGATGTGAAAACACACTTGATCTCTTAGCAACAAATAATCCTGAGCTCATAACGAGCATCAAAACGGATACAGGTATTAGTGAACACAGAGCTGTAGTAGCGAAATTGAATATCGAAAGTCCCAAAGTTACCAAAAATAAACGCAAAGTATATTTGTTCAGGAAAGCAGATAGAAACAAAATACATTGCGTCTTGAAAGACAGCTTCCACTCGTTTCTAACACTAAACGTAGGTGTAGACCAGATGTGGCTCAAATTCAAAGACATGGTATCGACAGCAATTGAAAGTTTTATACCTAATAAATTAATAAAAGAAGGAGGCGATCCCCCTTGGTACACAAAACACATTAGGACACTGTTGCAAAAGCAAAGGAAAAGGCATACTAAATTTAAACGAACACGAAATCCCCAGGATTTGCGATTGTACTCAGAAGCTCGAAATTTAGCGAGGATTTCAATGCGAGATGACTACAACATTTATCACAACGAAACTCTTTCTAGTAATTTGACTGAAAACCCAAAGAGATTTTGATCATATGTTAAATATACTCGGGGAAAGTCACAAACAATACCTTCACTACGTGATAGTAATGGCGATCCTGCCGATGACAGCGCTACTAAAGCAGAGTTACTAAAATTAGCTTTTAGAAACTCATTCACCAAAGAAGACGAAACCAATATTCCAGATTTCGAATTACGAACAGATGCCGTAATGAGTAACATAGAAGTAGATATCATCGGAGTAGTGCAGCAACTAAAATCACTTAATAAGAACAAGTCTTCTGGTCCGGATTGTAAACCCATTAGATTTCTATCTGATTATGCTGAAGCGATAGCTCCTTACTTAACAGTCATATACAACCGCTCTCTCATAGAAGGATCTGTACCAAAAGATTGGAAAGTTGCACAGGTCACACCTATATTCAAGAAAGGCAGTAGGAGTAACCCACTAAACTACAGGCCTATTTCATTGACGTCAATTTGCAGCAGGGTTTTGGAACATATCCTGTATTCAAATATTATGAATTATCTCGAACAGAACGATATATTGACCCAAGGTCAACACGAATTTAGAAAATATCGTTCATGCGAAACACAACTAGCTCTATATTCACACGAAGTGATGGGTGCTATCGACAAAGGTTCGCAAATCGATTCCGTATTTCTTGATTTCCAGAAAGCTTTTGACACCGTACCTCACAAACGGCTTTTAATCAAATTGCGTGGTTATGGTATATCGCCCCAAATTTGCAATTGGATAGGGGATTTCTTGTCAGAGAGGACACAGTTCGTAGTAATCGATGGTAAGGCATCGACTAAAACAGAGGTGATATCGGGCGTTCCACAGGGTAGTGTTATTGGTCCTCTGCTATTCCTTATTTACATAAACGATTTAGGGGAAAATCTAAGTAGCTCTCTTAGGTTGTTTGCAGATGACGCCGTCATTTACCGTCTAGTAAAATCATCTGAAGATCAAAACCAACTACAGAACGATCTGAATTAGATATCAGTATGGTGTAAAAATTTGCAATTGACTCTAAATAATGAGAAGTGTGAAGTCGTCCACATGAGTACGAAAAGAAATCCGTTAAACTTTGTTTACAACATAAATCAATCAAATGTGAAGGCCGTAAACTCCACAAAATACCTAGGAATCACTATTACTTCAGACTTAAACTGGAAAGAACACGTAGATAATATCGTGGGAAAGGCGAACCAGAGACTGCGTTTTATTGGCAGAACCCTTAAAAGATGCAACAGAACTACTAAAGAAACTGCATACACTGCGCTTGTCCGTCCATTTTTGGAGTATTGCAGCCCAGTGTGGGATCCTTATCAGGTGGGTTTGACGGATGACATCGAAAGAGTCCAAAGAAGGGCAGCTCGTTTCGTATTGTCACGATACAGGGGAGACAGCGTTACGGAAATGATACAGGATCTGGGATGGGAATCATTACAACAACGGCGCTTATCGCTGAGGCGTGGGTTACTTGCGAAACTCCAATCGCCAACATTCTCTTCCGAATGCGAAAATATATTGTTGACTCCCACTTACATAGGTAAAAATGATCATCAGAATAAAATGAGAGAAATCAGAGCTCTAACAGAGAGATTCAGGTGTTCTTTCTTCCCGCGCGCTATTCGAGAATGGAATGGGAGATAAATAGTATAATGGTGGTTCGATGAACCCTCTGCCAGGCACTTAAATGTGATTTGCAGAGTATCTCATGTAGATGTAGACGTATTAAGCCATTCTAAGGTACCATCCACCACGGTGGCTTACGAAAGGTAGCCCACGTATGAATACAGGGCATAAGCTATCTCCATTCCAAATTTCATTCAAATCTGCCCATTTCCTTTAGCATGAAGGAGTAGCAAACATACTAACCCTCCGTCTCGGACCATACGGTGGCTACGACAGGTAGCCCATGTATTAATCAGGGTATAAGCTACCTCTGTTTCAAATTTCATTCATATCCGTGCATCCATTTCAGCATGAAGGCGTAAGAAGCGAATTAACTAATTGTAAAGCACAGTCCGCATTCACTTTAATTTTAGTATGCCTATAAACTTCGCGCGAGTACAAGCAGTGAGTTGACACTGTATTACAATCGGATGTACGGTATGCTCGTACATAAAATTCGAACAAAAAGAAAACAAACATTAATTTTTTATACTATACACTTTGTATTTTACCTTTTCTTCATTAATACTGCTGCTTTTAACACTAAGTTAATGATTATAGATGTCATATCTTTACGACATTTGCTAAATAAGATACCATTTATGGCCGTTAAGTTGCGGTTGGTTGGGGTGGGGGGGGAGGGGGGGAGGGGAGGGGAAGAATATAGGAAAGGAGGGGCAGAGAAAGCAAATTCGGGAGGAAAGAAGGGAGAAAGACTGCATTAGCTAGGTGCCCCGTGCGCACCACGCACGTACTGTCCAAAGAATCGAGAGCCATCTTGAGCGGCGGGTTAATTTACGAATTCTAAATATTAAAACATATCGACTGTTACAGGGCATCAAAATAAACTGCGAAGTTGAAAATTTATTCTGAAGCGGTGCTCGACCCCGGATTTCCGCTTCGGGCCAGCCGTCCCCTCAGTTACGCTTTTCTTTTCTTTCTGGTTGATCGGTTCTTTGTGGACGTCGAATCGTATTTGGTTTTACTTTCGATAAGTTTTTGGCTCAGTCTTCTGAGGTACCGCGCCGGCTGACCAGTTGAGCAACTCAGACACGCTTCCCGCATCCTCAAATTCCCAACTTAAGACCCACTACGATTTTAGTCTCCTCTGGCCATTACTTCCTCTTGCGTGCAGCTTTAACTGTCTTCCCACAAGGGGTTTGGCGTGTTTGAATGGGTGTTACTCGTACAGACGCAAAATCAAATGTTTAAATGTTTGTAAATCCTGCCACGGTGGAGTAGCCGAGCGGTGTAAAGCGTCTCGCTGCGGAGCGCGCGGTTGCTTGCCGTGGAGGTTCGAGTCCTCCCTGGGGCATGGGTGTGTATGTTGTCCTTAGGTTAGTTTACCTAGGTTTAAGTAGTTTGTAAGCTACGAACTGATGACCACGCAGTTTGGTCCGATAGATCTACAAACATTTGAACATTTTTTTGTAAAACCTATTGGACCAAACTACTGTTGTCATCAGTCCCTAGACTTACAAACTACTAAAACTTACCTAAGGATAACACACATACACACACACACACACACACACACACACACACACACACACATGCCCCAAGGAGTAGTCGAACCTCCGACGGCGAGCACCCATGCGCTCTGCAACAAGGTGCCTTAGAGCGCTCGGCCATTCCACCGTCGCTGTACAGATGTCTAACAGACCTATGCGCAAACCTTACCGTCAGTTCTGCGATATTGAAGGAGGGTGTATTATTGATCCGCTACGGTCGGGGGTTCGAATCCCCCCACGGGCATGGATGTTTGTGTTTTCTTTAGTATAAGTTACTTCATAAGTCGTTTGCAAGTTTAGGGAGATGACCCCGCGGTTAAGGTAAACAAACATTTGATTTGAACATCTTTACGGGAAACTGCTGTTTGTGACAACGTATTTCAGCAGAGTAACAAATGTGTGAAGAATGATTCTTGGAAGGCCGTACAAGATGACGGGATGGATAAGATCGCACGATCCAGACGTTCCCTGAGAAGATCGACGCCTCATCCAAATGCCACTGCAGGACTCTTATGCAACCTCCTCGGCTCTTGTCAACAGTGGGTAAAGGTAACATATCGTACATTATCAGGTGAGACAGTTCGTCGCCATTTATTAAGGCGTGAGCTATGTGCACGTCCTTCCACCTTTGACTAATAAGCAGATGGCAATGATGTAACGATGTCACTACAGACAGGAATAGTATCAGCGTATTCGGACGTATATTGTTTCAGTTTGTTTGAAAATTATGGCAGACTGAAATTGCATGAGACATGCAGTGCCAAGACCGAGCCCCGTAGCCGTACCCTTTCGACACGACACACAATTCGCCAGACGCCCTTTGTCAGGATGACATCCGAAACACGTGCTTTCAAGGTGTCACCGGATGTCGGCCTTCTGTCCTGGTCCGCGAGATCACCAGACTTCTCACCGATGGAAAAGAGTGTGATATGGTGAAGCGACGAGTGCAGTGTTGTGACCCGACCACCAATCCCCATAGATGCACTTTGGAACCAGGAGAACACAGAGTGGTCAATTATATCACAAGTCGACATTCGCGCCTCATATACATCGCATGGAACTCGATATCAGGTCCCATGGTAGACCCTGTTCTGCTAGACATCAGGACACATTCTGAACCGAGGTGACTGAAATGCTGATCCTTTCTTCATAACATACTAATGATCATGTCCTGTGAATATGAACTTGCTTAGCCTTTCAAAGCCTTTTGTCTTTTTCTGAACATGAGTCTACTAATATCTGTTACTTTCAATACGTTAAGTCACCATCGTAAGCCGTTGTGCTCATTGCTGATGGTCGAGAGCCCATGAATGACGCGCCTCCATCCTGAACGAGTAGTGCCTGCTGAAGAGGTAGACCGGAGATGTTCTTGATTTGCTCTATCCATCTGCTCGCTGCTCTTCATCTCGGCCTCTTGCCGCCAATCTTTCCTTGCGAGATTATTTTCTCTAGTTATTTCTCTATATCTTCTCACAATATGGCCAAATAACTAGAGACGTTTTTCGGTGACTCGAACAGAAAGGCGCCTGGAGATATCGGGGTGTTCAATACTGGACACAGCTGTTCTTCTTTCGGTCCATTTTATGCGAACGATCCTACGCCAGCACCAATGCTCAAACACATCAATGCGCTGCTTGTCTCTGGCCTTGAGTGTCCATGTTTCGCAACCGTGAAAGAAGACAGAAAACACGGCTGTCTCAGATAGCCGGATCTTAGAGCTATTTATTACTGCTCTACCAGATCTTTGTGAGCTTCTTCATAGCCACTTGCCCTAACGTAATCAGTCATCTTCACAACCCCAGAGCTGCTGTTAGTTGATCCAAGATAGATGAAGGAATGCATGATTTTCAGTCCGACCTGTGAGCTGGGTCTGTTCTTCTCAATCAATTATCATTGGAGTTGTTGATGTGTAATCCATATGCTAGACTAATGTCGTTTATTCTTGTTAGTAGCTCACCAAATTCATCTTCGCTGTTGGCTAAAAGCACAGTGTCATCAGCAAAACGGAGGTTGTTAATAGTTCTTCCCCCAGTTGAGATGCCTTTGGTTCATTAATCAAGAGTTTTCCTAATTACATGTTCTGCATAGCTGTTGTATAGTTGTGGGGATTCGACACCATCCTGCCTCACACCTTTTGATACCCTGAAAGAATTATACGTGCCAGCACTTGTCTTTACAAATGCAAAATGTTTATTGTATAGACTTTTGATCAATGCTAGTGGGGTGGGACACCGAACTCTGCCAACACATGCCACAAATTTTCCCAGACAACACAGTCAAAAGCATTCCTGTAGTCAAGGAAGCACAGGCGTCTAGGGACAGTAATGCGTCGGACCCAGTTGCCCGTACGAACCGATAGATGTCTCTACAGTCATACTACCGTGATGCTATGCGAGTCCAGGGCTTCTATTTATCATTCTTGTTGTTTAATTTACGTAAATATTTCCACATTCGTATTTTGAAATTTTAAATATGAATCATTCTAAGACTTCAGTATTACTTTAACAGAAGTGTGTCTGTAATATTCCATGATATTTCAGTAACACTGCGCTATTAAAATGACAAATAAGACTTTCCAGCAGTTTAAAACGTAAATATTAATCTTAAACTGTAAATGACGCAACGTAAAGCGGAGGATAAAGCAGAAAGTAGAGCTGAGATTCTACATGAATTTCTGTTTTGTTATTGAGAATATTCACGTGTTAGTTTTCGAGTGTCATTTGCATGAGAATGAATGTCACTGTCGTGTTAAATATTGTTATTATTTCACAGATGGTGACAGAAAAGACCGGCTTTTAGAGGGAACTGAATGTGTTCTTATTTCGTTGAGTGTGGCGCCTGAAGAATTGTCGATATTATGTCAATTTAGCTTACGGTGAAAGTGTTGGTGGCACTAGGTATTTTGTTTTGTAGGTTTATTTAGTAAATGTTTGGTGGTAGTATAGCTGTTAGAAGCCAACGCCTGAAACGGCAAAGCTTAGGGAAAATTTATGTATAAAAAAGGAAATAACAACAAAAGAGAAAAAAGTTCAAAATAAAAGAAATATCTAAGAAGAAAAATAGATGTGTGTGGGGGCGGTGGTTCGTTTCTCGCTTCCGACAATATTATTCATTTTCACCTTGACTCCCAAAACATTCCTGAAACATTTATTAAATAGAATTTACTCCGACATATTTGCAAGTACAACCGCCTTTTCTTAAAAGTGCGTTTGTTCTATTTAGTGAACCTGCCGTGAAATATGGTCCAACAAATTGTAAACATTGTATTCTGAACTACAGTACCTGCACATAAAGTGCGGACACATTGTTGTAGTGAATGTATCAAATGATGCAAATAGACGTCAAAGAAATCGGCCTGTAGTTTAGTGGGTTACTCCTATTGCCTTTCTTAAATGTAGGTGTGATCTGTGCAACTTTCCAGTCTTTTGGTAAAGATTTTTCTTTGAGCGAGCTGTTGTATATGGCCGTTTAAGTAAGGAGCTATCACTTCAGCATAATAATAGAAATCTAATTTGTTACAGTACTGACCAGAATACTTGTTCTTGTTAAGTAATTTAAGTTGCTTCACTACTCCGAGGATACCCACTTCAACATTACTCATTCTGGCCTGTGTTTGTAATTCGAAATCTGGAATATTGCTTGCGTCTTCTTTGGTGAATGAGTTTCGGAAGGCTGTGTTTAGTGACTCTGATACAGTAGCGCTGTTATCGACAAGATCGCCATTACTATCAAGTAGTGAGGATATTGTTTGTATATTTCTCCTAGTACACTTAACATATGACAAATATCTTTTCGGGTTTTCAGTCAAATTTCGAGAAAGTGTTTCGTTGTGAAAGATATTGTGGGCATCTTGCATTGAAGTCCTCGCTGAACTTCGAGCTTCTGTGTAGGATCGCCACAGGATTTTGTATTCGTTTAAATTTGGCATGCCTTTTCCGTTCTTTTTGCTGAACTCGTTTTGTGTATCAAGGCGGATCATCACCTTCTTTTATTATTTATTTGGTATAAAATTGTCAATTGCTGTCGACACCACTTCTTTGAATTGTAGCAATATCTGGTCTATTCTTACTTTAATGTTTGGAATGAGTGGAAGTGTATTTCTATAAGTTTTCCTGAACTTCTCGTCTATTTTTGGTAACTTTAGGACTTTTGATATTCAATCTCGTTACGACAGCTCTGAATTCACTAATACCTGTATCCATTTGATGCTCGTTATGAGCATTATTAATGCTATAAATTAAAGTACGTATTTGCATTAGAATCTTAGCGCTCATCTAACGATGCAGTCATATCAATATTTCAGTCATTATTTAAAAAGGTTTGTGCACTACGGCCAGAACCACTGATCCTCGTTAGGTGACGTATTATTGGAATGACGTCACAGATCGTGTATAAGTGACTGGGTTCAGTCTATGGCAGTTGAATGTTGATGGCAGACGTTTGTTGCTAGTGTTCAACATAGCCGCAGAATCCGCCGCATTGCACTCTGAAATATAGGTCCCTACTCTTTCTCGTGTTTATAAACGATTTAGGAGACAATCTGAATAGCTCCCTTAGACTGTTCGCGGATGATGCTGTCGTTTATCGGTTAGTGGAGTCAACAGAGGATCAAAAGCAACTGCAAAGCGATTTAGACAAAATTTTTACATGGTGCGAAAATTGGCAATTGACACTAAATAAAGAAAAGTGTGAAGTAATACACATGATTACTAAAAGAAATCCGCTGAACTTCAATTACGCGATAAATCAGTCAAACCTTAAGGTCTTAAATTCTACCAAATACCTAGGAGTTACAACTACGAACAACTTTGACTGGAGAGAACACACAGAAAATATTGTGGGGAAGGCGAACCAAAGGTTACGTTTCATTGGCAGAACGCTTCGAAGATGCACCAGCTCCACCAAAGAGACAGCCTACATCACACTTATGCGTCCTCTCCTGGAGTACTGTTGCCCATTGTGGGACACTCACCAAAAAATTCAAATGTTCAAATGTTTGTAAAGCTTATGGGACTTAACTACGGGGTCATCAGTCCCTAAACTTACAAACTACTTATGAACTACTTACGAACTAGGACGGCACAAATATCCATGCCCGAGGGGGGATTCGAACCCCCGACCGTAGTTGCCGTGCTGACCGTGACTGGAGCGCCTCAGTCACCTCGGCCACCGCGGCCGGCTGGGACACTCACCAGGTGGGACTGACGGAAGACATTGAGAAGGTTCAGAGAAGGGCAGCTCGTTTTGTTTTATCACGTTACGGGGGTGAAAGCGTCACGGAAATGTTGCACGAACTGGGGTGGAAATCATTAAAAGATTGACGTTAGTCATTGCGGCGTGATCTGTTTGCGAAGTTTCAATCACCGACTTTTACTTCTGAATGTGAATTTTGCTAGCACCCACCTACTTAGGGAGACATGACCCTCCCAATAAAATAAGAGAAATCAGATCGAAAACGGAACGATTTAGGTTTTCTTTCTTCCCGCGCGCTATTAGAGAAAAGTTATGAAAGTGGTTAATGAACCCTCTTCCAGGCACTTAAATGTGATTTGCAGAGTATCTATGTACATATAGATGTAGATTTTCGGACGTGTGTGGACTTTCATTTTGAACAGTAGTCGAAACTCAGAAATTATTCATCGCTTTCTGACTTTTTTTTTTTTTACTTGAGCAATGAACTATAATAGCAATAATTTAAGAAACATTATCACGATGATTAAATACTGATATAGCTATTTTGTTAGCAATATTGGGGGCTAGAGTTAATCGAACGGAGTCTAACAAATTCTCGCCAGACGTAATCATGCAATGAGTAATAAACAATTTTAGTAAAAATGCAACAAACATGTTGTAGTCAGTAGTTTAGTATCTGCCGCCCTAGTTAAAAATTCCCTGACTTCGAAACTGGAAGTTTAGTTTTACAAATAAATGTAAACGTGTCCGGACAGCAACGAGCAAAAAGGTAGCAGAATAAGTCGTCCCCTAAGACAAAGTTAGTTGAATTAAGGGTATTTACTGTTACAATATGATGTAAGAAATGTTTGCTCATCATAATCTATTAAAGCTGATTCACGAAAAAGGGCACTAAAATATTCTTCACGTTTCACACGAAGCCATACGATAAATAACTATTATTAAGGAAAGTAACACTTCGATCTAGTACACACGGTATTAGAATCAGGATGTTGTTGAAATATATGAGGAGTAAAATGGGTACAATACCTTGATCTCGCCTCCGGCAGCAATCAGTAAAGAGTTAATTGAAAGAGCGCAGACTTGATTCAGATAGTTTTTTTAATCACAAATGTCGCATATCGCCTTTGTAGAGCATAAAAAACAGTTTACAAGCGATGCTGCTTTATTTCAATGTATGTGAAGTAAACCGTCCAATGTGGAATAACGATTTTGTCTTATAAGGCATTCTGTCCGAAAAAAAAATTATAGTAATAAATTAAAAAAATTATAATAAAACTGTTTCACTCTGTCATTAGTTCAACATTGAATAGAATACCTGCATTAGATAAATAATTATTCATATTTCGTCTTTTAAAAACTGAAAATTGTCATTAAAATGATGGAAGGTGAAAATAGAAGCTGACAATGAAAATTATTTCTCAATCTAATGATTCGTAATGCTTCAATGTTGGTGCGTTTGTTAGTCTTTGAAGTCGCTATACCACTCTTTAGACTTAAACGTTACCTTTTTATGCATCACATAAAAGTGGTATTTATCAGCAATTATCACCTCGGAATAATCTGGAGTTCTAGTGACTATGGTGCACACAGACAAAAGGTTAATGTCCCTTGTTTGCGACTTTGACTGTATTCCAGTTCAAAAAATCGTCGTTTGCTTGTTGGAGGCATACATACGATTATAGTCATGTCTACGTATGGCAGTGAGAGTGAATGTTGTAATTGACCGCAAGTGGAAGTCAGCGTTGCGTGGTCAGAAGAGTGGCTGTGGATTCATGAACGGATGTTTGAACCACACAGATAGTCACAGCCCCGATCCACCGCGATGCTGGTAGATCTCTCTGAGGCTTTAAAAGTACTGCACGCTTCATACTTGTGTGTTTTGATTTCGTTCGTTATTGCTGAAAAAGTATGTGAAATATGTGATAAAATCGTCTGTGGATTAATGTGGGTCTGTATCTGAAATCTTGACTGTTACAACTGTTAATTAGGAAAGACAGACCTCAATTGTAATCGTGAATGTCGCTAACTGCAATTATCTTCATCGTATGATATATAGTAGATTGAAATCTGACAATGTATCCAATAGCGTTGGAATAACGATGTGTTACAATAAATTGTACGTAATGTTTCGACATGAAAAAGAAGTGGTTAATTGAGAGTGAGTTGATACGTTCAAATATGTGTAAACCTAAAAGACGAAACCGACGAGGTCATCGGTCTGTACATTTAAGAAATACTTTAACTAATAATAGGAACAACACACACCGATGTCTGAGATTTCGATTGGTAGTCTCTTAAATAAGTTATTACGCTGTCTTTAGAATGAAAAAACTTTTATTGATAATGGCTAAACTTTACGACAATGTTTAGCTCTTCAGTGAATCACAAAGACAAATAAGAAAATCATTTTTTTAACATTGCAACTTACTCATAACAAAGACATTAAAATAAAGAAATATGATAAAAGGAAAATGAGAAAAATTTAAACTTTAAAAGCAAATAATTCTTGTGAAATTAGCTTGTGAAATGAGTCATCAGTCGACCTATCTGTTTCCTCCATTACGATTACGAGTAAAATCGTGAGGTATCAATTAAGGTGTTTTGCAATGACGATTTTCTTCCATACTTTTAAATGTTTTGGGAGACAACCTTGCTTACTAATTTGCTTAAATTCCACGATGAATGAAGAATCTCATAATCTAACCAAATTGTTCCTCGCCTTTGTCCATTTCATAGCCGGACTCGCTATCATGTATCTTATCACTAGTTATTTTGTTTCTCAACCACTGCGCATTCAAATAACAGCTCTGCACCTTGATCAAAGAATACTGTTATTCTGTTTATTATTTGGAAGCTTTCATATGCTTAGTTTTACTATTGATAATAAAAGGTAGAGTACTTCTATGTTAGAATTCGATGACAGACTACATCTTGAGCAGATATCTAACTTGCTTTGGAATTATCTTAAAGTATTGCGAAATAATTAAGCTTATTTATATAAACGAAGTTATGTATTCACGATTTAACCAGTTCCAAGATTGCGAACTGGAATAAATACATTTGCTGAAAAGGTGTGCATTTCTCTTTAGTATTTGGATCTGTCGATCAATTTTGGAGGGATCAGTGTGTGTGACAGAAAACATCTTGGGAACTTTAGTGCATAAACACACGAACCTGCTCCTACACGGTCAAGACTTTAATAACAGTGAACTTCATGATAAATCCACCAGTGCCGTGTATACCACTGAAGGAAAGACTTTGCATATTTAATCAAGAAAAGCATCAGTCATCCCAACATTGTTCTCTGAGCATACAAAAATAAAAATAAAAACAGAAACAAGATTAGATTAATATTTCTAGGTGCGACGATCGGCGAATGTAAGAAGCTGAGCTATTTGCAGTTACTTCAGCAATTGAGCCAGCACTTCTGAACAGATGTCGTTTCCAGATTATCACGGACATGGCATTACTAACCTGCTGCACAATATAATTCTCCCTCAAATATTAAATGTCGAAGCAATCCTGAACTTGAACTCTTATCAAAAGATTATTTAATGTTGATCTGGTATGATTTTAAATATGATAGTATTAAAACCACCTCGTAAACAATTTCAGGTAGAAAATCTTGACCTTCTTCACCGTCGATTAGTTCTTCCTCTCTTCCACTTTCAAGCCCTTCTAATTCTTGAAGGATTCGACAATCTCTATCTAAATTTAGTCTTATATACACCTAATCATCATGTGCTAATAGTGATACTGAAAGTGGTTAAAAGTGTACTAACATTTTCTTTGAAGTTTAAATGAAAATCACACTTCCGATCACGGGGCGGCGGATAGCCTCTGAACCTCAGGCTGCTAACGTCAAACACATACTGCGACACGTTTACGATCATACAGATTAGAGAGCCTTATACGAGAGAGTGGCTATGTGGGAGACTGCTCCTGATTGGCTGAGAGCCCAGGACGCCATGTTTTACCAGATTTGGCGGGCTTTACATGTATTTGAATAGCTACAGTGTGAGTTTCTGTACTGCGGTGTCTTAAAAGATTCTGACAGTGATTTCACTGTACATTTACGTACGGGTTGTATTATGGTAGGCACTGCGCCACTTTTGCACGTATTTTTCCGGTTCTATTTACGTAAATTAACGTGTTCGTTGGTCGTTGACGATAACCTTAGAACTTCGCGGCAATTTTAAAATTATATGTTGGTTTGAAGTGATTTACTGAGTGTAATTAATAATATGTTTTACATTTTCATTAAGCGCAATCAAGATAAATAGTTCGTTGTTCCTTTCCCTCTGTTGGCTGTAAAAACCAAAGTAAAGATTGTTATATGATGCTTGTGTTCGCAAGGAATGAGAAAATACGGGAAAAGTGGGCAGTGAGAATTAACTGAGAAAGTGGAAACCGTAATGCCGACTTGTGAAGCAAAGAAAGGTATTGACGAAATTCAGTAATAAAACTCCTGCCTGTGCAATTCCCGTGTGTTGTAGTGGTTGCGTACTGAATTCATAATGTGAAGGATGCGAGTTTGAATCCGATAAACGGTAATTTTTATACAATATTAGCTACCTTTCTGTTAGTTCATGGTTCTAGTGTTTTAACACTGCTACGGCACCTCCCCATTGGCTGTGTATTATTGGATATTCACAATCCTATAACTGGTTGCTGGGTGTGACGTAAGAAAGAGAGGGGGCGGGTATTGACTCATTGCAGATATTCAGTTACCTATTTTGAGTCTGTTTCTGATGTTTCACTAGAGATAATATCGGTATTTTTCAGATTTTCTGTGATACTCTGTCCCTAAAAGTATCTACAGAATGACTTTTTGGTATTTCTCATTTTAGGAAAATGTTATAAGAACGATAGAACTCTTAAAATAATTTTATCGGAGCGAAAAGCGATAATATTGTACTAATTTCGGCGGTGGATATTCAGACAGAAAAATCTGAAATAGCATTATTTCCTGTGAGATACATAACATCGAGCATCTCTCCTTCTTATTAATCAACTGCTAAATGTGTAAATTACCAGAAAATTGTAAAATATGGTATCATTCGACAGTCATAGAAATTATTTCACGAGACTTATTTGCTTTCAAATTTATTAGAACTCTATGAACATGGAAAAATGGCATTTCTTTAACCATGCTAGAAGATGTGCTTTGGTGTCATAGGTGAAAGTGATGGCTTATTTCAGTCGTTAAGTGGCTGCATTTCTGCCTGGGTCGCTATGTAAGTGCACGTCCCGCATGTAGTCTGGTAAAAACATGGCGGCGACAAACCGGTCGGCCACTCTCTCCCTATAAAAGCTCTCTAATACAGATAAGTAGCAGACGTCATGTAGCTGAGGTAGGTCTAAGTAGGGTGTACAAGTGCATCATACCGCTTTCTCACAGGAAAGTATGCTTCCAAAATGAAAACTTAACCTTTTTTATATAATTCCATCATTCTTCTGTGTACATTACTAGAAAAAAAAAAAAAAAAAAAAAAAAAAAAAAAAAAAAAAAAAAACTGAATACAATCGTAGCACATCATGTCTATAGGCTATTATCGACTTCTATTTCTCAGCACAACTCTAAGACTGCTCCCAGCCTGTGCACGCAATTCCTGGCTCCTGGAATTCAACAACAGCTTACCCAAATACTAAACTACTTCTGCTGTGCCAACATCGAAAAACGAAAATGGATGGAGAGCATGCACCCAAATAAGAGATGTTTAAGATGGTTTTAACAGTAGTCGCAAACAGTTTATCAAAACAAATAAGCACTTTCTGAATCAACCGTTCCCAAAATTTTGATAATCATAGTAAAGTAAAGAAAGTTGTTTTTACTTTACTTTCGTTCAACATACTGAAAAAAAAAGTATCTTATACTTTCCTCGTGTTGCGTATTATTATTATTAAACATTTGTCAGAGCACTTTAGAATTTTTTGTGCCTTTTATACACGAAGTTGCCGCCAAGTGGTTGAACAGTTTCAATTAATTGCATTTCCACTGTAGTTTATTTGAATTTGAAGAGGGGTGGTAAGTAGGTTAAGGAGATGATATTATGGCTGGCGATAAGGCGGATAAGGCAGATTCAAGACACCCCTTAAACTGAAGGTCATCAAAAGAATCGATACTTCTGAGCATTCTAGTGAATAATAAAATAGCACTGACATAAATATACGCCTCTTATGACCGTAGTCGCTATACATTTAGTATCTATGCATGAACAATATGAAAAGATGACATTTATACCTCAAAAGTCGCGTCCCGAATCTTTTTGGTGCTCAGAATTTGCATCGCCTTTTTTCGTGTATCGTAGATACTGCTACTTCAATGAGTAGTTCTTTCTTTTTGGATTCTTAAGAATAAAGTCTCGTCACTCCATCGTTGTGGTACAGAGTGAGAAAAATCATACCAACTCATATTTCAAAACTTCCTTCTTTTCTTTCTTTCTTTTAATTTTATGTCGAAAGTTGAGGCGCCACCTGCCACACACACATATTTATAGTCCAGACCACCAACAACAATGTTCAATAAAATATTACATTTGATAATAAGTTATGAAATTTCTATGTAGCATAAGGACATTCAGTTAATGGCGCAATTTTTTTTCCTTCAGTCCTTGATCTAAATTCGTTGCCCATAAAGAAGGTATGCTTGATCATTATTTAATCGGTCATCCACTATCAACCATGATGCATAATTTTGAATGTTTATTGATCACCTTTTTACAGACTTTATCTGTCGGAAAATTTAGATAATATTAATGGCGGAGTGTCCGTATGTTTGTACGTGTTGCATACAAATTTACAGTTTTGTTCCAATCTTTATGAAATTAGACGTAAGCTTCAATCCATGAGGACGGTCGCCGTAAGTGTAAGAATCAAGATATATAGTTCACGAGAAATAACATCATAAACAATGAGATGCGTGAAAAACTGCTGCATTTTGCTGCTCATTTTCTCCTAAACCATTGGACCGATTTCAACCGAATTTGGTACACACATTCCTTACCGTGAGGTAACAATTCCTGCATGGTTAAGAATCACATACGACACATGGTTCAAAAGATATTACGTCATAACCAATAGAAATCGCAAAAAAATGCCATATAAGCGGCGAGACTTTCGAAATAGACTGTGTGAGAATGACAGTACTTAGCGACTTGCAACAAAGTTTAAACATAATTTGAAAACTTTATTAAACTTTTCTCGCTGGCAACCATAGTAAAATGATGAAAGGAAAAAAGTTTCTCGCTTACTACTTTTCCGCTGTTTAATGGAGTAAAACTACGGCTCTCGGTACGACGTTACAATTTATAATTTCTACACAAATTGCAGAAGCAGGAAATTTTACAGACAGTATTCACGCATATAGTTGAGTGTACCATCTAGATTGTAATACAGTACGACACGTAGTTCATGAGATATGAGCGAATTGTAACGTTCATGGAAACCGCCCCATCACGTACCAAGTTTTAATATATTACTTCTTTATGACTAATTGTATCAGCAAAAGATTTTATAGACACACAACCCTTATATATACCTGAAAATGGCAGGAATAAATAAATAAATACCCGGGCTACGCTGGATTTTCAGCTAATTTATATAATGTCCATGCTTCATGCTTCGCAAGGCACCACATGGCTTTCTGTACCATTATCACGTCTGATCTCTTCCAGCTCGGAGAGGTGCATAGGATCTTAACTATCCGTGTGAAAGAGAATGTAATTTTTGAAAGACATTTTCTCGAGTTCTGTGCCCCCTATGATTTATCAGGCAGCCATGGTGTTTTAAGGTTTATTGAGGCTGACTACACAACTATAGATTCGAGATCACTCCAAAGTTCACCAACAATCGTTCTTCCTTCACACCATTCGCGAATAGACAAGGAAAGGATGAAAATGACAGATGATGTACACGAAGGAGAATTGAACCGGTAATTCTGAAAATTTTGTTTTTCGCAGTTGTGTACGAATACGAAGATGATCGCTGTCAACAGCTATTACTCATTTCCGTGTATCCCTACACAACGTCCCGTGAGGAATTTCCGTGAAACACTCTCAGTTTAATCAGAGCGCGTAACGTTCAAATGCTGCACAGACTCACTGTATCTCGTTAGCATTCTCTGCATCAAATCGACGCGCCCCGTACTCGTGATCTAAGTGAGCAGTTGTAATCGAATTTTGTTACTTGTTACAAGGTTGCCCAATCACATCGTGTCAAAGACGAGGTCGCCGACCCGCGGCGGGGTGTGCGTGGATCGATAAACAAGTGTGCCAGGCGAGAGAAACGAGTGGCAATCCGCTGAAAAATTATGGACCAGCTCTCCTCGCGCCTGCATAAGTGATCTCTATTTGTCAGGATGCATGCGGTAATATTCTACGTCGTGAGCATGATACTTGCAAAAGCGGTTATAGCCGGCATATATCAGGTCCGAAAAACTGAGTGGAAGATTACAATAGATGCAAAACGTATGTAATCTTCTATCACACGCACCGACGTAAGAGACTGTATGTAACTGCTTCGGCTAGATGCAGTAAGATGCAATGGAGCATAATACATTTAATAGATACGAGGATCAATGAGTGTCCCGAATTTCTAGACCGCATCATGCGATGCTTCTTAAGGATTTATCCGATTTCACTAGACTGTAACTTCATACAACGCGGAGCGAGTTGTAAAAACTCATAGCGGAGTGCAAATGAAGTGTCTTCGTACAGCTTAGCGTCTACACGTCATACAGTGCGAGGGACACTGTCGACAACGAAGAAACATAGAAACCGAGTACCGTAAAAACATTGGACACTGTACACTTCCACCCGCCTAGTTAGCCGCGAGTTTTAATTCTCCACTTCTCGGGAAGGCTAGGAGCGCCCGCTCCGTTTAGAAACAGCCGGATGTGGTTTTAGGCGGTTTGACACTCCCTAAAAGGTGAATACCGGGCTGATGCCTAAGCCTCGCCACAGTTACACGATTGGCGAACATGTAGAAGAAACTTTCGCAACCATTCACGTGCACAACACTGTACGGAGACATTTCCGGTACACATATTTCATCCCGTGCTGTATGAAGGAGGTGGGGCAGGAGGAAGTGATATGTCTGCATGAAGGGCATGCAGCCCCTTAAAATAACCTAATTAATCACGTCGATCTTGTCAAAGAGTACTTTGTAGACCATATACTACAGCTACCATTTTGGTCCACTTTAAGTTATAATAGTAACACTAAAATTGGGCCTTTACGACCGCGTTTTGACAGTTCAAAATTTAAATGAAAATAACGGCTTCATCGTTCTTCTGACACGAAAATTGAAAGACCAGATTTGTAGAGGAGAAAATTCTCTACAACTTTGCTCCATTACGTTGTTTTCTTTCGTATCTCGTATCGTTTCAGATATATTTGCAAAAATAACGTTGATTTCATGATGTCTGTCTGTCCGTCTGTCAGTAACGTGTTCCTACTTTTTAAGTCGAACCGTTGAACCGATCGGCACCAAATGTAACAGATATAATTGTTGGCTGCCAGAGACCAGAACCTCCCTTTTTCAAATATTTCGGATCAAAACTACGCTAGTAACACACACACACACACACACACACACACACACACACACACACACACACACAAGCCTTTGTGATATACTTTTAATTGCGAATAAAACGTGCATCTGACACGAAAATTGAATAACGGAATTACTAGAGTGAAAATTCTCTACAACTTTGCTCTCTTATGTGTTTTTTTTTTTTTTTTTTTTTTTTTTTTTTTTTTTTTTTTTTCATAACTCGTTCCGTTACAGAGATATTTGCAAAAAATAACGGCGATTTGACACCATCAATTGATTTTACGTAAACCAGGGGTTCGGTGATGTCACGTGATATTCCTTATCCAGACTCTCTCTGGCATACGCCATCTTGCTTGCTCCATTTTATGATTTCATTGTTATAACTTACGCATTGTCAATTCAAAGAAATGGCGCACTGAAGAATTAACAAATTCACGTTGTTCTTAGTACTATAAATTATAATCTAGTGTCTAAAATGTCATATTAGCAGTTAAAAACTGCCATCAATAGTACAAGATTAAAGGACAGATTTTGTAATTGTTCGCCGTAGCGCAGTGGACAAGTGCTTGGATCGCAAATTTTGCCGGGCGCCGTGGCTCAGCGGAGCTAAACGATGTAATAAAAAAGGTGAGCCGAATATTCAACCAGAACACATTGAACCAACGACCGCGATGCATAGATCTACCAGAAAAAATTGTGCAAGGCGTTAGTTTGTGATGCACGTGGTCGGTAGTTTGAAACCCCCCATTACCTTTGCTTTTTTTTTTCTTTTTTCGCCTTGGCTCTTAAAAGTGTTTCTGCCACTCTCATTAATTAAATAGAGCAATGTTCTGGAATGTTTAGAGTTGTGAAGATGTATGAGTGCTGTCTCTAAAATATGCATTTCTTCTACTTCGCGTACATGCAGGGAAATACGTAACAACGAATTTTTATTACTTTTATCCGAAATGTTTGCAAAGTCATGACACTACAGGCAATTATAAAATGGGCCGTAAAAAACGAGAGTGCGATTTTTTGTATTGAAACCACCGATCTCTATACTACATGGATTTGAACTTCAGCTGTCTGATAGACATTCATATTTCATTTGCTGCCGAATTATAACATGGCTGCTACAAAGTGTTACTAGAACACGATAATCGTTTCAATTCTGCTCCTATTTCAGCCTTTTACAACGCATGTTAACATAAATTCAAAACACGAAGTAAGCAAGCAATTCTTTGTCATTAAAAAATAATGGAAATCCGTTGGCCTAATCAAATACGGCGGAAAACACAAAATCGTATGCAAAACATTGCATTTATGTTGAGAAACCAGAGGTAAGGCTTCCAGGTTGTATAGAGAACACTGACTGAAATCGACATATAATTCGGTTCGAAAGTGTGTAAATACTGTTTAATTTGTAGCTGTGAATTTTACAGGGCACTCTTTTGCTTTCCCGTGTTGGTTATTCAGGAACATAACGGGTGGTGTACAGAGGGAGTGATAGGTGTAGGCGATATTAATCATAAAAATCATACTTGATCCTACGCATTAGGTACACATGACGACATGGTGAAACACAGTCAGATTATTTTTGTTACGTACAGTACACTGTAAAATTTCCCAACCTGCCACTCCGTGGAATGCACGTGAAGACGTCGCTAGGCGCGGCACTGCATGGCGTCAGCTTTAACCCCATCGCAGGTGTACAAATTCTCCTCGCAACTGTCTGCCCCCTATCTCCGCTGCAGCTATTCAAGGAGCGCAGCATGTCGTGATGTAAATAAAAAAGTACGTGTGCACTAAGCAGCAGTGGCTAAAACGGCAAGTTAGAAATTCAGCAAATCTTGCAGGTCTCGTGGGACAAATTCAGCCTGCCTACATGACAACAGGTTGCGTTATCGACCCAAAACTTACCCTACAGGATAGGCAGGTTACATTTGCGTAGGTAGTTACACAGCAACTCAATTTCCGTAACGCTACGAGCAACAAATTGAATAAACCAAACTTTAGGGGGTATTGTGGAGAAATTAATAAATAGATAATGAGCTAATGAATGTATACCAGTCACGAACCAGACAGAATTCAGGTCCAGCATGAAAACTTTATTTTATTTTATTATTTTTTATGAGGCTGCTTGAGACAAATTGGTAGGTATCTAGCAATGCAAATTGTAAATGTGACATGAAGTCACCAGTGAGGTATAGTCCAGCAAGTCCTTGACGTTACACAATTGTATGAAAGTTTACCCAGGTTTCACATTCTGGCGATGACGAGTTCGAAATGCATTTATGAAACGCCCCTTACAGCACTGTTTAATAACGAAAATTGTAAGTTCTGTCAAAAATTACTAAGCAATTCATTCGGGAACCCCGAGTATTTTACATTTGTAAATTTGACTAAGAGTTCTTTCACTCCATAAATATTTTAAATGAGTTCAATCACTAATGGCTGACAAGTGTTTGGAAATTTATGATACAGACTTGAAGCCATTTACCTGTGTATCGGGTTTATGCTTTCTAAATTTCGGACAAATATTGATAGAAACAGAAAGAAAAATATATGGCTCAAAGTTTATTAAAATTCTTAGGCCCTCTCGAGTGTCAATAGGTAGAAAATTCAAAACCTTAGCTTGAAATAGCGCAGTAAAATGAGGCTTAAAATAGTGCATTGAGTTCATTCAAGCATCTGTGCCAGTACGGTTGATTTATGGGCTTAGAATTATACGTGGTGTGTCTAAACGACCGGTGGATGGTGTCGCTGGCCGCGATGGCCGAGGGGACTGAGGCGCTCCAGTCACGGTCTGCACGGCCACTACGGTCGGGGCTTCGAATACCCCCTCGGGCATGGATATTTGTGTCGTCCTTAGGATTAGCTAGTTCATAAGCAGTTTGTAAGTTTAGGGACTGATGACTCCTTAGTTAAGTCCCATAATCTATACAAACATTTGAACATTTTTGGCCGGCCGCGGTGGCCGAGGGGACAGGTGCTCCAGTCACGGTCTGCACGACCACTGCGGTCGGGGGTTCGAATCCCCCCTCGGCCATGGATATTTGTGCCGTCCTTAGTCTTAGCCAGTTCATAAGTAGTTTGTAAGCTTAGGGACTGATGACCCGGTAGTTAAGTCCCATAAGTTCTACAAACATTTGAACATTTTTTGAATATTTTTGTTTTGTTTTGAACGGTGTCATATCAGAAAAGCAATTTGGCGCATGTGTACGTACATGAGCATGGGTCTCCAGAGACTTGACAATCGATACACAGCATACACTGCATTTGACTGCCAGTGTAAACTGACTGCGATCATTTCAACGTAGTCAGCGCGAGAGGAAGTGTCACATCGCAATGAAGCAAGATCACAGAAGATGAGACCTGGAATCAAAATGGCAACCGATATCATTGTGTGTTCACTGTCTTCCACGAGACAAGAAATAAAGAGAAAAAAATCAGTCTGCACTAAATCCAAGGTGAAAACACGATTGATAGCTTCTTCGACAAGAATGGCATCATCCAGAGCGAGTTTCTTCCTGCAGGTGAAACCATTAGCCCTCTCATGGACGTATTATCAACCCGACAATGAACAAAATTTTTGATACATTAATTGGTAAATTAAGACCTATCTTGTACAGAATTCATCATAATTTATCTCAAAAAATAGTATCATAGACCAATATGGAGGTGTCCTCAAATGAGGACAGTGCGTAGTAAAAATGCTACATATATGAAGAGAGTACATTATTTAGTATTTTTGGTACAACGAGATTGTTTCAGGCACTGAGGGCACACAAGTTTACAGTTTTCTCAAATGTGTTTTCCGTCGGCAGTCTGGATCATGACACCTCTTAGCATTGGGATCACCTGACCTGACTGGCGCGTGTTATACCCCATCGAAGCGTAATTCAATAGGTACCGAATGACAGGCTGTCTTTTCTTTCGATGTACAGACAACAATGAGCTTTTATCTGAATGCCTGCCTCTTTCTTGTAATCTCTGCTTTCCATTTCTTTGTTAGCCCAACGACCAACACTGCCGTCTAGGGGACATGCTAGCATTTAGTTCCACTGCGGTTTTGCTCCCTAAAAGCATACTGCACTCTCCACGATAACAATGAATATTACAGTGCCTATTGCGAAGTTTGAGTATTGATATAAGGGTATTTTCTGTAGCTAAAATCTTTCAACTAAGCTGCCGGTGCTTTTCTAGAGTAGAAAATGGGCGTCAGTATGTTTCATAATTTCGCAACGTTCTTCGTGCTAAATGCAGCTCATGTAGGAAACTAAACAACAATGAAAGATGTTTTTACCATGAAATGAATTGTGTAATATATTAATTTGAAATAATTTATTGTCTGATTATCAGTCAACAGTTGCAAGTGGTTTATTACATGTTTCGATCCTTCAGGATCATTTCCAGAATCTTTGTAGTTGCGCCCGCAACACGTCTCGTCTTTATGTTAATTTATGGAATGTTTTGCCATTCATAAGTAGAACTTTACTAGTTCCTTTATTAATGTTGCACCTTATTCTTGCTTTTTCTGTTTTGAATTATTTGCTTCGAAGATGATAAATATGGTCAAATGTTTGTGGAACTTATTGGACTTAACTACGCGGTCATCATCCCCTAGATTTACAAACTAGTTATGAACTAGCTAGTACTAAAGACGGCACAAACTTCTATGCCCGAGGGTGGGATTCGAAACTCCGACCGCAGCGGCCGTGCAGAACTTGACTGGCACGCCGCAGACCGCTAGGGCACTGGTGCCGGCAATGATGATAATATCATAGGTGAAGATACTGTCGCGTTATGGTTTCATTAATTGTGTAACTTCCCTCACGGTAAACGTTCTCAGTCAATGTATGGTGCGGTATTACTGATGACCAGCTCAGCGGTCCAGTTGTTTTAGGTGATCGTCTTATTGGGAACTCCTACACATTCCGTGTGACCAGTGACGCATTATCTCAACACAACATATCTTGATCGTTGGACAGTTAGCCGTGGAGTCATTGCTTGGCTACGGAGTTAACCCTATCTTACCCCATTGGATTACTGTGAGCCTGAGCCGCGGTGGAGTAGCCGAGCGGTCTAAAGCGTCTCGCTGCGGAGCGCGCGGTTGCTCGCCGTGGGGGTTCGGGTTCTCCCTGGGGCATGGGTGTGTGTGTTTGTCCTTAGGTTAGTTTACCTAGGTTTAAGTAGTTTGTAAGTAAAAACATTTTATTTGAACTGTGAGCCTGACTGGTTAAAGAGCGAAGTGCACAAGCGCAGAATGGGCAGAAGAGAGGAACTTCTCGCTCTTATTTTCCTTGCTTGTGCTCAGTTGAAGGAACGTACAACTGAGGTCCGATCAGTAACACAACACCAGTCTACAAGAGCGGCAAAATGCACTGTAATTGGCGGTGGATTGTTTGAACATCTTCTGTGAGGAATCTTTCACAATTAAACAAACCATACCATAACAGTACCTCAGTTTGTCACCTGTTCTTTTCCCGTCCCTAGGTTTTTCATTGGTTTACCCAGAAAAGGTAAGGAAAGGGCATATATTTATTACATTTCTCTCACTCTCTCTCTCTCTCTCTCTCTCTCTCTGTCTGTCTGTCTGTGTGTGTGTGTGTGTGTGTGTGTGTGTGTGTGTGTGTTTGTTGTGGGTGGGTCTGTGTGTGTGTGTCATAATTTATATATTTTTGCGAAGAATTACTGTCTTCCTTGGCCTTTAAATAAATATACGTGGCTTTGTGCTTCACTGATTTCTGTGGAACGAAGTACAAGTCGATCAATTTTTTAACGTTTACAGATGTAACCGTGGTCTACCTGATACCTTTTTTCCATTCCTTTGTGTCTGACAGAATATCTAACCGATTTTTTTTTTTTTTTTTTTGTTTTTTTTTTTTGTTTTTTTTTTTTTTGTAGTGAAACTTAACTGACCACCACCTCATACTTCTTCGACATTTTCCCATTCTTCTGCCTTTTTTTTACTCTCGTCGAAGATTTTACGGTAATTCACACACGTATTTACACTGTTTTCTTAGAAAATGTTGAAATATACCTGAAAAATTCTAATTCAGTTATCACAAGTTTGGATAGGTTTTCTACTTTGTAAATCTTCATTTATGCTAATAAACAGCTTTGTGAACGACTTAAATTTAATTCATTTATAACTGAACAAAAACATTAGCAATCAAAACCCGCTTCTCAAGTCCCCGTCATAGAAAACAGAACAATGCACTGACGTTCTTTTACTATTTTCAAGGTCTGCCAACTACATATTACTCCTGGTAGTAATATTATTCATCGCTTTCTTTCTCGAAGGATATAATCTTCTTACATTATTTCACACATTTACTACTGGATAATTTAGTCTATTAGGAATTTTTACCTTTCTTCAATACTTTCGTCACAGAAGAAAAATGCGTTGCCTTGCGACATCTTCCACATTTCTGAGTAGCAGTAGCTGAAGCTCCATCAGTGACTTTTATGAAGGCTACTTACAGTCGCGCTGGCAACGAGCACAAAAGTAAGGGTTGTCAAAAATATGACAGTGCCAAATTACGCAACATTACAATATCTACATTACTTTCTCATTTCAAGTAAAACTTTTAGCCGAAATGTATTTTCACGTGGTGAACCCTGCCGCAGTTACAAACCACCATCGTCGTTCAATTTCTTTTTATTTTTATTTACGATGTACCCCCTATCTTTATTTTTGATACAATTGGAACTTCTTCCACACGGATGTTTGGAAGACAATCTGTGCGTCAACTGTTTCGCTCTGAAAGCATAAAATAAAATGATCATTACAAAATCTGTTACAGCCTCAGTAGCGAAATTGTTTTTCCTCAGTTAATAAGCAGTGGCTGTGGACTCGTGTTAAATAAAAGACTATTTAGTTTATACTCACTTTTTTCACAACTACAATAATTGCAATTTCTTTTTCTTTCACAGTAATTTCTCTCTCGAAAAATTTTTAAAGACATATGAGACCTTTAAATATTTAGTGCTAGATGAGAGCTCAGATGCACGTTGCACGTGGCTGTGGACTCGTGTTAAATAAAAGACTATTTAGTTTATACTCACTTTTTTCACAACTACAATAATTGCAATTTCTTTTTCTTTCACAGTAATTTCTCTCTCGAAAAATTTTTAAAGACATATGAGACCTTTAAATATTTAGTGCTAGATGAGAGCTCAGATGCACGTTGCACGTGGCTGTGGACTCGTGTTAAATAAAAGACTATTTAGTTTATACTCACTTTTTTCACAACTACAATAATTGCAATTTCTTTTTCTTTCACAGTAATTTCTCTCTCGAAAAATTTTTAAAGACATATGAGACCTTTAAATATTTAGTGCTAGATGAGAGCTCAGATGCACGTTGCACGTGGCTGTGGACTCGTGTTAAATAAAAGACTATTTAGTTTATACTCACTTTTTTCACAACTACAATAATTGCAATTTCTTTTTCTTTCACAGTAATTTCTCTCTCGAAAAATTTTTAAAGACATATGAGACCTTTAAATATTTAGTGCTAGATGAGAGCTCAGATGCACGTTGCACGTGGCTGTGGACTCGTGTTAAATAAAAGACTATTTAGTTTATACTCACTTTTTTCACAACTACAATAATTGCAATTTCTTTTTCTTTCACAGTAATTTCTCTCTCGAAAAATTTTTAAAGACATATGAGACCTTTAAATATTTAGTGCTAGATGAGAGCTCAGATGCACGTTGCACGTGGCTGTGGACTCGTGTTAAATAAAAGACTATTTAGTTTATACTCACTTTTTTCACAACTACAATAATTGCAATTTCTTTTTCTTTCACAGTAATTTCTCTCTCGAAAAATTTTTAAAGACATATGAGACCTTTAAATATTTAGTGCTAGATGAGAGCTCAGATGCACGTTGCACGTGGCTGTGGACTCGTGTTAAATAAAAGACTATTTAGTTTATACTCACTTTTTTCACAACTACAATAATTGCAATTTCTTTTTCTTTCACAGTAATTTCTCTCTCGAAAAATTTTTAAAGACATATGAGACCTTTAAATATTTAGTGCTAGATGAGAGCTCAGATGCACGTTGCACGTGGCTGTGGACTCGTGTTAAATAAAAGACTATTTAGTTTATACTCACTTTTTTCACAACTACAATAATTGCAATTTCTTTTTCTTTCACAGTAATTTCTCTCTCGAAAAATTTTTAAAGACATATGAGACCTTTAAATATTTAGTGCTAGATGAGAGCTCAGATGCACGTTGCACGTGGCTGTGGACTCGTGTTAAATAAAAGACTATTTAGTTTATACTCACTTTTTTCACAACTACAATAATTGCAATTTCTTTTTCTTTCACAGTAATTTCTCTCTCGAAAAATTTTTAAAGACATATGAGACCTTTAAATATTTAGTGCTAGATGAGAGCTCAGATGCACGTTGCACGTGGCTGTGGACTCGTGTTAAATAAAAGACTATTTAGTTTATACTCACTTTTTTCACAACTACAATAATTGCAATTTCTTTTTCTTTCACAGTAATTTCTCTCTCGAAAAATTTTTAAAGACATATGAGACCTTTAAATATTTAGTGCTAGATGAGAGCTCAGATGCACGTTGCACGTGGCTGTGGACTCGTGTTAAATAAAAGACTATTTAGTTTATACTCACTTTTTTCACAACTACAATAATTGCAATTTCTTTTTCTTTCACAGTAATTTCTCTCTCGAAAAATTTTTAAAGACATATGAGACCTTTAAATATTTAGTGCTAGATGAGAGCTCAGATGCACGTTGCACGTGGCTGTGGACTCGTGTTAAATAAAAGACTATTTAGTTTATACTCACTTTTTTCACAACTACAATAATTGCAATTTCTTTTTCTTTCACAGTAATTTCTCTCTCGAAAAATTTTTAAAGACATATGAGACCTTTAAATATTTAGTGCTAGATGAGAGCTCAGATGCACGTTGCACGTGGCTGTGGACTCGTGTTAAATAAAAGACTATTTAGTTTATACTCACTTTTTTCACAACTACAATAATTGCAATTTCTTTTTCTTTCACAGTAATTTCTCTCTCGAAAAATTTTTAAAGACATATGAGACCTTTAAATATTTAGTGCTAGATGAGAGCTCAGATGCACGTTGCACGTGGCTGTGGACTCGTGTTAAATAAAAGACTATTTAGTTTATACTCACTTTTTTCACAACTACAATAATTGCAATTTCTTTTTCTTTCACAGTAATTTCTCTCTCGAAAAATTTTTAAAGACATATGAGACCTTTAAATATTTAGTGCTAGATGAGAGCTCAGATGCACGTTGCACGTGGCTGTGGACTCGTGTTAAATAAAAGACTATTTAGTTTATACTCACTTTTTTCACAACTACAATAATTGCAATTTCTTTTTCTTTCACAGTAATTTCTCTCTCGAAAAATTTTTAAAGACATATGAGACCTTTAAATATTTAGTGCTAGATGAGAGCTCAGATGCACGTTGCACGTGGCTGTGGACTCGTGTTAAATAAAAGACTATTTAGTTTATACTCACTTTTTTCACAACTACAATAATTGCAATTTCTTTTTCTTTCACAGTAATTTCTCTCTCGAAAAATTTTTAAAGACATATGAGACCTTTAAATATTTAGTGCTAGATGAGAGCTCAGATGCACGTTGCACGTGGCTGTGGACTCGTGTTAAATAAAAGACTATTTAGTTTATACTCACTTTTTTCACAACTACAATAATTGCAATTTCTTTTTCTTTCACAGTAATTTCTCTCTCGAAAAATTTTTAAAGACATATGAGACCTTTAAATATTTAGTGCTAGATGAGAGCTCAGATGCACGTTGCACGTGGCTGTGGACTCGTGTTAAATAAAAGACTATTTAGTTTATACTCACTTTTTTCACAACTACAATAATTGCAATTTCTTTTTCTTTCACAGTAATTTCTCTCTCGAAAAATTTTTAAAGACATATGAGACCTTTAAATATTTAGTGCTAGATGAGAGCTCAGATGCACGTTGCACGTGGCTGTGGACTCGTGTTAAATAAAAGACTATTTAGTTTATACTCACTTTTTTCACAACTACAATAATTGCAATTTCTTTTTCTTTCACAGTAATTTCTCTCTCGAAAAATTTTTAAAGACATATGAGACCTTTAAATATTTAGTGCTAGATGAGAGCTCAGATGCACGTTGCACGTGGCTGTGGACTCGTGTTAAATAAAAGACTATTTAGTTTATACTCACTTTTTTCACAACTACAATAATTGCAATTTCTTTTTCTTTCACAGTAATTTCTCTCTCGAAAAATTTTTAAAGACGTATGAGACCTTTAAATATTTAGTGCTAGATGAGAGCTCAGATGCACGTTGCACGTGGCTGTGGACTCGTGTTAAATAAAAGACTATTTAGTTTATACTCACTTTTTTCACAACTACAATAATTGCAATTTCTTTTTCTTTCACAGTAATTTCTCTCTCGAAAAATTTTTAAAGACATATGAGACCTTTAAATATTTAGTGCTAGATGAGAGCTCAGATGCACGTTGCACGTGGCTGTGGACTCGTGTTAAATAAAAGACTATTTAGTTTATACTCACTTTTTTCACAACTACAATAATTGCAATTTCTTTTTCTTTCACAGTAATTTCTCTCTCGAAAAATTTTTAAAGACATATGAGACCTTTAAATATTTAGTGCTAGATGAGAGCTCAGATGCACGTTGCACGTGGCTGTGGACTCGTGTTAAATAAAAGACTATTTAGTTTATACTCACTTTTTTCACAACTACAATAATTGCAATTTCTTTTTCTTTCACAGTAATTTCTCTCTCGAAAAATTTTTAAAGACATATGAGACCTTTAAATATTTAGTGCTAGATGAGAGCTCAGATGCACGTTGCACGTGGCTGTGGACTCGTGTTAAATAAAAGACTATTTAGTTTATACTCACTTTTTTCACAACTACAATAATTGCAATTTCTTTTTCTTTCACAGTAATTTCTCTCTCGAAAAATTTTTAAAGACATATGAGACCTTTAAATATTTAGTGCTAGATGAGAGCTCAGATGCACGTTGCACGTGGCTGTGGACTCGTGTTAAATAAAAGACTATTTAGTTTATACTCACTTTTTTCACAACTACAATAATTGCAATTTCTTTTTCTTTCACAGTAATTTCTCTCTCGAAAAATTTTTAAAGACATATGAGACCTTTAAATATTTAGTGCTAGATGAGAGCTCAGATGCACGTTGCACGTGGCTGTGGACTCGTGTTAAATAAAAGACTATTTAGTTTATACTCACTTTTTTCACAACTACAATAATTGCAATTTCTTTTTCTTTCACAGTAATTTCTCTCTCGAAAAATTTTTAAAGACGTATGAGACCTTTAAATATTTAGTGCTAGATGAGAGCTCAGATGCACGTTGCACGTGGCTGTGGACTCGTGTTAAATAAAAGACTATTTAGTTTATACTCACTTTTTTCACAACTACAATAATTGCAATTTCTTTTTCTTTCACAGTAATTTCTCTCTCGAAAAATTTTTAAAGACATATGAGACCTTTAAATATTTAGTGCTAGATGAGAGCTCAGATGCACGTTGCACGTGGCTGTGGACTCGTGTTAAATAAAAGACTATTTAGTTTATACTCACTTTTTTCACAACTACAATAATTGCAATTTCTTTTTCTTTCACAGTAATTTCTCTCTCGAAAAATTTTTAAAGACATATGAGACCTTTAAATATTTAGTGCTAGATGAGAGCTCAGATGCACGTTGCACGTGGCTGTGGACTCGTGTTAAATAAAAGACTATTTAGTTTATACTCACTTTTTTCACAACTACAATAATTGCAATTTCTTTTTCTTTCACAGTAATTTCTCTCTCGAAAAATTTTTAAAGACATATGAGACCTTTAAATATTTAGTGCTAGATGAGAGCTCAGATGCACGTTGCACGTGGCTGTGGACTCGTGTTAAATAAAAGACTATTTAGTTTATACTCACTTTTTTCACAACTACAATAATTGCAATTTCTTTTTCTTTCACAGTAATTTCTCTCTCGAAAAATTTTTAAAGACGTATGAGACCTTTAAATATTTAGTGCTAGATGAGAGCTCAGATGCACGTTGCACGTGGCTGTGGACTCGTGTTAAATAAAAGACTATTTAGTTTATACTCACTTTTTTCACAACTACAATAATTGCAATTTCTTTTTCTTTCACAGTAATTTCTCTCTCGAAAAATTTTTAAAGACATATGAGACCTTTAAATATTTAGTGCTAGATGAGAGCTCAGATGCACGTTGCACGTGGCTGTGGACTCGTGTTAAATAAAAGACTATTTAGTTTATACTCACTTTTTTCACAACTACAATAATTGCAATTTCTTTTTCTTTCACAGTAATTTCTCTCTCGAAAAATTTTTAAAGACGTATGAGACCTTTAAATATTTAGTGCTAGATGAGAGCTCAGATGCACGTTGCACGTGGCTGTGGACTCGTGTTAAATAAAAGACTATTTAGTTTATACTCACTTTTTTCACAACTACAATAATTGCAATTTCTTTTTCTTTCACAGTAATTTCTCTCTCGAAAAATTTTTAAAGACATATGAGACCTTTAAATATTTAGTGCTAGATGAGAGCTCAGATGCACGTTGCACGTGGCTGTGGACTCGTGTTAAATAAAAGACTATTTAGTTTATACTCACTTTTTTCACAACTACAATAATTGCAATTTCTTTTTCTTTCACAGTAATTTCTCTCTCGAAAAATTTTTAAAGACGTATGAGACCTTTAAATATTTAGTGCTAGATGAGAGCTCAGATGCACGTTGCACGTGGCTGTGGACTCGTGTTAAATAAAAGACTATTTAGTTTATACTCACTTTTTTCACAACTACAATAATTGCAATTTCTTTTTCTTTCACAGTAATTTCTCTCTCGAAAAATTTTTAAAGACATATGAGACCTTTAAATATTTAGTGCTAGATGAGAGCTCAGATGCACGTTGCACGTGGCTGTGGACTCGTGTTAAATAAAAGACTATTTAGTTTATACTCACTTTTTTCACAACTACAATAATTGCAATTTCTTTTTCTTTCACAGTAATTTCTCTCTCGAAAAATTTTTAAAGACATATGAGACCTTTAAATATTTAGTGCTAGATGAGAGCTCAGATGCACGTTGCACGTGGCTGTGGACTCGTGTTAAATAAAAGACTATTTAGTTTATACTCACTTTTTTCACAACTACAATAATTGCAATTTCTTTTTCTTTCACAGTAATTTCTCTCTCGAAAAATTTTTAAAGACATATGAGACCTTTAAATATTTAGTGCTAGATGAGAGCTCAGATGCACGTTGCACGTGGCTGTGGACTCGTGTTAAATAAAAGACTATTTAGTTTATACTCACTTTTTTCACAACTACAATAATTGCAATTTCTTTTTCTTTCACAGTAATTTCTCTCTCGAAAAATTTTTAAAGACATATGAGACCTTTAAATATTTAGTGCTAGATGAGAGCTCAGATGCACGTTGCACGTGGCTGTGGACTCGTGTTAAATAAAAGACTATTTAGTTTATACTCACTTTTTTCACAACTACAATAATTGCAATTTCTTTTTCTTTCACAGTAATTTCTCTCTCGAAAAATTTTTAAAGACGTATGAGACCTTTAAATATTTAGTGCTAGATGAGAGCTCAGATGCACGTTGCACGTGGCTGTGGACTCGTGTTAAATAAAAGACTATTTAGTTTATACTCACTTTTTTCACAACTACAATAATTGCAATTTCTTTTTCTTTCACAGTAATTTCTCTCTCGAAAAATTTTTAAAGACATATGAGACCTTTAAATATTTAGTGCTAGATGAGAGCTCAGATGCACGTTGCACGTGGCTGTGGACTCGTGTTAAATAAAAGACTATTTAGTTTATACTCACTTTTTTCACAACTACAATAATTGCAATTTCTTTTTCTTTCACAGTAATTTCTCTCTCGAAAAATTTTTAAAGACATATGAGACCTTTAAATATTTAGTGCTAGATGAGAGCTCAGATGCACGTTGCACGTGGCTGTGGACTCGTGTTAAATAAAAGACTATTTAGTTTATACTCACTTTTTTCACAACTACAATAATTGCAATTTCTTTTTCTTTCACAGTAATTTCTCTCTCGAAAAATTTTTAAAGACGTATGAGACCTTTAAATATTTAGTGCTAGATGAGAGCTCAGATGCACGTTGCACGTGGCTGTGGACTCGTGTTAAATAAAAGACTATTTAGTTTATACTCACTTTTTTCACAACTACAATAATTGCAATTTCTTTTTCTTTCACAGTAATTTCTCTCTCGAAAAATTTTTAAAGACATATGAGACCTTTAAATATTTAGTGCTAGATGAGAGCTCAGATGCACGTTGCACGTGGCTGTGGACTCGTGTTAAATAAAAGACTATTTAGTTTATACTCACTTTTTTCACAACTACAATAATTGCAATTTCTTTTTCTTTCACAGTAATTTCTCTCTCGAAAAATTTTTAAAGACGTATGAGACCTTTAAATATTTAGTGCTAGATGAGAGCTCAGATGCACGTTGCACGTGGCTGTGGACTCGTGTTAAATAAAAGACTATTTAGTTTATACTCACTTTTTTCACAACTACAATAATTGCAATTTCTTTTTCTTTCACAGTAATTTCTCTCTCGAAAAATTTTTAAAGACATATGAGACCTTTAAATATTTAGTGCTAGATGAGAGCTCAGATGCACGTTGCACGTGGCTGTGGACTCGTGTTAAATAAAAGACTATTTAGTTTATACTCACTTTTTTCACAACTACAATAATTGCAATTTCTTTTTCTTTCACAGTAATTTCTCTCTCGAAAAATTTTTAAAGACATATGAGACCTTTAAATATTTAGTGCTAGATGAGAGCTCAGATGCACGTTGCACGTGGCTGTGGACTCGTGTTAAATAAAAGACTATTTAGTTTATACTCACTTTTTTCACAACTACAATAATTGCAATTTCTTTTTCTTTCACAGTAATTTCTCTCTCGAAAAATTTTTAAAGACATATGAGACCTTTAAATATTTAGTGCTAGATGAGAGCTCAGATGCACGTTGCACGTGGCTGTGGACTCGTGTTAAATAAAAGACTATTTAGTTTATACTCACTTTTTTCACAACTACAATAATTGCAATTTCTTTTTCTTTCACAGTAATTTCTCTCTCGAAAAATTTTTAAAGACATATGAGACCTTTAAATATTTAGTGCTAGATGAGAGCTCAGATGCACGTTGCACGTGGCTGTGGACTCGTGTTAAATAAAAGACTATTTAGTTTATACTCACTTTTTTCACAACTACAATAATTGCAATTTCTTTTTCTTTCACAGTAATTTCTCTCTCGAAAAATTTTTAAAGACATATGAGACCTTTAAATATTTAGTGCTAGATGAGAGCTCAGATGCACGTTGCACGTGGCTGTGGACTCGTGTTAAATAAAAGACTATTTAGTTTATACTCACTTTTTTCACAACTACAATAATTGCAATTTCTTTTTCTTTCACAGTAATTTCTCTCTCGAAAAATTTTTAAAGACATATGAGACCTTTAAATATTTAGTGCTAGATGAGAGCTCAGATGCACGTTGCACGTGGCTGTGGACTCGTGTTAAATAAAAGACTATTTAGTTTATACTCACTTTTTTCACAACTACAATAATTGCAATTTCTTTTTCTTTCACAGTAATTTCTCTCTCGAAAAATTTTTAAAGACATATGAGACCTTTAAATATTTAGTGCTAGATGAGAGCTCAGATGCACGTTGCACGTGGCTGTGGACTCGTGTTAAATAAAAGACTATTTAGTTTATACTCACTTTTTTCACAACTACAATAATTGCAATTTCTTTTTCTTTCACAGTAATTTCTCTCTCGAAAAATTTTTAAAGACATATGAGACCTTTAAATATTTAGTGCTAGATGAGAGCTCAGATGCACGTTGCACGTGGCTGTGGACTCGTGTTAAATAAAAGACTATTTAGTTCATACTCACTTTTTTCACAACTACAATAATTGCAATTTCTTTTTCTTTCACAGTAATTTCTCTCTCGAAAAATTTTTAAAGACATATGAGACCTTTAAATATTTAGTGCTAGATGAGAGCTCAGATGCACGTTGCACGTGGCTGTGGACTCGTGTTAAATAAAAGACTATTTAGTTTATACTCACTTTTTTCACAACTACAATAATTGCAATTTCTTTTTCTTTCACAGTAATTTCTCTCTCGAAAAATTTTTAAAGACATATGAGACCTTTAAATATTTAGTGCTAGATGAGAGCTCAGATGCACGTTGCACGTGGCTGTGGACTCGTGTTAAATAAAAGACTATTTAGTTTATACTCACTTTTTTCACAACTACAATAATTGCAATTTCTTTTTCTTTCACAGTAATTTCTCTCTCGAAAAATTTTTAAAGACATATGAGACCTTTAAATATTTAGTGCTAGATGAGAGCTCAGATGCACGTTGCACGTGGCTGTGGACTCGTGTTAAATAAAAGACTATTTAGTTCATACTCACTTTTTTCACAACTACAATAATTGCAATTTCTTTTTCTTTCACAGTAATTTCTCTCTCGAAAAATTTTTAAAGACATATGAGACCTTTAAATATTTAGTGCTAGATGAGAGCTCAGATGCACGTTGCACGTGGCTGTGGACTCGTGTTAAATAAAAGACTATTTAGTTCATACTCACTTTTTTCACAACTACAATAATTGCAATTTCTTTTTCTTTCACAGTAATTTCTCTCTCGAAAAATTTTTAAAGACATATGAGACCTTTAAATATTTAGTGCTAGATGAGAGCTCAGATGCACGTTGCACGTGGCTGTGGACTCGTGTTAAATAAAAGACTATTTAGTTTATACTCACTTTTTTCACAACTACAATAATTGCAATTTCTTTTTCTTTCACAGTAATTTCTCTCTCGAAAAATTTTTAAAGACATATGAGACCTTTAAATATTTAGTGCTAGATGAGAGCTCAGATGCACGTTGCACGTGGCTGTGGACTCGTGTTAAATAAAAGACTATTTAGTTTATACTCACTTTTTTCACAACTACAATAATTGCAATTTCTTTTTCTTTCACAGTAATTTCTCTCTCGAAAAATTTTTAAAGACATATGAGACCTTTAAATATTTAGTGCTAGATGAGAGCTCAGATGCACGTTGCACGTGGCTGTGGACTCGTGTTAAATAAAAGACTATTTAGTTCATACTCACTTTTTTCACAACTACAATAATTGCAATTTCTTTTTCTTTCACAGTAATTTCTCTCTCGAAAAATTTTTAAAGACATATGAGACCTTTAAATATTTAGTGCTAGATGAGAGCTCAGATGCACGTTGCACGTGGCTGTGGACTCGTGTTAAATAAAAGACTATTTAGTTTATACTCACTTTTTTCACAACTACAATAATTGCAATTTCTTTTTCTTTCACAGTAATTTCTCTCTCGAAAAATTTTTAAAGACATATGAGACCTTTAAATATTTAGTGCTAGATGAGAGCTCAGATGCACGTTGCACGTGGCTGTGGACTCGTGTTAAATAAAAGACTATTTAGTTTATACTCACTTTTTTCACAACTACAATAATTGCAATTTCTTTTTCTTTCACAGTAATTTCTCTCTCGAAAAATTTTTAAAGACATATGAGACCTTTAAATATTTAGTGCTAGATGAGAGCTCAGATGCACGTTGCACGTGGCTGTGGACTCGTGTTAAATAAAAGACTATTTAGTTTATACTCACTTTTTTCACAACTACAATAATTGCAATTTCTTTTTCTTTCACAGTAATTTCTCTCTCGAAAAATTTTTAAAGACATATGAGACCTTTAAATATTTAGTGCTAGATGAGAGCTCAGATGCACGTTGCACGTGGCTGTGGACTCGTGTTAAATAAAAGACTATTTAGTTTATACTCACTTTTTTCACAACTACAATAATTGCAATTTCTTTTTCTTTCACAGTAATTTCTCTCTCGAAAAATTTTTAAAGACATATGAGACCTTTAAATATTTAGTGCTAGATGAGAGCTCAGATGCACGTTGCACGTGGCTGTGGACTCGTGTTAAATAAAAGACTATTTAGTTTATACTCACTTTTTTCACAACTACAATAATTGCAATTTCTTTTTCTTTCACAGTAATTTCTCTCTCGAAAAATTTTTAAAGACATATGAGACCTTTAAATATTTAGTGCTAGATGAGAGCTCAGATGCACGTTGCACGTGGCTGTGGACTCGTGTTAAATAAAAGACTATTTAGTTTATACTCACTTTTTTCACAACTACAATAATTGCAATTTCTTTTTCTTTCACAGTAATTTCTCTCTCGAAAAATTTTTAAAGACATATGAGACCTTTAAATATTTAGTGCTAGATGAGAGCTCAGATGCACGTTGCACGTGGCTGTGGACTCGTGTTAAATAAAAGACTATTTAGTTTATACTCACTTTTTTCACAACTACAATAATTGCAATTTCTTTTTCTTTCACAGTAATTTCTCTCTCGAAAAATTTTTAAAGACATATGAGACCTTTAAATATTTAGTGCTAGATGAGAGCTCAGATGCACGTTGCACGTGGCTGTGGACTCGTGTTAAATAAAAGACTATTTAGTTTATACTCACTTTTTTCACAACTACAATAATTGCAATTTCTTTTTCTTTCACAGTAATTTCTCTCTCGAAAAATTTTTAAAGACATATGAGACCTTTAAATATTTAGTGCTAGATGAGAGCTCAGATGCACGTTGCACGTGGCTGTGGACTCGTGTTAAATAAAAGACTATTTAGTTCATACTCACTTTTTTCACAACTACAATAATTGCAATTTCTTTTTCTTTCACAGTAATTTCTCTCTCGAAAAATTTTTAAAGACATATGAGACCTTTAAATATTTAGTGCTAGATGAGAGCTCAGATGCACGTTGCACGTGGCTGTGGACTCGTGTTAAATAAAAGACTATTTAGTTCATACTCACTTTTTTCACAACTACAATAATTGCAATTTCTTTTTCTTTCACAGTAATTTCTCTCTCGAAAAATTTTTAAAGACATATGAGACCTTTAAATATTTAGTGCTAGATGAGAGCTCAGATGCACGTTGCACGTGGCTGTGGACTCGTGTTAAATAAAAGACTATTTAGTTCATACTCACTTTTTTCACAACTACAATAATTGCAATTTCTTTTTCTTTCACAGTAATTTCTCTCTCGAAAAATTTTTAAAGACATATGAGACCTTTAAATATTTAGTGCTAGATGAGAGCTCAGATGCACGTTGCACGTGGCTGTGGACTCGTGTTAAATAAAAGACTATTTAGTTCATACTCACTTTTTTCACAACTACAATAATTGCAATTTCTTTTTCTTTCACAGTAATTTCTCTCTCGAAAAATTTTTAAAGACATATGAGACCTTTAAATATTTAGTGCTAGATGAGAGCTCAGATGCACGTTGCACGTGGCTGTGGACTCGTGTTAAATAAAAGACTATTTAGTTCATACTCACTTTTTTCACAACTACAATAATTGCAATTTCTTTTTCTTTCACAGTAATTTCTCTCTCGAAAAATTTTTAAAGACATATGAGACCTTTAAATATTTAGTGCTAGATGAGAGCTCAGATGCACGTTGCACGTGGCTGTGGACTCGTGTTAAATAAAAGACTATTTAGTTCATACTCACTTTTTTCACAACTACAATAATTGCAATTTCTTTTTCTTTCACAGTAATTTCTCTCTCGAAAAATTTTTAAAGACATATGAGACCTTTAAATATTTAGTGCTAGATGAGAGCTCAGATGCACGTTGCACGTGGCTGTGGACTCGTGTTAAATAAAAGACTATTTAGTTCATACTCACTTTTTTCACAACTACAATAATTGCAATTTCTTTTTCTTTCACAGTAATTTCTCTCTCGAAAAATTTTTAAAGACATATGAGACCTTTAAATATTTAGTGCTAGATGAGAGCTCAGATGCACGTTGCACGTGGCTGTGGACTCGTGTTAAATAAAAGACTATTTAGTTTATACTCACTTTTTTCACAACTACAATAATTGCAATTTCTTTTTCTTTCACAGTA